>CM050888.1:206206691-207659032 GCA_027725995.1 Rhynchospora tenuis | reverse complement strand
CTGAACTCTGCCTCCTTCGACTCTCTCTCTACAAACCCAAGCACCTCAATCTCTCTCTTCATTACTCTCAATCTCTCTCTAATCGATCTATGTGTTAGTTCTCCTTCGTTCTTCTCTAAAAATCTATGGGATATATTAATTTTGCTTCTAATCGAAAGACCTGATGGTAGATTACTCATTTTTATTAGGCCAACTACCTAATATTTTATTGGCAAAATTGGATATAACCCCCTCCAATCTTACTCATCTAGATATAACCCCCTACAATCTTTAAAATTAGATATAACCCCCTCTAATCTATGGAATCATGGAAATAACACCTTTTGATTAATATTACTCTGATTTTAAAGAGTAATTTTCGTTTTTTAAATATTGGGACGAAAATAACCCCCTCTCCTTCTATTGTACCAAAGGGCTTCATCTTCCCCTCTAGAAACAAACAATGGCCAAAATAATTTCTTTATTCCTTCTATTTCTTATCGCCTCTTTACTGGTAATTCAGGTCAGCATCTCGTCGAAGAATCCACGTGGAGATGGGAAGGAGGGATCTTCCCCGTTCTCTTTTATATTTTCTGAGCTGTTGATTTTCATCAAGATTCACATATGAATTCTACTTTTAATGGACGAGGACTCTTTGTGTGGCAAATCTTTGAAGAACTATATGAAGCAACGAAAATAATATAAAGGTCTGTTACTTTTCGACCGAGTTGCCAACAATTTTGAAATCCTATTTGTTAATCTTTACATAATGTTAAAGTTAATTGGCTTTACTTTTTTTTAGTCGGTAGTTGATGGCTTGATGCCAGTGCGTGCTTAGGGATGTAGACTATAGTTAGGAATACTAAAATTTACATTTCTATTAACTATTAATAAAAATTGGTGGGTAATCCCACTTATTTCGGAGGAAAAAAACTTCAAGAAGTTCTAAAAAATGAAACACGAAATGCTTTGGGTATAATAGAAAGAGAAGGGGTATTTTCGTCCTAATATATAAAAAATGAAATTTTCTATTCAAAATCAGAGTAATATTAATCAAAAGGTGTTATTTCCTTGATTCCATAGATTAGAGGGGGTTATATCCAATTTTAAAGATTGTAGGGGGTTATATCCAAATGAGCAAGATTGGAGGGGTTATATCCAATTTTGCCTATTTTATTTAGTTGAATTTGTAGGAACAAAAGCTTCGAAGTCAACTCTATTATACTATTACAGTTAAGCTCCTACACAAACTTAATGGAACTACTCTCTTCTTCTCCAACGTCTATGGTCCCTCCACTGGACAGAAAGAGGCATATTGGAGAGAACTTAATTCTCTTGCCTCTTCCATAAATTCTAGCTGGGCCATAGGTGGAGACTAACTCCATTAGAAAACGTGTTGAAAGAAAGGGCATCACTTTTGATGCTAAGAACATTGATTCCTTCAACAACTGGATAGAAAGATTCAACTTGTTAGACTTGAAGTGTCCTGACAGAAAGTACACTTGGGCCAGGGGTGGTCAGAGCAATCAATTCGCCTGTTTAGACAGATTTCTAGTCAATCAGGAGTAGAATGATCTCTTTCCAAATTCCTATACTTACAGTCTAGCTAGGACATACTCTGATCATAATCCCCTAGTCTTAGATTCTGCTATAACCCAAACTTTCATCTCACCCTCCTTTAGGTTTAAGAAAGTTTAGTTACAGCATCAAGAGTTATTTGACAGAATGCCAGGATGGTGGAACCAGATAACCCTTGGCTATGACAAGGCCTTGAACTGGGACACCAAAATGGCAATCATGAAAAATAAGCTCAAAGGCTGGAGTAAAAATATAGGTAAAGAAATCAAGGACAAAAAGAGAGAACTCATAAGCAGCATCAAACTGCTTGAAGATTCTTCTGAAGATGCTATCCATGAAGAAGAAGAGTTAAATGATCTGATAGAAGCCAAGAAAGAACTCTATGAACTCCACCAAAATGAAGAAATTCATTGGAGACAGAGGTCTAAAGTTCAGTGGCTTAAGGAAGGTGACAATAATACTAGGTTCTTCCACATGGTTGCCAATACTCATAGGAAGAAGAACCTTATCACTTCCTTAATGATCAATGATAGAGAAACTAGAGACTCAAAGACCATCCAAAGCCATATTTTCAGGTTTTATAGAGATCTTTTTGGTACAGACAGTAAGACTCAGGGCACTTTTCTTGAGGAAGTCTGGTTACCACATGAAAAAATCTCTAAGGAAGACAATGATCTCTTAACTCAGCCTTTTACTTTAGAAGAGATCAAGTCTGCTATCTTCCTTATGAACTCAAACAAAGCCCCTGGTCCAGATGGCTTTTCTGTCCTTTTCTACCAAACCTTCTGGGAATTAGTTAAAATTGATCTACTTGATCTCTTTAAAGACTTCCATGAGGGTAACTTAGACTTAAGTAAGTTCAATAGAGCCATTATCTGCTTAATACCTAAAGTTGATAAGGCTGAAAAAGTGAAAGACTTTAGACCCATAAGTCTACTTAACTGTAGCTTCAAAATCTTCATTAAAGTACTAACAAATAGATTTAATAAAGTCCTTCCTAAACTCATTAGCTCTAATCAGTCTGCTTATCTTAAAGGAAACTATATCCTTGATGGAGTAGCTGCTGCACATGAAATTCTACATCATGTGCATTCCACCAAGGATAAAGGAATCCTACTCAAGTTGGACTTTGAAAAGGCTTTTGACAAGGTCAACTGGGACTACCTTCTTGACACCTTACATCAAAGAGGATTCAGCCAAAAATGGATCCTCTGGATTAAACAGGTGCTCAAAGGGGGTAGAGTAGCTGTTAAAATAAATGGTAAAATAGGCTCCTACTTTCGGTGCAAAAGAGGTTTAAAACAGGGGGATCCTCTGTCCTCTTACCTCTTCATCCTAGCTGCTGAAGGATTAACAAAAATCCTTCAAACATGCATTGAAAAAGGTCTCTTCCAAGGTCTTGGTCCCAGTCTTAGTTCAGGGCATAAGGTGATACATCTGCAATATGCAGATGACACCCTAATGTTCCTCAAATTTGATAGTCTTAGTCTACAGAAGATCCTTTGGGCTCTAAAAACCTTTGAAGGTATCTCTGGACTCAAGATCAACTACTCTAAGTCAGAGCTAATCCCTCTTAATCTCAATAGCACAGAGCTTAAAGAAGCTACTTCCATCTTCCAATGTAAGGTTGCTAATCTCCCCATTACCTACCTTGGGGTTCCTCTTCATTGGACCTTCCTCAGAAAACAGGATTGGAATGCTTTGATTGATAAGATCTCTAGTAAGCTGTCTAGATGGAAAGGCAATTTTCTTTCTTTGGGAGGCAGACTGATTCTCCTTAACTCAGTCTTAACAGCCTCCCCTTTATATTACTTTTCCATCTTCAAGTGTCCTAGTTGGGTACTTCTAAAGATAGACAGAATAAGAAGGAATTTTCTTTGGGGAAGCTATCAGAACACTGACAAAAAGAGGCTTTGCCTTGCTAACTGGAACACCATTTGCAAGCAAAAATAGTTTAGGGGCTGGGAAATTTTAAACCTCCAGCAAATGAACACTGCCTTGCTTGGAAAATGGGCTTGGAAGTATTTCTATAAAGAACATACTTCTATTTGGAAAGACCTTGTTTCAGCTAAGTACAACTCCTTAGACTACAACCCCAGAGCTTCTCCTCTTTGGAGAACCTTCTCTAGAACTCTTCCCTTAGTAAACATAGGACTAAAAAAGTTAGTTGGAGATGGTAAGAATATAAAGTTCTGGAAAGATACTTGGTATGGAAACTCTCCACTTTCTTCTACTTTCCCAAAACTGTTTGAAAAAACTAATTTCCCTAATGCCACTGTTAATCAGGTTTGGAATCAGGGTAAAATTAAACTGTCCCTCACCAGAGGTATTTCTAATGCTGTCAGGGCTGAAAAAATTGCTGTAATAGATTTGCTAAACAATTTCACCTTTAGCCACTCTCAGGACTCTGCTAGCTGGAGTCTTGGTAGCAGAGGCTTTTATACTGTCAGATCCCTTTACACCCTTCTTAACAATCCTGGCATTACTTGTAATCTTAATAGCACAGTTTGACCTATAAAAGTTCCCCTAAAAATTAAACTCTTTCTTTGGCTAGCACTCAATAATAAAATTCTCACCTTTGACAATCTACAGAAGAGAGGTTGGCAAGGTCCTAACAAGTGGTATTTTTAATAATAAAAATAAATCACTAAAGAATTTTAATAAGAAAAATGATATATTTTTTTTTAATAAGGAAAAAGCAATAACGCGATCATTAACCGCGTTACTGAGTCTGGCTTTTACGCGTTTTATAAAAACGTAAAATATTCGTTTACGCGGTCATGAACCGCGTTACTGCTCAACTATTTGATTAATTTATTTAGCCCGTATTTTTTACTCGCAGTCAAAGGCAAAGTTACAAAGGCCGTGTTTTTTAATTGGTTCGGTTCAAACCGAGAACTAAACAACAAATGTGGAGTACACAACTTGTCGCTAAGTTTGTATTGGTATGTGGCATGTAAATATCAGCTTTGGCTATCTTATGTACTTAGGCTTTAAATGAGGCGTGTATCTGATCTACCGTTAGGAAAATTGTTATATAGTCTATTAATTTAGTGCCATGAAGTTTCTATTTATTTTGTTTTAGAACTTGGTATGGATTGTCATATGTAGTAATAGACGACATATACAAAAGTAATTAATATTTTTTTGAAGAAAGAAACTACTATAAATAAAATAAATAAAGATACGAACATATTGTTAACATATATATTAATTAGGAGTTTAGCTACGGTGAGTCGCGATCAAAATTTTATAGATCTAGTTCAAAATGACCGATCCAAACCGTCCAATATGATCTCCCTATTGAAATCTCAATGCAAACCAAATTTTTCATTTTTTTAAAAATTTTTAAGTATTTTTTTCAGATTCTTGAATGGTTAAGAACTAATTAGATTAACGATTTTTTAAAATTTAAAAAAAAATACCTAAAAATTTTGAAAATATGAAAAATTTGGTTTGCATTGAGATTTCAATAGGGAGATCATATTGGACGGTTTGGATCGGTCATTTTGAACTAGATCTATGAAATTTTGATCGCGACTCACCGTAGCTAAATTCCTAATTAATATATATGTTAACAATATATTCGTATCTTTATTTATTTTATTTATAGTAGTTTCTTTCTTCAAAAAAATATTAATTACTTTTGCGGAGATATATGCTTCCTAATTACAGCCATGCAGAAGCATTACATTTTGCTACTAGGCTAGCTAGCATCAAGTGACTAGCACTTTTTTTTTTTTTTGTTTTTTTGTTTCGGTTGTCAGGTGACAAAAACATGACAATATCCCACTCGCTTAGCATTTTGTATATGTCGTCTATTACTACATATGACAATTCATACCAAGTTCTAAAACAAAATAAATAGAAACTTCATGGCACTAAATTAATAGACTATATAATAATTTTCCTAATGGTAGATCAGATACACGCCTCATTTAAAGCCAAAGTACATAAGATAGCCAAAGCTGATATTTACATGCCACATACCAATACAAACTTAGCGACAAGTTGTGTACTCCACATTTGTCAAATAGCTTAGCAGAACTAATTAAAAAACACGGCCTTTGTAACTTCGCCTTTGACTGCGAGTAAAAAATATGGGCTAAATAAATTAATCAAATAGCTTAGCAGTAACGCGGTTCATGACCGCGTAAACGAATATTTTACGTTTTTATAAAACGCGTAAAAGCCAGACTCAGTAACGCGGTTTATGATCGCGTTATTGCTTTTTCCTTATTAAAAAAATATATATATCGTTTTTCTTATTAAAATTCTTTAGTGATTTATTTTTATTATAAAAAATTCCACTCCTAACAAATGTCCTTTCTGCTGTAATGCAGAAACTGTGGACCATTTACTAGTTGACTGCCACCATGCTAGAAACTTCTGGGTTGGCTTTAATCTCTTCAATAACAAAGGCCTAAACTTAAACTGCACTTCTCTTAAAAGTCTTTGGGATAGCATCAATGGTTTAAATTCTAATAATAGGGCTTATACCAAAATTATTCTAGCAGCTTGGTGTTGGGCCATCTGGACAGAAAGGAACAACACCATCTTTAGGGATTCTAACTGTATTGATGCCAATTCCATTATCTTTAAAGCTTTAAATCTTTTTCTAAACTGGACAGGTACCAACAGTGGTCTAGCTGCCAATTTTAGGGACCTCACAGCCTTTCAGAATGCAGCAAGAAGGAATGAGAGGGAGGACAGCAGAAGGGATGGTCATACAACTGATGAGACCTCTTCTGCTCACAACTGAGCACCTGATCGCCTTTCAGCGTTGCTTCCTTTAAACTTTTTCTAGCTGTTTTTTGATACTTGTTGAATTGTTTGTTGTCTCAGGTGGTTTCCATGGTCTAGTGGCACCTGTTGTGTTTGCTTGTTTTTGTTGGAATACTGTAAGACTTGTCAACTTTTACCTTGCTTAATGGAAGCTGGTACCCCTGCTTGGGGTGTTCTTAGTTAAAAAAAAAAAAAAGCTTCGAAGTCAACTGCACTATATAAATACATGTAAACCAAATTATAGTGTTCCAACTAATAATGGTTTATTATTTCAAAAAAACTAATAATGGTTTAGTATTTCGGCCTTAGTATTATGCTTTAAAAATGGAGAATATTTTGCAAAATAAACATATCCATAGACAACCTTTATATGCACCGACATTTAAAAGAAAAACTCATTGCACAGAAAAATCGAAGTGGTCAAAAATCAAAGTGGTCTATATATTAGTAATTTCATCGAATAACTGCTAATTGCAAAACTTGAACTCTAATAAACTTCATACCAGTAAAGTAAGAGGTGCAAATTAAAAGAGGAGGTGGTCTAATTAAAAGAGGCGCTGTTGAGGGAGATAGAGGAGGAGGTGAAGGAGAAGGTCAGGACTCAGGAGTAGGGGCGCTGTTGAGGTGAAGAGGCAGAGTTCAGGAGGGAGAAATGAAGGGTAGAGGAGTAATCGCTGCAGTGGCCAGTGGGCCGGGGAGAGGAGAAGTAGTCTTTTGATTCGGATCTCAATATTTGCACCCTTATCAATTAATCAAACGGACTTGGATGGAATACTAACGGAAGGATCAAAATTGAACAAAATCAAACTTTAGTTGTTGTGGAAGGACAAATTAAACTTCAGTGACCAAATCTGAACTATACATGAACTTTAGTGACCTCTTGAAAAATTTACTCTATATATATTGATTGGAGTAAGGCTACTTAGGCTGCGCCACAAGATGAGGACAACTAGCGCTAATCTCGCGCGTTGCGCGATTCACTATTATACGATTATGTTATTAAATGGTTACCCGATTTATTTTACGCTATGTAAAAAAAATACAATAAAAAATTGAGAATACTCTTCAAATATTATATAAAAACTGCCACAAAAAATCCTAAATATGTTTTGTCACAAAAGATCGTACGCCACAGAAGATTCGGAGCACTGTGCTTACCACAGTGCCCACGCTCCCCTCACGCTTCCACATCTTTATATATTTATAATACCACAGGTAAATTGTGAACATAATTAATTAATAACCCTTGGTTACAAACTTACAATGTGTTTATTTTGTTTATTTTTAATTCAAATAATTAGATTCTAATTTGTAAAGCGTGATTAATTTCCAATGCTATAAGTTGAGACAAGATTTTTAGAATATCTCTTATGTAATTGGAAAGGATCAACAATTTAGATCTGACATTTGACTTTTAAATGTTTATAAAACTAATATAAAAGTAAGTTTGTGGCGACTTGTGGTATTGGAAACTTCCCTTTTTTTTTAGGATAGGAAATTAATTCAGAAATATTTATCGTGATCATTTTGACAACATATATTAAATATAATATTTGTATATATTTAACATTTTATACATGATCTATATTATGTCTACAAAAGATGGTCAAATTTCGATGCACTTTTTACTGTTATTATACGTAACGTTAATCGAGTAATGTAATTTTGTTTTCAATGGTTTAAAGTAAAAGACTTTTGATGCACTACTAAATAATACTAAATTGTACAAAATTTTAATTAGTAATCTATTAACATATCCAACAATGACCTACGGCTTTTTTTTCCCAATTTTGTTTGAATTAACAGAAAATTGTTGTCATAATTATCAATATATATATATAATTGTCAAGTGAGGGCCGTCGCATAGAATAATTTCATTCAAGATAAATTGTAAACCAAGCAATTCAACAATAACTTACATGGAATGCATATGACAAGTACACACTTTTATATAGCTCGTAGCTAATAAATCCATTTACGCATGCATCCGGTTACATCCTACTTGGTCATCGAAAACAACACTACAAAGTACTGACTACACGATTTTAAGATGGCTAATTCAAATAAAGACTATAACATATATGTTGACTAAATAAGGAGAAAACATGGACGCTAGGCTCTAGCTGATAAGATGTGTAAGCAGATGATGACTGAGATACATAACAGAATTTTGTTTCTGCTAAGCTTAAACATTAACCTACCTCAATCTGAACCTTGAAATCTAGAGGTACATGCCTAGGAGAATGATAATGAAATAGAACACCACCAATATGGTTGGCCGGGCTGCACCAGAGTTATGTGGATTATCAAAATACAGAACTGAATTTTCAACATCAAAAGTTATCTTATGGTCGATCAGGGCTATAAAGACCTATCACTGATATATTTTTTGATGGGTATATCGCTGCACATTGTTTATTAGTTTCGGAATCTTTTACTACAGTTTTTTTCTTTTCAAAACCATTTTGGCCTCCGGTGAGAATAACAATGTAATGGGAGGCCAGTCAGGGGCATTGTTAGAGCACATCATCCCGTTATGATCAGGATCCTGTTGTAGATACGGAATTTGGTTCTGTAGCTCTGTCGTAACATTTAGAGTACACATTTGTTGCCAGCAGAATATATGCATACTATCACTCAGCTGGGTTATAGAGGATTGCTAGTACAAAATGAAAGCAATTTCCAAAAATGCATGAAATGAAAGATGGAAGATCAATTCACTAAAATAACATATATAATAACCCACGTGAGGAACATCACACGATCAATAACATAGTAACATAGTAACTAATAGCCTTATGGAAGCAGTACCACACAATCAAACCCCTGAAAATGATACAACCAACATAATAATATTTTTCTCTTCTGACATTTTCATTATTCAAGAAGTCGACTGAGAATACTAGCCCAAAGAAACCATGACAGCAAAGAGTGCTGCAATGAAACTAAGGTGGTGAATCATTTTAATACCACAAGGCACCATTGCATCAGTAGCAGATGAGACAGATAAGTCACCACAGTTTGCCTGCTCAAATGATACTGTCGATTTATCGACATCAAATGTCATGATATGATTTTGTTGTATCAATGTGCCCATAACCGATGCATCTTGTGATGGGAGTATTGCCAAACATTCCATACCTGTGGTTAGATCCTTCACCACATAATTTTCTGTTGACAGAAACATGATAGAAGCAGGGGAGAATTTGAAGGACAACTGAGGCCAATATGGTGCGTTATTGAAGCAGAGATCTAACCCAAGAGATGAGCTGGTTACATTGCCAGTGTACATTTCGTTCATTTGGGAAAGAAATTCTTTTTTAATCGACTCATACACCTCTCTTTTCAGAAGGGTTATCGGGGTAACAGAGTCTACAATCATGGTTATAGGCCCATTTTCATGAAAAGGTAATGCAGTGACAGGAACTTCTGTAGGCCCAACTGATATTCCAATTAAACTAACAGAATATGAAGAAGGGAACTGGTAGTTCTGAACTAGTAGTGCAGGCTGGTGTTCAAAATTTTTTCTAAATGTGAAGTCGGAACCAAGAAGGATGGCACTGCTCTCTGAACCGCTAGGAGCGAAACAGTATGAGAAATTTGAATAACCAAGCTGCTTTAGAAGAGAGCATGAATTGTTGCTCAAGCCGAACACTCCAAAAAAGCCATCGGAGCCATCAACTCTCTTTTCTTCATCATATGCAAACTTAATATTTGAGACTGACGGAGGAAATATGAAGTCTGCAACTTGGGAAGTGCCTGAGCTCCTGAAAATTTGTAACAATTAGAATCAAAATTCACACAGTTAGTTTAATATTGGAAGGGAAATTTGTAATAACCATAGTACACATAACATAGAAATTATAGATTTATTTATGTTTAATACATAAATTGGTACACAAAGTCACAAAAATTATTACTTTGGAAAATCTGAAGGCTGGCAGGATGAATTCGGGGGATAATCGGATGTCATATTCAGCGAAGTGGCTCCCTGCATCCAAATGAAGGGACTTCTTATGTCCACAATGGCCGTGAAAGATTTCTGCTCCTCGTTCATACTACTATTCTTGTTTCCATGTATCAATCTATGAATATCGGAATTGGACCGGATTGATACTTTAGTTTGGTATGTAGGAAATGATAGATAGTGTTTCTGATCAGACCTCCTCTCTTTATCATCATAATTCTCCATTAAAAGTTCTATTCCACGCATAAATGTTTCTTTTGTCTCCTTAGGATTAATAGGATATGACAATGCATGTTTGCTGTAGGGTTTGGGAACAACATCCAAAAAAATCAACACCGGATTTTCAGCAGCATGTAAAAGGGGGAAAAACAGGAGAATGAGAAGGACAGGCATCGCAACAAATTTGCTCCTTGCTGCCATAAATGCACAGTTTAAGACTTAAGGATTGAATGAACTGCTCTTGTCTATACAAGCCATGCAAAAGCATACTCCTATTTATAGTGCAAATTAGAAGCCAGCAGGACAACAGAACCAACCTACATCCATTTGTATTATTTTCCTTTTCATCTCGAAAAGGTTTAATATTATCCTAATTTTGATGTTAAGTATGTACTAATTTATGTATTTTCTGTCTGGTACTAAAAAAATCAGAACCTAAGTAAGCCCTTCTATCAAGACCACAAAAATATTTTCTTCAAAAAAAAAAAAAAAATTTCGAGGCCGGAAAACCTTCCCCAGGATAAAATAATAAATTACCGTATAATTTATTTATTTTTTAAAAAAGGGATTGTACAATTTTTCTTCGTATCCTAATTCATCCATTTAATAATCTATTTTCCATAGTACAGTTTTAGTCGAGTATGAATGCAAATGCCAATATATATGTCTCAACCGAACATGGCGCATGCATTAATCAATTGGAGAGATTTCCAGTCCATCTGTATTTAAACAAAACGGACAATTACTATAGTTCGTGAAATATCAAGTCGTTTGGTAATATTCTGATTGTAGGAGTAATAACTCAAAAAAAAAATAATAATAATAAAAAAATAGAAACCGTCTAGAATTAGACGCCTCCGTTGTCCAATAAATTAAATCTGATCAAATATACTATCCACTATGTTTTGTTGTGGGTGAGAGTTGCAATATTTTTCATACAATAAAATAAAATTACATTTTGAATTTGTAATGGGCTCAAGCCTACTTATTCTAAATATAAAAAAAAAAACTTAAAATTTCGAACTCAAGTCCTCCACCCCAATGCATTAAATTTTATTTCTATATTAAAATTAAATATCTATATTTATAATTTATTTTATCTGTTTTAACATTTATGACCACCGGGAAATAATTTAGGCACTACAAAAGTCGACAACCATACGACACTGCCAGTTGGACAGCAAAGCACACTAAACTAGACAGGGGCAACGAGCAAATTTAAATACAGTTTGAATTTATTATTTGTTTTAGACATAAAAAAAATGGGGTCAAGACCTCCACCCAGCGCAACGAGCAAATTTTAATTTCGAACTCAAGACCTCTATCCAACGCATTAAAATTTGTTTCTAGATTAAAAATTCATTCTCCATAATTTAAAATTATTTTATCTTCGCTCAACAATTTAATTAGTTGTCAGATAATATAATCATCCAAATAATCTTCCAACTTGTACTTTGCTCATCAACAATCCTTGTCACAAAGCACGATAGACAGGGCCTCTGGCATGTTTGGTAAGATTTGAGAAGACCCGATCATGATGCATCCGTTTCGTTAAAGGCAAACAAATAATTAATAGAAATTAATAATGTGGCAATGTCTGGTTTCAATTTTAGTGTGCTTTTCAATACATAGCCTTCTTTAATGCGCTTAATTAGTAATTGATGACGTCTCCTCTTCTCTTAATTTAAAGTGCGTTTGTCTTGTTCTTTTGGCGGTACTTTCGTGGATGTATTTTCGTGATATAATTGTGTAAAGAGTGCAAGGGCGGTGATATTATTTGAAAAGTTAATAATTTATTCCGGTTATATATACGCATTGCGTGGTGGCATAAAGATAAAGTACTGGATTATTAGTTATTATTATTTTATTTTACGGAGGATAATCCCCTCACCCTCCCATTATTCTAACAACGGAATATAACTAAAAATGATGGAAATTGTAAATTAATATAGAAGGACAGAAATTCATAATTTTTAAATTATGGAGGTGTGGAGTTAATAAATCGTAACCACAAACTTCTACAATATTTCACACTTCAGAATTTATTGACCAAAATAAAACTGTCCACATGAATGTTCTGATTTAACTGAAATATTATTTCATCTCCTTTTTTTTTTAATTTGTAATTGCAAGGAATCAGGCCTAAATTATGGGCTATGCATTTCAAACTGTCTTCTAAAATTAGAACTAGCTCTTGATCTAGTAGCAAAGAGCAACGCACTTTCACTAAAGGTCGCGGGTTCGAAATCCGGCTGAAATCTATTATGACATTTGAAGAGTTTCACTCCCATCTTACGTTTTAAAAAAAAAAATAATAATAAAAACTGTCTTCTAAAATCATATGGGACAGATACAATGTTATCAGCTATTTGACTTCAGAAAAAAATATTTTGTACTTGATTTTATTCGTTGGGAGAGATTATTATTATTTTTGCACATAATTATTTTAAAAAAGGGAAAATTGGCACTGTAGTTAATAATTCGACATCAATTGAAGTTGATGCACATACAAATATGAACTTGACTAACATCTCATTCATACAACAACGTAAGCGCGCCACAAATGTTAAAAAGAGACAATGCACCTCTGGCAAAATATAATCTTTGGATGTAACATAATGGCATGTTCTTTTTTGTAAATTTATTTATATTTAATAATATAACTTCAATACCTTTTTCAAGATAAAAAAGTAGAAGTACCATATAAATCTTAAATTGCGTATTGATCCTTATAAGTTAAAATTTTGCCTCCATACTTTCAAAAGAAAATCGGAATGTTTCATCCTATGCCTTATTAGAAATTGACTGATTTTATTTATTTCTTTAGTTTGAAAACTGGACTAATTAGAAATTTTGTCCAGTGGACTTCAAAAATTTTTCTCATGCCTGAATAGGAAACAATATTATAGTACTTGATGTTGGAACGTGCAACTCTCTTGCTTTATTTTTCATTGTTATCTCCGCATTTAATGTGCTCTTTAGTAAAGAATTGGTCTCGGTGTTTCCTTTAATATTTAAAAGAATTAAGGAAATCAGATCTGAAAAAAATCCTTAACTTAAAATGCACATGCACCATGCCTCACTATAAAAAGAAAAAAAAAAAATCATAACAATGAAGTACACATCAGCCTAAAAGGTCGGTTCGGTGTTTCTTTCAGATCCGTTGCCTTTCTCTGTATATATATAGGATACCGTGTTTTCTTTTTATTCCTATTCGCCGCTCTTCTGTTTTGACCCGGGACACGCTTAATTTATGTAAAGAGCAACATAAGATTGGAGAGTAGCAGATCAGTGCCAGTCGCTTCCTTTGTCCATTCAAATGTGTTAACGCCAAGTATATATCTATTAATGTTAATATAAAGTATACAATTATCAATGCAATATAATTATAAGTAATCTATATAATTACATAAAAAATTATTAATTAGTTAAAGAAAATATATAAAAGGAGTTTCGCTTTACAAATAATTATTATTCTTAAAAGATAAATCGAGGATAAAACATTAGACAAACAAAAATTGACTTCATGCTTCTCTCCATGTGCAGTGCTCTTCGTTGTACTTTCAAAATACCCTTCATGTCCATGAGTCCATGATCATCGCACTTCAACCTACTATACGCTAAATTGCAACAGAATGGACACAGAAATTCCATCATATAGACTTCGTGCGATTACCAAATCGCAATAAATTGTAAATTAATTTGTGATGTAGTTAGAATAGATAACAAACTATGTAACCAGTCGGATTGGGTGACAACGTGACTTTAAACTAATCAAGCGCAATGATGGAATTTTCTCCTAAACGTTTGTTAATAGTCAATAGCTCATTACAATATATGAATTCCTCCTATAATTAGTTGGAACTTGAATGTGGGGTAGAAACTAGAAAGAGAGAATGGCTGCAAAAAAATGGCTAGAGTCCTTGTCCAGGATTAAACCCAATTCAGGCCGCTGCTCCTCTGTTTCTCTTTCCGGTATCCATGTCATCTCTGCAGACCAAGGCCGCGTCCTCTGCTCTTTCTGTATACCGGCACATCTCACTGTACATCTTATTCTCTCTCATTCTCTAATTTTTCCTTTCATTTTTTTCCCTGGCTGATTTCTTTCTGTAATCCAAGTCCTTCATATCAACATCAGACAAACGTAGATTTTTATATGGAATGCCAATGGGATAATACATACTGTTGAAAATTGGAATAATTGGAGGAGCTAAAGGATCCAGCCCTTGTTGATCATTGTGATTTTCTAGGATCCAGAAGGATATTGGCAAACTGGTGCGATTGCAACAGTGATGGATGTAGTTGGTGCTGTTGCTATCATGTCGACTGAGGAAACTTTGAAGGTAACAACGGATTTAGCGATATCGTTCTTCTCCCAGGCAAAATTTCAGGTAAAATCAACCCCCATCAACGGGGAAGAAAATAGAGAGAGAGAGAGAGAGAGAGACAGAGAGATAAAAAACAAAAGGAAAATAAAAACGGAGATGAGGGACATATCACTAGAATCAATTTTTTTTTTTTTCCAGCAGTCAATTTGGATTTTGGAGACAATTTTCATGCCATCTATTGCATAATGTTTAAACAATATGCAATTTGAATGTAGAGAGCGCCAATGCAATTGGATCCATGCGGGCGTACAAGAGCATAGAAAATTATTGTTTGACCTTATATGCATAATAAGTGCAGCGCATTTAGAATTCAATTGCCCAATAGATCTCACGCTGCACATAGATATATGTAAAAATATGTGATGACACATCTAGCTCCCTTTTATGGAATTTTAAACACTTTGATTCTAATATGCTTGAAAGATCCATCTACATTGCTTCAGTTTGGATTAAGGATAATTAAAACATGTTGACCGAACTAATTCATGATAAATGTGTGCAACGTGACTTCTGATCGATCATAACTAAATTATATTCCTTTTCTTTAACACAAATATACAGCGCGTTGGTCTCATCTTCATTTTTTGTCCTAGAGCAGGAAGAAGTTGAAATAGAGGCTCAAACAATTGAACAGAAAGGAAAGCTAACAATGGTGGTGGTACATATTAGAAAGAAAGGAAGCAAAGAACTGGTGGCTGTGGGGAGGCAATGGATGGCCTTTTCCTCTGCTCGACCGTTTGAAAGCAAACTCTAGATTTTGCTAACCTGAGAGCTCTCTGTAATTAATTTATGGTCATAGAAATATCTATTTTTGTAAACTTTTGTTTTGTGCATAATCGATCCGAAAAAGGTACCTAGAAACAAATAATCAATAAAATGAGTAAATAGAGAAAAAAAGAATATAGAAATTGATATATTTCTCGATCAACATGTACATGAGGCTGTACAACTACTAGCCCGAAATAATTTAGTAATAATGTACATTTATTGTCTGTCACTTATTGCATGTCCTGTTGTTTGAATTTAATCGAACATCCAACATATCAATGAGCTTGTATAAAAATTGCAACATGATTAAGAGATATCAGTGGCAGTAATTAAACTCAATTTCGCAGTCCCCTTTCCCCTCCCTCCCTTCACCTCTCAAAAAAAAAAAAAAAAAAAAAAAAAGAGAAAGAAATTTCTTGTTTGGCTAGCTCTTATGACTACTTCCAAGGAAAATACATTTTATTTTAGTTATTATTATTTTTTTCTCTTTATAAACTATTATATACAAACTTCTCAGCTAATTAACTACAAGTAAGAGGCAAAAAACAGAAATTTTGCTAGAGAACAGAACAATCGTATACTGCTATATAAAACATGACGACTAATCAATACTAGAATTGTAATTGGTCTTTGCTCGATTTTTTCCTGCTCTTGTTTGCAACATTAATCACGGCTGAAGAATATTGTAAAGCATTATCTTTGAAACTACAAGTGCTGAGGAAATGATGCCAATGAAATATGCAAGAAGGCATTTATTTAGTAAGTTATTGTATGCAAGACGGGCAGTGCTTTGGGCAACGGAATTTTTCCTCCGAGCAACATATTTTTTCTAAAAATAACTAAATTGCCCTTCTCTTTATAACTCAACCTCGACAGTAACTTCCAATCCCTCTTCTCTTCACTCCAGTCTCTCACCATCCTCTCCCATCTCTTAACGATACCATCTCCACTTTCTCTCTCTATCCCATTTCTCAATCAAATCTCTCACTTCTGTACATTTCTAATTTCTAATGGTAAATTGATATTTTACAATTCGTTTCCACCTTTTACTTTTCTAGTTTATTTCTTCATGCGCGACCATCCACAACTACACAGCTAGCAAAATGTAATCCTCATTTATGCAGCGCAGGGAGGGTAGTTTAGTCATTTGTTAGAAATTAATGTTGCTCCGAGTGAAAACCCTGTTGCCCGAAACACTGCCCGTTGGGTGATGGACTTACCGGTTACGGCGAGTTTATATTGGGGTGTTGGTTTTGTTGTCACTGGGAAGAGTTTATTTTGGGCTGTTGGTTTTGTTGGTGAGTCTTGTGACTGGGAAGTTGGCTGGGAAGAGTTTATTTTTTTTACTCTGGTTCTATGTTGCTTGGGTGCGGGTGCGGGTGTCGCGTCGGATTCGTTGCGGGTGCGGGGATACGATATTTTTCAAAAAACTCGGATACGACTGTATATATAAAATAATTAAAAATAATAAATTTATATAATATATATATAGTTTTAATAAAAAACAAATTATATATATTATTAGAAGTATATAAATTTTGGGTGTTTTGTCGCATCCGTGAGTTACTGTGGTAAGCACAGTAACTCACGAGGATTTTATGTGGCCAGGCTGCTGGATTTTTGGTACGGCGTGATTTTTTTGTCTTGATTTTTTGTAGCAGTTTCCGTATAACATTTCAATAGTATTCTCAGTTTTTATGATATTTTTCATATATTGTTCTTAATTTCGTAAAAAAAATTATATGTGCGATATTCGCTGTATAGTTATCAATCTTGACCACATGGTTGCTGATTTCATTAAGAAACAATTTAATAACATATTCGTATAGGAATAAATCGCGCAACGCGCGAAATAAGAGCTAGTTAATATAATGTTATTAACATTATATTATAATCTTTTAATTTATATTGAAAAATTTAACAACTAATAATATTATGTTTAGTAATATAATTAACACAATGTTATTGGTGGTACGGTAATATATCGAGTTGTTTGTCCATTACAGCCCAGCCCAATTGTTTGTTCGGTTTGGATATGAAATATTAGTCCCACGAGGAGATCGGAACCTCTATATAGATAGTACATAAAGCATGAATTATGCAACAACAATATCAAGTTGATTTGCACGTGGTACGCGCAGCTGGCCCATCCCATGTGCACCTAGTCCCTTTATATATATTATGAAATCAAATAAAATAACTTAAATTCTGATCCGAAATGGCGATTGTAGTTCCCGATATCGGACGACTGTATCTGACGGTCAAATCAATCAAAATATTGGATACGTAGGGGGGCAGTATCCCACCCGTATCCGTGTCGAATACGTATCCAATACGGGATACGGCACTAAATTGCCGAATCCAAGTAACATAGCTCTGGTTGATTCAAGTGTCATATACAGCGTTTTTAATACCCTACCGGGTACCGAAAAAACCTGGTAAAACCGCGTTTCGGATTCAAACCCGGTAGGAAAAGCCCTGAAAACCGGACTGACTGTGAACCGGGAAAAACCGGTTAAAAACCCTGTAAACCGGAAAATATTGGTGTTGAACCAACCGGTTTAATTATACAACATGGGAAATATCAGAAAAATTAATTTGTGGGAGCGTGAATCGTACCCAGGCGGCCTCAGTTGGAGGCGAAAGCTCCATCCACTAGGCCAATCGGCCTATTTGCCATTATAGAGTGTTAAATATATATATTATATTTATATCCAGTATTGACAAAGACTTACCGGTACAAACCGGCACAAACCGGAAAAATCGGAAAAAACCGCTTACCGCCACTCTCGCCGGTACGGTGGCCGGTAGGGTATTAAAAACCGCTTCAAATCCATATAAACCATAAATCATGCAAGTAATTCTGAATTCATTTTTTTCAATTTTAACTTTTTGTGATTATCAAGATCAAATTATCATACATACCTCTTCTTTCTTATATATATGTGTGTTCTTTTGGCTAGATAACGAATCTACTTGCAGTTATATTTGCGAGACAATCAAAGTGTGATGCATTAGACGACACTGGCTAAATATTTTAAGTTTATAGACATCCCAAGTGAATTATTTTTACAACATTGAGATATTTCTTTATGACAAATTAATGAACCTAGCTTTAAGGGGTCACTTTGCAACTGTAAGTAGGAAGATATTTTCATGCTACAATTAACTGAATGCTCTATTAAATAAAGAAACAAAGAAACCAGGGATGATACTCGAAATCAACTCATGTCTAAATCAAATTAATCGTGACTCGATCATGAGAGACTTCCAAGTTCTCTGAGCTTACTCAAAGTCAAGTCGTGACAAATCGAGTTAACTCGTGACTCGTCAGTTGAACTCGTTACTTTTTGAATCAGCTATTTGCAAGGCTATTTAAGTATAATTAAATGTACATTGACCACTATCCCTACTCGTGTATAACGAGTAAAGAGTCGGTTTGCGGGACATATACACAAATAAATATTAAATGGATTGCCTAAAATAAAAATATGAAACATAATTTAGCACACAAATCATAAATTTGGGCTGCACTTAATTATTAATGAGTAACGAGTCGAGTTAGGCTCTACTCGAAATCAACTTTAAATATTACGAGTTGGTCTAACTCGAGTTATGCTTGAATCGAGTCACATCTGAGTTTTTTTTTTTTTTTTTTTTTCAGACGAGTTCGAGTAATTCATGAGTTACATTTTTTCCTCATCGCTACAGAAACCGATCAAACCAATCACTGGCTTCCTTCACCATGCTTGATGTCATTTGATGCCCAATGCCTGGCTCTGCTATCAACTGAATTTGTACAAACGCAAGTCCATTAATTGATTATTGATCTAATTTTCCATTAAAAAATTGCACCATCAAATTTTATAATCTATACACAGTTCAAAAAGGAAAGATCATGTTTTCTAGTTGTTCAACGTAATCCTTTTTTTTTTATTTTGATAAGATAAGATAACCAAGTTAACCAAGTTATTTAACAAAGCATTTCATTTGTATACTTAATCACATTTAATCCAAGTTACAAATTAGAAGTGAGAAAAAATGATGATAAGATAAGATAGGATTACAAACAAGCTTTCAATATTCATAAATAATACCTTAAATTTATCTGCAGAACCAAAACTTTTGTATGCCGCAGATGTTCTTTCCTCGGGAGTTTTCAGCCCAGAAAGGGGACATCGGGGGTCATCAGCACCTATATTTAACAAAATCAAATTCCACTTTTTTGATTAAAAAATAAAAGCAAAAGAATAATGGATTTCAGCTGACAAAAGCCTATTTCTATTGATTAAATTTTACAATTTTAAAAGCAAAATATTCCTACAGGCCATTTTGGGCTAGTATACAATTTTTATTGAACAAACCTTTCACTTTTCTAAAGTGGGCATAACTTTAGTTGATTACACTAATTGGCAGGCTTATCAACAAGATAAAGTATTTTAGAAAGACACCTGACACCAAAAAATAATAATTAAGAGATGACACTATGGTTGTATTTTTTTTAAATCTACTGTAGAAATGTACCATTTAGAACAAGAAGAGGACGAGGTGCAATAGCAGGGACAGAGTAAGGTGCATCAAATTCTGAATCCAAACCTGGCGCGATTCTATCCCAAACCTGTTACTTTGAAATAAGATAAGTAAATGTTTTTAAAATAATATGAAATTTCAAGTGGCACCTATTAGAATTAAACTTTTGTGTTAATAGTGTTCAGTCAAATAGAAAACCCAGTAAGAGATTCCATTCAGGCAAATAAGAAAAACACAATGCTGACCTTTTCAACAACTTCTTTATCTATTGCACTCTTCCCAAGATCAATCCTTGCAGCTACAAATGCCATATGTGAAAATTTATATGGTCAGCACTCAATAAGGGAATAGCATCCAGCTTGAGTGTTGCTTCCTTTATTTTTGTAAGCAGATTTTCTCATCCTCCTAATGAATTTTCAAATCTGGCTTTGAGGGTTTTTATATTTATACTGAAGAGTAGGTTTAAGAAAAGTCTCGCATATACACACCTAAATATTTACAAACTGAACTTCCATTATGACACCACGTTGCATATACTATTGAAATTAAATTAAACAAACATAATTACTCAAAACATTGGAACCACCCAAGTTTTGTAAAAAAAAAATAATAATAAAGTAAGGCTCAACCTTCAAAAAGAGGCTTGATACTATCAGCTCTAGCTTGCCATTTATCATTGTCTATGGCCCAACGAAACCCCTATAGCCCAAAAAATGTAAGTTAGGTGACTGGTTTTTAATTTCAAGTATGAAAACTATGGGCTATGGCCAATATGTCTAACCTGAATACCAATTATTGGAACAGCTACAGAATAGCGTGCATCAGCTGCTGCAGCAAACCATGCATGCATCCCTGAACCAAAATGTAAGTAATAAGAGCTAAGAGTTCCAAATTAAATTATTTACAGTATTTATGTTACTTACGATCAAATTTTGACTTATAGGAAGGAAGACTGCTTGAAAAATTAACATTGAAAGTGAAAAACTTTGATCTGAAACTGAATAAACTGAACCTGATGCGAGACATAAAAACTGGTGACACATTCAAACTGAACCTGAAATAAACCAAACCTAATTGAACCAAACAATCTCAATCCAGACTTTGGCAAAAGACTGAAAGTTACCCAGACCCAATTGAGTCCAACCAGAATCAGATACACTAGTGGTCATCTTAACATAGGATTTGTTACTAATAAAGGACTTAAATTTGTTTCAATAGTTATAATATACCTCTAAGTGATTCCCCAGTTATGCCAATCCGAGCCGGGTCAACATCATCTCTCTCAACAAGATAATCAGCCAGCTTTATCAAATCCCAAACCTTTTAACAATACCAATTAGTGTTACTGTCCGAGTATATTTCACAGAAAATAGGTATTCCATGGTGGAAGTGTTCCTTGTATCCTCTCAATGTTAGACAGATTAAACTGCAATGTCCTGTTTTCCTCAAAATTAATCAATTCCTAGTATCATGTGGACTCTACTTTGTATTATCCAAGACAAATGCACTGGATATAATAACACAGTGCAGTACCACCTTTTAAGTTGGACAAAGGTTGATCCTTATTTTATTCAATTACTAAAGCACTGGATAATATCAATACTACTATTAAAAAATGAATAATTTATATGGCCTTATTACCGTATCAAAAATGAATGGCATTGTGTCACCCTTTCTCCAAGCAGAAACAAGTGCCTATTGACATGCCAATAAGCAAGATAAGAACAAATAGCTACTTCTATGGACAATATAACAATGAACTTAATTTAGATTGTTATTAATTACGTCAACATAAGTCGTAGTTGTATGTGCTCTTTCACCATGATATCGAGAATCAATTGCAATGGAGACATAACCCCTCGATGCATATGCCTAAGTAAAACATGAAGTTCAGACATAATGATAACAAAAAAGTTAGCTATAGCATTAAAAGAGCAATCAGAAAAGAAAAACTTGGAAATCCCTCATGACTGCATACATTGCAGTAATACGTACCCTCACTTTTCCAATCAGCAAGAATTAGGATTATTATAGAGCTAAATTTATGAAAAGTTCTCTTTACCTCAAGCAAGGGACGCAACCACTCCTTGCACATATATGAGCTATGTAGAAATACAATTGCTGGTTTCCTTTTATGAGCATCATCCTTCAAGCTAAGAATTAGTACTGGTAAACGCCCTTGCTCCCCCTCCTTTAGCCAAAAGAAACATAACACAATTAATCGAATATTCTACATATTTATTCGTTGTAGTCAATATTACTTATCAAAGTAATAATATACTGCTGAATGATTTTTATTTCCAGATGTAAGCAGGAGTTGACAACATTTTCTACCTGTATTGCTCATTGAAATGGTACTCGGTAACCAGTTTTGCTACCTCTGAGCCGGCAATAACCAGTTAACCACTCAGTTGGCATTATTAGACCCAATAAAGCTAAAAAACATACTTCATAAGGCTTTAACTAATCCTAAATCGAGCAATAATAAGCCATACATGCCAAGCAGACATAACAATATTCAGTAGTTAAAAATTAAAATACAGAATTGCAAGAAATAATAAGAAGAAAACACAACCTCAGTAGTCAAGTACAAATTTTCTTGAACTAGTTTCTCTTGAAGCCCCTCAATCTCCTTCCTGGGACAAGACTCCATTGCCTGCAACACAAAATATTTGAATTTGCCTTGTGATAGCATGCAGAACAACAAATTATTCAGAAATCTTGTTAGATGATATCTAACCATTTTGGATGGCAAAGGTTTCTTATTCTGGTACAATGGATCTTGAATTGGATTCCCATGTTCAACTGTGCGAGGAACTGAAAAGATATCAAAGCACTTAAGCAAATTGTGATTATCACCTCTGTAATTAATTCTGCTAATTCACCCAATTGAGACCTGATTGGTCTGTAGACCATAACTCTGTTCAAAATTTAAACCAAGTACTGCAAAATAATAATTTAGCAACTAGACACTGGTACCAAATCAGAAATATTGACATCAAAAGTGGAAAAAAGAAAGAAAGAAAGAAAGGTCAGGAATGCCATGTTTTGCGCATTGTACACTTGCACTAAGCGACTAGTAGAAGAAAAATTAGAGTTAAAAACAGAGTAATAGAAAGAGAATTGTTAACGGTCACAATTCCACGCTGGAATTCAAAAATTCCTCCAAATTCGCACCTTTTTTGTCATCAAATACCATCATTAGATTAACAATTAACTCAACCTCTAACAATCCACTTAAATTGACGTTATTCAGACCAGATTATTCTATAATCTAAAACAAGAAAACACACAGAATTTCATCCCTTCGTGATTGCATACAACCAAAGCAATTAAAAAGAGAGCGAGATGAACAACAAGCAGAAGGAGAGAACACTAAAATTCAAAAAAAAAAAAAAAAGAATAATCATAAGCAAGAGATTAAGAGAACCTTTCAAAATTTTGCGTCGACTTTGAAGGACTTTGAGGAAGTTGGTACGGAGCTTGTGGGAGCAATCTGCCATTTTCTTCCGAGAAGTTGAACAGGAAGTGTTGCCCATAGTGTTGTGGTCTTTGCAAGAGACTAAAATATGAGAAGAATTTATGGAGAGGCAGCGTGGGGGCACGTGGGATGAGGAGCTGGCGCACATGACATGTGGAGCCCACGCCAGCATCAGCGCCGCTGCGAAAGGCAGCGCCAATCCCATGAGAGAAATGGCGCGACGTGGCGTGGCGCCAAGGACCGAATGCCGCGCCAGATGCCTCCCCCCACTGTTGACTCTTGAGTGTTGAGTGCTTCCTTATTCTTTCAATTTTATATTCGCCACTCTATATTCTATTCTATTCTAGTCTTATTCTATTGCCATTGGATGCGTCTATTAATAAAGAAAAGCGGCGGGGATAAGGAGACCAGATTTTCACGGCTCTTCTGTACTGTTTAATTTGAGGCATATAATGGTTTTCCTTTTCTTTTTCTTTTTTTCTTTTTGAGGAAATTGTGGAGTTTGTGGTACATCATTTTGCGGAATTTTATGATTTATGACTCTATGAGGGAGATATTTTTTTTTTTTCCTAACGTTCAATTGCACGGACCATATTATACGGAAGGAAAACAAATAATTTATTGTAATCTTTTTTTTACAAAAAAAAATATTTCAGGTGTGGAAAAATTACTTTTAGTTAAAATGGTATATTCAGAAATTTCTGTGATGGTTTGTATCTAAACAATTTTGTAATATGGTGTACGTATAAATTATGATCATTGCATGAGACATAATTATTATGTAATATAATACGAAATACATAACCTATAAGAACTAGATTATAATATATATAGAAATATTGGCACATGAATAAAGAAACGAAAGTTTTTAGTTAAGAATAAAAAAAATTCTTATATCTGAATGCATATATAATGTCTAAAACCATGCATTCAAACAATAAACCTTGAAATTATTGAAAATAAATGTCGAAATTTTTATCAAATTGTTCTAAAACTATGACATAGATGTAAAATTTTAGACAGTTTTACAATTTCTTTCAAAAAAATATCAACAACTCATCGGCTAGGGAAGCAAGGGCTCTATATTATGTCGGCTGTTATCGTTCTTCTTTGTCTGGGGAGCATATGAGATGTGACAACACCATTTTATCTCTACTACTTATAAAAATATCTAAAAAAATAAATATTTTAGATAAAATGAGTAAACATGTCATATAAAAAGAGTGTAAATAATTCTTATATCAATTATGAACCATTAATTTGTGTAATTTGATATGATCAATAGTCTAGATCTTAATTTCATATTAAAAGGTCAAGATTTTTTATTAGAAAAGATTAAGTTACTACCGAATTGCCTATTTATTAAAAAGAAAAGACTAAAATTATAGATTTCACCAAATCTTTATTGCCTTGTAAAGTTCTATATAAAATAAAAAATAATATCATTTTTTATTTTCTTATTTGTCCAAATATTGAGGAAATCTTTTGCTAATATATAATATAGAAATAGAAATGTTTTTGAGGAGTCGAGATTAAATAAAACCAGCAAACAAATTAAGGAAAATATTAACAAGAAAGTATTGCTAAGAGCACAAGGCACGTGGCATTAGTGTAGCAATGATACAAACAATGAATATTATATACATAGATTCTCAAAAAAAAAAAAATTATATCTGTAGGACCCAAAGAATCTTTATTTATTCATTCATCATATGATGATATGACAGATTAGGCCACCACATCAGTGGACATAGAACACGCCCACTCAATCCAATTTTCCAAACCACAGGGACCGGTGCACATAACTGGTACACCAAGAGGCAACAGCTGAAGAGCACTTCATTTAATAGTATATTTATTTTCCTCGAAACTCATCCTCACATCTTGGGGTCGCTTTTCATGAACTAATTAATTTGCGACCTCATTCAAAAGCTATATATCTCTGTCTCGATTTATATCCATATCAATATCTTTTTTTAATGATAATATCTATACCAATATCAATGTCTATATCAATCTATATCCATATATATGCTTTTATATTCATTTTTTCTCAATATTAAATCCTATATATTCATTTATCATGTTTTATAAAGTAAAAACAGTACATTTAATAATATTTTGTGAATTTATTTTCCTTAAAATGAAGCAAATATTGTTTCATAATATTATGAAAAAATTAAATAAAAAATTTAATAAATAATGATATTTCCTATATAACCATGAAAAAAATAAAATGAGGTGATCCTGTCATCAAACTGCAAGTTCAAAAAAATGTTTTACAACGAATCTTAAGCCCAATTTTTTTTTTTTTACGACCAAAATAATTAAAATTTTTAAATAAAATTTTACTTTCTTTATTTTTAATTTAAAAAAAAACAGGCACGAGTTTAAACGCGAAGAGTTAAAAATGAACAATTGGAATGCCTTAAATTGGTGAAAAAATGTACGTTGGAATTTTCAAAGATATCGTTTGATAAAATTTCACATGTATTTTATAACAATAAATTATTCAATAAAAGGACCAAATTCCAAAGCTAATTATAAATTTAATTACGATTAATTCGTAAATCGTTCAGTGTATATTTGTGTCATGAAATTCCACACTCGAAATATGAGCTAATACAAATACAATATATTGAACTTCCTTACATACAATTGTCATTCATTCTTGAAGTATTCAGCCGGTGCTATCACTACACGGTGTATAATTATATATATTATTAATAATAACTAAGCAAGTAATTTGTGAAATAATTAAGATTGTTTTTCATGCGACTTTTTAACGATAATAATTATTATATTTGACTACTTGATAAATTACACTTTGTCCTTAATTATAAGTGAAAATAAAGGAGAGTTAACTATAATTGAAAAAAGAAAAAAAATTAAGGCAAAAGAAAGCTTTTTATATTACCCAATATTATATTTACATGATTGTGATGTATTCAACTCTGACTCTGTAATTCAACAATGCAAAAGCCAAAAGAAAAATATAATAAAACATGAGAACAAGAGTATGTCAGAAACCTTTTAACACATTGCATTAGAGGAAACCTTCTGCGTCTTAATTATATAAAACTCATGCCTCCATCAGTAAGGACGAAGGGAGCACTCTTTAGGCATGGTGCCGTTGTACCTCTCAGTGTCAGAGCAATAGTCATAGATCATGTAATTGCTCCTTATGTATTTCATGCTGTCGATTTGGACTTGTGTCAGCTGCTTAAACTGCGGTGCCGTATACCAGTTCTGTGGGATTTCTGCACTGCAGTCCTGAATGCTGTGTGTGCCAGTCCACAAACAAACTGAGTCCTTGTAATCCATGTATCTAGCAATGAAAGGTTGGTAGGTCCAGTTTGTTTTCACTCGGCCACCCTGGCAAGCCCAGTCGTCAGCATTCCAGATGGTAGAGTACACTGTCATCGGTTTTGTTTTTGGAAATGGGATGCCTTTGTCTTCATTGTTTTTAAACACTCTAAGCACCATGCCATCAATGGACCACCTGTCACAATTTTCAAATTTTTATGATTCACAGGCCTAACAAGTAAATATGGTAATTAATTTACAAATAGTTTTTCAATGTCCAGTATAAACAGTATGAATGTACTGTCATTATACCAGAGTACCAGACACAAATTTGTTGATTTTGAATTTTTGGTACCAGTTAAATCTCTACTGAAGGTTTTTGAATATGCTACATTTTTCAGATTTAAATCAGGAGGTGATAATTTAAATTTCCAGTTCTTAGTCTTCAAGATGCACTCACACAATCATGTATGGGTTCCAGAAGATTGTGTAGGTGTGGTAATCTGAAGTCGGGTTGAACCAGGGCTTAAATTGCTCCTCTCTCTTCCCAACGCCATTTACAAAGATGTTTGTATGGATGGTATAGGGTTCACCGGTCACATTGCCAAGAAATTCAAAATCGATCTCATCATGTATGTCATTTTCCTCTGACACCCAAAGAGAAGATGTCTGCAACATGCATGCATTTTCTAAATAAGGACGATTGTGTTCACAATTGAAACCACATACATTGTGAGTGCATTGTAACTTGAAGTTCATGCTGTGATTTTTATGGACCTCACATAGTAGGTTGTGACAACAGCTGCAGAGTCATCAGGAACAAGTTTAATTCGCATGTTGATATATCCAAAGAGAAATTCTTTCGTGCCTTTCACTCCAGCTCCTGAAAATATTTAAACATATATAAATGTATGTGAAAGTGCCATCAAAAATTGTATGTTAAGGTGTTATTTGTTGTATATACCTGACCACTGGTTGAGTATGAGGGTGAGTTTATTATCCCTACTGATCTGGCAATTGTCTTGACCCCAGCTGCATGCAGTGTCGCTGTCAAATGTTGCCAGGACAAGAGCTTGCCCCAGCAAAATCAGTACAGCAAGTGCAGAAAATGAACCCTTAGCAATTTCCATTGAAGAAACTTATTAAAATCAAATAACTTGCTTGTTTTGATAATACCATGGAGACAAGGAGCTAGCCCTTATATGTAGATCCAGTTAGCCAAGCACCCGCAACACACGTTAACTTGTTTTAGTTATTTTCTTTGTATAGGAAATATAATATTTCATATATATTCCTATTTTTGCGAACTTATATTTTTTTCAAATTTAAGTCGGTGCGCACTGGTAGAGTTCTGTTGTCAGCGGTGTGATATTGATTGTTGCATCATGACGGACTACTAAAAGTAATTAATGCAGTTATCTTGTTATGTTTAACAGATCATTTAATTCGTGCAAGCACACAAACAAGTTTCACAGATTGATTTGAATGAAATCAATTAATCGGTGGAAGTACCCTTCGATCCTAAGTTTGTCTCAATCGAGATGCATTTATAGAAAACAATGTTAGTTTGAACATTTTAACTCATTTCGACAAATATTATACATAGTAAAATAAGGCAATTGTTGAAATTATGCAAACTAGAGCTTCGGTTTATCTAAAAAGTTAATTCAATTATATAAGGTATAAAAAAGGTGGTACAAAGTGAAGCCACTCAATAAAATTGAAGAATTGAATGTTCATATATCTAAATGGTTTAGAGTACAAAAGAATAATTCATTATTTTTTTAAAAAATAATGTGCATAAATATATAAAGTAATTAGAAATGTACAGCTCACTGATTTCTAATATACAATCAATGGTTTCTGAAACCTTGTGATTAAACGGAAACTTTCGTCAAATCCCCTGCCGCTTTAAAACAAAATTAAGTCCGGTCAATGTAGTACCTGGAAAACTATATAAAATTGTTTTCTTTCCAATTAGTCAGAAAATATTTTTGGATCGTGGTTAGCCACTATCCCCTATATAGCGACGTACTTTTTTAAATTATCCGCCGACATATTTGGTGGATAGTTTTCGTAACATGACTTGAGAAAGTTTAGAAGGCCAACCAAGAGAAATATTACAATTTATTATATAACAACAATATACCATATTTGCTGCCGTTGTTTGTGGTATGACTCTGTATTTAACTTATTTGCTTATTAACAACATGTATATATGTATAATCAAATAATTCATCGCTTGTACGTAGTTTTGATGATCATAATGATCACAGGCTGAAAATCCATGCTGATCTAGATGTAATATATTGATTTAAAGGACAGAATTTGATAAATAAAGCATGAAGGTTCAAATTGCACTGGAATTAAATTCTTATTTTCTAGCCTGGAACAATATCTAGCACTGTCAGAAATTAAACATGCATTAACTCTATATAATTAAGTAGTTATTTTATTACAATGAATATTTAAAATAAAAACAAATTTGATCTCTTTACTTAAAAGAATGACCATGACAAATAGCTGACCTGACTTTACAGTTTATGGACACCAACCAGCAAAAAAATCTTCTCACGTGCCAGTTCGTCAAAGAAAGATAAATATTATATTATTCTAAGTTCTAAATTGGAGGTTTGTCAACGGCGCTTAGCTATTGATTGTATTTATAGTTGCTTCTTTTCTCCTTGAAGGCATCACCAAAACCTAACAAAGCAAAGGGAACATAACTTTCCAACATTTCTTTTCTACAACAATGGCAAGTGCAAAGATTTTCTTATCCAGTCTAATTTCGGTACTGGTAGTACTGAAGCAAGATGTTGTGCAGGCAACATTTGCCACAGACACTGCATGCGTCTGGGGCAACGACAACTGTCATATAAATGGGGATAACCTCACACTTATCCTTAATCAGTGGTCAGGTATATGTTAACAAATTGAAATTTGAGAAGTTACATGTCTTATTTAAATAAGAATTTTGCCTTATACATAGTTAATTGCCATCAGCATTTGTTCATTCTGCCATCAGCATAGTTAATTGCTTTATACATATATCTCATGCAAGCTAATATTTTCCATTATAATTTTTCAGGAGCTTCAATTAAAGGCACCAAAGAGTTTCTCTTTGGGTCCATCGACATGAGAATCAAGCTAGTTCCTGATGACAGTTGCGGAGTCGTCACTACTTACTATGTTAGTCCTATTATCAGTATGTTAAAATAACTCTCATATTGTTTTTGTCAACTGATACTTAATTTTTTCTTTTCCAAATTTTCTAATGTATCTGCAGACATCTTCACGCTGGTTATCAAAGGAATGTGACACACATGATGAGATAGATTTTGAATTTCTGGGTAATGTTTCGGGCCAGCCATACACCATCCATGTTAGATGTAAACTCAAAATTAAAAGATGGCTTGTCGGCAGATATGAACAAGAATAGTTTGAAGTCAAAAAAATCAGCGCATGAGCTGTAGACTAATTGGAATTGAGCTGTATTTGTTGTGTAAAGTCGGTAGAACAAAAAAATGAACCGACTTATATGCCTATATATACATATAGCTATGTATGTATGAGAAGATATATATTGTAATTGAGTGAAGAGTGTGTGATATTGTAATTGAGTGAGAAAAAGGTTATGTATTGGAAATGAATATTAGAAATTGAGAGATATTGGAATTGAGTCTCCATATTAGAATTCTATCTGTAACAAATTGGTATCAGAGTCGATGGCGAGTTCCGGCGTGACGTCGATCGGGCATATGCCGTTGCCCCGTCTTACCAAGACGAACTACGATAACTGGTGTATCCATATGAAAGCGCTGCTCGGTGCTCAAGACGCATGGGAAGCAGTCGAGACCGGCTACGAAGAGCCGACAGAAGCGGCTATGGATGCCATGACGGTGGCTCAAGTGAAGGCGTTAAAGCAAAAACGCAAAGGTGATAAAACCGCGCTTTATCTAATTTATCAAGCGGTTGATGAATCCGGTTTCGAGAAAATAGCCGGTGCGACGACCTCAAAAGAGGCATGGGATATTCTCGAAAAGGCATATAAAGGCGCTACCAGAGTCAAGCAAGTACGGCTCCAAACCTTGCGAGGTGAATTGGAGGCCATGAAGATGAAGAAGACGGAAGGAGTCTCAGATTACATCACCCGTGTGCAAACGGTGGTGAATCAATTGAAGCGCAATGGCGAAACCCTAACTGATGCAAGGGTTGTAGAGAAAATTTTGCGATCTTTAACCGACGACTTTGAGAATGTCGTATGTGCTATTGAAGAGTCGAAGAATCTAGAAGAGATGACTGTCGACGAGTTAGCCGGGTCATTAGAGGCCCATGAACAAAGAAAGAAGAAGAAGAAAGAAGAGTTTATTGAAGAGGCGTTGCAAGTAAAAGCAACAATTAAAGAAGACGATGTTGCGAATGATCGATATGATCGTCAAAGAAGAGAAGACGATAGAGCAGGCCATGGTTATGGTCAAAGTCGAGGTCGTGGTGGATATAGAGGTCGCGGTTATGGTCGAGGTCGAGGCCATGAATATGAACAAGAAGAAGAAGAAAATCAAGACAAAGATGAGAGAAGACAGCAAAACTGGCGTGGCAGAGGACGTGGCCGCGGAAGAGGTGGTCGTGGATATCGTCCCGATGTCGATTGCTACAACTGTGGCAAATATGGGCATATTGCAAGGGAGTGCAGGCTGCAAAAGAAGATAGATGAAAATATAAATTTTATTCAAGAAGAAGAGACAAGTGATGATGATGTTCTAATGATGGCACATGATGATACCACTCCCGACAACGACACTGTATGGTATCTCGACACTGGTGCTAGCAATCATATGAGCGGGCACAAACATTTATTTACAGAGATGCAAGAGATTGAAGATGGACACGTGTCATTCGGTGATGCGTCAAAGATCCAAGTAAAAGGCCGAGGTAAAATCAAATTTTACTATCATGGAAAAGAAAGTGCAATTGAAAATGTGTATTATGTGCCGGACATGAAAAACAATATCCTAAGTATAGGACAATTAATGGAAAAGGGTTATTCGGTTTTCATGAAAGACCGGATGATGCACTTGAAGGATAAAAGAGGCCGCTTAATTGCTCGTGTGAAAATGGCCCAAAATCGCATATACAAACTAAATTTAGAGACCGTGCGAGAAAGATGTCTGAAGATCTATATGACGCATAAATCATTTCATCATAAAAACATAGTGTGCTATAATTGTGGAAAAAGAGGACACTATGCAAGACAATGTTGGCACAAGCGAAAGGAAAGTTATGTTGCCAGAGATTATATAAAGAAGAACTCAGACATGAATAACATGGTGAAGCAATAAGAATTGCAACCGAAGTTCAGTCAAACGAAGATATCTCATAACGAAGGCGAACCTTCAACCGCTACACCAATAATTACACCGATAAGTCATTCAACTTCTGATGATGAAGACGAGCCAAGACAGCCGAGAATGAGAAGTTTGCAAGACCTATACGAATCAAGAGGTGAAATACACTTGGTATGTCTTTCGGCATATATTGAAAATATTAATTTTGAAAAGATGGTGGAAAAGAAGAAAAGAAGTGATATTGAGGAGCTCGAGAAGTCGCCAGAAGAAAATCGGTCTATAGAAGCTCAAGACAAAGTTGAAAGGTATAAGACGAGACGTGTCGTGAAGGAATATCGACAAAAGGCCAAGACCGGCAAAGCATATTCAAAATATATTGAAGAAAGGAGTAATAAGTGCAATCCCGTACCAACACGGATGGAGCTCGGTGCAAAGTCATATAAGTTCGAGGGAGGATGTCGTGAAGATGTAAGCGAATATCGAAAGAAGAATTTTGAGTTTAAGGGAGGAATTTGTTAGATGTAAACTCAAAATTAAAAGATGGCTTGTCGGCAGATGTGAACAAGAATAGTTTGAAGTCAAAAAAATCAGCGCATGAGCTGTAGACTAATTGGAATTGAGCTGTATTTGTTGTGTAAAGTCGGTAGAACAAAAAAATGAACCGACTTATATGCCTATATATACATATAGCTATGTATGTATGAGAAGATATATATTGTAATTGAGTGAAGAGTGTGTGATATTGTAATTGAGTGAGAAAAAGGTTATGTATTGGAAATGAATATTAGAAATTGAGAGATATTGGAATTGAGTCTCCATATTAGAATTCTATCTGTAACAATCCATACTAACATCTATGTCAATGGTGTTGGGAACAGAGAGGAGCAATTTAAGCCTTGGTTCAATCCGACTTCTGATTACCATCACTACAACATCTTCTGGAACCCTTACATGGTCCAGTAAGTCAGAAAAATTAAAAAAAAAAAAATGAAAGAAACAAAATAAAAAGATACCAATAGTAACTTACTAATTGTTTCGATACCAGCTGAACATATCCTTCATACTTATCCTAACAATAGATACTAATATGTGAATTAACATACTGTTCTAATTACGAATTTGTGAATTAACATACTATTCTAATTCTTCCAAATATCAATTCAAATTTTTAGAAATCAATCATACATACTGTGTGGCAGGTGGTCGGTAGATGGAGTAGTGTTCAGAGTATTTGAGAACAATGAAGAGAAAGGTATTCCATTTCCAAACTCGAAAGCAATGACAGTGTACTCTAGCATCTGGAATGCTGATGACTGGGCTTGCCAAGGAGGCCGTCTAAAAACAAACTGGACCCACCAGCCATTCATTGCAAGGTACCTCAACTACCAGGACTCAGTTTGCCTATGGACTGGCACAAACACCATCAGCAACTGTGGTGCTCGAAACAGAGCGAATTGGTACAATGCGCCACAGTTTAGACAGTTGACAAAACCTCAAATTGATCAAATGACATACATCAGGAGGAATTACATGATCTATGACTACTGTTCTGACGCGAAGAGGTTCAATGGCACTGTGCCTCAAGAGTGCCACCTAAATCATTATTGACCGAGGCTGGATGCTGTTATTAGCATTAAACGTGATTAGTTTCATTTTCTATGTTTCTTTTTCCTGCTGTTTTGATCATATTCTTTGCTATCTTTAGTTTATTTATCAAGTGTGTATACTGTAATTGTAAGGTTTTGCTTTCCATTTAGTTTATTTTGTCGCGGAGAGCATGACAAACAAATCCCTCTTTTACATGGGTCTCAACTGAACAACAAGATTTGTCTTGACTTGTTTATATATATAATTTTTCTATCTTCTTGACTCTCGCCAACAGAATTCAATATCGACCATGCCCCCTGTCTTTCATACATAAATAAATAAAATAAAATATACCTTGCATGGGCTTCAAAACCCCTCCTCCCCTGCCATCAACCTGTTGATTATATATGAAGGCCCATTGCAAAATTGTCACAAAAAACTCGCGTTCTTCGCTTTAGTTCTTCACTCCTGGTCTAGCTATACTTTCTTTAATTCAAATTGTAGTGTTCCTAAAAAACCTATATTTCCAGTATTTTTAATCACATTTCTCAGGATTTGTGCTGTCTGGCAAAAAATAGCATCATATAACCATCAAATTTTGCCAAAGAAAAAAAAAAAATCTTATTTCAACTAATTGTTGATACTAATTAAACAAATTTGATGCAATATGGCCAAACTTTTCTTGCATCATGTAATTTGACATGGTACAATGGCTCACTTAAATTTGTGGAACAAATAGAACCAACGTATTTTTATTTTAATCGATATATAGAAGGGCCTTATCCTGAATGCCTTATATGAAAATTGGACCTTTATGAAGCAAAAATAATAATATCAACGATCTTGCGAAAATTTTTTATAACAATTACAACTATTTTTTGTGGAAGTCGCTAAAATTGTCCTCTTATAACTTTTTAAGTATGTATTAATTTTTATTTTCTCTTGAGCAAAAGTCGTTCAACTTCAAAAATTTTTTAATAGTGACGTGTATTTACCTCTCTATCTTTAAACAAAATTGAAAAAATCATTAGTGCTGATGTGGATATTTCTGTGGTGGGCAACCTTTTTCATGATTTGGCCAATATTTTTGCTAATATTTTATTTGCTTATGTATATATCTTTTTTGCCTAATATGAGCAGCGAATTAACACTTTGTTAATATCTTCTATTTTATATAAAGAGAACATAAAGCTCCTATCAAGAGTTAAATCGCTTCTAGAAAATAAATTAAGAGCGAAGCATTTAAAACACAATAGCAAACTCTAGTGAGCAGTGACCGCTAAAAATGTTTTGCTCAATTTATAAAAATTAGGTCGATTGCTCCAAAGCGGTTATAAAAATTGGAATTTGATTTGAGTTATGCTGATTATTTAGCATCAGGACAGTTATGATATATAAAAATCGGAATGTACTATACCGACAAAACCCCAATCTCTACCCCTAAGCATGTCATGTGATGAATGGCTAGCACTAAACTAGCATAGCCGACGCCATACACGAAATTTTTTTTAATTTGTGCGTGTAATCATAAAGTCATAATCCTCGATTACGTACTTTAATTGCATGATTCTAAGCAAAGAATATATTATCTTCCAAATTAAAGCATGCATTGGTGAAGCGATCGATTGACGTATATGTAGGATATTATAAAGATCAATAACATATACGTTTGACCTTATTATTATTATTATTATTGTTAGTCAGTTACAATGGAACGATCATAACGTACCAGACCTGAACTCTTTGTAGTGGGTACCAACTAAGCTTTTGAGAGGCCGTTGGTCAGATCAAGACTGTATATAATAATTGATCCTCCTAAAAGGAAGTAGTAATTAATTAAAATTATACCTGCTGCTTGCTCTTTGGTGTCCCTATATATACTCGTGTTGTCTCCTACAAGACATCAGCAAGAAAAGACAACTATTTCAGCAAATCATTAACACTTAGATTTCACAATGGCAATTGCTCAGGTTGTCTTATTTGCACTTATTTCACTGGTTTTGATGGAGAAAAGCCTGGTCCTTGCAACATTTGATACCGACACAGCATGCGTCTGGGGCAAAGACAATTGCCAGATCAATGGGAATAGCCTCTCTCTTACACTTAACGAGTGGTCTGGTATGACGAAATTTAAAACTCGTATACATTGCATTTAAATAATACATTAGTTTCATGTTCCTGTTCTTTTCCACATTGGCACCTTAATGCACATTGTGTTTGTACTACAATAATACAAAGTAATATATCTCTGGGCTCTGGCTTGTTAATTTTTCAGGAGCTTCGGTTAAGGGCACCAAAGAATTTCTCTTCGGATATGTCCAGATGAGAATTAAACTAGTTCCTGACAACTCTGCAGCTGTTGTCACGACCTACTATGTAAGTCATTGAACTACATTATGAAACATAAAAGGAGGTCTCATTATGCTGTATTTAGTTAGGACATGAATTCATATTTAAAAAATGTGCATGTTGCAGATATCCTCTCCCTGGGAATCAAAGGAAAATGACTGGCACGATGAGATTGATTTTGAATTTCTTGGTAATGTTACTGGTGAACCTTACACCATCCATACTAACATCTTCGTAAATGGAGTTGGAAACAGAGAGGAGCAATTCAGGCCCTGGTTTGACCCGACTACAGATTACCATAACTACACCATCTTCTGGAGCCCTTACATTGTTATGTAAGAAGAGATAAAATATTACACAATTAATTAAATGAATCAGTAGTTAGTTTTATCAATTCGATTCAAATTAACTAGTAACTGATTGGGATTAATAATCACGATCTAATTCCGTGACATAGTAACCCCACTTGACCAAAATTGTGAGATAAATCTGGCATCACTCGCAAATTGTGTTTAGAAACTCTGAATTACTGCTCCTAAATTAATTGCAATTGAATTTACCGAAGATATTGCTTGTGGCAGGTGGTCAATTGACGGTGTTGTGTTCAGAGTTTTTAAGAACAATGAAGACCAAGGTGTTCCATTCCCTAAAACAAGAGCAATGACGGTTTACTCCAGCATCTGGAATGCTGATGACTGGGCCTGCCAAGGCGGTCAGGTCAAAACAAACTGGACCCATCAACCATTTATTGCAAACTATCTCAACTATGAGGACTCAGTGTGTCCTTGGACTGGCACAAACAGCATCCAGGATTGCATTGCAGAAACTCCAGAGAACTGGTACACAGCATCACAGTTCAGGCAGGTAACACAATCCCAAATTGACAGCATAAATGAGAAAAGGAGAAATTACATGATCTACAACTACTGCTCTGATACAAAGAGGTTTAACGGTGCATTGCCTACAGAGTGCTACCTTCCTCCTTACTGATGGTGCCATGCTATCATACAATTATATTACATGATTGATCTCCTTAATATATTTTTCATATGATTCAATTTTGCCAGTAAAACTATTAATGTTGTGTTGATCCTTTTTTGCCCTCTTTATGAGGGAAGGAAGTTTTGTTATATATGTTTTTGTGTTGTTGTTTTGGAAATCCGTATCAGGAATGATATTTGAGCAAAAATAAATTCTTGCTTATGTTTTTCTTTTTTTCTTTTCTTAGTTTATGTTTGATAAGTAGGGGAAATTTAAATGAAATTTGCCTTCTCACAAGGCAGGAAGCGCAAGAGATGCACATTTCATGCATATCTCACATTTCGTTTGCATGATTCTGATTTATTTTACGTATCAGCAAAGTCATATTAGTATTACTATCTGAAAAGAGCCTAGCTGCACCCCACTGGTCTGACAATTCATGGGTGGAGTATTCTTTTCCGATTCCATATTGATATATTAAATCAGAAAATTAACATTCCCAACACAAGCTATAGCATGTAGTCTTAACACATCTCACTGATCAAGCCTGTTATATAACCAGCCAGCCTGAAAGCAAAAATGATACAGGTTTTATCGAACAAACCAGGTAGTGACAATTTGCTCCTGGAAGACCCCAAACGCATTGAATTGCAACAAATGAAACAAACCAGCTAAACCCATAAATGTAACAGCCACCTTAAGCCCAGCTTAAGGCCACTGGGCTCTAATTTGATAGGCCCAACACATAGTATCATAGAACTGAAATCAAGTAACATAAATAAAAATGTTAAATTATGAATTGTTGGGGCATTCCGCTAGGAAAGACCCCTCCAAAAATGGGCGTATGCTGCTTAAATGTGGCGTGCACACGGTATTCTTTAGTAAAAGGCGAAAGAATAGTTCGCTCTGTGCTCACCACGCAGCTGCGTGCTTTGTCAAGGGAGAAACTGGTTGCTTATATAATATAGCAGAGAACGCTCTCTCTCTTAAAATTTAGCTTGTGGGACTAAACTGACGCTGTTCCGCTCTTTCCATCCGAATAAAAGATGCCGCAACGTGAAATGATCAGGAGGCAGGAGCACGTGCATCCGACCGTTGATTTTAGCTTCAGCTATCTCTCCATTTCCAGCAATTACGATCCTCTCCGTTAATGAAATATTGAATTCTTTCTATTTGTGCTTTCGATTTTAATTTCTACGACGGATAATTCAGCGAACAAAGGACGATGTGCGCTCCAGTTATTATATCAACGCTGGTTTATCACACAATTTTGATATATTAAATCAGAAAATTAACATTCTCAACACAATTCGGATTGAACATTTTAGTTTATCACACAATTTTCCAATTTTAGTTTTATATATTGTATTGTTCAGCTCTGGATCCTGTAGTTTTCAATCATTATGATGTAATAGTTTATTTTATCAAAAAAAAAAAAAAAAAAATCTCCTTCACACGCTCAAGGGCTAATATAAAATGAATAATTCTTTGTACATATTGTAATGTTAATTAACTAGATTTTAACCAAAATAAAAAAATATATTACAATAACCATCGAATACATCGATCATATTTTCGTTGGAGACACAATTACATATTTATTGTTATCTATTTTTCTATTAAAAGAAAAGATATTATTTGAATCTGCACTGTCAGAAGTCAAGAGTCATGATTAAGATTACGTTGTTTCCGACATGCCCATGAAAATTTATTTATTGACTGCAAGCGTGTTAGCATAATATTCAAACAAAAAAAAAAAAGGAAAGAAGTGTGTAAGCATTTCATAATTAAAATAAATCAAAATATTGACAGAGATTATTCATGTTGTAATAAATAATGTATTATTGGTCCGCCATGGAAATTGTTGGCGAAGCACAACTAAGCATGTCGTACCAAACGACTGGACTACTAAAACGATTACAAAAAGTAATATTCATTATTTTGGCCGAATCGTTTTATTTAACTGTTAATTTAACTCTAATTATTGGACAATTCCCTTCACTTTCGATATATATGATTGGATGAGAGTTCTATTTTTTTTTTTTTTTTTTCGAAACTAAAGCCCGTAGGCGATGAGAGTTGTATATGCCCCTCCATCCATCAGTAAGATTGTATTTTGTTGAAGATTGACGTATTTATTTTATCCCTTCTTTTAATTTGGGACATGACGCTTGCATTTTGGCTCTTGATCAACAACAAGAAGAGGACCAATTTAAATGCGAAAAGGTAGAGGTATTGTGATCCAAGAGAGATCGAGATATAACCAGTAATCTTAAAATTCGTTTGGAGCAATGGAAAAGGAAGCCTTTGGCAGTCGCAATCAAAGAGTGGCTGCAAGAGGACCTATGTTGGATGGACCACATAAGTGCGTCCGGCACCATTTTTCCCATTCCTGCCAATGTTCGCGAGAGCAGCAAGGGCCTCTACGAGCCACGCATGGTGTCTATAGGACCTTACTACTACAACAATAGGAGGAACCGGCTGAAATCAATTGAGGACCAGAAATTGCGCCTCTTTCGAAACTTCATAGGCAGAAACACAGAAGTTGATGTGGAGTCCTATGTCAGAGCTGTTATGAGCCTAGAGAAACAGGCTCGCCAGTGCTACAGCGAGTATTTCGACCTCGAATCAGATGAGTTTGTTAAAATACTTTTGTTTGATGGTCGTTTTATTCTTGAATTATTCTACAAGTGGCTGTGTGACAATCCCTCTGTACAGTGGGTTGGGGTCCGTCAACCATAATCTCAGACTTGCTACTGTTTGAAAATCAGATCCCATTCTTTGTCATTGAGAAGTTGCACAACCTTGTACAAGGAGAGACATCTTATAACCGAAATGTCTTTCCGAGTCTCTTAGCGGGATTTTTGAATGATGAACAACCATTCCAACCACCCCAACAAATGACTTGGCCGGAAACCATCAACCATCTACTTGATCTGTACCACTATTTCATTGTGTCCACCCAACACTTGCAAAATAGTATCTTGGTTCCATGACAGGTCTTTGGAAAAGACGACTGATGGATTGGATAACTCCGAGGGCAAACGAAATTGGTGTAACAAGGCCACCATGTCAGATACCATGCGCCACTGAGTTGTATGAGGCAGCTGTCAAATTCACAAAGAAATTGGCCGGCAAAAGATTTGTTTGATGTGACGTTCGAGAGAGGAGTCTTACAAATACCTCCGTTGAAGATTGGTTCCAACCAAAAGACTCTTTTCACAAACCTAATTGCGCTAGAAAAACATAAAGTTGAGTGTGGTCAGATCGTGACTAGTTACGTGGCACTGATGGCTTCGCTAATCAACACAAAAGAAGATGTGGCACTGCTCCAACACTTTGGCGTCATCCACAACATGCTTTCGAGTCACCAAGAGGCTGCAATCTTCTTCAACAATCTCGACGATGGCACATCATTTGATTATAGTATTCATTATTTTGCTGACTTGTTTTCCAGCATTCAACAGCACTACAATTCAAATTGGAACAAAAGCTGTGCTAGGTTGCTTCATGACTTCAATAGTCCCTGGGCTGCCGTCTTAGTTGTAGCAGCAGTAATTTTGCTTGGCCTTAGCACATTACAGACAATTTTTACTGTTTATCCATATTTCAAACCTAGATAAGGGTAGGATTGTTAGCATTCTTTTAGCAATAGAATTTTTTGAATTAGAATGTAAGAGAAGTCCACAAGACCAATTAAACCCTAAAAGTGTGGCAGCTCATTTTCTGGTTTCCTCAGTGTTGGTATTTGCTATCATCTTAATGGTATTTACAGATACAAATTGCACCAATACTGTTACTATCCGCTTTCTAAAAACGTCCATATGTCATATAAGGATTAATTGATCAACCTTTTTTAAAATGGAAAATTCTAGTGCATCATACCTGTGCATCCGGCGGGGGTTCTAATAGTTATGGAAGTTCTTATATTTGTATTCTTTGGACTTAGGAGAAATTTCTACTTGAGACTGGAAAGCTGACTCTGACACCCCGTTTTTAAGCATTCTATCCTAATCAGAGTTCTCATATTCAGACCAAACTTCTTAGACCCTTTCTGTTTCTGTTAATCAATCTAGCAAGCTATCACATGTTGTGTACGAAGCCAAATGAGAAATGGGCTTGGCCCATTTTTGGCCCAGTACGGAAACAAAGAAAGAAAAGGGGGCAGCGTAGTCTCCTTGGTGTATCGCGAATCTCATCTCCAGAAAACTGAAGCTCTCTGTCTCCTTTGCTGAGCTATCTAGGGTTTACTAATTCTCTTGAAACTCTTGTTAATTCCACCTCAAATTGTGAGAGAGAGAGGAAGGTAGATAGCTTGATTGATCTACATGTACTTGTAAGAAACTCTTGATTTAGTGGATTTGCACCGATCGCTCCCGTGGTTTTTTCCCTTTCGGGTTTTCCACGTAAAATCTTGTGTCACCTCTTTATTTTCTTGTGATATTGCTTGATTATTCTGTGGTTCGTTGATTCTCAAGTATTAGCTTCATTCTTGTGGGTACCGCACTACGTGTATGTTTCTGTGAACAAGCATGTATACTTTGTGTGATCAAGGTGTATGTTTATGCTCATAACCTGTCAGCCGAAATTACCCTCCTTGTCTTCTTTTAATTGGCTTCCGCTGCCGGTACCACCATACGGGGTGTGTCCAACATCACATAGAAAACATGTAATTTCAAAATATAACAAGTTAATTCTGTATGGAACTTTTTCTTCTTTTTATTTCTCCAAATGGACACCTGTCTCTGTCCTTGTCTTCCTCACTAGGTGCCAGAAAAATTTAAGTATTTAACCCTTAAACAACCTGTTTCCACAGTGAACAATCTGAAGAATAATGGGAAACATTCTCCTGCTTTTGATGGTATTTAAGTGTTCTCCTTTTTTCTCTTCAATAACCTTATTGAAAGTTCTCATTTTCCATTGATAAAAAGTTCTTCACATAATTTCCAATATAATCTGGTGATCCAGTGAATAATACCAATCTGGGTTGGTTGTGTGTATGTTTGGGGCTGGGGGTACATATAATTGCCAATTTGTAATCTTTTTCCAGTCTGCAACTAGTAATTTTTCTAATAAGATGAGTAGGCAACAATCAAAATTATGTAACTTTGTGTGAGTACAATGTAAGTTTACATTAGAATTCCAGTTCTTTTTTTTTAAATAAAGAAGCCCCCCTTTCTCTAAACTTATTTTTCTTAATAAAAAAATGTCACAAAAGAATAGAAATATGCGAGAAAAAACAAGAGATACTAAATTGGGGGACTCGCAGTCTAAGGATTCAGTTCGGAATTGGTGCTGATATTAGCCTTTGTGGCCATTATGTCAATAACTGGTACACCAAAGAACCTCTGAAATGTTTTAATAAAATGTTGAGACCTTACCAGTCATGTCATGCAAGAAACCGTGGATGTGAGCCAAGGGTGACCAGACTGAATTTGTGAGAGAACATGGACATGGAGGAGGAAAAAGAAATTATGGCAATAGAGTCGTTGTGTGTGCTAAAACTATGCACATGTTGTGATGGATACTGATGCATATAGCTATTTTTTTTTTCTTTTCAATTAGAGAAGTGGGCACCAAAAGGTCATGACTTTATTGAATTTAAACCAAATTTAAGTTAAGGACCTAACCCTAAACTTTTATTTAATTCAGTGAAACCCATATGCTTTTTGACTTGTAAAATCAAGCAATTCTATGTTGAGAACTTATTTAAGTATCAGTAATGCCAATAAAGTGTTTGTGCTGGCTTGGTTGATGCTTTTCAACATCAATTGAAAAGGAAAAAAGGAAAAAAAAAAAATGCAAAATGGCTAGCCAGAGTCATCACCAAAAGTTCATGATTAATTAATTGAATGAATTTTATTTAAACCAAATATAAGGTGAGGAGCTCAACGAAACCAGACACAGAAGTTTTAAGCCCATATTTTTAACTTATCTGAATCGAATTTGTTCCTGACCAACACAGCTATCTTCTTAAAGATACAAATCACACACATTTTTGTTCACAGTACTGGCACAATATTGAAAAAAATAAAATAAAAACAACGGAAAGGGATGGAGGAATCTGAGCAGCAAGGGTAGCCATCCGGTGACTGAAAACACGAATAAGTACCGCTTTGGAAGCGTCCTCCTAGATTCCAAAACCAGTACAAAAAAAAACTCGCTCCTCACTAAATGGAAGTGCGCAAATCAGTTTTTCTGAATTTTGCTGGGTTTCTTTCAATATGGAGAAAAGAATGTGCAAAGATCAATTAGGCGGCAGAGGAAATTGAAAGAAAGAGGAAGAAGAGTGTATAGCAGAAAATGAAGTACGAAGGAAAAAAAAATTTAAAAAACGGTGGATGGGAAGCCAACTCTGGAAATATCAGAGCCAGGTTTCGATCCTGGGACCTGTGGGTTATGGGCCCACCACGCTTCCGCTGCGCCACTCTGATTTTGTGATAATACTTATCCATTTTACAATTTAAGCATTTCTTTCTACGATTAAAAGTCGCTCCGTGAGAACTATCCAATTATTTAGTACTCTGGAAGATTTCCTATGAATATGCCCCAGTGACCAACGGTGGGGTAAACTCAAAACGCTGGATATATTATATTTTACAAACTAGAAAAGCTAATTTAGTTGTCAACATTGTACAGGCATTTTTATCCAAAGAAATACTATATTAGTAAATCAGAAAACATAACAAATTTTCATTCCAAAAAAAAAAAGAGTTAAAATAAAAAAGTGTACCTGATCTTCTGTAATTATTAGATACACATTGTCTACGGTTTCATCACCACTGAAGGTTTTATTCAAAAAAAAAATCATCAATGAAGGTGGAACTAGAGGATAGAATCTCTTTGCCGGGACCAATTAAACTCTATGGGCATACTTGGTAATAAAATGAAGCCGGGAATAAATAAATGGATCATAAATTTAATCTCAACATCCACTTTATCCCTTTTTCTAGTAAAACCACCTCGGATATGACCTCCACTAAACTTCATCATGTAAATCAGTAAATTTAACCCTAATAAACGGATGCACTGCTTGATTTCTACTTTGAATTTTTTTATATGAATCAACCCTACCCCGGCCGTCCTCTTAAATTCTCAGCATATTAGATTCAAATTTTTTGTTTTTATATATCAATTTCCCTTGCAACCTCTTTATAAGAACTAGCGCTAATCTTGCACGTTGCGCGATTCATTCCTATACGAATATGTTATTAAATGGTTGCGTAATTTATTTTACGCTATATAAAAAATACCATAAAAAATTGAGAATACTATTCAAATATTATATGAAAACTGCCACAGAAAATCTTAAATACTACTTTTGCCACAAAAGATCATGCGCCATAGAAAATCCGGAGCACTGTGCTTACCACAGTGCTCCGCGTGCCTTTCACACACGCCAAGATTAATATATTTATAATTTGGTACAGCGAAATATGCAAAGGTACGTCTCAATGTTATATGCTTCTTCATAGTTTGTTTGTCTTCACCATTTAACAACCAAAACAATTTCCAAAATACGTGCATTTGACAGAGTATTTAAGAAATTTTTTTCCTTTAATTTTACAATCCTAAAGGAAACTAATCCAGTTTAAATTTCATAACTATTGTTGAGTTATATATTCCTTGTATTTATAATTTGTCATGATATCGACAACATTATCTGCTTATCACGCAATCGATATCTGCAACTTAAATATTTATTTTTTGTTAGATTTGTGAATATATCTGCTAAAGTTTGTTCTTATCTTAGCAATCTGGTTTGTTTACGAGAATTTATGCATGTATTTTGTTAATAGTTAAATTATATAATTAATGCTTGAAGTACAGAAGAACCTGGAGCTATTATTGTTAAGTCTCCACAGAAGAACCTGGAGCTATTATTGTTAGTCTCCATTCCTTATCGAACCATGTGCTTAATATTGTCTCAACATTAACGACTGTTAATTGAGATTAATTTAAATAGTTTCTACACTTCATTGATTAAACATGTTAATAATTAGATCTTATTTTTCATTGACCAACACAACTCGACAAGTGAAAAATTAAGCGCATAATTGTGGTTGAAACCCTTATTCCAGGCATATTTTATTAATGAATGTTTAAAGACTAGCCTAATTTAGTTTTATCTTGTGCATCTTACAGAAATTCAAGTACTTATAGAGTGTAATCAATAACTTAATTAAGCGCAGTAATTAAACCCTGATCTTCCTATTCTTGGTTTATCCAAAATTCTAGGCCAACTATTTGTGATATCTTTTTTTTTTTGGAAATAAGTAGAGGAGCGCTCTACCACTTTTCCTTTTAACAAGAAAAGCATTCTGTTACAAAACCAAAAGTAAAAAAAGGATCAAACCGAATCATCACATCATCGGTATTTCTATTGTCTAATCAAAACCATCAAATAAAAGACATCCTACCCCCAGAAAAAGAACTAAAATTGATTTAATCACCCATTAAGCTAAAAGTAACGTCTAGTGGCAATTAAGCAAAGACACCCCACTAAACTCACGAAAATAGAAATGAAGACAACAGACAGAATATTAAATCCACTAGACATAATTAGTTTGCAGATTTTGTTGGGCCAAACTTCCTCTCCCTTCAGAAGGTCTCTCTTATCCTGAGGCTCACTTGTCAGGTGCACTCCCTCCCCGCTATCATCATCGGATTCCAACAGGGGTCCCTTGTATAGTTTCCTTCCTGAAGCAGTGGTACCATCTGCATCAGCCCATCAGCTGGGGAATTATTTTCTTCCCCTGCTGTACCATAAGCTCCCCACAGACTATAAGGCAATCTTGTAGTCCCTCTCGAGCTAGGGTTGATCTCCAGAAGTGCCAGCACCTGCTGTTTTAGTGCCACAGGCCAGAGACCTGACCAATATGAAGCTAAAGAGTTAATTTTAGCACAATACCCTCTAAAAGGTGTACCCTGTCTACTCTGAAAACAAACTTCATTGCGCAATAACCAGCAAGACCACAGAATAATTGCACTGCAAAGTTTAAAGGCTGTTTGCTCATGGTCAGATATCAGATTACTGATAATAAAGAATTCCTCTAACGAATTTGGGGATTGATGTATATTCAATTTGGTTAGAAACCAATCCCACACTTCATGCACATGTGGACATTCAAAGAAAAGGTGGTCACCATCCTCTTCAGCAGAACAATACACACAATCTACTAGACCATCCCAACCTCGTTTTCTTAGGTTGATTCTAGTTAAAAGACGATTCCTACATAACAACCATAGAAAGATTTTAATCTTCAGAGGTAATTTGAGCTTCCAAATTTGATCATAGAAAGGACTAACAATTCCTCTATCTTCAATCAAAAGATACACATCTTTAGTTTTGAACATCCCTTTACTATTACCCAGCCAAACCACAGTATCTGTTGGGGTAGAAAGAGGTAAATTCAGCATTTTGGTCACATCTTGAATTAAGAACATAAAGTCTCTATGTTGGGTAAAGGACAAATTTCTTCTGAAATGAATATTTCTAAAATTGTATTCCACAGCTTTTGCAACTGTGATATCTGGATCTGCATAAATATCAAACAGGTGAGGGAAGGCAATTTTCAAGGAAGAGCTACCAAACCATTTGTCATGCCAAAAGTAAGTTTCTTGTCCATTCCCAATCTTAACTGCTCTGAAAATATTATTAACAATGGTCTCACATTTCATGCAATTTCTCCAGAAAGGGGACCATTTTTTTTCTGTTTTTACTATGTCTATACTTCTTTTGTAATATAGACTTCCACCAACCAGAACAATTAGGATCCCTATATCTCCAGAACCATTTACTCATAAGTGCTTGATTAAAATGAGATAAATTAGTAATGCCCAAACCCCCTCTTTCTCTAGGTCTGCACACTCCCTCCCAATTGAACAAATATTTGTGATATCTGCCTCATTGCTGTACAACCGCTTCCTCAAAAGAATCCCGTTGGGAACAAATGGTCTCTGGACTTCATGCTTTTGCATCTGTCCAATTTGCTACCAGTTGAACAAATCAATCTCACCCATTTCCTATAGCACAGTAGAAACTTCTATCTTTACTGTGCGATTTTCAAGTCTATGCTCCAAGGGGTGCGAGGGTCATCACTTGCCTTTATTGCTTGATTTTGCTTCTGGTGTGTGTTTAGGTTCAATTCTGGGTGGTTTTCTTGGGTTGAGTTAATAGGTGTGTCAGCTGCCAATTACTCAAACTTGCCTCTCGGGATTATTGTACAGCTTTTGGCGGCTCCGGTTCCTCTTGGTTGGATTTCATCTTTGCTGCTCAATTGGAGCTCTGACGATAAAAAGGTTAAAAAAAAATTTTGAAAGGGAGAGAAACTTAATGTTCCAAAAGAAAGTTAGAGAAAACTTGTAGGTTCATCTGCTTTTGTACAAGTTCAATTTTTAGTGCCTCCTATTTTGTTTTGTTGAACTATTGAATGATGGAGTGGTGAGGCCAGAAAAGTTTTGGATGGGGTTTACTCAAATAAATAAAGATAAATAATTTAATTTTTATGAATTATCATTGTCAAAAAAGTTAAATTTTTAATTATGGGAGTCACCAATGAAATTATATTTGCATTTTTACGGGGTTCAAATAGTGATTTTCTTAATAAATTGTCCATACAACAATAAAAATATATATAAAAATATTTGATTGGGAAAAAAAAATGGGTGACATTGCACCCCATTCCATATACATAGACTCGCCTATGATGATGCTTTGCTTGCTGATTGCTTACTTGTAAATTATGAAATATGACACGACAATTTTTGTTTTTTATAGTCTATTATCTTTGTTTTATAATTTATTTTTCTGCTTGATGTTATATTGTTATTTGAGATTTTGATTGTTAGATCTTAAAAGACACGTCTTTTAAGTTCTCAAAATTACCCTGTTGCATTTTCAAAAAAAAAAGAATTTACCCTGTAGGCCCGTACAGAGTCCATTTCAATTTTGTTCTTGGGCTTTGATGTAACAAGAACTGGGCCGCATTAGAATTGGATAAAAAAGAAGGAAAAAAAAAAAAAAAAAAAAAAAAAAAAAGAGAATGAAGAAACGATTTTTTTTTTTGTTCTTTTTTTTTTGGGAAAGAAGAAACAAAGTTCGGATGTAATAGGGAAGTGTTAGAATATCTTAACCAGTGTTAGAATATCTTAACCAGCGTATTAATCCTGCAGGGAAGCGAACTTAAAAAAATTCATTATGATTGGACTTACATTTAAAGGGAAACTATTTTGATTAAGATTGGACTTACTTTTGCTTGAAATAAATTGATTTTCGTGGTTCAACTTATTTGATTGAAATTATCAAATTAAAATCCTGTTCCAAGACGGTGGCAGCGCCCTAAAAAAATATATTGTAAGAACCCGAATTCATGATTACGCTACGAAGCTATTGAAAATAGAAAAATATTGCCTCTCCTCGATGCCATCCTGTTTTGAAATTAAAACATTAGATGACCAAACTGAAAAACCTAACTAGAAAATAAATAAATAAATAAAATAAAATAAAACTTATGAAATTACCTAGCGGCCAGCGCAGAGGGATTTGTGCTATGATAGTTTTCTGTAAAGTTTCTGTGTAATATTTCCTGTGGCACTTAGGACAAAGGGTCAAATTAACCAAATGTACCCTGGTTATATTACTACCTTCACAGAACATCTATAATATCCGATCAAAATATTTACGGGAGTTCCAACACACGTCTCTCACGCGAAAAATATTGTTCTGTTTTTCTTTCTTCCGTTTTTTGAAATCCAAATAGTATTCTAGTTAAGTTAACTGAATCAAATGTGATAGTTGAATATTATGCGTTCTTAATTTGATGATTCATATCGAATTATTATGTAATAAACTAATAATTTTCGCAATCACGAAAATTTTGATTAAAAGAGGGGTAAATTTGAAATTTTAGTTTAAAGAAATTCAACGGCTCAAAGGACCGCATTTAGATTCAGACGTAAATGATATGGTGAGTTGCAACTCACGGAGCATTCCGTGAGTTGCGATCAAAACTCTTGGATCTGATTCAAAATGACAGATCTGAACCGTCCAATATGATCTCCATATTGAAATCTCCTTGTAGACCAAATTTTATACTTTTTCGAAATTTTTAAGTATTTTTTTTGAAATTTTAGAAAATCGCTAATCTAATTAATTATGTACCGTTCAAAAACAGTAGTTTTTAAAAATCCGAAAAAATACTTAAAAATTTCGAAAAAATATAAAATTTGGTCTGCAAGGAGATTTCAATATGAAGATCATATTGGACGGTTTGAATCGGTCATTTTGAATCAGATCCAAGCATTTTGATCGCAACTCACGAAAGGTTCCGTGAGTTGCAAATCACCATAGCCAAACTCTATATATATATTGTTGTCTATTACTGTTAATATAAATAGATGAAAATGCATTCAAACAGATTTCCTGAATAATTTTGTATGCACCTACTTAATTAAACTTCCCAAAATTTTTTGCATTTAAAAAGTGTTATTTAGATCTTATCAATTAATTTTTGTAACAACGAGTTCATATGTAGTTCCCTTTGATTAAAAGTAGGATATATAATTAGAAAGCAAGTTAAATGCATTCCAACAGTTCTCCTTCCAGAATATGTTGTATTGAATTATTCGATTATGGTTATCGGGATTCAGAAGATTTGAACAATCTTGTATTGGTTAAAACTTACAGGTAATATGTTTATACAAATATCTAGTTCTAATCCGAACCAAACTTGAATTCAAACCTAAACTGAAATTAATTGTGTAAAATGGACAAAGTGTGTGTTTTCAAATTATACCAATAGTACGTACTGTTATAAAATTATTAACATTTCATATCTGTACCAAGATTAAAAAGTGACAAACTTATAGTACCAATTAATTAATGAACTAGTTGACTTGAACTACCAAAATTAAAAAGTATGCTGTAAAAGTCAAACGTATAATGCCCAACATAATTATATTAAAGAAAAAATACATGCTTATGTTAAAGTTGAAACCGCAATATTAAAATCTGAATATAGACCAAGATAGTAAATACCCAGACCAAGTGACCAACCCGCCTGACACTTCAGTCACTCTCAGTGTACTTTTTCCCAAAATTATCACCACCGACACCGAACTTTGATTCTTTCTCTTTGACCATGATTGACATCACTCTCTGAGCAGCAGCGAAAGGCAGAGAGACAGAGAGAGATAGAGAGAGAGAGAGAGAGATGAGCAAGAAACCCGATGCGAAGAGATGGCTGGAGAGAGTATCGAGCTTATACTCCCGTGATGGAGGAGATCCAGATCCTGAAAGGATAGCGCGAGCTGCGTGGCAAGGCAGCATCTTCAGCCCAGTGTTCTTGTACGGCCTCCATGTCTCCTTCGTCAGCCATGGCCGTGCTCTCTGCTCTATCCGTGTGCCTCCTCACCTTACCGTTTGCCTTCTCTTCCCCTTTCTATTTGGCTTCTTAATTTGGCTAAATTGAAATGAGATCTTTTCCAATTTTGTTCCTAAAATTGCAAATAAGTCCCCTACTTGGTTGCAAGTCCCTTTGATCTCTTTTACACTGGTGATTAGTACCAATTAAGAAATTACAAAAGGAACAACTGGCTTGTTGAATTGGAAAACATGAGGAGTAAGCATGTGATGGAATGAAAATTGTGAAATTTGTGTGAATTGATTATTGACTTAGTTTATATTTTTGGTATAGGATATAGAGGGGAACTGGCAGCCGGGGCCAATCGCTGCACTAATAGATATGGTTTCCGCAGCTGCCATTATGTCATGTGAAGACACCATCAAGGTCTCCGTCGACCTCAATATCTCCTTCTTCTCTCCTGCCAAGATCGGTGTATGTGTATCTCATCTTGCTGTCTCATATTACTCGAGTCATCAACCTATACTAATGGGACTGAAGTGACCTTTTAATCTTCATTTTTCTAAACCCTTGATGAATTGCATCAATACCAATGTCATTTACACATTTGGGTCACCAAGTAATGCAATCCAATTGTTTTTCTGTAGTACTAAATAATGAAGTAAAATATTTTGGGTTACAAGGTAAAAGATAACTTGTTGCAGGCACAATTAGGCAAGCAGGGACCTTATGCACTAGAACTATGTTAAAAGAAGCTTAGAAATTTCTGTTTGATCACACTAGAATTTTCTGTTTTTGCTTATTAGAACTATGGAGTTCTAAAACTTTTTTTTTAATTTTAGAGAATTTCTCTAAAGTTAAGGTGAGCTTTTCTTCCTATGTTTTTTAACAGAGGAACTTGGTCAGACAAACAATAATGTCCTATTATACGGCATAATTATTGCCTATTGACTATTTCAAATTATATTATTTGGTGGTTTGAAACATTCATCAAATATCAGTGTATGTCTCATTCAGGAGGAAATGGATATAGAGGCAATTGTTCTCCAAAACAAAGGCAAGCTAACAGGTGCGGTGGTTGAGATTCGAAAGAAGGGAGACAGGAATTTGGTGGCTGCGGGAAGGCAATGGATGACATCTTCTTCAGCTCGGCCTTTTGAAAGCAAGCTCTAGATATGAGTATATGGTCTGAGGAAATCAAGCAGGAATATATGAATTTGGTAATTCTCTCTTTTGTGACCATAGCTATAAGAGGGTTCATGCTTACAATGTCGAATCAACAATCCAGATCTATGGAGAATACTTATCTTGCACTATTGAAGATGTTTGTTCTGGAAAGAGAACATGAGTATCCAAACCTTATTTCCAGGTTCCAGCCTCAAGGAAATTGTTTAACCTATTGAAGAAATCTGGACAAATTCTGGGATTTTTTAAATTTTTTATTCTCAGCTTGCTTATCAGAAGAAAAAATTTCTATCATAGAGTTACTTGTCATGATAGAGAGAACATAAGGAGAGAATCATCAGCTCTCTTCATATGCAACTTTTTGTAGAATTTTTTTGCTTTGTTTCTAGGTCGCACCGCACCAACGTGTATGTTTGGGTCATTTTTTGTTTTATTTTCAGTAAATAATAAATACAATATCTTGATGCATTGACAGATGAAATATTAATTTTTAGAGAGCCTTTCAGACTAGCAATTATCAAATGGCTTGGGCCAAAAATAGACACAGCGCGTTAACTGAAGCCTTGATGTGCCAATTGCCGAGCTTTTTCTTCCCCGAAATATTTCGTAGCAACTATGAAGTTTGATAAAATCATACAATCTCCGGATATGCTGGAATGTTGACCAACTTAAGTGCCAGTCTAATGAATTTTTGGATTTAGACGTTGGGACTCTTGGATTTTCGATATGGAAATCTTGAATACATTATCCCATGTTAGGTATATTGGCCACAAACTTTCATAAATTTGAATGTCTGAGTGTATAAATAATATGTGATAGGCTAAAAGTTTAGAGTTACATTTTTTTTTATGAATATACGATTAATCGTGTTATTTATAAATCAACTTGTTTTTACCATTTAAAATATGTATTTATTTTATGTTAAATAGACCAGAGTAAAAAAATCGAAATGGTCTCATTTTAAAAGTTTAAATATTTATGAGATATTTTATTTTTAACTGGGAAGCACTCACACATTTAGACTAATTTGGTAGTGTTGAAAGGTGGATGATTCTTGCACGAATCGTAAGGTTTCATCGACGATCATTGACATTTCCACTTTAGATGGATAAATAATAAGAGAATTGGTGTTTCAGTACTGCATGTCCCTTTAGTTTCAATAACACAAAAATAATTACGTGTGGGCTTGTAGGAAAAAAAAAAAAAAAAATTAGAGTAATAGACTAGCTCGCTTTTTTGCAAGTTGCCAGAGTCCTCCAGGCCACATTTGTTGTTTATATATAGCTAATAGAATCCAAAGCTATCGCATTAGAGAAACATTCGTACTCAACTATATTTGTTTAATATTATAAACTTGAGAATGTAAAATACCTATGGTTAAGTGTAATTAGCAAGGATAAATTAGAAGCCATGTTTCGTGTTAGAAAAATTTAAATATAGAGTAGAATAATTTACTGAGTAATGAAAGAGTCAAATGTGTTTGACGTCAAATATGATCTGAAGCTCAACTATTGAAATTCCAAATGATCGATCCGAGATACACAATATGATCTCCATAATAAAATTTATTCCATACCAAATTTTATGTATTTTTATTTCTAAAAATTAGAGGGTCCAAAACAAATTATATCGAGCATTTTCTAAGATCCAAAATATAGAAAATATCTAAAAAAATATACAATTTGATCTCCAAGGAGATTTCATCATGGAGAACAAATTTTAAGCGATTTGTATTGATAGTTATAATCTCAAAAATTAAAATTTGATTGTGTTTGACGAGCTCAATTGTCAAATATATTTTACTAAAGCATTACTCTAATTTAAATGATTAAATCATAAGCATGTGAGCTTTTAAATTAATAAACTTATATATGTACTCTACATTTTAGAAGGTTATAAAACACAATCATAGGGTAACTCCAGAGAAAGTTCAGTTATAAACCAAAATCTAAAAATATATTTGTCACATTAGGCAGTAAATATAGTTAGTGCCTTTTTAAATTTCTTCATTCTAATATATATCCAGACCGAAAAACATCATACAAATTCTAATTGTAAATTTGTATTCCATTATCTAAATAGAATGTGTATTAATTTGGTTGATTTAAAATTTATCGGTTCCGTTTGCTCAAATCTTAATTATTTTGAATTATTTAATGGTGATTAAGCAACTTTAATTTTGATCCAAATCTGACACGCATATTGTAAAAAAATATATATACAATTTTCAATAAAGTAAATATACAAGACTCCTACTATTTTCACTAAAAGTTGACTTCATATTTTCCTCTAAAGGAAATATTAATGTAACAACTTGATAACTCGAAGGCCACCACCGTAGCCTCATCTTGCATTATTAAACCTCCGTTATCATCTTCAATCTTATTCTTTACGCCTCTCAAAATATTTAGAGTATGAGCCAAACTTGGTTAATCACTTGTACCATCTGAAACCTCCTCTCGAACGCCTCATCTTTTTCCACATGCTTCTTGTTTTCCTCGACGATAGTCGCACCTATACATCTCAACTGATTGCTCTCAAGAATTGGTTTTATAAGGTTTGTCGCATCTTATGAATCCTATGTTCTATCGGCACCAAGTACATAGTGTATATTTCATCTATAAATAACACAACACTCTTACTAGCATGTTTTATTTAATTCAAAATTTTCATCAGCCTCTCTTTAAATTAAGCTCTGTATGTAGCACCAGCCAACAAACTACCCATACTTATCTCTACAATGTGCACATCTTTAAGACAAGAAGGGACGTCTCTTGATTTGATTTTTTAGACAAGACTTTCAACAATAGAGGCCTTCCCTATGCCAGGTTCATTGATAAGAAGATGATTATTATTGCGTGTACAAAGAATTTGCATCGTTTCTCGTATATTCTTGCCTCGTCCAACTGTTAGCAGCCTAGCACAAATAGAGAAAAAATAATCATTCAATTAGATTTTCATTTATGTTTGCTGCTTTGCACAGAGATGATGATTCTAACATAAAATTTGGATCATCCCACTTCCAAAACTACAAAATTTGAAAAATGTCAACCAAACTTAACCTTTTAGAAAATTATCACCATAAACTCGCTATATTTAAAATAATTATCATATTGTACAAAAAAAATATTTATCATCTGATAAACAGTTTATGCATTGAGTCATAGCTAAAGCTTTTATAATTAACCAATTACAGGGACCAATTTTTGGATACACGATATATGAATATTTGCGTAGTAGGCAACTCTCGATGTTAGTATTGGAGATAGAATGATAAACTATGCACAGCATTTTTTTTTTTTTTTTGCATCTCATTATAATGCCCTCGTTCAGATTAACAAGTCCTTGAAACATATTTGTGCTAACACGTGAAAAAAATTGGGAATGAAGTGGCATGCATTGGATAAAAGAAAAGTGGTGAATTTGGAGAGGATGGAGGACAAATTGAAAAATGTAAATGTATATATTAAAATAAAAGAAGTTTTAAAAATTAAGTTTATAATAATTACATGAATGTAGCAATTATCTAAATTTTGTGGATTTAGAGTGCTATATTTAAAATTTTGCGATGAGAGTCGCATGAAATTAAAATTCTTATTTAATAATTATATTTAGTTTGCTTCAAAGTCTTATTAATATAAACTTGAATAAGCTACCAAACTTTAATTTAAAGGATATAAATATAATTATAATGGTGTTGTTGTTTGAAATATTAAAGCTTGAGAAGATCGCTAGATATAAATTATATAAATTATCATGATTTTGCAATTCCCTCCGACTATATTGGTGTGAAAAGTCACACAAATTACATGGAATTTCTGACCGGAGTTGAATTTCTGTAACTATAATTTATCGCTGTGATCAAATACAGCAATAGTGTCGTGATTCTTGAGTGTCGTGATTCTTGATAGGTGGTTTACACGTATAGGTTACGATCCGATTCGGATCTAGATTATGCTTAAATAAAAGTGTTTTTTACTTTTATCTTATCATTATAGGTTAGAAACTAAATTCTACTATGGTCCCTTCTTATTTTACAGGATGATCATCAAATTTGGCTCGATTATTGTACATGGAATAATTACCCATTATTCCCTCATTGTTTTGAGATTAGTTAGGCTTAATCAACACCAAATCAAATTTATAGCTAGATCTTTCTGTGAGATTCGATTATAAGCATTACTCTCTAGTTTCTATGAGATCAGTAGTGCTCTTTAGTAATTAGGTCGATCCACCTCGAGTATTATTATGACAAAGCGATTCGGTTCGAAATTGTAGTCATGTTCATTGTGGAAGAGAACGGAGCACACCTTTTTTCATAGTTGCAAAAATTTTCAGAGATGTACAACTAAGGCTATCAAATTTCTAGTGGGTCGGAACTTTGTAATTTTTTTTTTGTCTCTTCTCTTTTTATCTCTTTACTTGATTATTTGCTTGCTTGTGTGAATTGTATTTAGTTTCCGCAAAATTATAAAAATTGATTTTATAACTTGAAATTGTATCTGTTCACCCGTCTAGGGCATAGTTCGGGACAACATTATGGCTAAGTGTAATTATCAAGGGTGAATACGAACTAGTGTTTTGCGTCAAATGTGATCATAAACTCAACACTAGGGCATAGTTAGGGACAACACTAAGTGATGTCTCGTATTTTTATATATATTTTGACCGTACTTAGCCCTTAATTATTACTCAGACCATTGTAATTGCCTCGTGAATTGCTATGTTTTCCTAGATTTTGGTACTGCTGCTGCTTCTCTATTTATTTTGTAGGATTTCTTGGAGATTGAAGACAAAACATGACAAACGAAGATGTTGGAGCTAGATCATATGCCATACGACTTATTCCTGGCCCATATAGACGTGCTATGGACCATTGGAGGCCGGAACAGATCGAGTATTGAGCACGGGTCTTAGTCTCAACCCAATTGGTGGGTCCAGAAGTGCATTTTGGAGCCATTTCGGTCCGAAATCCTTCCATTTCGATCCGAAATGCGTTTCTGGAAAGTGCGAAATTGGCATTTTTCGAAGAAGGAAAGAAATAAACCGCCTCTCCTTGACCTAGCCGCCTCCTATGATGATATATACGTGTCCCTTGTCTCCAGAGAGGATTCTACCTTCTAGACCTACTTTCCACCTTTGTGATTTAGCGTTTTTGAGCTTTTCATTGATTTCCTTGGAGTTCTTGCGAGTTTGGAGCGGAGCAGCAGCAGATAGCGAGATCTACATCGATTCATGTGCCTTGGTAGCGAGTTACTTGCATAGAGATTATTGGTTTTCTCTTTTTATGCTTTTATCTCGATATTTCATGGCTTGTATCTTGTTTATTTGCATGATATTTATTGTTATGTGTGTTATGGATATTAGTGAATAGTTTTATTATGTCTTAGGGGTAGTTAGTAGATTAGTTTGGTATTTTGTGATGACTTGATGGATTTATGATATATTATGTGATTTATTTAGTTGAGAATTATTGTTTATGCTTAGTTAAATTATTTGTTTGATTGATGTTTACCTTTTGATGAATCGCGACGTCTTTGGGGGGCATTAACTATAAACCAAACTTGTAATTGACTAAGTACTTGAGGTAAGCCAATCGCTCGAAAGAGGAGGTTAGTTTAACAACCGAAAGGTGTAACTTTTAATGATCTGAAAAGACTTTAAATATCTCTGGAAATCCAACTAAATATTCTTAAATTTCTAAATACCAAAACGCGACGGCTGAGGCTTAGTTATTTACGTGGTAAAAGCCGGTTCCAAACCAAACCAGAACTAAAACGCGACAGCTGAAGTTAGGGTTTAGGTCTGGTCGTCAAGTAACCTTCACATAGTATCCCATAAAAATATCAAGTCAAAACAGAAGGTCTAAAACGAGTTTTAGGACGAAACAGCATGGATTTCGCATCGAAATCCAGGCATTTCGGTCCGAAATAGGCTTCTGTCTCGGTAAAAATCGTGGGCAGAAGTTCTTTAGAGCCAAACTAATTGAACGCGCAATCCTAGGACTTATTTTTGCATCTGTTTGAGTAAAAAGAATTTGAAAATCACCCAAAAATATTTTATTATTTATTACTTATTTTATTACTTTACTTTTATTATATTTTACTTGATTACATCTTATTCCAAAAATCATATAAAAATCATCTCTCTAGATTTTAAGAACGATCAAGTCCGGTATTCAATTAATCTGTCCTTGTGGGTTCGACCCTAGAACTTTACCAGAACGACTAGTGAGGAAAAGTCTTAGGTTATAAATTTATTTGACCTAGGTTTTAAGCCTTCATCACTAAGCCATGTTTCGGGAGTAGAAAAATATAAATAGTAATGAAATAGTCAATAGTGTTTTCGCGTCAAATATGATATGAAACTCAACTATTGAAATATCAAATGGTCAATCCTAACTATTTAATATGATATCCATAATAAATTTTTATTAGAGAACAAACTTAATATTTTTTAAAATTTTTATTTTAAAATTAGAGGGTTGAGAATTAACTATATCGAGAAATTTCTAAAATTAAAGATAAATGGTGAATAAAATCTAAAAAATATATAAAATTTGATCTCCAAGAAGATTTCATCATGGAAAATAAATTAAGGGATTTGGATTGATAGTTATAATCTCAAAAATTAAAATTCGATCGCATTTGAAAGCTCAAATATCAAACATATTTGACTCTAATATTACACTAATTTAAATGATCAAATCATAAGCATGTGAACTTTCAAAAAGGAAAAAATATATCATAGGGGTAACTCCGGAGAAAGTTCAGTTATAAACAAAAATCTAAAAATATCTTTGAAAGATTCGACGGTAAAAATAGTTAGTGCCTTTTTTTCTTCATTCTAATGTCCAGACCCGAAAAGCATCATACAAATTATAATTATAAACTTGTATTCTATTATCTAAATAGAATGTGTATTAATTTGGTCGATTTAAAATTTATCGGTTATATATGCTCAAATCTTAATTATTTTAATTATTTTATGGTGATTAAGAAACTTTTAATTTTATCGAAATTTGACACGCATACTGTCTATCTTGTCTAGTATGTTCTGCGAGCCACTATTTTATATATTCATGGAAAATGTGATAAGTATCAAAATGATTTTTATAATATATTGAATTGAAATATTTTTTTAGTGATGGCTTGAAATGGCTCTCACTCCACTGAAGATTCTTTGTCATGAAATGTACACAAAATAAGAATTAATTAAAACTAAACTCAAGATTTTGAAAAGAGGTGTTTAACTTCGTATTTAGTCCTTAACGACAGCAGGAATTGTAGAAATGGCACTAAGTCATAAGCTGTCAAAGATAATTTTAAGAATTTATATAGAGGGAGAAAACACCAACTCAGAAACTCTTTTATTTTATAATTTCCTTTAAACCAAAAAAATGAAGCCTTGAATTAACATTTTAGCATTTTCCAAGGACCTACAGAAAAAGAAAATCTAGACGAACTAATAATTGGGAAGATGAAGTAGCAGGCGTCGGCCCCACCAATTGCAACCCCGCTCTTTCTCTCCTTCTTCTCTTTTCTCCTTTGCACAGCAGCTCAGGTCATTCCTCTCTCTCGATATCTTTTTGAGTTGAAATTCTACGTGTTCTTTTGCTCCCAGCCTTGGATATTCTAAGAGAGTTTTAAAAAGTTGAGAAAATTCGGTATGATGTTCCTTTTATTTGGAATTGCACCTGCAACGAACCAAAAATCTGTGTCGGCCTGCTCAATTTGTATCCTCTGTCACCTTTCTTTTGTTGAAAAATGTGTAATCTGGCCATGTCAATTGCAATTGCAATTATTTCTTTTACTTCTCTTATGATATTTGTGGTCTTAGGGCTTAAAAATATATCCTGATGTTTTGTTTTGTACATCTGGGTATTTTTTTATAGTACAGTTTGCCATTACAATTGGGTAATCTACTGTATTTCAATGGTGAACTTTTATGTAAAAAAAGTGCATTTCCAATGTATGTAGTGCATCTTCAACTTATGTGAAGCCTTAATCATACAATAAACTTTAGATTTAAGGCTTTCTGCAAATTACTCACTCTTTGTATCAAACATCAAGTTATGCAGAAGATGGCCAACTTTTACAGGAGGCATAATTTATTGTAGCTTGCTCATCAAAACTTAACTCAGCATTATACCACTATTTTCTTCCTTTCAGCTGAGGCTTGGTTAAACATGAAAATGAGCATTGCAAAGAGTGATAATTTCGTGAATTTTTGATCGAATTGGTTGTGTACTTCTTATGTTATGTTAGTCTAACACATATTGCAAATAATCCCAACCTTGTTATGATGCAAATTTGGGAAACCTCAAGGGCTATTTCTTACTATTATAGAAATGTTGGTGTCACTTTTCAAAAGCAGAACATTTTTTTAATATTTTAATTTCTAATCTTCTTTATGTAAAAACAGATGGCTGAACGAACAGGAAGTGTGAAGCAACAACTTGCGAATTTAGTCAAATCTTCTATTCAAGCAACATTTCCTGGTTTATCAGATATAGAGCCACAAGTAGCTGTCTCAGTAAAATTTGGCGATTACCAATGGTTACAGATTTCCTTTTCTAAACCTATCTTTATGATTTGTAATGAGAATTTTCCAACATTTGCATTTTGGATTCATTTATTTCTATTACTATGCTTATCCTTCAATCTCTTTGTAAACTGATGACGATTGAATTTATTTCTTTTCCCATCTAGTAATAATGCAATGGGACTATGGTCAAGAATTAAAGGATCGGGAACTGATTTGAAAAATCCCAATTCAGTTGGCCAGGTAACATCATTTCTCTTCTATCCTTTTCTTGACTTGCTTGTTGCAATTGCATAATTGACCCTGGCCTTAATATTGGGTTATTGAAGGTAAAATGTTAGACTTATAGTTTTCTGTTATAGGATTGCCCTGGTACCTCACTGAAACAGTTCGACAATTGATATTTCTCCTGTAAGTTACTAGGTTAAACCCAGGCATCTCACATATTTTGTATCCTATCTGTTTGGTTGAACAATTTGCTTCTAATATGGTGTCATTTTATGTAGTTCTGAAAAATTCCAAAACACTGAAATTCTCAGAAAAAGAAGATTGGGCATCCATGGCCCTAAAATGAGAATTTTGTATCATATGTACGCCTTTTATAGCTATTTTACGTGAAAAACTGCCAAGATGGTCTTTTTTTTAGTGCTATATACATATATGATGAAGAAAAATAAAGGATATTTCCAACTTTTAGGAAATAACTTCACAGTATTAAGGGGATGACATGAGTTTGTTCTTGAAGCTTTTGTCTTTCTTATGTTGCTTTTAAGTGAGCAATGTTAAAATAATACTAAGCTCAGTAATGTGAACTTTCTTACATGTTATTTTTCTTGATTGCAGGGTTTAGCCAGAAACCTTCCTCAATCAGAGATTATCGAGTCTACTTCTGTTGCGGGGCCTGGCTTTGTGAATATAAATTTATCTAATAATTGGATATCGAAGGTTTTTATGAGTTATTTTTATCTCTATATTCTCAGTAATATATTTCAAAGTTGTTAAATTTGTCAGTAACAAAATCCAATGCCTTTACTACATATATTCTTTGGTTGGAAAGAGTAAAGTGTGGTAAAAGATGCCACAAAATAATGTAAATAAAGTCAAATCAATAGAGTCTATTAGATCACTGTGTCATAGTAATACATTGCCTTTAAACTGCAAATATAGCCTATTGCTTTGCCACTTGCAAGAGATAACACATGCGTAATTACCAAAAAAAGTTCTAGGGGAAAAACTGTTCTCTCGCTAAATGTGCAACTTTTTCATTTCAATATGATACAAACACTGAATTGTATAGCTTTATAGTACATGACTCTTTGGTATCTAATAACAGCGTCACAAAAAGTTAGATCTCTATTTTCTGCAATACCATAATATTTTGATTAATCTATTCCAAAAAGCAGCATAGTCGAGTCAGGTTCAGTCCTGGCAACATGTTGTTTTTTTTTTTCAATTTATGCCAGAATCAAATAATGGTTTAACTATAGAAAAAAGTTGGGTATAATCATTTCCATAGTGCAGTAAATTTGACCCCTTCGGATGTCGTTACTGGTAGGACTGCTAATCTCTGGATAGAAAAAATAAAAAAAAAATAAAGAAGAGAAAAAATTCATTTTTCTGAGAAGGCACATCTCAATTTCTAGTAGGACTGCTACTCTCTGGGACTCAAAAGAAACAATTATTAGGATCCAATAACCCTCGTCTCCAATTAAAAGCAACAAAACAATTAGCAATAGCGGCACCACTTAAGCTTCTTTGAAGCTTTACTCAATAATTATTATTTCACAATTTAAACACAGTATGGTTGTAATTTAATGATGGGAGGAGAGGGGAGGAGTACCTGAATACCACCAACTCCAAGGGAGCAGGGAAGGAGAACGGGGTCGAAGTGGGCCCCACTGGCAGTGACACTGTCGACTGAACAGGGTTCGGATCTAGATTGCACTTGCAAATCGCTTCCGAGAAACCTAAGAAGAGCGGAGATTCTTCGGAGAGTGACACTTGATTCATCTCTAGTAGATTTGAGTGCCATCCGTTCTCCGTTTTCCTCCTTTTGTTTGTTGACAGACACAGCCATGGAAGTACCCGGCATCGTCGCCACCGCGCAATTCAATAACATCATGGATCGCCATGGAAGCAGAAGGAGAAACATCAGCAGAGGGGACAGAAGCACGGTAGCGGACTTTGTCGGTGAAGAGATCCGCCTAATATATAAATGATTGATCATATTCTAAGGAGAAGGCGGAGGATTGGTGGAAGGTTTTGAGTATGGAAGGCGACGAAGGGAATAGACGGAGGGGACGGGGCACGAGCGGAGGCGGATCCCTCTCTCCTAGATCAATCCGTGTCTTCCTAGGTTTTTTTTTTTTTGTTCGTTCTGTTGAGGAAAGAAGAGTGGCATAGATAGCGCAGTATCTGCGCGGAGAGATCGAAGAAAGACCGAGGCGGAGATCGCAAAGTAGAGTGGGTGACGTTTTGATGACGTCACGCAGGTTACTGTAGAAAAGGCTTCCAGAATTGAAGTATTATTTGATGATTTATAAGCTGTCAAAGATAATTTTAAGAATTTATATTGAGAAAAAAAATTGCTAACTTAGAAACTCTTTTATTATATAATTTCTTTTAAACAAAAAAATGAAGCTCTGAATTAACATTTTAGCATTTTCCAAGGACCTGCAGAAAAAAAAAAGAAAAAAAAAATCTAGACGAACGAAGAATTGGGAAAGGCGAGTGTGCTGTGCTGTATAGTAAAAAGGGTGGGAAGGTGGAGTAGCAGGCGTCAGCCCCACCAATTGCAACCCCGCTCTTTCTCTCCTTCTTCTCCGCTTTCCTCCTTTGCTCAGGTCATTCCTCTCTCTCTCTCTCTCTCTCTCGATAACTTTTTGAGTTGAAATTCTACGTGTTCTTTTGCTCCCAGCCTTGGATATTCTAAGAGAGTTTTGGAAAGTTGAGAAAATTCGGTATGATGTTCCTTTTATTTGGAATTGCACCTGCAACGAACCAAAAATCTGTGTTGGCCTGCTCAATTTGTATCCTCTGTCACCTTTCTTTTGTTGAGAAATGTGTAATCTGGCCATGTCAATTGCAATTGCAATTATTTCTTTTACTTCTCTTATGATATTTGTGGTTTTAGGGCTTAAAAATATATCCTGATGTTTTGTTTTTTACATCTGGGTATTTTTTTATAGTACAGTTTGCCATTACAATTGGGTAATCTACTGTATTTCAATGGTGAACTTTTATGTAAAAGGTGCATTTCCAATGTATGTAGTGCATCTTCAACTTATGTGATGCCTTAATCATACAATGAACTTTAGATTTAAGGCTTTCTGCAAATTACTCAGAAAATTACTCACTCTTTGTAACAAACATCAAGTTATGCAGAAGATGGCCAAATTTTACAGGAGGCATAATTTATTGTAGCTTGCTCATCAAAACTTAACTCAGCATTATACCACTATTTTCTTCCTTTCAGCTGAGGCTTGGTTAAACATGAAAATGAGCATTGCAAAGAGTGATAATTTCGTGAATTTTTGATCGAATTGCTTGTATACTTCTTATGTTATGTTAGTCTAACACGTATTGCAAATAATCCCAACCTTGTTATGATGCAAATTTGGAAAACCTCAAGGGCTATTTCTTACTATTATTGAAATGTTGGTGTCACTTTGCAAAAGCAGAACATTTTTTTAATATTTTAATTTCTAATCTTCTTTATGTAAAAACAGATGGCTGAACGAACAGGAAGTGTGAAGCAACAACTTGCGAATTTAGTCAAATATTCTATTCAAGCAACATTTCCTGGTTTATCAGATGTAGAGCCACAAGTAGCTGTCTCAGTAAAATTTGGCGATTACCAATGGTTACAGATTTCCTTTTCTAAACCTATCTTTATGATTTGTAATGAGGATTTTCCAACATTTGCATTTTGGATTCATTTATTTCTATTACTATGCTTATCCTTCAATCTCTTTGTAAACTGATGACGATTAGATTTATTTCTTTTCCCATCTAGTAATAATGCAATGGGACTATGGTCAAGAATTAAAGGATCGGGAACTGATTTGAAAAATCCCAATTTAGTTGGCCAGGTAACATCATTTCTCTTCTATCCTTTTCTTGACTTGCTTGTTGCAATTGCATAAATGACCCTGGCCTTAATATTGGGTTATTGAAGGTAAAATATAAGACTTATAGTTTTCTGTTATAGGATTGCCCTGGTACCTCACTAAAACAGTTCGACAATTGATATTTCTCCTGTAAGTTACTAGGTTAAACCCAGGCATCTCACATATTTTGTATCCTATCTGTTTGGTTGAACATTTTGCTTCTAATATGGTGTCATTTTATGTAGTTCTGAAAAATTCCAAAACACTGAAATTCTCAGAAAAAGAAGATTGGGCATCCATGGCCCTAAAATGATAATTTTGTATCATATGTAGGCCTTTTATTGCTATTTTACGTGAAAAACTGCCAAGATGGTCTTTTTTTTTTATTGCTATATAGTATATACATTTATGATGAAGAAAAATAAAGGATATTTCCAACTTTTAGGAAATAACTTCACAGTATTAAGGGGATGACATGAGTTGGTTCTTCAAGCTTTTGTCTTTCTTATGTTGCTTTTAAGTGAGCAATGTTGAAATAATACTAAGCTCAGTAATGTGAACTTTCTTACATGTTATTTTTCTTGATTGCAGGGCTTAGCCAGAAACCTTCCTCAATCAGAGATTATTGAGTCTACTTCTGTTGCGGTGCCTGGCTTTGTGAATATAAATTTATCTAATAATTGGATATCAAAGGTTTTTATGAGTTATTTTTATCTCTATATTCTCGGTAATATATTTCAAAGTTGTTAAATTTGTCAGTAACAAAATCCAATGCCTTTACTACATATATTCTTTGGTTGGAAAGAGTAAAGTATGGTAAAAGATGCCACAAAATTATCTAAATAAAGTCAAATCAATAGAGTCTATTAGATCACTGTGTCATAGTAATACATTGCATTTGCAGTGGCATATGCTCCACGATAAATTTGTCAGTATCACCAAAATGGACAAAAGTTTGTGGAAAAACTCTATGCAAACATTCATGATGCACTGGGTCAATAAATCATTGTATGTGATGCTTTTGCTGAGTCGTTTATTAATAATTAATTCACCTATAAACTCATTAAATTTGTTCTGCTTGGTTTCCTACAGAGAATTAAGGACATGTTGGTGGATGGCATCCAAACATGGGCTCCTATATTATCAGTGAAACGAGCAGTTGTTGACTTCTCCTCCCCTAACATAGCAAAGGAAATGCATGTCGGTAATCTGAGATCATCTATAATTGGTGACACCTTAGCACGCATGTTTGAATTTTCAGCTGTTGATGTTCTTAGAAGGAATCATGTTGGTGATTGGGGAACCCAGGTCGATACAATTTTTTCATTGTAGCTTTTTTTTTTGGGTGTTTTTTGCCTTGTTTTACCGCAAAATCCATTTTGTGCAATTAACCCATTTTAAGTTACCTGACCCTAAATATACCTTCTTGTAAAGATTCTGTCTTTTGCTTCTATTTTGTTTGTCTGTGATTTTTCTAAATTTGATTATTTACTCTATTGAATGTGAGAAACACTTTATCCCTAACTATTAATTTTCTGCATTCAACCACCCTTTTATCTTCTTCAGAAAAAAAAAAAAAATACAATCACAAAAATATTAGTTGTGTTTAATGTGTTTTCCTTTTTATTTGCAGTTTGGGATGCTGATAGAGTACCTATTTGAACAGTTCCCCAACTGGGAAGATGTGGGAAACCAAGCGATTGGAGATCTCCAGGTTAGCCAGAAAAATCAATTGCAATTTAAAAAGGAAAACTATTGGCTTTTTATTTTGTGAAAAAAGTGTAATGTATATGTGTTCACTGGTCTTCATTGAAACATAAGATTTACAAAAGGTCCCTTAAAGAGGCAGGTAATCCCTAACCAGCATCCTGAATATCGATTTGCTATTGGTTACAGACTTACAGTGAAAACTTAAAAGTTGTTTTTGACTTGTTAGCTCAAAACTGACTGTGCAATTGACATTTTCACTCAGGAATTCTACAAGGCCTCGAAAAAAAGGTTTGATGATGATGCATCATTCAAGGAAAGGGCCCAACAAGCTGTTGTTAAGCTTCAGGTGGCAATTTACTTACAAATTTCATTGTGCATTTTGTTAATTCAATGATAGTGGAACTTCAGACTCAGACATGCTTTTATTTTACTAGCAGATAAGTTCTGACTAGATTTTTCCTTTAAATAATTAAATGTTTTTTCTATTAAGTGTAGGGAGGTGAAGTCAAACATAGAGCCGCATGGAAAAAGATTTGTGAAATAAGCAGGAGCGAATTCGACCTTGTTTATAAGCGCCTGAATGTTCATCTTGAAGAAATGGTAATTAGTTCATAACTATCACACATTTTTTGTTGCCCAAATAATGCTGCCTACCAACTATGTTTTTATTTACAATTTAAGCATTTACATATGCTACTACTTGGATGCTCAACACCTCAGTTAAACCTGAATAGGTTCATACCATGAAGCTTGTGGAATCAAAACTGTTCTGACACTGAGATTATATACTGTAATTTTTTTATGGTGAGTAATTTCTTGAGAGCCAATAGGATACGGAGGATGAGGTTTCTAGTTGATAAGGCTCTTGTATTTTTGTTATCAAATAAGCCAGCAAAACTGAATGCGGTGACAATTTAAAAAGAGATTAAAGTATTTGAGGCCTCATAGTAATTTCTCCAATGGCAAATGGCTAAGTTAAATTTTTTAGATAAATTTTCCAGGGGGAGAGCTTTTATAATCCGTACATTCCTGATTCAATAAAGGAACTAACTGACAAGGGGCTCATTGAAGAAAGTGAGGGGGCCCGTGTAATATTTCTAGAAGGCTTCAACATCCCCTTAATTGTTGTTAAGAAGGATGGAGGTTATAACTACGCCTCTACTGACTTGACTGCCCTTAAGTTAGTCCTCTTAACATTCCCCTGTTGATGAGCCTTACTTTATAATTAAGCTTCCACTAAGCCCAGAAGACCCAGTAACATTTTGCTTCAATTTTTCTTCAGCTAACTCTCAGTAATGCTTTGCTTCAATTTTTATGTTTAATCGCAACTAAGTGACTATCTGATTTTGCAATTAGCACTCGACACATATGAGCCCCACTTTTCTGTTAGTTGTGTAAAATCCACAAGTAACAATATTTGATTTATTTATATGACTTATTTTCCAAATGTTAAAGGTATCGGCTCCAGGTGGAGCAGGCAGAGTGGATAATCTATTTAACTGATGTGGGACAGCAACAGCATTTTGATATGGTTTTCAGTGTATGTTTGAATTTCCTTTCATATGTTTCATTGATCCTAAACTTCTAACTGGACCATGGTTTACCATAGGTTATGTGATATGCATATCTTCTGAGTGGACTCTGGTTCACCACAGTACTAATATTCTGGCAGAACCTTGGATTACCATACCGTTCATAAATCATTCTAGAAGCTGTTTAAATACAATTTTAACTGTTTTTTCGACACTTTATTGTTACACTTGCTTAGTGTTTGTAATATACTTGAGGCTTCATAAAGATTATAGTTTAATTCAAGGCAATAAACTGCAAATATAGCCTATTGCTTTGCCAGAGATAACACATGCGTGAATACCAAAAAAAGTTCAAGGGGAAAAACTGTTCTCTCGCTAAATGTGCAACTTTTTCATTTCAATATTATACAAACACTGAATTGTATAGCTTTATAGTACATGACTCTTTGGTATCTAATAACAGCGTCACAAAAAGTTAGATCTCTATTTTCTGCAATACCATAATATTTTTGCAATGTTTTCTGATGACACCCATCATCCCTTTTCCATTTTTCCAACTGACTTGCAACCTTGTTGAGAAGCAAGACCTAATTGTATCATGCAGCAAAAATGTGGTATATATTTACTTTTTATTTAAGGCTGGCAATGTTGTACTCACTTTACATAACTTTTTTATTTTTTTTGTATTTTTTGGTACTAAATTTGAATTAAGATAAAATCAAATAAAGGGGGTTATTGAGTTTTGACTTTTTGTATACTATTTACAAAGCAATTTGTTGAGTGTTTAGTAGGGTTGATGCAGTAATCTTTCTAATTAATTAGGCAAAAAATGTCTTTAGTAGAAACATTGAGAAATAAGGACTCTTGAAATACAGTAACATGTTGGATGCAATATGCAAATATTAATTTCCCTTCTGTTGTATTAATCAGTGTTTTCTATTGCTGTAGGCTGCTAGAAAGGCAGGTTGGTTGCCACAGCCAGAAGAAAAGAAGTTCCCAAGAGTGAGCCACGTGGGTTTCGGTTTGGTTTTGGGGTCAGATGGGAAGCGTTTCAGAACCCGAAGCTCTGAGGTTGTTCGGTTGGTTGAGTTGCTAGATGAGGCAAAGGCCCGAAGCAAGGATGAACTCATCCAGCGGCTCGAGAAGAATGGTACCTTTTTCTATTTTAAATTCTTAACTGAATCTTTTTTTGCGGAAACAAATTTTGTATCTGTAAAATGTTCCAAATGCACTAAAGCCCACACAGCTTGTTCAGGATTTGTCATGAAGTTCAACAATCAGGCATATCTGGTTCCTAGGTCCTTGTACTGTATCTTTCCTATTCTCTGCTAAATTTGATTAGTGCATTTTGTAAAATGGATGTGGATATGATTTTGTATTCTTTTACCAAGTTCTGTATGTATATGCTTGGTAATTTCCTGCTGAGAAACTTCAAAGCTTTCTGCAGGGATTAATGACCAATTTTTTTTTTTGTGCTCTCGATATGAAGATTTGCATTAGTTATTAATTAGTCTATAAGAATTAAAGTTATAATTCTTTTAGTTAACATTTTGGCCAGGTACAATCAGTGATTGGACAGATGGAGAGCTTGAGCAAACTGCTGAAGCAGTTGGTTATGGTGCTGTCAAGTAAGCTTTAAATATTACCCAATTTATGGGTGCAAAATGGATCCCCATATGATCCAGTTTATATATCCTGGATTTTTGCAAGCATGGATAATCTGATTGAATATTTTTGAATAAGGATATGGTTTTGAGTTTCAAAAGTTGAAACAGATTATCCATGCTGACATTTAACAAAATTGCAAGTATTAGATTATAACATATACGATTGATAAAATCATAAAAGTATCAACTTGTTATGGAAGAAAAAAAAGAATGTTCTGTTGTTCACCGTATGATTGGATAAAAGATTTGTATGACTGGATACATTATATGATTACATATTGTTTATTTGTAAGATTTCTGTATGTTAGTATGGAAAGAAACAATTACTCAAAAAAAATTCATGCATCATATGAGATTTAGTTAAGTGCTGTTCTAATATTCAAAATGATATTTGTATCCATATTTGTATCTGTGCTCATTTACTTTAATAACTGTAACTGTATCTTTATGGTGTACTATCCAAAAATATTGAAACAAATACAAATAAGGTCTGACTGTAAAATCGGCATCGGAGGCATTTGCATCCCTACTTTGCTTTTTTAGACTTAATGGAAACTTAAATTTTATTCACCGTGTCGTAATTAAAAGGTTTGTTCTACATGGATAACTCGATTCTTATTTTCTTGAATAAATGATTTTCTTGAGAGAAGTGCAAGGAAATTAATATGCAAAAATCAAGAACAAAGATGGAACACAGATTTTGTAAGAAACCCACAAATTGGTGGGTAATCTACTGCTGCTGCTATATAGAATTTCTGCTTTTGGAAGAAAAAAATCATTTGCATTGTCTGTAATTCTGGTCATAATTGCATATTTTGCAAGTTCAGGATTTGACACACCAGACTGAAGATTTTTATCAAATTTGTTGCTTGAACATATTGTTCATTCTGTAGGATTTTTATTACTTTAATTGAAGCATTTTTATCTTATAAATGTTTCATCGGCAAATAAAAGTTAACATAATTATGAATTTCAAAATTGTACTCATCTCTTAAGCTGTTCATTATTTACTATTAGTTAATTTCATGTGTTATTGCTTCTTGCAGATATGCAGATTTAAAGAATAATAGATTAACAAATTATGTTTTCAGCTTTGACCAGATGCTAAAAAATCAGGTATATATGATGTTTGTGAGTTTTTTTTTTTTTTGGTATTTTATTGTCAAATGCAAAGAAGTGCCTTACTTTTAAATCAATAACTATGTATTGCGGCAATAACCTCTTGTTTTAAGCTGAAAATTGAGGATCAGATTCAGAATAAATTGTTTGGCTGGGCAGTATAATTCTTTTACAATGTCTATTTAATACTTTTGAAGTCTGAATCTGCTGCGTAGTTGTGATAACAAACTATGGATGCAACCGAACCGTTTAATTAGAAGCAAATATGCCAGATCACGATTTGAGTGATTTGAATCAGGTGGCTCCGATTGCGTGTCGTAGCTGCGCTGCTATCAGAAACTATGGCAGCAGATGTCAACATATACTTTGGTAATATAACATGAAAAGTTATGCAATATTTATTTTTCTCATTGGGCAGGGAAATACAGCTGTGTATCTGGAGTATGCACATGCTCGTATTTGTTCCATTGTCAGGAGATCAAACAGGGACATAGACGCTCTTAAGAAGGTTAATTTTTTTGTTGTTTGATCATTATTTTTGTATTTTATTTACTTTGCTAAAAGTTTGGGAAACTTTATAGAGCACTATATTTCTTGTCATTATCATTAATCTTTTCTGCATGAACTAGTTATAGACTTGTTTGTTGTTAGTCTTTAATGTCACAAATATTCCTCCTTTTACAGACTGGATCAATAACACTGAACCATCCTGATGAGCGGGCCCTGGCATTTCATCTAATCCAGTTTGCAGAAGTAGGGTTTTAAATTTAAAATTTTCTATGTGTGTTTTACATATGTTAGAATGTTCGATTAAGAATGGTTTGGTAAGATTTTTTATTGTTGGCTCTTTTACCTATGTTTCCAGGTTGTGGAGGAGGCATGCAACAATCTTCTACCCAATGTTTTATGTGAATACCTCTACAATTTGTCAGAGATGTTCAATCAATTCTACACAAACTGCAGGGTATGCCTATTCATGAGTCATATTTTAATATTCTTGTACTGATCGCACATTCGAACATCAAGGGTACTGATCCCAGTCTCGACAGTTAGGGGCAATTTTTTGTGCTTGAAAGTGCAGGTTAAGACTAGATCACACATTTGAATTTTGACTGAGGTGTTTAAATACATTACCATTTACAGGTCATTGATTCGCCAGAGGAAACGAGTCGGTTGCTCTTGTGCGAGGCTACAGCAACTGTCATGAGGAAGTGCTTTGAGCTCCTTGGAATCAGCCCAGTCTTTAAACTATAACACTTCAATTCTGCGTCTTCTACAGTTCTGTTCATCCATATATGTTTCATTATCTAGATTTATATTTGAGCACTAAATTTGTTGAGTAGCAATGCTCTCTGTAAAGAAGTTAATATGAAATCAAATAGTTAGGGATATCCTGAAAAGATGTTCTTAGTGTAGATACAGATGTTTGGTGCAGCAGTGCTCTGTGTAAAGCATACAACTTATCTTCTGTGAATTGTTTGACAGTTTTAGCATTTAAAAATGTTAATAATATAATTACTGCCGTTGCTCTGAACCTATGCCGGTTGCTCGACTATCACTGCTTTTATGGTCATTGTGCTGTTATTATGTATGCCTATGGTTTTCTTCTTGTATTCTTTTTTTATGTGAATAATTTGCTGTTTAAATAGTTTGATGTTCACAAATCACAACGGATTGAGATATCCATCTGATTCTCCAAAAATGGAACTCAGAATGGAGATGAAATACATCAATGTGTTATCTTCTGTTAGTCCAGCATCCGATTTAGCTAGCAGTTCATCTGCGTATGCTCCTGTTACTTTTTTCTCTCTGCTTAATGTCCTTGATTTTTTTTTTTTTATTTTTACTGGGAGGCCACGGGCCACACACAATCTTTGTTTGCTGCTGATCACTGTAAATGCTTAATCTACGGGTTGCTAATTTGCCCAAAAAACAAAATGAAGATGGAATTTTCAGAAATTTTGATTTACAGTGTAAATATAAAAGGCTCTATGGTACTTTGCAAAGCCCCAGAGCAAACTAAAGAGGACGGAATTTCAGAAGCTCCCTCGCCAGTTCTTATTCAAATTTTGTCATACATGCATACTTCTGCAATTTTTCGTTGAATCCAACAAGAGGATCTTTCTCAATCAAAGAACCATCTTCCCGGTACGCATGCTTTAAAAACACAGCCCAATTCATCTCTGTGCCGGCTAAATAGAAAGCCCTCGGTTGCTTTCGCAACATATCGTAGGTCCGTCTTGTCAGACAGAGCTCCTCTTTGAACTCCACTATGTGATGAATCCAAGCCCGTTTCTCCAGTGTCAAACTCAGAAACTCATGTACCAAACCGACCCGATATTTCTCGGCCTCGACTGTCCAAGGTTTTAAACCTGACCCATCTGTGTAAGGAGATATCATCGGGAATGTAGTTACCTTATCCAATTGTTTTCTCTCATCTTCATCAAGAGGCAGTGCTTTTCTATGGGGCATCTGGAAACGAAACAGTTTCCGAGCTCGCACTTCATCTGACATGAATTCTTTTTCCAAGGCACTGACAGCTAGATTATCATCCCAGGTTTCCAATTGAAGCACGTGGCGGCCATCAGGGTCAACCACGACTCGAAAGAACTCAGGATATTTGCAAACCTGGTCACGGAAATCGGCCGGTAGACCGAACAAAGCCCGGCAATGGTGAAGCTTCGCAAGCGGCACACGATGTTTGACAAAAATCATCAAAAGCTTACGAATTGCAGTCATTCGCGTAGCCTCAAGCGTATCAAAGATGGCTTCTTCCTGAGCAATGAGGGATTCCATGAGAGGAGTGAACGCAAGGTGCGGCACCGAGTCAATTCGAGGCAGATGAAACAGGAGCGGATGCCGATCGGCATATTTGGAGACTTTGCGGCCTCGCGGGAACCCGAGTTCTCGGTAAAGCGTCCCGGCAGCAGAGAGAGGGAGACAAGGAGAAGGGAGGGAAGAGAGGTAGGATTTGGCGCGGTGGAGGAAACGAAAAGCTGCGTCTCTGTCGAGGATTGCGTCGAGGAAATGGAGATCGCGATATGAAGGGTCGCGCTGGATGGGAGCGACACGTGGACTGGAGAGCTTTTTGCGGAGCTTCTTGCGGCGCTTGCAGCTGAGGAAAGGAAGGATTGATTCGGCGGCGGAAAGGGCAGCGGAGGAAGGGGAGATGGGGAGAGATGGGTTTGGGTTTGGATTTGGAGGTGGAGGTGAGGTTGGGATTGGAGGAGTTGAGGAGGGTTTAAAGAGGGTTTTGGTTTGGGAGAAGAGGCGGCGCGCCATGTAATGTGAAGAGTTCTGAGACTGAGGTGAAGTGAAGAAATTAGAGTTAAGAGCTACTGTGTGACAGTGTGAGTATAGGTTTGGGTGGCGGAGTTTGAACTCACGGCGCATTGGTGTCTTCTATTTTTCCGTTTGTTTTAGGGTTCTCTTTTTACCAAAAGTCCTTAAGAATGTTGACATTTCTATCATGAGACTGAACTTTTGGGGTTTTAAAAAAGTTTCAAATTGATGTCTCTGCTGTTATTTTTCTTTGTAGTGTTTTAAATTTGTGAGAGATATCTATCACTATCATTAAACGGTTGTGCTGATGGTTTTCTTAGATAAGTGCCCACTTAGTTCCACTATTGGTGGTTACTTGTTTCTGGTTTGGTTTCTTAGATAAGTCCCCACTTCCGCTATTGGTGGTTATTTTGTTTTCAAAGCCACTAATCACCATTTTTCTTCGCGTTATTAATATTTTTTGAAAAATTGACAGAAGCTGTCAATTGTTTCCTGTTATTGATTGTTTTAGCTTTTTTCGGTTAATTGCCTAGACAAATTTTGTATAGGCAGAAAAAAGCTTGTATACTCAAGAAAAATAATAAAAAAATTTGTTTTCTTAACATTGGGACCATGCATACAACATTGGGACTCAGGCGCTTGTCAGTAGAAACTAGAAAAATTGTTTGATCTGGCATATACCTCTTTTGTTCTTTTCTTGTGCACACATCACTTGCAGTATTCCACAACATCGTACATATAATACCTCAAAACTTGATCACCATTCCTAAAAGACAAATTAAATTTGATGTCCCGCAGCATAGTGTTCTAAGGAGGTGCGATTAATGCTTGAGACCAGTAGCAGGTCTAGCTAATTAATTACTTGTAACGCCCCAGAGCAAAGAATATGACAATAAGGAAAGAAAAGAGAGAAAGAAGATACAACACCACAGTGAAAGGACAAGTTAACGCAATTAAAATTTCCCACTAGTCTTGCAAACAAGTTAACTACTAGTTCTTAAATTACCTCAACAACCCGAACCTACAAACTATACTCATCCTTAAACTTAAAAAAGAAAACAACCTGATAATAAATCACACTTGCTCAGACACAGAAGTCAAGCTTTAAATACCCACGCATGTCTGGATTTTCACTGCCTGGGCTTTTTGGAAGAGCTGCAACTCGGGCACTTGTACTGCTTGATAGAGTCAGCTTTGGCAGGGGTGATCTTGACGCATTTTCCATGGTACCACCGCTCGCACACGTCACAACAGATCCAAAACTCATCAGCACTGTAGATACCATTGCAGTACCCACAGATTGTCTCGCTGTGTTCCCCATCATCCTCCCCGTAACCCTCGTGCCCTGCCCCTCGAGATATGTTCTCTATTTGTCCGTCACTTGATTGCTGCAATTAAGTTGGAAAAGTAAACAACTTTGGCACAGTCCCATACTGCCCTACTTGAGATGGGGACATCCTACTTTTCAATCAGGGCTTTAAATCCTACTTTCTCATACCTCCATCTATAGCATTTTGAACCCGTCGAAGATTGATTGGTAATTAGAAAAATAAGGCAAAGCTGAGAACTCAGGTAACTCATATGTGCACTACATTTCACAAAATTTTTAAGTGGCAATATGCCTGATTAATAATTTTGGAATTGTTTGGCTTGGCCATATATTGATGTTTAAGTATCAAATATCCCCAGTTAACTAAAAATCAACAAGATAGGAAAATTTTCTAAGTACCTAATTAGAGAACTGCATTCTTTAAGTTAGGTACTTTTCTATTAGGTATAGATATTTATATTACAAGTCAAAAAACACAAGATACAGATACCAAGGCACATGCTGATAGCAATCTGCAGGGATCAGCATCAACCAAAAACATGTGTTTTCATTTTTCTAAAACTAAAAGTTAAGCAATACCTCCAACTCAAGTAAAAATCAAACTATGGACAACTAAAGAGAGAAATTAAATAGGTGATCTAATTTGTGAAATAACAAAAAGTACGTCCATCCTGAGAAGAGACTTTTTTTTATTTTTAAAGTTCACCTTAGTTATTTTGGATTTGCTTCCACTGTCAACACTGGATCTGTCTTTAGTTTGCCTTGGGCCGCCTGACACCACCTCATACACCGTTGGGAGGTCATTAATCATTCCAAACAAGCGCTTCCTGAATCAGAAACAATGAACTGCAATTAAACTTTATAAACAACTGTAAGTTAACAAAATACAACAATGCATTGGGTATTAAGAAGTATGGTCTTAACAAGTTAGTTTCAAAAGCATTTTAAAAACAAACTACTTGTACATTATTAAGTACATTTGTAGCGAAAACATTAACAAGTTTTATGCAAGTTCCAGGCCAATAGCAATAAATGAAATACAAAGCTGGTTCACCTGTTGATAGAAAAGCTACAATTTCTACCTGTGTGCTTGATATTGACAATATACTATGCTAAGACTAACAAGGCAGTAAATAGTAGAGGCAAATATAACCAGCTTGTCAGGTCTGCCGATCCAGCATTGAAGCAGTATTGTTTGGTACTGATGGAGTGATGGTACATAACAACAGAGGGTTAATGTAGGAGGGTTTACCTGTCATTTCGATTGAGGCGGGCAGCATAATAGAAGGCGACTGAAAGGAGCCAGGAGTCAGAGTGGACAGCAACAAGGGAAAGCCAGTCCTTGCGGTTCATGCCATCCCGTGCAAAGTTGATTCCCAGAGCAGGCTCAGGTAACTCAGTCGGCACCTCCTCTGCTGGAAGAGTTACCTCCCATGTCCCGTTGCTCAGGCCATACAAGCACAAGTTGTCCTTATCTACATTATTTAAACCAGAGATATCATTAGTCCTTTGTTTCTTTAACTTTATTTAATTAGATAATGTTTCAATTTCACTTATTTTATTTATATGTTAGAAGTATAATTTATGACTTCCAAAAGGAGGCTTGAAGCATTGCATGTTTTTTGCGAACTGACATGTAACTATTTATCTATAATCTTTAGTACATGTAGTGCTATTAACTATTCTCATAATTTAATACATGATGATTATTTACATGTTGCAGGTAAGCGATAATATGAAACAAATCAGCAACTATACAATTTTGATACTCTCACTGTAAAGTACACACTAAACAAGTTAAACCTTCATTGCATATAAAAAAACTGATAGAAGAAGAGTCATACCTGGGTCACACAGGTTAGAGAACTCTTCAACATCTGCAATAAGCACAAATGGTATTAAGACAAAACAGCATTAGACTTCTAAAATTATATCTCTGCAACATCAACAAATTGTTTGAATTACTTATAGTAACCTCAAGAAATACATTAATCGCATGCATGTATCAGGGTTTTTATCTTGACTAAACCAAATTGCATCATAAGCAGTTCATATGACTCGACTCATATATCATCTTTGATTATTATAGGATACTAGGTAGGAAAATGACCTCAAAAAAGTAAGAAAAAAAAATTAGAGTAATGGTCCCAGAAGAAGTATTAGTTATTTACCATATTGGTCCATAAAAGTTTCAAAGCATAATAATGGACCTTCAAAGTTTTTAATTTATACCAAATTTGTTCTCAACATCACATTACTCTCGAGCTTGGGTCTCAATTACATATGTATGACGATGAAACCATTGATACATGCAAAATTTAGAAATATGGTTATATCACATATACTGGCATGAAATTTGCAAAATTGCCTTTAATCAGAGGTAAATCAAAAGTACCAATTTTAATGCACTATATTAGTGTACTTGCACTGACAGCTCACAAAAGTAGCCAAAACTTTTACACAGCCTGGATTTGATAATTGCATTCAGTGCTATGTGCGGACCAAAAATATAGCATACCTTAACAGAATATATCTATACTATACGTAGCTATCAGACTTAATGTTTGCATACATATCACTAAGGTTTGCATAACTGCACTTTCTCTTATTACATTTTCCTATATTGATCATTTCATAAAGCATGAGCTTTAACATATCATGAGATTTAAAACAGACAGATGAGCTTGAGGACAATTCATATACTAACAAATATCAGGCAATAAGAATAGTTATACTATCTAACTCTGTACGAAGTTAGACTAGCAGATCAATAAGCAAAGAAAGCAAAAACAAGAATATAAATTCTGAAACACTAGATGTGGAATTTATGCCTCATACCCAGAAAGAGATGAATTAATGCACAATTTTTCATTTTAATTTACTGATTTACCAGATTATCATTGTTTTTTGAGCTATGACCAAATAAACATATATTCCCATTATAAGAGATGTAGTGTATCAAATATCAAATTTTGCTTCAAAAACAATAATACTGTAATATTTTTGCTAAATATCAAATAATTGTGAAACTTAACTGTGATCAGGAAGAATTACAAAGTGACATCAAATATCAATCCAGTAAAATATGATCCTCTAGGGTGAACTAATGTACACTAAAAAAACAGATTTGCAGACGCATGCACGCAAATGAAGAACTAATGCGATAAAAAAATAAAAAAGGGATACATCAGAAAAGGTAAAAGTTTTTTCAAGTCGGAGACAGAAAGCAGCCACCACTGCTTCTTCCTCTCCAAGAGTCTTCTCACGAATGAGAAATATACGAGGGTCATATCCGAAAAAGGAAGACCAAAAGAGGTAGCGCAAAAGCCGCAAAGCGACCAAGAGTCGTACAAGTCACTCGAACCAGTAACAAACTGACACGCATCAAGGTATCTTAGCGAAAGAGAAACTACAGTGAGGTAGAAGAGAGAGAGAGTGAGATGCACCTGAGGTTAGAGCGCGAACGATGGCAGTGCGGCGGTTGCGAAAGTCCTTGAAGATTTCCTCTACGGTGCGAGGTGTGGTGGTGACATTGGCGGGGCCATCCATGGCGAAAACTGAGAGTACTAGGTCACAGATCTGTCGTGATTTTCGAAGAGAGCTTTTGTGGATAGTGAAGTTGGGTTTTTAAGAGAGGAGAGAAGAAGGCGAAGAGATCGAGTTTTTTTTTTTTTTTGTTTGTTTGAGAAAGAGAGCAAGAGAGAGAGAGAGAGCTTGGAGTGGGAAGAATGGAAGACAAGGAAGGGAAGCTCGTGATCGGACAGAAAAAGGGCAGAAGCAGAGAGAAAGGGTTGGAAATGACCTCCAGTTTTGGGTAAATGGAGATGTCCTTTTCGGAGGGGTTGAAAGGGGAGAGGAGGCTTGGTGCTCTCTTTTGGTATAGTTGCTGGAGAAATTTATACGCAAAACAAAGTTTTACAAACAAGTCCTTGTTGCTGCACAGGAGACTACTGTAGTCCTTGACAAATTTTGCTAAAAATAGTTCGATGCATCTTTCCCTAACCTATGTTGTTAAATTCAATGAATATATTCGAGAATATAGTGTGTAAAAATTTCATTTGCAATAAACTAACTACGAACATAATTTAAATTTTTAATCTAAATAATTGAAGTCAAATCGTTTTGATATAGATTTTTATTTGAAGTGAAACCTTTAGTTGCATGTTAGTCAAAATCAGGTACATTAGTTTCATACGAATACAATGGCGATTACTAGAGGATTACTAAATATTACGATATAGATGGTCCCGTCATATGTATTCAAATTTCAAGTTTCATGCTTCAAATGATCAACCTAAATTGTTTAAATATCTTTTTCAAAATATTGAAATATTGTTAAAAATCAAAATTTACATTTGTTTGAATTCTTTTTGCTAGTTTCTCGAATTTTTAAATCTCATTTTTATTGAAGGATCCAAAACTAAATAATCATCGATTCAAAAAAAAATTAAGAAAATTATAAATTTGATTTTTTATAAAATTTAAATATAAAGATCACATTGAGCAATTTAGATGGGTTGTTTTGCGTGTGAAATTTGAAAAGTAAATGCTTAATACGGGATCTGTTTGTACTCCATATAATATTTTACCAATCATCTCACTATAATAATACACATTTTACTAAAATGCTAAATTTATTGATATTTAAAAAATAATAAATTCTTAAGTATACCGGTTCTTTTAAGAAAATTCATTATACAAATCTCAAAGATTGATATATTCAAGTGAGAACCATGATCCGTCCCACTTGAAAATTGATACAATTTAAGTGAAATAAACAATAATTAACTTAGGCTCTGATCGGAAACATAAATTTACCGTGAGAATCGGAAATGGAATTTTCTGTTTTCCAAATCCTCTGATCGGAACCGATGAAGGAGGTGCGGGAGAGTTCGTTTGGCGAGAGTTGGCGAGAAAATTTTGGCTCAGTGAATTCCCTCCAAAACCAAGAAATTTGGCGAGAATTCGTTTCGGCTGTTGGATCTTCCCCTTCTCCGGTAGGCGATCGAACTCTCGCGATTTCCTCCTACCGCCACTGATCGCCGGAAACGATTTCGTGTCAGATTTCTTTTCTTTTCATTTCTTCTCTTTTCTTTTCTCTCGCGCTTGTTTGGGTTTCCGATCAGAGCCTTATTGATTTGTTTGGTAAATTAGTGGTTTAAAGTAGGAGCCACTTGCTTTCATTATCTCTACTACTTATAAATACACGCATACGAAGGGTGTAAACAATTCATATAAAAGGAGTAAACATGTCATATAAAAGGGTGTTAAACAATTTTTATATTAATTATGGACTATTGATTTGTGTAATTTGATTTGATCAGTGGTCTAGATTAAGGTTAGACTTTTTATAGAAAATATTTATTTAAAATGAAATACTAAATTATTGATTTTATCGTATCTTTATTGTCTAACATGTAAAGTTTTATATGAAACAAAAATAATATCAAAAATTTATTTTTTTTATTTGCCTGCATATTGAGGGCATCTTTTGCTAGTAGTAAAAGAGACTTAAGAAGTGTTACTAGAGACACCAAGTTAACAAAAAAAAATTTAAAAAAAAATGATCCGATAATAACACCAATAAAAAAAATTAATAAAAGTATCGACAGGTCTAAGATTCAAAAGTATACTGAAGTCAATAGTAAAACAAAAAGTCAAAGGCCACGTAGAGCTAGTTGATCAATCTGAAAGTATTCTTCTTCTTTAGCTAACTTCTATACTTTTGAAGACATAACTTGTATTGTAAAATCGATTGATATCATGGATTATACATTATGCATTAACTCTAAATTGCATGTAGATTCTAGTACTTTATCTTACCATCAAGTAAAGGCAGTCTAAAATTTATAAAAGCTAATCGAACTTATACTTAAATTTGTGCTCCATCACAATTAAATTAAAATAAATCAACTCAAAATTCAAACAAGTAAAAAATTAGCTCATTTTTGTGCTTGTGCTATTTTTTTAAAATGCTATTCATGCGACCTTAAATTATGGTCTAGCTTGTTCTTTGCTTTTCTTGTTTATATTATGATCTCTTTTGAAGCAATGCAAAATTATAAATTAAAGAATTAATCAGACGTCCTTAAAAAAAAACTACATGTATCCTATAATAGATAAAAATTGTGAAATTATAATTTTTTCTTGTCTGTTTACCCCGCAAAGATATTTACAGCACTCCTCATGTTTTATATTCCAGGGAAAAAATAACAATATATTTAGCTTTTTCTTAAATAAATATAGGTTCTATTGTGCTAATTTCGTATATTAATTCCTCGTCTTTTCTCGCTTCTTTGGAGCTGTATGTAACATATTAATATTTCAAAGGGTTTAATCCGAATTGTCTATACTGGACACTACAAATTGTAAAAAAGTTAAAGGATCATAGTAGAAAACACTCGGTTGACACTACCTTCGTCCGCAGCAGAAAACACAACCACAAAGAGACAAAAGACACCCACGAGTTCATAAAAAAGGAAGGAAAAAAAAAAAAACAAGGAAAAACAAAGGAAAAAAGAGAGAAAAAGGATGAAATTGAAGCAGCTTGAAGGTCTCCTTGGTGGCCTCGAGCAGTTCTCCCAACCTAAGGCTTGCCATTACTTATCTCTAATCTCATCTTTTCTTTGTAAATTTTTCTAATAGACCCGTTAAACAGTGCTCTTATAGATAAAACCCTGTGAAATGAATTCAATAGTCTGTTCGTACTTTTTTTATACTGGGCCTATAAATTGGGTTTGTGGAGGTTTCTCATGTTGTGTTAATCTTGAAATGAAATGGTTTAGTTTTTGATATATTGGGTTTAATTTCTAGAGAAAAATATTGTGTAGGTAGAGCTGGAACAGTATCCAACTGGAGCACATATTGCTTCTAGAATGATTTACACAGTACTTTCTCTACCTTTCTTTGTTTGATTATATATCTTATTATTAGTTGTGTAACTTGTGTTTATATGTTTACTGTTTCCAAGGAATTGTTTGTTACTAGAAGTGTTTTCTTAGTTTGTAGATTCTGGTAGAGAACCTTACAGGACATGCCCAAATGTGAGAAATAGTGATTTGGTTCCAAGAATAAACCATCTATCATGCTTGATTTATCTCCTTGTTGAGCCACCATGTCTTAATTAAGCCTCAGTTAGACATAATTTCACCTCATATAACCCTCCTGCTTAAATTTGAGCGAGATACCTAACCTTCAGTTAATTTTTAGTTGCTAGTCATCTTCAATTCAGCATCCACTTTACAATGGAGATTCAATTGCACAAATGTTTTTTGAACTATGTCTTAATAAAGTTCCAATTTAGCACAATGTTTCCTTTAATCCCGCAATTTAACTCAAATCAAACCATTACAGAGGCAAAGAAGTAGGAGTTCACATTCAATTATCTAACTATTTAACATATTTTTACTTGCATTATCTTAATATTTTTTAGGCTGAAAGTAGCTATGAGGACTTAAGTGGTAAAATAGTGGCAGATTTTGGGTGTGGGTGTGGAACCCTTGGTATTGCAAGTGCTCTTCTAGGTGCCGAGTGAGTATTCTGTTCATGTATTATTGGCCTCTCAAAATTTAGCATACATTACGGGATAGTTACCGAACCAATCTAGATCATTGCCTGGCGTGAATGTAATTTTCTTTCTTATTTCCCTTTGTTGAGTCTATTAAGTTCAGCAGTTTTTTTCAGAGTTGAATCAATTAGCAGGATAATGTTAGGACTGGCCTTGCTATGAACTGGTACTGTTTTTTTTTTTTGAGGGCCAGCAAAATACTGACAATTTTCATTAATAAAGAAAAAAGTTTACAAACCAATCACAATAAAACTCAAAACACATACAAATGGTGAACTCCTATCATAGTTTACCAACTTCTCCTAACTAGAGATCCAGTACCAACTGGTATTTAATAAAAAAGAAAAAATCCAATACAAGTATTGTACCAATACTAACTCTACTAGTACCAACTGGAACAAACAAAAGAAAACCAGTCATGGCAGCTGCCACTTGTACCAGTACCAATCTTATACCAGTTTCTAAACTTGCCCCAACCTAACCGGTATCTATGAGACCATCTTCACGACCACGCAGACCAAAACTGCATACCCACGTCAGCCTTCACCTGAAATCCTTACCCAACACCTACGAGCCACTCTCGAAGCTCTGCTAGCACTACATTGCCTCAATTGCGGACCCATGACAACCGTCCTGCACCGCATCTCGGCTGTGCACACACATGTCGGGCTGCATCTTGGTTGCACACCCACGTCGGTCTCGCACTGCACGTCGACTACGCACCCACAGGGCCGCACTGCATCTGGACTACGCACCATGAACAACCGCACAGTACCTTGGCTACACACCCGACCAGTACACAACCCCGCTTGGTAGGCCGCACCACAACTCAATGACGACCACAAATCATCCTCCACCGTGCACTGACAGCTCCAAATCGCAGCTCGAGTGTGCATTAGTGACAACCGCAGCAGCACACCCAGTGCTCATGCACCGCACCAATAGAACTAATCCATTGTACCGCCGCACTTATAAAAGAAAGGAGAGAAAGAAGAAGGAAAAAACAAGAGGAAGGAAAGGAGAAAAAGAGGGTGGGGGAGGCGGCCGCCGCCAGCCTCCCCCGTCTAGGGTTTTGAGAGAGGAGGTTTTCGCTTTTTCCCGAAGGAGCGAAGGGGTCAGTTTAGAGGGATGGGATATACTGATAATTAACTTTTTTCTTTTTTATGAACTGGTACTGTTACTTAGGTGTTACTGCTATAGAAAAACTGAAACTTGAGATCACAAATTCAAAGATCCTGAATGTTGAACCTGAAAATCTTGGTTTCAATTTTATTCTTTTTCTTTCATTCAGTTATTCCTTGTTTTTTTTTTTTTTGTAATGGCTTGCTATATGGTTACTTTTACTTTATACAATTGGACTATTGATTTTGTTAAATTTTCCTGTTGAAATTCTTAGGCATGTTATGGGAATTGATGTAGACCCGGAGTCCCTTGAAATTGCAGGAGAAAATGTCACTGATCTCGAGGTACAATACCCTGTATTGCGAGCACATGCAATTCAATGTGGCTTAGCTCTTAATAGGCGAAGGTCATGTAGCTTTTTTTTCAATTGTGTTATTATTTAGTTTTGTTCTCTTATGTTCTTAGTTTATCTGATAAGTAACTGCACAGCTGTTGATAATTACATAATTCTCAAACTTGTGGCGAACTTAATCAGTTATGTAATTAAGTATTTAAGTTCAATACTGGTGAACCAGTCAATTTTGAACTCCTGACCTCTATCTAAAGTTCTAATCTAGGTTTGACTATTTCTTTACCATAACATCTACTGGACTTGCGCTGGTATCTTTCAATTTTTAATTGAATCTTCAATAACATTTGATAGCTTGATAATGCAGTTGGATGTTGATTTTCTTCAGTGCGATATAAGAGCCTCTAATCTCCAAGGTAACGCCATAACTCCGTGTTTCTGTGCAAATTATTGTTTGTAACACTGATATCATGAGAGGACCAAACTAGAGCTTAATACCTGTTTGTGCTTATTGTTTAGGCCTTCTTATTAATTCAAATAGAAATGTGAAATGAGACGAGAGGTAATTTGAACATTTCATTGGTAAACTGGAATTGGACTGCTTAATAATGACTTCAAGGGGAATTTAGATTTTTTTTTTTTTTTCATCTCGAGGAGTATGAATGAGACATTTTCTTGTAAAGTTAGTTACCAAAGATACCATATTCAGGTTTGCTGGTGGATACCATAGTGATGAACCCTCCTTTTGGAACCCGCAAGAAGGGAGTTGACATGGACTTCCTATCTCTGGCTTTGAAGGTTAGAATATCATTTAGACTGATTTCTCTTGCTATCATTCAATTTTTGAAGTGCTTCTACATACTCAAGTAAGTGCTTGCAGGTGGCCTCTCGGGCGGTCTATTCCCTGCACAAGACTTCAACAAGAGAGGTATTTCTCTTAGCAAATATTGCATGAAGATCAGAATAACTTAGAGATGTTATATTTAAAGAATTAAAGTATCGCCTATTTCCCGTCTTAGTCCTTGAATTTTATAGTTCTCATTATAAGAACCTAGGTCTTTATTTAACTTCTGAGCTCTTCCCTCTTTGGTATATGAACTTTTGTTCTTATTTTCATACGCTTATGTTCTGTTAGAATGTTGATGCGGACATCAATGTCATCATGCTTGATGGCAGGGGTTTTCCTTAAAAATCGTTATTTTTTCTTTCCCCTCTCGATCCCTGAAGTTGCAGTTGGTTCTAGATATTTTAGAGATTAAGACTAGAATGGAAATCATGTACAAGATTAGAGTCCAAAATGCCAAGAATCTTGTAGTACAGGGATCCAAATGGGAAATCACCTTAGGAACCAAAAGACTAAATTCCTTAGTAGTGTAAATAAAAGATGCTAGCCTGACAAAAAAAAAAATTTCTGCATCAACATGGCATCATTTACGCTGACATTGAATTTTCATCCATATTTCAATGGAAGACATTGGTAGCAAGGAGTTTGAAACTTTTGGACCAAAGTGGCAACAAATAATATACGTAGAAAAAATTTAATAATCGACCTTTTAGACTACTTGAAGGAAAAGAAGAAAAAATTATTCTTGTTTCCTTCAATTTTAAATTTCTTATGATAGGTTTTGTATTGTTCTATTTGCTCTTTTCAATATACACCATATTCATATTCTATTTTGAATTTTTTATCTTTATTTTTTTATGGTCCAGATGTTATGATTCATGATCTTTACGACCATTATCTTAACATATGCACTTTTTCTTCTTGTCAAAAGTATAAACTATATGTTACATTGATTGTATTTTGCTCGTATATACAGCATGTAAGGAGAACAGCATTAAGGGATTACAATGCAAAAGGTGCTGAGGTCCTATGCGAGGTATTAATATACGTAAAGAGATTCGATTTTTTTTTTCTTTGTAAATATTCCTAAATAATGGTTGTATTTGAAGCTGGTTTTTAATCTTTGTACATAAGTAGTATCTAGAGGGGTGCAAAAGGTAGACAGGTCAGGACAAAACATAATTTGAGTCACATTAGGTTCATAGGTAACTTGATTAGGTTAATTTCATGTTTTGGGAATAACAGTGTTTGGTTTTTGGTTTTTGCATTAGGAGTCCTGTCATCTTTGGCTAATACCGGGATGAAACAACTACCAAGTGTCAGTTGAAGTTTTACCAGATCTGATTGGGTTATTCATTTAGTAAGAATTGGGTTTCAGATCAGGTGACTGCTCTTGAATATCGAGAACTTTCCCTGGCTCCTGGTTATTCATTTAGTAAGAATTGGGTTTCAGATCAGGTGACTGCTCTTGGATATCGAGAACTTTCCCTGGCTCCTGTTGGTCAGGTTTTGGGAACTATCCAGGTCAATTATGCTTGAAAAAGTTAGTTTTGGTAAGGCTTCTGGTGGGTATGTCAGGCCTCGTCCAAATTTGTCAGGTCATTTGGTATATTCCAGCTCCACAGCATTTACTGTGGTATTATACACTAATTCCATATGATTGGCTGGTGAAATCAACATAAGTATCCAGAGACTCGTGCTGCAGAAAACACAAATGCTTACAAACATAAAAAATTACTAGATCTTGTTGAAGCTTTATGTAATGGATAAATGCAATCAATTATCCTCTAAGGTTTTTTTTTCCTTTGTGATACAAGGCCTTCGTTTAGAGGGACAAGGCCCAACATTCTATAATGATTATCCTTTTCTTCTACATCCTAACAAATCTAGTTGACTCCCTTTATCTCCCTGTGAAAATTCCCTATTATAATTCCAAGCACTTCTTGCTCCTTGTGGATTTGAACCCTTGTGGGGACCCAACAGTACCGCTAACCATCTGAGCTGAGCACCTTGTTCTTCTCCCACTATTAGTTAATTTAGTAGATAACACTTCATCTATCACATTGAGTAACATAAAAAGGTTGCACTTGCACATTTGCCCCTTTCTCATCTTGATAAAGTAAATTTTGGAAATTCCCATTTCTGTCCCTAAAGATTTATGTTTTGACCAAATTGGGTCCCCATCATCATTTTTCAGTAGAAAGTCTATATCTGGTATTGGCTTCATAATTTTTCTTACTGAATGGAAGCACAATTACCACATACATGACTTGTTACGCACCAGTATTCGCTGTAACTTTTGCTCATTGTTTGTGATGGTTCATGATGATAGATAAAAGGATGATATAAGCTTCTGCACATTAGAATGTTTGACAGCTGTTAACATTTTCAGACATTTGTGACCAAACTAAGACTTTTATTTCTGAAAACAATGCTCATTGAATCGTTTTTTTTTCGGCCTTTAATTTTTTATATCCCTGCAATTTTACTTCAGTTTTTTTTCCGTATGCAGCTTCGGTATGATGTGCCTCAAATGTACAAGTTCCACAAAAAGAAAGAGGTCGACATAGCAGTAGATCTTTGGCGTTTTGTTCCATAATTATTATCTGTATTGAAACATTATATCTGTTAAAACTTTCCCCCATTTTCAAATTTAGTTTCAGTTTGTGCCTAATAGGGCACTTGTGTTTTTTATGAATATTTTGTGCAGACAATGAAAGAAGTTTATTTTTAGGAGTTTTCAGTTTTCTCCTTTCCTATTTGGGAAGGTCTATAATGACCTTTTGAGTAGATTGCAGTGTGGCTTTAGTTTATTCGGGTTGATACCATATTTTGAGAAATTAAAGGTTCTAAATCTGCATATCTGAGTTAGTAGATAGGGAATGGACCAAGTAAATTTTGCTCTTGGGGCTGTAAGGATTGACGCAAGTGATGCAAGTAGAAAGCAAAACCACTGCATCTGAGGTGTCTGAAGGTGTTTGGAATGATTTAATTTAGTTAAACTATTTACACTCGTTTACAGTAGAAAGGGAATCACATCCTCTGCCGATTTTTAAGGTGAGCATAGTGCTAACTTCCGATCCGGATCATTTGATCAATGATGGGTGCTCTATTGATAGGCCCGAAAAAATTTTAACCGTCGAGATTAGATTGGACAGTTCAGATCGAAAGTTGGCACTCTCTTGATCTTAAAAGGTTGGCAGAGGATACCGGTCCCAGTAGAAAGTATCACTGCAATTCAAAAAAAAAAAAAAAGAAAAAAATTCTTAACCCAGCTCATAGTCACTCTTAAACTAATGGGACCTCTCTTTAGTTTTGACTTTTGAGACTTTGTACCTGCAATATTATTTCATGTTCTATATTTACAAGAAGTCAAGACCCTTTAATTTTAATTTCTTTATTGGAAACTTCAACAGACAGATTTACTGATTGATTTTTTGTCTCTTTGTTTCCCCACTAACTGCTTATGTTCTGTTGTTTCCTCCTGTACATTGTTTTCTTGTCTCTCTGTGGCACCTGTGATAAGTAGGGCTGCTAATGGACGGTTCCAGTCCATGTCTAACTCCGTCTAAAGGTGAGAAATTGAAGTCTATGACCAAACTAAGTCCATTATATATAGTATTATCCAATTCATGTCTCGTTCATCTTCTAACCAAATAAAGTCCACAATTTGTCCATAATTAATCATATGGACGAAGTTTTGGATCTTTTTTGTAGTGCACAATGTAAAAAATTTCTCAAATAGTATTTTAATATCAATGCTACGCTCCAATGATTCAGGAAATAATCACTACTTTTACCCAAAATTTTGGAACTTTAAAACTTGAAATTTTAGAAACTTAAAATTCGAAAATTTAAAATATTTAAAATTTGGAAATAGTCTTTAAAATTTTAAAAATTTGAAATATTCAAAAGTTTTAAAAATTTAAAATTCAAAATTTGAAAAATTCGAAATTTAAAATTCAAAATTCAAAATTTGTAAATTTAAATTTTGAAATTTCAAAATTTTGAATTTTGGAATTCGGAATTATGAATTTCAAAATTTAGATTTCGAAATTTTGAACTTTGAAATTCGAAATTTAAATTTTTAAACCATTAATTTTGAAATTTGAAAATTTTAACAAAATCAACAACCATTAAGAAATATATTAGTTTCACAATCAGATCCTATTCATATAAATGCATTGAACAATCACATCCATTCAAATTAAATCTATTTGTACTTAAGTCCACAATTTGTCCATAACTGTCCATAATTTGTCCAGATAAGACTTAATAATTAGACTTGGACTGGATTTCAATCCCGACCAAAAGTAGCCCAATCCATAAATGTCCAATACTTGTCCAATCCATATTTTTCATGGACCGTCAAGTTCATTAGCACCCTTGGTGATAAATACTCTTTGGTTTGGTTCTTTAGCAGGTCTATTAATAGAAATAAATCGTTTATTCCCTATCCTTTGTCATTCTTTTTTTTTTTGATATTTATAAGAAATAAGTCTTTACTTGATATTATAAGCGGGCCTCTATATTTGCTGCAATAGCCATTGGTAATAATTGCAGATGACTCCTTTTTCTCTCTAGACATCCAGATAAGATGAAATATGAACTCGGAAACAGTTCCGAGTTAAGCAACACCTTAGCAATGTTATATATAAATTTTCTATTTTTATTTATTTATTTATTGTTTTTAGTTTCGGAATGAAAAACCTAAAGGTTCATTTTTCATCTATTTTAATGTTTAATAAGGTTGATTTTCTGGTGATTTTATTAGTTTGATGACATTACTATTGGATCTTAAAGAAACCAGATTCTTTCTCGGTCCCATCAATGCGGCTGAAATTATTAATAATGAACAACTGAACATCAATATTTGATTCTAACTAAAGTTTTCATCAACAAATAGCTGACAAAAAAAAAAAGGTTCAGATCGCGGACACTATTTCAAAATCGATCAAATTTTTCGTCCTTCTTTTTAGCTTTTTTTTTTTTTTTTTTTTTTTTTTGTGAGACCAGGATAATAATAAGAGAACCACTGGTGGGTTACATTATACATCAAATCTGAGACTTGTGTGCGGTTCTCACGATTAAATTTTGTTGGAAGTATTTGAGCCTATAACTTAAGAAATCTTATATAAAAAAGATCATATATATACAGACATGCCGATTGAGTATATGGGTACCATGTTGACCAACGTAAAACCATGTACCAGGAAATCTATAAATAATATTGACGAAATCAAGCAACTTGATTCTTATTTTTTTTTTTTTAATTTCATGTTTCATAAATATTTTGAGTTTCCGTGTATGGCGCAAAATTCTTTTTTTTTTTTTAAAAGGTAGAACTACTAGTTGCAATTCTTTATTATATCATGAACCCTACGTGCTCATATGATTGTTGTTGACCAATGATTACAATTTTTCTGGGTCATTTATAATAGAATAAGTTCAAAATTCATCAGAAATCAAATCAAATGAATTTTTCAAGTGATATATTATTAACATCAGTTTTGATCATAAACTCAATTTCTTTTTGTACTCGAAAGAAAGCGTGCAGGCTTTTCTATAATGAATTGTGAAAATGTTTTATTTATGTAAAAAAATAAACTATCATGATTGTTAAAATAATTTGTTCCAACTTAACCTGTACATATTTTGGTAAAACATATCGCATTATCATTCTAGATATAACAAAAATGTGTCAGCTCTTTTAAAATTATGGAGTATGTATTAATTTGAAAAATGTGCATTTATAAATATTTTAACCATAATGATGTATCATCAGAACACAAAAAGAAATGTAATAATTGTTTAACTGTACGACATTTATTTGGGAAAGTTGATTCCAGGTTGTGTCTCAGTGCGTTAAGAAATATTGCTTCAGATGAAAGAAATGTACGGTTTTTTTCTTAGTTTTGACAACTATGCAGTAACAATAAACATTTCAGACTCTGGTCAAACCACGCGACAATGTATATTGTAACCATATGTACATTTAAATGAAATAAATGGATAGTATTATCTTTGAGTATACATTTTAACTATGTGTGCACTGTCAAAATATTTAAAATTTTAAAATAATTGTCAGGTCATGTAAAAAATTGTCAAAAAGAAATTATTCTGGTAAATTCTAATGAGAATTTTATGCAAATATAGGCGTGCATTCAACATTAAATAAATCTATATGATATTTTAATTCAAACAATTGTCTCATATTGGCCTCACAAATGTACATGCCTTAGAAAATCCGGACTTTTTTAATTATGTGATCAGCAAGACCGCAAGTAGTACTCATACATTTATGTGCTGTAAAGTAAACAGAAAAACCGCGAAAGTTCATAGAAAACTTTGGTATAATTTTTTTCTTCGAACTATTGTATATTTGTATTGTATATTTGATCACTGGATTTTCTTTGGAACGTGTGGTAGCTTGGAAGAAGAGTAATTATACTTGCTAATAGTGATCGACTACGTGAACCTGGAAAAGCCAATTAATAATATCCTTCGTGGTCTGCACTAACTTTTTTGAACAGAGTTGTTCAATTACATTCATAATTATCAACCAGGTGTCTCCCTCAGAAATATCTCAGTCAGAGTCTCAGAGAGACAATATTGATTCACAAAAGAGAGCTAGAGAGAGAGAGAGCAACAATAGAGGAGGTTTAAATTTCATGTCTGCCCCTGCAAAATTATTTATTTCTCAAAACCAAAATTATTAACCATGCCGTATCACCTACACAATGAACTGATCATGCTTCTCCCTCATTAATATAAGCTTTCTTAGTGTTTCACTATGACTTTTAGAGTTTTGGAAAAAAAATATTTCTTTTTATTGTAACTTTATTGAATGTAAAAATGTACTCAAACTTTTATTTTATTTTCTGTAACAAGTATTTTTCTTTCGAAACCATAAACGAAAATTTATTGCATTAATTACTCTGCAAGTAATCAACTCTAAACTAAGAAACAAAGCAAAAAACATTGTTAAGCACTAACAACCGATAATCATCTCGAATAAACGTTTTTTTTTTTCCCTTGTTGTATAATATTAGTATAGGCGTGCATTCAACATTAAAGAAGTGTAGTTTTCTTGCATTATGCTTCTCTTTTGTTAGTTAATCCTTAAAAACATTTTTGGTAACGCTTTTTTTTCTTCATAAGTAAATTAACGGGTATTTTTCTTTTAACCACCACTTGAAGAAATCTTCAAAGGGGGCATAACACTACGACAGAAATGATTTTTGGAAACACTCAATTAGAAACGGTTTTTAATAAATTCGTTTCTAAAAATAGATAGTGGCATTTTCGCAATTGTCAGATGAAATTTTTAAAAACGGTTTTTTATCAGAACCGTTTCGAAACTTTAAGCAAAAAAAAAAAACACTATTTATTATTAGAAACGGTTTTTTATTAAAAACCGTTTCTAAAAATAGTATTTTTAGAAACGGTTTTTAGTAAAAAACCGTTTCTAATAATCAAACTGATTTCATTTTTTTGTTTGATTTTTAAAAACGATTTTTTACTAAAAACAGTTTCTAAAAATAATTAACTATTATACATTTTTCATTTCTGATTTTCTATTAAAATTAGGAAAAATAATATTAAGTTAGAATTTTTATTAAATATTTAATATAAAATAAATTATATACAATTTTAATGTGTTCTTAAAATTTTTTTTTAAAAAAATATTAATGATTTTTAGAAACGGTTTTTAAATAAAAAACCATTTCTAAAAATCAATTTGAATTTTTCTTCATGCTTTTATTTTCTGATTTTATTATAATGCAAAATAATTAACTATTATATATTTTTCATTTATGATTTTCTATTAAAATTACGAAAAATAATATTAAGTTAGAATTTTTATTAAATATATAATATAAAATAAAGTATATACAATTTTAATGTGTTCTTTAAATTTTTTTTTAAAAAAATATGAATGATTTTTAGAAACGGTTTTTAATTAAAAAACCGTTTCTAAAAATCAATTTTGATTTTTTTAAATAAAAAATGAATAAAAAAGTTTAATATATATATTAGTTTATTATATATATATGTTATATATATTAAAACCAATAAAATCATCTTATATATTATGATTAATTCTGCAAAAAATAATTTAAGGTTTTTTCCTTTTTAAGAAAAGTAATAGATTGTTAAAATTATATGACATATATAAAAATTATTTTATTTATATATATTAAAAATAATAAACTTTTATGAAAACAATCCTCTCAGTTAATCCCATAGCTTCAGATCAATACGAGATAATACTCAACATAACACTTTTTATTGCGCTAGAGAGGAATGACAAGAGGTTCGTTCATGCTATATCCAGACAGGAAAAAGGATGCAAACACCCATGTTAACTATAATGAAAGTCACTTGATTTACTATATTTCTCTTTTTTATGATTAAATTTATTTTTAAAAAAATTCTAAGTAATTTTATGTGATGTTTAGGTTTGAAAACTTTCAAAATAGATTTTGGAGGTTCAGACAGCGTTTTTTGGCCCCGAAAATGGTCCTTACGGGGTAAACCCCGGTAAACCTTGTAGATCTCGTCGCAAGCTTTCCGGAAAGTACTCATATGCCCAAAACGGACGTTCCTATCAAAAGTTAAGCCTCCTTGGAGTTATAGTGTTCCAAAACATCGATTTTTTAACGACCATTTTCGGGGCCAAAAAATACCGTCTGAACCTCCAAAATCTACTTTGAAAGTTTTCATTATAGTTAACAGGGGTAGTAAATCAACTGACTTTAATAGAATTTTAGAAAAAAAATCGAAAATAAAAAACGAAATAAACAGAATAATATATATATATATGTAAATTATTTTATAAGTTATATATATTAAAAACAAGAAAATCATCTTATATATGATAATTAATTCCGTTAGAAATAATTTATGATTTTTTTCTTTTTTAAATATTTAATGGATTGTTTAAAATTATATGATATATATACAAATTATTTTATTATATATATATATTAAAAATAATAAACTTTTATGATATATTTTCTAGATATTTAATAGATTATTTTTGTTTTTTATGATTTTTAATAGAATTTCTGAAAAAACGAAAAAAAAAATCGGAATTGATTTTTAGAAACGGTTTTTAAGTAAAAAACAGTTTCTAAAAATCAATTCCAAAAAATTCTGATTTTATTTTTAGAAACGGTTTTTAAGTAAAAAACCGTTTCTAAAAATCAATTTCAAAAAAATCAGATTTTATTTTTAGAAACGGTTTTTAAGTAAAAAACCGTTTCTAAAAATCAATTTCAAAAAAATCAGGTTTTATTTTTAGAAACGGTTTTTAAAAATCAATTTCGAAAAAATCTGGGTTTATTTTTAGAAACGGTTTTTTATAAAAAACCGTTTCTAAAAATCAAACCAAAATTATAAACTAATCTCGCTCCTCTCTTTTCTCTCTCTCGTTCAAAAACTGCCCCCTCCTGAAATTTGTCTAACTCCCTCCTTCGATCTACCTCCTCTCTCTGCTCTCTCAACACAGCCACTGTATTGGCTGCACGAAACTTGGGGTCGGAATTGGCTTTTCAAGATGTCTTCAAATAAAACTGTATCGGCTGCACGAAATTTGTTCAAGATGTCTTCAAATAAAACCGAAGAGTGAAGATAGCTAAGGTATTACATAGTGTTAACAATAGACTAAAATCATTGCTTTCTTCATTTGAACTTGTATTGTTATGAACTTGACATTTTGCTTAATCCAATTATAATTGTAGAGACGGAAGATCTGCCTAATTATTAGAGAAATAAGAGGTTATTGAAGCCTATTGAAGCAGACAAAAGAAGGCAGCCTATTGGAGTTGATATTTTGCTTTGTAGGTTATTTAAGTAGGATCTACGTTTATTTTTTGCTTTGTAATTTGTTCTTTTTTTTTGTTTAATTATTTAATTGTATCTTGATGAAAGTAGATGGGTAATTTATATGTGTTACTTTGTTACTTTAATTTTGTATTTGTTCGTTGTTGCATGTGTTACTTTTTTTATTTTGTATAATGTGTTAATTATATATCTAAAATATGTGTAAAATATTTTGATGAAAATATGTGTTAATTATAGAAAATGACAAAAAAATTTCAACCGCTGCCCTCAACAATATGTTTATATTAATAATAAAAAAAATAAAAAAAATAAAATTCGGATTATTATTAGAAACGGTTTTTAACTAAAAACCGTTTCTAAAAATACATTTTTAGAAACGGTTTTTAGTTAAAAACCGTTTCTAATAATAATAAAAAAAAATAAAAAAAAATAAAAATCGGTTTATTATTAGAAATGGTTTTTAGTTAAAAACCGTTTCTAATTATAATCCGAATTTTCTTTCAGTTTTTGGAAACGGTATTATTAGAAACGGTTTTTTATATATCTTTAGCACCACCTATTTTTAGCACCGCTGCCAAACCGGTGCTAAAAACATATAGAAAACCGTTTCTAAAAATGAAAAGTGGCGCAGTGTAAGGTTGAATTTCAACGTTGTGTATACATATAGTCGTCATCGGGAATGTTTCTCATTTCCAAGGGTATGCGTGAAATTGTTTCTTAATGAAAGAAACAAAACAACTGTTCGAATAGAATAAACACACCAAAAGCCGGACTCCATAACAATATATAGACTCAAATAATCGCCAATTGGTGGTCAAAGCGAAATTAAACAACGAGAGGAAATCTTCTGTATAATATTTTCAAATAAAAAAAAATCACTAATTAATTGATTCTTCTATCTATATAGAGGGCCGGGTCTCATTCTCTCCTTCACAACACCAGATTGAGAACCTCACATTCAACTTTAATTCGGCCAACTGAGTTCAACAACAACAACAATGGCAACGGCCAAGGTTTTGTTTGTGGCGCTTATTTCACTAATTGCCTTGCAACATGTGCTTGTCAATGCAACATTTGCATCCAGAATGAAATGTACTTGGGGCTATGATAATTGCCAAATTGGTGATGACAGCGTTAAGCTCATCCTCAACAAGTGGTCAGGTATAATACCTTTTTATCCTTATGTTGCATCACACAACGCAATTACCAATTAAATTCTAATAGACAGAAAATTTCCTTTTATTTTTTGAAAAAGGAGTATATGTATCACTGTATCGGGTAAAATGTGGGGATACATTGGGTAATACATGAATTTGTGTACAGCTAAAACATGAACCTCCTTTAAACAAATAGCACAAGAATTGTCGATACTTATTATATGTGTAATTGCTCAATTTACTAATCACTAGAAAAAAGGTAAGTGATTTTGGTTCTCTTTTTTCAATTCATTTCATTCTTCAGGAGCTGCTATTCAAGGTTATGGTGAATTTCTCTATGGGTACATCGACATGAGGATTAAGCTTGTTCCAGAAAATTCTGCTGCTGTTGTCACAACTTATTATGTGAGTAATTTGAATACTACTATCTTCTATTTTCTGTTAGGGGCAACAACTAATCTCTGAAAATGAAATCCGATTTGTTGCAGACATCATCTGAATGGACATCAAAAGAGAGTGACACTCATGACGAAATTGATTTTGAATTTCTTGGCAACTTAACTACTGATGGAGGTGACCTTTACTACACCTTGCATACGAACATCTTCGTCAATGGTGTCGGGAACAGGGAGGAGCAATTCAGGATGAGTTGGTACAATCCGACTTCAGATTATCATAACTATACAATCTTCTGGAATCCCTACATGGTTGTGTAAGTCCACCACACCTCCTAATTAAGCTTAACATGTATGCTTTCAATATGCATATTTGTTTTGTTTGTGTGCTGCATATGTATATGTACATACTCTATGTGCAACATAATTAATTAATACAATGAACTAATTAAAACAATGATGTTATCGCAGGTGGTCAGTAGACGGTAACGCAATTAGAGTATTCAGGAACTATGAAGACCAAGGCATCCCATTCCCCAAATACAAGCCACAAAAGGTGTATAGCAGTATCTGGAATGCTGATGACTGGGCCTGCCAAGGTGGCGCAGTAAAGACCAACTGGACCTACATGCCGTTTATAGCTAACTACCTAAATTATGTTGAGAACGTATGCCCTTACACCGGGCCCAACAGTGTCCAGCTCTGCAATGACCCGAAGTCAAACTGGTGGTACTTCAATGACCAGTACAAGCAGCTGACCGCCGACCAACTCAAAACCATGAATGACATCAGAAGCAAGTACCTCGTCTACAATTACTGCACCGACACAAAGAGGTTCAAAGGCAACTTCCCTCCTGAATGCTCCAAACCTCAGTATTGATCATGAAGGAACTGTCAAGGAAAAAGTACGCACGAGAGTGATGACCAGTATGGTTCTCTCGGCTTATTCGGTTATATATGTGTATTCAGTATATTTTGGTGCGTGTATATTTTATATAAGAATTGAACGATTCTTTCATTTTTGTACTTTTTGGGCTTCAAAATTTTGTACAAGAGGTGAATAAAAATATATTTTTATAATTATGAAATTCACTTTATTCCATATCAAATGGTCAAACAGGTAAATCAACCTAATCAAATGTGATAGATTAAATATTTTGATGTATATTTTCTTTCAATTCGTTTGTGGTAGCTCACAACAATATTCATCGTCCTTCATTAATTCTGCTGATCGCGTAATAACTAGAAATCATACAACCAGTCGGATGCTACAAGAGTTCTCAAGGATACATAAATTGCACAGAAGAAAAGCTAGAATTTTTGTAATTAGTTCGTATGTAGTTCAAGAATTTATATATGCGGGTCACAGAAGGAAAGGTCTTTACGAAGTCGGCAACAGTTCTCCAATTTTCTTGGCGAATTTTAATTTCTTTTAGTGCTCCATTAATTTCTCTCTCGAGGAAGAATAATTGAGTAAATGACAGTAACATTCTTTTACCCCAGGCTTTAAACTTGTAGTGTTACAGTTAATGCAATATTTCCAGAAATAACCAAAAAAAACAAATAAATAAATAAATAAAATCAGCCCTTCTTAAATGATTAAGAATTGGACATTTTGATCACATATTAAAGTCATATCCATAATTTTGTTAACAACCAGAGAGCATAATAATTTAGAAAAGTTCATGATTTCAGACTTTTGTCTCACCGTGCATTTCAGATGTAATATATGTATAATTTAGTTTTGACAAATCGTGCATCTCAACAATTATATGTGTGTATACTGTTTGAGCACTTAAAATTTTTTAAATTTGTCCGGTCAAAAATTGTGAAAAAAGAATTTTTTATTTTCAGTGAGCATTTTTGCATTTAAGGGGTATGCATTCAAAATTAAAGACGTGTATATTATATTTGTATTTAATAAGTCTCCATTCAACGTTTGAATTCTTAAAATGCATAAATATTGCATGAGAGGTTTACTGTAACAGAATAGCTGATAACCAGTTTACTGGTACAGAGAGAAGAGAGGATGAGATAGCGATTGAATTGTGGTTATTCAGAAATGATTTTCGTAGTGTTTTTCCTAATACAGAGACTAGTATATATAGGCAAGAGATAGCCCAAAATAGAAGAGTACTATCCTAAATTACAAAGTCTAGAAGCGAAGAATTGAAGTGCTGCATTTCTTGAAATAGCGCTGGAGGCTTCAGTTACAGCAAATGGATCCGTCCATTATCTTCTTTCTGATCAACTGTCTGGAGGCGTCCAGTCCCTGTATAATCCTTAACATTTACTAGAGAATAGAATTGATGGGGATGACGTAACAGTGATTAACTGTACGTAGATAACGGGGAAAAAAATGACCAAGGGCAATTGATAGAAGACTACTAGACTAGTAATATTTCATTGCAGACATTATGTTTGTTGTTGCTAATAAAAATTTGCTATTACATCATATAAAATGAGGATCCTTATAAGATTATAGTGCAAAAATTATTTATAATTTGTTGCACAATATAATTTATCGGCATTTATACAAGCTAATTTCTTTATAGGCCTCAAATGTTTATTAACATTAGCAGATGCGGTCTGTTTAAATGATCTTAAGATCATCAGAGGTCTATATGGAAACATAGAAACTTGTTCCATTTCTATCAGGTGAATGTAGGTTCCATCGATTCTGTAGCTGTCTGATTGACGAATTAGATTAATTAACTAACAAATTTTTGAATTCGAATGTACCAGTTTGTAATCAAGCAATAAAAACTAGTAAATTGTTTTATAGATTTTCTTTCTGAAAGAAAGTATCTATTAAAAAATAAATAAACTTTTAAAAATAAGATAATTAAAAAAATCATATATACAACATATTTTTTTTTGTGCAAATATCCTTTAGTTAACGACCTGCGCTAAAAAGAAATTAAGTAAATAGCACAAAACCTTGAGCAGAATTTCATGCAATATAAATAAAAGAAGCTTTATTTGCTTTAGACTTCTGTTGCATCTTAAATTCTTAATACATCATAATAAAAAAAAAAAAATCTCTTTAAAAGAAAAAAGGCATATGAACATTGCGATTAGCATAAATTACAAGAAAAAAGTACGATCGGACCGCAGAAGAAGTTACTAATATTGAATGACAGAAGGATTTGACAATGTAACCTTCTTTATTTTATGTTTAATTTAATCAAATGGCTGGAGTATCCATCAGACGGCCTCCCTTGGTTCTCTCATATTATCCTCATAAGTGTAGTCGCCACAGAAAATCCTAACTTGTTTAATTATGTGACCAGCAACAAGTACCAGTGTACCACTCATACATGTATGCGCTGTGAAGTAAACAGAAAAACCGCGAAGGTTCATATAAAATTTTGATTTAATTTTTTCCTCTTTAGACAGTTGTTTTGCGTATTTGATCAGTGGGTTTTCTATTTTTTTTTAATTGCGGTAGCTTGGGAGAGAATAATTTATACTTGTTAATAGCGATCGACTACATGAACCTAGAAAAGCAGAAAACTCAATTAATGCTATCCTTCATGGTCTGCACTAACTTATACAACATTATTCAAATGCACCCATAACTACCAACCAGGTGTCTCCCTTAGAAATTACTCAGGCAGAGAGACGAACAATATTGACTAAAAAAAAGGAAAAAAAAAATAGAGACACAATAAAGAAGAGTTGAAATTTCATGTGTACCCCTGCAAAAGTTATAAATATATAAAGAGTTAAAAATTTCAAACTCATTATTTATGCCACATCATTTATATCCTCAATTATCTAATCTCACTGTTCAGACTTACCAAAGACAATTTTTAATATACTTGGGTAACTAACGACGCAGAAAACATCTTTTTATTTGGGTGGACACTTTACAAACCAAAATCGTCACAAAAATTCATTGTGTTGATTAATGCCTTACAAAGATTGTTAATTACACTTTTTCTCCCTAGATTAATAAACATACTTTTTATCATAAGCATTGGAAGAAACCTTCAGGGTGTTTCTCAAAAGTAAAATGAAACATTCAGAGTGGCCAATAATTAAGTTTTGAGTAAAGTCGCCTTCCGTGATATTTCTCATTTCCAGGGGCATGCATGGAATTGTTTCTTAAACAAAGAAATATTCAAAAAAACGAAAGAACTGTCCAGATGGAATAAACAAACCAAACGCCGGACTCTACAACAATTCATGGACACCAATAAAGTGCCAATTGGTGGTCAAAACAAATTAAACAACGAGAGGGAATATCTAATTTGCATAATATATTCAAATAAAAATAGCATTAATTAATGGATCTTCCTATCTATATAGAGGGTCCCTGTCTCTCCCTGACAACGCCAGATTAAGAAGCTCACATTCAACATTAATTTGGCCAATTTCGTTTCACAAAAGCAACAATGGCGACGGCCAGGGTTTTATTTCTGGCGGTTATTTCACTTATTGCCTTGCAACATGGGCCTGTCAATGCAACATTTGCATCCAGAATGAAATGTACTTGGGGCTATGATAACTGTCAAATTGGCGATGACGGCGTTAAGCTCATCCTCAACAAGTGGTCAGGTATAATAAATATTGCAAATTCCAAAACTCATTTTTCTTACTTTTTTGGATTTAATATATGATACATATCTAAACTTTGTGATGTCTATATATATCGCTATGTTTCATCATGCAGTCACCTGCTTGCAATAAATATACACCGTAAGGTTTTTATTTTTATTCTCTGTAAAGGGAATATGTAAATAGGGCATAATGTCATATCTTTAATCAACATAATGTGTATTGAGTAGAATTCAAATTCATCTACATTGGCACAAATTTGTCGTGCCATTCTATTTTTTCTGCTGAAAAGCTTCGTTTCTGAATAAAAGGAGACAAAATACAGTGATATAATGGGATTCCCCTGAAATCTCCTTTGAAGCCGCGTAATAGAATATTTTTTAAAATTCACAATAATCAAGATTATTATTATTATTATTATTATTATTTGAAGAAAACAAGAATCTAACAATTATCAGCATTATAATATCTTACATAAAGTTTAATTAAAAGAAGAAAAAGAAAATGAATCATTCATTTCAGTACCTCTAAGTAGTAAGCTACTAGAATGACCCATATATTAATGTTCATGTGTTCAAATTCTCACGGATACTAAAATATAGATATAGAATTTGTAATTAAGCCTTATAACATTTGGCATGCTATATATTCATTTTATTCTTCAGGAGCTGCAATTCAAGGCTTCGGTGACTTTATCTATGGATACATCGACATGAGGATTAAGCTTGTTCCAGGAAATTCTGCTGCTGTTGTCACAACTTATTATGTGAGTAATTTGAATACAGTTATCTTCTATTTTCTGTTAGGGGCAACAACTAATTAATCTCTGAAAATGAAAACCGATTTGTTGCAGACATCATCTGAATGGACATCAAAGGAGAGTGACACTCATGACGAAATTGATTTTGAATTTCTTGGCAACTTAACTACTGATGGAGGTGACCTTTACTACACCTTGCATACGAACATCTTCGTCAATGGTGTCGGGAACAGGGAGGAGCAATTCAGGATGAGTTGGTACAATCCGACTTCAGATTATCACAACTACACAATCTTCTGGAATCCCTACATGGTTGTGTAAGTCCACCACACCTCCTAATTAAGCTTGACATGTATGCTTTCATATGCATATTTGTTTTGTTTGTGTGCTGCATATGTATATGTACATACTCTACGTGCAACATAATTAATTAATACAATGAACTAATTAAAACAATGATGTTATCACAGGTGGTCAGTAGACGGTAACGCAATTAGAGTATTCAGGAACTATGAAGACCAAGGCATCCCATTCCCCAAATACAAGCCACAAAAGGTGTATAGCAGTATCTGGAATGCTGATGACTGGGCCTGCCAAGGTGGCGCAGTAAAGACCAACTGGACCCACATGCCGTTTATAGCTAACTACCTAAATTATGTTGAGAACGTATGCCCTTACACTGGGCCCAACAGTGTCCAGCTCTGCAATGACCCGAAGTCAAACTGGTGGTACTTCAATGACCAGTACAAGCAGCTGACCGCCGACCAACTCAAAACCATGAATGACATCAGAAGCAAGTATCTCGTCTACAACTACTGCACTGACACAAAGAGGTTCAACGGCAACTTCCCTCCTGAGTGCTCCAAACCTCAGTATTGATCATGGAGGCACAATTAAGGAGCTAGTGCACATAATCGAGTGAAGATGAGTATGGTTTTCTCGGCTTCTTTGCACATACATATTCTATATATGTTGGTGCATGTATACTTTGTAAGAATGAAGCAATTCTTTCATTTTTGTTCTTTTGGTTTTTTTTTTTCTAATTTTTATTTTGAAAGGAGGTATTTGGGTTTTTCCTGCGATCCATATTGTTGCTATGGGATTATACAAGAAATAAAATTACAATTATTATAATGTTGAGTTTTTTTTTTTGACATCTTTCTTTTTTTTTTTTTATCTGTTTGAGTTTTAAAAGTATACAATATAGGCCATCCGTCTGTGTGGCATGCATGATGCTCGAGGACCTTGTCTTTAATTAAAAAAAAAAAAGATAGTCGTGGTCTCAATGATGTTGAAAAGCTGGCTTTGTATAATATCATTGTTTTATCAATTTAATTATCAGTATTTTTTAAATGAGTATGCTGCAGCTGCCTTGTCTATTTTAAAATCAAGATTAAAGTACAATTTAAGAACTAGGTTTTCTAAGCCTAACATTATACTGGGCAAGCTGTAGGCAACTCATCTGAAATGTGTATATGTAAGAAGGTTAATAATACTAAATGCATACAAAAAAGGAAAAAAAATGCTGACTAAAAGAAAAAAAGAATCATCCAAAACTCAGTTTATCAACACTATCCATCAACTAGTTACAATATCTGACAGGCCGATAAAACCTTCGAACAGTTTTCCGACATTTTTAATTAATCAGTTGATTTTTAAATACCTTTTTTTTTGGGTGTGATCAACAGATATATAATTAAAGTTACCATGAAAGTTCTGAAAGTACCAGCTGTGCTGTTACCAAATCTAAACGGACCAATAGCTGGTATTCAGATCAGAGTCGGGCAAACAGGTGCTAAAAAATAATTATAATGTTTTTTTTGTGACTGAAATGTATTTATCATTTATTTTTGAAGATAGAAATGTGTTTATAGTTAAAGTGTATTTCTAACTGAAATCAATTTTGGGCCCAAAATATGTGCAATCAAAGTTTTGTAGATACTCTGATATCTTTCTGAATGAAGCTTGGGGCGCCCAAAAGAGTTTCCCTCAGAAGAGAATAAAGACATACAAAACCAAAAACAAAAGCTAGAAGTAGAAGGTTTCTTTAAAAAAAAAAAAAAAGAAGGTTGAAATAGAACAAAATCTTCTGATAATGCCAAAGGTTTAATGCAATGCCAATGCCTAGCTAGTCTCATTACAATATTTAGTATTTACACTTTTGGCTTTTTGCAATTCAGACCAACGTGGTAGCATGTCATTGCAGGATACGTAAGCAACATTATAGCAGTACATAGTGATTTGAGGTAAAAATCGGATCAAATTTCTCAAGATTAATCATTTATAAAATATTTTTAACAAATTCTCGAATAGTCGTTTCAATGAAAGTTAGTTCTTAACATTATAGCAGCACATCACAAAGGAACCATCAATAAACCTTAATTGTGTCAATTAAAAGCACAATTTTTTTTTGAAACAAGAATATTTATTTATAGAGGTATAGGTAGTGCATAGCCCACTCTATAAAATAGAGTTTATTCCTGTTCCGCGTCGAGCAAAACTTGAACCCACTACTTCTAAGATAGAGGAAAAAACTAAAAGCACAATAAGGTAAACTAATTATAACTTATAAGATTTTAAAAAGGAAATTATTGTTCATACCATCTCCATCATTTTTGGTACCACTTCATGTCAGCACTTGACTTGCACAATTCCCAGAATAGATTGTGTTATAATTGGAAATTGATTTCTGCCATCGGAAGAAATGCCATCGCTTGTCATCGCTCAGCGATGGTTCTGACCCAGCGCACTTTTATCCCGTACCTAAATGTTCAGTTAGATAAGTACAAATGTTTCGTTATTTGAATATAAATGTTCAATTAGTTGCATTAAAAATATAAATGTTATAAGCAAAAATGTTCATTTTATTAAGTATAAATATTTAGTTTAGCAAATACAAATGTTCAATTTAGTAAGTACAAATATTCTCTTAATTGAGTATAAATGTTCAGTTAGTTGCAATAAAAAATACAAATGTTATAAGAAAAAATGTTAATTTGGATAAGTATAAATGTTCAGTTTAGTAACAACAAATGTTCAGTGTAGTTGTACAAATGTTCAGGTTATTGGATATAAATGCTCAATACGACTTTTCGATTTTTTTAATAGGTGAGCGAAGGGGTCACGAACCAGACAAAAAACACATGAAAAAATTAGAAGGGATCATGAACCGATCCGGTTCAAATAAATTTTTTTCCGACTCTGCCCCTGGCGCACCTCTATCCAAGACTGACGCACATTCTATATAATAAAACTATTACTTGACGCATTAAATTGAACACTTTTGATTATTAAACTGAACACATTTGGTTATTAAACTGAACATTTGTAACAGACAACTGTTATGTGCAACGATGGTGCGCGATGGCAAATCTAGCGATGGCACTATCATTTTTGAGATTTGCCATCCTGCACCATCGTTTCACATAACAGTCGTCTGTTACAAATGTTTAGTTTAATAACCAAATGTGTTCAGTTTAATAATCAAAAGTGTTCAATTTAATGCGTCAAGTAATGGTTTTTATTATATAGAACGTGCGTCAGTTTTGGAGAGAGGTGTGCCAAGGGCAGAGTCGGAAAAAAATTTATTTGAACCGGATCGGTTCATGACCCCTTCTAATTTTTTTCATGTATTTTTTGTCTGGTTCGTGACCCCTTCGCTCACCTATTAAAAAAACCGAAAATTTTTACTGAACATTTATATCTAATAACCTGAACATTTGTATCTACTACACTGAACATTTGTTGTTACTAAACTGAACATTTATACTTATCCAAATTAACATTTTTGCTTATAACATTTGTATTTTTTATTGCAACTAACTGAACATTTATACTCAATTAACAGAATATTTGTACTTACTAAATTGAACATTTGTATTTGCTAAACTAAATATTTATACTTAATAAAATGAACATTTTTGCTTATAACATTTATATTTGTTAATGCAACTAATTGAACATTTATATTCAAATAATGAAACATTTGTACTTATCTAACTGAACATTTAGGTAAGGGATAAAAGTGCGATGACAAGCGATGGCAGAAATCAATTTCTGGTAAATCTAGCGATGACACTTATCAGAAATAATTAGGCCCTGTAATTTGTAGAATCCCACTTATGGTAACTATCTTTCGGCCCAGTAATATTTAGAAAGAATTAAAAACTCAAATAGACAAATTGGACAAGGTTAGTGGGCTAGAAAAGAGACCAGAAGTAAATTAATTTTGGGCCTTTTTGGGGGTTCATTAAATACATTTTCTTTGTTTGATTTTGCTTCGTGACTAAATTTTCCTTTTTCAGATTCCTTTCTGAGTTGCCGAGTCGTGCCACTGCCCACTGGCACTAAGGCCTTGGCTTGCTCCCAGCCTTCCACACATCAATTCACCCACCCACCCACACACACACATACACAAAAATGTGCTGCTGTTTAAACAACTTCCAAGGATTTTCTTTTCGAATTGTGGCTCCCTGAATTGGTACTGTTGGTTTCTTCCCGACTATACAGTTTCCAAATTGATCGTAATCTGGTGAGGTAAGTTATCATTGGTTCATAATCGGAACTTAAACCTAATTTTCCATTACTCATTAGTTTTTTTTTTAAAAAAAAAAAAAAATAAGTGGGTTGAAACCCACCACTTTCATTTACTTATTAGTTATTAACCAAAAGGAAATGCAAATTACATTACAAGATTCTTGTAAAATCAGTTTCTAAAGCCATATCAAGTGATACTTTGATCCAAATTACACAGCTTGAATCGGAGATTTTACAGTCACTGCTGTGCATATTGATACAAAAGCTGCCTCCAAATTGCTCCTTCCTAGCTACTGGAATGGTGCACAAATGTAATTGAACAGGAGAGAGCTTCTGTAATTTTTTTTATAGCATGTACAAATAAAATTTTATTACTTATAAAATAAACTGATTAGCTTGATGACTAGAGTTCACATGCCTTTGCATGTTGCAGATGGTAAAATGGGCATCTAGAGGCTAATTGAGAATCATATTATTAATTAAATATAACAATGATTAAGGGGCTTCTAATCGTTCCCTTCCTCTCACCTTTTAAATGCAAAACGTGGATGATTAAGGTGTTTAATGAGGTTTAATGGAATATTCATCCTAACGAATGCCAGATTCTTAACGCTTTGTAAATTGTATTTATTTACAAAACAATTAATTTCTAGGCCTTATACTAAAAGAATAATTGTTCTCACAAAATTTTAGAAAATGTGTTTCACGCCTGAGGACATTATCAAAGTCAAATATTGTAGCAAAATTTTAAAATCACCCGATCCAAACTAGACCAGGAATTGAAGACATTATTACTTTTCTTGTGACCAATGTATTATAAAATAAAATTTTTCTAGAGAAAAGAACTTGTAATATTGAAAAATTACTCCACACGACCTGGTAACGCTGAATAAATTAAGAACACCAATCAATTCGTAAAAGCATGCAGGGTCATGAGCCCCAAGTTGTTACTTTTATATGCTTGTCGACTACAATTTTTAAATAAGTTAACCAACTAATCAATATTTTCTTCCTGGTTACAAAAACAAAGACCCGTTTTTTCTGCTTTCATTTATGGGAAAACCCCAAAAAAGAGAAGTATGTCTTCCTCCAGAAATGTCAACCATGTCCTTTCTTATATCCATTCTTGTACTCATTTCCTTAACAATATTGCAGAGTATCTATGTTCATGCAACCTTTTCTAGGGACACACATTGTGTTGAAGGTGGCGAGAACTGTAAAGTTCTTAGTGATGGTCTCTCACTCACTTTAAGTCAAATGTCAGGTATGCATATGAAATTTTTCAGATGATAAGTTTGTGGTTGTTTGATTTATGTATTATTAGAAACACCATCATTATGTCTGAAATTTTTCAGATGATAAGTTTGGTTTGTGCTTCAACTGGGGGCTGCGCTTAGACTGGGGACCTTCCAAATTACATTATTACTTTCTCTCTCTTTTTTTTTTTAAGAAAAAGTAATATGCTGTTTGGCGTTTATGTTTTGCAAGAAACTTGTCTTTGAAACGAGCAAAAAAGTTTGAATTCATTATGTGGCTTAAGTGATATGCAATTACTTGATCTGCTATCATATATGCTCTCTGTTTCATTAGTTAGGTGCTTTAGTTCATGGCAACAAAGAGGTTCTCTTCGGTTATGTTGAGATGCGAATCAAACTGCCTCCAGGCAACACTCCGGGTGTTGTTACAACATTTTACGTAAGTCCAATTAGCTAACTTCTATTTCTTCCGATACAATCAACAAGCTACGTTTGATCCTTCAAAAATAGACTAAAAGTTGACTTAACTCTTCCTTGTTTCAATGGTCCTCAATTTTTGTCACTTTTGTCCCTCCACTTTTCCTTGTTTCAATGGTCATCAATTTTGTAATGAAAAATACAGACTGGTAGATTTTATTTAAATGGATGTTATGAAGCAGTCATCATTCGGACTTGACGCGCGGAATTTCAATGAAAAGGAAACAAAAATTTGTATAGTAATAATTGAGGACCATGCGATAGTAATAATCATTCGTCCTTAAGTCCTCAATTTTGTTTTTTACAATTTTTGTTTCCGTTTCAGATGACCTCCCCATTTGTTCAAGGAACACCAAACTCGCATGATGAAATTGATTTTGAATTTCTGGGGAACGTGTCTGGCCAACCAAACATAATCCACACGAATGTATTTGTGCTCGGAAATGGTAGCAGAGAGCAGCAGTTCAAGCCGTGGTTCGACCCAGCTGCTGATTTTCACAGCTATGGAATATTTTGGAACCCTTACGTGATTGTGTAAGTATTAAATAATTGAAAAATTGTTCATAGTTTGCTAAACTTACCCCATATATTTGTATGTGAAAGAAATTAAGAATATACATAGTACTTGACGAAAACATTGGTAAGAGCATACTGAATTGGTTTTTCTGTGTAGGTGGTCTGTTGATGGCACAGTGATAAGAGTTTTCAGGAATTGGGAAAGCAAAGGCCTTCCATTTGCTAACAAGCAACCGATGCGCGTCTTGTGCAGCATATGGAATGGCGACTACTGGGCAACAGAAAACGGCCAGGTAAAGATCAACTGGGCAAATGCACCATTTACTTCACATTACATAAATTACCGGGCTGATGTTTGTGTCATCAGTAAAGGAGGTAATGACGTGGAGAGGTGTACCATCCCAAACCGTAACAATTGGTTTGTCGAGCCGGCATATGGGACGTTGAGGGCAGACCAAATAAAGGACTTGATGAGAGTAAGGAGGGACTATATGGTATATGACTATTGCACTGATACCAAGAGATTTAATGGAATAATGCCTCCTGAGTGCTCTCTACCAATTTATTAGATTTAGAGTTAAGGAACTTCTAGTGTATTGATTCTAAAATAAATGTGATTTAGCAATAAAAAGGAGTCTCTATTTTATCTTTGGTACAAGGTTTTTTAAAATGTACATGAAAACTCTACTAACACTAGATGTGAGAAAATCAAATCCCAATTTACAAATTCATGCTCGGAAAAAAAGACAATAAAATTTAGGAATAAAGAAAGACAGTTCCTGCAAATATGTAATCTCTCACAATGAGATGCGTTATTGCTAGTTACGAGAAGAATAAAACAAAAATATTAAAATAGCATAATAACTGCAAATGTAATTAATTGCAGCAGCAAACTTTCTTTGCATGTCATTCAATATAATTAAAGAAGGGGTGCCAATCAATTGCATCGATTCCAATTCGAATTTCAAAGTACTAATCTACGATAATTACTGATGATAGGTACTGAGGTCTGCTCATGTAGGGGCGTAGCTAGGGCCCCAATTGAAGAAAATAACGAAAAATGTTAAAATGATATCGTCGAGAAAATCCTGGTCACATTGTCAAAGGAAATTAGGCCTCTGCAATGATTGTTTGTGGTGAATAAGGCCCATGTGCCAAATCAGAAACTTTTGAAATGACATCTTAGGATTATTGGCCTGCGGGCAGTAATAATAATAATAATAATAATAATAATAATAATAATAATAATAATAATAATAATAATAATAATAATAATAATAATAATAATCATAATAATAATAATCATAATAATAATAATAAAATCACAGGTCAAATTTTTTTCCCAAAAAAAAAAAGACTTCTGACGGGACAGCAACTCAAGAAATCATTTCAGCAAAGACTATTATATTAGTCAAGGTGGCGTAACAAGATTTTATACGTTCAAGTTAATTTTGTTTGTATGATCATTTTGCTTCAGGACATCTTGATGTATTTTTGTGATGAACTATTAATTAATTATTTAATGTAATACAACATGTAATATGTAGAAAATCATTACTAATTCATCACTGTATTTAAAAAGGGGGGGGGGGGGGGTACCTCGTTATGTTTGCCTCATTTTTTTTTTGAAAAAAATAGTTTAATTAGTAATTTTCAATTAGGCAATTTCTTTGAAACAAAATTTACCGGTAAATACTTTATTATTAGTCATCTTCTTTTTTTTTTGAACAAATACGGTATCAATCCTTTAATAGCTTGGAAGAACTTGATCAAATTTGATGTTTCTGCCTGTCAATAAACGTTAAATTATTTGCACGCAATAAAGGATTGTGTATAAATCTAAATTGAAGTTTAATATGTTCTTATTTTAAAAGAAGCAGCATGATTGAATCAATGTCCAATGAACTATACGTAAAGCCGTAAAGGTGTACATGAATTATGATCAACTTTTTATGTTTCCATTACATGTGCTTTGTCTGCTTTACATTATTAATTATATATATTTTTGCGTTCTTTCCAATTTGTATAATAGTTTGTATAAAATACTAAAATATCTACATATAACATTTTAATTTTTATTAGGCCTCTTTTGGCAATAAGTAAATAGCTGTTCAATTAAATAGCATCGCTATATATTCTCATGAAAATTTTTGGCAATCACAAAAAAGAAAAAAAAAATGTAAAATAAGAAGCGCTATAAGTTGAGGATCTTGTGTGCTCTTCAGCCTAGATTGATTATTAAACTTGAAATTGACCTATATACAAGCTTCAACTGGCAACTACATGTCTACATATCATGTATTGGTTTTCGAAATATATTCAAAAACAGAGTCCTCTTAATTAACTAATCATTGTCCTGGTGGAAAACATTAAATTGAATACAACAAAATAATTGTGTGAAAATCTTAACCAAAAATATAAATATCATATATTATATAATGACAATTTAACATAATAAAAAATTGAGCTGTATTAGGAACAAGTTAGTCCAGATACTTTTTTATCCAACTTAAACTACAGCAATATATAACAACCAACTCCAAGCTGAAGCCCTAACTGTGAGCGTATTTTTTTCACACACCTGTACATATCTAGCTACTATACTAATGCACTATTTAAGTCCTTTGCTGTTAGTATAAGTTCACCTTCACACACCATTATGCCTGGCCATAAAAATTTCTTCCAACAAATTCTCAGCCAATTGTATGGCCTCCGATTTCGGGGCATCATTGCTGCGATTTTTTCTCACAAAGACCTCAAGCTGATGCTGCAAATGATCTAGTTCGTCGTACTTTTTTTCAAGCATAAGTCTTGCATCCTCTAGTTTCATTTCTAATGCATTTTCTCGTATCTGCGCTCCAATTTTCATCATCTCTACCTCCTGATTCATGCTCTCAAACTTTTTCTGGTTAGCCACCAACTTTTTTTCCATCGCAGTACATATATCCTCTACCATTTTGCGAGCATTTCTCTCCCTCTCATAATCCTCCTGATACCTATATCATGAAATATTGTTTGTTCGAATTTAAAAATTAAGTCACAATTTCTTAAAGAGTAAATTGCCAAATTTTTTGTTGGAGAGAAAGTGAGATGTACCTTTCGGCAGATACTTTGGCATCCGCGAGTTCACTCATATTGTTATTAGTAGTTCGAAGAGATCCCAGCCTTGCTCGAACTTTAATCAAATCATTGTCATCATCTTCTCTAGTTTCACCAACCTCTGGATTTGGTGACGGTGCCTTATCTTTGGTTGACATTGTCTTCTTGCTCCTATTGTTGGTACCACGTTTCGAGAAAAATTCCCTGACCTTATCTGACTCTGCCTCAGGCTTCATAAGTTTCGGTTCGCTGCTGCGTGACCTCCTTCTGGCTTGAAGAATGGCGATGGGACGTTGGTACTCTTGTTTGCATTCTGTCTTTGAAGAGGTATTGGAAAAAAATGACAACACAGAATCTCCAAACATCTTGAGAGAATGGTATGAACTATGAAGACAACAGAATGACATGAAAACAGAAGTAATGTATATATAAGAGCTTTTTGGTTGCTATTTATTGTTCTTCTAAGAACATATTAAACTATTATTCTTGTTATTCTTATATTTATGGTAACAATATTTAGTAAAATTTACTTTTATAACTTGTTAATATGGATGTGCGCCCAAAATAAAACAGAAAAAGGGTCTAGCGTTAAATATTCGTCGCCTCGGTCTAATAAGAGAATGGCACGGATGAAAAATCACACTAAATAGAAATGAAGCCTAAAAAAGGGACTAATTTAAAACTGACACTGCCGATTTTATATCGTATCGTACGCGCAAATTTATAATTTGCAAGTCCAGAGATTCACTTCGTTGTTTAAACTTATCAGCTGGGTTTCTCCAACAGATATTAATTTGTAAATAAAATCACACAATATTTAAATGTACATGGTTTAAAATTAAGGTCGGAGGAATAATTAATTCTTAAACCCAAAAAACAGTCGGCTGATTCAATAATTCTAATTTAATTATACGAATACTTAGTCCACTGTTGAAGCATAATTAATTAGCTTTTCTGTAAACTGTACATCATCAAAATATCAAAAGTCACGGTCTCCCATTCCTTGGAATGATCATCCATGGTCATGATCTTCATATCATGGTTTCTACATGCTAGAATGGTGGCAAACGATAATTTGTACCATCTTCCGTGAAAAATTTTCAATTCGATTATCATATTTAATAAAAATTTGTGCTAAGAAAACTTTACAAATCTGCCTAATAATCAGCAATAGTCGTGAGGTAGGTAGAAATGACACTGAATGCTGTGGTATTTTGTTGTTCTAGAGGTCTTTTTTTTGTTTGAGAAACACAGAGTGGCCGCGCTTCCTCAATTTCATACCGCTGTAACGTGTTCAACATCTCCAGTCTCCACTGCCCCTTGACCCCTTCCCGTGCTTCAGAATTTTTGTACAAATATGGTCCTGATTAGAATCAAAATTTTTAAACATGAGATTTCATTTCATTAGAATTTTTTTATCAAAATGGATGGATTTGATGTCCTTTGATGGGAATTTCCATACTATTGGACCCCAACGAAATTCCGAGAAATCAATTCTTATAAAATGAAATGATATGAAATTCTGCGTCAAAATCATTTTGATCAAAGCCTATGTCTTCATGAATTAAAGTTAAATTTTATCATGTAACAGGATAACACATAAATGACAAATGCCCGAATTGATTAAAAATCATTAATAAAAATTTGAAACACGCGCACTATAAATACTTTTCAATAAATTTTTATGCGTAATATTTAACGCATCTTTTATGAAACATTGGAACTGCATGAATAAGTTCTTCAGCGTGTCAATGACTAAATGTAGAAATTAGTACATGATCAGGAGCTGACTACTGTAATTTATTTAACATAGATGCAAAATTTATGCCGAACTCTTCTTAAAACTAAATCCAGTAACAAGGAACGGTGACCCACCATGCTTATCAGCTTACATCTCGAGAATTGTTTGCTCTTATATTTGTGTTCATTACTTTAATCGAGTAGTCATTTTACGTACTGCCAATAAATTTCAGTGTTTGCCTATTTAAAATTGTATACTTCAGCCCCAAAAAATAAACGCAATAGATAGTTGACCAATTAATAAAACTGACCTTGTCACATGGGATCTATCAGACACGTAGAAGTAACTACCGGAAAATATTTTAAAAATCTTGGGGAAGAAAATATATTCCAACAGACTAGATTTAAAGCAATATCAAATAAAATTTTGCATACAGATTTAAATATAAGCATCCATGATTTGTCCCAAAGAACTGCAAATTTTAAAAGTCTTACGCCAAACTTCTTTAAAAATAACCAGTAACAGTAAGATAGCTTCAAATACATTCCACGCCATGAAAAACCAGAAAAATTGATTCATTCTTTCACCGCACGCTTTTCCACGACTCAGATCTTTCAACCAACCTGTGAAAATTATAAGAAGTAAAAACATATTCATTCTATCAGAAAACATCAACCAGTTATAAAGAACCTCCGTTTGAAAATGATACCTTGAAGCTGATGCACTTGAATCTGATATTCAAGGGCCTGCCGTGCGGAGAGGCCACTTGGTTATCCCCGTATTTGCTTCGTGAAAGAAGCAAGAGATGCCTGATCACCATCTCCATCTGGAATTGGAAAAGGTGAACTGCTTAGTTGAGCAAAAAGGTCAGCTCAATTTTATAAAATTTTACACCTTTTAACTGCAACAACAACGCGAAAATTCTCAAAATTACCTCATTTGGGGTGCCTTAATCTTCAATGTAATAATGTGTCCCTGCCACTTTCTGCTGTCTGTCTTTCACAGAGTCTAGTTTGTTTATGCGAGGCCTATAATTGGTCGGGTCCCGCCTGAATGTGATATCAAGATGCTACAGACAAACAAAACAGATAATAAAATAATGGAAGAATCATTATAAAGCAACGAACAGTTAAAATAAATTGAAATTAACAAAGATAATCTTGAAAAATGTGTTTATAGACAATCTTATCTAGATATCAGTCCATTACAGCAAAATGACACCAACATTGTGGTTAACAACAGTTACTTTTGTTAAATTTGAGGGACTTCCTGGGTCTACAGATTGATCTGTGATTTTTTTCTGAGAGCTTCAGCATTCTTGAACTTGCCAGCAGACTAATTCTGTGGAAACTAATCAGGTATGATGCTGATGGCAGTTGCTTAATTTTTTTTTTTTTTTGTTAGAAATATTTTTCTTTCTTTTCTGCACCAATTTAAGCTTTAAATGTTTGCACTGACATACCGAAAGGAAAAGGTTCATTCCAGAGACAAGAGATTGAGGTGAATTTGCGGTACAATCCACTGAAGGCTTCCCTTCATAAACTATGACCTTGTCAGCAAGATATGTAGCCATAATGAAATCATGCTCCACAACAAAGGCAGTCTTCTTAGCATGCAAGATAAATCTTTTTATCACCTTGGCCGTGATGATACGCTGCTCAGAATCCAGGTATGCACTTGGCTCGTCTATCAGATAAATATCTGCTGGCTGAAAGAAAAAAGAGAACCTTATATGCATAGAATTATCAAGAATGGAACTACCAAGCTTTTGGAGATTAGTTTTATTATCATATAAAATTCAGGTTATAGTTCCACTTTATAAAATGGTATGAGATATAGGGACCAATAATGACAACCCACAAATCATATCATCAAAAACGTTTCACAGGTTGAACAAACGTAGTGATGTGATTATAAATCAAAGTAAGTTGTATCAAAAACAAATATATTATACTGGATAACTCAAAAAAATCTATGTGATTTTTCTTAGGAAGCAGGTTCAACTTGAAAAGATTAACAACTGCATACCTTTCCAAGGCATATACAAAGTGCGACTCTTTGGAGCTCCCCACCAGAGAGATTTTGCACCTGCAGATCCATCAGCTGCTCAATATGCAACGGTTTCATTACATCTGACACAAACTGCGGGTGCATATAGGTCCCCTGTATCTTCTTGTGTAACAGATCCCGGACAGTAGACTCAAACTTCGGGCTAATCTTCTGAGGCTTGTATGATATGTTGAATTCTGGTATCTCAACCTCAGTGCCTTCTACTGAGTCAGGTTCCAACAACCCAGCCTGTACAAAAGATAAAAAAAATTAAAAGTGGCTCCATAAGGCTACATGAATGCATACAAAACAACTATCTGACAGTTCAGAGTTTATTATCCTATTGATGTATCTGTGCTAGGTATTTAATTAACATCTCTTAATAATTTTTTATTTGGATTTTATATTGCCAGAGAAGCAAAAAAGCCAACAATTGTTTGATCAATTAATAAGTAAAATTAGTATTAATGGCCACTACTGGAACATGAAACAGAAAGCTTCAGCATACGTGTCAAGATTGTCAACCTTCTGTCTGAAGATGCAAACTAATACGAAATATTGAGAACTAACCAACAATTTGATGAAGGTGGTCTTCCCAGTGCCATTCTCGCCAAGCATGACTACTATTTGTGAATCGGTAAAGTCACCTGCTTGCACTGAAAGCTTGAAGTTCCTGAGGGTTTTGCTCATTGTAGGATAGTGGTACCTGTGGTAAGTCTGGATTTCTTCAAGGGCATCCTGAGGAGCCTCAGCAACCTATATCAACAATTCATGGATAGAAACTTTAGTGCTAAGAATGACAAACGGTTCATTCAGGTGGTCAGATGTTGCCTTATGGAAGTAAAATCAGGTCAACCCAATCTGACCCACAACAGAAAAAGAAATTCTTACTAAAATTCAGCCTGTTAACCTGACAGTAGGTGCTCTAAGTTTATTCCAAAGATCATTCAAGGAAACACGGCTTGTTCAATTATTTTTTCAATCTTATTAATAAGAATTGAAGAAAAGATGTAAAACAGTTAATTGGATTGGTCATGAACTTATACTTCAATCAGAAAATATTAGCCAATCAGTGGGCGAAGAACTGCCAATTTTGACCCAAACCCAGTAACCTAGCTAAGAGCTACATGAAAGATGAAACAGGGGGGAAAAAATCCATAAACTGAGGAATAAAACAATGGTACCTTAAAGCTCAATGACTCATCTCTGAAACGGAGATTCTCGGTGGGAATGAAACCAGCCAAAAAAATGTTGATGCCTTCTCGAACAGAGGAGGGAAGTGTGACAACTCCATATGCTCCTGATTTGCCATACAAGCAGCAGGTGTAGTCTGATAGGTAGTCAAGTACACTCAAGTCATGCTCCACAACTAACACATAGCTGGTTACATAGTAAGAAAATACTGTAATTTTAGGATAGAAAGAGGAAAGTGAAAAAAAGAAAATAGAATAAATAAATAATATAAGGATACCAAATTAATAACATCTCAAGATCATAATGTAAGGTCCAATAGTCCTTTCAAAAGCAGATAACAAAAAATATTGATGAAATGAGAAAATTTTATTTCCACCAATATCTAATTGTTAATTTTGATCCTGAATAATACAGTCAACACATAATTGCATTCATAAAGATCAAAAAGAAAAAAAAAAAAAATATGCTCACTTCTTAGGGCCAAGAAGGGACCGTATGACCTGAGCAGCCTTCAATCGCTGCTTTACATCAAGATAGCTTGATGGCTCATCAAACATGTACACGTTTGCATCTCGCAATGCAACAGCTGCAATAGCAAACCTCTGTAATTCACCTCCAGACAAATCCTGAACATTTCGGTCAAGAACCTCACCCAGCTCCAGGTCAGCACAGAGTTGATCCATCATTCCTCTCTCATCCTTTTGGGAGAGAATTTCCCCAACCTTACCTTGAGTAGCCTTGGGGATATTGTCAACATTTTGCGGTTTCATAACAACCTGTAGTAAAGTTGGCAATGTTAAAGTATCAAAAATTTGGTTTTCTTTGTTTAAATGTCTGCTTTTGGCCGCTTATGGGTACTTTGACAGTTCATGAGATGACAATTGTATCAGCTGTTTATATTAAAGAAAGGTCCTAAAAAATAACATGACCGAGTGACATACATTCTGAAGCACCCACTTTAATACGATTAAAGTAAAACCTACATTCTTTGGAACAATGGATACTGTGTGATGTTATTTGCAAATAACTCAAAATAACAATGTGTATTTAGTAATTTGAAGGAGAAGAAAATCATTACAGAGTGAGGGTCAAAAGATGAGATACCTTTAGTTTATCCTCCACTAAAAGCTTAAAATAGTTTTGAAGCTCAGACCCACGAAAGTATGTTATGATTTCCTGCCAATCAGGGGAATTCTGCAACAGGGAAAATTATGAATTAAATGAGAGATCATTTGATTCAGTCATTTTATAAAGACAATTCCAATATCCCCAAACATTTCCTCGCATTAAAAGAAATTGTCATTCATCCTCATAAAGTAAAAAAAAAAAAAAAAAAAAAAAAAAAAAAAAAAAAAAAATTATTAATGTACAATACTACAATGCATTAAAAGATATCACATACAGTCATACAGTCGTTTACATAATGCAAGCAAACTATCTCATGTTATTTTAAACATCTAAACTATTTCTACAATCCATATAGTTGATGTACCTCATAGCGTCCCAAATTGGGCTTCAATTTCCCACCCAAAATTTTAAGTGCAGTTGACTTGCCGATCCCATTTGTTCCCACAAGTCCAAGAACTTGACCAGGTTTAGGAACTGGCAACCTGAATATTAAAAAAAATTGAAGTTATCTTCAAAAAAGTCCGGTGCCTCGCTTCCGTTTCTAGTTTTTACTGAATATAAAAATTACAATGGAATTAACAAAACCTGTGCAACTTGAAGCTGTTTGTGCCATAACGATGAGTTGTGTCCTTATCCAAACCTTTCGGCAAATTTATAATTTTAATGGCATCAAAAGGGCATTTCTACATATACAGAGAAATTATCAAACAAATTAAATCATATCTTTTCATCATCAGAAGGGGCAGAAAGAAGAAAAATACGATACCTTCACACAGATGCCACATCCAGTACAAAGTTCTTCTGAAATGTAGGCAAGTTTTGATGTAGATTTGACCTCAATGCAAAGTTTCCCTATAAACCAAAAAATCAATCATGTTCCAAAACTTTATTCTTAAATGTAAGAAAATCCTGCTTTTTTATTATAGCAAACAAAGATAAGAATGTGAGTCATGTGACTAAAATCTAACTAAAAAAGAAATTATGAGGATCATGCATGGCTTAATCATCTGCATGCTAATAAATACAATCAATGGATGTGAACGTTGAATTGTTCTCAATAGAAGATTATTTAATAATGTACTTGAAAGACAAGTCAGATTTTGGCCGAAAAATAGAGAATGTTTTTAAATAATATTTTAAAATAAATTTATAGCAATAAGACATACATTCCTGTATTTTCTCAAGACTTTTGGGTATTAAATTGTATACTAATGCTCTTAGCTGTATCATCTATGGTACTAATAGAGGGCTCCTTTAAGTGGCCGTTGAGGCTAAACAGTAAACACAGGAATTTATTCAATATTAATATATTATTGTTCTACACTGGTATGCTTGTGGGTATAAACGAAATTTCGACATAATGCTGGGTACATGTGCAAAATTTCCAGAACAGTGCAAATATTGAAATTATTTTGTTTGGTTATTGCCCAAAGACAATTTTATTAAAATAAATCTGAAGCTTCAGAAGTTGTCGTGATAGAACGAATCAATAGGGCCGAATTACAAATCTCCAAAATAAAATTAAAGAAGATTCATAAAAATTACCTGTACTAACAACGGGGCAGTTCCTCTTGCATTGCTGGCCGCACTTGTTAGGCTTGCATCGATCCGGGTTCACAATTGCTATACGGGTCGCCATTGTTTCTTCGAAGAGGCGAGAAGGAGAAGAACGAACTAGTTTTGGAAAGAAAAGGCGCGACAAAATTATATGGTTGGGTTGTGATTACGGTTGTTTGGAAAGGAAGAAAGATCTTTTGTTTGTTTATTTAATAACAAAAAAAGAAATAGTCGGCCGGTTTGTCTTGGCGGCCAAGGAACCCAAAATTGTAAGGTGGCCGAAAAAGGCAGAATAGTCAGCTATGACCTATTTATTTGGACCCACAACATATTATAAGTTGGTAAATTCTGGCGTACATAAATTTTTATTATAGGGACTCAAAGACCACTCATTCAAGTCCTAACTCCTAACTAATTATAATCATTCATCATTTTCAATTAACGGTTTAAATTTAGGCCCATGTAAAAATAAAGTATGCATGGCAAAATTTGCCTACATATTTTATGAGTAAGATTTCGGTGTCAGCCGCACTTTACTCTTTTTATTTTTTACTTTAAAGATTTTAAAATTTAATTATTTAATCCGAATCATTAGGGCCTGTACCTGTTATACCCGATCGGTGGGATATGCGCACAATGGAATAATAGAGAAGAAATACAAGGATTTGGTTGTGAAATGTCGGCTGTGAAGGAGATAATTAAAGACAAAGGGAGGAGATGTAATGAAGTTTGGGTTGTAGTTTAATTGGGCTTTTCTTATTTTTATTGAATAAAGTAAACGTGTAGTAGGTTAAATGTTTCCAAACAATTACTTTCCTAATTATCAAGTGTACTGTAACAATTATAAAAGAGGCTATGTACGGGAGGAAACGACAATTCTGAAATCATATCAATTAAAAAGACGGCAGCAGCCATTTTCTCTTATTCATTTTCTCAATTTCTTTTTTGTTTCTTCAACTTGTTACAAAAATCCAAAAACACAAAGTCGGTACATGACAAGGCCCTAATCAAAATAATTTTTACACGGAATTTCATTTCATTTGAATTGATTTCATAGGATTTCGTTATATCTAATTACATGGAAATTCCAACCAAATGATACCAAATCCGCTCATTTTGATTAAAAAAAAAAAAATCCAATGAATTGAAGTCCCATGTAAAAAAAAAAAGAGATTTTGATCAGGGCCTAAACTTGTAAACTTTCACAAGTATAATTTTTTAAATTTATTTAATACTTAATCAAGGTCCAAAATGAATGAATCTAAATAATTTTAATTTATTCATTTTTCGATTTTTTAATCAAAAATCAAATAAACTTCAAATATTATATAAAACTTTATAATAATGCATCCATTGTTAAAATGACCAACATCAAGAGTCCCATCGGATGATTATATATTAAAATTTGAAATTAAAAATAAAAAAATAAGATGATATTTGTGGCACATAAATATATGTCGCTCAAGTTTCATACTCCAAATAAAGAATGCTACGTTTGGTTGGTACTTCAAACTGAAGTTAGACCGTTCATATTTTAACCCGGTGGCGACATCACCACTACTTTTCTGTTTATTTATTTATTTCTATTCTCACCGATTCGCTAATCGCTAGTCTCCCTCTCCCTTAATAATTTATTTATTTATTTAAAATTTTATTTGCACTATTTTTTGTTGATTAGTAAAATTTACTAGTTCACAATCGCCGGGGACCGCCTTAAAGTAAATTCGCTTACATAGTTACGTGATGCCTATTATCTCCGGTGATTCTTGTTTTTCTGCCTCAAGACCTGTATATCCAACTGTGTTGTCCGTTGATTTACTTTTAACTTATCTTTCTGACTCGCTACATAATGGCTCTCTTTTATAGTTGTTCATTTATTTTGTCTTTAACCAAACAGTTAAATTTTGAATTATTTGGTTAGGAATTTTCAGTTTTATAAAATTGTTCTGGTTCAAATTTCATCTTATCCGGAAAAATAAACAGGATTTTATTCTAGTTTATTTATTTGGTTCAATTATTTTTTCTGTAATTGTTTTTTAATTGAATGATTCGGTTGTTTTTTGAGGAACTGGAAAAAACTTTGGTTTGATCTTATTTGATTCAGTCGAACTGGCAATATCGTCGATCGGCCGGTTCGGATCAAATATTAGTCCTAAAAAGACTGCAGAGGATATAAATTCTGCTTACATATAGCACACTGGACAACTATCGATCCGAAATTTTCTTTTTTTTTTAAAAAAAAAAGAGAGATCCCGGAATATTTATATTGTTATCATCCTTTTCAGTTTTTTTACCTTCCTTTCTCCTTCAAATTCGGAGCAGAACCTTATAATTTCGGTTGAATAGATTCTGAAATTGATCAAAATATCTATAATTAATTGAGAATACTATTGAGAGAAAATATTATTATTATTGAACTTCTCTACCAAAGAAAATGTTTATCAAAACTCGGGAAAATTTTAATAAGAAAAAAAAATACCCTCAGAATTTTAATAAGAACAGAGCTGCTACGGAATTTTTAATAAGAGCACAGCTACTGCGCCCTTTTGACAGGCGTAAATAGAAATGAGTAATAGCGCCAGTCAAAACGGCGCAAAAAGCCTTTCTGCGCCAGTCAAATGGGCGCAATTAGGAAAAGGACAAACGACAGGCGCGTGGCCTGGATTTTCTGCCGTTTCTTTTGTTTTCCGCGCCTTTTATGAATGTCTGTGCAATATATACAATATATATTATGTTTAATATATTTTTATATTAATATATACAATATATATTATGTTTAATATATTTTTATAATATATTGTATTATATTATTTTTATAATTTTTATAATACAACTTTAATATTAATTATTTTGTTATCATGTGTTTTGATATTTATTGTTTAAAATTAATCCTATATGTTTTTGTTGTATGTTTATTGAATGAAAATTTACTTAATGATTTTATATTTAAAATTAATACACGAAAGTAAACTTAAATTAAAACTTAGTAAACCATAAAAATAAAACATAATAATAATAAGAACCGCAAATAATATTTCAATCCATACAAATATTACAATCCAAACTTCAAATATTACAATCCAAACATTAAATATTACAATCCAAACTTGAAATATTACAATCTAAACTCCAAATATTACAATCCATACAAATATTACAATCCAAATTCCAAATCAATACAAAACTCACACAATGAAAATCATAAGAAAAAAATAAAATATCAATCCATATAACAAAACTCACACAAAATTTTTATTTTCTTCCAAAAATATTTAGGATTTTTGACGTAAATCCGGCTGCTTTTCTTTTCCCAGAAGTACTAGCTTCGCTTGTTTGGCGGGTTGTGAACCTTGCTGACTCAGATCGCATAGTGCTTGACGGTGCATTCACGCTACGTGGAGCTGTGCTTATTGAATTTCGACGTGGTTGGGCTTGGCTTCTTGGACTGTTTGGCCTGTCAACATGAAGTGACCTACGGGCAGGTTGAATAGTCGGTTGGAGTGCCGCTTGAACGTTTGGTTGGGCTTGGCTTCTTGGACTGTTTGTCCTTGTTGGTGGTCTGCTACTGTAACGGCCAAATTGCATTGCATCCATTGGATATGGTGGTTCTCGTTGTCTCGCGTGACTTGTGGAAGCTTCACTTGTTGAAGGCTGACCTTTCTTCTTGGATGGCTTTTTCGGTTTAGGACCCTTAGACTTATCTTTATTCTTGCCTTCCATTTTGTCCATTGCCATCTCCTTACGAATAATCTTACGCCTACCACGATTGATTAAACTCTTGTCAAGTATGATTGTAGGACCATCGTAAACTGGCCACTGATCCTCATCCCTATAACAATGAAATTGACCCGCAGACCAAATCGCATCTTGGTGTGACAAGCTGTAGCGAACATCCACTAATTGATCAACATCATAATTTGATTCCTTGCAAACAGCAATTACATGTGCACAAAGTATACCGGTTAGTTGAGGCTTCTGGCATTTGCATTTGGTACGAGTAAAAGGTAGTTGAGGGTTTGTCTGCTCCATTTCAGGTGGAATTTCGACCTGATACTTTGAGACTGCAAAGCCATGACCATCCCTGTATTCCCCTCGAGCCTTAACAATAAATGTTCCAAGGTCGAGCCTCATAGTGGTTGTGCTCATCGAATCTGCCATTGGAAATAAATTAAACCAATTAAATTTTTATTGAAAAAAATAAGTTATGAAATAAATATATTTGAAGTAATTACCTGCTTTATCTGAGTGCTTCTTCAATTTATCTTCGATCCTTTTTGGCCATATTTCACCCAAACTCAACCTCTCCAGTACTAATTGTGTTCTTTGATTCATCCAGTTTGCGCATTTATAAAAGGTGCCTTCCACTATTGCTGTCACCGGCAATCTTCTTTCCACCCTAAAAACACTATTGAGACTCTCAGATCCGTTACTTGTCATTATCCCCCACCGATGGCCTTTGTCAAATGCTTGAGCCCACATGTACAATTTTGGTCTCTCCTTCGGATCATCTTCTTTGTGTTTCCCACAATTTCTGAGATATTCATAGGCACTGCGATTTGCATCCTTCAATTGCTGCCACCTCTCTCTAAAACGATCTTCGTTTTTCTTATTTGCAAGCCTAAGCTTGAAAAAATCTTTCAAACCCTTGTTTTGTTGCCCGCCCCCTACCATTTTATATAAGTTTTCAGCGACGTGTTGCATGCAGTAGCGATGAATTGCTACTGCATGCGGACCTTGTGCCTTCCAACCATATTCTGTCGAAGCCAAAACAGCTTTAATCGCCTTATGACGATCAGATATGACACAATATTTGCAGGTCATGTCGCCTATGACCTCATATCTAACCCAACACATGAACCAACCCCAAGATATTTTGTCCTCCTTCTCCGCCAACCCAAATGCAACGGGAATTAAACGGTTTTCCGGATCATAAGCGCATACAGTAAATAACTTACCCTTAAATCGACCGGATAAAAAACTAGCATCAATAGAAATAACGGGCCGTGCGTGTTTCAGGGCTTCTATGCACGGACCGAAAGCCCAGGCCGCCATCTTGAAAACACGAACGTTCGGGTCATTCGTCTCCCAGGAGATGATATCGTACTTCGTCCCTGGGTTCGTCCTCTTTATTGCCTCCAAGAGTCGTGGAAGTTTATTGTACGCCCCTTCCCAAGACCCGAACAACTGCTCCAAGGCTCGCTCTCTCCCACGCCACGCTTTATTATAAGTTGGTTCAATACGAGTATATCTTGCCCTTATGAGTCCCCCCACCTGGCTAATTTTGAGACCGAGATCCTTTCTTAATTCTTCTCGGACATGCTCAGCAATAAGTTCGGCTGTAAGGTTATCGTGCCTTCTCTCATTATACGGCCTTCTACAAATATGGTCGTGTGGATTGGTGGAAATCTTCCAATTGGCATTAAAACCTTCACATATGGCATACAAACGCCAAGGACAGTTCGGTTTTTGGACACAAACCATTATAATTCTAGATTTGTTACTTGATTGGGTTCTCATTTCAACGTTTTTTTTGCAAGAATAATCACAAACTGCTAGAATTAATTGTTTCTTTGAACGAAATATTCTACCCGGAGCGAGTTCTCCTTCACGCTCCAAATTTGATTCACCCATACCAACATTTTCAAAATCCGAAATATCACACAATGCACTTACAGGATGGTGCATGGCCGTTCTTCCACTAATGTAAGGATCGTCAGCCTTTGAATAAAAGGGCACTTCGTCGTCTTCATCATGAAGATCCTCCACATCAGAGTACTCCTCTCCGGTCGAAAGATCAGAATAACTCCCCGGACCATCTTCGTCGTCTTCATCCCGAGGATCAACATAATCTTCGTCGTCTTCGTCGTCACTCTCCACCATAGGCTCGGAAGATGGTGTTGCATTAAGGTCTGGTCCCGTGCCGTAAATGGGAATGAAATCGACATGCAAATCAATAAATGGTAATCCCATCGTCTCGAATGTCTGGTGGTAAAAAAAACGCCATTCATCTTCGGAATTGACAGACCTTAACAAAGATTCATATCTCCCGTGTACTACATCATTGTAACGGACTTTTATATCTATATTGTATTGGGTTTCATAAATTTGGAGTCGATAATATAGTTCGTTTCTAATGGAGGCATAGGTGGTTTGCGGATTACAGGCTAAACGGAAAAAACATGGTCCGGTAATTGGACATTGGTTAACATATATGTTGATCGAAAACATTATAGAATTTATTTTGGAATGTGGAGATTGAATGTGTGTAGTATTGAAACAAAGGAAGTGGAGATGGAATTTGGTTTAGTTTGCGACGAACCACATGTATATAAAACATTCATCGGCGACATAAATTGAACATGATTTGATTGATTGACAAGAGAAATATTCTGAAATGACAAAAGAAAAAAAAAAAATCACTCGGCTACATAGCGTCCTTTAGGATGGCGCAATGAGCTACATAGCGTCCTTTAGGATGGCGCAATGAGCCATTTCCCTTTTTTTTTTTCTGAAGTGTCGGCAGATTTGAATCATGTTTTTGTTAACTAGCCTTTACTTTTGTTAACTAGCCTTGTAGGTGGTAATGAATTGTTACAACTTATAGCACTTTAGCACCATGTTGTGGTGCAGTGTTTCTGCTGTTGGTGTAATGACAAAAGCAAAGATGAATGGCGTGTAGATATTATCACATGGACACTGATTTAAAGTAACATCACATGGACACTGATTTGAAGCATTTAGACATTGCGTGGCATACTCATATGTCGCACAAAAGCAAAGAATCTCCAATTAAAATTAAGCTAAACTATTAAGTGATAACAAAATAATTAATATTAAAGTTGTATTATAAAAATTATAAAAATAATACAATACAATATATTATAAAAATATATTAAACATAATATATACAATATAATACAATATATATTGTCAGCACAGACATTCATAAAGGCGCGGAAAACAAAAGAAACGGCAGAAAATCCAGGCCACGCGCCTGTCGTTTGTCCTTTTCCTAATTGCGCCCATTTGACTGGCGCAGAAAGGCTTTTTGCGCCGTTTTGACTGGCGCTATTACTCATTTCTATTTACGCCTGTCAAAAGGGCGCAGTGTGCTCTTATTAAAAATTCCTTAGCAGCTCTGTTCTTATTAAAATTCTGAGGGCATTTTTTTTTCTTATTAAAATTTTCCCTCAAAACTCACGATTGCTGAAAAAAAATAAAAAATAAAATAAAATTCACCAGTAGTTGGCGCGCTGACGGAATCAAGCCCGTGGTTTTGCAAATACCTTCTCCTCTTCTTTTGCTTGCGTTGTTGTCTGTCCCTCCCTCTCCCTCTTTCTCAGTCACACGCACGCTCACACCTTTGCACTCACTACTGACCAGCATGGAAGCAGCCTCACCTGCCCTTCCCCAAAGAGTTCAAATCCTCTCCGAATCAGGCCTATCCAATCTCCCTCCATCCTACATCCAGCCCCCTTCTCTCCGCCCCCAACCCAACTCCCACGTGGCGCCATCCGGGCCGTCCATCCCAACCGTCGACCTCTCCTCACCCGATCCGACCCAGCAAATACGCCTTGCGTGCTCCGAATGGGGCGCTTTCCACGTCATCAACCACGGCGTGCCACGTTCCCTCCTTAAAGAGATGAGGTCCATCGGGACTAAATTCTTCCAGTCGCCCATGGAACAGAAGACGAGGTTCAGTTGCGATTTGACAGTGGGCCCCGCTGCTCAGGGGTATGGAAGCAGAATGCTCGCCAGGGATGATACTGTGCTGGACTGGAGAGATTATTTCGATCACCATACGCTGCCACTGGAGAGGAGGGATCCCACCAAGTGGCCTGATTTTATCCCCAATTATAGGTAAAATTTAATTTCTGTTGTAGTGTTTTATAAACATAATACAATTAAGCTTAATTTCTGATGTAGTGTTATCTATTGTCCCATAATCTATTGACCAATCATGTCTACAAATTTTCTCAATATTTTTTTTTGTGTCAATTTTGTAGCTAAGATACTGTTGAAATATACAAACTTTTATTTCTACATATGTTAGAATTTTTAATTTTTCATTTATAGAGTGTGGTTCAAATGTGGTGTTTGAACTTTTTAATGAGCAGAAAAAACTTACCATAGTACACATTATTATGCCAGGGAAGTGGTCACACAGTACAGCAATGAAATGGAGCGCCTTGCCAAACGACTCCTTTCCATCATTTCTCAGAGCCTGAACCTGCCACCATCATACATTGAGGATGCAGTTGGGGATGTGTATCAAAATATAACTGTGAGTTTCTACCCCCCGTGCCCCCGGCCTGACCTTGCATTGGGTCTACAGGCCCACTCTGACATGGGAGCAATTACATTGTTGATACAAGATGACGTAGGAGGCTTGGAGGTACTTAAGGATGACGAGTGGGTCCTGGTGCAGCCTCTCGAAGATGCAATTGTGGTTATTTTGGCCGATATGACCGAGGTACTTGGCTATTATTATTATGAGCAATTTGCAAAGGAATTCTACATCATTGATAAATTACAAAGATCAAGATGCAGTAAAGGATATTCCAAGTGATACCAACTTATTTTTCAATGTTTCGTGACACCATTAGTTTTTAGTTCTTGTGAAGTTTTGTTGGGATGACTGTTCAGATTGTTACATGTTCACTATAATTTATGATGTTTATTGTTGTTTGGGTTCTTTGGAAAATTATATCCTAAACTTTCTTTACAGTGTTTACAGAGGGATCAACATTTCTTATACTTCAACAGTTGAACACATTAAACTATTAATTAGAGTGCCCAAATGTTTTGACAAATTTGCAAGCTACACCCAACTGTTAAATTTAAGTTATAAAATTTTGTGTAATCTGATAAGTGTAGAAATTTTTGTAACTTAGTCGGTCCTGTTGCAAAATTTGTCCTTCTAATAAATAGATGACTTTTATCAGAGAGTGCAGAGTTGTATTGCTGTCATTATTACTCTTGGATGCAGTTTATCTTCTCTAGACTTATTGTATTCTTTGCAAAACACATTGACTTTGGATTGCAAATTTTAGAGCAATATTTTTATTTTGCACTGTTAATTGTGTAACCACTTTGCTAAGCAGCTAAGGTGTAATTTTTTCTGGAGATAGTTTCTAGATTCTTCCAAATTTGAATAATTTCTAATCATTTCTGTTCTTATGGGGCATGTTTTTATTCACTGGCCTGACTCGACAGTCAAGGCAACAATGTTGTTCTTAAGCTGCCAGCATTTGTTACCAGTTATCTCACTGTTTCTTACAAATCAATCTGCAGATTATGACCAACGGTGCTTATAAGAGTTCAGTACATCGTGCACTGGTAAATGCCAACCAGGCCCGCCTGTCAGTGGCAACATTTTATGACCCGTCGAAGGTTCGTAAAATATATCCTGCACCTCCGCTCGTAACAGCAGAAAATCGTGCAAAGTATAAAGAAGTAGTGTATGGGGATTTTGTCAAGTCATGGTATGGCCAAGGTCCTGAAGGCAAGCGAAATATTGATGCTTTACTTATCCAATAATGTGCATTATTTCATTCTTTTTTTTTTTTTGCTTCTGAATAAGTTATGCAAGATGTAAATGAGACGGTTCCAAGAGTTTCTCTGGGGCAAAAACTGGTATTAGAATTTTATTTAGGGCGCTGAAAGGCTGAAATTTATCACTCTGGAAATTTCGTCTAAATTTTGTTTAGTGTATGGTTCACTGATCGAACCATGTATGAACAATTCTATTCTACTATTTCTAATTCTTGCTTTTTGGTGACGTGAGAATATACTTAAAGACAATAAATTAAGAGAGTTCACAACTTCACATAGCTTTAGATCACCAGTGCCGAGAGGAACCGATCAACTAGGTAATTGAGGATGACAAGAATGATGAATAGAGACTGACTGTCATTGTGAAAGGCGCGATGAGGCTTCTTTCCCGACAACCCCTCAGTCTCCCTAGGTTTGAGGAAGCTAGATCTCTTATTACAAGTTCAGTTTATAAATCAAGGCATTAAATTTTGCTTGTACTGTCCATAAAAATGCAACTGTCAAAAAGTTAATATTCCATTATTTAGTTGTATTATTTGGTTTTGATCATAGATCGAGCATTACACCATCTTGAATATGGCACAATTTCCTACAGTTCCACCTTCAAAAAAACAACCAAAAAAATAAAATAAATAAGCACAGCACCATTATAATGAGCCTGCCATTTCACTCCTTTACAACCCCTGGACAATTTTTTTTTCTTCTAATGAAATTCGGTGGTGTTGTTTTTTTTTTAAATCGAAATCTGAGACAAAATTAGATATAAATATATCAAGCAAATAAACAACACAAATTAACTTCTAATTACTTTTCAAATTAATGATTCCGGCAAAGCCAGCAGTGGAAAGTCTAGTCCATTCATTAATTAAGTTATCAAGCCGTCTCTAAAATTTGTTAATGATATTGACTTGTTAAATTTGTAATTATCAAACATATTTTATAATTTGTCATTTCTTATTGTTAAAAATATATTTAGAAACAGTGGTCCTGTATGATGAATTGCAGCAAAATATTCAGTCGGACTGAATGCCAAATAAAAGTTTCAAGAACATAACGAAAGAACTCAAATAGTGAAAAGGGACAAGTAGAATTTATTAAAAAACTAAGTAACTAAGTTTAAAAAAAAGGAGACGATATCTCTGCGCGCCACAACATTGCCAGGATTTTTTTTTTTTTTTTTTTTGAAAATTTGACAGCGGCTGTCAAATAGAACACAAAAAAAAAAAAAAAAAAAAGAGAGAGAGAGAGAGAGAGAGAGAGAGAGATTGCTAAAGTACGCATGTCGCGTATCGCGTACCGAAAACATCGAGAACACTCCGGCCTCAAGTTGGGAGTTTCTATTGTCTAATTTAATACTTCACCATGTCGCAAGTTTTCATGTATGACCACAAAAGACTTAAGCAAAGGGTGTCTTTCTATCGTTTAATTAATTTTGACGCTTCATTGTGGGATTAATCAGTCGAAACGGATCGAGCATAATCATTCTCCGAAATCGGCACGCTCAACAGCGTGGACTTTCCATCAATTAATTAGCTTAGAATTTGAACAATTGATCAATAATTTATATTTTTTTTTCAAAACAGGCATTGTAATATCTGGTTTATGATGTATTTGCGTCATATTCATTAAAAGATTGATCAAATATTATGTATGTTTTATTGTTCAGTAGAAGGGCATATCGAGCTTCGCTCGATATAGATATCTATTATAAGAATATTTTTATTATGTTTCTATAGTTTAATTAGGTTCATTTTTGGATATATTGTGAAGATAATTTATCTTTAGAAATATAGTTTAGTTATTGTAAGTACTTTGATTTGATTAAATTTAAAGAGTTTGATCACTTTAAAGAAAAAATTATATGTGTGTAAATATAGTTATAGTTATCTGAAATAATATGATTTATATTATGGTGATATTATTCATGAAACACAATATGTTTATAAATGACTTAAATAAAAATATATATATCGTAAAAGATATGATATTTTTTCTATTTTCAATTGAATGAATTTGATTTATATTTTGTAAACCAAAATTAAGAATGATGATGAAGATAAATTAAGGTGGAGAGCAACACAAAAGAGACATGAACACATGATGAAAATGAAAATAGGAAGGGGTCATAAAAAACAGAAACAAACAATGTTTTGCCAAATTATTGTCTGCGGGTGAACCGGGTCAGTTTTATAATCAATAATATCCGACACACAAATAGTTACATAATATCATATTACAGAAATCAGAAAAATACTCTCTCATAACTATTTCACAATGTTTGAAGTGTCGAATGACATTTAACTAAAAGATTTCGACACCCACACAAATTTATTTATAATATTGATAAACCAAGTGAATACTCAACTTTTTATAGAGTACGACCTTTTATTAGATATCAAATGCTTATATTGAATGGAATTTATTGTTAACTAATTAAAATATATATTTAACACAATATATCTACGAAGTTTTTTCCTATTTGTAAAATTTTAATTGACTTAATTTAAGTTAACATTGTGAAAAGTACATCTTAATAAGATGTTGTCCAAAAAATGTAACCCCTTATAATCTTTTGTTAACTCTACAATATATCTCAGATTTTTTTTCTTATAGAATTCCAGAAATTATCCTCATTAATTTCGGTCTAAGGAATTGTTCGAGTGCTAAATGAACATTAAACCGAAAAGTAATGGAAGTCGAACGATTTATTACAGGGAAAGAAACTATGCATTCTTTTTTATTTTATATTTTTATTAAAAATAATATTTCGAAACAGTGCAAATCATATTTATTGCAGCAAAATCATTGGTCCTGTGAAGATGGTATTTGCACGGTTGGGCCTGTGAAGAAAAACCAGGAGTGGAATTGGTCCATAATACGAATTTCCTATAAGGATATATCACTTGAGTTTGCAACGTTTCTTCACAACTTGTATGTTTGGGGTTTCGACGTGTTCCTGCAGTTGGAGTTAAGGACACGTGGCTAATGTTGAATGAATGTGAACAAAAAGAGGGCTTATCTGGCCTTGATGGAGACCGTGAAACTACTGAGCTTATAGGAGCATATAAGTCAGATGTTGATAGTTACTGTCTTAATCGTCAATCTCTCATTAATGCAATATACGCATTAGACAGGTTTGTGATCAGTTTTGCAAAAGAAAAAGCCAAAATAAAAAAAAAAATCCACAAAAGAAGAAAAACTTAAAAAAAAAAGGAAAAATCCAAAAAACAAAATGGTTGCAAAATATCCAAGCCATGAAGAAACCGTGGAAGCTGAGAAATGTTTTCTCCTTTTTTGTGTTGTTCTTTACTGAAACAACCTGCATATTACCAATTCGAGATGTAATCATATTACCAATTCGAGATCAGATTACATCTGCATATGATCGCCAACTAATAAACACTATTCTAGGTGATAATGTAGACTTAGCTAGAAATTGGGCGAACTTATCAAAGGCTTATATTACTAAAGACTATTCTGAAGTCCGAAAAGTTCATTGTTATGTATATGTAAATAAATTATACAAAAGAATTGTTAGGTTAAATTAGAGAGGTTAGATTCGGTGCTCTTCATTCCATATTAAATTAGAGAGGTTATTTGCTTGTGCGTTAGATTACACATGTTATTGTATAATTGTAAATTCACATGACCCTTCTCAAACTTGGCACCGGTAGTCTAAGTAAATTCTTTTAATTTTGTCAGTTTATATCCTTTCTAAATTCTAACTAAAATAATATTACGGATTTGAATTGGAAAATAACTAAAACCCCCAATGTTTTTTTAACTTTGGAAGATAGTTACATGGATTTGAATTGGGTTTTATTAATGGTTTGTGTTATATTAAATATTTTATCATTACAAGAATAAGATATTAAAATTTAAGGGTGAAGTACATATATTTCTTGAGGTTGTTTTGGTTTACGGGAGCATCTAATTAAGCTGATTATGTAACAAATTTAATGGATGGAAAATAAAAAAGAGAAACCTAATTATCTAATAACCTAAATGGAATAAAAATTAAAGTGACAGTGCATATTTTGTAAATATTTTATAATCAAATATTCACGTACCAGATTTGTACAAATCCGCAAATTGAGAAAGAATGTACAAAAAAATAAAAATTATAATTATATTGATTTTCTCTTGTATCATATTTTATTACATTAATTTATTTGGAGTTATAGTATCTTGTTTTGTAACTTTAATTTTACTTTAGTGTTGCATGCATTGAATACACCGAATAGCTAAAGTAGTTCCTAATATATAAAAACACTCAGCACGTCACACAAATATGATGAAATTAGTGTTAATGGTCACAATAAATTCATTTTCTTTTGAAAATGTACAATACCAGCAAATAAGAGTCCCTCAATAATTTGGATGGGAGGGAATCAAAAACAGAAAGGATGGCAGTGAGAGAACAAATGTTTTGATGAATTATACTAGTATTTCAAAAATGAAAAAAAAAAACATAAATGCATCCTCATTAATTATCAAGAAGATGATGAGAATGATGAATCTTAGAGATGATCCTTATCATCCTCGATTAAATAATTTGATTGTTATCAATTTATGTATGATAAATTGCATACTCCACACGATTCAACCATATATAAACAAATAAAATGCAAACACCTGTGAATTTAATTTATCTTGAAACAATTAAAATCGAACCCCTATATCTGATGGACTTGCATATGAGAAACTTTATAAAATAAAAGAAACCTAAATGGTTGAGATGAGAAGCACGTCTCGTTGCTAACTCTTGAGGAGGAAGAGGCGGGGAGTCTAGAAAAGAGAGGCAAGGAACGATGGTGAAGACTATGGCAAATAATTATTGGGTAGATTTGTTCTGGTACTTGAGGAAGAGGTGTGAGTGTCGGTTATGGAGAGAGAGGAGAGAAAAACTGCAGAAAAGAATTAAGATAAAATGTTACTTTTGCCAAAACATAAATGTAGTGTATTTTTTTTTAGACATGCTAGAGCGGCTATCTAGAGAGAAATGTAGTGTATTAAGGAGATGTTTTATACTGTTATTTGTTGTATTTTTTCTAAATAAAATTAATTTATGGTGATATTTCTCGTCCATTTTTCTAAGAATGAGTTTCAAGTTGACAAATTTTTAATTTTAGGGTTGGAAAAGAAAAATCTAAAAATCTTTGAATATTCAAATTTGATGTAAAAACTATTATTGTTCATCATCCAAGTGAATATTCAACTTTTCAAAGCGTATGACCTATAATTAGATATCAAATGCTTAAATTGCATGAAATTAAATGCACGACTACTATTGTTTTGTGCGCAAATCGTATCTTTTGGCTCCAGGGATGGAGGCAAAAGAAAAACAAAAAAGGGGATGCAAAATAATTAAATGGGTTCACCGATGCAAATATATGTGTAGGTTCTTTTTTTATTGTAAGACTTCACATAATGTATTGGTTATTTAATATGAAGGTCACAGAAAATAATTTATTTACTAATTTATAAAAAGTTTGAATATCAAATTTAGTTTTTTTTAAATAAAATTATATTAGATAACATAAGGAATCAGATACAATAGTATTCATTGTTTCATCAATAAAAAAAAACAAAAAAAAAAAAAAAGAGAAGAAGAAGAAGAAGAAGATCAGTTAGCTTCTGAAGGTAATAAGAATCAAGTGCAGACCCAGAAAATTACCCTATGAGGACCGAAATTATAGAATTTCTGTAAAATTAGAAGAAAATTAATGCAGTACAAAATCACACCATTTTCTAGTCATAGGGAGCAGGGCCCCTGGCCCACCTTTGAATCTGCCCCTGAGTAGAATCAACTCCAGTTTAAATATTATTAGGTGACATGAATATATTCTGTCAAAAATTTTGGAGGTAAGCCATCGTATTTTAAGCCAGAAAAAAAGATATTTAATAAAACTTTCATAATGATGTAGTAATCTTACTCCAATTAAAATGTCCATAGATTTTTTTATTGACAGAAAAAACAGGAGGATTTTGTTTATTATGAAATTGATTGACAAGAGTCCTGTTTAATTTTACTCGTCAAATGTCAGCTTTTTTTTTTGAGGGGTAAACTGGCCCATGTGCTTTCATTAATTAAAGTATTTTACATAATTGTCCAATTTAGAAATATAAAAAAGCACACATACATAACAAGAGGAATGAAAAGCAAAAAAATAAATAAAAGTAAAAAAGAGGGGTCATTTGCATAACAGCCTCATTATAAGGGGTTCTCTTTGCCCAGCTGAACCTAAGGGTACGCTCCAGGAATCAATTTTTAGAGGAAAATAAAAAAAAGTAAAGAGAAATTGAACTATTAACTTGTTCCAAGATAATAATGGAATGAGAATAATAAAAAGAGTTTATTCTATTTTTATATAAATTTGTACCCTCCAACTTAGAGTGTAAACTCTACTCAGCCCTTCCCTTCCCTTCTTTTCTTTTACTAAAAAATTCTATAGCACAGCCTAGAAATCATTTCGCCGCTGTTGAGTGTGACTCAGCGGCACATCCAACTCGATCAGATCGCCTCTCCTTCAGCCTCCAATTCACCCATATTTCTTTGATATAGCCGATCCAATCTAAGTATCTAACTCCTCTTTCTTCTCACTGATCCTGGGTCTATAGCAAACTGTGTTTCACCATGGGCGTGAGTAATGGATCTTCGAAAGTGGCTGTGATTCAGAAGTCTGAACTGATCAAATCAAGCTAGTAAGGTACAGTTTATTTTGTTTGTCTCCCCTGTGACCCCTTTCTTCGCTTTTTTTGCCAAAAAAATCAGCAGCTTTTGTGATTTCCCTTTGAGCATAATCAACTGTTACACCTCTTAGCAATTCTAATTTTTTCTGTATATCAATCACTGTTTCCACACTCTGCCAACTAGGAATGGTCCTGTAGTCTCTGTATTTTAGGAAATTTGTCAGACTTTGACAGTCGGTGTAGATCTGGATTTGACATAAGTTGTTGTTTGGTGTGCTTATGAGGTGCTCAAGAGTTGACTGAAGTGCTTCTGCTTCGGCTGAGAAAGGTGCTGAAATGTCAGCTGTATACGAGCAAAAGGAACCGTAAGAAGAAAAAAAGCCAAAAGCGTCCTTTTAATAAGCTAACAGGAAACGTATTACGTGCAATTTTGAGTGGTCTATACTTTTGGTTCAACAAAACAGTTCGACGAGATTTATACTTATTATAAGTACTATAATTTGTTGTTAACCTACTTGTGTTTTAAAAAGTTTCCTTGGAACATCTAATTCGTATCATCATATTAGAATTCTAATAACTTCCTTAACCAGAGAGTTAACGATATTACATTTATTGTTTCTATCATGGCAGGATTTAATGAGATATTGTTTTCAATATCCAATTAAATGAAACAACTTAAATTATTAGAATAGAAATGAAGAACAAGATACGCGAATAATTAATTGCACAGGAACGAGCTTACGAAAAATTACTGGGCCTGAGACCCAACTAATTCAACTTCTATAATCCACCATCTCAGTCCCAGAAGCCCAAAAAACTAGGCTCAATAATCTCCAATTCTCCATTCTTACTTTAGGGTTTTAAATCAGCCGCCCGCTCACTTCCGAAGCCAATTGCTAATACATGCTCTCTCTCTTTCCGCCTTTCCAAAAAAATTAAAATAAAAAATACCTCTCTCCCACATCTCAGAACTTCCCTTCTGCTGTGACATGTGACTCAAAATTTTTTACGAATGTCTTTTGAGTTTTTAGGGGATAATTGAGAAATTTTTATGGAAGGTAAAAAATAGTTTGTTGAGTGGTTAATTTATAGAAGGGAAATAGAATATTGTAAAATTAATTAAATTTGTAACATACCATAATAAATTTTGTAACGTACCGTAATAAAAAGCAAATTATTATTTGAATGTCTGATAGAGTAATAAATTTTCTGCCATGACATATGGGAACAGTTGGCGTCCATTAATATTTTTTAAAGAAGTTTCCATTAACATTTGAAAATATTACATCCAAAGGACCCCAACTGAAAATTTTAATATTTTTTACTTTACTCGAAAGATGTGTCAAATAATACTGTCATCTAAAATTGTGACAGAGTAACTGTTACTTAAAGGAATATTTATTTATGGAAGTATCGTATGATATAAAAATATTTTTTTGACCAATTTATAATTTTTTAGGTAATGTATTTCTTGAATTTTTTTTTTGAATGTTCTCCATTTTAATTTCTGGATCGAGCGTAAGCTCGATGTGATTTCCTATTTGTTTATATCATATATTCATGTTTTCATGACTGCAATTATTAATTTAGTTATAAATTTTATATATTTATGCAAGATAGGTTTCGTGTTTATGTGATTGAATTGGTATTCTATTGCATTAATTAATTAATTGTTTCATATCGGGTATTGTACAAAATAAACATATATAAACACTTGTACATGTACATGTAGATAAAAAAACATACATATACTCATAACCTATCTTGGATTGATATTGTTCAAATTAAAAAGGAGAAACTATTAAATAGATTGAAAAAAAAAAAACTCATAATTGCAGGGTTATGAGGTTTATCAAGTTCAAAAGGAGGAGGAGAAATATAGATATCAAGTTCAACAACGCAATTATGGTTGCAAATTAGATTGGGAGCATATGTTTTAAAAGGGAAAATATGCGGTTTCAAATTGACAATAGCTCATGAGACGGGTCAAAGGCATGACTTTAAGACTTACCACAAAATTGGCTACAAAATTAACGTCAGAAAAACTAAGAGAAAATTGTATTCAAACATAAACCAATGAAAAAAATGGAATGCCGTGTCGGTAAAAATTTTAAAATTAACTTCTAACGCGGACGCAAATTTATCTATATATTCTTGATTTTTGATTACTTTTCAAATTAATGATTCCGGCAAAGCCAGCAGTGGAAAGTCTAGTCCATTCATTAATTAAGTTATCAAGCCGTCTCTAAAATTTGTTAATGATATTGACTTTTTAAATTTGTAATTATCAAATATATTTTATAATTTTTCATTTCTTATTGTTAAAAATATATTTAGAAACAGTGGTCCTGTATGATGAATTGCAGCAAAATATTCAGTCGGACGGAATGCCAAATAAAAGTTTCAAGAACATAACGAAAGAACTCAAATAGTGAAAAGGGACAAGTAGAATTTATTAAAAAGCTAAGTAACGAAGTTTAAAAAAAAAGGAGATGATATCTCTGCGCGTCGCAACATTGCCAGGATATATATATACTAGTGGGGGTTCGCGCGTTGCGCGATCTATTTTTTTATTTAGTAATATATAAGAATTGAACATTATGTATTACATGGAAATATGAAATGGTTTATCAAATTTGGGGGAAAAAAATACAAAAATGACAACATGAATGAAACTTTCAGAAAGAAAGAAATAAACTGCAGACTTGTTCTGCAATAAGCATCCAAGTACTTAATGTGCTTAAGCAGCTGGGCGGAAGAAACATGTGTGATTAGCTATAAATGTCAGACTAAATATATCTAAAAATAAGTATTCAGATGCTTCCTTGAGGCCTGGTGTTTTGCAACTCGAGTTTGTATACATATCAATAGAGTAACATCATTTGTAAAATAAAGTCAAAATACTGATATTTTTAACTCCAGACTAAAGCAAACAAAAAAGTAAATAGCAGCATATACAAATAAAAAATGGACTGTTATTTGCTAAATTGATAATAAGAATAATTTGTCTATTCTCCACAATAATCTATTATACCAGTATATGCAAATCAAGTAGAAGACATCATATACCTCTTCATAGATTCCTTCAATTATCTATCAGAGTCCATCACATCTTACTAATAGAAGAACATTGCACATAATCCTCATCTACCAAGTAGGCATATTAATAGATTTCAGATCTCATTTTAGCACACCCCAGTGTATTTCAGAGTCAAGTATGATTAACAACGCACAACAAATCAAATAAAAAAACCAAGATTCACCTCATATAGCTAATGTCGCTATTCAATTAGATTTCTTACAATTGTCATTGTCACCAGATTCATCGTATCTATATATGTTGGTGCAATATTGGGGACTGGTTTATTCACTTGAATTTCATGTCGACATTGAAATGATAAATTAGCAGGGTCTACCTTTTCAATATACAGTTCAGAAAGGTTTACCTGTAGTAATACACCGGATGAAATATAGGTTTTGGGTTCCATTTTGGAGACTCACCATGTGCATTTAATGTTCATCCTAGTAAAAGAAGATCATAAAGGTCAGTAAATAAGCCAAAACATAGATGTTAAAATAGGTCAAATAAGAGACGCAATTTTATTTATTCCATGCACAGGGGCCAACAACAATTTTATATTTGTATTTTTTTTTTTTATGTTTGTGTGTATAGCTTGCAACCCTAAACCCATGAGATCAATTTTGTATAAGACCATCGTACCCTTATAAAACAGACATCGATAAATATAAACAGTTCTACTAATACAAATTCAAGTTTAACATGAGGTATGGTTGCACAAAGAACCATAAAAATCACATGATACTTTCACTGAAACTTGATGAAATGATTCTCACATTAATTAACATGTTGATTTTTCTTCTTCTTTCACGCACAACTCAAGAACCAATCAACAGGAATCTAAAACATTATGTATGAGCTCAATTAGCTTAAGAAACACCATAGCATCAACATTTTTTTTGATGAAATATTTCTTAGCAGTACCTATATGAACCAATAAAAACTTTCAATTAGAATATAAAAGGCACAAAGCTTGAAATTATTTCGTTTAACCATTTTGATCAGAACTGGGCAAAATGAGGTTTGTCAAGTTTCTCAAGTGAGCATTGGCCATCCTTCTCAATCAGTGCAGATATAAGTGTTCTATACGATGAATTAATTTGCTTGACAGATGATATTTTTCTTTTTCTTTTATCATAGTAAATAGTTATTTGAGAGCTATTATGCATGTAGCTAAATTTATTCTAATGCACCAAATAAGCAATGCAGTGTAACAGTATATCAACTGTTGCATGACACTGGCTGAGTCCAACCAAGTAGGCTGAGTCCAAAGCCTAATTAGATACATATACTAACACTTTTCTCTTATTAATTAACTTGATTGTTCACCATATTAATTATATTTATGAATATTTTTCTTTGAGAAGATGATCAATTTAATAATCATGCTGTAATTATGGGAAATGATCAACTTAATAGCTCAATGTGATTCTATTAACAATTTCTCTCTCTGTCTCGTTTTGAGGCAAACAAAATTAGTAAAGTTATCCAAACTAATTTTAGAAATATTCAACAAAACAGCAAAGAAGTGGTTGACAACTGGTACCAACGACACATTGAGTACAGATAACTCCAAATTCACATGAACCTAGGACCTTCCTTGTACTGGTAAATAATTAAATCATTCCGCCAGTGACAACTTAGCATGATGATTGACACTGATAGCTTAAGAAAGAATAAATAAGAAACGAAAAAAGTCCAAAATAGCTAGTAATTGTTACCTCTGGATGCATCCATGGAACCGATCCATTAGTTGATCTGCTTGCCATCTGCATAGAATCACAGAGAATTTTTTTATTTTTTATTATTGCATGAGAGCTTGCTTTCCACTACTAAAATTACTCAGCCTTAATCAGACTTCTGACAACATAAAATGGTACATAAAATTCAAGCAAAATTAAACTTCAAAAAGAAATTAAAATAATCTCAACACCTGAACTGATGAAAGTGAAATAATCCACCTTATAGTGATGAATGAAACTCTCTCTTGATTGTAGCAATCCATGAATTGCATCTTTCAAAGCCTCCTCCTTAGTCTGAAGTAACTGGTTTTCATCCTTTAGATACAGGATTTAGCAATTTAACAAACCAATGCACATGTCAAGCAGCAACTCAAAGAAACAATAGAATAGGAAAACAAATACACAATGAGTACCTTTGATTCGAACTCCGACTTAATCTGTCGATTCCAACTCAGCTCATAATTGCTGCAATTTCTTCAAGTACTCGCTCTCTGTGTGCTTGGAGTTCTGTGTTTAATAGGAAGAAAAAACATAAAAAATATTATCGACAATCCCTCATTACGACTATAAGGACCCGCTTGCAATTCTTAAGCTCTTTCCTGATGCTTACTTCTCTCCTAGGATGAAGTAAAAAGGGACCAGTTAAAAAATGGAGGAAACTTAATAAAAAGAGAGAGCACAAAGAGGAGAAAAGGGAAGAAAGACAGGCAGTTTAGCGAGAAGAAAAAAACCTGGAGACGGAGAAGAAACACAGTTGCTTCTACCCGCTCAGTACGTCGAGCAGATCGAAGAGAGAGAGAGCGGAAAAGAATCGAGAGGCTACGACCAAGACAGAGGATAGCCATCTCGCAGGACCACTCGAAAGGATCAAAAGCTCGATAAAATTGTGCTCACCTGAAAGAGAAGAACCCGATCTACCTATTAAAAAAATTATTTTCTGGATCTGAGATCGGAGGCGGCCGAAAATCGATGGCTAAGGACGGCAATGGCTGTCTCTTCTCCATATGCATGCTCTCTGTTGCCTTGATTTGAGAGAGAGAGAGCCGAATCAGAGAGGGGGGATGGGGGAATTTCTCGCTGAGCACTCGAAAAGGAGAGAGTAGAAGCATCCAGAAGAAAGATCTGTACGCACACGACGGATCCTTTAATTGGACGGACACGATCGAATGAGCAAAATGGACGGCTTGGATCAAAATACTGTCGGGAGAACTGTGGATGTACAGGTGTATCGGATGCGGATGCAATTCTCCGGATTCATATATTGTCTTTTGATTTGATATTTTTTTTTCGAAAATTTGACAGCGGCTGTCAAATAGAACATTGCCAGTTTGCCACTTTGCCAGGATATGTCATCTCTGAGCTGCTGATAGACTGTGGATGGACTACAGCTGCTTATTTAATAAAAAGGAAAAAAAAAACAAAAGGGAAAAAAAAAAAAAAGAGAGATTGCTAAAGTACGCATGTCGCGTGCTGAAAACATCGAGAAGCACTCCGGCCTCAAGTTGGGAGTTTTCAGTTGTCTAATTTAATACTTCACCATGTCGCAAGTTTTCGTGTATGACCACAAAAGACTTCAAAGGGTGTTTTTCTATCGTTTAATTAATTTTGACGCTTCATTGTGGGATTAATCAGTCGAAACGGATCGAGCATAATCATTCTCCGAAATCGGCACGCTCAACAGCGTGGACTTTCCATCAATTAATTAGTTTAGAATTTGAACAATTGATCAATAATTTATATATTTTTTTTAAAAAAAAAACAGGCATTGTAATATCTGGTTTATGATATATTTGCGTCATATTCATTAAAAATTGATCAAATATTATGTATGTTTTATCGTTCATAAACCGGTGAATACTCAACTTTTTATAGAGTACGACCTTAATTTGATTAGATATCAAATGCTTATATTGAATGGAATTTATTGTTAACTAATTAAAATATATATTTAAAACAATATATCTACGAAGTTTTTTCCTATTTGTAAAATAAAATTTTAATTGACTTTAAGTCAACATTATAAAAAGTACATCTTAATAAGATGTTGTCCAAAAATTTTAACCCCTTATAATCTTTTGTTAACTCTACAATATATCTCAGATTTTTTTTCTTATAGAATTCCAGAAATTATCCTCATAAATTTCGGTCTAGGGAATTGTTCGAGTGCTAAATGAACATTAAACCGAAAAGTAATGGAAGTCGAACGATTTATTACAGGGAAAGAAACCATGCATTCTTTTTGAATTTATATTTTTTATTAAAATAATATTTCGAAACAGTGCAAATCATATTTATTGCAGCAAAATCGTGAAGTTTTTTTAACCGAGATGAATGACACATTGCAGCAAAATATTTAGTCAGGCTAAATTACTGAATGCTAGATGGAATTCTACATATAAAAAGGAAATTATTTTTATATATTCCTTAAGCAAAGGAAACAGAACCGGAATCATTGTTTACCCTTCTCTTTCCTTTGCCTTTCTTTCTTCATAGAAATACATTATAGAATATGCCACATTTATTCTTTCTCTTGTACATGGAGCACGTAATGAATCACCTCACATTGCGTTCCAACTTTATGTTGTTATACCTCGAACTATATTGGCATGTGATCAGAAAGAGATATACTTAAGTCCTTTTTAAAGTTTTTCTAATTTAAGATTCATAGTATTAGTTATCCTTTTATGCATCGTAACTCAATCCATGTTTTGTGCACGAATCCGTATCATTTGGCTACAGGGACAGAGGCAAAAAGAAAACAAAAGCCAAAAAAAAAAAAGATGAAAAATAATTTAATGGGTTCCTCGATCACATATGTAGTCTTCTTAATTATAATGATGGCATAATAATTTTTTTGTTTTTTACTGTGAAGGTCAAATAATTCATTTCTTGATTTTATAAAATGCTTGATTGTAAATTTGATTTTTCTATGAAAAAATTATATTAAAAAACAGAAGGAATCAGTTGCAATAGTTTAATTGTTTAAAGAAAAAAAATGAAAATACTTCCAAAGGTAATATAATAAAATCTTGAGCGGAGCCAGAAAATTATCTTAGGAGTCGAAATTTATGAAGAAGCACATTTTCCTACTTGAATTTGTGTGTGTGGGGGGTGGGGTGGGGGGGGGGGGGGGGGGGGTGCATTATTGAATTTCTGTAAAATTAGTAGGAAATAAAGTACAAAATCACAACATTTTTTGTCACAGGGTGCCCCCCGGCCTCCCTTTAATCCACTAATGTTTGAACAATTAAATTTACATAAATTTGACCGTTTTCATATGAATATTATGAAAATATATCAAAAACATAGTTACCCTCTCTGATTTTAATAAAATTTATAAATTATTTATCAAATATTAAAATTGTAAACTAATTAATCTAAAATATAAACATAATATATAGAAAAACAAAATTTAATGTGTTTAACTTGATTTGAAAAATAAAAAATAAATTTTATATTGATTTTCAAATTCCATTAGCTATAATTATTCTAAATCCGTACGAATTTATGGCTCAGTAATAAATTTAATGTATTTAACTTGATTTGAAAATTAAATACAAAATTAATTTTTAATCTTCTTTATTGACTTCCATTAAACTTTTACTTGAATCCGTACAAATTTCCTAATCAGAGGGCTGAAACAAAAACAAAATCACTACAAAATTTTAAACCAGACATTTATAAATATAGGCGGAAAATGCATGTATAAATTAATTTATTAAGCGCTTCCATCAACAAGGGCTGTTGGGCTCTTTTCTAGCGATCATTTATGTTGTACGACAAGTCTCTGGTTCGATTCCCATTAAAGAAAATTGACTTCTACTTATTTAAGATTTAAGAACAATCACATTTTTGGCACACCATAATTATACATTTCCTTTCTAATTTGTATAGTTCTACTTCTGCATATATCCTTAATTATAACTTCCAATAATATACTACTTGACGCAGGTTCATATTTAAAAAAAAAACGGGTTTTTTTCTTGAGGTGAAGTACATATTTAATGGATGGAAATTAAAGTACATATATTTCTTGAGGTTATTTTAGGTTAATGGGAGCATCTAATTGAGCTGATTATGTAACAAATTTAATGGATGGAAATTAAAAAAGAGAAACCTAATTATCTAATAACCTAAATGGAATAAAAATTAAAGCCACAGTGCATATTTTGTAAATATTTTATAATCAAATATTCACGTACCAGATTTGTACAAATCCGAAAATTGAGAAAGAATGTACAAAAAATAAAAATTATAATTGATTTTCTCTTGTATCATATTTTATTACATTAATTTATTTGGAGTTATAGTATCTTGTTTTGTAACTTTAATTTTACTTAGTGTTGCATGCATTGAATACACCGAATAGCTAAAGTAGTTCCTAATATATAAAAACACTCAGCACATCACACGAATATGATGAGGTTAGTGTTAATAGTCACAATAAATTCATTTTCTTTTGAAAATGTACAATATGCCAGCAAATAAGAGTCCCCCAATAATTTGGATGGGAGGGAGGGAATAAAAAACAGAAAGAATAGGAGTGAGAGAACAAAGGTTTTGATGAATTACACTAGTGTTTCAAAAATGAAAAAAAAAAAACATAAATGCATCCTCATTAATTATCCAGTGTCTAGAGATAAAGATGATGAGAATGATGAATCTTGGAGATGATCATTATCATCCTTGATTAAATAATTTGATTGATATCAATTTCTGTATGATAAATTGCATACTCCACACTATTCAGCCATATATAAACAAATAAAATGCAAACACCTGTGAATTTAATTTATCTTGAAACAATTAAAATCGAACCCCTAATATATGATGGACTTGCATATGAGAAACTTTATAAAATAAAAGAAACCTAAATGGTTGATATGAAAAGTAAGTCTCATTGCTAACTTTTGAGGAGGGAGAGGCGGAGAACCTAGAAAAGAGAGGCAAGGAACGATGGTGAACACTATGCTTACTACAGTGCCCCACGGGAAACTCACACCCGCTATATTTATAATAATTAGGTGACATGAATATATTTTGTGAAAAAATTTGGAGGTAAGCCATCGCATTTTAAGCCAGAAAAAGAGATATTTAATGAAACTTTCATAATGATGTAGTAATCTTACTCCAATTAAAATGTCCATAGATTTTTTTTATTGACAGAAAAAACAGGAGGATTTTGTTTATTATGAAATTGATTGACAAGAGTCCTGTTTAATTTTACTCGTCAAATGTCAGATTTTTTTATTTTTTTGAGGGGTAAACTGGCCCATGTGCTTATATTAATTAAAGTATTTTACATAATTGTCCAATCCAGAAATATAAAAAAGCGCACATACATAACAAGAGGAATGAAAAGCAAAAAATACATAAAAGTAAAAAAGAGGGGTCATTTGCATAACAGCCTCTCTTTATAAGGGGCGCGTCCAACTCGATCAGATCGCCTCTCCTTCAGCCTCCAATTCACCCATATTTCTTTGATATAGCCGATCCAATCTAACTCCTCTTTCATCTCACTTATCCTGGGTCTATAGCAAACTGTGGTTCACCATGGGCGTGAGTAATGGATCTTCGAAAGTGGCTGTGATCCAGAAGTCTGAACTGATCAAATCCAGCTAGTAAGGTACAGTTTGTGATTTCCCTTTGAGCATAATCAACTGTTACACCTCTTAGCAATTCTAATTTTTTCTGTATATCAATCACTAAATTCCACACTCTGCCAACTAGGAATGGTCCTGTAGTCTCTGTATTTTAGGAAATTTGTCAGACTTTGACAGTCGGTGTAGATCTGGATTTGATATAAGTTATTGTTTGGTGTGCTTATGAGGTGCTCAAGAGTTGACTGAAGTGCTTCTGCTTCGGCTGAGAAAGGTGCTGAAATGTCAGCTGTATGCGAGCAACAGTAACCGTAAGAAGAAAAAAAGCCAAAAACGTCATTTTAAGAAGCTAACAGGAAACGTATTACGTGCAATTTTGAGTGGTCTATACTTTTGGTTCAACAAAACAGTTCGACGAGATTTACTTATTATAAGTACTATAATTTGTTGTTAACCTATACTTGTGTTTAAAAAGTTTCCTTGGAACATCTAATTCGTATCATCATATTAGAATTCTAATAACTTCCTTAACCAGAGAGTTAACGATATTACATTTATTGTTTCTATCATGGCAGGATTTAATGAAATATTGTTTTCAATATCCAATTAAATGAAAAAACTTAAATTATTAGAATAGAAATGAAGAACAAGATAAGCGAATAATTAATTGCACAGCAGCACAGGAACGGGCTTACGAGTATATCCCTGTCGCGCTCCAAATCTATCTTCTGAGAAAGAAAAAGTGAAAAAACTAATTACTGGGCCTTCACTCAAAAAGCGAAAAACTAACTGGGCCTGGGACCCAACTAGTTCAACTTCTATAATCCACCATCTCAGTCCCAGAAGCCCAAAAAACTAGGATCAATAATCTCCAATTCTCCATTCTTTACTTTAGGGTTTTAAATCAGCCGCCCGTTCACTTCCGAAGCCAATTGCCAATACATGAAAAAAATATAAAAAAATACCTCTCTCCGACCTCTCGGAACTTCTCTTCTGCTGTGACATGTGACTCAAAAATCTGAACCTGTATTCGGAGCAACCTAGGCGGCGGTTTTAGCTTGTTGGTTCTCTTTTAAGTTATTTCTTTTCAACTTTTCTTCGCAATTTTTTCATTTTAGTTTTGCAAGTCGATGTCTTTTGTCTGTTTTTTTACTGGTAACAATGAAAGGATATGATGGTATAGTAAAAGGTCTGAGCAAGAGAACAAACGCAATAACAGTACCATCTCAGGTGAGCTCTTTTGGGATATGAAATTTGAAGAGGGCCCTTGTTCCTTGCCAGAGTGTGGCATTGTGACTGTCGCAACCTCTTCTACATTGTAATTCTACAAATGTAAACATCTCGTTTGCATGTGGATATGGGTTGGATTAAAAGGCGTGGGCTTCATTCCAAGTTTGAATGCTGGCCTAGACTTCTCCCAACATTTTTGTCGGCTTAATTTACCCCCAGTTTTCCTGAGAGTTATTGTGTTCTCTTCACTGATCACAAAATATGTGCTGATCCTTACAATTTTTTTTTTCTTATTTCTCACCTCAAACGCAGTTTTCCTTGATTTCAGATAATGTGCTTTGCATATTAAGTTTACATGTTTTACAAAATGTTTATTTTATTTTATTTTATCCAAATTTTTATGGGATTTTATGGGTCTATATCAATTTTATTTTAGTTCATGTCTGTTACTATGTTATTTCTCTATTTTGCATATTCGTTTTGAGCTTAGGTTCCTCTGAATGTTATGGAAATGCTTAGGAATTTGGCAAATTAGTGTATTCCTCTTTTATGTACCTAAAAAATCAGCACAGTCAGTCTCTGAAGTAATCTGTGGTGTGGATTAGTGAGGTCAGAAAATTCAGACTGCCAGATGCAAATCACAGATCAGTTTTTGTGAGTTGGGCAGCTGTGAATGGTTCAGATTTTGACCTGTACGGTGGATTACACCTTTGGATGTGAAGTCTTAACTCGTTAATGGGTTAAATTATGAATTATTCAGATGAAATCAGGAATATTGGGAAGGGGCAGAGGGTAAGCTTACTGGGAGATGAGTTTGAGTTTGGAATAGTAATTAGCCTATCACTATGATTGACTTGGGGTAATAATGCTTCAGTTAGGAGTAGTTAGGACTAGTAGAGACACCTTATAGTCCGACACCTTATTGCATCTACTGGTATCGAGTCTTTGTCTGTTGATCATAAGGTCTGGGAACCTTTATGTTTCGAGGCCGTTTTCCTCACTGTTACAGGTACACAACTTGGTAAATGGGGCATCTTATATATATGTTTAAAAAGTAGGAAAGGTGTGAATAACATTCATGCCAATGAATATAGCAGAGTTCTTTTTGGTCATTAGGGATGTGTCTTTCTGTTATTCTGTGTGCACGGTGGTTATGGTATAATTTGTTGATATGAGTCACCAGCTCACCTAATAATGTTTTAACTATTGATCATGAAGTTTGAACTCTCAGCTCCTTTATGTTTTGAAGCCTTTATTCTCCATTGGTACAAGGGGCACCTTGTGGCACGTCAATGAAAATTTCAAAGTTCCATTTGTTCACACTTCACACTGAGGATATGTCTTACTGTTATTCTGTGTAGGGTGATTATCGTTTAATTTATTGATACTACTCACAGGCTCACCGCTATTTATTTAACTGGTATCAGTGTATCCTTCATGTTTATTTTGAAATATATGAACAACAGGATATAATCCTGGGTTGAGGATCTGTAATTCCATCCATTTCGTTTAAAAGCACCAATCCCGTCTCCTTATGTTTATTGTTGTCATATATTAAAATAAAGGAAAATACATGATAGATGTTTACAATTGCAAAAGGAATTGGTAGTCTATAGTTGTTAGAAGTGGTTAACTGTTAAAGACTAGTTTCATAATATAATAAATAATTAGAGGGTGATATGTTTCAAATAGGTATATAGAAAGAAGTGAGGAATTGCGATTTCGTTTTTCTTTAGAAAAATTGGTATACGGACTGTCAGGTTCTCATTACTTAGAACATCTTGACGCCTCTAATAAACATTACCATAATCTAGTTACGAAACGGAGAGGAGGCACCGTGCCACCGTCCAAAAATTTTGGTCGGTTTGGATAGAGGGTTTGCATTTTCTGTGGCAACCTCCAAACAATCCAAATGAAAACAAATGAAAATACAAGATCCAACAATTGAAATAAATTTCAAAATTAAAATTCAGATCTAGCGAACGGAAAAATTCCTATGATAATTTTCAGATCAAACGGATAAAATTCCGTACAATTTTAGTTTATCTAATAATTCCTGAGAATTTCTTTGTAAATTATTAATCTGTAGTTATTTGATTAAAGTTTTAATTTGTTTTAGAAAATTATTTAACATCTTTTTTAATTTTCTTTTATTTGTTTGCTTGAAGTTTTATTAATACTTGTTATTTTGAAAATAAAATGTTTGGTATTTTTACGGGATTTTACATTTATATATATATATTTTTTTCTGTAAAGTTAATTTATATTTAAATGGGACGGTGGTCTTACTGTTTGTTTTTGTTGATCCTAACAATTTATACACAATTCTATAAGTTTATATTTATGTAATTCAACAAATTTTATTTTATTTTGTCATTATTTATTTTTATAAATATTGTTCAGCAATAAACTAAGCAAACCAATAATATGTGCAATTGTTTTGCATGAAAATTTGAACATTGATTATTAAATATTTTGGAAAAAAAATTCACAATGAAACAAACTGAAATTGATCGTAACAACCAAAAACAGATTTATTTTTTGTTTAAAGAAAAAAAACAATGAGGAAACTTACTGTGCCATTAATTATTTTTTGTATCATTTTTTGATTGATCGGCGCATAAAAAAATGAATCACTAATAAGCATAATAATTAAACAAACAAGCAATGTCTCGAAATCGATAATATGATCGCACTTTGGATTAACCATACATCGAGCGAAGTGCGATTAAACAAACTAACAATGTGTTGAAATTGATAATATGATCTCACTTTGGATTTTTTTTTTTTTTTTTTTTTTTTTGGAAAATAGCACCCTTAAACAGGCGCCTGCATCCATAAAGCATGCAATAGCATTCTTACAAACTAAGTCACAAAGAAAGTGACTAAAACAACAATAACAGTCTAAAAAACCCAAAAGAGAAACAACTAAACTAACACAGCAAAACAGAACAAAAAAAACCCAGTTCAAAGACAGAAACATCTAAACCAAAAGATCTTCATCTTCTGACACGTTCTGTCCGTCATTGGCTTGCTGAAAATGCTGCTCCAGACCTGATTTAGAACATGTTCATAAGTAAAACAAACTTAAAGCATTGTTATACAAATTGGAAGTGTTAACTCTATTATTAGCCTTGTCTGTTTGGAAGATAATTTTGTTTCTAAACTTCCAAACTGCCCACATAAAAGCTGCTAGCAAAGTATTAAAGAAAGTCCTATTCTCTTTGCTGAGTGCACACCCAAGTCTCCAACAATCATTGAGATTATTAACAGCCACAGAAATACCTTGAGAATTAAATCTATTAAAATAATCCCAAAACTTAAAGACTACTGGACACATCAAAAAAAGATGATTTATTGATTCTTGCAAACCACAAAAACAACAAAAAATTGTTTCCTGACCAACCCCTCTCCTGCAAGATATCCATAGTCAGAATTTTCCTCTCTAAAGCTAACCACACAAAGAGTTTGACTTTTAAGGGAATTTTCAAAGGCCAGACAGTATCCTTTTTGTTAAAACTTAACCCCTCCGCAGCCTAAGAAATTGTACATAGACTGCACAGTATAAAACCCAGAGCCGTGCCAGTGCCAGTGAATACTATCTTTATTATTATTAAAGTTATGCTGCCTTAACAAATTAATTAATCTAAGCTTCTCCTCTCTAAGCGTATTTGTGACTCCCCTAGTCAGGAAAAAGTTAATATTGCCTCCATTCCAGACTTTGGCAACTGAAATACCCTTTCTTTTAGTCTTTGTATAAGCATCAGGAAATTCTCTAGCTAAAACACCCACATTAGCCCAATTATCCTTCCAAAAATAAGTACTAGCCCCATTATTAACCTGTTTTGTAAAACCCACCCTCATAATCTTTTTCAGAGAATTAACATGTTTCCAAAAAGGTGAAAAAGAAGAAGAGGCTCTATTATCATATTTACTAAAAATTAACTCCTTCCAAATCCCTTGACACTCAAGATCCAAATACTTCCACAGCTATTTACCAATTAAAGCTTTATTCATTAACCCTAAATTAAGAATCCCTCATCCACCATTTTCCTTAGGTCTACAAATTCTGTCCCAATTAACCAAATTGTACTTCTTCCTATCATCATTTCCTAGTTTACCCCATTAAAAAATGCCTTCTAAGTTTGTCAATCTTTTTAATTACCCACTTAAGAAAAAGATGAAAAGACATCAGATAATTGGGAATTGAAGAGATGACAGAATTTAACAAAACAAGTCTACTCCTAAAGACAATAAGTTCATTCTTCCACCCAGCTAACTTTTTCTTAATTTTAAAAATGACATTGTTCCAGTCCACACTAGTTGAATTTTTCCAATGCAAAGGAGAACCTAAATATTTAATAGGTAGAGAATCTATTTTACAATTTAATATTCTGGCAAGAGTAGAAGCTAAATCAGAAGGAATATTAAGAGGAACTAACTCACTCTTAGGAAAATTTACTTTAAGCCCAGAAATTGCTTCAAAGGTTCTTAAAACCCAGTGAAGCTTATCAAACATTACTAAATCAGCCTTGACAAACAACAGAGTATCATTAGCGTACTGAAGATGACTCAGTTGCTGTCCTGAATTCAGAGGAGGATCCAAACCAGTAAAATGACCATTAGCAACCCCTTGTTGCATCATTTTTGATAAACCCTTAGCAGCCAGAATAAAAAAGATAAGGGGATAAAGGATTCCCTTGTCTAAGCCCCTTAGTGCAATGAAAAAATTCCCCCTGAAAACCATTAACTAAGACAGATGTCATTCCCCCTTTAAGAAGACTACTAATCCAAGCTGTCCATTTATCAGAAAAACCTCTATCCCTAAAAGTGTTAAAAATATACTCCCAACTATTGTTATCGAAAGCCTTCTCAAAATCAAGTTTGAATAAAACCCCTTCTTCTTTATGCTTACTAGTCCAATGTAAAACCTCATGGGCAGCTACCACCCCATCCAAAATAAACCTACCCTTCAAAAAAGCACTTTGTTGAATCCCTATAATTCTATTGAAGACATGAGTTAACCTAATAGCCAAAACTTTAGTAAAAATTTTATAACTACAATTAAGGAGCCCTATAGGCAAACTTTACAAGCATCTTCAACCTTAGGGATAAGACAAATAACAGCCCTATGAAAAGAGGCAACATCCAGATTATGATTAAAATACGAATGCTGATAAAAACCCATAGACATTCCATCTGGCCCTGGTGCCTTTTCAAAATTAAGGGAAGAGATAGCAGCAAAAATCTCATCTTGATGAAAAGGGGCAGTTAAAAGAGCATTTTCCTCTACATAACACTTTTCAGCAGGCAACCAAACCCTAGCATCCAACTGGCCTCTTAAAGGGACAGTTTCCTTAAACAGATTCTTATAAAAGTCCTCTACAATTGCTTGAATACTTACCTCATCCCTAATCTCTATCCCATTATCAATAAGATGAGAAAAAATATTTTTAGCCCTCGATGCATTCACTAATCTCTATCCCTGATCTCACTTTGGATTAATCATACATCGTGCGAAGCGCGATGCATTCACTAGTTCTCTTTCAATTCTAACCTCGAAACAGAGTTTATGAGCTGCTCATGCATGAGTTTTTGCAAAATTAGAAAATTATTTTTTGATTCTTTAGCTTCTATTATTAGTTCCGAATACTACAACCTCGACAGTGCATGTAAAAATTTTAAGAGTATACCTCAGAAATAGCAAAAAATATATAATTTTCTCTCTTGCTGTCTAAACGGATCATACCAGGAACAATTTGGCATAAAAAGTTGCATAGGCTTGAAGTTGCAAGGTCAATAAGATATATATTTTTTATTTTATTGTTGTTAGAAATTTGATGACGATGAAGCCGCCTGCGCATTTCTAGGAAATTCCAATTCAAAAAAAAGGAGGGGAGAAGCATTTATGAGATGGGGTGGGACCTTCGACTGATCTGCTTGCTATCTTTTCCTCTCCGTTCCTGGTGCCGCGCGGCACGCTTGCCGCGTACAGAATCCAGATCGTCCGTGAAATCCTACGGTCTGCTCTCCTCTCGCGCGACTAATCGGATCAGATTTGCGTTTTTTGCCTCCGTTCCTTCCATACGGACCCGAGAGGTACGGATTGAAGTAAAAAAAAAAAAAGAAGCGAAGCTTATTCTGTCTCCGTCTCCAATTGGAGGGAAAATTGAAGTTGGCCAGGAGAAATTCGCGATTGGAGATTGCAAACACGATTTACTGAGGGCCACATCTCCAGCGATTCTCTTGACCATGGGAGCGGAGGCCATCAATTGATTTCAGTGCTCTTGCCGATGGTAACTCCTCCACCAAATATTTCTCTCACTTCAACTTTCCCCCTGAGAGGGATATTTGGTGACTTGCAATAATGGTTAGAACACTTGACTTCACATGTCCTCGACTTGAAGACATCTTGCTCCTCTACTCGAAGAACAATTAAGACTCAACTTGAGCCTTTTTTCTTGACCCGTCATGGGCCACATCTTGATTGATACCAAAGATCTCTCTCAATTTTGCTCTCCCCCTAAGAGAGATATTTGGTTACACATGAAACTTCATTTACTTGACCCGTCTAGGGTCACCTTGTTGGACCCGACTTGGGCCCTTTTTCGTGATCCATTGTCGCATTTATCATATCCAAAACCACACTTTTCTATATTATAAAAAAAATTCTAAACATGTCACAATAACATTGCACCCTTAATTGCCTGTTATACTGCAATACCAATCTGATTCACCATATTTCCTTTTTATTTCAGCACAAAAACATCTCCAGGTAATAATTACGGACTGAATTAACTTCATTTCGGACCTAACTCCTCAATTTCGGACCAAAACATCCTCATTTCGGACCGAATTACCCTTATTTCAAACTGAATTCTTTTGATTTTTCACAAAATTTGATTTCCAGATGATGCTTGACCCGTATACTAACTTCACAGACAATTATTTTGATATTCTAGACAGATCATGGTCACATAACCAACCAACATCAAATCTTGTTGATTTTAATCTCCTAGAATATAGAATATATACCTTATTTTGTTGTGGTTTGACATCTCCTTTCTTTTATGGCTGTAGTTAGGCTCCAATCACCGCTCATGAGTCACACAACTCGAGCAAAGAACTCTACGACAACTTCATGCAATCTGGTAGCAACAACTTGATGTAGTCGATGCTCCTGCTCGTGCTCCAAAGTCGATGTAGAAAGCCACTCGAATGGTTGTCTATCTCCATATACCTTTTTGGTTGAAGAAACACCCGCCTTACACATGCCTCGAGTCGATCTTTGCTTTCCATCGTCTTCGTTTTGTCCTCCCATCTCTGAACCACGTTCTGATACCATGTTAAGATTTCGAGCGTCTACGTAGCGGAAATTGAGTTTTAGGTTCGAGGAGGCACGATCCAAGTGCAACTGCACATGAACCGTGCCCCTTAGGATTAGTCAGCACGAGGATCTCAGAATTAACAATCACACAATTAGATACAAAGAGAACACGAGATTTAACGAGGTTCAGCACCAACTTGGTGCCTACGTCCTCCACACACACACGCACTCTTTTTATTTATTTTTCTGTAATAATTCTGAGATACATTGTTTGAGGGAGAAGGGAGAAGGGAGAAATAAATAGACATTAAAATTACATAAGGCAACTAGCCTTTTTGGTAATAAAATCAATTCACACAATCTTGTCTTTATTCTCCATAATTTCCTTTTCTTCTGACGTGAATCAGATCCTCTTGATATGGAAATACACCAAGCCTATATGCAGCCTTCGTATCTTGAAGGATTTGGCAGAAAAGCACAAAAAATCTTGCCAAATATGCTAGGTCGATTCACCATTTCGGACCGAAATCCAACCATTTCGCACCGAAATCATCCTGGGTCAGTTGCAGCTTTCTTTGTTCGGTCCGAATTGACCCTTGTTCGGACCGAATTGAGATGAGAATAATTCTCTGTTTTTCCAATTCGATCCGAATTACATGACTGTCATTTGTGTTGATCCGTTTTCTTCACACGAACCTCACGCTACATAATTCGGTCCAAACACACACATGTAGACCTCATATATTTCAACATTTCCCCTCAAGTTGACATGTACACACTTGAAAATGTCAACTTGCCAAATTACTTGTTGGGGTTGGTATCCGTGATCGGTTATTTTCCTTAGTGTCTCACTTTGATTTGTTTAAGACATTTCCAAAAAATGTAGACCTCACGAATTAAAATGTCACTTTGATCACTTTAATTTCCAGGACTTTAGCGTGAATCTTCTCAAAAACAAACTATTGGTACAATTAATTATATTTCTAACTCACATTTTAATTTCGATATTAAGTCTAGGTCCAGTCTATTCTTCTAAGTTTAGGATTTTGCTTGAGGACAAGCAAGTTTTAAGTTTGGGGGGATTTGATACCTCGTATTTATACTATTATTTTGGCCAGACTTTACATCGAAATTGTGACTAAACTCATGAATTTATTGTGCATTTGTGTTTGTTTGTCGAGATTTGGTACTGCAGTCGTTTTTATATTGTTTTACAGGAACTCAAGAAAAACAGCATGAAATGGACAAATTAAACGGCTAGACGACTCATTCCTAGCCTAGGTCAGACCCCGACTCAACCCGACACAGAAGCCACACACTTGCCCGCACGATCTATGCCTTGAAGCATCCAGTCTTTCCAATTCGGACCGAATTGTCCACAATTCGGACCGAATTCCTGTGCAACCTCAACCCAGTGTTTCCAATTCGGTCCGAATTACTCCCATTTCGGTCCGAATTGCCATGCGAGGAAAGTTCTGGTCACTTTTGGAAGGTGTTTTCTCATATGGCAGCGTCTCTAGGTCGGTTTGGCAAGTTAGGAAACACTCCTAGGGCGTCCAAAGATAGGAAGGGAGGCCTAGGATTGCTATATATGCATCATATTGCTTGGGGAGCACATCATCTTACATCCAGCCATCATTCTCCCACCTTCCACCACCGTTCTCACGCCGAAAGGCGTGTGACTTCCACCTTTTCAGCATCACTCGATCATGGCAGTGACTTTGGAGCGACTCTAGACGCGATGACGGCAGTTTCAATCCAACCACGACTTCAGACTTCCGTTCAAATAGGAGCAAAGCAAGATATTGTTGTATCTCTTCCTTTTCTCTTATTTATTGTTGTCATGAAATTTGTATCCTGTTTTATTATTATTTATGTGTTTTGAGACTATGTTAGGCTAGACTTTTATTGTCTTAGGAGTAGATGTAGCTTAATATTTGGTTCGTTATGTGATACTTGTTGTTGATTAGTTATGCTATTTACTTGTTGGAGTTTTATATCTTATGCTTATGCTTAGAATTGATTATTTATTTGTGTTTCTTAATGGATGAATGGCCACATCTTGTTAGGACTAAAACATAAATTAATAATTAAAACCTGCATAGGTAATTCGAGATAGTTAAAAGGCGAAAGTCAATCAACTTTTAACTGAAAGGTGAAGGTTTCTATTAGAAAGAAAGTTTATAATAGATGTCTCGTAGAAAATAACAAGTAAACTCGAGTAAGTCTACCAACATCACGAAAGTTGAGGTACAATACACTTGATGAGGGTTAACACTAGGTTCTATACCAAATATCGTGTCCAATAGGCGAAATCGGAGGACTAGGGAGTTTAGGTATGGCTAGATGGACCTTTAGCACAAACTAATCAAATCAACAAGCAGAACATAGAGTTTACACAGTGGAATACGGACCGAATTGGACACAATACGGACCGTATTGGTGGGTCAGAACACGAGAGTGCTACGATTCACAACCCTGTGACCAATCCTAAGTGAAATCGAACCCTAAGGCATTTTTAATTGCATATTTTAAACCCAGAAAACAACCAAAAATATTTACTTTATTTATTTTAGTCAATTGCATCATTTCTTCAACTGTTTCATTAAAACCAAAACACCATAAAAATTTATCATCTAGCTTTAGTAAAAGGATAAGATTAATATTCATCACCGTATCTGTGGGTTCGACACCTTTGCTTTACTCAAACGACTAGTCAGGTAAACAACGTTTTCTTTTGACCCTGGTTTATACCTCGATCAAAATGAAGCTAATTTGGCAGCGTGAATTATGAGCAAAAGAACCGAAATGGTTAAAAAAATGTTGACATTTTAATTCGTGACTTACCATAAAGGGAAATTAATTTGCCAAATTATGAGGTCTACATGTGTGTGTTTGGACCGAATTATGTAGCGTGAGGTTCGTGTGAAGAAAACATATCAAAATAAATGACAGTCATGTAATTCGGACCAAATTGGTATCAATTCGGACCGAATTAGAAAAACAGAGAATTATTCCCATCTCAGTTCGGTCCGAACAAGGGTCCGAACAGAGAAAGCTGCAACTGACCCAGGGTGATTTCGGTGCGAAATGGTTGGATTTCGGTCCGAAATGGTGAAACGACCTAGCATATTTGGCAAGATTTTTGTGCTTTTCTGCCAAATCCTTCAAGATACGAAGGCTGCATATAGGCTTGGTGTATTTCCATATCAAGAGGATCTGATTCACGTCAGAAGAGAAGAAAATTATGGAGAATAAAGACAATATTATGTGAATTAATTTTATTACCAAAAAGGCTTGTTGCCTTATGTAATTTTGATGTCTATTTATTTCTCCCTTCTCCCTCAAACAATTTATCTCAGAATTATTACAGAAAAATAGATAAAAAGAGTGCGTGTGTGTGTGTGGAGGACGTAGGCACCAAGTTGGTGCTGAACCTCGTTAAATCTCGTGTTCTCTTTGTATCTAATTGTGTGATTGTTTATTCTAAGATCCTCGTGCTGATTAATCCTAAGGGGCACGGTTCTTGTGCAGTTGCACTTGGATCGTGCCTCCTCGAACTTAAAACTCAACTTCCGCTGGGTGAACTCCAAACTCAAATTATTAACATGGTATCAGAGCGTGGTTCAGAGATGGGAGGACAAAACGAAGACGATGGAAAGCAAAGATCGACTCGAGGTATGTGCAAGGCGGGTGTTTCTTCAACCAAAAAGGTGTATGGAGATAGACAACCGTTCGAGTGACTTTCTACATCGACTTTGGAGCACGAGTAGGGGCATCGACTATATCAAGTTGTTGCTACCAGATTGCATGAAGTTGTCGTAGAGTTCTTTGCTTGAGTTGTGTGACTCATGAGCGGTGATTGGAGCCTAACCACAGCCATAAAAGAAGGAGATGTCAAACCACAACAAAATAAAGTATATATTCTATATTCTAGGAGATTAAAATCAACGAGAATTGATGTTGGTTGGTTATGTGACCATGATCTGTCTAGAATATCAAAATAATTATCTGTGAAGTTAGTATACGGGTCAAGCATCATCTGGAAATCAAATTATGTGAAAAATCAAAAGAATTCAGTTTGAAATAAGGGTAATTCGGTCCGAAATGAGGATGTTTTGATCCGAAATTAAGGAGTTTGGTCTGAAATTGTTACTTGGAGATGTTTTTGTGCTGAAATAAAAAGGAAATATGGTGAATCAGATTGGTGTATTGCAGTATAATAGGCAATTAAGGGTGCAATGTTGTTGTGAAAATGTTTAGAATTTTTTTTTTTTTATAATATGGAAAAGTGTGGTTTTGGATATGATAAATGCGACAATGGATCATGAAAAAAGGCCCAAGTCGGGTCCAACAAGAAAGGCCCAAGTCGGGTCCAAGGAGATGGTCCGAGATGGGTCATGAAGAGGGCCCAAGTCGGGTCCAACAAGGAGGCCCTAGTCGGGTGAAGTAAATCAAGTTTCATGTGTAACCAAATATCTCTCTCAGGGGGAGAGCATAATTGAGAGAGATCTTTGGTACCAATAAAGATGTGGCCCATGGAGGGTCAAGAAAAGAGGCTCAAGTCAAGTCTAAAAGGTTCTTCGAGTAGAGGAGCAAGATGTCTTCAAGTCGAGGGCATGCAAAGTCAAGAGTTGTAACCGAGTTTGCAAGCCACCAAATATCCCTCTCAGGGGGAGAGTTGAAGTGAGAGAAATATTTGATGTCCAAGATGGAAATCAAGAGAATAAGCATGAGAGATTATGATCAATGGAGACGAGAGGCTCTAGTCATGTCATATGGTTCAAGTTGGGTCAAGTGGTCAAGGCAAGTCAAGACTTAGACCTTAATCCAAGAATATGACTCGGATCAAGCACAAGTGTGCTTGAGTCGAGTGGATATCATGTCATGCAATGGATTCTACAAGATGGCCAAGAAGGTAAGATCAAGTCATCTGCGAGTCAAGCAAAGGATGCTCAAGTCTAACACATGTCCAGGTCAAAATGATTCGAAACCATTAAAAGGAGAAATTGGAGATGTGATGCGATAGGTTAAGATAAAGAGTTATCTACTTGGTATAAGGTTAGTAAATAAAATAATATCTCTCATGTGATGTGTATGAATGATAAAAGTGGCTTGAGGTAAGAGATTACTTGGCTTTGGTGCACGGGGCATGCCAAGAGGGCACAGACCGGGCAAGATAAATTTGATGCAAGGCGCTAGGGTCTAGCACAAGATGTGTGACTCGTGCCAAAAGAAGTTTTTGATCCATGTGGCGGTGTGTGCCGTCGTCGTGTGTGCGACTCATGGATGGTTTGAAACAAGAACTTGGTGGCATGTGTGTGCCAATGAAGACAAAAGGTGTGTGCCTTAGATGACGGTGTGTACCGTGTGCAGCACTCCACACAAGTGAGACATGACAAGTCAATACATGTCCACTTGAGGGGGAGTGTGAGAAAGTGCTGCATGAAATCGTGCTCTAGATTGAATGCGTGGCACTAAACAAAAAAAAAAGAGCAATGTTGATCAAAGTTAGAAAATAAGGAAAAGAACCAATCACGGATACCAACCCCAACAAGTAATTTGGCAAGTTGACATTTCCAAGTGTGTACATGTCAACTTGAGGGGGAGTGTTGAAATATATGAGGTCTACATGTGTGTGTTTGGACCGAATTATGTAGCGTGAGGTTCGTGTGAAGAAAACGGATCAAAACAAATGACAGTCATGTAATTCGGACCGAATTGGTATCAATTCGGACCGAATTAGAAAAACAGAGAATTATTCCCATCTCAGTTCGGTCCGAACAAGGGTCCGAACAGAGAAAGCTGCAACTGACCCAGGGTGATTTCGGTGTGAAATGGTTGGATTTCGGTCCGAAATGGTGAAACGACCTAGCATATTTGGCAAGATTTTTGTGCTTTTCTGCCAAATCCTTCAAGATACGAAGGCTGCATATAGGCTTGGTGTATTTCCATATCAAGAGGATCTGATTCACGTCAGAAGAGAAGAAAATTATGGAGAATAAAGACAATATTATGTGAATTAATTTTATTACCAAAAAGGCTAGTTGCCTTATGTAATTTTGATGTCTATTTATTTCTCCCTTCTCCCTCAAACAATTTATCTCAGAATTATTACAGAAAAATAAATAAAAAGAGTGCGTGTGTGTGTGTGGAGGACGTAGGCACCAAGTTGGTGCTGAACCTCGTTAAATCTCGTGTTCTCTTTGTATCTAATTGTGTGATTGTTTATTCTGAGATCCTTGTGCTGACTAATCCTAAGGGGCACGGTTCTTGTGCAGTTACACTTGGATCGTGCCTCCTCGAACCTAAAACTCAACTTCCGCTGCGTGAACTCCAAAACTCAAATTCTTAACATGTGTGTGAAGAAAAGACACATGTTAGTTTGGGACATGCATGCAACCTCCATAACTTGACATTTTTTCTGGATCAATAAATCAGAAAAAAAATGGTTAAAGAAAAATAATACAGAAGAATGTATAATTAATCAAGTATTATCAGTTTGGCATACCCAAACAGGGAAAAGAGTTGTCAGTAATTCAACTATTTTCTCATATTGGTTCAGTTCTGTTGGAGCATGCTCTGGTACATTTCCTGATGAAATGTTTGCCTTAGCCTTGCACAAAATTTGACGAGTTCTGAAAATAATTAAGCTGAGTATTAGTACAAAATATGAAGAATTCTCCTGATTTTAATGGATGAAGCACACCATTATAACCACTTCACTAAATGAAAAAGAAACAAATAAAATGGCAAGATGCATCTTTTGATACAACATTGGTGGACTTAACAGAAAGGAATCAAATTCTAGCAAGTATAAACAATCAAATACTTTTTCAAATTGCTTAATTTCTTCTAGTTGCTTCATGTCTTCCAATTGCTTTTCCATTTCTTCTAATTGCTTCATTTCTTAGCACCCATAAAAGGATTTCTGGTCATCTCCTTCTAAATAGAAGTATTTGAAGATAACTGGCACCAGTAGGATATTATTTGCATTTAAATGTTATAACACTGGGAAAGTATGGAAACATGCACAACCTGAAAAACCAGATAGCAAATTATAGCATAACATAAATAGGTACAAGGGAAATACAACACATTTCAGAATTAAATAGAAGTATTTAAAGTTAAATAATGAAGCAAGATAAAACTCATCAAAATGGAGCCAACAATTTCATTTCATTTGTCGCACCATAGTAACAAATTTGTGAATAGAAATATTCAATTCAGCACCTTTCATGAACAAAACGTTTTCTAACTCACAACTTGAATAGTACCAAATAGAAAGCAAGAATTATAAGCCTTAATTGCATTCCATTAGACTTGATACCTCTCATGTTCCTTGGCTTGAGATTAGGTAGTACAACCACCTTACTGTCCTGCACAATTTGACAAGTTATATATAAGAAACTTCCTTTTCTCCACTTCGCATAACAAACAGTGGCAAGAGAAATAAATAAGTAATTGTTCACATATACCAAAGTACCAGTATTGGAGGCACAACGTCAGAATGGTGAAGCTAAATTTATCGCAAACAAGTACATTCAACTCCTTAATCAGGATAAGAAAAAAGAAGCAAAAGAAATACCAGTGAAAAAAGTTGCTGTTCCTAAGACTGTAACAATGCTGGTGTCATGTACCACAACCCTAGTTTCAACTCCTTAATCAGGACAAAAAAAAAAGAAGTAAAACTAAAACCAACAAAAAAAAGGAGACAGTTACCTCAGAGAATTCAGATTGGCGACCAGGATTATTGATGAAAATAAGAATGATTATGAGACTAATTAGCCTCAGATTAAGTCTCATCATAGGCTATTCTTAGAAAAAGTAAACCTTATTTCTTTTCTAGAAATAGATCTTCTACTTTTTCTATTTATAGAAAGTTACCGTTATGTATAGGGAAGTATACGTTAGGAAATTTAGAAAGCAACATGTATATAAGGCAGCAGCTTGCCCTTGTAAAAATAAGCTCAGAAATAATAAAGAAAATATTCTCTCATATTTCCTCATTGCAACATGGTATCAGAGTGGGTTTAATCCGCAAAAACACCTTAATCAGCAAGAAAATCCAACAAAAATTCCTTTCAGCTAGCAAAAGAGTAGGAAATCAATCCAAAATCCTTTAAAACCTTTCTGAAATCTGTTCTTATCAGTAAGAGATAGTAAAAACTTCTTTTCCAGAAAAATCATTTTCCTCTGAAATCGCTTACCAACAACCAAATTCAATCTGCAACCATGAATCAAGAAACTAGTAAACTGACCTCTGAGTTGCTCAACGAAAAAAATTACATGTCTTGGGCTAGGTCAGTCACCTTTGCTCTCAGTGGCAGAGGAAGATTGGGCCATGTTACTGGTACCAGGCTGAAACCTATCGCTGCAAAACCAGCTGAGCCCACTGATGAGGAAACCAAGAAAATTGAGGAGTGGCAGATGGAAGATCACTCTGTCATCACCTGGATTCTGGCATCAATAGAACCAAGACTGTCAAAAATGTTCCTGTACAGTAAAACTGCAAAGGAACTATGGGAGAAAATAGAGGCAGTTTATGGGCAAAGAAACAACTACAGTTACATCTATCAACTTAAGCAAGAGATTTACCAAGCCAGAAAAAATTCCAAGAGCCACACCGAATACCTGGTCGAGTTGACAGCAAATTTTGATGAACTCGATGAATATCTACCTCCCACCACTGATCCTGCCGAGATCATGAAGAGGCAGGAGCACGAGAAGATTTACCTCTACCTAGGCAACCTCGACTCTAGCTACGAAGCCGTCCGCTCACAGATTCTGCTCAGCACAGAGCTACCATCGTTCTCGGCTGTGGTGGCTATGGTGCAAAGAGAAGACGCAAGGCGGACAGCTATGAGCACAGAGACGCAAGAGCAACGCCAGGCGATAGAAGGTCAAGCCTTTGCAGCTGTCAGCTCAAACCCTAACTCCGACAGGGGGAGAAGTAAAGAAAATAGGGATGAGAAATGCACTCATTGCAAAAAAAATGGACACACCATTGATCGGTGCTGGGTTCTCCATCCGCACCTCAAACCGAAGTGGAGAGGTGACAGAGGAAATCGAGGTCAGGGGGCGGCGGTGAAAAAAACAGGGAAAACCCTAGAGACGGAGAGGAAAGGTCTTTGTGTGAAGGGAGAAGAAGATGGTGATGCGGTCGAGTCAAGTAAATCGGCTCGAGCGGAACCGACAGACGCCTCTCGTCTTGATCGACTCGAATCGCAAATCAGCAGGCTGACTTCGCTTCTGGGCCAAAAACTAGGCCAAGCAGGTTTAATTAAAGCCTCATCTTTTATTTCGCAGCCCGTAAACAAAACTGAATTGGATTGTTTAAATAACCAGACTGTATCAGACTGTTTCTTAGAGAATAAATGCCTAACTATAGGATTTAGCACCAAAAGTGGTATTTCTTTACCGTTGCCAATGATGAGAAAATCAAAATTAAGGGTTGGGGAATTGTTAGTCTTTTTGAAAAGGGTTTCCTTCAAGATGTTTTTCTTGTAGAAAATAGTAATGTTAACTTACTTTCTATTAGCAAGCTTTCGAAAGATTTGAATTGCGAAGTAGTTTTTAAATCAAATAATGTTATTTTTCAAGACTTTCTCACCAAAGAGAAAATTGGTGAAGGTTTTCTAGAAAATGGACTTTATTTTTTGAGTAGCAATAAACCTATTTTGAATGTAAGAAGAAGTGAGGACTTAGGTGATCTATGGCACAAGAGAATAGGCCATCCTCCGATAGGATTTTGAAATCTTTGCTTAATTTACCAAAAATTGATTGTAGTAGTTGTGAGACTTGCAAATTTGCTAAACAAACTAGGATTCATTTTTGTTCTTCAAATTCTAAGAGTAATGAAATTCTTGAACTTATTCATTCCGATGTATGGGGACCCGCTCCTATTACTTCTTACAATGGTTTTAAATATTTTGTTATTTTTATCGATGATTTCTCAAAAAATACATGGATGTATTTAATGAGGAATAAAAGCGAGATTTTTTTCCATTTCCAAAATTTTGCAAATTTTGTTGAAAATCAATTTAATAAAAAAAATCAAGATTTTGAGGACCGACAATGGTACGAAATTTGTCAACAAAGCTTTTTCAAACTTTTTAAAACAAAAAGGAATTTTGCATCAAACTTCTTGTGTTTATACTCCGCAACAAAATGGTGTTTCGGAAAGAAAAAATCGTCATCTTCTTGAGGTTACTCGAGCTCTGTTGTTTCAAAATAATGTCCCTAAAATTTTTTGGTCCGAAGCCGTTCTCACGAATCAATAGATTGCCGAGTGCCAACCTAGATTTTAAGAGTCCTCTACAAATTCTTCTTGAAAGAAAAATTAATTTTGATCATTTAAAGGTTTTCGGTTGCACTTGCTTTGTTTATAAAAACCGTTTGCATAAATTCGATTCTACTTCAATTAAAACTATATTTCTTGGATGTTCTTTTCAAAAAAAGGGGTACAAATGTTATGATCCAAAAAATAAAAAACTTTATATTTCAAGGGATGTTTTTGAAGGATGGGTGTTTTGAAAGTTATCTTAGTTAATGATAATTTATATATTGTTCATGATTTTGAATGTTATTGTTATACATTCTTGTTCCATGAATTATTATGTTATGTCTTTAGAAGTGTTCAAGAAGATGCTCTTGGTCTTGAACCGTAGAACTCTTAAGATGAAAACATATGATTCTAAATGTGTTCACAATCGTGGTAATTAAGAGGAACAATAATTACCGAGCAAGATTGTCATGTCGATTGAAGTACATTGTAGTTCTATAAATGTTGATAAAAGATTATCATTCAATGACATGAGTATGTATAAAATGAGTATGCTTTATATATATTGAACATGACCTAACGGGATGGAATATTATATGAATTGTGTTTTGTGTCATTAATATTTCCATCGTGTCTTTGAATCCAAGATATGAGATGTATGGATTTCTCACATGAGAAGCATGTAATGTGATTACTGATAAAGACCATCTCATTACTGATCTTAGTTATCTGTTGATGGAGGGTATTAGTAGTTCGTTGTATGTGACTTGTGCGGGAGAGATTTATATATTGATTATCGTTGTCCCTCAGTTATCTGAGTTATGATATTACTGGGCCCCTTGGTAAAGCGGAATTATATAGCATGCAATATAACTGAGGTAGTTATAATTATAATTCGCTTGAGATACCAAGAAACGAATATATGCAAGAATGACACGATCCTATTTTGCATATTATTCATAATATCATGAGACAAGGATAGACACAAAACTAGTGGATCGGATACGTATCGACTATGTCGTTTGGACGGCTATAATGTAGTGATAGAACCTCTTATAGCTTGTAATATAAATATTTATATTACTACCAAGATGACGTAGATCCTCTAAAAGGTCACACCAACTGAACGTGAAACAACAAGATTTTACATTTTATAGGATGTATGAAAATACATGTGATAAAATGGTAAAATAAATGTCATGATAAATGACATGCTTAGTCCGTAAATAATTTATGAAAGCAATGTGAATATTATTGGTATAATGTTTGAAAAATATTATAAGGAATAATATAGACATCACATAATGCAATAATATGTTTCATATTATTGGTTCATAAATTAATTTACTAAACATATTGCAAATTGATTAGAAGAGAGTGTATGGGGGCAAAAGTGTAATTTCTCAGTTAACACATGAGTTGCCCTAATGCCCTCTTATAAAAGGGGACTTGGATGAGTGGATAGCAGCTAGTTTTTCTCTCTCCCACGTTTTGGTGGCTGGTCACAACTTTTCTCTTGTGTAGAGAAGAAGAAACCCACTCACAACACTCTCTTCTCTCTTGCATAGTTTAGCCACCTAAAGAAAGCTTGTTCTTTGAGGTCTAGGTGGTTGGATCTAAGCTCTAAACTCACCATCCATCTATCTAAGCGCTGGTTGAGTTTGTTGTTTAGGTTCAAGGTGAACCGAGAGGAAGAAAAGGGCGTTGCAACGGCGGTGCAGCGGCTGAAACGAAAACCGAAGGTTTCCAAGAGATCTAGAGAGAAATCGGCTTCTCTCTACAAAGAGATTTGACAATCTCTTGAGGTATAACCTTCTCCCCTCCTCAAATGAAGTTGCTTGCTGTTGCATGTGTGCACATGAGGTGCTTGATAATTTGTTTTGCTGAAATCTTACTCGCTATTGTCATAGAAACGTAGATCCTTTGTGTATCGAGCTTATTCGTGAAGAAAATTTTAAAAATAACACTTCCTTAGTATACACACGAAATCCCAACAGTGGTATCAGAGCTTGGGTCTGTTTTATGGCAATAAGACTATTTATTTTGTGTAAAACTAATTGCACAAGTGTTTAGTTAACTATCTCTCAAGTTTCGGTTCATAGATCTGCTGTTTTTGAGTTCTTTTTGCTTTAAATCACATTGGTACATTTTGAATCACGTTTTTGTTTAGATCTGTAAATTCTCACACTTGTTTGTGATGTGAGGAAGGTAGATCTGGAATAAAACAACAAGTTTAAGCTGTTTTATTAAGAAAAACGAAAATGAGAAAACTGGACACGGTGCTGTTTACCAGTAAACTGTTTTCTGTTTTGGCTGAGATTCAAATGAGCTTAACTTGAACTTGGATGAATGGATTATTGACTTCCTTATATCGTTGGAAAGATATTGAAGTCTAGTTTCTAGAAAACTATATTGTGTAATACAAAAGTTTTACGGAATTTAAAGAATTTGAGTATTTACAGAGGTGACTCAGATCTGTTTTCCAGATCTGGAACACTGTTTTAAAATGCAGTTTTCTCTTAAATGGCTGAACCATTTTTAGATAACTTTATATATTTAGAAAGGTGCTTAAATCTAGTTTCCAGAAATATATATTTTATATTTTTATTCGAAACACACGATTTTTAGCATTTAAATCTTTGACTGGTGCGCAGCTGTCTGAAACTGGAAACTGTTTCTTGAAATCTGTTTTGTATTAACTTAACTTGCACAAGGGACCATTTTGTGAGGTCTAATGTGTAAGAGCTCATCCAAGTCAGACCAGTGGTGATATGAAATTAAAATTTTAATTTGGTTAAGGACTCTTGAGCAGATTAGTTGGAATAACATTTGATTAGTAAATATTTATTCTACAGAAATCATTTTTAGGATTTGAAATGATTTAGATGAATTGAAGAACTTGAGAGATACGGGCTTAACTAAAGTGATGTTAAATAGTGCGGTAAGATTGCATATGTGCACTAACTTTATTTTGCAGGAGGATTGTGGGTTTGTATGGCTCAAGATTCCAATGCCTTGTGTGTTGTAATGAATGATGTGAATGAATGCTTGTAATCGGCCTAAAGTGCCATTTAATTCATTTGATTAATATTGATGTATTAATTCATTCATGGCTTGCATGCCACATGGGATTTTTGGGATTGAGAAATTCTAAATGTAATTTTTATTTTATTTTAGAGTAGTTCTAAAGATAGAATAAGAATTGGGGGCTCTTATAGCTTAGAAACTTATCTTTCACGAAGATGATTGATAGAGCTACAAGAATACAAGCGGGAGCCATACAACCCACGCAGCTTATGAATATATGATGTTGTATGATAATTTGAATGGTTAGGATAGGTATTGGTGCTTGAATACACGACCTACCAAAATTATCAAAGTTGTCATATATTTGCTATGTCCGTGAAAAATCTAAGAGTATCTTTCCTTCTCATTTTATCCACCTTAAGCTAGCAATTCGGGATAAGCATGAGTGTGACCTGGTTGCTGGAAATCGTGGAACTTGCATGAACGGGTTGTTAGGCCAAAAGTGAGTGGGAGTTGTGTGAGGCACTTCTCTTGCTCATTATGTGGGAACAATTCCGTCATACTTGTTGTCCAATAAAATGAGTTTTCTTATACAAATCACCAAGATCTAGGCTTGGGTTTTGGGAAAGAGAGTTCTATTAAGAAATTGGATTATTCTTTCTTAATGAGAACGACAAGAGTCATAAGGTTAAGTAAAAGTCACGTTTTACTTAAAGGTTATGATTGGTGACAAGTACCTACCTGGACAAGTGATCGGTGAGGCCATTTACTTGAAAAGGATCTTGAGTGACTAACAAAACGGACAAACTTAAATCCTTGTTAGTACATTTTGTGATAAGTCATGAACATTAACATATAGCCTAAATTGAATTTTCCAGCTATGTCTACTCTTCCTAATTTTCTGCGTTCTATGGTCGAAAAACACCCCCTTGCTAATGACGGGTCAAACTATTCCGATTGGAACCTCAAATTGAACATTGTCTTGCGCCTGGAGGATCTTTTGCATATTCTGAGTGACAAGTACCCAGAAGAGGCAAAACCAGGCGCACCAACAGACGATGAGAAAGAGGCCCAAAAGAAATGGAATGAGCAGGAACGCACTGTGCGTGGACTGATCTTGGCCACTCTTGGCGATCAGTTGCAGAGAAAGTTCCTTGAGACTCCAGCCAAGGAAATTATGGCACAATTGGAGAAGATGTTCACTGATAGTGCTAGTAAAGAGCGCTATAAGACCACCATCGCACTCACAAGGTGCAAGATGTTGGAGAGTGAATCTGTCTCTGTGCACTTTCTCAAGATGCAGGGTTACCTAGAGAAATTGGAGAAGTTGAATTCTCCAATGCCTCAGGATTTTGCAGAGGATATCATTCTCGGGTCACTCCCTTATTCTTATAAGGGCTTCGTCATGCATTATCATATGCGTGAGAAGAAGATGACAATGAATGAGCTGCATAATGCCCTCAAAACTGCTGAGGTTGACATGGGAAAGACAAAGGAGAATGCTGTCTTATCCATTGCATCTAGTAGCAAGAAGATTGCCAAAAAGAATGGCAAAGGAAAGAACAAAACAAGTAATGGCAAGAGTGGAGGTGCACAAGCAAGCACCTCAAAGGGAAGTAAGAGGAAGAAATCTCCTAACTCCGATACGGAGTGCTTCTATTGCCATGAGAAGGGACACTTCAAGATGAATTGCCCCAAGTACAAGAGTGACTTGGATGGAGGCAAGATTGAGCGCAAGCGTCCCAAAGGTATACTTGTTATTGAGTTAAATTTAAACTTAGCCACAACTATCCAAGATTGGGTAATTGATACCGGATCATGTGCTCACTTAGTCTCTAATGTGCAGGCACTAAGGGATAGGAGATCTCTTTCAAAAGGAGATGTTATGCTGAAGGTTGGAAACGGTGCAAGTATCTCTGCGGTTGCAGTTGGCACCATGGACCTTCATTTATCTAGTGGATTATGTTTAAGTTTAAAGAATGTTTATCATGTTCCTTCTGTATTTCGAAACATTATCTCTGTATCATGCTTGGATGCAGAAGGCTTTTGTTTTGTAATAGATAACTCTCGTATGATTATCTCGAAGAATGGAATAGTTTATGCAAATGCTTTCATTTCCAATGGCTTGTATTTGCTTGATATAAATAGTGATAAACATGTGTTGAATATCAATAACAAGAGACTCAAGACGTCTCATTCAAATGAGACACTCTTGTGGCACTATCGCCTTGGTCATATAAATGAGAAACGCATAAAGAAATTGCAGCAAGCAAATCTTTTGGATTCGCTTGATGGTGATGCAATTGGGACATGTGAATCTTGTTTAACTGGAAAGATGACCAAGACACCATTCAAGAAGAAAGGTGTAAGGGCAAATGGTTTATTGGAATTGATACATTCCGATGTATGTGGTCCAATGAGCAAGAGTGCAAGAGATGGTTATAGGTACTTCATTACCTTCATAGATGATTATAGCCGATTCGGCTATGTGTATCTTATGAAGAATAAGAGTGAATCCTTTGAGAAATTCAAGGAATACAAAAATGAAGTAGAGAACCAACTAGACAAGAGAATTAAAGCCTTACGAACTGATCGTGGAGGTGAATACTTGAGTAATGAGTTTAGCGCATATTTGAAGGAGTGTGGTATTGTGCCACAACTCACTCCACCAGGTACACCGCAGTGGAATGGTGTTTCTGAAAGGAGAAATCGAACCTTGCTGGATATGGTTCGGTCAATGATGTGCCAAACTGAGATACCTTTATATTTTTGGAGTTATGCACTCCAAACAGCGGCTCATACACTGAACATGGTTCCATCAAAATCCGTTGAGAAAACTCCATACGAGTTGTGGACGGGCAAACCGCCCAACATCTCTTTTCTCAAAGTTTGGGGTTGTGAGGCATACGTCAAGCGTATGATGTCAACAAAACTTGAACCCAAATCGGATAAGTGCTTTTTCATTGGATACCCTAGAGAGACAAGAGGGTATAGCTTTTGGCACAAGGAAACGAATACCATATTCGTTAAGAAAGGTGCAGTATTCTTAGAGAAGGAGTTTCTCGAAAGAATCAAAAGCGGTGGCAGTAGAATGACACTTGAGGAAACTCAAGATGATCTACAATTGAGTGATCATGAAGTGAATAATGATATTCAAGATGATCATGAAATGCCACATGAAGCTCCTTTAGTCAGTGGGAGTATGAGTAGTCAAGCTTCACAAAGGATTGTTGAAGAGACTCAGGACTCTCCACTGAGTGTTCGAATGACTCAAGTTGAGCACGAACCTATTCTGCAAGAAATTGTGGAAGAAGTTCAAGGAGCTCAAGAGGAGTCACAAGAACAAAGAGAGCTTAGAAGGTCAACAAGGTTGAGAAGGAAACCCGACTTTTACATGGGCCTTCATGAGATCTTAGTAATGGATACTGAAGATCCCTTGACCTATGAAGATGCAATGAAAAGCAAAGACTCCAAGGCATGGCATGAAGCCATGGAATCCGAAATACAATCCATGTATGACAACCAAGTTTGGGATTTGGTTGAGCTTCCTGAAGGAAAGAAAGCCATTCGAAATAAATGGGTTTTCAAAAGGAAGATGGACATGGATGGTAACTTAGCAACCTACAAGGCAAGGCTTGTAGCGAAAGGTTTTAGTCAGATCAAAGGAATTGACTATGATGAAACCTTTTCACCAGTTGCTATGTTTAAATCCGTTCGGATTATGCTTGCTATTGCCGCATTTTATGACTATGAAATATGGCAATTAGATGTCAAAACAGCCTTTCTAAATGGAAAGTTGGATGAGGATGTGTACATGGTACAACCTCAAGGTTTTGAAGATCCCAAGAATAGCAGCAAAGTATGCAAGCTTCAAAGAGCCATTTATGGCTTGAAGCAAGCATCAAGGAGTTGGAACAAACGTTTTGATGAAGAGGTTAAAACCCTCGGATTCATTCAATGTAAAGAAGAACCTTGTGTATACAAGAAGGTCAGTGGGAGTCACATTTTGTTCTTGATCCTATATGTCGATGACATATTGTTAATGGGGAATGAGCTATCTTTGATGGAGCAAACCAAGAACTCATTGAAAACAACATTTTCAATGAAGGACATGGGCGAGGCTCAATATATCTTGGGGATTAAGATATATAGAGATAGGCCTCGAAGACTCATTGGTCTTAGTCAAAAGGTGTACATTGACAAGCTCTTGGAAAAGTTCGAAATGGATTGTTCCAAGAAAGGAAATGTACCAATGAGTACGTCTGTGCAACTTAGCAAGTCGCAGTGTGCCAAGACACGCGAACAGATTAAGTACATGGAGAACGTTCCTTATGCATCAGCTATAGGTTCAATCATGTATGCTATGACTTGCATAAGACCCGATGTCGCGTATGCTCTAAGCATGACAAGTCGTCATCAGGCTTCACCTGGCCCAACACATTGGGCTGCAGTCAAGAATATTTTTAGGTACCTGAAAAGGACCAAAAATAAGTTTCTTGTCTATGGTGGCCAAAAGGAGCTCATTGCAGAAGGTTACACTGATGCTAGTTTTATGACCGATTCGGATGACAGAAGATCCCAATCCGGATTCGTCTTTCTTCTGAATGGTGGAGCTGTGAGTTGGCGTAGTTTTAAGCAATCAACTACGGCTGACTCGACCACCGCAGCAGAAGTCATGGCGGCTGCAGAAGCAAGCAAAGAGGGAGTTTGGATAAAGAAGTTCCTTGAGGAACTAGGCGTCGTTCCATCAAGTGAAGCACCTTTGGAGTTATTTTGCCACAATAGTGCATCTATCTCGCAAATTAAAGAGCCAAAGTCGCATCACAAGACGAAGTTCATGGATAGGAAGTACTTCGTGACGAAGGACTTTATCGACGATGGGAAAATTTCACTAGTATGGGTGGACACAAACAGCAACACAGCTGATCCCTTCACTAAGGCATTATCGCAAGCCAAGAGTCAAATTCATTTTGAGACCATGGGTCTGCGAGACCATGGAGAGTGGCTTGAGGATTGATATTGTTGTATGTTTCTAGTTTTAGAGTTTATGCATGAGATATGCATGTGTAAGAAACTTTAAAACAAGTGGGAGACTGAAGGATGGGTGTTTTGAAAGTTATCTTAGTTAATGATAATTTATATATTGTTCATGATTTTGAATGTTATTGTTATACATTCTTGTTCCATGAATTATTATGTTATGTCTTTAGAAGTGTTCAAGAAGATGCTCTTGGTCTTGAACCGTAGAACTCTTAAGATGAAAACATATGATTCTAAATGTGTTCACAATCGTGGTAATTAAGAGGAACAATAATTACCGAGCAAGATTGTCATGTCGATTGAAGTACATTGTAGTTCTATAAATGTTGATAAAAGATTATCATTCAATGACATGAGTATGTATAAAATGAGTATGCTTTATATATATTGAACATGACCTAACGGGATGGAATATTATATGGATTGTGTTTTGTGTCATTAATATTTCCATCGTGTCTTTGAATCCAAGATATGAGATGTATGGATTTCTCACATGAGAAGCATGTAATGTGATTACTGATAAAGACCATCTCATTACTGATCTTAGTTATCTGTTGATGGAGGGTATTAGTAGTTCGTTGTATGTGACTTGTGCGGGAGAGATTTATATATTGATTATCGTTGTCCCTCAGTTATCTGAGTTATGATATTACTGGGCCCCTTGGTAAAGCGGAATTATATAGCATGCAATATAACTGAGGTAGTTATAATTATAATTCGCTTGAGATACCAAGAAACGAATATATGCAAGAATGACACGATCCTATTTTGCATATTATTCATAATATCATGAGACAAGGATAGACACAAAACTAGTGGATCGGATACGTATCGACTATGTCGTTTGGACGGCTATAATGTAGTGATAGAACCTCTTATAGCTTGTAATATAAATATTTATATTACTACCAAGATGACGTAGATCCTCTAAAAGGTCACACCAACTGAACGTGAAACAACAAGATTTTACATTTTATAGGATGTATGAAAATACATGTGATAAAATGGTAAAATAAATGTCATGATAAATGACATGCTTAGTCCGTAAATAATTTATGAAAGCAATGTGAATATTATTGGTATAATGTTTGAAAAACATTATAAGGAATAATATAGACATCACATAATGCAATAATATGTTTCATATTATTGGTTCATAAATTAATTTACTAAACATATTGCAAATTGATTAGAAGAGAGTGTATGGGGGCAAAAGTGTAATTTCTCAGTTAACACATGAGTTGCCCTAATGCCCTCTTATAAAAGGGGACTTGGATGAGTGGATAGCAGCTAGTTTTTCTCTCTCCCACGTTTTGGTGGCTGGTCACAACTTTTCTCTTGTGTAGAGAAGAAGAAACCCACTCACAACACTCTCCTCTCTCTTGCATAGTTTAGCCACCTAAAGAAAGCTTGTTCTTTGAGGTCTAGGTGGTTGGATCTAAGCTCTAAACTCACCATCCATCTATCTAAGCGCTGGTTGAGTTTGTTGTTTAGGTTCAAGGTGAACCGAGAGGAAGAAAAGGGCGTTGCAACGGCGGTGCAGCGGCTGAAACGAAAACCGAAGGTTTCCAAGAGATCTAGAGAGAAATCGGCTTCTCTCTACAAAGAGATTTGACAATCTCTTGAGGTATAACCTTCTCCCCTCCTCAAATGAAGTTGCTTGCTGTTGCATGTGTGCACATGAGGTGCTTGATAATTTGTTTTGCTGAAATCTTACTCGCTATTGTCATAGAAACGTAGATCCTTTGTGTATCGAGCTTATTCGTGAAGAAAATTTTAAAAATAACACTTCCTTAGTATACACACGAAATCCCAACAGTTTTCTTTTTGGAAAATGAGCCTTTCTATAGAGAAGGTAACGAAGAAAATTTAGAAACTAATTGTTTGAGTGATTTTGTCTCTCCTTATATTACTAACTTTGATTCAAGGGAGATCCAAGAGGGATCAAGTAATAATGTAGGTGAAGAACCACAAGAGGAGATAGATGGAGAAGAAGATTTTTTGGAGCATAATGAAGAAAGTAATGAAGAAATCATTCAACCAAGGCGTTCAAGTCGTCAACCACAACCCTCAACTCGACTTCGGGATTATGTGACATATTCAGTACAATACTCCATTCAAAACTATTTATCTTATGATAATATTTCTAGGGATCATTACGCCTTCCTAAACTCCTTGTCCAAAATTGAGGAACCAACCAATTATGAGGTAGCGAAAAGGGACCCAAATTGGTGTAAGGCAATGGAGGAAGAACTTCATGCTTTAGAAAAAAATCAAACTTGGGAACTTTGTGAATTACCAAAAAAGAAAAAACCGGTTGGTTGTAAGTGGGTGTACAAAATTAAATACCATAGCGACGGTACCATAGAACGGTACAAAGCTAGATTGGCGGCCAAAGGGTATACCCAAACTTATGGTATAGATTACCATGAAACCTTTGCACCGGTGGCCAAAATGAACACCGTTAGGATACTTCTTTCCATAGCGGTAAATAATAATTGGACCTTACATCAAATGGATGTTAAAAACGCATTCCTTCAAGGAAATCTTGAAGAAGATGTATACATGTCATTACCTCCCGGCCGCAAAAAAGAGAATATTTCTAACCTTGTTTGTAGGTTAAAAAAATCTATTTATAGATTAAAGCAATCACCGAGGGCATGGTATGGAAAACTTTCTCAATTTTTATTATCTTGTGAGTTTAAAAAAAGTGGAGCCGATTCATCATTGTTTGTTAGAAATAATATCAATGGTACTACCGTGGTCTTAGTTTATGTTGATGACATAATCATAACCGGTAACAACCAAATTGAAATTGATAATATCAAAAAGGACTTGAAGAAAAAATTTGACATTAAAGATCTAGGCATATTAAAATATTTTCTTGGAATAGAAATAGCTCACTCCTCAAAGGGGCTATTTATATGTCAAAGAAAATATGTGCTTGATCTACTTAAGGAAACGGGTAAGCTAGGATGTAAGTCGGCCAAGACCCCTATTGATGTGAATATTAAACTTAATAGTGAAGATGGTAAGCCATTGGATGATGTTAACCAATTCCAAAGGTTAGTAGGAAAGTTAATTTACCTAACGGTAACAAGACCGGACCTAGCCTTTGCGGTAAGCTTAGTAAGCCAATTTATGCATGCACCCCGGACCACACATTTAGAGGCTATACATAGGATTTTAAGATACTTAAAAGGGTGTCCCGGTAAGGAAATATGGATGAAATGTAATGGAACTAACATACCGTGTGGCTATTCCGATGCAGATTGGGCCGGAAACTTTGATAGAAAATCAACTACCGGTTTTTGCACATTTGTAGGCGGAAACTTAGTCACATGGAAGAGCAAGAAACAAAAGGTCGTGGCACGATCAAGCGCCGAAGCGGAGTATCGAGCCATGTCATCTACCGCAAGTGAACTAGTTTGGATTAAGCAATTACTAGCCGATCTATATGTGGATGTCAAAGAACCAATGAAGATGTTTTGTGATAATCAAGCGGCTAGACATATTGCGGCAAATCCGGTGTTTCACGAGCGTACCAAGCACATCGAAGTAGATTGTCATTTCATAAGAGAAAAGGTCCAATCCAAAGAAATAGAAACTCCATTCGTAAGAAGCGGAGATCAATTAACGGATATATTCACAAAGGGATTGACCATTGGAAGGTTTGAAGAAATCAATTGCAAACTAGGATTAATCGATATCTTCAATCCTAGTTTGAGGGGGAGTGATGAAAATAAGAATGATTATGAGACTAATTAGCCTCAAATTAAGTCTCATCATAGGCTATTCTTAGAAAAAGGAGACCTTATTTCTTTTCTAGAAATAGATCTTCTACTTTTTCTATTTATAGAAAGTTACCGTTATGTATAGGGAAGTATACGTTAGGAAATTTAAAAAACAACATGTATATAAGGCAGCAGCTTGCCCTTGTAAAAATAAGCTCAGAAATAATAAAGAAAATATTCTCTCATATTTCCTCATTGCAACAATTATGCTGGAACTCAGGTCGGATCTCAATATCTGTTGAGTTTGTTTTTATGAATTTCGTGCAACAATCTGGTGAAATTTGAACTTAGGAATGGCTAATCAAATTCATAAAAACATGTGTGCATAATTACATGGCAAGCACCATGGTTAACGAAAACTGACTTGAGAAAGGTGTGCCGATCTAGGGTTTGATTGTGTGATCAGAGAAAGGATACGATGTGCGATCTGAACTCTAAGTGGTGCCAGAGAGAAGGAATGCTGTCAAACCTAGTAGAGAGTGGCACAGAATTCAGATAGGAAAGTAGGTACGAGAGAGAGGAGAGGTGCGAATAAGTTTCACAGGATAGAGCGGAGGCGGGCAGCTCAAAGCGAGAAGAAGAGGAGAGTTGAGGTGATGTGAGACTGGAGATGAGAAATAGTGGGAAGGAGAAAGAAAGAGGCGTGGTGCCGTGGTGGCCGCTTGGCGGGTTAAACTGTCGAGTGGATCCGATATCGGAGGAACAGAGGCAAATAACGCATGTCCGATCCGATTAGTAGCGCGATAGGAGAGGGATCAACACAGACCATAGGATTTCACGGACGATCCTGATTCTGTGCGCGGCACGACACCAGATTTGGGTTTCTCTCGGTTCCTCCGGATCCGAATTAAAGGAGCTAGCGATGCATATCAAAATAAAAAAACAAAGCTTATCTTCCTCCGTGAGTTTACTCTGTTTGGTTCGATGGTGGAGGGTGGGAAGGAAGTAAAATATAAAGAGAGAATGAAAGGGTTGAGATAGAAAGTAAAATAATTTTATATTTCTTGTTTGGATGAATAGTGAAGGAAAATAAAATATAAAGAGGAAAGAAAAGGGATGAGATGGAAAGTGAAATAATATTATATTTGTTGTTTGGATGAATGATGAAGGGGAAAGAAAATTAATTATTCCTTTCTTTTCTTATCTCTTGTTTGGATGAATTAATTTAAAGAGGGGAAATAATTAAACTTGACTAATCTACCCTTGAACTTTTAACTCAATCATCTCATAAAATCAGTACGAATCCAAAATTTTAAAAAGCTTGTACTTCATGCCATGCAAGTAGCCAAGTAACAACGGATACGAATCCAAAATTTTGAAGGTAGCTTGATATTGAACTAAGCGAATATGCATATACATATTTTTGTCTCCCGCTAAACTAAAGTAGAAAATTAATGACCAAACAATGCCAAACTGTACCAGTACTTGTGCCCCTGTACACGTTATTGGGCCGAACTATACCAGTACTTAACGCCAAGCTGTACTAGTACCCCTTTCTCTAAACTCTACTAATTCTTGGAAATTGACAATTGTGAATCAGGATCAATAGCATGCGATTCTCATCCCAATCAACGAAGTCAAGCATCACAAGTACTTGTATCTAGATGAATTCCTTTGGAATTCAATTACAATAAATCAAGAACCTATTCAGGCATTGTCAACAAGTGTATTATTTCACAGGAAACAACAAAAATTGCTTTGAGCCATTCTAAATTGTCCACAATAAACTGTCAATAAACTGTCGACAATTAAGCCAACACAAGTAAATCTAATATAATAGACAAAGTAAATTGTCCATGAAAGTTTAAGCCACCCAATTGGTTTATCCCGTGACGAAGCTAGAAAAATTTACAATGGGGTTCACTAAATTAATAGTATTCAAAATCGTCACATTAAATTTAGATAAAATTAGACTCAAAACAAATATTGTCAAGAATTACACTACATAATATGTATGGGGTTGAACATTGTAAAATTAACTATATGGTCAAAATAATAAAATTGCATTTTATACTTATTGATACTCATCACCAATAATATTATTTTTAAAAATTGGGGTGAAATTGACACCCCTTTCTTCTATGTAAATCCGTCCGTTTATCATATGAATTATTGGAGCAATATGAACTGTCCAATCAAAATTTATATATCTCAAATCTCTATAAATCCTGCTATTCTCAAAAGAAGGAAAAACAACGACAGGAAGAACTAAACTAACACAAAATTAGCATCTATAACTGCTACTCACTGTCATGCTTTTATCTCTATATGCCTTTCCTTTTCATAGCTCCTCAGTTAAAAAGTGGTTTTCTTTAGAAACTTAAACATCTAATTGCAGCCTGACCCAACCTTTTTTTGTTTCTTGAAAAAGCCAATTTGAAGTAGCAACTGGCAACCTGAGTAACCCTCATTTTGGAATAACCTGAGTGACAGGCCGATCTGAGCAATAGGTAGCAGATTCTCCCTGCAAGCATTAAACCAAAAAAATTGATGAAATTATCAATTTATAAAACCACTATTCATCACATCAGGGTTTCCAGTTCCTCTTCTAAAGTGACCAATCAAATTGATACTCAAAACATGATTTGCTACTCTACCTGCTTATGCTAGATTCGCCTTTTATTCTTTCCTTGAATTAAAAATACATTACTGCTCGTAATTAACTAATGTATGGTAATTAGAAAATACTGACTGCTTTTATATTCTCAAAATGCTTAGACTTAAGACAACTTTGAAAAGTATTAATTATTTATGCTTCAGCAGGTTCTATCAGATACGTATTGTAGGAAAGTCTCCTCCCAAAAGGCTTTTGGACACGGTAACAGCGGTAGCTCCCAATTGATTTTGAATTTGTATTCTGAGATCCAAACGTCGGAAATTTCCGATTTCCCATTCCATTCGCTTTCTTCCCATCCACTCCCTTCATACCAAACAGACTGTTAGAGAATAAAAGAGAAAACGAGAGAGAGAGAAAGGAGGCAATCGACGGCTATCGTCGTGGAAGCGAAGCTTGAACTGGATCACTCCTCCGAATCCTGTCTCGTCTTTTGGTTCTATTCTGGTGTGAAGAATGGGGAGGGAGAAAGGTCGAGATCGGAGAAAGAAGGAAGTGTTGATGGAGAGGTCGCGAGAGGTTCCCACTGGAGAAAGGAGGTTGACGAGATCGCATCTTGTGAGTAATCGCCAGGTGTTAACTTTAATTTTGTTTTTATTTCTCTAAATTTCGATAGGTGTAGTTAAAACATGGACAATTATCCTCGATTATGAGTAATTTCCTTATGAGATATATATTGGGTATGCTGTTACTAGTTCAGCACCTAGTAGTAGGATGGGTGTACCATACCAGATCAGTGCTTACCAGCTGATGCAGTGACAAATCTTTGTGTTGTGCTACGGAAAGGTCTTAATACAAAAAAAAAAAAAAAAAAAAAAAAAGTACCAAAAATGTTCAATTAGTTCCCTCTAAAACAGTACTGAAAGGTCTTCATATTCTGTCACTAACTATAGCTTTTTGTATTACAGAAAAGTCACTTTCTGTAGCTTAATCACAGCAAGGGGTAAAGTGCAAAATTAGTAATTTCAATAATTTATATTACTTTGTCGCTAACTATTTATATTACTTTGCATATTTATTTGAAATATACTAATTTTTGTTAGAAAAAAGAAGGCATACAAAATGGATAAGGTAAAAGAAGACAATGAGGTTGATCAAGGAGACGATGTCGAAGAAGAGGATAAATGAGAGTCATTGGAAATTTGCAAAAATTTTTTAGTGCTTTTGTGAAACATGCTAATGATGACATTATAGATAGCCAATATGTTGGTATATTTTTGGTAATATGTTGGTGTATTTTTGTACTTAAGAATGAATTGACTAATATGAATGCTAATGATTTATTTTGGTCTGAGGATTGAATGATTAGCATTGCTGCCTTGCTGGTATAGAATTTCAACTTTTTTGTTATAACTTGTTTCTTTAATGTTGATATACCTTGCTGGCACAGCTTTTCTTATAAAATGATTAATTTTGGATTGAATATCACTTTCTTGTTTGAAGAGAATGATTAACAACTTGGTACAATTTGATGGTCAATATGTATGTCAAAATCAGCCATTTCCAAATGGAAATATCAGCCACTGGTCCATAAATGTCCTGAAATCGGAAATATCAGCCACTGGTCCATAAATGTCCGCGCACATCCACGTGTTTATACTCTATTTTTTTCACTTTGTTTCCATAAATGCCCCCTGGTCCTTTTTCCAATATCAGCTCTATTGTGCTATTTTGCTGTATACTCTAGCTTCAGGAAATAGCAGCTCATTAATGCATATGCGTTTCATGAAATAAGGTTTATCATCATTATTTATGCATATGCCCTGGACTAGTGTAATTAGGTAATGCAATAAGCTCAACCCGAAATAAGCATATACTAGTGTTATCAGGTAATGCATATGCCCTGGTTTTATCATCATGAAATAAGCTCAGACCATTAAAATACTAGTGTTATTACCTCTGTTTTAGTAAATATAGTATTTGATTGAACAGAAAGATTATTCAAGAGTATTGTTTCAAATGTTGGACATTAAGCTATCCTCTGAAAGGTTCAGAAAGGTTCAGTCAAGTACTCCTTATAATGCATATAAGTGTCCTATAGAGATAATTGGGACATATTTTACAAAATTGTACAATTTTACAAAATTCCATCTGAGTATAGCTTGTATATCTAATAGGGGCATATTTCAAATACAACAAACGTTGTAAATCATGTGCAATTATGGATAAATACTGGGTATCCTAATCATAGAAACCTATAAACAGATTTAATAGAAAATATCTTATTTTGTTTTTCTTTAACCAATTTAACTAGCAGCTATGGAGTAACACAAATTTACCTCCTAACCACTCTGGACTAGTACGGTGTTGTATAGCATTGAATAGAAATTTATCTCCTAACCAGCTATGCCTAGAACCTGGAATTTTCTAAAAACACAAATTTATATCAAAACCTGTAACCAAGTGAACCAACATATCTCCTTGTCTTTCTAAGAAATCTACTAACAGCCTTCCTCTTCAGTAACAGCACATCATCAACCAGCAACCAACATTGGAGATGGCAATTGAAGATGAAGCTTAATTTCATGTAGTAACCAACAATGAGATGTGAAATTGCTCGAAATTAAAATATAGTTGAGTTCACTAAATTGTCATTACCATCAGATTTTGCAATTCTATGTTTCCTTGAGAAATCGCTGGAGATGTTACTGCTGGAGAAGTGCCGGAGAAGTTTGCAATCTCCACTCCCACAGTCGTGTGACCGCTGGAGAAGTGCTCGCGAGTTCTCCTCCTGGCCCTCTCGCCAAATCCAATTTTCCGTCCAATTGGAGACAGAGACAGAATAGATAGTAGCGATGCTTTCTTTTTTTTTTCAACACTTCAAACCACACCTTTTAATCCGATCCGATCCGATAAGATGAGATTATCCAATAAGGGTAGCGTTTCGTTCTCACACGGTCCAAAATTGTTAGTTTAGAAGAATCACTTCCCATCGTGTTCACTGGCAAGCCTGGTGGGGTGGATCGAAAGAGGGGCAAGCCTGGTGGGGTGAATTTTCAAAAGTTAAGAACCAAGTATAAGAATGACTACGAGCATGCTAATCTTTTTTCCCTTCGCTATCCTTGATGCCACAGGACAATTTCTGTATCACGACTCACGAATTCACGACCTCAAATCAATTTGGAGGAAAATCTCACGTTATTAGGTAAGGAGAGGGAGATTCTGAACGCTGGGACCTATGAATTAAATATAAAAAAAGCTTTAACGGAAAGAAGTTAAGCCGAATCAGGAAGCAGAGCTGCAGAAGGCGTTGACAATAAGGCTGTGCTCCAGAAAGTTAAGAGAGGACCAGGAGGGCTGCTTCGACATGCACATTCATGATGCTTTTTGTTGTTGATTCCTTTGTGTTCAGCAAGCGAAGGTCTGTTTTTCATGCAATTGTTACGTGTGTTCAGTCAGCTAGTGATAGTGATAGCGAAGACTTCTTGAACTTGGCCATAGCTTAGTGATAGTGATATGAAGGTGAAGACTTCTTGAATTTGACCATTAACTTATGATTTTGTCCTAGTGGCCAACATTTTTCTCAGATTGATTTTGTCCTCACGAGGAGAGAGGACAAACGAGCCTTATTTTGATAATGCGGCAATCAATCATCAAGAAGTTCAGTATGCGCGGCGCTCTAGTAGTCAAAGTAGTCAAGTATATTTTGCATATATTGTTAGTAAATTATATTAGGGCTCATTACATGATTGGACGAGGCAGCGGGGACCACCTTTCAAATAAATTTTTAGCTAGGCACAATTATAATATAATAAAATTTTAAGAATAAAATAAATAATAAATTTAATAAACAAAGTCATTCTAAATATATATAATTAAAATATTACAAAATACATTATATTTTTCATAAATCTTGTCACTTTTTCATGATCTTTACTTCACTATCAATCACCAAAAAAAAAAAATACAAAAAAGTAAAAAAAAAAAATCTAATTTTAATTTTCTAATGCAATTAACAATCCTTTTGTGCGACTTCATTGTTTGAAATCGTTACATAATTGCCTCACCAGGAACCTCTTTGAATATATCCTTTCTATGTAGGTGACCAAATTATCATTCAAAAAATCATCTCCCATTTGACTTCTTAAACGAATTTTAATAAGCTTCAAACGTACTCACTTACAATTTGATGAGGTTGTCTTTTTATTAAAAAAAAAAAACTCCCCATTTCTACAATAAATAAATTTAAAATAATTATAAGCATTCAAATTACAAACTAATGAATGGGCGAGGGTGATAATCTTAAATCCACATACTTTCAACTATTTAATATTTATGATCTGTAATTAATCAATAATAAATAATAATTTTTTGGTATCTCAAGAATAGCAATCTGGATGATTCAAATCGTGGTCATAGACTCAATTTTGAAATGTTGTCAATTTGATGATTCAAATCGTGGTCATAGACTCAATTTTGAAATGTTGTCAATTTGAGATCATTAAACAATTGCAAGTGGTCCATTAGAAGCAATTAAGTAAGGACCAATTTTTCTAGTATGAACGAAAGTCGATATTAAGGATTACGATTTACGAATATCGACCTTCTAAGGATTTGTCTGACGATTTTTAGGGGGGAACAGAAAAACGATTGTTTGACCCCTGGCCCAGGCACCCATCAATTCCAATCACACGCGCGGAGTCGCATCCTCAGCAGCTATTTTTTTTGACTGCTTGGAGCAGTCCTTTTCAATTAGCACTTTAGTGTGGTGAATGTGTGATCTACGTACTCAACGGAAAAGAAAGAATCTGGAACAAAGACACGTCTTTATAAACACGACCCTTACAAGGCTTGCTCATAATTTCTATTACTTGACTCTTAGCCATTAAAAATCTAAAAGCTAGGCATATATGGCAGCACCTGACAATATTCATTCCCTGTTTGAACGTCAAAATGGAAGACGACTTATGCACATCGCCAGAAAGACGATCACCAAAACTGACTTAGATAAACGGCAAAGCCGACTTCGGCTGTCGGGATCATCTGAAAGTGTAATACAACAAGAGTTGCTCTCTTTGAAGCAACAAGCACTGGCAAATTTTCTCCCTCGGGAAGAGATGGCCAGAATGATCGACACAGGTTTTCTCACGCCAGGGGACATGGGGAGCGCAATAGAATTGGAAGGTGTGAGAGTGGTAGTTTTTGTCCTTTACCCAGGTGAGATGACTAGGCTGGGCCAAGGGAAACTCAAAAAGTGGAACTGTGGTTCAATTGTGATTCATGGTGCAAATGTGTTTCGAGCATGGAGCCACCTACACGAGGGCGATGTAGTTGATCTGTGGGGGTTCAAGGATGAAGAAAATATACTATATTTTGCTATTCACAAGGTGTGATATCTTGGTTTTGTTACAGAATGTCATGGTCTTTACAATTATAGTAGGTTACTATTATGCAATCAATCAGATTTTATTATGATATCTAGAATCTTTAGGATTTATTTTTAATTTATGTTTCCTGATTACAGGTTTTGTATTTTATATATGTAACAGTTATCAATCAAGAAATTCTATTCAAAATCCAATCACAACGGTTAACATGATATAGAGCCCTGATTCGTTCTTGCCAATGGCAGAACGAAGATCGTGACTACAGCAATTTGAAATCTCGATCCTGTAAATTCTATCTCTAAAATTCTGTTTCTTCCTTCTATTGCCTCTCTATCCTCTCAAATCACCATCTGTCAAAACCCCAGTCGGTACTGTAGCCGGCCGTCAAACGCCGGGACTATAGCTCGCCGTTGCCTCCCACTTCCAAGTCCAACCACGAACCTGCACCTCTGTTTCGCTGTGATTAACATAGGTTTGCACCTCTGTTTTCACTCTGACCTAGGTCATCGACTCCCTGCAACTCGCCGCCTCCTCCGTACTCCAGGTCACCATCGAGTATAAACCCGCCTCTGAATCGTTGTTCCCTTCCGCCACTGCACCTCCGGTCGCTAGCCTCCTTCAGCCGCCTCTGCTCCTCTCTGACACCCATGCCAATCTGATCGGACAAGGTGCACAGCCTCCGCTTGGCTCTGTACTCACAATACCTCCTCACATCACAACCACCGCATGCCGCTCCTCAATCTCCGTCGAACACAAGACCAGAGCCTCAACCATCTTTCTCCTTCTCGGATCCTGACTTGACTCCGATCCTTGCATCAGACCACCGAGCACCAGACCTCCGCCACCCACCCGATCTGTGCTCTCACTCCCTCTGGCTTTGCATCTCCTCCGTCTGAATCCATCCGCTCTCTCTCTTTCTCCGCATCCGCACACGTGGGTTCTCTCTGGTTATGTTCTTTCTTTTTTTCTCTCACGCGTTTGGTTTGGAGAAGAAAGATGCAAAGTTACAAAAATGACCCTGAAAACATTATAAATTGTTTGCCTTGGTCTCATGTTCTGGTTCGCAAAGACTGAACCTCTACGCTCCCTCGATCTGTGAGCCGTGCAAACACCAAAATCTTCCCATTGTTTGCAATCTGATCCCTCTGATAATTAAAATTCTGCCTCTGCCACGCCTCTTCCCACCGTCGCTCTGAGTTTCTACTCCCTCTTCAACGGCACCCAGATCCTCTGGTCGGCGACTAGCTGGTCGGCAGAGGATCCGAACCGTCTGATTTAATCTCAACGGCTAAAAGGGAGCCCCGTGAATTCTACCACTCCCGAAAAAAAATATTGGCCCGAAAAAAATGAACCGTTGAGGTTAAATCGGACGGCTCGGATCACGCGCCGACCAGGTGGTCCGCACATTTCTGCCGACCAAAGAATCCGGATGCCTCTTCAACGCATGCAAATTGATTCTTGTCGTCGCATTTCGGTCACATCCTTCAGAGATCTTGGATGGTGATTATAATTGTGACACCGAGTTTGCAACACATCGAATTCATGATGTTAGGCATCTTGGTGCCTTCTTCGTGCACCAATTCGCTTAAGTCATCCTACAAGAAGATGATGTCGAGTACCCGATAACAATTCCGTCTTGTGCATCAATCACTCGAGTCATTTAACTGTTTTGTTCATTCGATGGCAGACAACATATGCAAACTTCACATGTTAAGTCATGCTCAGTTTGAGAGGGGTGTTACAGAATGTTATGATATTTACAATTATAGTAGGTTACTATTTTGCAATCAATTAGAATCTTTAGGATTTATTTCTAATTTATGTTTCCTTATTAATCAGGTTTTGTATTTTATATATGTATGACTCTGTAACAGTTATCAATCAAGAAATTCTATTCAAAATCCAATCACAACTGTTAACAGGTTTGACTTGTTGTGTCCATTTCTGTTCAATCCAATAATTAATATTTACTAGCAGCAGTTCCCGCTCAATGTGCGGGCGAACTTTAATATGAGAATTTATTATTTGACATGATATGTTGTCCATTTTGAATATTTAAGGTCAATGTTATCCTGATTGGGGTTGAAGCTAGCAACTATATTCACCGATTTAGACAAATATTTCTTGAGATCCTCTAATTTTGACCGAAAGACTCAAGCCGTTAGATTGGATCGTTCTTGTGTAATTTGTTTCGGCAATAACTCATCACAAACAAGAAACATATAATTCGATGAAAATGGATTTTTTTTTTCGAAATATTGACTGCAGCTGTCAAGCGAGAAAATAGACATTTTTCAAGAAGTAAAATTATTGAAAGATTTTTTTTAGGGATAAATTAGTCAATTCGTTATTGGTACATCAATTTCTTCATTATTTTTGCTGAAGATTTTTGTTAACACCCTCCATTTTAATTTCCATATCACATTTTCTATAATGAATTCGTAATTCATAATAATAAGAAGAACATTCAACATTAAACTACCACATAAAATTTTTTGGCATTATTAATGAGCTCCTTGATATATGGAAATATCTCTTTCAAATATTCTTCTAGCAAATGTTATTTTATGACCTTGTTATACAATTAACTATCACCAATTTTTATTGGAGAGCAAATTGTCACACGTTTCTCTAATGCTTTTGAATAGGAAAGTAGCGCTAAATAATCGGCAATTTGTGAGCAAATATTTCATTCCAAGAAATGATTACAAGCAAAATTTCATTCCAAGAAATCATTACAGTTAACGATAGGTGCTAATTAGTGTTGTAATGGAAGGTATTAAGTAAGAAAATAGATTAATTGTTACATGGTTTAATCCCTCAAATATCTGGTTTCTTTATTAGACTGACAGGGTAAGTCTTTTCATTGGCCGAATAAAAGAAGAAATTTCCCGGCGCATTTATTCTCCCTAAATACCTATTGTGGTTTGGTTTAAAGGAAGCATAATAGATATAAAATTTAAAAGGTGCTTGGCACCTTCATTTATCAGCTTGTATTCAATTGTAATATTAAACCATAGAGTACTTAAAGATTTAAGAAATATTCTTACCTATACATGGAAGAAGCATGTACATAAATGAAAGATTTATCATTCAACTAACGAAATAAAGAGTGGCTGAATATCATGTCAGCTAATTTATCGCCATGTACAAAAATAGACCACATAACGAATCCATCTGCCTTACCCAACCTCAATCCTTACCAGAATCACCAGAAACAATACCGGTCTAAATTTGTGGCAAAACGTTAAAGCTTGCATCAATATCAAAGGTATCACTCTTCAAGGTGCTTCTGACAAAATCCTTTTAGGGAAACCTTCAAATAGATAACCTGATAAAATATATAATCTGAATGAGAATAACTTGAGAGGAAAGATTTCAAAGCTCAATTTTGTGCTCTTATTTGTCTAATCAGTTCTCAAGGCTCAAAGCTATGTTAAATGAGGTACAAATATTGTACCAAATACAACACAGATAAGACAATATGGTTAGTTGGAAACTTCCAGAAACTTAGGTGAAGTTGCAGTTTTCAAACATATATATTTCCTTATATTAAAACATGCAATTAGCTAGCATACATACCTTAGTTGATAAGTAACCCTCAAGCTGAGTCAAGCATCCTTGAGAGTGAGAAAGGTCGTCAATTAACCCTTAGAACAATCCTAAATCATTTATTTGAAGCTTATTTAGTAAAATGAGTTCTTCAGCTCTCACATGCTGGGATCCACACACATTTGCCGCCACTGGTAACATATAATTGTTAATTAAGATCAATTATCATTGCAACAAGAAACAAATAAATGCTATTAATGGATATGAGCGCTTGTTTAGCAAAATGAATGCTATGTTTATTTGAAGTTCAAATAAATGCTATGTTTTCTACCTGATTCACTTGTCTCTACCACTTATTTAGCAAAATGAGTTCTTCAGTTCTCACATGCTGGGACCCGCACACATTTTCCGCCACTGGTAACATATAATTGTTAACCAAGATCAATTCTCATTGCTACAAGAAACAAAGGATTAAATTCAATGAAAAAAATTACAAATTGTTATTAGATTAAATTCAATATATCAGCATAATCGGGGTTGCTGGTCCCAGCAAACATAGCATTGCCAAAATCACACAAATTTAGAACATTCTTAGCCTCATTCACCTACACAGACGATAGAAATTCAAAGTCAATTTGGAATAATCATGGATATTAAAATTTAATGATGCAAATTATTAAATATAATTAGTACCAGCATATTGTCAGGCGTGATATCACGGGTGCAAGACCACACAATTCTTCAAGTGTTTAAGAGCAATGAAGAGCTGCTTATTAGTGAAAGTCAAAAGGGTCTAACCGGATTTCAAAAGACCGGACTTGACGGGTTTGATATAAGGGCCAAACCGGACCGGGTTCAAGGATGGGTCTAAGAAGGACCGGGTTTGACGGATTTTTTTTTTCTAAATAGGTAGCCCAGACCTTTGAAAATCAGGCACTTCTAAGTCCTTGGTCTTTCAAATGGCCGGGTTCAAGGACCCAAAGGATTTAAAGGATCCATATGATATATTTTGATATTTTTCTCATAATTTCATAGTAAATCTATTTTTATATTGCATAAATGATCTTTTTAACTGAACAGACATATTTGACAAATAAAATTTATGTTCACTGGAATTATTTGGCCAACACAAAAGCTCTAGCAATTTTTTTATATTGAATGCCAACGTGTATAAGAACTCGTATTAATTCATCAAGAAATGGTGTTTATTTTCTCATTATATATATAACCAACATATATAGTATGTCGACGTCTCATAATTTATGTTAGTTTTCAACTTCATAATCGTCATATTTTTCTAAATGTAAGCATTAATTGGTGCGTGATTTAAGTTGATTGAGTTGGTGAAAAAAATAATAATAAGTAACTTTGAATTTTTGTTCCATAAAAAGCTTACATTGCTTCAAAATATTTAAACATTATTTCTAAAAATTATTATAACACATTCTTTGATTGAGTGGTGGTGCCTTTTGAGTTATACTAAACCGACTCTTTCAAATAAACCGGGTCGGATTGGGCCGGACCTAGTCCTTTGATACCCGTCCCATCTACATCCGTCTTCGTTGAAAATTAAATTCGGCCCTTCTAGGTCCTTGCCCATTGTAAATCTTTCGAAGGACTGGTCCGGTCCAGATTTAAAAACGGTCTTCCGAAGGAGGGGCCAAGGGCTAAGGACTTTTGGCATTTCACTACTGCTTATCATAGACCCGTACAGAAGTTAGTTTAAGGCCAATGTTTCGACCAAAATTCTTCAAAATCTCACGAAGATTCATATGGAAAGATTCAAAGACTAAACAGAGATGGTTACAGTACTTAAGATGAACCTGACACAATGCCGCGCTGTCCTCAGGATCTGCACCAGCCAGCTTCTTCAGGATCACCAGTTCATCTATTCCAGCTTTGTACCTGTTGTATTGCAAAAAGAAAAAAAGAAAAAAAAAGAAAGTGTAAATGGAAAAAAAAAACTTTATGCACTAACATCACCCAATAAATGAATCAATAGATGTAATTGCTGCAATAAAGAACGCATGAACTCACATGGTCTCGTCGTTACGAATCATTTTAATAGCAACTTCTTGAGGGTCATTCTTCCCAGATTTAAGATCCTTCGCACGCATAACAGTGGAGAAAATGCCCTTTCCATGAGCTGCAATAATTTCATACCGACCATCGAGCACCTCACCAAATCGGTAGCCTAGAAGCAGACATAAAAGGTCCAATAATATAAGAACAGGCATGTAGCGCATGCTGCTGAGGGAACCAATAATTGTTGTTAACAAACTTATTATAATATCCTTCATCATCATCCCAATTGACATGAAGACCACTTCTCTCAATCTTTAATTCATTTACTTTGTCCTGAAAAAGTTTTCAGTCAGCTATGTTACAGAAAGAAAAAAAAAGAAAAGAACAAAGAAAGGTAAAAGATTATATGTTGCAAAAAAAAAAAGGTAAAAGATGAATCTAAGACATTGTTGAAATTTTAAATAAAAAATTACCAAATACTGTATTCGGCAACAACTAAGAGAAGGTGAAAAAATATATAGCGAGAATAAAGAGAGAGTTGTTTTACCTTCAATTAGTCTCATAGCGCACATGGTTACTCAAATCAAACCAACTATGCAAAGATCCAGGGCTTCATCGCTCTTTTATGTTTTTCTTCCACATGCTTTGTGAAATCATGTAGGTGTGTCGATAGATAAGAGAACTCAGGCTCTTTGTAATTTGTAAATTATTCAGCAATTCCAAGAGCGAAGGCTTAATCTGGGGGCGGCTCAAACAAAAAAAAGGCAAAGTGGGAATAAAAAAAAAAGGAAAAAGCGCAGATAATGAATCAATCTTAATTCCATTGTTGCTCAATCTGATTGTGCGCATTAATTTTCCAGCAAAAAAAATTATGGCTCGGATTTCTTAGGGTTGGCGACGATTTCTTTCCTAATCAGAATGGAAGCGGCGACGATTTTGTCATGTTTTCCTTTCCTGGCCTGGCCGCGATGGGGGAGCAAAGGTTCGGAGGAGAGGAAATAAATGAGGGAGGGGACGCTGGCGGATGAAATAAAAAAATAATAATAAATAAAACGTTTAAGCGGAGAGTCGAACTTGAGAAACGAAAAACTTTCGCTCAAGAAGCATCCAGCGACAAGCCAACAATAGAAGTATTCAAATCCAGACCACACGTCTCATCAGATTAACAAAATCAATGATCTAGATTTGATATTAGAAGTTGAATACACACTTTATCTGTCATGTTTACTTTTTTATATGAAATATTTACTCATTTTGATAGATGCATTTATAAACAGGAGAGATATTGAAGAATCTATCACACCTTGAGAGGGATCAAGGATCCAGAAATTAGACTATTTTTTGTTTCAGTGTGAAAGAAAATAAATTGTCTTTCAATCTTTCAGTCTTTTGTTGCCTAGCAAAAATAGATGTTGAGCTTTATTATTAGACATGTCAACGATAATAACGAAATGAATAACAGTAATTGATTATGTTGCGTTTAATAAACATAACACGAACGAATTAGCCGATTAATTATCGTATAATAAACGTAACGCAAACAGTTTAGACCCCTGCTGTTTCCGTTAATTGGTTTTCCCGTATACTATTGCACTGGTTTAGAATTTTGATTATAGCAGAAGGGGTTCAGAGAAATCCCCAGCCAATCCCATCGCGCCGCTCATTATCTTCTTTTTCCCTCTTTTTTCTCTCGCGCTTGTCTGACCTCTCCTCTCTAACTCTCTCAATCTCTCTCTCCCTTGCTCAGTTTCTCAATCAAATAGTATGATCTACAGATCCACAGATGTTCAATCACCCTCATTCTTCTCTTTTTTTCCCCTCTGGCCCTCTCCCTCGCACTGTCGGCGACACCTCTCTCTCCCCCCTCCTTGCTCAGTTCCTCAATCACTTGGGTACAGATAGTTGAGACTTGCAAAGTCGTACACTGGTCATGGCCGGCTGGTACTTTAAAGTAGGGGGACGATTAGGAGTCGATCTATTCAGACCAAGGCCGAAATGGGAAACAACAGTAGATGACAAAAAGGAAAAGCTATGTAGCTCTGGTATACTGAGGATCTCGATCTCAAGGGAGTTGGAGTCGAAGACCATGATGGTGACTGGTGACATTAGAGGAGCAATACCATGAGATCAAGAGAGAGGACATTATCTCTCTTTGGAATGATTCAATTCGGTCCCTTCTTGTTTTTAATTTTTCTCTAGTTACTTACAAAATCAAATAAAAATATTCTCTCTACTAATTTTGGTAGAATAATACAAATTTGGTTCATTTTAAAATTTATTTGTTCCCTTTGGACGAGTTATTTTTAACTAAGAATGTATTTAAATAACTAAGATGAGTGCTTAAGGTCAACCACAAGTCCACAACTGTATCTAACAGAATTTAGAGAAATTAATAAATTACGGCTTATTGATAGCGTCGCTGTATTTTCCATAGATAATATATGTGAAAACATTTCTCTTTCTTTCCACAAATATGTATTCGAGAGGTCCAATTTTTTTTGTAAAAAAAAATAATCTTATACCGTGTTACTCTGATTGGAACATCTTTGAAACACCTCATACCATATTAAACTCGTTAAATAATAAAAAAAAATAGATGTTGTTATCTGTTCTTGTTTGTTTGTTCTCGAGATGCTCAAATTTTTATCTGGGAATCAGACGATTTACTATATTATAAGAGAGGGTCAATTTATTTGGACGTGGTAGAAAGGACCACACCACACAGTCACACACCTAAAGATGACGAGGTATCTAGTAATCATTAACAGAGGAATCTTATTACAACCTCTTTTCTTCTTCTTTTTTTTTTTTCTTTTTTTTACATATTATAAGTTCATGAATATACTTTTTTAACATAAAAATAATAATTGACATCCTTAATTATGAATAATCATACACGGTTTGTGGGTATTCTGTGTCTGAAGCAATTCTTGCTTATTGAAAATCATAAAGTTCAAAATTCATTTAGTCTAAAAATTTAAATGTATAATTAAAATGTTCAATACTGATTACAACCGATCAATCACGTATAATTAACTTACGTTCATCTTTAACATATTGAAATTCATGCTATACGAATTTGATGGACTAGAATAATTTGAATGTTGACTAATTAATGGAACACAGTCCAAACTGTCAATGTACAAAGCACATAGCATGGAACCAGACATCCTCAACTCAAAAATAAAAAGAAAAAGAGAAAAAAAAATAAATCCGGACAAGATCACATGCAACTCGTTCAGCTCTCTCTTGCCACGTCATTTAATGCTTCCCAATAACTCTCTTCTTTTTTTAAAAAAAAAAAATTAGCTCTCTTCACAGGAGCTGAAACCACCACAAGTTTCCATACGCTCACGGATCCAAAGTCCGTGGATTCTCTGTTACAGAAATTTTGACATAAAAAAAGCTTAAGCATTCGACTCTTCAGCTTAATTAGATTGGCCGACCTTCTTGTCAAAATATATTAAAAAAATAAATAAAAAATAAATGGAATGATCCCAACCAGTACTTTGTCAGATCCATCCAAAATAGGCGGATCTTTTCAATATCAATTTGACTCGGTGGCTGGGTCCAACGCCTATCCTTCAGAAAGCTAATCCTAAGGAAGATCCAACCGTCCGATTACGTACCTCATCATTAATAACGAGATCATTTATGAGGACTGGATTAATCGGACGGCTGTGGATAAAGATCTGTCCGATTCGCATCGGATCCACCGATTCCTGGGTATTTAATTATAATCTACTGTCCTGGGTACTCGTCAATCTTAGTTATTAAGCTCTATTTTTAAAACCCCCGACGCTCCCGGGAAAACCAATACGCAACCTTCTTTTCTATCTATCTACCTTAACTTTAAACCCTTCTTCAAATTAGACTTAGATCCTTTCTAATTAATTCTCTTTTAGTTTAAGAGTTTAGACAATCAAGCACTCCAATAACATTCATTCATTACTTCTTTCTCTCTTCACCTCTCTTTCTCTCTCGAAGCATTCAATCCATGGCGACGAATACGCTCTTCTTCCCTTCTCCTGCTACCTTATCTCGCTCGTCTTCCAAATACCCTCTCCTGCCACGTCACCTGAGCTTGAGCTCTTCCCTGAGCCATATCTCTGTCAGCGGTGGGACCCACTGGCAGAGACCTCCCGATCACGGGCTTCGGCGGCGTTGCGTGCCTGACAAGAGCCAGGTAGCGGTGCCACACGATGGACCACATATGTCAGCTTTGTCAGAAGATGCAGAGAATCCCGAGTTAAATTCGCGAGTAGAAGAACCCAACGGTAATAATTTTGTTTAATTTTCAAGTTGATTTTTTTTTTTTTATTAGTTGCTGCAAAATAGGCGTATTAATTGATTGGGAGAGCTATGTATTTGCTATTATATTTGTTTTTAATGATCAATTTGCAAGCTTTGCTCAAATTCACATGCATATTTTTCTGGAAGAACTCATGTTGGGAATAAATCTTGTTGAATTTCTCTAGATTTTGTGCTATTTTAATATTTATTTACGATTTCACTTGAACATGTTGGACATATTTTAGTTTCTGTAATTAGTTTTTTACCAACTTTAATATATATTATATAATTATCTTGGGTTTTGAATCGAGGCTTGTTAATGGGATTCACATGTATATTGAGATTTTCTTTTAGGAATAGTTGTGGAGAAAAAGAAAGAGGAGAGGCGAACTCATGTGATTTCCTACTTGTAACGTTTTAGGGCCTCCATGAGACAGTTGTGATACTATGTCGCTTTCAACTTTTGTTTGATTGTTGTGCAGAACAGGAAATTGATTTGGGTTGCTTTCCTGAGATCTGAGAACCACAATTAAAGTTGTATATTTCTGAAATTTTATTCGGCATTTAGCTGGAATATGCAAACAATGGCCACTAGGACAAAAGTTTGAATGGTCTTGTGCAAAAATACAACCAATAGTCCTTTTCATGGTTATTGTAGAATTATTAGATATTTATTGGAAAATTAACGAGGCCTTTTACTAATATGCACTCTTCTCTTCATCAAGGTTTGATATTGGTTAATGTAACAGGCTAAAAGTATAAACTTGCTATGAAATTACTATAATCTGGACTGTGCATTCCATTGGATACCTTCTCAAATTACCCTGAATGATAAACACAATAATAAGTAATTAAATACATTAAGGAAAAACTAAGAGGAAATCAATCACATTTTGGATACCTCAAAATCAATTATCAAAATCAGAAGTCTGTCCCATTAATCTTGAAAAAGTTATTAACTAAAACATATATACAGTAAGTGCTGCTGTTGTCGCTGTCATTACAACCGAGGAGGAATTGGAGGACGAACTAATCACCTCTATCACATCCAAAGAAGAAACCAAAGCCCCCACCATGCTAAAAGAAAAATCTAAAGAAGATTCAGAAGAAATTAAGGTGACATTCAGCATAATTTTTGTGACAGCCGAGGCAGAACCATATTCTAAAACAGGTGGCTTGGGGGATGTGTGTGGCTCCCTTCCCATCGCGCTTGCAGCCCGTGGCCATCGCGTCATGGTTGTCTTGCCCCGGTACCTTAATGGAAAGTCAGATAAGGTTTATGGTAATGCAGTTAACCTTGGGAAGCGCATTAAAGTGTCATGTTTCGAAGCTGAGCATGAAGTGAATTTCTTTCACGAATTCAGGGAAAATGTCGATTGGGTAAGGATCTTTAACTTCATAAGGTGTAATATTCTGAGCAACCAAAGTGCTCTTCAAAAGTACCAAAATTCTGGTTTTAGTGCCTCAAATTCTTCAAATTCCTTTTGGGTCCTTGAGCATTCTGACAGGTATATCTTGTCCTATTTCACTGTTGGTTAACCAGAATTGCTGCGGTAATAGTTTTTTTGGAATATATATTGAATTTTTCTATTCAAAGGACCTCATTCCATCTCAACTGAATAATAGACTAAAATGGATACTTTTAGATCAAGGACAAAATGGGGAGAGGAGATGCTTCCGGGATTATGATGTCTAATATACCCATTAATATGTGTTCATGTGAATATATTTTACTGGGATTTTGATCGAGATCCCCATTAATGTAGCAGCATGCAATTGATTTAAAGGATTTACTCAAAGTTCATGCTGGGGGTTCTTTTCTATAATCACATGTGAATATAGATTTGTTTGCATTGCTATTGTAAAAGGCTGTTTATTAGAAACAATTACTAAGATGGTTTATATTTAGATTAAGGAAATTGCTGAGATAAAAAATATTATTGGTTTTCTTATTTATGATATTTGTGGATTTACAATACACTAGTCCTGGTAAGTATCAATATTGTGCTGTGAGATCATGTTTAAGATTCAATTAAGCTCATTTCCAAAGTAAAACTGCTAAAAAGGTATAAAACAAGTAAAATTAAAAAAAGACACATTGGAAAAGAGAGAAACAATTTGATGTGTATTCAAAGTAGAACAAAATAATTAAATTGTATTGATTCATATCTTATTTGTTTTGTTATTAGGTCTTTGTTGACCATCCATCATTTCACAGAGCAGGGAACCCATATGGTGATAATTATGGAGCATATGGTGATAATCAGGTCGCAATTTATTTTATTTTTATTTATTTTTTAAATTTCTGCAAAGTGCCACAAGTGATTATGCATCATTGCAAAAACTCATTTTTGTGATTAATTCCAAGAAGTTTGCCTGCAAACAGTATTGAACCATCAGTACTGACAAATATACCCCTAATAATCTTTTTTAGCTTAAAATTAATCAACTATTAAGTAAATAAGTTTTAGGTTTGCATCAGAAGTTTGTATAAATTAGAATAAAAGTGATTTGGTCAAGTTTAAGAATACAGATGTTTGCATCACAAATAGATAAAACAGATGTGAGTCAGTTCATCTTTTGGTTGTCTTAATCACAGTTTCTTAAATTTAGTGTCTGGTGCAAGCAAGCAAGCAAACTATTATTGAGGGTTGCTCACAATTGCAGAAAATAGTTTAATGTAAAATAATGTTTTTTTTTTCTAAATTTTATTTGAAAGTTAAGGTTTCCCCTGTTCTCTACTGAAGTAGGATAATATACTTTGCAGTTTAGGTTTACTCTACTCAGCCATGCTGCATGTGAGGCTCCTTTAGTGCTCGAATTGGGTGGTTTTAACTATGGAGAAAAATGCATTTTTGTCGCCAATGATTGGCATGCTGGTCTTGTACCAGTGTAATTTTTTAAAGACTCACTTTCTGCACACATTATTATGCCCTTTTTTTTTTTTTTACTTTGAATACCAATTAATGTGAATCTTCTAGTTATCCTTATTTTTCTTTTATTTTTCAATCCGTTGATCAGACTATTAGGTGCAAAGTACCGACCATGGGGTGTATACAAAGATGCTAGATGCATTCTTGTCATACATAACATAGCACATCAGGTATGATCTAATTAAATTTCATCAGGTATATAATTCAATTTTTCTGATGTGTGTGACACCAACAGACAATTCTTAAATTGTCATTAAATCCTGGATTTGGTCTGTTAATATCACTATACCTTCATTGTGAAAAAATTAAACTTTTGGATTGAGACCTCCACATACCAAAGCTTGACTGCAATTGCTCGACTATGCCTTAGTATTTCAATTTTTCCTTCACGGTCCTGCCTGGTAGATATTTATCAAGGATAACCTACCTGAAATTGCCTCAAAAAGAGCATGCCAGTGGTTTTGGGTTTGTACTAAATTATTCTTGCAACACAGGGAGTGGAACCAGCAACTACCTATCCAAATTTGGGGTTGCCTGCTGACTGGTATGGGGCCTTGGAGTGGGTCTTCCCACATTGGGCCAGAAAACATGCCCTAGACAAGGGGGAGGCTGTGAATATTCTAAAAGGTGCAATTGTAACAGCAGATAGGATCGTGACTGTTAGTCAGGTATCATTACTGTTCCTATACAACTTCACATAGTCAACTTTTTTTTAATTTAACCAAAATGCTCTTCTTCTTTTTCTTCCAACTAAGAGGCAATTTGGTCCTTCCAAATTTAAAAGGTATGATGGTATTATAAACAAGTCATTTCATGACTTGGAAATGATTATGGTTGTCAACATCTTAGCCAAAACAATGCCTCTTTACTATTGTTATAAGCCCAAACTAGCCTTTGATACATTATACTGGTAACGCTCCGTTGACATAATACACTTTTTTTTTGGACTTACCTTGTGTTTTTATTTTTGCTAGGGAATTTTATTATTTTTTAAAGTATCAGTATCTCTCAGTTTCTTTTCAAGATAGTAACTTAGTGTTTTAACTTTTAACATAAGTAGCTTTCATTTGGTTGTAGGGTTACTCTTGGGAGATAACAACTCCAGAAGGAGGATATGGTCTAGATGGGCTTCTTACTTCTCGCAAGAGTGTATTGGATGGTTATAAGTTGCTTTTATTGAATATACATTTTCTTGCGATTTTTAAATTTTACACTCAGAGGCCCTGAATTGAATTTTGTTTTCTTAATATTCTTATTTTTTAATACATTCAGAATTTTTAAAGAGACTAATGTACCTCCTTTTTGTTATTATTTCAGGTATTGTAAATGGTATTGATGTCACCGACTGGGACCCTGCAACTGACAAACATATCCCTTTCCACTATTCCATTGATGAACTTTCTGGAAAGGTAGAAATTTATTTCATACTCTTTTTCTGTTTTTGTTCAATTTCCTTGCTAATTTTCTGTGTATCATTTTTGTTCCAGGCCCTGTGTAAAGCCGATTTGCAAAAGGAGCTCGGTCTACCCATGAGGCCGGTGACCCCCCTGGTCAGATATTACCTCTACACAATTTATTAAAATTTTGGAATTTCTATAATGGGTGGTTGAATTAATGCTGTAGTTTTACTATATTGGCAGATTGGATTTATAGGAAGGTTGGACTATCAGAAAGGCACCGATCTGGTTCTTTCAGCATTGCCTGAGATTATGCAAATGGATATTCAATTCGTAAGATTTTCAGTTTTCTGGATAGCCATAAGTTTCTAAGTTCACCTGGTTCCTTAATTGCTAGTTAGCCTCTAATCACAAAGATGAACATGTTTGTCTTAATTAAGTCTTATTTAGCCTCATGAATCTAAATACTGCAACTTCACTTAATTAGGCCTTAATTCTGAGATTTTTGCTTAATTAAGTTGTTTTTTTTTTCCAGATTGAAAGGATTTTTTTTTTTCATTGAAAAAAAAGCATCATTAGAAAGATTGAAATTTCCGTTGTATTAAACAAAAGAAACAAATTCAGACCCAATACATTCACAATCCATATCCAATGTGTCTGATCTTTCTGAAATCAGTCCTTGAATGAACCTTGCCTAGTATAGGAAGAGACCTCAGCAGTTTCACTAGGGAAACAATTTAAAAGAACAAAAACATGTAGTGCCATGATCTTATGGTCCCATTATAGACACAACCTATAAGAAGCTGAACTGATAGAAGATTATTATTTTTTATTAATTTCACACTGTTATTATTGATTGCATGAGCTTACTGAAAAATATGAGATTAAACAAATAAGTTATCCTCATATTATCTTTCCTATTCTGAACTTATCTGAGGCTTGCCCTTGCAGTGCCATGTCTCCAAGGTATATATAATCAAACTAAATCATAACAATAATTAGTGATGTAGAGATCTTACTTTATTTACATTGATTGAAGCACATACCTAATAGAGTAATTACCTCATATATTTTACATTGAATATGTATATAAGAAGTTAGATGCAGTTTTAATTGTATGGAATCCTATTTTCAATAATTTCCTTTTCTGTCACTTATTATAGGTGATGCTTGGATCTGGGAATTCAGCATATGAAGAATGGATGAGATCTGCTGAATACACCTACAGAGACAAATTTCGTGGCTGGGTTGGTTTTAATGTACCAATTTCTCATCGAATAACAGCAGGGTAAGTGATTTCCAGTGCCACTATGTTGATATAATTATGGCACTGCTTGGTAACAACTTTGTTTGATGGAAATTTGCACAGAATACCAATCTAAAATGCTTTCTTTGTTTTGTGCTATCTGTTTCCTTTTAGAATTATATTGAGGGTTCCTATTGCTATTATCACAATGTAATGCACACTAAAATCAAACTATGCAGGTGTGATATAATTATAATGCCATCGAGGTTCGAACCATGTGGTCTGAATCAGTTGTATGCGATGAGATACGGGACTGTTCCTGTCGTCCATTGTACGGGGGGACTGAGAGTAAGATATTAAAAATATATACTGAGTGCTGTATACTCTATACCTCTGTCATAGTTTGGTTTATTGGCTTAATGATTTATTCACATATTGCAGGATACCGTTGAGACCTTTAATCCATTTGGGGATGAAGGTAGAGGTACTGGTACTGGGTATGTACCTATTTACTATATGAATTGTCAAGTACCTATTTACTGTATGAATTGTCAAGTTAAATTTTTTAGAGCTTCCGCCGACTTTTTCAAATGAAAGCCAATGGATATCATTGATTTCAGGTTCCAAAACTCTTTGCAAAAAACACTTAGCCAAATGTGAACTAGAAAAAATTAATCGAGTGGCTCCTTACCTTTTTATCTTGATTCAACTAAATGTTTTTTTACATAGTTCATATAAACTTGGAATCTCAAAGTAACTCAAGTTTGCTTTTTCTACGTTGGATTAAGAAATTAGTGCATTGTAGTTGGGGCAGAGAAGTAAGAATTGATAGAAAACACAACTTTGTTCTTGCACCATTCTAGGGTTTTGTTAACATGAGGAAATAATTTTGATATTATTTGCCTTTGGTGGTAGTTCTATTCAAATATATTTGCAGCGTCTTTTTCTTTGTAATGCTATTTTTGGTTAGAGAAACTTGGTGCTAAAAGGTGTCAATTTAATCTGCAGGTGGGCCTTCTCACCACTAACGAAGGAGAGATTGTTGTGGGTAAGCATGTTGTTTCCTCATCGATTATTGAATTTGCTTTAAGGATGGCTTCATATTATGAATTATCCTAAATTTTCTGCATGTCAAGAAGATTTCTCTATGTTTTCTTGAAATAGCCCATGAATTGAGAGGGAAATTTCATTTTTCCTATCAGACCTCAAAATATCATTTGCTGGTCAAGTGAGAATAATCATTATAGCAACTTTACATCGTACATATTAGAAATCATTAAAAAAAAGAAACACTTTTTTAATGCTGTTGCTCCAAGACGTAAAAAAGATGACCTCCTACTGGTACTCTCAACAACTGAATCCTCTCAAATTAGTTTTTTTTTTTTATTTTTTTATTGAAGAATCCTCTCAAAATTAGTTATCTCATTTTAGCAGAGAATTACAGTCACTGAAACGCTGGCAATTCAACAAAGACATACTATAGTTAATTGTACAGCTGTAAGTTGGATCATACTGAGTTAAGACTCAGCATGTTAAACCAACAATGATTTGCCTTCTAATTCGTTTTCCTTACTAAAATAGCAAAAGAAAGAAACAAAATATAATATATTTTAACTATTTTAGGCACTAGGGCTAGCAGTGAGTACATACAGAGACCACAAGTCTTCATGGGAGGGGCTAATGAAAAGAGGCATGTCGAAGGATTTCACATGGGATACAGCAGCCTCACATTATGAACAAATCTTTGAATGGGCCTCTATTGACAAACCCTATGTACAGTAGAGAAGTTTTGAGAGTTCTGACTGAGAGGTTTTTATTTTGGCATGACCAGTTGGTAGAAGAGAGGGAGAGGTTCCTTAATTGTTGGGTCTTAGACTCTTGGTACATGTTTATTTAGGGTTAATTATTCATAGATTGTTGTACAGGAAATTAGCAATCACTTTGGTGTTTGCTTGAATAAGTTTGTAACTGGGTATAAAATTGTAGTTTTTACTGGCATAGAAGGACAAGACTGCATCACAAAGTTTTGATCTAATAATATTTTTTGTTGTAAGATAAATTTATTTATGAGATATATTACAGAAAGCAATTATATTATGAACGTATTTTACTTTTGATAAATGCATGTTATATATATGGATAAATTTTCTGACTGTTTAAGGTACATTACAGGTGTAAAATGTAATCTAAAGAGATGCAATTCAAGCATTGATGAAGAGACTCAAAAGGAAAAAGTTTAAGGTAGTGCACGTGACTTTGAGCACTCTTAAGTTCACTGGAATGGATAAAGCACTTAAAGTATTTTTACTTTAATTTTTAGTCACATATTTAGTAGTTTATAAATTGTCAAAATCATAACTTCGAGGTCATATCTATTAGTTTATATTTTTGTTCACGTGGAAGCTTTCTTCTTATTACCTTTTTTTCTCTCGTTTTATAGTGGGTAATGGAAATAAAATTACCAAATTGATACACTTCTTATATTTTTCGCACTAATTATTTTTTCACCAATAACTTTGCAACGACATCACGAGTTTTATTTGGTAGCCGCTAAGTTTTACTACTATATTAGCAGCCATTGGCATGAATGTCTACATATGGGTTAAAGCTTGAGAGATTATTGCAGCCCTGTTAGTCGTCTATCGCTGCAGTGCTGCATGCTAAAGCTATGTTTTTGTCTTAGTATTGTGCCAACGCCAAAAGACTTTACTCATGATATGTGCTGTTTGGCGTCTTTCCCCTACGTGATCTATTATTTCACAACGGTTGCAATGTCTCTACCAACCTCATAGGTTGTCTACTAGAGCATTTTGTCGTGAAAATGCTAATCATAAAACATATTCCGCCCCCCCACCCCCCACCCCCCCCACAGGACCATAAATATTGTTTCTTTCTCCAATATCTATTTGTTTGCGGACTAAGAAAGCATGAAAGAACAGCGCTCTTGAATGTTCTTACGTTGCATTTTGAAAATCTGGACCTATTATATAGATTTATAGCACAAAGTTTGGCACCGAAAAAGCAATATTCCATAGTATATCTTTTGTTTGGGCATTAAATTGCTAATTAATTTTGATTTAGCGAACTTCCTTTCGATCCATAAAGGGTTTCACCGATAAATATTTCTGCTTATTTTCAAACAAAAAAAAAAGAGAGTTTTTGCTGTAAGACGAGTTTCAAATGAAAAATCCATATGAAAAGTGACATATGTTGGAACAAAATGTTCTTAGAGCTCAATACCCTTCACAAATTGCATATTAGCAATGCCCAGTGCACTTAAGTGCATTATGGCTCATACAGTGACAAAAATAAATTTAGAGCCAACAAAAAACACATGGTGTTTGATCTAGAAAGAGGAAAGCGAAAAATTCACCATGATCCATAAAATATCTTTTTTCTACTTAAGTTTGTGAATAGTGCTAGAACTAGTTTGAAATACGTAATCAGATTATTTCTTCTCATAAGCGTATACTCAACAAATCGTTACGTTAAAGAAGACTTAGGAGGGCTTACATTGTAGTTCAATTGTAAGAAAAATTTACTCATTTAATGATTATTACTTCCCCCCTTTTGTGTTTTAACCATCATAAATTAGTCAAGAAATGGCGAATTTCTCCTTTTTTTCACTTATCACTGTAAGATAACATTTTGTTACTTGTCGTATTAATTGTTTTAGTAATATTGTAACTACATGCTATACAGATGGCCACACTAAAGAAAGTACATACGAACCTCTGTTACTGATAAGCACAATTCACTGGTGGAACTTGGAACTTGGGATCAGGCTAATAATACTTTGCCAAAAGGAAAACAAACAAAATAATTAAGATAGACGTTTCCATTTAATTAATCGAAGTTCAGCTAGGGAATTATAGTTGGACGGTTGCATTCCTTGATGGAAGAATAATTGTAGTTTTGCTTGATTAAACAATTATAAGCCCCATTTTATGATGTTTTGAAGTTGTTGTAATGTATTAATCCGATAGAAATAGAACATCATGCAATGACGCGCAAACAACAACGATTTGTTCAAATAGGGATTTCAGCAAGGGGTGCAAAATTAATATATCAATTGGATAAGGCGAGAAACTAATGATTCAGCTTGGTCATGACCCTTAATTTTTTTTGAAAGATTGTTTTTAAAATAAAAATAAGATTAGAATGTTTTAATTCTTAATATTTTAGGAAATTTTAATTCAGCGGAATTTTGAATTTGCATATTCTTTTAAAAAACGTTTGTCTTGATTATAGACCAAAAATTGATACTTTTGTGAAAGATATTTTTCATGTCAAAAAACAAATCGAGTTGCCATCCAGCGTCAAGCATAATAATTTATTTTCCGCACCTGCTAGTCTTCTATCTTGGGTTGGACTCTACTAGAAATATTGGACCTGAGAGTTATTTTCCATAGAAAGTTTTGCTAATGCTAACTTCAGTTCGGACACGTCAAGAAGCCTTACTGGTCCCACCATTTTCATAGCCATAGCATCCCTTATTATTATCATTATTATTTGTAATATTTTAACACTACTCAAGATTTTTTTTAATATATTTTTCATGATAATATTGAAATATTTCAATAAAATTAATTACAGTATGTAATAATTTTACCTATTCCTTATATTCCATTGAGACATCTAATTAACCAGCGTGTCCTCATAGTTTTAGTAGTTTGACTAGCAAGGATAAATTAAAACTCTAGTGTATGGATGAATCCTACAAAATGCGCTTTTGAGTAATCCTTTGAAAAAAGAAAATGTAACTGTTAATTCTTTACATTACTAAAACATATTATTTTATTGAATTCCTTCAACATTATCGGATAGGGAATATTGAAGAGGAGATGAAAGACACAATCAAGAACTGGATGCCTAGGATCAGAGTTGCCAGATGTGTCAGACACTCCCAAGATAATTTTTTAATGTTCTTTTTTTTTTTTTTTGAGTGAAGTTATTTTATGTTTTCTTTGATGCAGTTTTGTGGGATGTAATCAAAAGGTTGTGGATGACTCTGGCTTTCTTCCATAGTTTGTCTATACTTTATGGTTTATATACTGCATCCACAATTTTATGCATAACGGGTTAAATAGTTCGGTTTAATACTTCCCTTTATGCCTACTTGGGCAACTAAAATAATACCCGACGATGAAAAAATACAAGAAAAAAATGTATATGCGCCGATCCAAATCTGATTGGTTACCTCATTAACTTTTTAGTTGTTACAGTTTGACCAGATTACCTAACAAGTACAAAACCCAAATTACAATGCATTTATTTGTGGAGGTAAGTTAGGCGCAAGGAGCGGAAAGATTGAAACTCAGTTCATAATTCTCCATTTCTGTACACAGAGTTGCAGAGAATTAGCAAACTTTTCTATATAATTTAACTAACGGAGATATCCAGTTAGGTGGAAATGGAGTTAGACATAATTCAGAAGCACTTCAAGCCGTCGTAAATGCTTCGTGTCTCCAAGTTAGCTACACGTTGCTTTCTTCGTCACTGTCTTTTCCCTCTCCCTCTCACAAGGGGCATGCAACGTTAAGGCACCATGTCCTTTTCATTCCTTGTGACATCTCTAAATTTGGCCATAGTATAGTAGACTTGTAGGGGTCATAAGATAGTGAACATAAATTATATCTTGCTTTAATTAAGTGTGATATGCATCTATGTAGCTTCATGTGGGACCCAATTTCTGATTTTCTTCCTTGGGGTGGCACAAATAGGTGTACCTTGCATTTCATTACATCATTGTTTCTGATGACCAAGAGGCATTTACAATGATTCTTACTTTGAATCATAGCTAATCAAGTAATCAAAACAGGCCCACATGATTTGATGGTTTTGTTTTATATTGTTAATATCTTGTAGTAGTATGATAACTCACAGAACTGAGAACGCACATTACGAGCAAAAATATTAGATCAGACAAATTTGTAAAATACGGGAATCTTGTGGGCAACAATGCTTCAATTCAGATCTCACTATAATTACAAAAATATAAAAAAAACATTTCCTAGTGTATTTCGCTATGTTTCTGAGGAACAAAATTTTAAACTGTTCAAGCTCAACCTCTTGTAATAGTTGTGATAAAGTATTATTGGCATATCACAACGGTTTAGTTCTGGTGTAGTATTGTATTCAAATCCTTTGATTGTATTTCGAGGAAGGAAATATATGGCGGGTGTATTCGGATTACGATTTACGAGTCAGAGTAATGAAATCAGTGCTATTTTGTTTTTTGAAAAAATTGGTATCATATTGGGTTATTCCAACTGCATCGGGCAAATAATCTTGAAACTCAAAATGATCGCTAACCCTGGATATACCATATATATTGTAAATATAATAAAGAATATTATAGAAATTTCTTAATTACTAGGTTAGACAAGTACACTTTATATTTATCTAATATATATTACAGTTATACATAAGTAGCATGAATGCAAAATTATTTATCAATATTCTATTGAATCAGCTAAGTAAAGTTTTGTCACTGAACAGTACTCTCTCATCCTGTCAAACGCTTTTGGTTTTTTACTTCTTTTACAATACCTCACTATCTACTCAAAAAAAAATAATAATAAAAAAGAAAAAAAAAAAAATAATACCTCACTAGGGTGCATTGCCTTCAAATTAAATTAATATCTACGCAATATTTATTTCTAAGTCCTTATGGTTATGTGAAAGGATATTAGGGGTTACTACTTAGGCATGATAAGGTGTTACACATGCCTAACTGACAATTTAATTAGTAGTTGGAATGGTACTTGTCTTGATAGCTATTTAAGGCCAGCAGACATCTCTCTATTTTAAGGCCTCTTGTTTCCTCCGCATGCGGTTTAATGGTCTATTAACAATCTCCCTGCAACTGCCATGCTCCATAGTGGAATGGAAGCTACAATTCATATACCGCAAAATGGTACTTTTTTTATTATGTGGAACTCTGAATACTATATATATTGCTATCTTTTATACTTATTTATTTATTTTCCTTTGATGCTAAGAGATGCTCGAATACATTGTTGAACCATTTTGTTTCCTTTATTTTGCCATTCAATTGTATTGTCACCACTCACCAGGCAAGCATGCCATAGCTAGGTGTATGTTATGATGGATACCATAAACCCTAATAGTGATAGCTCCTTGCCAAACATAATGCAACATGCACCATGTTTGTGTGGTTCATAACTTCATATAAACACGTTCAAAAGGTTGATTCAGTTTGTTCATCATAAACGTTTCTTACACAATGCTTCTTTCTATAATGTCCTACACATATAGGTATACCAGAAGAGTCGCCATGCATACACCACAAGGTCACACGCTCTAAACAAGGACCAAAGAAGAAAAGCCAACCAAAAAAGGACAAAAGCTCCGGTATAGGAACACGACACCCTGTCTACAGAGGCGTCAGGAAGCGGCGGTGGGGACGGTGGGTCTCGGAGATCCGTGAACCACGAAAGAAGTCAAGGATCTGGCTGGGGTCTTTCCCGACCCCAGAGATGGCAGCCCGAGCATATGACGTAGCTGCTCAGTGCCTGAAAGGCCAAAAGGCCCTTCTAAACTTCCCAGAAATAGTTCACCTTCTTCCACATCCTTCTACTACTAATCCAAAGGATATTCAGGCTGCAGCAATAGCGGCTGCCAAGCTCGACAAGCTACCTTCCACTTCCTCTTCCTCTAATTCATCATCTTCATCATTGGAAGAAGAGGAAGGGGTGGTGGTGGAATTGGTTGACGGGGAAAAGGAGGCTAACAGAGCTGATATCTGGGCCAACATAGAGACATCGATTTTGATGGAAAGTGAGATGTGCTCCATTGAAGAGGCTTGGCTTTGGGGTGGTTTTGGGTGTATTGACGGGGACACTGGTCTGGAAGAGAATTGTGTATAGTTTTTTCTTTCATGAAAATAATTGGGCTAGTTGAAATAAATGTAACATTTTGTTTGGGCCAAAAGTTTTAGCAATAGAAACCTTTTGGACATCTTATATTTGTAAAAAATTTATTGAGGAAAATTTTGAATTGGAAGAATGTTCCGAAAAGAAACATTTGGGACTGGGCTCACATTCTTTTCACATTTTATATTTTCTTTGGCAAAAGAAGGCAAGAAGCTGCTATAACTTTTTTGGCGTGCTTAATCTCAAAAGTAGTCCAATCAGCTTCAAACGACAGTTTGAATGATTAATTCAGATTTACTTGAAAAATCAGTGTTATTGCAATAGTTTAATTTCGATTTTATTTTTAACAAGATCTGGTGTTTCGAAATATAAATTTGTAATCTTAAGCTCTCAACTTTGCTGGAGATTTTAATACCTTCACTCGCAAACTGTATACAGATTGAAGATAAAGCAGCATAATGTATGTCAAAAGTTCGAAAGCAATAAATCGTATCATCATCTAGTGTATCTGTTAATTTAAAATAACAAGCCATCCATAAAATATTTATTCTCCACCATAACAAAGCGATTTTTCCCACAACAATATTAAACTTAAAAACAAACACACCAAAGAAGAACAACCAATAATAATGTTGCAGCCATAAAGAACCCAAAAAAGAGAAAAAGAATAAAATTAGAAGCTCCATGAGCAAACCAAGCAATAATCATCAGCAAGAACCTAAACCTAACAATTCTTTACACATTGCTTTCATTTATATTACAAAGAGAGCCACATGTTTCTCTCGCAGTTCTCTATGATGTGCTCCTGAAGCCGAAGGCCGACCACCTCCTCCCTGCTTCCTTCTTACGGGAGTTTGTCACGAAGAGGTTTTCAAGGGAACTTTGTTTCCTGTTGCGGGATCTACCGGCCTCTTTCAAGAGCTCTTGGAGCCTTTTCTTTTCATCCTCTACATCAGGATTAGCAGTGCCAAGTTTCTCTTCCCGAACCTTGAGCACATGTTCAAGTATTTCAATTGCATCCTCAACCCTGACAAATTGCAACACACAAGAGAATTCAACCATAGGAGTGCTAACTTTTGTTCTAACATTTATTTGAACAACAGAACTCATTGACCTATGTACATTCTAAATGTAATATCATTCTAAACTATTTTCTGATTATTGACCTATTTTGATTACCATGATGCTTCCATAATTGTCTTTATTTGGCCCATTAAATCTCTGATCCAAATCAACTATTTGTTGTAAATTTGAAAAGTTATGATGTGCTTAGTCAATTCATAAAAAATATCCTATTTATTAGGGTAAAAAAAGAATGTTACATCAGAAATTAATGATACAAGTACTACTCACATCTGTTGTATTTTTAATAAATACTAGAAAATACACAGCAGATTTCAACATAAATAAGTTAAAAAAATATGATATGATGACAAAAGTATCTGATACAAGTATTAGTCAAGTTTGACCTCATTTTTTTTTTTCCTAAGTAAGTTGGTGAGACCCAACCAAGTTTGGCTGCCTCAAAGTTTTTTTTTTTCCTAGGTTAGTTAACCATCACGTAAAATCATCCTTATATTAAACCAGACAAATATTTCAAATGCAAAGTTGAAAAAAATGGTTACCTTACAGAAATAAAAGGTTGCCTATAGTAAATTGAACAAGACATGCTTCAAATTCAAAGTTGAAATAAAAATTACTTGTCTAAAATAATTAAAAGGTTGATTGTTTAATAGTTTCATGGTATTAGAAATAGAAAGAACAACTTTTTTTTTCTTATTGTTATCATGGGCCTATTAAGAACAAAGAGAAACCATCGGACATTTACAAACCATTATAACATCCTGATTAAACCAACCATTACTGGTGACAGTCTGGCACTGTTGCAAGTTTACTACACAGAAAAGTTGTCAGGATAAGCAGGCCAAACAAATGGGTTAAATTCTAACCAACAGATAAACCATGAATCACAATTCAAATCTAGTTCTACAAGGAAGAAACAAGTAGAACTATTACAAATTTAGGTAATTAGTACGTATTATCATCTCTTATTACTTTTAATAACACCATACTGTACCAATCAGCAACTGCCTTACAATATTGATACCATATACTAAATGCAATCTTAAGGTATAAGCAGAATCCTTACCTCCCCATGGCATCATAAATCGCTGCGAGATTACTATACACGCCAAGTGTATCAGGGTGACCACGGCCGCACTCCTGCTCGAGCACTGTCCTTGCCTCCTCAAACAGCTCAGCTGCCTCATCAATCTTAAACAGCTGCACACAAGCCAGCCCCATTTGGTTCAGGAGCACGCCAAAGAAGGCTGACCTCCTCTCCCCTCCGGCTCTCAGCTTGTTGACAGCACTCTCAAACGAGCTTCTTGCATCAGCATACCTCCCGAGGATGTAGTAGATAACCCCCAATTGTGCCTCCACACCTGCAACAGCGCTCCATTGGCCAGGAGAAGATTCCTCAAGGAGTTTCAGTGCACGCTGGAGTAACTTCAGGGATTCTTCGGGCTCACCAAGGGACTCAAAAATGGATGCAACCTATTAATTAGTAGTGATTTTGGCAGTTAGCACTTTAGTACAACATTAAGTCAAAACATTTTCCTCCTAATTTACATTCTAAAGTATAGAAATATGTGCTACATAACAAAGGTTGTTACAAATTATTTTTATCTATCTATTAAGTTGTCCTTAACATACAGGTTTAAATGGTAATTATACTTTTCCATTCTACATTTGTGCAGTCATGTTACTGTTATCCTTAGAATGAAAAATGAGTTTTCTTGTCGAGTTAGCAATGTATTGCAAGTATTTACAAATTATAAGCTCTTCTAGCATGTGATTGTCAAATTTTCAATATATTGCAGATATAACTGTATAACTGCAGTACAGCAATAAACTACCTCAGTTAGTCCAGAGGCAATCTCATCTGGGGTGGCACCTGGGGCTGGCTTCGATAAAATCCTTATTGCTGACTCAGAATATGATCGACTCTCCCTCATGCGACCAGTACGAAGGTACAAGGACGAGAGACGCGAAAGCACTGCAGCAACAGATGGGTGGGAGTCACCCCGTGATGACTTTAGAACTGTCAAGGCTTTCTGGTAAGAAAACACTGCCTCATCGAAGCGGGCCAGGGAGAGGTAAGCATCACCAATGGCAACATCAATGGAGGCTGCCTCAGCATCACGTCCGTGAGCTAGGGTTGACATGGATGCAAGCACAAGATGCTCCAAAGCACCGTCATGGTCACCACGAGCATCTAGGATTAGGGCCATGAGACGCCGATCAGATGCCTCCTCAAGAGACGCTGGTGCACTGTGCTCTCGGTGGATTTCGAGGGCCTTTTTGCAGAGCTTCTCAGCCTCCTCAAATTGGAGGGCCTGAACATGTGCCTCGGCCAAGTACCTGTTAAATTTTCAATAAATTATGATGCCGATTCTGGGAATAACAAGCTCTTATTTTTATTTTTATTTTCTCTTAAGAATCATTCTTATTAGAACTAACTCTTCACTAAGTTTTGTCTACCGGATAGGCTGTGATCAGGATTTTTTTTTTGCCCAAGAAGTATAATTCACATATTCAATTACCTTCGGGAGATAAAGATCTCATGGTTTTACTTGGAATGCATCATAGATAAACACAAAAGGTAGCAATAATTTATTCATCGGTCCTATTATCGGTCCTATTACTCCTGTAACAGAAGTCAAATGTGTTTCATTCAAGGTCTTACAACAATATACTCGTCCATTGTTCAATATTAGGCTCAGATTAGTATAAAATTTCTTTTGCACCTACTGTTTTACAAAAACAAGGTAAGATCAAAGGAATGACATGCCCAAAAAGCATTGACACAGAATGTCAGAATAAGAATCGGAGAAACCACCCAAATAATAGAAACACAAATAAATCCACAACTGAAACCAAACCAAATTCAAAAAATTGCAACTTCGTGAACCAGCAATTGCTCACCTGCAAGTCTCGGCGACTCTGGAATCATTCTCTCCAAGTGCACGGATCTGCACCTCAAGCCCCTTCTCATAGCAACTCACAGATTCCTCTGTTCTGCCAAGCATGGCGTGTGTATCTCCCAATTGCATCCAACCAGCAAACTCGGCAAGACTCGCCTCCTCCTCCTTCTCTTGATACTTCTCTCCAGTCTCTTTAGCCACCGAAACAGCCCGTTCCAGCACCGGGATTGCCTCGGCATGCCGGCTGAGAGCACAATAGATCGCAGCAGTGACGTGTAAACTCATGGCCAGTTCCAATTCAGCACCTTCGCCTTTCCTCTCCAGCGCACGGGAGGCACGCATTGCAAACTCCAGCGCCTTAGTGGGCCCACCTTCGCCTGAGGAGATCATAGTGTCCCGCGCTTGTTTGAGGAGAAACGGACCGAGATCTGGATTGTCGAGCGATGAATCGGCGAGGTCAGATGAAGACGGGGTTTTCTTCGAAGGCGAGGGTTTCTTAGCGGAGGAAGTGGTGGGAGAGGCAGGGGTTTTCCTGGGAGCAGGAGAGCGGCGGATCGGAGCGTCGCCGCCCGACGAGGTGGCGGAGGTCTCAGGCATGGCGACGCGGAGAGGCGTAGTGTCGGGTGGTGTGACCAAGCCAGGCATGGCGAATTGGCGATTCGTGAAGAGGTTGTGAGTTGTGACCAGTGGAGACGAAGGAATGTGTCTTTTGTTTTGTTTTTAGAGAGAGACAGAGGTCTGGAATTTGCACTGGAGAGACAAAGGCAAGTTTGCTTTGAAGCTACTCTGCTTTAATGGCACTGTCCAGTTGGTATAAATGGAGATTTCCAGTATTTGGAAGGACGGAATGAACGGTTTGCGTTGAATCCGGTGCGAATCTTGAGCGGGGAGAGATTTGAAGAGGTGAGGCTGGATGGATCCATTTGGTTGGAAATTGAGAAGAGTTTGAAAGTGTCAAGTCGGGAAAGGGAACTTAATTATGATTTTATTAATTAAATTGAATTTATTAAGGCAGCGGGTTCTTTTTCTAGGCAGAGCGAACCGATCTGACTCTTCTCTCTCGTCCGATGGCGATGCTTTGACGAAATTGCCCTATTCCTTAATTATATGAGGCAGCTGGATTGGATCGGCGGTTAAACGTTGGATCCTGATCTGACGGCTGGAGTTAAATGGAATGATCAATGAGGATATTTTAATGACTTGCTTAGCGCATAGTCCACGCTGTCATACGACTGGATATTTTTCCCAAATATAAAATGTTAAAAATAAAATGACTAAAAGGCCCTTGGTCGAGACAGGTTGTCACGATTTTCGCGACACTTGACACTTGACAGCTCTCCTCTTGATGTTAATAACCTTTTGCCTTTCACTTTGTATAATGTTCTCTCTCGCTGTATTAAGAGGGTAAAACCGCTAATTCCTTAATACAACTTTGATAAATCTCTCCAGTAACCACCGGTTATTTTATACTTTGATACCTGGTTTACTTTCGTTTGTGAATCACGTGGATGGAAATATGGAATTGCGAACGTGAAAACCGGGGGTGTATTTATCATCATTGTACTAAAGTAGAGAAAAACAAAGGAGACCGTTAAAGAGAGCCTCGACTCGAGTCGCATGTGATAGCTTTTCTGGTCGAGGTTTTCTGTGGCACAATCCATGTAACAAGACTGTGAAGGTTCACTGACAGGTCTTATTTTATTAGAACTTGTTGCTGAAAAAGTTCGTTTTATTTTTTAAATTTTAGTTTTTGATATCAGACAGCCCGTTAGCCTAAAGAGTTTGTTTTAACTGTTTCTGTCAGACTTTATTAAAAGGAAACAGATAATTATTGTGAAATCAGTAACAGACGATCTGAATTTATTAGTCTACTTGTACCATACACAGACCTTGAACTGGCTCAGTAAATGGTGCTAATCATTTTTTTTTTTTGGGGTTAAAAATTGTTACATACGTACATAATACGGGATTATATTAAACACATTATCTTTTCTAGTCCCTCTTGAGGGTGATTTCTCAATAGTTTCTGTAATTAAATTAAGGGTTCAGTTATAGGTCAAGGTTTTATTAAGATTTAAACATTTCGTATCATCGCTTTCAAACAAACTCTTGAGAAGGTACAATACAACAAATGCATTACAATCTCAGATATTAAATTATGGGGATTTTAATGCATTTAAATGCATATCCTTCAATATTAAATGAAAAGACAAAAAGTACCAGATATGTCCTTTTTTATTTATGAATATGGGGCAAAATTAAAAGGACCATTTCATTTATATCAATTTCACTGCCTTTTCAACTATATGAAAAGTTCAATTAATGCGATTCTGGTGCATTACAGAAAAATATGAAAGAAATAAATAAAAAGAAAAGGTGCTGAGCATGCATGCCAAATTAATAATTGACTAGCTACAAGGTAACATTGCATTTTCAGTTGTAGATTAAGAGTTAAAATTACCAGAAGGATTTTAGGTAATTTGAAACAAAATCAGTGTCATGTTTGTTTCCTTTAGGCTAAATAAGTTAAATTAACTTCCCCTACGACAGGGGGTGCAAGCATGCAAATATGATACGAATTGGATGATCGAATAAATATATTGCATTGACAGGTACGAATATAATACAGTTCTCAAAAAGTAAAACTGTAAAATTGTATTTATATTACGTATTGTTTTGATATGATGCATTTGGATTTTGAAATTTTGATATAATTCAAGAACCATTTGGTAATCAAACAAAGCATCATCAGAATAAACCATTCGTTCTTCAATAAACTTATTGATGACAAATCAATTTCCAACTTGTACCAACTTTAACATACCATCTAGCCAAACTAAAAGGAAAAAAGTATTTGAATTTTATTTTTAAAAATTTTGATATCTATTTAAGGAATGTCTCACTTGTCAAATAAATTTGACTAGTGCTAATCTCGCGCGTTGCGCGATTCTTTCCTATACAAATATATTGTTAAATAGTTTTCTAATGAAATGAGCAACCGTGTGGTCAAGATTGATAACTATACAATGAACATCGTGCATAAAATTTTTTTTATGAAATTCAGAACACCATATAAAAATGCCATAAAAATTGAGAATACTATTGAAATATTATACAGAAGGTGCAACAAAAAATTCAGACAAAAAAATCATACATCATAGAACTACTAGCCGAGTGGCCACAGAAAATCCGCATGAGTCACTGTGCTTAGTTACTCACACGGAAGTCAGATGGCCTAAGTTTATAAGTTTATGTATTGATAACTTCACCTGATGAATGGCAATTAAACTTTTATCTTCCGTGCAGAAATTGTTCTGCATGAATTCTTACAAAATCTTCTCAAAAATCAACATACCGCATCCTAAAGCACAAGAACTCATAGTTACTGTACCTAGATGATATACAATTTAGTGGGCCGTACAATCATATTTTGTCATTCAAGGAGCTTGTATTTGGGCTAGTACGGGCCACATATCAGACTACTGGCTGGTTTGTGTACTAAGTTTGGGCTATATCATTTAGGCTGTAATAAGAACTTCGTTAGAACTTAGAACTTGTACGTTTTTTTGGAATTTATTTTACTTCTCTGCCTGTTTTTTGTGGAAGTGTATATATTTATTTTATTTTTTTGTGATGATCTTCTTTCTGTGGTGAGAATTAATTAAGACTTGAACACCTAAATCAGCAAAACAGTACATGCAATACAAAATAGGTGCCAATCTGGTCATGTGCCTGGACAGAGTACCATCTAAAATTAATCATTAGAAAAACCGAAAGCAGATATAACAAGATCATCCTCACAAATTTTAACAACTAATGCTTAATTTCTAGATTAATAGAAGAACAATAATAAAGTTTTCACAACACTGAAGACAACCTAATTTTCAGTGCTTCTTCCGGCCGTCTCCGAGGGAAGACGGCTTCCGAGCAATTGCAATAATATAATTTATCCCAACTGACAATCTTATTTTCACAACAACCCAATATTTGGATAGGTTCTTCAAAGCCTTTTCAGACCATCTCCGAGAGAAGACAGTTCAATACCAAATGGCTACGAATAAATTTCCAGATTTTATATTTATTTAAGTTGCTTAGCATGCCTCTTGCAAAAGGACTTGAGCTTATCCAGTCCATCTTCGAGGGAAGATGGCTCAATCGCATGGGTTATACGTAGCCAGTTCTTGAACCCAACAGCACATCCTACACAAAGATATATTTACATGTAAATTCAAAAAAAAAAAAAATGAATAAAAGAATAACGAAGTCATTGGAGGTTTGTTTGTTGTTCCTAAAAGATTATACTTTCTTAAAATGGGTTTAATTTTTAACCTGGAAGAATTATGACGGATTCCTCCTTAGCTAATTTGCAACAGAAATCAAGGTCATCTTTTATGTTCCCCAGCTGTGATAAGTCGAGACTTACCTGTAATATTTAACTTGCAAATATTAAATGCTTTTAAGTACATGCATAAAGGATAGTTCAAGAGAAAGCCACTTGAATATGGTATCTCTATGTTAATTGTGGTTTTTGAAGATATTCTGCATGTGCAAAAATTGTTAGTACTTAATATAAATTTTTTTGAGAAACATTCCTGGAACATCCCCCCACTCTTTCGGTAACAAAAAGAAGAGTAGCTACTTGGATCTTTACCCTCTATTGGAAATGCTCATCTAAAATTTATGGGTTTTTTGAGGCTTTGCGGGTTCGTAAGGAAAACTTCTCTAAATATTCAGAAAGAAAATTTTGAATACCATCACAAACATGGAGCCTTCTGGTTTACTCGGACAAGTTATGCATTTGATTTCTTTCAACTTGTTGTAGCAGATGTCTGCTGTTGTCTTCAAAGTTTTGACGGTTTTAAGGAAAAAATCTTCATTTGTGTTTGCTATGAGATCAGGTATTGCCCCCTAATTAATTACAAAAAACCAAAAATTGCCATCGTGTTAAGATGCACTATTTTGGTATTGTCAAATCTCAAATATGTTTTAAGGTTTTTGTAGCTTTTTCTTTTTCCCCTGCTTTCTCGTTAAATTGTGTAATTCTGTAACAATTGTTGAACGAACCAGAAATGTTAAGTTGCTGCTGTATAACCTTGATGAGAACATAAATTTTGTTAGAAAATGGATTGAAAGCTGATAAACCTGCATAAACGTTGCAGGGTCTGTTGAAATGTCAAGATAATTCTTTATGCTGTCCACCACCTGAATAAAATCATGAAGTAAAGAAAAAAAATCAGATCCTTGTTGTTAGGAGAGAAATTGATTAAGAAAATAAGCAAAACATTTTATATGTTTCTTAGTTATGTAATCAATAATTACTATTTTCTGATGCTATCGTACTAAAATTTTGTTACTACCTTGGTGTGTTTTAATATGTCATTTGAGTCGTGTGTAGCAATCCAGCCAAGCCTCCAGCCAGGTACGACCCATCTTTTTGATATAGAACCAAGTGTGATAATCGGTACAGTTGAACTAAACAGTCCCATCGGCACAAATTTATTAGACCCAAATGTCAGATGTCCATAAACTTCATCTGCAATAACAAATATGCCAAGCTTCTTTGCTGTCTCTGCTACCTGGAAAAATTGACATCACAAAATCTGATTCATATTCAAAAGTACATAAGTATATGTTTTTCAAAGTCGCACATACACGTCACTTGGTGGGCTGCTCCAATTACTTCAAAAAAAAAGAAAAAAAAAAAGAAAAAGAAGAAGAAGAAACGTAACAGAATTTTGTTTGAGGCTTTTAGCAGATATACCTTCTTGGTCACGATTTATTTTCAACTATGGACCATTATCTCTAACTTTACACCTAAAGCCATCCATTTCCTCCATACAACAAAAAAGCCCTTTCACAAAACAACAACAAAAATGAAAAACTAAATCACAATTTCATGCTCACCTCTGTGGAGCAAATCTGGAGGAACACTTTTATTCCCTTTTTATTTATAATAATTACATGTTATTAGACATGGGCTAATCTAATATTCTTTTCGTTAATTTGAGCAAAAAGTAAACTCGTGTTCCTGTTATTGGACTTCTTTGTGCTTTAATTTTCTTAATTAAATTTACTGCCCACTCATTGTGAACTTATGCATCTTGACTCAACTTATACAATAAAACAAGTTAGCAACCTGAAGTCTAATACTAGCTAGATTGACTTGCCTTAGCCAAATGTTCGTAACTGAAGACATTACCACATGGGTTTCCAGGATTGACAATAACCATGGCAACTGTATTCTCGTCTGAAATTGCAGCTAATCCATCGAGATCCACCTCCCATCCTTTCTCCGGGACAAGATCAAAATACCGAGCCTCTACCCCGTTAAAGGCTGCTCTTGCCTCATAAAACAGGTAGCCCGGTTTAGGGAGCAGTATATTGGCACCGGGTCGTGCCAGGACTGAGGTTATGATCTCTATTGCTTGTGAGCACCCATTCGTCAAATATATATCGTCAGGAGAGAGTGTGTACGGGAGGTCCTGTGACATGTACTCAGCTATGGCTCTGAAATTTTATCATATAAATTAATTAAGCTTAATCTAGTGCTCTCTGATCACACGAAAAATAAGTTTTTACTTAATTTGTTAAATGGCACTGAAATCCTGTACTCGATACATAAACTAGTCTCATTCTCATTAGTACTTAATTGTTATTTAATACAATTCTATAGGTTGTGCTTTCCAATTAGTATATTTAATCAGTGACTTTACCTTTTTTTTTTTTGAACAAAGGGATTTGGTCCTTTTTATTATATCAAATTAATGAAAGTAGTTGAAATTTCAGTAGGCATTTCTGGGAAGAATTACAATATTGGTATTTACTTGCACTGACCAATTTTCAAGACTCACATTAAAAAAAAATTATGGTATTGACCTTAGTTTTTTTCAGAACTATTTCTGTGTGGTCATGTTGCACAATTTAAAATAGAGCAGAAATTTCACAATAGAAAGAAAGCATAAACTTTTACAAATTGGTTGTTGGGTCATTTTACTATGCTGTCCCTCTCAGGACTGAAAGTGCAAAAAAAGGGACTAGCGCAAGAATGAGTGACCCACAAAATTTAGAAAAAAATTTATATTAGAACAAATGTAACAATGTAGTCCCCAATAATAGACAAATTCTAAAATAAAACAGAATCTACAAAACATCATCAACAAAAAAAGGATTCACAAACCACAATAGGACAATCCTAACATCCAAGAATTCAGGCATATATTAAATTCAATAATTAGAACTCACTTTCGAGCGGAGGCAACTCCGACACATGGCGCATAGGAATTGAACTTCCCGGAACGGAGTGCATTGGCAACAGCATCCACTGCACTTGGCGTTGTACCGAAGCATGGGAATGCCGACGGGTCGCCGTGTCCGAGCGGGATCACTGGCTTCGGATTGTGTGCATCCGTCTCTATGTGGCCCATTATACGGGTCAGAACGCCACGTACTGATAGGGACGATGCGCCTAGCAAAGTGCTGCTGGGTTTGAAATTCCACTTCTGCTCCATGTAAAGAGAGGTTTTTTTTTTTCTCTACGAGAGAATGGAGTGACTTGTATAGCTTATATTTGTTTTATTTGTTTTACCCTTTTTGGAGTGACTTAGTTGTAGATTTTTCTGAGTTATATTTGTTTTACCCTTATTTGTGGCAGACAAAGGGTTATCGCTTCTCAGGTGTTGGCTGTGTAACTGTGTTGGTTTGAGTGGTCGTACAGGGTGGTACTGGTACTTATACCATAAACGGAGAGAAGGCGGCGCATATAGAAACAAAACTTTAAAAGAGTTGTCATGATTTTCTTTGGTTTTGTGTGACTTCCCACGGGTGTGGTCGATTATTATTTACGTTCAAATATTCTCTAATACTGGAAACTTATTTCGGGGGGCGGTAAGGTAGTTTTGTAGAATAGGAAGATGTAAATGTTTTTATATTTGTAACGTTTATCATATGATTTTTTCTCTAATGTTTTTAGTAATAACAAAGTAAATATATATGCTAAGCTGGATCTATAATATCTTCCCTATAGATACATGAAAAATATGTAATAATTTTATTTTATTTTAAAAAGAGCCGGTAACTTGAAAAATAGATTTTCGCATACTCTTGATCCCAATCGAAATAATATTGGAATATCATAATATTTATTGTGTGCATAGATAAAGTAATAAATATCAAATTTGTCTGTTATACTTTGGCATTTGATTTTAAAATTCGAGTAATAAGGTCTTAAATATAGAGAAACAGTGAAAGCTAGCATGCACACAAATAAATATTGTTACGTAAGTAGGAACATTATACTATTTAGCTAAAAAAAATGTAAAGTAATAACTGAAAATAGAGCTATACATATAATTTATACATATTGAAAATAACATATAATAGTTCCCCATCTTGCTTGTTTTTTTTAAACCTGGTTAGTAATCCCATAAATAAAATCTAACATTTCTGTAAATTTAATATATATAAAATAGAATTAGCATGCACTAATAACAGTAAATTTATTGTCGAGAATTACCGCTGACATCTAAACATACACATCTCTTATTAGTAATTTAATAAAATTTTTCTGGTTTTAAAAATGAAAGTTGTTCCTTTACATCGTATATGAAGGTTTTGTATGTGTCTCTGACCAAAATAAAACATTCTTCTTTTTTTTTTTGAAGGGCCCAAAATAAAACATTCACCTTGTTACTTCTGTAAGAAAGTTACTAGCGCATCTATGCTAAATCTCACACCGTCACACGCCACAAAGAATCTCCAGTTACTGGGAGTAAGTGTTGGATTCCAAGTGTCCAACTAAAGCATGCCGTTGGTATAAAAGACGGTCAACATTTTCAAAAAAAAAAAAAAAAAAAAAAGACGGTCAAAACATTTTCATTTTATAAACCTGTGTTTCGTGAATAATAAGACGTTTCTGACGGTCAAATTTTCTAATAAAAAAATAAGCACTTAAATCACGAAAATTAGAGACGAGTAATATCCCATGCATATATATATTTCATTAGGCCGTTTTACACAAACTCAAATATACTCAATCTCACACTAAACAGATTATTGTATGAAAGCTATTCCAGAATTTAAGTTAGGTTCAATTTATAATATACTTCAATCTTATCATGAATTCATGATGTCCGATAATCACAATGGCACAATTTTCATCAAAAGTTTTTCATTTTTTTAACAATTATAATTTGAGTTTTGAGCTGAAGGTTTTATTGGCAACAAATTGCTAATAGCTAGTCACTAGTCAGGGGACACAATTTACAATTATCTATGGTTTTCCTTTCAACAATGCCATGTGAGTATAGCTTAGTAGTTTATTTTAATTTCGATTGTCTGTTTGAAATACCATCAATTAATGGAAAGCTGGGAGCTAAAGGACAAGGTCCTTGTCACAAGGAGTACTTAAAACAGTTTTGACTACATCTAAAAACTTGGGAGCCAAGTACCGAGTTCCTTTTTCAACTTGGCAAACGGAAAACTAGGCAAATTTCAACTCTAAAACAATGATTTCAATTTCCTACCGGCACCCTTACCGGCCAGATGGCCGAAATCCGAAATTTCCTGGTATTTTCCGAAAATTTCCCGTATTTTGTCTCACAATACCGGAAACCGCCATTTCGGTCATTGTTCCGGTATCCGGTATTACCGGAATTTTCCGGTAACCGGTAGGATTTCGGTAATACCGGATACCGGACTTTCTTCATACCGATTCGGGTATGCCTTATATACTTAATACAGCTTCATATTACAAATTGTCTATCTTTAATTAAGGAGTCATAATAATCCTCTCAGATTTATTTCTTTTACCAATCTCATGCAATATTGAAAGTGCATTATTTCATTTCACAGTTTTATTTTGTAAATGTGAAACATGCATAAATTTTAATTTGTAACGTATTTATACTTCTCAAAAGCTTATATAGAATTAAAACTTAATCTGTAATTAATAAAATATGAGTTATACATGTCACGCTAATTATTTAGCCAGGGATCTTTTCCATTTCCATTTACTCTAAATAGAAATGCTTGAAAGGTTTGACAAGAAACAATGGATTGGTGAAGTCCTCATTTATCTATTATATTGAATAAATATCCGAAGCAATCATCCCCATGTTGAGCAAATTAACCTCCTTTTTCCTTGCATCAATTGATTTAGTCTTACTCAATTGAGAAAAATACTATATATCACCATCAAGACCAAATCAATATATTTACCGATTTAATCAGTGATTTGGTTCAGGCTATCCAATCAGCACTGAGAGTTGGGAGAGAATCTGAAACACTCTCAATTACTTGCTCTGCACGTGTTGACCGGATCCTGATCCCGTGTTGCGCGACACCGTGCTACACGCACGCTCAGCCGTTTGATTTTTATCAGGCGGTTCATTTTTTCGGGCCTATTAGATGCACGGGGCTCCTATATCCATCAGATTCAGATCAGACTGCCCATGTCGGACGCTACATGCTGTGTCGCGCGACACAGAATTCGATTTGGTGTTGACCCAACGAAGTTGGTTGTATATTTTGGAATTTAGTGATCCGTGAGACAGGAACTGCTAGACCAAATAAACAACACCGAAAAAATCTGTACAAAATTTTTTATTTTTTTTAATATCACCAAATTTTAATCTAACCTACAGTACTGTTTATGAAAAGATTACATAAGCTGATGCAAAACCTGCTGATAAAAAGAGAATGAAACATTATTTGAAGCTCCAACTTTGCCTCAATTTGAACTCCTCTATTTAAATTATTATTATGATTATTATTTGCAATTGCCAATTTAAATTCAATGGTTCGGGTCGGCATTTTTATATTTTATGAGTTGGATATTTATTTTGTTTTTAAATTAGCCGTCCAATTGAAATTGTACGGGATAGGAGATGTGAAGCTATTAAAGTCATGTTGATTTGGACCACTAAGCTTAACCATACAATTTGGGTCGAACGATGACAAATTTTAAGCCATTAAAATAGTGGTAAAAACAGCCCAAAATTTCAGGTAGATTGCGACGGCCTATAAAATAGCAAATGGTGCGTCTCTTTAATTCTTTATTAGAGCAGAAGGATGGGTTAGGAATAAGGTAGGAATAACATAAATTTAGAAAAAAATACTATTCATAGGAATTGTGGGAAGAGACTATTCCGGAAATAGAAAATGTTGTTTGGATGGTGAGTTTAGGAATAGCGTTGGGAAGAGTGTTATTGAGATGAAAAGTAGTGAGAAAAGTGATATTGGGAAGAATGTTATTGGAAATTGTGTTAGGAATGGAATTGCCTATTTCAAAATTGTTTGTATGAAAAATTTAGGAATGAAATTGCCTATTCCGGGAATAAACATATTCCCGACCATCCCAAACTGAACCTTATTTCTTAGGGCAAACAATCTATATATTCCCTTCCCAAATTCATAAAGTTTTGTCTCTGGTAGTGAACAGAGCTATGCACTTATTTCTTAGGACAAACAATCTATGTTTGGTAAGACTATTTAAACTCTTTAAGGTGGAAGGACTACCAAACAAGAAGTTAAGGAGCTTAAATGTGAAATACATTTTTTTTAACTATGACATTTCTTAAGGTGGAATAAAATTTGTTTGTGGGAACAATGTGAGGAATAATATTAAAAATACTTTCGTTCCTTCTTTTGTCATTAATGACGATGCTACCCACTCCTTTTTTTTTTTTCCCTTGTGCTACAACTATCATTTCTTTTATTTTTAAGAAGCATTAATTCATTTAATTTGTTAATTCTTTTGACTCAATAGTGATTTGATAATTCTTTTATTATATGTATTTAAGAAGTGTGTCCGGTATAAAGAGCATGATTTCATTATTTGATTCATTTCAAATGGTAATTTTGTCAGATATACAGAAATTTTTTGTAATAACAATTAAAGAACATGATTACACTTGTTCATTATTTAAGAAGACACAAGTACAGTTTTACTTGTACAATAATAATATGTTTCGTTCAACTCAACTGCACAAAATTAATTAACGTGAAAAGAAGGGTGATATGGTCTTTTTATATTTTAACTTTAAATATATTTCTACATCTTTGTTATTTCTTAATTTGCATAACCAAATAAGTTCCTCCTTAACAAAACATAACTTGACATAATTTTTCCTCTTAAAAAATAAAAAAAATGACAAATGTACAACAATACAAGTGCCTTCAGGGGCATTTTCCTATTCTGTGAAACTGGAAAACAATTAAAATATCGAAGAAAACAAAATAGATCTATTAATCATAGAGAAATGAGCAACGAAGAATAGTGACAAGTTGGTATCAACTCTGTTTGCCTGTGCTCTGAATTCTTCATCTTTAAGGTAAAATAAAATCCAAACTTTTTTAATTCCTCTGGGTCTAATATATATGTACATTTACCCAGAGACATTGGATCTCAATCCTACACTAATTTGATCACCAAATAGGCCCAATTTGATGGCCGGATGCCGCATTCATAAATTCTCTTACCTTTAGTTTCCTTGCTCTGCTCATGATCATCGTATCTGATGATCCAGGATATCCAATTGCTTTCTTAATTCTGTGAGGTTGGATTCCTTTGCAATTTGCATTCGTGAACGATTGTGAATTCTCTCTCTCTGGTTTCATTTCTATGTGCTTGTATTCACTCAAAAGTCAAAAGATCTTGAAGTTTAATTTGATCCGAAGATCACCTCGTTTGGATGGATCCTTTATCGAAGGCATTCCCTCCCTTGGAATCATCTTTTCGTGAAAGGGAAATGTAACACAATTTATCGGAATCGTTAATGTTCTCCCATCTAGTGTGGTCAAATCCAGAGTGCAAGAGCAAGTCAACACTTCCCACAAAGAGACAGTCTCAGCAAGGATCAGATCATCACCTTCTCTTGTGTATATATCATGAGGTTTTTGGTCGAGTATCACGATTATATCAGCAGGGATTGTGTTTGGTGACTCACTTCCTTTTTCTTTGAAGATAAATCTAGTACCTTTCTTTGCCCCGGGCAAAATGTTCATGGTTAGCATTTCAATTGATGTTTTTTTCTTCCTGAGAAGTTCACAAAAGAAAAAAAAAATAATTTATTAACGACTGTGGAGAATAAGTTGCAAACAGATGTATTAATTTAACAATATGTTGACAAGTTGCAAGAATAAGATGTCACATATATTACAAGGTGAATTATTGGCGGTGATTTACAGATGAAAAACCGCACACAGTAGTTTGAATTAAGGAATATTGAGATGTCTGGTTTGTGTAAGCAAGCAACTAGACGAAAACAAGGTAAAATCAAATTTATTTATTGAGAATCAGCATTAATTCATTTTAGGACAGTGGTTCTGTTGGTATTAATACAAACTTGAAGTACCAAAATCTGGAAGGCGCCTTAATAAACCAACAGATAAGTTATAATATTAACAAGTAACAACACAGGCCATACAAATGGAAAGGAACTTGTACCTACCCTGTAGGAAAGATGACATCTCTTGTAAGTCTTATACTCTTGACGGTCCCACTGTACATTTCCTCAAGAGTGCAAACAAGGCGATACTCGATTGTCTGGGCTTTTAGTTTTGGAATTCGATGACCAAAAATCCATGCGAAAAATTCTTCTTCAAATGCATGAAGTGCTTCTTCAAATGCATCTACAGATGAGTATTGGCTTGTGAATGCATTCTGTTCTGCAGTGCATGCTGAGGATTCACCATACATGGTAGCATTTGAGCAAGACATTCTCTCATTGTAGCCATGGCGGCGATCATAGTTTACACGCTTCTTGGGATCACTCAGCACCTACTGAAGGTGCAAAATTTGGAGGAGAATATGTTTAAAATGATTAAACAAAATGTAAGAAAACAAAGTGAAATTTTCAAAGTGATTTTTTTTTTTTTTTTTTTTTTTTTTTTTTTTTTTTTTTTGTTTGAGCAGTTCTTTTGGTTGCAGGGCATAGAGGAATTATTATGAAATGGTACCACTGGTGCCAAATGAATATTTTCTTATTTATTTCTGAAAGTCGGTTGGCTGGCGACATGCCATACCAGAAAAAATTATAGAAAAAGGAATGTTTTTACAGAGTTATTACACTGTTACAAGCTATATGGAATAAGCCGTAAAAATCTAGTACCAACTGATATAAAATTTTAATACAGAGTTGACTTCTTAAGGTGTAAATAAAAGGCATTTTTTATATGCGGGATCTATATCTGAATATCTGAACATAATAAATTACATTGATTACGCTTTCAAGGAATACTAACAGAAGCACTCGTATTGTTTTATGCTCAAAGGAACAACTTGCGTTGGAAAATTTTCCAAACGTGAAGCAAGGTAATATCTAATTGGTCCAGAAAATTACTTGGCTTTGGGAGAGGAAGTCACGACCAGCTTCCAAAATAGAATTAATAAAAGATCATCATAGAATACATAGATGCAATCGATCTAGAGCACTACTTCAATTCTTCAAAGAATACCAAATAAATCCGAAATTCAAAAAACAAAAATAATTAACAAACATGAGAACACATACCTGATAAGCTTCCAAAATCTGCTTGAACTTGGCCTCAGCCTCCTGAACATTATTCAAATTCTTGTCAGGATGCCATTTGATTGCGAGTTGCTTATACGCCGCCTTGATATCATCACTCGACACATCTCGATCCACCTCAAGAATCTTATAATAATCAATCTCAATTCTACTCCCCATCTAGTCTAAAATCCTCTCTCCTTAGTCCTTACCTTCCCTTCTAATGTTTTTCCTTCTCTTCCACTTGAGGGGTTACTTTGTTTGTGGCTTATGGGACTCGAGGGAACAGAGGAGAAGATTAGAGTGGACGGAGTCTAAGGTTGAAGGAAGGAAAGGAAAATGAGAGAGGCGTGAAGCATGATAATATGATATGAGATGAATATTGAATAGATGATACAAATCAAGACATAAATACATGGAAGAACAGGTCAATTATTGTGCGGGAAGCTCGTGGGTTGTATTATTGGCTGGTACTGTAGGCCCACCTTTTTTTTTTATTAAAGGTCGGTTTTTTATGTTATTTAAGGGTGTTGTTTCAATAAGGTCGAACAATAGCCAGAGAAGATAAAATTACTTAGTTGTAGCAATTTAATCTATTTATGCTAAAGTTTATGTTCATTTCTTCTATTTTTTTATAAAATAATATTTTATTTTTAAATACTAATATTTTTTTTTTTGCAAATTTACGGGCATGTGCCTTATTTATAACGTCAGATTAATTATTCAAGTGAAAAATTTAATCTATTTTTGTCAAATATCTAGCAAATATTGCTCGTAAGTCGTAACCAGTATGTTGGCATCCAAAAATTATAAGAATCGTTGTTAGCAATCGTATTCATAGCAACTTCCAGTGTCAACTAAAGGAAGATTTATTAAAAAGAATGACTAAAAAAATGAACTCTAAGTTTTAGATGTGAATTTTTGGACGCTGGCATTGTTATATTTTGATAGATTCCGGAAATAGTAGCAGATATCAAAATAAAACGAAACGAAATGTAGCTAAGACATATACCGTTTTTGTTTTTTGTTTTTTTTTTTTTTAAAAAAACTTTTGTTCTGCTTCGATTAGAAATGCCATTCTTCTATAAATCAATATATAAAAAATTTTAAAAATACCATGCCATTATGTTCTTATGCAAATTTCGGTACTTCAAAAATAGTAATTTATGGGGTCTTGAGAGAAATTGCTTGAAAAGAACAATTAAATTAATGCCATCACCAGAGTATTCTTCACATTAAAATTGTTCATTGTATTCTTCACATTAAAATTTTATTTAAATATTGAATTTTATATAGTATTTCAATTATTACTATTTTAATTTTTTAGAAAATCAATTGATCAATAATTTATAAGTTATCCAATAAACGACGATTCGAACCGCTCAATATAATCTTCATATTGAAATTATCTTGAAGACCAAATTTTACAATTTTTCAAAATTTTTAACTATTTATTTCGGATTTTTTAAAATTAGAGGGTCTATAATTAATTTGATTAAAGATTTTCTAAAATTCAAAATGAATAGTAAAAAAATTTGAAAAATTATAAAAGGAGATTTCATTATGGAGAATAAATTGAGCGGTTCGAATTTGTCATTGTAATATCAAAAATTGAGATTTGATAATCTTTGACAGGCTCAAGTGTCAAGTACGTTTGACTCTAACATTACTCAATCATAATAATAGCACAATATATATTTAATTGTCTTGGATAGTGCTTGTGACCAGGTGTTAATCCCCGGTAGCCTACATACACGGCACATGCAATTTTTTTTTTAAAATAAAAAGCATTGTACCTTATTACCTTAGTTACACACTGACACTATCTTTTGCCAATTCATAAGTTATAGCAATTGAAGAACATATACATCCAAATATCCAATATTTAACTCCTTAAAGATCTATAATAGAGGACCGACCCTCAGATGTACATAATGTAAATATATTGTAAAAAATCACATTCATTTTAATGATAATATTAGATTGTCTTCATTGGCATTGGCATAACTCTGGTACTTATATTGTTAACCCATGCGATGGAGCCATCTTCCTGGTCTGGATAAGCTAAAGTCCGTTTGCAAGAGACATGCTAAGCAAATGAATTAAATAAAATTAGGAAATTTATTTATAGCCATATGACATTAAGCCCTGAAAAGGCTTTCAACAATGCAATATTGGATTGTGGTGAAAATGTGGTTGTCAGTTTGGAGAAATTATATGTAGCAAACGGTACACCAAATGAAGGGGCTACCAACAGCCGAAGGGTACACCAAATTCATGGATTTCTGCTAAACCAAAAATTTCCAGAATGTGACCAGCTATTTACAAGGTATTTCCTTCAAAAGTTACTTGGTCCTGGGTAATAGAATAATAGTCCACTAAGTGTAAGTGTGTAAGTGTAACAACTAAAGATGCATATCAGTAAACATTTGTTCAAACAAAATAAGCCACACATAGATATTAAAAACTAAAGTCAAGTTAAATTAGACAGACAGAGAGTATAGATAAGTACCAAAATAAGCATCGCACAAATATTATGAAAGGTCTACTGCAACCACGCAAATATTAATTAAAATAAGTAAATAACTAATATATATTAGGAAAATAGTGTAAGTGTGTAAGTGTAACAACTAAAGATATATCAGTAAACATTGTTCAAACAAAATAAGCCACACATAGATATTAAAAAATAAACTCAAGTTAAATTAGACAGACAGAGAGGATATATAAGTACCAAAATAAGCATCACACAAACATTATCAAAGGTCTACTGCAACCATGCAAATATTATAACATAACTAATATATATTAGGACAGATAAAACTACTCAAGGCAATCATCACACTCCACCCAAGCGGCCTTCACTAACAACCTACCATGATTGGGAAGAATAATGAACTCTTCGGCACGGTCTGAACTTGGATTGAACTCTATGGTCTCTTTGATGTCGAACTCAGCCTCATGTCCAACGCATACTCGTATGTTCACATGAACACGCAAGGTTGATTGACGCGGAAGCACTGTTATTCTTCTTGACAGAGGGAGAGGGACAGACTGGCCAGGTTCAAGACTGACGCACTCTCCGCTCAATTTGTGGAAGAGAATACTTTCAGACATAGAATCGGCAGGGAGAACACTATTTGATGTAGTTACTTTCCCATGAACCCGAAGGAGAGCACCTACTTCAACAGAGTCAAGGCCAACAAAATAAACATCCAAATGAGTCTCCACAGGGTCACGATAAACCGCAAAACTCACATGCAAATTGAAGCAAGAAAAGCATTTGATCGTTCTGCAGATGAGCCGGTCCATGTCATCCAGATGGGCTTTCCATAGATCTTGTTGAGTGTTATACATAAAACTCATAGTTGTATATACATCGATAAGCCAAGGAAGTATGAGTACTTCATCCTCCACTGGAATGCTGAGTACATCATCCATATGACGTGGGTCAGTTAAAGTGAGAAGGCCCTATGAGTATTAAGTAACCGAAAGAAAGATAACTACATTACAGGACATTAGTATTGCTTTACTTGAGGCATGTCAGGGTTAGATCAAAATTGCATTTGTAAAGTGCTTCATTCATTCAGACCAGTTGAATTGCTGCTGCTCGATGTACTGCGTATGTTTGTAATCAATCAGTGTTAGGGGTAGAGAAACAGAGGAGGTTTGATCTTTACCTCTCCATTAATTTGCGGAGGCTCTAAAACCTTGGAATCAAAGATGGCAAAATTGCGGTTGCAGCTGCGGAGTAGAAGAACGCCAAAGAAGCGTTCGTGACCCGATGTCACAGATTCCGGACATCTGTTGTTATCAAGCACGGCTGAAAACACCTGTATCCGAGTACGCGTCCGGCTGCCACGTCTGTGCTTTATGAGATGAGATAATGAGATAGAAAACAAAGAAATAAAATAGAATCGAGTTTATTTATGAGACGTACGAGGACGACTGTGGTGCGGGTGCTTCTCCGGTTTCCATTGCTCCGCTCAAAACGCGCCGCGGTCTTCTTCGAGAGAATGCCTAGTGGTGTGGTGTGGGTTAGATCGAGTAAACTAAAATATTTATTTTATTTATTTCATTGCTATCCAAAATTGTGGCCCGTCACTGATTGGGGCCCACTGAATTTATAAACTCAAATTGGGCCTAACGTACATATACTCTTCTTTATTTATTTATCGATTGATTTGAGATGAGAAGCTTGGAGAAACTTGTCTCTCTCTCTTCTCGCGGCGTATGGATTCCATGGAACCGGAAACCCTAGCAGGGGAAGCGGATCCTGAGCCTACTCAAGCAAGCACTTGCAGTGTGGCTGAAGCTGCTAACGAGGTCTCCAAAGTGGACCAAACTGACTTACACACCAGGTCTTTTCTTTGCTCTTTCCTCCGCCATGTTTGATATGTTATCATGAAATGTGACTGAGATACTGGTAAAAAGGGAAATGTAAATTGAGAGAAATATTGTATTGAATGAAACTGTTTTTCATTACCCAATTACATTCTAGTCTTCGACTATATATAATGTACATCTTAGTCTGATAACAGAATCAGTTAACCGAAACAGTTACAATGATTAATCTAGCTAACCAATTACAGTTTTACTGTCTGCAATCATTAACTCCTAACTAACAGAAACTGAAGATGGTTAATCTCCAGCTAATTATCTTCACGCAGCTTGATCTTCTGTTACCAATGCTGTGACAGAATCTGTTGCTTATCACCCCCCTCAAGCCAATGTTCTTGATTGAACATTGAGCTTGCTTCTTAAAAACTGAAACCTGGGCAATGGTAATGGCTTGGTCATAACATCACTTAGCTGATCAGCCGAGCAAATAAACTTCACCACAAGTTCATTAGCTGCCACTTGTTCTCTAACAAAGCGGTAATCAATCTCTATATGCTTGGTTCGTGCATGAAACATCGGGTTTGAAGCCAAAAATGTTGCCCCTATGTTGTCACACCATAAACTAGGTTTGTTGTTCATATTAACTCCTAGTTCCTTCAAGAGAAATTGAAGCCATTTGATTTCAGTACAAGTAAGCGCAAGGCTCCTGTACTCAGCCTCTGTACTCGATCGTGAGACAGTCGGCTGTTTTTTTGCACACCAAGAAACTAGGTTTTGACCAAGATATACACAAAAACCGGAGGTGGATCGCTTATCATCAACACTACCGGCCCAATCCGCATCACTATAAGCATGTATATCAGTTGAAGAATTAGAATGAATGAGAATTCCATAATTGAGTGTACCACAAAGATATCTTAGGATTCTCTTAGCTGCAATCCAGTGGTTCAGTGTCGGGTCATGCATAAACTGTGAGAGTTTGTTGACTGCAAACGATATATCGGGCCTTGTCAACGTTGCATACTGCAATGCCCCTATAACACTTCGATACAGAAAGGGGTCATCAAAGAGAGCTCCATCATCTTTAGACAGTGAAACCCCTGTAGCCATGGGTGTTAGAACTGGCTTGGAATTGAGCATGTTTACTCTCGAAAGTAGATCAGCAATATACTTGGACTGAGTTAGGTGCAAGCCTTTTGTAGAAAAGTGAGCTTCAATTCCCAAGAAGAAATGAATGGTACCCAAATCTTTGACTGCAAATTGGTCACTCAATTGTGAAATGCAGTTTGATACTAAGTAATGATCATCTCCTGTGACGATAATATCGTCAACATAAACCAAAACAAACAGTTTATGTCCATTGCCAATTTTGATAAACAAGGATGGATCATAGTTTGATGGTTTGAAGCCAAAGGCAAGGAGAGCACTGCTGAGCTTATGAAACCAAGCACGGGGCGCTTGTTTGAGCCCATACAGAGATTTGTGCAGTAGACAAACATGATTGGGAAAGTTAGAATCCACAAACCCCTTGGGCTGAGCCATATAAACAGTTTCGGACAAATCACCGTGTAAAAACGCATTTTGCACGTCTAACTGTTTTATAGGCCAATTTGAGGACATTGCAATGGATAGAACAACCCTAACCGTTGTAGGACGAACCACAGGGCTGTATGTTTCCATAAAATCCACACCTTCTACTTGATGGAAACCATTAGCAACAAGCTTGCTTTAAATCTATCAACAGTGCCATCGGGTTTTCTCTTGATTTTAAACACCCACTTTGAACCAATTACCTTTTGGTCAGGCGGTGGCGGTACTAGAGTCCAAGTTTTGTTGGAAGCCAGAGCTTGAATCTCGACAGCCATGGCTTCTCGCCATGCAGGCAATGTGTTTGCTTGTTGGAAGGTGCGAGGCTCGGTTTCCAGGGAAGCAAGATGAGCAACAAAATCAGTGAAAACACGAGTTTTCCTGGTTTGGTCTCTCGTGCGAGTTGTCATTGAATGCATAGAAGCAGTGGTTGGGCGATCAGGAGCTGGAGTAATTGCAGCGAGAGCTGACCCAGTGGGTGATGATCGAATTTCAGTTTGTTGCTCAATTGGAGAGGAAGGGGCAACACGGTCAGAAGGGGTCTCTTCTGAGTTTGAATTTGAGTCACGGTCAAAGGAGCCGTTGCTATCTCGGGCAGCGGAATGTTGAATAGGATTTGTGGGCAGAGCTGAAGGAGGCTGTGTGAAACTGGGCCGATTGTTTTGAATTTGTTGTGCAAGAATAGGCCCAGAATGTTGAACAGGTGAAGAAAATTGCGCAATTTGTAGAGGCATAGGCTGCTGTTGTGCACAACTAGTTTCACACTTGTCATGATATATTTTGTCAGCATTTTTAAAGGGAAAAGAGCTCTCATCAAAAACAACATTCCGAGAGACATAAATCTTGTTGGTTTCTAAGTGTAAACACCTATATCCCTTTTGAGAAGAAGAATAACCAAGGAAAATGCAAGGTAAAGATCTCAACTCCAATTTTGTGAGAATTGTATGGTCTTGTGAGAGGAAAGAATTGACAACCAAGAATTCTAAGTAGAGAGTAATCGGGAGTTTTGTTGAAAAGAGTGGTGAAAGGAATTGATTTGTTGGATGGAAGTCTATTGATGAGGAAAACTATACTTGAGAATATCTCATCCCAAAATTTTGAGGGTATGGAGGCATGAGACATAGTTGCTAGAGAAAGTTCAACAATATGTCTATGTTTTCTTTCGACAAGGCCATTTTGTTGAGGTGTATGAGGGCAAGAAGTTTGATGAACAATTTATGGAAATTGTTTTGAGATAGGTTTGTATTCGGTTTCTCCATCGGTTCTAAGAATTTTGATAGTAGAGTTGAGAAGATTTTCTACTTGAGCTTTGAACATAGAAAATACATGAGAAACATCACTCTTTTGCTTCATGAAATAAATCCAAGTAAAACGAGAATAGTCATCAACAAAGGTGATATAATATCTATAGCCTTGTGAAGATAAAATTGGAGAAGGTCCCCATACATCGGAATGAACAATTTGTAAAGGAAAAGTGGAAGTACTAGAAGAAGGAGAAAAGGGTAAAACATGTGCTTTAGCTTGTGCACAATCATGACACAAAGAAAGCTTATTCCTATTACAAGGCAAATTATTGGAATTCAAAACTTCTAAAGTAATGGCATTTGAAGGGTCTCCTAGCCTTGCATGCCAAATATTGGTAGAAACTCGGTTGGTGAGAAAAGCTTGAGGAGTATGCTTGAGTTTGAGAATGAAGAGACCATTAGAACTATGCACTTAAAGTGGAGGTATCTTGGTGTGGAGGTCCTTTATGAAACAATGAGTAGAAGAGAAGTTAATTTCAAGAGAAGGGTTGTCATGAAGCAATTTAGAAAGACTAATAAGATTAGTTGTAAAGTTTGGAACATGAAGAACATCACAAAGTTTAATGGGATGACTTTCAATAGAAAATGTAGTGGAACCAATATGTTGTATAGAGAGACCTTTACCATTGCCAATTTGGAGTTTGTCACTACCATCATAAGCTAGGAAAGTTGACAAGTTGTTGATGTCACTAGTGACATGATTGTTTGCACCCGAATCAATGATCCAATCAGTTGTAGCTGGTTGAGGGAGCTGAGTTTGAGCTGAATATGCTTGAAACCTGGGGTTCGGCTGCCAATTTGGGTCTGGGTCGTATCTCTTGTAGCACAGGTTTGCAGTATGACCCAACTTAGTACAAATTTGACATGTGGGCTTGGTATTTGCAATAGGAGTTTGTGCCTGGTTTGGATGAGGCCCAACAACAGCCTGCTGCGAATTCGGACGAAGAGGAGCGCCTCTCCCAGCATAGACCTGATTGGGGTTAGCGGGTCGGGTTGCGAAAGGCGACGGGTTTGGGAACTGACCTCGACCTCGGCCATGGCTTCCTCTCCCAGCATAGAACGTTGTCGCTGAGTTTGTGTGATTCTTAAGCAGCGCTTCATGGCTAAGAATGAGAGAGTGAAGGTCAGAGAAGGAGAAGGGAGAATGAACACTGGCAGCGTTGACAGCCGCCACAACCGGAAGATAGTCAGAGCCAAGTCCGTTGATCGTCGCCATGACTAGCTCGTCGTCAGGATATGGGGATCCAGCAGAGGCCAGCTCATCCGCCACACGCTTGAGAGATTGAAGGTAATCGGAGCAAGATTGAGTACCTTTGCTAGCCGATTGAATCTGCCTCTTCAAGTTCATGATTCTCGATTTGGAATTAGAGGCGAGAAGCTTCTGTAACTCGATCCACAGCTCCATGGTTGTCGAAACATGAGAACACCTGAGCTTGGATCGGCTCCGTGAGAGAAGATCGGATCCAACCTAGCAACAGCTGGTCCTGTTGATGCCACTGTACATAGGCTGGATTGACTTCAAGAACACCATTGTCACCTTGAATTGTCGGAGTAGGTGGTGGAGAATCGATGTACTTGGCGAGACGATAGCCATGGAGAAGGGGGGAGAATCTGAGACCTCCATGAAAGGTAATTTGAGCTTGTCAGCTTGGTGGAAATGGGAAGACTGATGAGAACGACATTGTCAGAAGTCGTGGAAGAGGTGATGTCGGAAGAGGGAGATAGAACTGAAGGTTGTGGAGCCATGAGAGAAGAAGAGAAGAGGATCAACAATGGCGCTTAGCCAAGAAAATGCTCTGATACAATGAAATGTGACTGAGATACTGGTTAAAAGGGAAATGTAAATTGAGAGAAATATTGTATTGAATGAAACTGTTTTTCATTACCCCAATTACATTCTAGTCTTCGACTATATATAATGTACATCTTAGTCTGATAACAGAATCAGTTAACCGAAACAGTTACAATGATTAATCTAGCTAACCAATTACAATTTTACTGTCTGCAATCATTAACTCCTAACTAACAGAAACTGAAGATGGTTAATCTCCAGCTAATTATCTTCACGCAGCTTGATCTTCTGTTACCAATGCTGTGACAGAATCTGTTGCTTATCATATCACTCTAGTAAGTCAGAAAAGCTTTTAAGCTTTACTGTGTCGTCATCCCTTTTCTTGGATGCTGGATGCATTTAGTAATACTGGTGTCTGTGTTTTGTATGATGATCAAATTAAGGTTTATTGTGGGTAGGTAGTCAGCGTAGTCTTATTACAGGATGTAGTATATATAAATGACCCAGCTATTCCTTTTCTTTTCACAAATGAACAACAAAAAGAAACAATAAATAATAAGAATGATACAATTAAATGAAGCATCATCCTGACAGCTGAGCCTCAACTCTAACTAACCTAGCCATCAATGATTATTCTACTTCCATGCATCGCTGATCCCGGTTCTGCCCTTCTATTTATGACCAATTTGGACTGAAAAGAGAGAGAATGTTCATGTACTTTCTTGAAGATAATATTGTAATTCTAAATCAGCCACTTCTAATAAATTTTCATTAGTTAGTGCATAACCTAGTATGAATTCTTAGCAGATTACCTTTGCTCGAGGACAACAACCGGCCTAAGGTTATACACAGGACAGTGGCAACGAACCTTTTGGAGGTCTTCTCAGTCAGATTTGTTGATTTCAGGAAGCATGACTTGAAAAACATGTATGGCTGCCTATTGCTCAGTGCGTGCCCCCCCTATGTCATCTTCAGCAGGAAATTTGGGGATCCCCTATATACTGATGCTTGGGTAAATTTTAGTCAGTTTAATACAACTTAAATTACTTTTTGTTTGATAAGATTGAGTTGTTAAATAGCAGATAAATCTTTCTTTTTCTTTTTCTTTTCTTCTTTTTTTTTAAAAAAAAAAAATAAATTTCTGTATCTTGGTATGTTTATATCTTGATCTTATGCATACCAGGTCCTTGGAATTTATATATATTCTACCTAGGTACTGTATTGATGCCAAAACTGACACTAACGTGCAATTGTTTGTTTCGTTGCTTCAGGGTTCTGTCAAGCTCAGAGGCCCTGATATAACCACAATTCCGTCTGATTTTACATTTATCGTTCCCCAATTATTTAGCTATCAAGCTTGTGCTGATCAGTTCGAGGAAATTGATTGTGATCCTATTTGGGACATTTATTTCCAACAGATCTTTGACAGGCTCTTGACCAGGAGGGTACCAACCCAATTCGGCGAAATAGAAGTTAACTTTGCTGTTTATATGTATGCCATAGAGGCTTGCATAGACGTAACCCTCATTGACTGCAAATTCTCCCCGGCAACAGTTCATGGATCGATAACTGCGCAAAATTCTAAGCTTGGGGACAAGGGTACTAGCTTCTTATTTAAAAGGGATAAGGGTGACGGAGTCAGCATCAATATTAGTGATTGCAAGGACAGGATTGCGCAACTTCCTCTTGCAAGATGCAAGACTGTACATCCAATTGATTCTCTGCTAACTATTTATGTGAGCATCTGCCAAAGTAGTTTCACTGGCACACAAGATCAACCAATAGCTGATAAAAGGAGGCTTGAATTTACTGCTATTTTCGGTGAGCAAGTGGTGAAGACTATCAAAGGCGCTGGATGTCAAGTTAATGTAGGTGTCACATGGCCTGAGGTGTCCCAACGCCACCTTGGAAACCGTTTTTATGGTTAATTTTAGTATAATATAATTAAAAACAACAGTGGTCACCTCACTAGGAACCTCTTGTTCATCGTGTTTTTGTCTCTTGTCTCATTGTAAAATTGACCTGTGTTAAATTTATATTTTTCTTACTATAAGATGATGTTCTGAAGTTTGTGATGAGATTGTGATGGTTTTATGTTATGTTATCTTACTATAAGCTTGAATTTAGTTGACCTGATATTGTTGTAAGTGCATGACTGTTGTTATTTTACTATATACTGCCGTTGGTATTCATAAATAAAGTAGCCTTGTGGACGATCCATTGAAGCAGAAGAATACTGACTATTGCTATTCCATTTCCAACTGAGAAGTTGAAATGCTGGGCAGCATAAAAAAGACTGGATTGTATAAAAGTTATGTTATTGGAGCAGGCATAAGTTCATGTCATCTATGAATTGCATGTAGTAGAGATGTTCCTATGAGGTGGAGCGAGATGGCCGTTTCTGACAGAATTGTAGAAGTGAGACAGAGCTGTGCCACCCCAATTGTCATACCAAAAAAGTGTGTGTTGGCTTCACCTATCACCTCTGTTCTTCTGACAGAGAGCTGAAAAAACGATCTCAAGGCCATAATTTGTCTCCACAAGAAAGATCCCTTTTAAGTTCCAAGCGATAGGTGGTCTGTTGGCGTTTCTTTTCCCGTATAACTATCGTGTAATAGAAGCCTACAGTGAATCAGGTGTGTTGTAGATTCGCCAAAGCCATCTCAATAACAGAGAAACATTATGAAGACTGAGATTCAGCAATCCAAAACCGCCATTGTATCTCGGCAAGCAAACTCTATCCCGGACTAATAGATTGACCCTGAACTCCCTGAGCTATTGCCTCTCCAACAAATGAAGTTACGTCTAATTCTGTCAATTGCATTTACATCGCACTTTGGCAACTTAAACACTGACATGAAGAAAATTGGAATCGTGGAAAGCGGAGGAAGCTAAAACCACAGACCTGCTCTTCAAATTAGCCCACATTTCCATCCCGCTAGTTTGTTGGCAATTTTATTTTTTGAAAGCAAACTCAGTAATTCCAGCTGTTATAATTCATGGACAGTGGATTCGTACAGTGTATCGCACCGTGAGATGATGGCCACGATGTGAGGTTCTTTCCTGGACAGTTGCCTTTGCATTTATAATTCCAGCTGTTACTGGTGCGCTGAGCCAGAGGATTAGATTAATCAATGACAAGTAGGGCCTCAAATCCGGGGCTGTGCTGTTGTGATTATTTCCTCTCTGTTCTAAGTCTATCTGCAGATTTTTGGTGTTAAATTTGGGCCCATGTGCATTGGCATTTTTGACTGGTTGGATTTTCTGTGCCGCTGGTATCCAACATTCCATTCTTCAGAGATACCATGTGTTTTACCTGCACATAAACAAGTGAACTACTCTGATACGGAATTCTCTGTTGTTAGATACATGACAAAATATATATAGCTGTAGAAAAAAAAAATGGCATCAACATGTATCTATGGCCTCTTAATTACATAAATGTATCAGTACAATTAATTAACGCAGGTAAAATATTTGCACGATAATATAACAAAATTGCTATATATTCGAAGATGTAACAATAGCCAAATAAAGTATTGTGAAAATGAAAAGCATTGGTAGATGCTCCTACAATTTGAATTTTTTAATAAACAAAATGAAATATTCAATTAATAAATTTATATGAAGTCTACTGATCCCATATAGTGTGAAAGCCATCAATTTTTACTTCCTGAGCAAAGAGGCGGTTGGATTTTCTCTCCAATTTGTACTGAAATTTACAAGCGGACAACTCCTACCCTGTAAATTTGAGTACAAATTAGAGAAAAAATATGTCTATTTCTTTCGATGTCATAATATGTCTTCATTTTTTTTTTAATATGAGACTCACCTATATTTTTAAGTTGTAAGTTACAATTCTAACTTTGATTGATTAATTTAAAATTTTCGAATCATACTAAGCAACTTTAGAGCTTTCTAATTCTGTGAACTAGACTAATATACCATGTTAACAACCCAAAGTCTAATACTAGACTGACTTGCGTTAGCCAAATGTTCATAACTGAAGACAATGCCGCATAGATTTCCAGGATTAACAATACCATTGCAACTGTATTCTGATCTGTAATTGCTGTAAATGTGACAAACATTGTTTTGTGGCCCACAAAATTTAGAAAAAAAATTATGATAGAACAAATGTAACAATGTGGTCCCCAATAGGCAATAGTAGACGAATTCTAAAATAAAACAGAATCTACAAAACACCATCAAGGCATCAACAAAAAGAGGATTTATAAACCACAATAGGACAATCCTAAACATCCAAGAACTCAGGCATATAGTAAATTTAATAATTCGAACTAACTTTCGAGCGGAGGCAACTCCGACACAAGGCACATCGGAATTGAACTTCCCGGAACAGAGTGCATTGGCAACAGCATCCGACGGGTCGCCGTATCCGAGCAGGATCACTGGCTTCAGATTGTGTGCATCCGTCTCTTTGTGGCCCATTATATGGGTCAGAACGCCACGTACTGATAGGGACGATGCGCCTAGCAAAGTGCTGCTGGGTTTGAAATTCCACTTCTGCTGATCTGCTCCATGTAAAGAGAGGCCTTTTTCTCTGTTTTTTCTCTACTAGAGAGAATGGACTGACTTGTATAGCTCAGTTGGCAATATATTTGTTTTACCTTTTTTTGTGGGAGAGAATGGTTATCACTTCTCAGGTGTTGGCTGTGTAACTGTGTTGGTTTGGGTGGTCGTACAGGGTGGTACTGGTACTTGTACCTGAAACGGAGAGAAGGCGTCGCATAGAGAAACAAAACTTTGAAAAGAGTAGCCATGATTTTCTTTGGTTTCGTGTGACTTCCCACGGGTGTGGTCGATTATTATTACGTGTCAGATATTCGCTAATACTGGAGACTTATTTCGAGGGGGGCAGTAAGGTAGGTTTGACTGAAAATAAAGCTATACATTCAATTAATACATATCTAAAATAAACATATAATAGTTCCCCATCTTGCTTGTTTTTTTGACCTGATTAGTAATCCCATAAATAAAATCTAACATTTCTGAAAATTTAATATATATAAAAATAGAATTAGCATGCACTAATAAAAATAAAATTCATCGAAATTTTCATTTTATTAACAATTGTAATTTAAGTTTTGAGCTGAAGGTTTATTGGCAACAAATTGCTAATAGCTAGTCAGGGGACACATTTATCTATGGTTTTTCTTTCAACAATGCCATGTTAGTCGAGCTAGTTTATTTAAATTTCAATTGTCTGTCTAAAGGACGAGAATCTGAAACACTCTCAATTACTTGCGCTGCACGTGTTGACCCAACGAAGTTGGTTGTATAATTTGGAATTTAGTGACCCGTGAGACAGGAACTGCTAGACCAAATAAACAACACCGAAAAATCTATACAAAATTTTTTACTTTTTTTTAATATCACCAAATTTTAATTTAACATACAGTACCGTTTATGAAAAGATTTCATAAGCTAATGCAAAACCTGCTGATAAAAAGAGAATGAAACATTATTTGAAAATCCAAACTCCTATATTTAAAATATTATTATTATAATGATTTGCAATTGCCAATTTAAATTCCATGGTTCGGGTCAGCATCTTTATATTTTATGAGTTGGATATTGATTTTGTTTTTAAATTAGCCGTCCAATTGAAATTGTACGGGATAGGAGATGTGAAGCCAGTGAAGTCATGTTGGTTTGGACCACTAAGCTTAATCATACAATTTGGGTCGAACGGGAGCTGATACACACCATCCAGGGATTTCCCATCCAGACCATCCATGGGCTTGGACTGGGCCAGCGACCTTCCAGCACATGATGACGTCATCATTTCGCTCGATAACATCATCAATTTTTTTGCGCGAATCAGCGAAAATTCTGAGCGTCGTGACGTCGTCAATTTGCTTGCTGACGTCATCAAATTTTGTTGGTTTAAGTGTTTTAAGGGTTATACTTAATGATTTAAGTATTCAGTTAGTGTCATAAGAAAATGCAATTTGCGAACTTTTTATTCAGTTAAATGTCTTAAGGGTTGAACCAAAATAGACTAATTGTTCAATTAGTTGCATCTTAAAATCAAATTTTCGTATCTTTTTGTTCAGTTAAACACGTTAAGGGATGAACTTAAAGTTTTATATGTTCAGTTAGTTGCATCTCAAAATTGAATTTTTGCATTTTTGTGTTCAGTTAAACATGTTAAGGGTTGAAATTAAACTGTTTATGTGTTCAGTTAGTTGCATCTCAAAAATGAAATTTTCGTATTTTTGTGCTCAGTTAAATGCGTTAAAGGTTGAACTTAAACTGTTTATGTGTTCAGTTAATTGTGAACAAACATATTTTAATAACCATGCAATGAATTGAACAATGATAAGTTATTAAGGATAATATCCATTATTGCAACAAACTGAACAATTCTATTAATAATATCATCCATTAATAATAGCATCCACTATTAATAATAATTTTCTTTCTGAATGTAGCATTTTGTAACACACCTGAACCAATTCATCAAAAACAAAATCTAACAATATATTCTAAGAATTTGCTTATCATTTTAAAAATTGAAAAAATTAAACAACAAAACCACAATGCAAATTGATGGCAAAATACTTACTATTTAGTACACAATAAAAACCAAAAGAAAATTAACTAAAAATAAATTCTTAAATTCTAACAAACGATAGATTAACACATATTCCTGATTCGTTATCAGCCTTTGGTTCGTACAAGAAATTCCAAAAATGAAAAGACAAGCACTATCAAGAAAATCCAAAAATTAAAACACAAGCACATTGGTGGGAGAGGAATACGGATCGAAAAGCATGATCCAGTCGCAAGAGTAGAAGCAATTGGCGTGGCTCTTCGTTTCGACAGCGAAGGAGTGTCATGGATGACACACGACACAAAGCCGAGCGAAATTGGAGAGAAAATCGGCCACGGGTCGCACAGAGTTGGAAGAAGTGGTGCTGGTGGTGGAGCGACGAGTCCGGCGATGATCGATCCAAGCCTGGTGCTTTGGGTTGGTGCTTCCAATGACAGTCGCGTGTTCTTCCATTGAAGAGATCTCGAGAGATGAACCAAAAGTGGGAGAGGAAATGAAGGCTGCGGCTAGGGTTTGGAGGTGTATATATGGAGATGGGCCAGTCGTTGGGCCAGTTATTGGTCCAGTAAAAGCCTGTGGATGGGATGGATAGAAAAAGAGGGGATGGTAGTAACCAATTCTGAATAGCAAATGGTGCGTCTCTTTAATTCTTTATTTGAGCAGAACAGAGCTATGCACTTATGGCAAACAATCAATATATACCCTTCCAAAATTCCTGAAGTTGTCTCTGGTAGTGAATATGCTGGGTGTATATCTTTCTCATATGCAATATGAATAATGTTATGTACATACTCATTTTAAAGAATAAGAAATGACAAAAGAAATGACAAATGTACAACAGTACAACAGTACAAGTGCCTTCAGGGGCATTTTCCTGTCCTGTGAAACTGGAAAAGAAATAAAAAATTGAACAAAAGAAAATAGATCTATTACTAAAAGAGAAATGAGCAACGAAGAATATTGACAAGTCTGTATCAACTCTGTTTGCCTTTGCTCTGAATTCTTCATCTTTAAGGTAAAATATAATCCAAACTTTTTTAATTCATCTGGGTCTAATATATGTACATTTCCCCAGAGACATTGGATCTCAATCCTACACCAATCTGATCACCAAAATAGGCCGAATTCGATGGCCGGATGCCGCATTCATAAATTCTCTTACCTTTACTTTCCTTGCTCTGCTCATGATCATCGAATCTGATGATCCAGGATATCCAATTGCTTTCTTGATTATGTGAGGTTGGATTCCTTTGCAATTTGCATTTATGAACGATTGTGAATTCTCTCTTTCTCTCTGGTTTCATTTCTATGTGCTTGTATTCACTCAAAAGATCTTGAAGTTTAATTTGATCCGAAGGTCACCTCGTTTGGATGGATCCTTTGTCAAAGGCATTCCCTCCCTTCGAATCATCTTTTCGTGAAAGGGAAATGTGACACAATTTATCGGAATCATTAATTTTCTCCCATCTAGTGTGGTCAAATCCAGAGTGCAAGAGCAAGTCAACACTTCCCACAAAGAAAAAGTTTCAGCAAGGATCAGATCATCACCTTCTCTTGTGTATATATCATGAGGTTTTTGGTCGAGTATCACGATTATATCAGCAGGGATTGTGTTTGGTGACTCACTTCCTTTTTCTTCGAAGATAAATCTAGTACCTTTCTTTGCCCCGGGCAAAATGTTCATGGTTAGCATTTCAATTGATCTTTTTTTCTTCCTAGAAATTCACAAAAGAAAATAACTAGATTTATTAACAACTGTGGAGAATAAGTTGCAAACAGATTTATACATTTAACAATATGTTGACAAGTTGCAAGAATAAGATGTCACATATATTACAAGGTAAATTATTGGCGGTGATCTACAGATGACCTTGGGGTCCTGATAAATTAATCCCTGTTTTGGAGACTACAATGAAAATGCGCACAACAACAGTTTGAATTTAAGGAATATTAAGATGTCTAGATTGTGTAAGCAAGCAACTAGACAAAAGCGAGGTAAAATCCAGTTTATTTATTGAGAATCAGCATTAATTCATCTTAGGACAGTGGTTCTGTTGGTATTAATACAAACTTGAAGTACCAAAATCTGGTACTGGCGCCTTAATAAACCAACAGATAAGTTATAATATTAACAACACAGGCCATACAAATGGAAAGGAACTTGTACCTACCCTGTAGGAAAGATGACATCTCTTGTAAGTCTTATACTCTTGACGGTCCCTCTGTACATTTCCTCAAGAGTGCAATCAAGGCGATACTCAATTGGCTGGGCTTTTAGTTTTGGAATTCGATGACCAAAAATCCATGCGAAAAATTCTTCTTCAAATGCATCTACATATTGGCTTGTGAATGCATTCTGTTCTGCAGCGCATGATGAGGATTCACCATACTTGGTAGCATTTGAACAAGAGATTCTCTCTTTGTAGTCATAGCGGCGATCATATTTTACACGCTTCTTGGGATCACTCAGCACCTACTAAAGATGCAAAATTTGGAGGAGCATATGTTTAAAATGATTAAAAAAATGTAAGAAAACAAAGTGAAATTTTTAATTCTTTTTTGTTTGAGCAGTTCTGTTGGTTGCAGGGCAGAGAGGAATAATTATGAAATGGTATTACCGGTACCAAATGACTATTTTACTTATTTATTTGTGAAAGTCGGTTGGCGACATGCCATACCAGAAAAAATTATGGAAAAAAAGAATGTTTTTACAGAGTTATTACACTGTTACAAGCTAGCTGGAATAAGCGGTAAAAATCTACTACCAACTGATATAAAATTTTTATACAGAGTTGACTTCTTAAGGTGTAAATAAAAGACAATTTTTATATGCGGGATCTATATCTGAAAATAAATTACAATGATTATGCCTTCAACGACAATTTTTGACATGGGTGAGGTTAGTGGGTTTAGTGGTATAAGGTTAGTACTTTTTGGGATTTTGGAGGTACTTTTTGGAATTTCAAGGTAGAATAGTGAGGGAATGGGATTTTCGAGGTAGCTCCAACTAACCCCAAAAACCCCTCTAACCCCTCTAAACTCTCATGCCAAACGCAACCGTATAGTTTTATGCTCAAAGGAACAAGTTGCATTGGAAATTTTCCAAACGTGAAGCAAGGTACTATCTAATTGGTCCAGAAAATTACTTGTCTTTGGGAATATCTAATTGGTCGAGAAAATTACTTGGCTTTGGGAGAGCCCGGAGAGGAAGTCACGACCAGCTTCCAAAATAGAATTAATAAACGATCCTCATAGATGCAATCGATCTATAGCACTACTTCAATTCTTCAAAATAGAATGCTAAATAAATCCGAAATTCAGAAAACAAAAAAAAAATTAATTAACATGAGAAGGCATACCTGATAAGCTTCCAAAATCTGCTTGAACTTGGTCTCAGCCTCCTGAACATTATTCAAATTCTTGTCAGGATGCCATTTGATCGCGAGTTGCTTATACGCCGCCTTGATATCATCGCTCGACACATCTCGATCCACCTCAAGGATCTTATAATAATCAATCTCAATTCTACTCCCCATCTAGTCTAAAATCGTCTCTCTCCTTACCTTCCCTTTTAATGTTTCTCCTTCTCTTCCACTTGAGGGGTTTCTTTGCTTGTGGCATATGGGACTCAAGGGAAGAGAGGAGAGGATTAGTGGACGGAGTCTAAGGTTGAGGGAAGGAAAGGGAAAGGAGAGAGGCGTGAAGCATGATAATATGATATGAGATATACAAATCAAGACATAAATACATGGAGGAACAGCTAAGTCTGGTCAATTATTGTGCGGGAAGCTCGTGGGTTCCATTATTGGCTGGTATGCGGGCCCACCTTTTGTTACTTAAGGTGGGTTTTTTATTTTTATGTTATTTAAAGGTGTTGTTTTTTGCTGTTTCTTGGTCAAAAACGAAAATAGTTACCAGCGGCGATATTTTTATTGTTATTATTTTGGGTGATTTAGATTTATTTTATTGAAAATATTTGAAATTAAAGATATGTAATCACGGCGCTATTTTTATTATTATTATTTTTGGGTGATTTAGATTTATGCTATTAGAAATATATGAAATTAAAGATATATAATCACTCAACGACAAAATATTTTTATGTCATTGAATAAAAAGAAATTATAATTTGCCCTTTTAAATATGCCACTATAAAATAAACAAATTAGAAATATACCATCTCACAAGATATAATTAATTTTTTGTCATTATAAATCAATAATTTGCAAAATGATAAAATTATTCTATGTCATTGTTGCATTAAAATAGTGACATAAATCAGTTGGTCATCTAACAATGACATATTTTTAATTTTCAAATAAAAGGGATTAAATAACCATCAAATTTAACACGCAACTTCACGGCATCAAAATTAATCCTATAAAAAAAGAATTCAGAAATGAGAAATTTAAATGACAGTGAATACTATAAGGATTTTCATAATCTCTCACGCTCACTAACCATTTTAGGAGGATTAGCATTTTAATTTTATTGTTTACGTTGTTACCTTTGGAAAGTTTTAACTAGCTTTTCTTTGGCCAAGGATGTAAATTTTCATCCGTCTATCATGGAGCATTATTTTGCTATTCGAAATCTCTCACGCAATTTCACAGCCATTTTCACAGAGTTTGATAATATAATTTTAATTTTACCATCAAACTCATTACACTGCGCCGCCTTATTTTTTTTATTGTTTTTTCAATGAGGGGCAATTTGGTCATTAAAAGAAAATAATGACAAGTTTGGTAATGAAATTTTTAGAATTTAGTATGTTTTTAGAGAAATAGTAGTATAAAACTAATTTTAGCAATCCTATAATGACATAAATTTAATTGGCAATTTAAAAATTACATTTTCCGAATTCACAAAATTCACTGTAGCATAAAACTAATTTTCTCTATTATATTTTTCTTTTGGAGGTTAATCAAAATCGATTTTTCTCTTAAAAATAAACAGAATTGGTATTGACCATCCATGATTTTCCCATCCAGCACCATCCAAATTCAAATTTTTCCGCGTGCTGACGTCAGCAAAAAAAATTTGACCAATTTTCGAAAATTTTTTGGTGCTGACGTCATCAAATATGCTGATTTAAAGGTTCAATTAAATGTTTTAAGGGTTAAATTAAAGTGTATAAGTATTTAGTTAGATGCTCCAACAATTTATTTCACTTTGTATGTTGAATATGATCATTTATTTCTTACTCAGGCAATTTGTATAAATGTTCAATTTATTGTTGTAAATGTTCATATTGTTATTGTAAATGTTCGCTATGTTTGTTGTATCTGTTCGTTTTGTTTTTTTATTTAATTAGTTTAATTGAACAAAAAAACTACGAAATCAAATTTCTGCTGCAACTAACTGAACACATAGATACTTTAAGTTCATCCCTGAACGTATTTAACTGGACACAAAATATTAAGATTTCAAATTATTGTTGGATGGCGCTAGATGGGAAAACCTTGGTAGGCTGTCAATGGATATGGTACGATACGGTAGAGACGTTTTTCATATCCGTACCCGTTAAAATTTTCTTTACCCATACTCTACCCTTACCCGTTAAAAATTGGCTTTACCCATACCATACCCTTACCTGTTAAGAATTAACGGTAAGGGTAAGGTAACGGTAGAAAATGAATAATAATGTTAATAAATCAATGAAAAAATTGTACAATATGTGAATAAACAAAAATATTATATAAGTATATTAATAAAGTGCACTATTTAATAATACTTTAAATATAATAAAAATATAAAATCATATAATATCTTTCCTTTCCAATTTTCAAAAAAAAATAAATAACTAATTAGTAATTACTAATTATACAATATTTTCTCAAACAAAGGGATCTTTTGAAAAAGTTTAGTATTTTTTAATAATTATACAATATCATATCTTTTTTTAATGTAGCGCGTGAATGAAGATTAGAAAAAAAAATAATATATCAATTGAATCTTACCATCATATCTTTCCAAATTAATGCATTATTATCTCAATCAAATCTAACAATTTAATCAAGTAATTTAATTATTGACACATCAATTGAATCTTACAATTATATCTTTCTGATTTTGTTTGTTATTAATGTATAATTGAATCTTATAATTATATCTTTTTTTATTATGATTTAGATTATAAACTATATATATAACGGTACGGGTAATTAACGAATACGAAATAGCCTTATCCATACCCTTATCCAATAAATTAACGAAAATTTTTTTCTATCCATACCCATACCCAATAACTTAACGAAAATAAAACTTCATCCATACCCGTCTTATCGAATACGATACGGGTAGGGTAAACGATTAAAAGGGTACCATTGACAGCCCTAATCTTGAATGGTGTATATCATCCCTGAAAAATAAATCAATCAATTAAACTTTGGGCTAGTGAATTATTGTTGAATTTGGGCTGTATGGGCCGATTTCCTTACTATTTGTGGAAGACAATTTTGTAAAAAATTACAGCTACATAATAACTTATTATCTATATAAGGTGGATAACATATATTAACATCCCTTCGATTTTGTATCAGGTTGAAGAGGCAATTCTATATGAATAGTTTTATGGTGATCTAAACTGGGTTTAATATAGAAATCAGGGTCATCTTTGTAATACGCAGTGGCTGTTTGGTGATCTTTGGTTAGTGATCAATTGTGAAATCATATTTTGTGGCCGCACTTGACAAAATGGAAATGCTGCATTTAGCAGAATCCAATATCAACATTCGGCCGAGTCATTGGATCTTAGTATAAGATCAAACTACACTCGACTATATACATATAGAGAGAGAGAGAAAACCTATGGCGCATTGCAATGCACGGAAGTTTCGGTGCATACTGATCTAAACTCTTCGGTCTGCTTCGAAATGACCGATCCAAACTGTCCAATATGATGTCCCTAATGAAATCTCCTTGCTGACCAAATTTTATATTTTTTGAAATTTTTTTGCTATTTTTTCGGAATTTTAGAAAATCGCTAATATATTTTCGATATGAACAGTAAGCAGCGAAGATAAAATTATGTAGTTGCGGCAATTCAATCCTATTTTATGTTAAAACTTTTATGTTCGTTCTTATAGTGTTTTTTTATAAAAGATTTTTTATTTTTAAATACTAATAATATAATTTGTCTGCAAATTTATGGGCATGAATATGTGCGTTACTTATAAAATCAGATTAATTATTCAAGTGAAATTTTAATCTATTTTTGTCAAATATCTAGCTAATATTGCTGGTAACTCTAAATTACAATGTTGGCATTCAAAAATTTACAAGAACTGTTTCTAGCAATCATACTCATAGCAATTTCAGCGTGAAAAATAATATTTATTAAAAAAAATTGACTAAAATAATGAACTCTAATTTTTAGATGGCCACCTTTTGGACTCTGGCTTTGTTATATTTTGATAGATTCTGGAAATGTTAGCACATATCGAAGTAAGAAAAATGTTGTTAAGACATATAACTGGTTTTGCATTTTTGTTTTCTTACTTTTTGTCTGCTTCGATTAGAAATTAATGTCACTCTTCTATGAATAAATATATAAAAAATAATAATAATAACATCCCATTATGTTCTTATGCAAATTTTTGGTTCTTAAAAAAAATAGTAATTAATGGGGACCGAAGAAAATCATAACAAGGAGAGTGAAAAGTTTAATTTTTACTGCTATATTGTACCGATAAATTTGCATCTTCAAGATCTTGTTAGCATCTGATGCTCGTCCGTTTGCGACAACCTTATGGACACTAGTAGTAGGGGGGCTCCAATTTAATCTCCAACTACGACTTTCAAGGCCACAATCCTTTTGGCAAATTAATAGGAAAAGACTACCACCAGAAAAGAAGCAAGCTTGGGATGCAATTTGGGGTGCTACCTCTTGGACGTTGTGGAAACATCGCTGTCAAATCATTGCAATGAACCTCGGTGCTCTCACAAGGTCCTTTTTAACATGGACGATGGAACTCTTGGTACGCAATTGGGGCGAGGCGTACGGCACTCAACTCACCTAGGAAGAAAACTTTTTTTTTTTAATCTTTTGGTTACAATTTTCTTTCTTTGTTTTGTTTTCTGTAATTGTAATTGACTTTTGACTTTTAATCTTAATAAATATTTGCTGTTGGCCGCTTGCCAATCAGCCCTCGAAAAAGACAACCAGATAACCTAACATAACAAAAACCATCACAATATCTTGAAAGACATCAGAGATCAGACCATCATCTAATATTCAAGAAAAATAGACATATAACACAAGTCAATTTGACAAGGAGACATAACATGACGAACAAATGTTCCTAATGAAGTGATCATTGGTGTTTTAATTATATTATACAAAATTTAAGCATAAAAACGTCCTTTGCAGCGTTCAGGCTTCTCAGGCCATGTGACACCTACATTAATTTGACATGCAGTGCCTATGATAGTCTTCACCACCCGCTTACCTAAAATTGCAGTAAATTCAAGCTTCTTTTCCTCAGCGATTGGCTCACCTTCAGCACCAATAACACTGTTCTGCCAGATGTTCACATAAATAGTGAGATATGAATCAATTGGATGTGCGGTCTTACTTCTGGCAAGAGGAAGTTGCAAAATGCTATTCTTGCAAGCACCAACATCGATGCTTACTCCTTCATCCTTATCCCTGTTAAATAGGCAGCTCTCACCCTTTTCTTTAAGCCTCGAATTTTGGATTGAGATCTGCTGTCGCGCGGCACATGTACAGCGCGGGCTGTGGGCCGTGTGATCTGAATCTGATGGATAAGGGAGCCCCGTGAATAGTACCAGATTGATAGGCCCGAAAAAAATGAACCGCCCGATCAAAATCGAACGGCCCGAAAAAATGCGCTACACGCGTGCCGCGCGACACAGGATTCAGGTCCTCGAATTTTGGGCAGTTATCCAACCATAAACTGTCCCCGAGGAAAACTGGCAACCTACAAGTGTTACATCTACACAAGCCTCTATGCCACATTTATAAACAGCATATCTCACTTCTATCTGGCCGAATTGACTGCGGACCGTCTTGGACAAGAGCATATCATAGGACTCATCTAAAATATAGTTCCACATCAGTCCATTCTCACTATCCCCATACTGATCAGCACGAGCTTCATATCTAAAAAGATGAGGATAAATATCTATAAAATTTGATGGCTTTATGACCACATCGGGGCCCCTAATCTTGACAAAACCCTGAACCAACGAAACAAACAATTGCAAGTTTGTGTCAGTTTGGTTATCAACACAGCACCTAGGATAGCATATATAATTTCTAAGAGTAACTTTGCATAAGATCAAGAGATAAGCATACCAAATTGCACCAATTTTAAAACCAAAATCTTATCAACAAGGAGTAAGTTAAAAATAATTAAACTGACAAAAATATACCTCAGAATCAGTGTATAGGGGATCCCCGTATTTCCTGCTGAAGATTGCATAGGGTGGGCATGCATCAATCAATATGCAGCCATACATCTGTTTCAATTCATATTGCTCGTAATCGATGAATCTGACCGAGAAGACCTCCAAAAGGTTCATTGGCACTGTCCTATGTATAACCTTAGGCTGCTGCTTCTCTTGCTTGTCCTCGAGCAAAGGTAATCTGCTAAGAATTCGTACTATGTTATGCACTAACTAATCGAAACTTATTGAAAGTGGAGGTGTAATCATCATTGATGGCTAGGATAGTTTAGTTTAGAGTTGACTATGGCATCCACTGGTTCACCTGTCAAGATGCTATATTTTTATTATTCTTTTTAATTGTCTCTATTTTTTTCTTTCAATTTTGTAAATAAAAGGAATAGCTGATAGTACCTCCTGCGACAAGACTACCCACATTAAACCTTAATTTTATCATCATACAAAACAGGGACGCATGTATTAGTATTACTAAATAACATCCAGAATTTATGAAAAGGTATAAACAGAACCATGAGAGAACAAAGACACACTAAAGCTTAAAGCTTTGCTGACTAACATTAGTGACAACATTATTGGCAGGGGAGGAATGAGAAAAGAGGGGGAAAAAAAAAGAGAAAAAACCTGGTGTGCACGTCAGTTTGGTCCTGAAGACGAGGCACTTTGGAGAGCTCGTTAGCAGCTTCAGTCGCACTCCTTGCTTGTGTAGGCTCAGGATCCGCTTCCTCAGCTAGCGCTAGGGTTTCCGTCTCCATGGAACAATCGATTTCCTCATACGCAACGCCGCTGCCTTGTTCAACATTTTCCATTCTCAACCTATACCTACTTTTTATCCGACGGACAATTTTAGGACGGCCGGGGGGGAGGGGGGAGAGAGGAGAGAGTAGATTCTAATCCAACGGAGCGCTCACAAATAGAGATAAAATCTCTGAAATACTTTCCTGCCCGAACCTGCCCTCTCTTCTCCGATTCATGTTTTTTTTAAAAAAAAAATCTCTGCAGTCTCCTCTCATCTCTTCCGTACAGATGAAAGAAAAAGAGAGAGAGAAGTGATTGTAACTTAGATCGAGAGAGAGAAGGAGAAAGCGTCCGGCGTTTCCAACCCTAGATCGAGAGAGAAAGAGGAAGCGACAGAGAAAATCCGATAATTCTAACCCTAGAAGCATGATTCTCCAACAGATTCGCCTCTCAACCCTAGCAACCTTCGATTTTGTAAATCAAGTTTGTTCTCTTCTTTTGATTTTGGTTAAAATTTAGTTTAGATTTGTTGCAATTTCTTAGCTTATTGAGTTGAAATTTCTATATTCCTTTGCGAAATTTCTTAGCTCCTGTTAAAACATCAATACCTGTACACTAATTCGATAAAAAATTACAAGTCTCTTATAAGATTAGTTTTATATTGCTTGACACTGGGGGTGCATGTTGCAGCAACTTTGGAAATTTAGCAACTTTTCACTTTGTTTTATAGTTTGTGTTACTGCACTAAATGAAAATGACTAAAAATTTGTTAAATCTGAAACACTGTCATGATGGCCCATGCATACCAGTACACACTGGACACCACACCAATATGGCGCTCAAATATCATACTATAATAAAATTTTGGTTAAAACAATATAGCTCAATGGATTGGCCTTTTAATTGTATGGTTTATTAGGTTTTTGTTATTACCAAAATAAGAGTTTTAAGATTTATAATTAATTAGAAATTGTCTATTTAGCTTCCTGTTGCATTTAATATAGTACAACGATTTATAGTTTGAGATCTTATTCTCTTGTTACTTGATTCCTTGGATCACTTGCTTATTGACTAAATGCCTAACCAGCAAAATGACAAAGAAGATTTTAAGGAAGAGCATGACTTAACTTGACTGACCTCAATTAACCCCATGTTTGTTTAAATGAAAGTGATTTACAGTTTAGTCTAGTATCACTATTTAGCCTAGGCTCACATCACGTACTGGACTGATACCTAAATAGTATTGTATCTGTTTTTTCAATCAATTTATGCAAAATTTATTAACCATTCTTTCATTTATGTTTTGTAGGGAACATATTGAGTAAATTTTAGATGTCGCTGAAGTGGAACAAACATGCATATCTGACCTGTAAACAAGTCACATGGAATCAGACATTTTCTGAAATCACAACCAGCTTTAGGGCTCTCGAAGAATTTCGACCATGGGGCTCCACCAATTGGAATCACTTGTAAAAGAACGGTGTCAGTTTGACACTTTAACTCTTGAAGAATTGTTTACCGGTCAATTGTTCTCTCTTTTATGAATTGTTTAATCAGTGTGGCATTATTTATGTCATCATATTTGCAGTTTGCTTGATGGTAACTGACATGTTTGCTTAAATGTTGTGTAGGTATCAATGGACCTGAAGGCACTGTTTATTCGAAAGGGATTTTTAAATTGAAGATCCATATACCTGAGAGGTCTTGGCTTTTTTTTTTCTTCTTTTAATCTTATTACTTTCTTTAGCTTCTAGATTTTAGACATTTGAAATGCAAGAGTGCTTATTAACAAATTGGATATGGCACCTTCTTGTACTGGTAAGGAATAAGGGTGGGTCTACACACGAAATCCGACTTCAAAGCTCATGTTCTTGTTCCTCGGTTAAGCTCATTATATAGTCTATATTAATCTGGATTATATCTATACTTGTGATACATTTTTGGCTGAAATGTTCTTATTTATGATTTTTTTTCTTTTTTCAGCTCGGTCCAGGTGTATTCTGGCACTGCATTTTGGAACAGTGCTTCTAAATAGAATAGAAATTGGAGCCAACCTCTATCTACTGGACCATCTAATTTCTCATTTCTCCAGCGAAGTAAAATTAGTTTAATAAATGCTCTCTTGTCAGGTTTTTACTATTCATGTAATGGATGCACGTGCAACAATCTCTTTACTATGTACTGGTACAATTGCAATGTATGTTTGCCATGATTTAATTGTAATGGATCAATCTCTTTTACGATGTTGTGTAATAATTATTGGTGCTTACTCATTGGATATTGAAAGGGATGTTTTGTTTACTAATATCAAACTGTTTCTCATCACGTAATCTTAGTTCAAATACAAGGTAAAAGTCTAAAACGCATAACATCAAATGCACCTAAAGTCATACACAAGCTCAAGTAATATCAAACAATAAAAAATGAAATCTTAAAACTTTTCTTAAAAAAAATGAACATTCATACCAATACCAGTCCATAATATACAAATTGAATGGTGCCAAATTCAATCATTCTTTACAAAATTACCCTAAAATGATATCAAATTCAAAAAGAAAAAAGAATCTTTCCTCAGTCCTAATCTTCTCCTTTGGTCATCATTCTCTTGCTTGGTGTTTCTTCTTTCTTGTCATCCTTCTACTTTCTAATAGAAGCCAAGAGAACAAAAAATGGATAGGCTAATAATAGCAGTACTTCATTTTTCTTAAACAAGCAAGTTCAAGTTTTAATTCATCTATATTAGTCTTTAATTAAGCAACATAAATGCTAGTTTGAGCTAATATCAATCATTTCTCCTACACTGGTATAGTAACACATAAATGTATTCTTAATACAGAGAGAGGTAGAAAGATGAGAAAGAGAGAGATGCCTAATCTCAATTAAAAGGCAGATGGGATGACATACTGATATCATAGAGGTAAACAATATTATCAATTGAGGTTTTCGTATCCTATATAAAAGACTAAAATACCAAAAAAAACTTGAACTATATAAAGTAAAAGAACAATAAGACAGAAAAATTAACTACAATTTGCATAACAGTTTAAAAAACGAACCTTCCAAAAAAATTAATTTCTCTGTGTTTTCATCCCACCGATCTGGCTCAATCGCTACTAGGGTTTAGGTTTTGCCTCAACCTTTGGTCTCAATCGGAGAAAAAAAGAGAGGATAGGAGAGGGTGCGCTTAAACGAGGTTTCACGAGAGTTTGAAGGGAAAAAAGCACGAGCAGGCGGCAGCGGTCGACTGGAGGAGACGTTGTGAGAGGGAGATAGGCGCAGGAGGGAGGATGCTGACTGGCTGAGGCTGAGGTGGAGACGGAGACGGAGAAGGAGAGACAGATACGGAGGAATTGATTTTTTTTTTCTATTTTAGATGGAATTGGAGAAGAGGGCAGTTGCGTCGGGCAGAGTCGATTTTAGCGTATATCTGTATGCACCGTTGGATCATCATCCAACGGTCCAAACGATAGGTAGGCACTCTGCTCACCTATTAGAGGTGAGCAGAGGATACGATTCCGGTGGAAGAAGGGGATGCTGGGGTTAGGCTAATGGATAGGGATGGCAATGGGCCTAGCCCGCTATCAAAATACTAAGCCCAAGCCTGACCCGTCGTTTACAAAGATAGAGCCCGCCTGCCTGAGCCCAACTGAACGTGCCTTAAAAATAACACCTGCCCGCCCCTGGGCTTTTTTCTAGGCCCACACCCGCCTGATGAGGCCCGCATGCTGCCTTATTTTTGCCAATCTGTGTGTGTCCGAGAGTTTGAGCAAGTAAAATAAAGGAAGTGGCGGCTATACAAATCAAATAGAAGGATATTAGGGACTTTGAAACGCTGATGGAAAAAATTAATACACAAGCTTTCTTTTTAAAATTTGTCAACAAGCCATATTGATACAAACATAATTTAAAATAATGTAGGCCGGGCTGGCCTGTCAGGCCTCACCCCAAGCCCAAGCCTGGCCTGGCCTGTCTCTACACCTGGCCCGATCTGGCCTGTTGTATGTCTGGGCCAGGCAGGCATAGCATTGGGCCAGGCGGGTTCAAGCAGGCCTTCGGGCTACTGGGCTTTGCTGCCATCCCTACTAATGGAAGTATGGAACAGAAAAAGAGACCCAAATTTGGGGACGAGTGACAAAGTCGATTAAAGAATACATTAGGCCCAAATTACAAATTATTTGGAACGGAATGACGACAAAGTCAGTTGGCATAAAAGAAAAGAAAATAATCAAACAGCCATGTGTTAATTCCCACAATTGGGCCGGATGACGGGCCTCGATAGAGACGGAGACTAGAGCAATGGAATATTTTGCTTTTTTCTTTTCTTTTCTTTGTAATTGTTCGCAAACCTTGAAATGAAATCCTCTGCTCACTTTTAAGGTGAGCAGGGTGCTCACCTTAGATCCGAACCGTCCGATCAATGATGGTGCCCCGTGAATAATACCAGATTGATAGGCTCCAAAAAAATCTAACCGTCGTGATTAAATCAAACGGCTCGGATGGAAGATAGGCACCGTGCTCACCTTAAAAGGTGAGCAGAGGATACTGGTCCCGCAAACCTTGAAGAAGACTGCGGCGCGTTTAGGCCGGAGCGAACTCACTCAGTGAAGCAACGGCATGGAGACCGGAGAAGCTCCCCAGTTGACGTACGTACGCTTCCCTATGTTTTAAAATAACTCAATCCTACTCTTTCATTCTTTCTTTTTTTCTTTGTTTAATTTTCTTTCGTGTATCTCTAATTTAGGCGTACTTTATTGCGCAGGTGTAGCAGGGGCAGCCGGACGCGTGCTCGGATAGAGGTGTTTTCCGCCATGCTTGAGAACACAGATTTACCATCTGCAGTATTGGGCTACAAAGACTTCTTTGGCGTCATTCTCCTCCACAGCTGCAACCGCAATTTTGTCATTTTTGATTCCAAGGTTTTGGAGCCTCCGCAAGTTAATCCAGAGGTAAAATTAAACATTGATTGATCACTACAAATGCATGGCAATGTGAAATGTGACTGATAATCATACTAAATTCAACCATCCACAATCAAGACTTTGTACAATCCCATCAACCATGGAGAAAATGCATACTACCTGTCCTGTCCTCATTGGCAACAGAAAATGTTTTGAGGTCCAAGTGCTTGCTCTTTTTAACTGCACAAACCTTAGGTCTCTTAAACACGCAATTTTTATATGCTACTTGGCTCCTATATATATTTCAGCCGCTGCACAACTTGTCAAGCGGAAATTAATTTATTGAAGCACTTTAATTTAATCAAAAAATTTAGTGGAATCTGTCCAATTATCTGCACTTATTATTGATGCAAATTTCTTGCTCTTGGTTAATGCTCACAGGGCCATATCACTCTGACTGGGCCAAATTATATGGATAAAGTGCTCAGCATTCCTGTGGAGGATGAAGTACTCATACTACCTTGGCTTATCGATGTAGTTACATGTTGTATGGATCAAAGTGAGCATGTTCTATGGAAATCTGATGAGAATGACATGGATCGTGTAATCTGCAAAAAGTTCAAGTGCATTCCTTGCATCAATTTGCATGTGAATTTTGCCGTGTATAGTGATCCTGTTGAGACACATGTGAATGTTTATTTTGTTGACCTTGACTCTGTTGAAGCAGATGCTCTCGTTCGGGTTCATGGGACGGTGAGTACATCAAATAGTCTTCTCCTCGCCGATTCTAAGGCTGAAAGTATTCTCTTCCACAAATTGAGCGGAGACTCTGTCAGTCTCAAACCCGACATCTGTGTCCCTCTCACTCTATCAAGAAGGATAACAGTAATTCCACATCAATCAATCCTGCTCGTTCATGTGAATATACGAGTACGTGTTGGACATGAGCCTGAATTCGACATTAAAGAGAAGCTAGAGTTCAATCCTAGTTCAGAATGTGCTGAAAAGTTCATTATTCTTCCTGACCATGGTAGGCTGTTAGTGAAGGCTGCTTGGGTGGAGTGTGAAGATCGCCTTGTTGAGTATCAGTCTCATTCATAATATTATTGTCTACTGTTAGTGTAATGTTTGTATGGTTGCACTGGACATTTGATAATTTATGTTTATGCTTATATTGGTACTGATATAGCATGTATGTCTAATCTATGTTGACTAGTGAAGTTAATTTCTTCTATTACTATACTTTACATGACTATTTACCTGATAGCTTTTGGAGCAATACTTTGTAAAATACCTAGAAAAAATGGATATTAGTTGACATGTCCGCAATTTATAAGGTATAATCCAAGAATTGCACAACCATGAACAAAGGGAGGCATTCTCAGCCAGAGTACGTCAAACATTCGTTATAGTTGGAACTGTCAGGATGAGAAAACGTATCATGACCAAGGATAAATAGTATATTTGAATGAAAAGTTTGTTGCTCGGCAAGAAGTCTGAATTTATCCACAAATAATTGTTGAATTAAAAAGGTTTTATGGTTTTAATAGTCCTATTTGTGAAGAACAAGCTATTTGATTGGCTAATTTTTAGTTGCCATACTCTTTCGGCTTATATTGCAAAAGGTCTTAAACGGAAAATTAAAATGGAAGCTGCTTTTGAAAATAAACGAGAAAATTGGGAAAGTAACACTGCAAAAGTTACAGAATTGGTTGTCGATATATGGAAAAATAATAATAATAAATGAGAATAACAAAGAAAGCCAATGAAATTGGGTATGTATATAGTCTGTGGTGCCCGCTTTCTGGGTAGGCTTATTCCTAATCAAAGTAAGACAAAGATTCACCTCAATGAACCCACTGTATGCAGTACTATAGAAATATATATTAAAAGTGGGGAGGGCCCCAGTTAATAAGTTGCACTAGCTCATCGCTTCTGTTCCATTGGAAGCGAAAAGGCAGAATTAAAGATTAAACTCCTTTTCTCTATGAAAAGCAATGTGCTTGACTTAATCAATTTAGATTTTCATAGTTTTAAAGAAAAAACCTTAACTCCTTGGCAGCCAGAATCATGCTTGGATGTAGGTGTTTTCGGCAGTGCTCGAGAACACACATTTTATCATCTTCGAGATTGATCTACAAGCCTATGAAGACTTCTTTGGCTCCTCCTCCGCAACTGCAATAAGAATGCCATCTTTGATTCCAAGGTTCTAGAGCCTCAGCAAGTTAATCCATAGGTAAAATTAAACCTCTGTTTCTCTATCGCTCCACCCATTGTATATTTAAAAACTACAGTCAAGTGACGTCCATAGAGAAAAATTCCTACCACCTGTCCACATATCCAACAGCAAATGGATTGAGGTTCCGTTGGTAGCTTTACTTTTACACAAACCTCGGTTTAAGTGCAATTTTTATATGCAACTTGAATAGATATCTGAGCTGCAGCAACTAGTTGAGCAGAAATGAACTGAATGAAGCACTTTTTAGGAATACAATTTGGATCTAACACTCCAAATCTCAACTTCTCAAGTAATCTAGTAAAATCAGTCAAAGTAATTTATACTTACTATATATGTAATTATGTTATTTTTGGTTTATACTGAGGGGGCCATCTCACATTATTTTTTTTTAAACTAAATATATAGCGACTATCTAGTGAGGCCATCTCACTTTATTTGGCCAATTGGCCGTAATGTAGCATAGCAGTGTAGGATGACATACTCAATGTTCTTGGTTTACCGATATATACGCAAATACACATGTTTATGGATAGAAGTCAACATGTTCTGTGGAAAGCTGATATGGATGACTTGGACCGACTTATCTGCAGAAGGTTTCAGTGTTTTCATTGCATTGATTAGCATGTGAGTTTTGCAGTTTATAGTGATTAGCATGTGAGTTTTGCAGTTTATCGTCTCATTCAGGTTGATGGGACAGTGACTACATCAAATAGTTTTCTCACTGACTCTATGGCTAAGAGTGTTTTCTTCAACAGTGGAGATGGTCAGTCGGAAACCTTGCATGTAAGTTGTGTTCACTCTCTCGAAAGAGATAACATTAATTCCACATCAATCAACCCTGCTTGTTCGTGTGAGCTTACGAGTATGCATGAGTCATGGGGATTGATTGATCTTTGAAGGCACAGTGAAGTTCAATCCTTGTTCAGACTACTGACAATGACTAAATATATTTTAATTTGGTGCATATAATCAATAAAAAACCTGGTTTATACTTGTATTAGTTAAATATAATTTGGATAATTTTAGTTAGGAACTATCCAAGATTTTGCACAACTACTAACATCATGGCAGAATCTTGCAGTTTCCAAGGATTGAATTCAGCATCAACGCTAGTTTTTATGAAATCTAGTTATTTTAGACATCAATAAACAACAAAATTATTTAAGCCTATTGGTACCCCCCTTTTGCTGCAGGGGATGTAGTGCACCAATTACAGACCAGAAAACTGGGCTTAGTAATACTAATAGCAATCTTCTGTCCAAGCCTTGCTTTAGCCCCAATAGTTCTTTTACAGGAATATTCTAGAAGTTATACGGTTTGTTATATTTAAAATGCCATCTACGTTTAAGTAAACCGCTCAATCATTAGTTTCTGATTTCTATCAGAAAAAAAAAAAGAATTATAAATACAGAGATCCATGTTATTCTGTTTTATCAGATTTGAGGCATTAAAGCGGATTCATAGAAGCTTTTAATTGTGACACCACTGTAAATAGTCAGGTTCAAACAACAGTGAATTAACACTTTCAAATTTCAATAAATAATGAAACAGAATTTAAGAATTCAACTAATCGGAACGGTATTTAAAAATGCATATATGAGCATACTAAAAAGAAACATATATCTGCTTATAAACTGGATTAAGCTTTTTACTATCTATTTTTTCTTATGTTGAATGTCATATGCAAAAATGCATACGGAAGGAAATTTTTATTTACTAAAGAAAAATTTACAAAGCTAAATCATTAATGACCAAGATTTCTGTTCAGCTTTTCTGACTACTACGAAAGACAAGAAAATACCGAATTCTGCAAAGAGGCTTACAAGGCTTACACCTCCCCCCCACCACCACCCCCCCCCCCCCCCCCCCCCCCCCCTTTTCTGTGTTAGACTGCTAGCACAAGAAATTTAATTTATAGCCACCGCCGCTGCCAGTGGCGTCGTCTTCCTCATGATTGGTTTCCCCTCTGACATCCCTGCTGTCACACTGGAGCCCACCTCTGGTGTCCTCTCTGGCCTCTCTCGCCCTCTTGTCTAGTAAGTTCATAGAACCAAATCTTCAGATTTATGTTCATTTTTTTGTTCTAATCCCTGAGAGTTTCAATTCAAATTTGAGTTCGATTTCAGGTAACTGGAAGCTTGGATTTCTCGGATGAACTGGATGACGAGCCTCTTAGTTGGAAAAATGAAAATGTGTTGAGAAGGATTAGAGGCATGTGGAAAAAATAAGTTTAAAATTTTATTTACATTTACTGAATATTTTCTTCTTTGTTCCTTTAAAAAATTTTATTTATTAAGTTCGACTATGATCTTGTTGTACAAATGTTTCGTGGATGAAAAATGTTTTAGATGTAACACAAAATACTGGAAATATTTTTATCTTAGAGAGTATGATTGCAGTCTACTCAATTAATTATAATTATACTTGTACTAAAGAGCTTCGTTGCAAAGCACAAAGGTTCATGAGTTCAAATTATTAAACATCAGAATTTTGTTCTGATGAAGTGGGATCACTTAGTAAATATGCTAATTTCAAAAGGCAAAATTGGATATAACCCCCTCAAATCTTCAAAATCGGATATAACACCTTCAAATCTTGTTAATCATGGATATAAACCCATCATAATATTTTCAACAGTATTTTAAATACAAAAAAATTTATTTTTATCATTTTGTGATTGAAATATCCCTACCCTCTCTCCTCCAAGTTCAAAGCGATAATTTGTATAAAGAGGTTGACCTAGCTATGTTCTCTCAGGAAATAGATCGAACAGTTTACGTGCAATGATAATTGTTTCTCAAATTCAAAGCCATTCTATATGTAAACGATTTGTTTATGGATGACGATACTTACCTATATGAAAACTGATTTGATTGTCCTTTTCCTCTTTTTCTTTGCCCGCTTCTTTTTTTTTTTTTTTTTTCTTCGTTTAATTGAAATTTCAGATTTCACGCATATCATTTTTTGTTGCTGAGACTAATGGGCTCAGTAAAATCTTTGCACTATATAGGTCATCAAGCTACCACCGATCCTAAACTAAATTGTTGGGCAGCAAAAATTTCACCTTTTCTTTCTTTAAATAAGCAATAACTAAATAAGAATGAAAAAGAACCAATCCAGCAGCTGAGAGGGAAAGGCTAAGGGGTATTTCGGTCAGAAAATAATAAAACTAATTTTTTGTATTTAAAATACTGTTGAAAATATTAAGATGGATTTATATCCATGAGTAACAAGATTAGAGGGGGTTATACCCGATTTTGAAAATTTCAGGGGGTTATATCTGGATAGAGAAGTTTTGAGGGGGTTATATCCAATTTTGCCATTTCAAAAAAGTTTGATTGAAATTGAGTTGACCATCATATTACGACTACATCTAACTGAATATATAATTTAGTTAACTCATCCTTTATGGACAATATCAGAACTAAAACTTCAAAGGAAAGCAATATCTAACTGAACACATAATTCATGTTAATTTATTCCTTGAGGTGTTTAATTAAAATTAAACACAAAAAACTAAAACGTCAAATTACGACTACATCTAACTGAACACATAATTCATGTTAATTAATCTCTTGAGGTGTTTAACTAAACACAAAGAACTAAAACTTTAAATTACGACTGCATCTAACTGAACACATAATTCTGTTAATTCATCCCTTGATGTGTTTAACTGAAGACAAAAAACACTTCAAATTACGACTGCATCTATTGAACACACAATTCTATTAATTTATCCCTTGAAGTGTTTAACAAAACTAAAAAAATTGATGGCGTCAACACGCAAAAAAATTGATGACGTTAGCACGTGAACAATGGTTCAGACCGTCCAGAACGGCCAATTTTAAGCCCGGAGCCTGTTGGATGGTTTGAATGGTTAATTAGTGGATAGTGCATACTGCATATCAAACCTAAAAAAAAAAAAAAAAAAAAGAGTTTACAAAGAACTAACAAATTAAAATAACTGGGCCTTGCGGAATAGGGGCTATATGAACTAATTAAGAGGCCATTCTGGGCTTGGCCTAACAAGTCCAATTAAGGACGGAGACGGATGAGATTTAAAAATTTTAAAATCAAGATTCTTTTCTTAAGGTTGTTGGCTTAAGAGTTAAGAGTTAAGACCCACCAAATGTTGCACCATTTAACTTTCATCATCGTCATCGTTATTAGTTAATATTCTCTATTATTTATTGTCGTGGTTGTTGGTTGCAAGTTGTAACAAGATCAGTGAGAGCGAATAGCGATGCATACATTACAATATCAGACGCATCACGCATGAGCCTTCACATAATCACATTGTTTCTTTTCTCATGGTATGGAGCTGAACGGAAAAAAATTGCTTACTCTTCCCTTTTTATTTTTTAGGCTCTTTTAATAGTTTAGCGTAAGATGACAGATAGAACGCAATAAAAAAGGTTTCCTTCATCAAAGGAAGAAAAGGTCTTATTCTTTTTCTCATTTAATTAGCAGCCCTGAGCCCATGACAAAAACTAATCAGCAAAACTCCTGTATAAGATCAAAGTAATCACTTGAGATCAAATGAAGCGTACTACATTTTCACACAGAAATGAAAAAAGTTTTGACCTTGTCTGTTATCACACTCTCTCCCATTTGAATATTTGAATTAGTTGCCTTTTGCCCCACTTGTGACTTGCGGTTTTGTAAAATTGTGCCAGGCACGTTTCAAAATTATGTTAATTAATTAGGTTATTAATGTTTTGAAATCAATGGGAATAAGTTAATGATTTTACCAATGTGCAATTGTGAAAATCTAGTACTACATGGTATGCGTTTGAGAGATGCATCCCTAGCCAGGAAAAAAAGATTACCAAACAAAAAGCCAATCCAGTACATTATTGTATGGTTACAATTAATGTTCAATCTAGACAGAATATAAATTAGTTGCGGAACTATCATTTTGGCATTAAAAATGCCATACAGTCAATTGAATAATATATTTATTATTAGTTCTCACACCTTTTAAATAATCTCTAACAATTTTTAGCTTTTTTTTTAAAAACCAACGTAAAATTAATAAATTTACATGTGGCACTGCTTAATACAGTACAAACATTAATCCAATGTAGTAATTTTAGCTGTATTTTTTGTGACACATAAATACATTATAACGCTTCTTTTATAATTCTTTTTCCTTTTTTACTGGATCATTTGCATAATGCAAGAACATAATAGCTCCTGATTGAAAACGTATTAACAATATTTGCTTCGTGAGGGCTTTTACTAACGAGTTTTAACTTGGCAGGAAATCATTATAATATTACAAAAAGGATAATTTTTTTTTTTTTTATTTTAAACACCCCGTAGGGTATTACAAAAAGGATAATTAAGGAGACGAGACGAAGGAGACTACATAAAAAAAAGAAAAGAAAAAAATAAAGCTGCAGTAGAAGTAGAAGTAGGTCTGGTCTAGAAGTACAAGTAGGTCTGGTTTAGGCAGTAGCTGCATGTGCGCCAGTACTAGCTAGCTATCTGCGCACTGAGCCCTTCCTTTTGTTTGTTAGACACTAAGACGAGCGAAAAAAGAAAACCCAATAAACCCATGCTGATACTCGCATGAATTAAACCTGTTTAAGTTTTTTTTTTTTTTTTTTTTTTTTTTTTTTTGCATTTAGTTTCTATAAATTTTAAATCACATCATATAGCGAGTCATAGAAAAACAGACGATACAATTAATGTTAATTGTCAAATCCCTAACGTTCTGTACGTGACATATATTCTGTATACCCGATCAATGTGACTGCATAATTACAACAAAACATTTTTATAATTTATAATTGTGTCGAAACTATATATACTCAGTTGAAATAGAGTTGACACTACATAGCATAAGATTAAGATATAATGGATTTGAGTGCTTGTGCCTAATGACAGTAATTTATAATTTTTAAAAATATTTGGTAATTAATCTATGTTTCTTTTTATGGCAGAACACAATTTCTTCCGATGAGTCACGAGAGCTAAACCAGTAGCAATATTTTAATTTTACAAAGAATCCTCATTCAATTAAAACTTTTTTTTTTTAGGATGTTCAATTAAAACTGACTTGGCAAGCTTTACCTGAGTCCTGAATTCCTGATCCAACATGTACAAAATGTTATTGTGCTGATGCATGGTTATTTTGGGATAACCTGATAACCATAGAGAGGGCGGTAGTCCCAAGACGTCGCTATATATGTTTTTTCACATGCAACATCTTTTGTTGGGTTGTTAAATATATCCCATATTTGTGGTTTACAAGCATATGCACAGTAATCTTATATCCTTTTACATTTTAAATGTATGTTTTTCCTCATTTTTCTTCACTCTTATTGGGTTATGTAGGTAATTACCGCGGACAAATAGTTTTATCTCACTATTTATAACGTTTATTATCACATACTTTATACTTTCTTATTTTTTTATTTTTGTGCAACCAAACACCTATGAAATTTGTAAATGCTGGGTCATAAATTTTACTTTATTTTGTACTGTCGTAAAAATTACCTTTTCGACTTTTATGTAAGATTTTTGGATGATTGATTTTTATACATCGATTTAATATCATGTTATCGATATAAACTTCGAATGAAAGTCTACCAATTACTTTAAAAGAAAATAATAACAATTGCTTTTTTTATTTGTTAATAAGTGTAATGTAGACTTATATATACTTGCTTCATTGTACTTTTATTTTGATATCTTGACTGAATTTTATTTTACCTTTCTTATTCGAACGTAATAAAAGAAAACAAACATCTAATACTCAATAAAATATTGAACACTGCTTGAAATATTAACTGATTTGTTTTCTTGTTTGTCTACATTATATGTGGTGGCATGTTTCGTAGTTGTCTAGACATCTGCAACAATGCATATGTTTGACCCTATTTTATGGTGTTCAATTCATGGAAATGATTGAATAAATTTATGGAGTAATAAATACAAGGAGATTGAGAAATTCACGAAAAATATCAAATGGCCTCCAAAAATTATGGAAAATTACCCAAAAATTCAATGGAGCATGGAGAAAATTATGGTGCCCTTAGAATGACTAGTATCCTCACAGAAGTCCCATTTTATGCAAAGAAACCCGTAGTTTTGGAGAAAATAAATAAAATAGAAAGAGGGGTCATTTGAGAAAATTCTTGGTTCCATCATGTTCTACATAGTTTTATGGACCTGGAGATAAAATTTTATGGAAAAATTCCAAAGGAAAGGGGTTCAAATGATTTATTTGGTTTCAGCCGAATTTTGAAAATGAATTAAACTTGAAAATGGAGAGGTGCAGTAGTCCAGCGAAATGGAGAATAAGCCAACAGCAGTGTCTAAAATTCCTTCCAAATATAATAAAAGATGGCTGCACCTGGTTCACTGATTACCATATCTAATAGCTTGTGAAGTATTGTATGGCCCATGAACAACCAAGTGCATGCGAAAGATGAGGAGAAATGTCGCTGGAGAAGGATCCTGTTAACATAGACCCTTCCACAAAGATGAAAACGAATGCACCTGGAATACATGGACCAAGGGAGACGATAGTTGCTGGACCCACTAAGTGTAAACACGGTGCACTGTGCACCAGATCCATTCAAATGCAGAAAAGAAGAGGGGAGAAGCCTCCAACAGAAATCTGTTGGAGAGATTTCGTTGGAACGGAAACCGCCTGGCTTGAGGCGGGAATTCATCGAACCTGGACGGAAAAGAGGTCAAGAACTTCGTCTATAAATAGAGCAACTCAAGGAGAGCTCGGGGCTTCTTTTTTTCGAGATCGGAAACCACAAATAAAAAGTTTAGGTAGAAAGAGAGAAGAGGCATTGCAACAAACAGTTAGTGAGCGTGAAAAGAGAGAGTAAAAAAAGAGCAAGAAACTGGTTCTAGAAGAAATTGTGTAAAGAAAGAAGGTAAGATAGGCGCTTTGAATCGAGATTGTGTAAGATTTTGCAAATTTTCGAAGTAATAAAGCTGAATTTGGTTAAAATTTGATTTGACCTCGATTCTGTCCTGTTCTTCGAATTTCCTTCTAAATTTCTTGAATTGACATTGTTTGATCTTCTTCTCCCTCTTCCTGAGCTTGATTTCCAGCCATGGTCTGAAGCATAGCTCAGTCATGGTGGAAAGAAAGCTTATTTATTGCCTCTTCATCATTTCTTTCGATTTCTTGAGTCGATTTCGTTTAATATCTCTTTTATCTCTCCTTGCTTACTCCCTAGCCATGGTCTGAAGCATAGCTCAGTCATGGCAGTGGAGAGGCTCCATTCAAGTGTCCCCATGGATGTCTACAGCTTAGCTTAGTAGCCATGGTGAGGTACATCAATTTGCCTTCATCTCTCATGTGGTCTGTAGCCTAGCTCAGTCACATTTGGGATGAATTTGAACATAAGCACATCAATTAGAAGTCTGAAGCACAGCTCAGCTTCTATGAGATGTAGAAATGCTTGTGTTTATCACCATTTTGAAATAAAAATAGTTATTGAGGCCTCCCTAGTAAAAGTTCATGATCAGATCTACCTTTCTTGTTAATATTGTTCCCTTAAAGCATTAGGTTATGCATGAGTTATATGGCGATATGAAATAGTATAAAGTTTGTTAGGCAACTATGCAATCAAACAGTGTAGTTTTAAAGCCCCTGATGGGCAATAGAATTTATTATTCTGAAGATAGTTTGTTTGATTTTAGACCTGAAGTACAAGAACCCTTTTCATATATACAGGAGTAAGTCTGAAGTTGTCAATGATTATATGATGTGACCCTTTGTGTATTTCCTTTCTAAGTGCAGTTGATGCCCTTGTATATGGTTTCCAAATTTAAGTATTATAAGATAAAACTGCGACTCTTAGAAAAAACTAGGGACTATAGTGTAAAGTACTGATAACAAGAAGCATATTTGGATGATCCTGACTCATAACATTGACTTGATGATTGACCTTTTCTATAAATAAAATCTTGTAATTATATAAAACGTGTGGGCTTGTTTGTAAAAGTAAATGAGTATTTGCTATGAAACTGTATATCTTGAGCTCATTGTCAGTCCATGGTCATGAGAAAATGAAGTTATGTTAACAGCTTGTAAGATGACATGTGTGTTGGTTTCGCTTTGACATAAAAGAATTGAACAAAATATAATGCTATGAATAGTTGGATATAGACGAGGCTAATGAAAGTTAACAGTTTGAAGGCCTTGTGAACAAAAATTATGAATAATATGTATACTTGAGTTGCCTGATTCTTTTTGCTTGGTTAATAGTGTAAGTGGTCCAGTAGAGGTGTCATGAACATCACGTTCATAAGCTTTGCCAAAAAGCTCAATGGTATATAGGAACTTGAACTATCAAATTGATTTGTAAAGAGCTTCACCAAAACAACCTTTGAGATGGAGTAAAGTGCTTAGTTTAGTGAAAGATTATAGCATCGAGTGTATAAATGGTTCCACTTGAGTAGCTGACACCTAACAGTGACCACGTTTTAGTTGTATAAAGGAATTAACATAATAACTTAAGTCTAAGAAATGTGATAAGAACTGAAGATGGGAGAGTACTAATTGGCTACGTGAGTGTAATTACGATGACAGGTTGACCACAGGTGTAAGTTTGTTTAATATAGTTAGTCCAGTGAAGATACTACATGTGTGAAATTTAGTTGAAAGTTTAATAGTATACACTAATTCGAATCACCTAGTTTGTGAAGACCAGCCCAAGTGGGTTCTTTAATAATAGCTAAGTGGAGCCAGTTCATAGCCACTTCAATTTCGGCTCAAATTGTAAAATAAAGTGAGATTGAGTTATGCAGTTATATGAGAATATAAGAGCATAAGAATTGTATTAGCTAGCCATTTCCAAACGCAAGCCAAGTCACTGATGCCCCTCTAGCGTACCTCCCTTGTACCAATTCACCTCACTGTATCAGTACCCAATATCTATTTACCTCGAATTAAATAGAAGCAAGGTGAATTGAATTAACGGATACTCTCTCTTCCTTGCCTTGATGTCAAACGGCATGTTACTGGTATAAGTTGAACCTTCTAAACTTCATTGGTACCAAATTTCTCTCATGACCGTACCAAAGCCTAGGCTCACCCATTGATTTGAAAAGACGCAAGACAAATTGAGATTACCCTCATGTTCTCCTCCCCCCGTGTTTCTACAGAGGTAGGTTGGAGCGATGGTAGTGGCTCCGTTCGTCGGAAAACTAGAATAGAAAAGTTTAGGGGTTAAAATGAATAAGTTCTTGAAATTGCCTTGAAAACTCTCGGTTTTCCGACCAAATGAAGGCGACGCAAGTTGGAACAAGGGTACTTTCGTACTCTCCCTAATCCCATAGTCCAAACGCCACCAGTCCTGTCTGAAATGACGGCCGAAACTGCCGGAACGTCGTCAGAAGGGCCCAGTCAAGAAATAAAAATAAAAGATGGACTGTTGTGCAAAATCTCCATCCTCTTTGAGAGAGACTGGCGCCAGTGTCCTCTGCCACGTCATCTGCACATCAGTTTCACATGGCCGCCAGATCAGGCCCACGCGGACACCACCTCAGCCCAATTTGCTTAGCTGGTCCAATAGGAAAATCCCATTTAGACAGGAACTTTAAAAATTCACCAAAAATAGTAGGAAACTCAGAAAAATTCAAACAAAATATCTATAAAATCCTAAAAACCTGTAGAATCTAGATTTACTGATACTTTGATATCAAAATCTTTTGAAATATTAGCCTTTTATATTTTCGAAGTATTTTCGTCATAAAAATGAATTTTATAAAAATAATAAACACAATAAATCTTAGATAAATCTTCTATAAAATCTTGAAATAAAAATTTAAATAGTTTCAATACTAAAACAATTTTCAAGGAAATATTTTCAACTAAGTACTTTGAAATAAGTATTTTCAAAAAATGTTAAAATGAATTTGACACCTTTTAAATTTCTAAAATCAAAATAGAGAAAAGTAACAAAAAAATCACTAAAATCCAAAGAGAAATATTAGGAAATTAAAAGTCAAAACACGATACCCAAAGTCAAAGCCAAAACCTCTTCAGGTAAAGAAAAGTCACTCCCCGACATCAAGATCAACGCTAACGCAAAGTCAAATCGTCTTTCCAGAAACTGATTCCTGCAGCGGCCCAACATAGCCCTTGGAATCCACATTTCCTTTGTTCCTAAAGCGACCCACACCGTCCCAGGAACCAATTCCTACAGCGACCCACACAGTCCCAGGAACCGATTCCTACAGCGGCCCAACATAGCCCTTGAAATTCGAATCTCTTTTGTTCCTACAGCGACCCACACAGTCCCAGGAACCGATTCCTACAGCGGCCCAACATAGCCCTTGGAATCCAAACATTCTTCTTTGTTCCTACAGCGACCCACACCGTCCCAGGAACCAATTCCTACAGCGACCCACACAATCCCAGGAATTAAATCCTTCTTTGTTCCTACAGCGACCCACACCGTCCCAGGAATCAATTCCTACAGCGACCCACACCGTCCCAGGAACCAATTCCTACAGCGACCCACACAGTCCCAGGAATTAAATCCTTCTTTGTTCCTACAGCGACCCACACCGTCCCAGGAACCAATTCCTACAGCAACCCACACAGTCCCAGGAATTAAATCCTTCTTTGTTCCTACAGCGACCCACACCGTCCCAGGAATCAATTCCTACAGCGACCCACACAATCCCAGGAGTTAAATCTTTCCTTTATTCCTACAGCGACTCACACCGTCCCAGGAATTAAGTCCAAAATTTTTTTATTCTTACAAGTCGTCAAGTGACCAAGAATTAACCTCCTCAAGCTACCAAAACCAAACTATCATCCGAAACCTACTTGATAAAATAAATATTTAGATGTCCTCGATTGGGTCCCGTTAATTAGGACTGGTACCGGCATTTGAATCAAGTTTAAGCCAAAAGAAATAAATTCTCAATTGTGCCCCGTCAACCAAGTTTGGTAACATCAATTGAGTTTAGTTTAAGCCAAGAATAAATTGAGATAACAACTTTTCTAGCCTACGACATATAATTCCTCGAATCCCTTAATCAGAGGTTCTCGTGATTCGTCACGGGGTAATTAACAATAGGGGCTTGCGCCTATTGGAAGGAAATGATCCACAAAATTAATAAACTCTCATGAGAATAGATTCTCGTTAATGTTTTCTTGTTGTTAAGAAGCATTTTACACTTGAATTTAAGCTCGTGAGGGGTGAATCTAAGGCTTATTCCCATTCTTGAGGAAATCCGATCATTCTTCGAGAAATGACGAAAAAGTCCACACAGATTCTCTGGCACGCCCGGTGGGACCTCTTTCTCCTCTCATCTTTGGGATTTAAGGAATATAATGTATAGGCTAGAAAAGTGTGTCTCAAGGTTTTAAATCTTTAAATAAACACCACTAACGGTAACATTGAGTTATTTGTGGTTGCAGGTTGAAATGGCATTTAATGCAAGCGTGGAGATGAGCAAGCCGAGCGGGATGTTCACCGTTGGAGGCGTCCCCATTCGCTTTGACAATCAATTCACGTTCGGCGGCATGCCTTTTGGATTTGCCTATGTACCGCTGAAACATGGTAAAGATGGGCAGATAGAGATTGCTTATGAGAACGAAGATATAAGGGGCATCGAGGAAGCTGCGCCCGAGATGCCGCTAGTCGATGATGGAAGTGGGTGGGCCCTTGTCCCACAAAATGGAGTTCACCTTGCTCCTGTGTCATCGCCTGTCGAGCGCCGGTCTAATCGTCGCTCTTCTCAGAAGAGAAGAGCGGTGAGGAAGATCTCCACCCAAATTACCAATAATGCAAGGACTCTCAGGAAGATCCAAGGGGCGTATCAAAGGGAATTAGAGACAAGGCCGAATCTCCCCGTGAGTAATCCTTTTGCACCACTCCGCCTGGTCAGAAAGAATTCTCCCAAGGCCCAACTCAAGATGCTGGAGGAGTTTCCAGCCGAGTATCAAGCAAAATTTAGGGGTAGGAACCCTAAAACAAGGGTGTCCGTTAAGGAGAGACTCTCACTGCCACGAACCCCGGTCCATGAAAGGCTAGGACTAAAGAGGAAGGCGAGAGCATCGACCCCTGTGAAAGAAAGGCTGGGAGGAAATATCAAAAAAAGAGCAACAACCCCAGTCAAGGAGCGATTGGGACCAATAAAAAATGGAAAAGGACCCAAGAAAATGTGGGTACCTAAGGATAAAACCCGTTTAGTGGTCGAGGTGGCTAATCAAGAGCCTCAAAACAAAAGGGGACGCATGGTAGGGCAAGAGAAGCGACCAGCCATTCATGCTCATGTCAACATGGTAGAAGTTGACAAAAGATTTGAGATGCATGCATTTGTCTATATGGCCGGTGATGAGGAAGTCCCTGTAAATCGTCAAGATGGCAAGAGTAAACATGATGAGCCTTCAACAAGTTATCAAGGAAGCAAGGAAGGAAAAGAGCATGCTAAAAATGGCCAAGGCAATAGTGATGATGATGGCCGATGGGCTGAAAGAGAGAATGCTCGATTGAAAAGCATTTTGGAAGTAAATGAAAGAAAGATCTCTCAATTGATGCATGAAAGGGAAAAAGAAAGAGATATAATAAAGAAAATGTACAAGTTTTTAGAAAGGAAGGACCTATTGGGAGAACTTGAGAAAGACCACTCCTCGTCCTCAGAAGAAGAAAATAAATATAGAGGGAAAGTTTTTAGAGAAAAGAAAAACAGAAGCAAGTATGAGTCTTCGGACAATGAAGAAGAAATAAACAAGAGAAAACCTCTCAAGGGAAGGAAGAATAGAAACACATATTGCTCTTCAGATGAAGAAGAAGAAAGAGTAGAAAGAAGACCCTCTAAAGAAAGAAAAAGTAAAAACAAACATGGATCTTATGAGGACGAGATCCCAGGGGCAGGATCCCGGAATGGGGCAGAAAGGTCTGAACCAACAAAACAATTCATCCAAGAAATGATAAACCAACAGTTGCAGGCCTCAGGTGCGGGACATCTGGTTAATGCCCGAAAGAAATGTGGTAGGCCTTACCCGAAGAGGTATGAGCATGTGCAATACCCGTCCAACTACCAAGTGCCGAAGTTTAATTTGTTCGATGGCACGGGTGAAAAGAACATTACTCCCGAGCAACATTTGGTGCAATTCAAAAATGCATGTGGCAACACTGCTCATGATGAAGCCCTTCTCTTGAAACAATTTTCCCAAAGTTTGACTGGTCCCGCTTTTGAGTGGTATTCCTCATTAGAAAATGATTCAGTGGAGTCATGGGATGAGATGGAAGAAATATTTCGAGCTAAGTTTGCCATGGTGGCTCGAAGGATCACGATGGCCGATTTGGCGTGTGAAAAGCCTAAACTAGGAGAGGAAGCCCTCGACTACATTAATAGATGGAGAAATTTAAACATAAGATGCACCCACCAAATGCCCGAAAGTGAGGCTGTGGAGTTTTTGTTGAGAAATTTGGATGATTGGATACAAAGGTCGCTCTCTGGTAGTGACATTTACACTTATGAAAATTTGATAACACGTGTGGCGAGGGTGGTGCACATGGGACCGCCAAAGGAGATACAGTCTACCTGTAGTCGAAATGATCAAAAAGGAAAGAGACATGAAAGAACTCATGAGGCCCCTATGAGTCGAAATAGTCGGGGCAACAATAATAATAAGAACAACCATCCCGCTGAGAGTTTGGCTGAGCGACTGAGTAGGCCATACTCGTTTAAGAAGGAAAAGACAGAAGTCCTATTAAAACAAGTGCTAGAAATGAGGGCCATAGAATTGCCACCGTGTAAAAGACCAGAAGAGCAATACAAAACCAATGATCCAAAGTATTGTGCTTACCATCGAGTATTGGGGCATCCAACGGATGATTGCATCAAGCTCAAGCGAATACTCGAGGATATGATCAATGGTGGGTACTTGACCATTCCCGATACATTCAAGCAAGATCCAGCGTTGCATGCCCAAACTTATGCAATTGTTAGAAGGAGAAACTCAAACAATGAAGCCGAGTGCAATGTGATTCGATACGAGGAATTCGAAGAGACAAACAATCATGTGTCTAAGGCTTCGGAGTCGAATGCAGTTCACATGGACTCCCCTACCCAAATCACTTTCACAAAAAATGACCTAGCACTTGGCACAATTTATCACAACCAGCCGCTACATATTTCGGGCATGTCCAATGGAGTATGGTTAACCCGAATAATGGTAGACACAGGGGCATCGGTCAACATTATGCCTCTAACAACCCTGAAGAGATTAAACTTTGAAGAAGATGACCTAGTTGATGAGAATGTCTATGTCCACGGGTTCAATAAGGGGTCTGAGCGTGTCATGGGAGCTATCGTGATTCCTATGAAGTTTGGGAGTCTAGAAACATGGATAAAATTTCAAGTGATCAAGTCAAATACCACATATGCAGCCTTATTGGGACGGCCCTGGATCCATGAGAATTACCTAGTCCCATCGACACTCCATCAATGTGTCAAGTACATTCAGGATGGTGTGCAAAAGACAATCAAGGGTGATGTACAATCTTGTGAGATGTGCGAAGAGGTAAAAATGCATGGCTTTGAGCCATTAGTGGCAATGGTAGAACAAGATGGTGACCAAGTCTCCCATGATCATCAAGATGACCCGTTCGCTGGGATAAGTGATGAAGAGATGAGCGGCGGAGAAAAAGAAAAGGAATGCATATCAAAAGATGATGAGTTATCAAGGGTGAAAAGAGAATTAAAGAAGATACAGAAGAAACGGGACGAAGAAGCATCATTATGGACGAATCTTATGCACTTCCTTCAAAGAAAAGGGTTGTATGATGAATTTTTCAATGGAAATCATGATTCACCACCTAGGAAGGAGCAACTCATTAAAGAACCTTTGGATAAAAAAGATGAAAGAGACATGCCAAAACCAAAAGAAGATAAGGGGGAACCAAAAGTGGCATTCAAAGAAGATAATAAACTCAAAGGAACATCAAGTGTTGGGTTTGAAGAGAGAAAAGTGACAATAGCTGATTTGCTACATGAAAAATCAAGAAAAGGAGAAAGCGCTTCTAAATATGTCAATAGGTGGATAAAAATGAGCATTAAGTGCGAATATCAAATACCAGAAGAAGAAGGAGTTGGATTTTTATTGCGAAATTTAGAAGCATGGATACAACGGCATCTCGTTACGGCCGACATCAACTCCTACCAAAAACTCATTGAGATGATATGCGCGTTAGAAAGAGTAGGACCTCCACAAGAAGTTCAGTTTTCAAATGGCCAAAAGATAAGAAGTGAGGGTAAAAGGATGGCCCCGACACGAATGGTCTCAAGCTCAAATGCACCAAAAGCCAAGGGTAGCTCCAATAACAGTCCCAAACCGCTCCCGTCTTTAGCAACATTGACAAGCAAACCATATTCTTTTAAGAAGAAGGCAGTTTCAGAGCTATTTTGCGAGTTCAGAGGTATGTTCGAATTGCCACCATGCAAGCGTCCAAACGATATGAAGAAGTCAAATGATCCTAATTTTTGTCTCTACCATCGAATCTTGGGGCACAAGGTGGAAGATTGTTGGGTGTTTAAAGATTGGATTGAGGAACAATACCGAAAGGGCATATTGTCTCTTCCTGAACATGTCCTCCAAAGGCCTGCACCGCATGAGTAGGATCTAATCCTCTGTATAAGATCTAATGTACCAAAACCCCAAAACCTAAAACCACTTCGAGTCGTTTGTTATCCTATTACCAGTAGCTTGAGATTTTATAAAGTTTGAATCGTCTCAACAAAATCCAAAAATTCATCATAAATAAATAAATGTCACTACCAAAACAAACCTATATCCATAACCAACAAAAACATATGATGTACCATGAATAAAAGGCCTCAATAGGTCTTAAACATACTAAAAGAATAAAGTCGGCCAAAGCCTCAATAAAAGATCCCAAAACCCAAAACCATAAAAAAGGATTACATAAATCCTAAAACCCTATGTTCACTGCGCCAATGCCGTGTCAATGCGCCAATGCCAATTGAGAGCCATTACAATGAGTGCCTATACCCAATGAGAGGGTGAGGACGAGAGGGTAAGGAAAAAGGATGACTTGCCTTTACGGCCCCATAAGTTCATCCTTCCACCCAAAGCTCCCAACTCCACCAAAATCCACTGGCCAAATATAGTAGTTTGATAGGAAAAATCGTGTTGAGGAGACCTGTGTGGTCACCAAATGCACAAAAGGTTAGTTTACCCTGACAAATCCGCGGTCGAGGAAGGGACCTTCGGATCCCAGAGAACGCGAAGCCGTGTTGGAAGAGAGCCTTTGTGGTTCTCTGAAAACACCTATGCCTAATGAAGAAGTCTGTGTGGCATCTGAAGGCATTAAGGCACCGCCCTATGAAGCTATCTGAGGGCACCCATCCCCCCACCGACATTAAGTCAATGTTACTCCTTTTGTCGACCACAATGTCGATCCTTAAATATCACACAAGCATAAAAGCTTTGTGCTTGATATTTAGGAGTATAGCAGGCGATAAAGAACCTAAATGTTCATGCCTTCTATATCGACCTCAATGTCGAAAGTGAGCAATAAAGAACCTCAATGTTCCTGACCACTATATCGACAATCAGTGATGGAACCTTACAAATCAAGAATCAACAACCAACCATGCTGGGACAAGAGCCGATTATCAACCATAATGGGGCAAGCGCTCACAATCAGCCACATTGGAGCAGCCACACAACACAAGAAAGAAACAAAGACAAGAATAAGCAAAGGTGAAAAGAAGGTTTCATTCATTAATCGCAAGGCATACAAGCACAACCAGTTTGAAGAAAAATGATACAACAATAAGCAAGGAAAAGAAAAAACCTACTACAAACTAAAGGAAACATAAAGATACATGTGCATGAGGCACAAAGAACCAGAAGAAAAAAACCCTTTCTATTCCGGGATCGCAGCCGCTGCGACGCCGCCTCCCAAATTGTTAAGAGTGGCGATGATGGCTTGAAGCATTCCTTCTATTGCCTCCAAGCGAGTACCCAATTCCCCAAAGCGTTGGTCGATCAGAGCTCGAGTTGAGGCAGAAGCAGGAGCCTCAAGAGCTAGAGCAATAGAGCCATCGTCAGCAGGAGGAGAACCCACTCTCACTGGGCTATACTGGTTGGGCTCTGCATTAGGAGCCAAGATGTATTCATTGATGGGTTGATCAGGATCAGGGACCAGCATATTCATTGAAGACTCCACCCATCCTGTGCAGTCAAACAAGTCAAGGAGGTTGCGAGGATAAACTACATGAGCCTCGGAGATACGATTGCCCCACAACATTTCTGGGAGGGGGATATGTGCACGACGCATGAGAGCCTCAATAAGGTGACCATAGGGCAAGGCTCGATAGCTATGAGAAGCCATGGCTACTTGGTGCACATAGAAGATGATCATGTGACCCAGGTTGATGGGGTGGTTCCTTGAGATAAGGTGGCGAAGGTATAATAGACTCCCGGGACGAGCATGGTTGGATATGACTCCTTGAGGAAATATGATGTCATTGATTACCATGAAAAGTAATCTGAAAAAAAGAAAAGAAGTTAAAGAAGAGGAGAAACGGAAAAGAAAATGAGAAAGGAGAAAGATAATAAAGCAAATACCTATGAAGAGCGGGAAGATGCTCAGTTGAAGCAATCTCAATGTCACCTTCGGCAGGAATGGCCCTGAACCAGCGAAGACACTCCTGATAACTACCAAAACCTCGTGGCCAGCGATGAAAAGCGTATGCAGTAGAGCCAGCCAACGTGTTTGAAGCCTGCAAGAATTCGGCCAGGCTCTCAGCAGTAATGGTCATAAATTGACCAAAAAGATAGGAGGTGGCCGAAGGATTGCCATAGTGATCATAAGAGATACGCAGGTTGGCATAAAACAAGCGAGTGATGCGGGAATGATAGGGGTTATCCAGATTGACAAGGCCATGAAGACTCCAAGAATCAAGCCAACCATGGATAAGATTGATATGCTCCACCGGGATACGCCTCTGGTGACGAAAGAAGAAGCACTCAGCAACGGGTCGCTCCTCACGGCCCATATCATCATTATAACTGTTGAAAGCCGCCTCATCACGAAAGAGGTAGCGGTTGTCAGGGGCAAAGGACCAGTTCGGCACGATGGGATTAATGCACAAGGAGGAAGAACCCATTGTGTTTCTTGGGCGCTTGTGAGCAGACATGAATCAAAAAGGTTATAAAAGAGGTGATAAAGACTCGAAGGATATGGTGTTGTGTATGAGATGAGAAGAACGATATGAGGCCTTGGTTTATATAAACTCCTGGAGTCAGGGAAGTTACTTGCCAAGTAGTGGAAACGTGCAGCATAAAGGAGTGGAAAAGAAATGGAAGTGGCGCATCGCGTGAGAGAAACTGCTTGTATGGTTGATTATGCACAATAACTGTACAGTAACCGAAGCACATAAAGAGACAAAAAGACTTGAGGGCCGAAAATCCAAATTCAAGACAGCGACAGGCCCATATGAGCCCAGGCCCAAGGAAATACAGGAGCGGGCCAAAATACCCCAGCCTAAATTGAGTCTCAGGCTCATGTGCAGCCCAAGTCCGAATGAAATGAAAGAGAAAATAGAAGTTGAAAGAAAAAAGGAGAAAGCCCTGCGCTTTCATAAAAACAAGACATATGAAAAAGGGTCCTTAAGCACGAAGGCTCAAAATCAACATGCGTCGACACACATAAAGGCAGCAAACAACCATAGCAAGCGATGGGAAATACAGAAGGATGAACAAGCAAGTGTGACAATCAAAATTTTACGGCAAACACCCAAGCCCCACATTCATAGCTACAAACCAAGAATAAATCCTGACGAAAACCATTCAACCATGCGAAAGGATCAAGAAGAGATACCACTGGAATCACTTGTTCCCATTTCAGAATTTTCACAACCAATTCCAGTGGGGGGCATTTGTTTGACCCTATTTTATGGTGTTCAATTCATGGAAATGATTGAATAAATTTATGGAGTAATAAATACAAGGAGATTGAGAAATTCACGAAAAATATCAAATGGCCTCCAAAAATTATGGAAAATTACCCAAAAATTCAATGGAGCATGGAGAAAATTATGGTGCCCTTAGAATGACTAGTATCCTCACAGAAGTCCCATTTTATGCAAAGAAACCCGTAGTTTTGGAGAAAATAAATAAAATAGAAAGAGGGGTCATTTGAGAAAATTCTTGGTTCCATCATGTTCTACATAGTTTTATGGACCTGGAGATAAAATTTTATGGAAAAATTCCAAAGGAAAGGGGTTCAAATGATTTATTTGGTTTCAGCCGAATTTTGAAAATGAATTAAACTTGAAAATGGAGAGGTGCAGTAGTCCAGCGAAATGGAGAATAAGCCAACAGCAGTGTCTAAAATTCCCTCCAAACATAATAAAAGATGGCTGCACCTGGTTCACTGATTACCATATCTAATAGCTTGTGAAGTATTGTATGGCCCATGAACAACCAAGTGCATGCGAAAGATGAGGAGAAATGTCGCTGGAGAAGGATCCTGTTAACATAGACCCTTCCACAAAGATGAAAACGAATGCACCTGGAATACATGGACCAAGGGAGACGATAGTTGCTGGACCCACTAAGTGTAAACACGGTGCACTGTGCACCAGATCCATTCAAATGCAGAAAAGAAGAGGGGAGAAGCCTCCAACAGAAATCTGTTGGAGAGATTTCGTTGGAACGGAAACCGCCTGGCTTGAGGCGGGAATTCATCGAACCTGGACGGAAAAGAGGTCAAGAACTTCGTCTATAAATAGAGCAACTCAAGGAGAGCTCGGGGCTTCTTTTTTTCGAGATCGGAAACCACAAATAAAAAGTTTAGGTAGAAAGAGAGAAGAGGCATTGCAACAAACAGTTAGTGAGCGTGAAAAGAGAGAGTAAAAAAGAGCAAGAAACTGGTTCTAGAAGAAATTGTGTAAAGAAAGAAGGTAAGATAGGCGCTTTGAATCGAGATTGTGTAAGATTTTGCAAATTTTCAAAGTAATAAAGCTGAATTTGGTTAAAATTTGATTTGACCTCGATTCTGTCCTGTTCTTCGAATTTCCTTCTAAATTTCTTGAATTGACATTGTTTGATCTTCTTCTCCCTCTTCCTGAGCTTGATTTCCAGCCATGGTCTGAAGCATAGCTCAGTCATGGTGGAAAGAAAGCTTATTTATTGCCTCTTCATCATTTCTTTCGATTTCTTGAGTCGATTTCGTTTAATATCTCTTTTATCTCTCCTTGCTTACTCCCTAGCCATGGTCTGAAGCATAGCTCAGTCATGGCAGTGGAGAGGCTCCATTCAAGTGTCCCCATGGATGTCTACAGCTTAGCTTAGTAGCCATGGTGAGGTACATCAATTTGCCTTCATCTCTCATGTGGTCTGTAGCCTAGCTCAGTCACATTTGGGATGAATTTGAACATAAGCACATCAATTAGAAGTCTGAAGCACAGCTCAGCTTCTATGAGATGTAGAAATGCTTGTGTTTATCACCATTTTGAAATAAAAATAGTTATTGAGGCCTCCCTGGTAAAAGTTCATGATCAGATCTACCTTTCTTGTTAATATTGTTCCCTTAAAGCATTAGGTTATGCATGAGTTATATGGCGATATGAAATAGTATAAAGTTTGTTAGGCAACTATGCAATCAAACAGTGTAGTTTTAAAGCCCCTGATGGGCAATAGAATTTATTATTCTGAAGATAGTTTGTTTGATTTTAGACCTGAAGTACAAGAACCCTTTTCATATATACAGGAGTAAGTCTGAAGTTGTCAATGATTATATGATGTGACCCTTTGTGTATTTCCTTTCTAAGTGCAGTTGATGCCCTTGTATATGGTTTCCAAATTTAAGTATTATAAGATAAAACTGCGACTCTTAGAAAAAACTAGGGACTATAGTGTAAAGTACTGATAACAAGAAGCATATTTGGATGATCCTGACTCATAACATTGACTTGATGATTGACCTTTTCTATAAATAAAATCTTGTAATTATATAAAACGTGTGGGCTTGTTTGTAAAAGTAAATGAGTATTTGCTATGAAACTGTATATCTTGAGCTCATTGTCAGTCCATGGTCATGAGAAAATGAAGTTATGTTAACAGCTTGTAAGATGACATGTGTGTTGGTTTCGCTTTGACATAAAAGAATTGAACAAAATATAATGCTATGAATAGTTGGATATAGACGAGGCTAATGAAAGTTAACAGTTTGAAGGCCTTGTGAACAAAAATTATGAATAATATGTATACTTGAGTTGCCTGATTCTTTTTGCTTGGTTAATAGTGTAAGTGGTCCAGTAGAGGTGTCATGAACATCACGTTCATAAGCTTTGCCAAAAAGCTCAATGGTATATAGGAACTTGAACTATCAAATTGATTTGTAAAGAGCTTCACCAAAACAACCTTTGAGATGGAGTAAAGTGCTTAGTTTAGTGAAAGATTATAGCATCGAGTGTATAAATGGTTCCACTTGAGTAGCTGACACCTAACAGTGACCACGTTTTAGTTGTATAAAGGAATTAACATAATAACTTAAGTCTAAGAAATGTGATAAGAACTGAAGATGGGAGAGTACTAATTGGCTACGTGAGTGTAATTACGATGACAGGTTGACCACAGGTGTAAGTTTGTTTAATATAGTTAGTCCAGTGAAGATACTACATGTGTGAAATTTAGTTGAAAGTTTAATAGTATACACTAATTCGAATCACCTAGTTTGTGAAGACCAGCCCAAGTGGGTTCTTTAATAATAGCTAAGTGGAGCCAGTTCATAGCCACTTCAATTTCGGCTCAAATTGTAAAATAAAGTGAGATTGAGTTATGCAGTTATATGAGAATATAAGAGCATAAGAATTGTATTAGCTAGCCATTTCCAAACGCAAGCCAAGTCACTGATGCCCCTCTAGCGTACCTCCCTTGTACCAATTCACCTCACTGTATCAGTACCCAATATCTATTTACCTCGAATTAAATAGAAGCAAGGTGAATTGAATTAACGGATACTCTCTCTTCCTTGCCTTGATGTCAAACGGCATGTTACTGGTATAAGTTGAACCTTCTAAACTTCATTGGTACCAAATTTCTCTCATGACCGTACCAAAGCCTAGGCTCACCCATTGATTTGAAAAGACGCAAGACAAATTGAGATTACCCTCATGTTCTCCTCCCCCCGTGTTTCTACAGAGGTAGGTTGGAGCGATGGTAGTGGCTCCGTTCGTCGGAAAACTAGAATAGAAAAGTTTAGGGGTTAAAATGAATAAGTTCTTGAAATTGCCTTGAAAACTCTCGGTTTTCCGACCAAATGAAGGCGACGCAAGTTGGAACAAGGGTACTTTCGTACTCTCCCTAATCCCATAGTCCAAACGCCACCAGTCCTGTCTGAAATGACGGCCGAAACTGCCGGAACGTCGTCAGAAGGGCCCAGTCAAGAAATAAAAATAAAAGATGGACTGTTGTGCAAAATCTCCATCCTCTTTGAGAGAGACTGGCGCCAGTGTCCTCTGCCACGTCATCTGCACATCAGTTTCACATGGCCGCCAGATCAGGCCCACGCGGACACCACCTCAGCCCAATTTGCTTAGCTGGTCCAATAGGAAAATCCCATTTAGACAGGAACTTTAAAAATTCACCAAAAATAGTAGGAAACTCAGAAAAATTCAAACAAAATATCTATAAAATCCTAAAAACCTGTAGAATCTAGATTTACTGATACTTTGATATCAAAATCTTTTGAAATATTAGCCTTTTATATTTTCGAAGTATTTTCGTCATAAAAATGAATTTTATAAAAATAATAAACACAATAAATCTTAGATAAATCTTCTATAAAATCTTGAAATAAAAATTTAAATAGTTTCAATACTAAAACAATTTTCAAGGAAATATTTTCAACTAAGTACTTTGAAATAAGTATTTTCAAAAAATGTTAAAATGAATTTGACACCTTTTAAATTTCTAAAATCAAAATAGAGAAAAGTAACAAAAAAATCACTAAAATCCAAAGAGAAATATTAGGAAATTAAAAGTCAAAACACGATACCCAAAGTCAAAGCCAAAACCTCTTCAGGTAAAGAAAAGTCACTCCCCGACATCAAGATCAACGCTAACGCAAAGTCAAATCGTCTTTCCAGAAACTGATTCCTGCAGCGGCCCAACATAGCCCTTGGAATCCACATTTCCTTTGTTCCTAAAGCGACCCACACCGTCCCAGGAACCAATTCCTACAGCAACCCACACAGTCCCAGGAACCGATTCCTACAGCGGCCCAACATAGCCCTTGAAATTCGAATCTCTTTTGTTCCTACAGCGACCCACACAGTCCCAGGAACCGATTCCTACAGCGGCCCAACATAGCCCTTGGAATCCAAACATTCTTCTTTGTTCCTACAGCGACCCACACCGTCCCAGGAACCAATTCCTACAGCGACCCACACAATCCCAGGAATTAAATCCTTCTTTGTTCCTACAGCGACCCACACCGTCCCAGGAATCAATTCCTACAGCGACCCACACCGTCCCAGGAACCAATTCCTACAGCGACCCACACAGTCCCAGGAATTAAATCCTTCTTTGTTCCTACAGCGACCCACACCGTCCCAGGAACCAATTCCTACAGCAACCCACACAGTCCCAGGAATTAAATCCTTCTTTGTTCCTACAGCGACCCACACCGTCCCAGGAATCAATTCCTACAGCGACCCACACAATCCCAGGAGTTAAATCTTTCCTTTATTCCTACAGCGACTCACACCGTCCCAGGAATTAAGTCCAAAATTTTTTTATTCTTACAAGTCGTCAAGTGACCAAGAATTAACCTCCTCAAGCTACCAAAACCAAACTATCATCCGAAACCTACTTGATAAAATAAATATTTAGATGTCCTCGATTGGGTCCCGTTAATTAGGACTGGTACCGGCATTTGAATCAAGTTTAAGCCAAAAGAAATAAATTCTCAATTGTGCCCCGTCAACCAAGTTTGGTAACATCAATTGAGTTTAGTTTAAGCCAAGAATAAATTGAGATAACAACTTTTCTAGCCTACGACATATAATTCCTCGAATCCCTTAATCAGAGGTTCTCGTGATTCGTCACGGGGTAATTAACAATAGGGGCTTGCGCCTATTGGAAGGAAATGATCCACAAAATTAATAAACTCTCATGAGAATAGATTCTCGTTAATGTTTTCTTGTTGTTAAGAAGCATTTTACACTTGAATTTAAGCTCGTGAGGGGTGAATCTAAGGCTTATTCCCATTCTTGAGGAAATCCGATCATTCTTCGAGAAATGACGAAAAAGTCCACACAGCATATAAAGATGTATGCGGTTGAATTGAAGAACAAAAATATTTACTAGAAATATATCGAAACTTTCATATTTTAGATCTGACTCATTCAATACAACTAAAACGGGACAAGCATTGTAGTAAAAAATTTTACCAATTCAAAATTAATTTAGAACAATTAAATGTACGTACATCCAATATTTAAGAACTCCAAGACCTACTCGTACATCCAATTGTTATGTAAGAACATATCTGAAAATTACAACTAGGGGCTAGTCGATTGAGTTTCATTCGAAATTTGAAATATTAATATAAATTTAAAATGTTATTATTTAATAATGGTTGAATAGGTTATTATGCTTGCATACAAAAGACAGACGGAGATATGATGAAAATGAAAATAGAAAGGGTCACAAAAAATAAAAAATAAAATAATGTGTCGTCAAATTATTGAATGTCGATGAAGCGGGTCAGTTTTATGAGCAATAATACCCGACACACAACTAGTTATAAAATATCACGCTACAAAAATTAGAAAAATTGTAATTTCACAATACTTAAAATGTCGAACCACATTTAACTAAATGATCTCGACACTCACACATCTTTATTTATACTAGGGGGGCTCATCAAGCCTTAGCTCAATATTACATGTATTTTTATTGTATTAATTTTTATTTTGTTCTTATAATTAAGTTATATATAAAACAAAGAAAATTAAATTTAGTATAGTGGGACTAGATTGATGAAAAAAAGCGAATGAGGATGAGGCAGTGCTACCGGAGGAGAAGGAGGAGAAAAGAAAGGTAGAGAAAGACTCCAAGCAACACAAAAGAGAGACAGAGATAGGAAAGGGTCACAAAAATAAAAAAATAAAACAATACGCTGTCAAATTATTACCTACCGGTGAATCGGATTAGTTTTATGAGCAATAATACCTGATATATAGATAGTTATAGAATATTATGTTACAGAATTGAAAAGAAAAACGCTAGTTCACAATGCTTAGAGTGTCGAACTATATTTAACTAAACGATTCTGACACCCTCACATCTTTATTTATATATATATATATTTTTTGAAGATATATATGTATTCACGTCATAATAAATAGAAAAATTTACTGCTATAAAATTAACTCATAGCTGTCCGACATTGATTCGATTCTCGCTCCAAATCAATTTATCTTTATCGGTTAAGACATTTTACTAGTTCATGTTCAAGCTCGTACATGCTTGACTCGCTCTTGCTCGAGCGGAAACAACCCGATGTATGATAAAATAATATAAATATAATCGATAATAATTTCTTTTTAGAATAAATATCAAATTCTCTAACATTATTACAAACTTAACGAAATAATCATCTACAAACACCATGACTCTTAATCATTTTATTTTCATTACATTTAATATGGAACATATAAAATATAATAAAAGTTCTTAATAATTGAGGGATTATGAATTGACCAACTCATGTACGAATTAGCTCGACCTCTCTTGTTTTGTTAGATAGATTTTAAGCTCGAATTCGTCTCGGAAAAATTTATACTCAAATCAAATTAAATTCTAAATCATCCCACTCTAACTTGATTAATTTACAACCCAATCACTCCATAAAAGTCATAATTAATCTTTTTATTCTGCGTTGAATTTTAAATTGTGATCACATGCTGTTCAAATTGTAAATACTTATTATATTGCATTTATTTATATATTTGGTATGTTTCTTTGCATCATATATGAATAGATAAAAGGAAGGGACTGGCGTTCCCTTGATTTCTTTCTTTCATTTATCATGCCTTACTATAGTACTCCTTCTGTACGTATGACCTTTTTGTTTTATCTTTTACATGAATTTAAAAAAGTCAAGGTTTTTTTTATTTTATTTTTTTGGAAAGGGCTAATAATTTTTTGCCATAATGATATGTCTAGTTAGATAATTTAATCAACTTTTATAGTTGAAGAGAGATTTATAGCTTCAGAATTTTTCTTTTTCAGTAGTTCTTCGTTTGTTAATCATTTAAGGCATATTATATGCTTTTTTAATTGCAATTGCAACCAATTACCTGCGTGAATTGAACTCATTTCGCTTTATTTGGCGTGATGTAATGAATATGCTATTGTGTTTTTTCCTTAAAAAAAGAAATGTATATTTTATTGCTCTGGTAGACTTACAAATGTAATTCGAAAATAGCCGATATTACAAAGATGGGATCCATAAAGAATTAATGAGTCCCGTGCTAATAAGCGTAGTACGGAGGAGTTCCATGTCACATGTTCGTTCCAATACTAATCAATTTTAAAAAAAATAATAATAAAAAATTTGAAAAAAAATAAAATTGGTCTCCAATGAAATTTCAATATGAAGAATGCATTGACCGCTTCGGATCAATCATTTGAAGAATAAAATTTGAAATTTTAATGCATTGTACAAGTTTATCTGTGCTACGTATAGCATTTTAATTATTTGTCCAATTAAAGCAGTCAACAAAAGTTGAGGAGAGTAAATTGCACTGCAAGTATTGGCGGCAGCATTATTTCCGTTATTTTCACTTATATATGTTGTTTATACACACTCTGCGCAAACTTCACTTTTCAATTAACTTTAAATAATACGTTGTATTTGCATCCTATATTTGTTTGTGCTTTAGGCATGTAATTTCAGCTATTTATTTTATTGTTGAGCCGTTTCTCCGTCGAGTTAGTGGGACTTGATCATGTATTATATTTTGACAAATAATTTGCTGCTGATTGTACTGTACAAGCGCTCTATACATAAACAGTTCCATAGCCGTTTCTACAAACTAATTTTCTACTTCCGTCATGTTTGTATAAAAGATCTATTTGCGAGAACTAAAAGGCCAGATGTTATTAACGATGGGGGCGTTTGGATCATCTAAGAATAAAATTAAAATTAGTTATTCGGAGTAAAAAATATTATTTCTAAACGATCAAGAATAAGCTTGTTGGGATGTAGAGTGCTATTTTTTAAGTTGTCCAACCTCCAGATTAAATTTTTATTCCTGGGATATTTGGATCATCTTTTTAATCCGGATTAAAAAGTGGTCCTAACAAATTCTTAATCCACATTAAGAAGATGATCCAAACACCCTATGAATAAAAAATTAATTCGGATGTTGGATCACTTAAATATAACACTCTAGATCCCAAAAACCTTATTCTTGATGATTTAAGATTAATATTTTTTACTCCGAATAACTAATTTTATTTTTATTCTTACACAATCCAAACGCCCCCGATGTTTATATTCTTAGTATATATGATAATATGAGCTTTTAGAAATGAATTAAAGGAAAAAAAATCTCAAATTCGTTCTGCTTTCGATTTGAATAGAACAGAAAACATTTAAATAGGCTAATGGAATCTCTTTAATTTACTCAAAGTCAATTTATTTGCTTTCTAAGTTTGTTTTTAAAAATTGTTTTAGCTATATATGTTATTGGGTAATTGATTTAATTTGACAATGTATTGAATGTTTAATTACAATGTTGCTACTTCATATTTCGTAGGCCGAAAAATGATTTCAGGCATGTATTGATAATAATGGAGCATTCACAAAAAAATAAAATAAAAAGAAGGACACAATTTACAAAAATAAATAAACTAACTTGAATTTTTGAACGTCCCACTTGCTGGTAGAAACTATATTAGAGTAATAAAATTACACTCACTCCAACCTGAGTAACACAACTTTTGAAGTAAGAAATTTGATTAGAAATTTTCATATAGCTTTGAGCAGCAAGTGGTAAGCTGGATGTTCAAAATTCAAGTAAATTGGTTTATTTCAAATATTTGAAAATTTGATATTAGTTGTGGTACGAAACGAAGGACTATTTCTGAGCTGCTTGCTAGTTGAATAAATGGCTTTTAAAAAAAAAACAAATCATTGGCATAAATTAAAAACAAGAATCGAGCGCAAAAATTCCTCTAGTATATATTGATATTTTTCCATACAAAAAAATATAAAAGCTGAGCCATAAAATTGCTTTGATATCGCTGCAGAACAAAGAGAAACGGGAAGATGGATTGTATTGCGCTGGGCAGGGGCATTTTAGTCATTACATTAAAAATTAAATATTGTTTATGTAAATTATAATAAAAAACTATGAAAAGGGTTTATTTCCAAACTTAACATAATTAGAGGGGTTTAAATCCGATTTTGAAAATTAGAGGGTTCATATCGGATAGCAAAGACTTGAGGGGTTTATAGGCGATTTTGTCTTCCCGCTACCTTGCTCGTCTCCATCTTCTTTGAGTCTTGACCTAGCTTGCTCGTCTCCATCACTGGGTGCCTCCATTGCGACCTCCTTCTGCATTGGCCTCAATTTTAGGTCTACTTCTCTTCTCTCTGTAGTCTGTACCGTACAACAACAGTGTAGCACGTGGTTCCCTCATGCGTACAATGTTTTTAATTTCCTTTCTCTCCACGTTTATTTATAGATTATTATCCTAATCCAATAGAAGAAATTCTGAAGAAACGCCCAGATTATCCTAATCCAGTCGTATTATATTAAGTTTCCGTGAATGGAACCATTATTAAATTGGAAATAACATTCTATTTATGGTGTCAAATATGCGATTTCAAGAAAATGCATTCCCAGATGTTGTGCTTTTTCTGTGTAGATGCAATCTATTGAGTGTTAAAATGCATCCTCTGATGTACGGAGCTAGTCCATGTAAGATGTAAATTTTTTTAAGAGAATATGTCAGTGAGGAAAAAGGAAAGCTAGAAGCATCCCAAAAATATTGCTTGACCAAAACCAATTGTATACATCAAATTTTTGCTCTTATCTTTATTTCAAGACTATCTGATATCTTTATTTCAAGACCAAATCAATTGTATATATCCTCTGTGCAACAAAACATTGTGCTAATTACTATTTTTGTTCTTATTTTTTTAGGGGCAGAGTCTCTTTTAGTTAACAATCATGCCTATAACAATTACTGAGGAGTTTGATTCACGTGATGTGGTTTATTCTGAATTCATTAGTAACTACCATGGCAGAATAATGCAGAGCACAGATCAATTTCACAATGGGATAGCCGTCTTGGGCAATGAAACTCAACCCTGGAAGTGGGCCCGCATTCATGTGACTAACAGAATGTTGAAATCTATTGATATTGTGATGTCTCTCCACAATCTGTGGGTGTATGGATACCGGCGTGTACCAATAGATGAACCGAACAAGAAGGCTGATGATAATCCATGGCTGCTAGTAGACACATATACAAGTGATGCACGATTTTCTGGTCTAGAAGGACCAGTGAAGTCCTTGGGGCTTACTGGTAGTTATCGGAATTTTGTTGCAACCATAAATATCAATAAGGAAGCTTTTGAGAATGCAATTGCTGTCCTTGACAACTACGCGGAGAAAGTCAACCAGGATCAACCATTAACTTCCAAAGAGATTGATAATGCAGAAAAATGTTTTCTGATTATGATTCTATATTTTGCAGAATCATTAAAGATTTTGCCAGTACGCTTTATGGTTGAGACAGGATTTGACCGTTTCAAATACGGCATGTCCATTGAACTTGGTAGACAAAATTTGGCTCTAGCAAAAAATTGGCAAACAATTTCTCATGCGTTTTTTACGGGTAAATATTCAGATACTGAAAAATACAGTGTTTCCAATGAAGAGGAAGCTAGAGGCATTTTATTGCTTCTGCTACAATCACAGGGGAACAAGTATGAGCTTAATGGTATTAGACCTGAGGGGCTAGGAGGACCAGGGGAAGGTGGAGGTAATCCTAAAGCAACCATGGGGAATAATGGTCCCTCGGGTAATGTGGGTGGCAATCGTTTGCAAGGCCAAGGAGCTAATAAGAAAGGTCCCAGAGACCCTGTTGGACATGTTAGTCATAGAGGCGAGGGGGGTGGCCAAGGATCACGAGGCCCAAGAGGAAACAGTGCTTCCTCTGGCATGGACCTGGGGGATTGTGCTCTAACCTGCTGCAAGAAAGGTTGTAAAACTCCTTTATCTTGCTCAATTGTAACTTGCTTAACTAATAGTTTTATATTGATTTAACTGGTTTTATTATGCAATATTAGCTCCTTATTTCATCCTTGACATTTTTTTCCTCTTATAGGCACAAGTAATACTGGAAACACTATACTGCTGATCTCATCCATGGGAGCTTTTGTTGTCCTCGCAATGCAATCCCTGTCGTCTTCCATGCCCAACATCAGTCTGTCTCCCTGTAATCTAATCTTGCACGAATGTCGTATGTGCTCTGACCACTTCCATGTACGCTTGAGTCATAGGTAAAGGTCTTATATTGCTGTTGAGGTATCTACATATTTCTTGCATGGTTAAGCTAATCATAACCTCAAGACATTCTTTTCAAACCAACCTTAAAAAAAAAAACTCAAGACATTATGAATCTGCAGTAGGCCCATACTTGTATGTAGTAATATTGTGCATCGTCATGTAAAAGTAAAGTATTACCTGTGCCCTTTTTTTTCCACATTTTGTTCACAAATTACAATATTTCCAAACCTAGGCCCCTTGTCTCATTCTCTCTCCAAAAAAATTAGGCAGGGTTTTGGGAGTTTCTTGAAAATTAAGGTTGATATATATAACTATTAGGAGGAACCGATGTTGCTTCTGATTTTGCACCCGGGTGTTATCTCTAATATCAATGGTATCTCTGTTTCCTCATAGAGAACTTTTAGTCGAAGGAAATGGAATTGCATCCCATTTAGAGAGAGAGAGAGAGAATCATAACACTAACACATGTAAAATAGAAACTCTGCCAATTAAATTGCAACCTTATATGGTAGATACCAATAATTAAGCAGATTTTTTTTTTCCCCTTTTCATTCAACGGGTTATATGGCAGATACCAATATCCATTGGCCAAAGGCCTACCCTTCTTTTGTACAAAACTACAAATTCCCGTTCAAAAAGTTAATTGTAATGCTTCATCCCTCCAAACAAACATATATATATATGCTCCTACCGAGTACCATCTAAAAAAAAAATTTACCTAATTTCCACATTCTTTTATTATCTTTTGTCATGTTTGAAGTTTTTTTTTTAGAGTTTCATGTTTGGAGTTGGAACTAGCACTATTGTATTACTTTTCTCCTACATATAGCTAGTAGTTCACAATTAATGAGTGCATTTAAACTCTACCTTTATGAGGGTTGATTCAAATTACATCAAACCTGTGATTCAAATTACATGGGATTAATTTGGTGTGTAAAAAGATATGATCCTTTTATGAACAATTATAAATTATCTTTCCCCATTTTCGGAATTTACATACACCTGTCTTGTTCAATAAATCATCTCTTTGTTACTCTGTCTACTCATTAGATCCACTGCACAAGATTCTAAAAGACTAAAACGTGTGGCAATATTTAGTGCTATAGGAGCAAATCTCAGAAAAGAAAGGACTTTATAGACAAATTAACAAATATTTCCATATACCATGGTTATTTCTTCATCCATTGTGTGGTTAATTTTGCTAGCATCTATTGTTATCAAATTTTTTTTTTCCATTTTTGTAGGTAGCTCCAAGACTCTGCACTTTAAACCAAGTTTCCTGCCTAGCTATGGAATTACATGGGTTTTGATAGGACGAACTGTTGCTTGAGAATGAAACAAGGTTTTTGTAAAAACGGAAGGAAAGATGTTAATTGTATGATAAGATAGCATTTGCTTTAGTTTACAGCTCTAAATACTGGAATGATGAACGTTTCCATTTTAGTATCGTGCCAGCCATTTTTCCTTGGCATAGTATCAGTTGTATCATATATAACTGTCTTGGCTTTAGTGGGTTACACAATCGGTGTACTCACTCTTGGTTCTGTTTGACAAATATTTCACAGCCGTTAAGGATACAAGTGATATCTATTGTAAGTATGAATGAAGTTCCACTTTGTTCTGGTATGCGTGATGTATTATGGAAATTCACATGGTTGGTTATGCTTAAATTGTTTAAGCAACAAATAAAGTAAAATCTAATTGCAAAACAGACTTTAGATTTGTTCAATTTTCAACGTGGTGTAACATATTTGCAAATAACATTGGGATTTTGCCAATTCTAATCGACACCAATGTTTATTTGGAGATACTGCAACCCTTATAACGGTGAAAATAAAAAGAGAAGCATCATTAAATGTCAATAATAACGTCCCAAACAAAGCAAAAGTGCAAGGCTATCACAAATTAATTTCGATGTGATTCTCCAAGCAAAAATTTACTAGCATTATGTGTTTATATTTACTAGTATGAATTTTTCTGCTGAATTCCTATACTTTAAGAAGTTGCGGCCAATTTATGCATCTTTGTTTCAGTAATTCTTGTTTAGATCTTGCTGTAGTCAGCAAACAACTGAAGCGCAACTAAGTGCAACTTGTTTTTTTTTTTTCTAAAATAGTTTTTGTTTTATAAGAATAAATTAATTTTTGAATATTATCTGTAAAAAGGGTTGCATAAATTGAGACCTCATACAGACCGGGCCTAGGAAGCACCCCAAAGCTGCTGTGGTGTAATTTCTCCAGTTGAGATAGATTGGGCCGAATACTAATAACTCCCAGACCCGAATCAAATAGGCGGACCCGACTTGGTCAATACGGCTAACCTAGGGGGAAAATCGATTGTACTCTTCTTCTCATTCGGCGTGAATTGGCATGATAAGGTCTGATTTGGAAATCGCAGCTCAGTTATCTGCAATCTTGTTGGTTAGACAGGATGGGCCAAGATATGGGACATTTTCAAATAGTCACGACCTGCATGGGCCCCGCAATGGGATTCCTGCAACAATCTAAGCTAGCCGAATATATTAATATGCGGCAGAGGTGCTACTTGTCCGAGATTCGCAGGAGCCGAACTGTCAGTGGATGTGGTATTGATCAGGATCGAGTGGCTTGTGGGTGAGCGAGATGATGATGTGGACCAGTATAAGATGAACACCAGCTTGATGCTAGGCTGGACTTAGTCGATCTTTACCAGTGCTGTTATAACAATACTTTTTTGTTAAAAAAAAATAGTAGAGGAGCACTTTTGTTTGAAAAAAAAAAAAAAAAAACGCCACACTCATTACATTAAGGCTGGCCATATCAAATGTCTTTCAAATAGCCTAACTCAAATCAAAATAAACCCAAGCAAATGCACTGACATTATGAGAATTCAGTTGAGTTGAAAACTTCAGAAGACTAAGTGTGTGTTGGGGGATGCTTTAGGCGGTTTAATGTTGATCAGCACCGAGGGGTGCAGTGTGGTGCACCACAACTGTCCATACTCCAGAGAGAACAAGAATCAGAGGAACTTTGGGGCTGAGACTCGAGTGTCCAAAGGGAGCGAGGTGACATGTACATCAATGGCATCAGATTTGTGTGGTCCAGATGGTATGTTTCTTGATAAGAGATATAATTGCCTAACGGTAGATAGAAATGCAAACCATGTAAAACCAAATTTTATCGATAAAATCAATTTCATTACCCATAACCTTTTAATGACCGAACCAACACCAAGCCCGCCAATGTCCTTGGATTCAACGATTTTATTTATCTTTGATTTTGATGCTAAAATGCTTGCACTTTTTCTCTCCGAAATGCATGCATAAATCAGTCTGTAAAGGTGTACTTATACCATGGTATTAGAGACGGAAAAACGGAGTGCTTTTAGTTTGGCTAGGTGAAATTAATTTTGATTTGCAAGTAAATTCCAATTAGAGGATAAATTGGATTCTCTTCTATATAGGCTATTATGGTGATATGAAACGGAAGCATTGCAAAGACATATTGACAATTTTTTAGTTCCCATCTGATAAACAAAGACAGGATTTTACATGAACTTTTATATAAATGTAATGAAATATAGGATATATTTACATGTTGGCCCCTTCTTATGAACTTTTTTTTCCTCCTTAGCTTTTCTCATCTAATACGTAGCAATGAGCAGTTGGAAGATTGACGAACTATGACTATTGTGCTTTGCGGTGGAGATAAATGCTCTTTTGCTTCAAATAATTAAGGTAAAATGGTATAGTATCTATTTGCTTTCCTAATCTTTCCAATATTCCTAGTATACAAGAACATGCCATATTTAGTTTAGAAAAGGACAATATTAAAATCACAAGATCTTTTGGATGACCAAAGTTCGTTAGATGTTCCAAATATCTTTACAATATGTAAATCATACTTCTCATAGATTTTGTTGTTACTAGACTGCACGGGAGCCTTCGTATTATTTTTCTTTTTCCGTAATTTGTTATTTTGAGGTCATTTCTTGTTTCAATTCTATTATGAATTTCGATTAATTTTGATGTTATATACTTTTTTATTATGATGTCTTTTGGGAGATACACTAGTGAATATTACTGTCATGGACCAAAAACAAAACAAAAACAACACTGAACTAAACTAATATATCCATAGAGCAAACTTGGATGAAGAAAGGATGAAATAGATGATGCAGATTTGCACATGATAAAGAAATGAAAGAAATGAAACATGTTTCTGAAATTGAAATTCAAATTTACCAAGGGTTTGTGCCTAATTAATTGCTTACGCAATCATGCTTCCACTATTGAAAAAGTCACAGCTTGATATCTGTTTATCGTTACTTAGGACTGTCCAGGGGATAATGATTTTTTGTAGTACATCACCAGTTGCATTTATCTGTGTTACAAGATATACTCCCAGCGTATCTGTTAATGTCCTCCCAGAAAATCATAACAAGGAGAGTGAAAAGTTTTTTTACTGCTATATTGTACCGATGAATTTGCATCTTCAAAATATTGTTAGCATCTGATGCAAATCATTACTTATTATTCGCTTGTAGGTTTTTCTGAAGGCAGGATGCAACATATGGATTGCCGCCATTCCCCCGACCTCTCTCCCTAAAAATCATTTAACACCTTTTGAATCTTAGAAATGAAAGATCATTATTTTTTCGATGTATTGCAGAACATTACAAGATCAGAAAGTACGAATTTTTAATGACCTCCGCAGCCAAATAACGTTAGGTCATAGAAATTAACAGTAACATAAAAAAATAAAGACAATGATAACCAGATAACCTAACATAACAAAAAACATCACAATATCTTGACAGACATCAGACCATCATCTAATATTCAAGAAAAAAGAAACGAACAAATGTTCCTAATGAAGTGATCATTGGTGTTTTAATTATATTATACAAGACTTAAGCATAAAAACGACCTATGCGGCGTTCAGGATTCTCAGGCCATGTGACGCCTACATTAATTTGACATGCAGTGCCTATGATAGTCTTCACCACCCGCTTACCTAAAATAGCAGTAAATTCAAGCTTCTTTTCCTCGGCGATTGGCTCACCTTCTCCACCAATAACACTATTCTGCCAGATGTTCACATAAATAGTGAGATACGAATCAATTGGATGTACGGTCTTACTTCTGGCAAGAGGAAGTTGCAGAATGCTATCCTTGCAAGCACCAACATCGATGCTTAATCCTTCATCCTTATCCCTGTTAAATAGGTAACTTTCACCCTTTTCTTTAAGCCTTGAATTTTGGGCGGTTATCTGACCATAAACTGTCCCCGAGGAAAACTGGCAACCTACAAGTGTTACATCTATACAAGCCTCTATGCCACATTTATAAACAGCATATCTCACTTCTATCTGGCCGAATTGACTGCAGACCGTCTTGGACAAGAGCATGTCATAGGACTCATCTAAAATACTGTTCCACATCAGCCCATTATCACTATCCCCATACTGATCAGTACGAGCTTCATATCTAAAAAGATGGGGATAAATAACTATAAAATTTGATGGCTTTATGACCACATCGGGGCCCCTAATCTTGACAAAACCCTGAACCAATGAAACAATCAATTGCAAGTTTGTGTCAGTTTGGTTATCAACACAGCACCTAGGATAGCATATATAATTTCTAAGAGTAACTTTGCATAAGATCAAGAGATAAACATACCAAATTGCACCAATTTTATTACAATGAAAAAAAATACACACATTACTTGAAATTTTAAAACCAAAATCTTATCAACAAGAAGTAAGTTAAAAAGAATTAAACTGACAAAAATATACCTCAGAATCAGTGTATAGGGGATCCCCGTATTTCCTGCTGAAGATTGCATAGGGTGGGCATGCATCAATCAATATGCAGCCATACATCTGTTTCAATTCATATTGCTCGTAATCGACGAATCTGACCGAGAAGACCTCCAAAAGGTTCATTGGCACTGTCCTATGTATAACCTTAGGCTGCTGCATCTCTTGCTTGTCCTCGAGCAAAGGTAATCTGCTAAGAATTCGTACTATGTTATGCACTAACTAATCAAAACTTATTGAAAGTGGAGGTGTAATCATCATTGATGGCTAGGATAGTTTAGTTTAGAGTTGACTATGGCATCCACTGGTTCACCTGTCAAGATGCTACATTTTTATTATTCTTCTTAATTGTTCCTTTTTTTTTTTCTTTCAATTTTGTAAATAAAAGGAATAGCCGATAGTACCTCCTGCGACAAGACTACCCACATTAAACCTTAATTTTATCATCATACAAAACAGGGGCGCCTGTATTAGTAGTACTAATAAGTAATAACATCCAGCATTTATGAAAAGGTATAAACAGAACCATAAGAGAACAAAGACACACTAAAGCTTAAAGCTTTGCTGACTAACATTAGTGACAACATTATTGGCAGGGGAGGAATGAGAAAAGAGGGGGAAAAAAAAAGAGAAAAAACCTGGTGTGCACGTCAGTTTGGTCCTGAAGACGAGGCACTTTGGAGACCTCGTTAGCAGCTTCAGTCGCACTCCTTGCTTGAATAGGCTCAGGATCCGCTTCCACAGCTAGCGCTAGGGTTTCCGTCTCCATGGAACAATCGATTTCCTCATACGCAACGCCGCTGCCTTGTTCAACATTTTCCATTCTCAACCTATACCTACTTTTTATCCGACGGACAATTTTAGGACGGCCGGGGGGGAGGGGGGAGAGAGGAGAGAGAGAGGTGGAAGAAGGGGATGCTGGGGTTAGGCTAATGGAATGGAAGTATGGAACAGAAAAAGAGACCCAAATTTGGGGACGAGTGACAAAGTTGATTAAAGAATACATTAGGCCCAAATTACAAATTATTTTAAAAGGGTACTGGGCGGAATGACGACAAAGTCAGTTGGCATAAAAGAAAAGAAAATAATCAAACAGCCATGTGTTAATTCCCACAATTGGGCCGGATGACGGGCCTCGATAGAGACGGAGCCTAGAGCAATGGAATATTCTGCTCTTTTCTTTTCTTTTCTTTGTAATTGTTCGCAAACCCTTGAAGAAGACCGCGGCGCGTTTAGGCCGGAGCGAACTCACTCAGTGAAGCAACGGCATGGAGACCGGAGAAGCTCCCCAGTTGACGTACGTACGCTTCCCTATGTTTTAAAATAACTCAATCCTACTCTTTCATTCTTTCTTTTTTTCTTTGTTTAATTTTCTTTCGTGTATCTCTAATTTAGGCGTACTTTATTGCGCAGGTGTAGCAGGGGCAGCCGGACGCGTGCTCGGATAGAGGTGTTTTCCGCCATGCTTGAGAACACAGATTTACCATCTGCAGTATTGGGCTACAAAGACTTCTTTGGCGTCATTCTCCTCCACAGCTGCAACCGCAATTTTGTCATTTTTGATTCCAAGGTTTTGGAGCCTCCGCAAGTTAATCCAGAGGTAAAATTAAACATTGATTGATCACTAAAAATGCATGGCAATGTGAAATGTGACCGATAATCATACTAAATTCAACCATCCACAATCAAGACTTTGTACAATCCCATCAACCATGGAGAAAATGCTTACTACCTGTCCTGTCCTCATTGGCAACAGAAAATGTTTCGAGGTCCAAGTGCTTGCTCTTTTTTACTGCACAAACCTTAGGTCTCTTAAACAGCTACTTGGCTCCTATATATATTTCAGCCCCTGCACAACTTGTCAAGCGGAAATTAATTTATTGAAGCTCTTTAATTTAATCAAAAAATTTAGTGGAATCTGTCCAATTATCTGCACTTATTATTGATGCAAATTTCTTGCTCTTGGTTAATGCTCACAGGGCCATATCACTCTGACTGGGCCGAATTATATGGATAAAGTGCTCAGCATTCCTGTGGAGGATGAAGTACTCATACTTCCTTGGCTTATCGATGTAGTTACATGCTGTATGGATCAAAGTGAGCATGTTCTATGGAAATCTGATGAAAATGACATGGATCGTGTAATCTGCAAAAAGTTCAAGTGCATTCCTTGCATCAATTTGCATGTGAATTTTGCCGTGTATAGTGATCCTGTTGAGACACATGTGAATGTTTATTTTGTTGACCTTGACTCTGTTGAAGCAGATGCTCTCGTTCGGGTTCATGGGACGGTGAGTACATCAAATAGTCTTCTCCTCGCCGATTCTAAGGCTGAAAGTATTCTCTTCCACAAATTGAGCGGAGACTCTGTCAGTCTCAAACCCGACATCTGTGTCCCTCTCACTCTATCAAGAAGGATAACAGTAATTCCACATCAATCAATCCTGCTCGTTCATGTGAATATACGAGTACGTGTTGGACATGAGCCTGAATTCGACATTAAAGAGAAGCTAGAGTTCAATCCTAGTTCAGAATGTGCTGAAAAGTTCATTATTCTTCCTGACCATGGTAGGCTGTTAGTGAAGGCTGCTTGGGTGGAGTGTGAAGATCGCCTTGTTGAGTATCAGTCTCATTCATAATATTATTGTCTACTGTTAGTGTAATGTTTGTATGGTTGCACTGGACATTTGATAATTTATGTTTATGCTTATATTGGTACTGATATAGCATGTATGTCTAATCTATGTTGACTAGTGAAGTTAATTTCTTCTATTACTATACTTTACATGACTATTTACCTGATAGCTTTTGGAGCAATACTTTGTAAAATACCTAGAAAAAATGGATATTAGTTGACATGTCCGCAATTTATAAGGTATAATCCAAGAATTGCACAACCATGAACAAAGGGAGGCATTCTCAGCCAGAGTACGTCAAACATTCGTTATAGTTGGAACTGTCAGGATGAGAAAACGTATCATGACCAAGGATAAATAGTATATTTGAATGAAAAGTTTGTTGCTCGGCAAGAAGTCTGAATTTATCCACAAATAATTGTTGAATTAAAAAGGTTTTATGGTTTTAATAGTCCTATTTGTGAAGAACAAGCTATTTGATTGGCTAATTTTTAGTTGCCATACTCTTTCGGCTTATATTGCAAAAGGTCTTAAACGGAAAATTAAAATGGAAGCTGCTTTTGAAAATAAACGAGAAAATTGGGAAAGTAACACTGCAAAAGTTACAGAATTGGTTGTCGATATATGGAAAAATAATAATAATAAATGAGAATAACAAAGAAAGCCAATGAAATTGGGTATGTATATAGTCTGTGGTGCCCGCTTTCTGGGTAGGCTTATTCCTAATCAAAGTAAGACAAAGATTCACCTCAATGAACCCACTGTATGCAGTACTATAGAAATATATATTAAAAGTGGGGAGGGCCCCAGTTAATAAGTTGCACTAGCTCATCGCTTCTGTTCCATTGGAAGCGAAAAGGCAGAATTAAAGATTAAACTCCTTTTCTCTATGAAAAGCAATGTGCTTGACTTAATCAATTTAGATTTTCATAGTTTTAAAGAAAAAACCTTAACTCCTTGGCAGCCAGAATCATGCTTGGATGTAGGTGTTTTCGGCAGTGCTCGAGAACACACATTTTATCATCTTCGAGATTGATCTACAAGCCTATGAAGACTTCTTTGGCTCCTCCTCCGCAACTGCAATAAGAATGCCATCTTTGATTCCAAGGTTCTAGAGCCTCAGCAAGTTAATCCATAGGTAAAATTAAACCTCTGTTTCTCTATCGCTCCACCCATTGTATATTTAAAAACTACAGTCAAGTGACGTCCATAGAGAAAAATTCCTACCACCTGTCCACATATCCAACAGCAAATGGATTGAGGTTCCGTTGGTAGCTTTACTTTTACACAAACCTCGGTTTAAGTGCAATTTTTATATGCAACTTGAATAGATATCTGAGCTGCAGCAACTAGTTGAGCAGAAATGAACTGAATGAAGCACTTTTTAGGAATACAATTTGGATCTAACACTCCAAATCTCAACTTCTCAAGTAATCTAGTAAAATCAGTCAAAGTAATTTATACTTACTATATATGTAATTATGTTATTTTTGGTTTATACTGAGGGGGCCATCTCACATTATTTTTTTTTAAACTAAATATATAGCGACTATCTAGTGAGGCCATCTCACTTTATTTGGCCAATTGGCCGTAATGTAGCATAGCAGTGTAGGATGACATACTCAATGTTCTTGGTTTACCGATATATACGCAAATACACATGTTTATGGATAGAAGTCAACATGTTCTGTGGAAAGCTGATATGGATGACTTGGACCGACTTATCTGCAGAAGGTTTCAGTGTTTTCATTGCATTGATTAGCATGTGAGTTTTGCAGTTTATAGTGATTAGCATGTGAGTTTTGCAGTTTATCGTCTCATTCAGGTTGATGGGACAGTGACTACATCAAATAGTTTTCTCACTGACTCTATGGCTAAGAGTGTTTTCTTCAACAGTGGAGATGGTCAGTCGGAAACCTTGCATGTAAGTTGTGTTCACTCTCTCGAAAGAGATAACATTAATTCCACATCAATCAACCCTGCTTGTTCGTGTGAGCTTACGAGTATGCATGAGTCATGGGGATTGATTGATCTTTGAAGGCACAGTGAAGTTCAATCCTTGTTCAGACTACTGACAATGACTAAATATATTTTAATTTGGTGCATATAATCAATAAAAAACCTGGTTTATACTTGTATTAGTTAAATATAATTTGGATAATTTTAGTTAGGAACTATCCAAGATTTTGCACAACTACTAACATCATGGCAGAATCTTGCAGTTTCCAAGGATTGAATTCAGCATCAACGCTAGTTTTTATGAAATCTAGTTATTTTAGACATCAATAAACAACAAAATTATTTAAGCCTATTGGTACCCCCCTTTTGCTGCAGGGGATGTAGTGCACCAATTACAGACCAGAAAACTGGGCTTAGTAATACTAATAGCAATCTTCTGTCCAAGCCTTGCTTTAGCCCCAATAGTTCTTTTACAGGAATATTCTAGAAGTTATACGGTTTGTTATATTTAAAATGCCATCTACGTTTAAGTAAACCGCTCAATCATTAGTTTCTGATTTCTATCAGAAAAAAAAAAAGAATTATAAATACAGAGATCCATGTTATTCTGTTTTATCAGATTTGAGGCATTAAAGCGGATTCATAGAAGCTTTTAATTGTGACACCACTGTAAATAGTCAGGTTCAAACAACAGTGAATTAACACTTTCAAATTTCAATAAATAATGAAACAGAATTTAAGAATTCAACTAATCGGAACGGTATTTAAAAATGCATATATGAGCATACTAAAAAGAAACATATATCTGCTTATAAACTGGATTAAGCTTTTTACTATCTATTTTTTCTTATGTTGAATGTCATATGCAAAAATGCATACGGAAGGAAATTTTTATTTACTAAAGAAAAATTTACAAAGCTAAATCATTAATGACCAAGATTTCTGTTCAGCTTTTCTGACTACTACGAAAGACAAGAAAATACCGAATTCTGCAAAGAGGCTTACAAGGCTTACACCTCCCCCCCCCCCCCCCCCCCCCCCCCCTTTTCTGTGTTAGACTGCTAGCACAAGAAATTTAATTTATAGCCACCGCCGCTGCCAGTGGCGTCGTCTTCCTCATGATTGGTTTCCCCTCTGACATCCCTGCTGTCACACTGGAGCCCACCTCTGGTGTCCTCTCTGGCCTCTCTCGCCCTCTTGTCTAGTAAGTTCATAGAACCAAATCTTCAGATTTATGTTCATTTTTTTGTTCTAATCCCTGAGAGTTTCAATTCAAATTTGAGTTCGATTTCAGGTAACTGGAAGCTTGGATTTCTCGGATGAACTGGATGACGAGCCTCTTAGTTGGAAAAATGAAAATGTGTTGAGAAGGATTAGAGGCATGTGGAAAAAATAAGTTTAAAATTTTATTTACATTTACTGAATATTTTCTTCTTTGTTCCTTTAAAAAATTTTATTTATTAAGTTCGACTATGATCTTGTTGTACAAATGTTTCGTGGATGAAAAATGTTTTAGATGTAACACAAAATACTGGAAATATTTTTATCTTAGAGAGTATGATTGCAGTCTACTCAATTAATTATAATTATACTTGTACTAAAGAGCTTCGTTGCAAAGCACAAAGGTTCATGAGTTCAAATTATTAAACATCAGAATTTTGTTCTGATGAAGTGGGATCACTTAGTAAATATGCTAATTTCAAAAGGCAAAATTGGATATAACCCCCTCAAATCTTCAAAATCGGATATAACACCTTCAAATCTTGTTAATCATGGATATAAACCCATCATAATATTTTCAACAGTATTTTAAATACAAAAAAATTTATTTTTATCATTTTGTGAGTGAAATATCCCTACCCTCTCTCCTCCAAGTTCAAAGCGATAATTTGTATAAAGAGGTTGACCTAGCTATGTTCTCTCAGGAAATAGATCGAACAGTTTACGTGCAATGATAATTGTTTCTCAAATTCAAAGCCATTCTATATGTAAACGATTTGTTTATGGATGACGATACTTACCTATATGAAAACTGATTTGATTGTCCTTTTCCTCTTTTTCTTTGCCCGCTTCTTTTTTTTTTTTTTTTTTCTTCGTTTAATTGAAATTTCAGATTTCACGCATATCATTTTTTGTTGCTGAGACTAATGGGCTCAGTAAAATCTTTGCACTATATAGGTCATCAAGCTACCACCGATCCTAAACTAAATTGTTGGGCAGCAAAAATTTCACCTTTTCTTTCTTTAAATAAGCAATAACTAAATAAGAATGAAAAAGAACCAATCCAGCAGCTGAGAGGGAAAGGCTAAGGGGTATTTCGGTCAGAAAATAATAAAACTAATTTTTTGTATTTAAAATACTGTTGAAAATATTAAGATGGATTTATATCCATGAGTAACAAGATTAGAGGGGGTTATACCCGATTTTGAAAATTTCAGGGGGTTATATCTGGATAGAGAAGTTTTGAGGGGGTTATATCCAATTTTGCCATTTCAAAAAAGTTTGATTGAAATTGAGTTGACCATCATATTACGACTACATCTAACTGAATATATAATTTAGTTAACTCATCCTTTATGGACAATATCAGAACTAAAACTTCAAAGGAAAGCAATATCTAACTGAACACATAATTCATGTTAATTTATTCCTTGAGGTGTTTAATTAAAATTAAACACAAAAAACTAAAACGTCAAATTACGACTACATCTAACTGAACACATAATTCATGTTAATTAATCTCTTGAGGTGTTTAACTAAACACAAAGAACTAAAACTTTAAATTACGACTGCATCTAACTGAACACATAATTCTGTTAATTCATCCCTTGATGTGTTTAACTGAAGACAAAAAACACTTCAAATTACGACTGCATCTATTGAACACACAATTCTATTAATTTATCCCTTGAAGTGTTTAACAAAACTAAAAAAATTGATGGCGTCAACACGCAAAAAAATTGATGACGTTAGCACGTGAACAATGGTTCAGACCGTCCAGAACGGCCAATTTTAAGCCCGGAGCCTGTTGGATGGTTTGAATGGTTAATTAGTGGATAGTGCATACTGCATATCAAACCTAAAAAAAAAAAAAAAAAAAGAGTTTACAAAGAACTAACAAATTAAAATAACTGGGCCTTGCGGAATAGGGGCTATATGAACTAATTAAGAGGCCATTCTGGGCTTGGCCTAACAAGTCCAATTAAGGACGGAGACGGATGAGATTTAAAAATTTTAAAATCAAGATTCTTTTCTTAAGGTTGTTGGCTTAAGAGTTAAGAGTTAAGACCCACCAAATGTTGCACCATTTAACTTTCATCATCGTCATCGTTATTAGTTAATATTCTCTATTATTTATTGTCGTGGTTGTTGGTTGCAAGTTGTAACAAGATCAGTGAGAGCGAATAGCGATGCATACATTACAATATCAGACGCATCACGCATGAGCCTTCACATAATCACATTGTTTCTTTTCTCATGGTATGGAGCTGAACGGAAAAAAATTGCTTACTCTTCCCTTTTTATTTTTTAGGCTCTTTTAATAGTTTAGCGTAAGATGACAGATAGAACGCAATAAAAAAGGTTTCCTTCATCAAAGGAAGAAAAGGTCTTATTCTTTTTCTCATTTAATTAGCAGCCCTGAGCCCATGACAAAAACTAATCAGCAAAACTCCTGTATAAGATCAAAGTAATCACTTGAGATCAAATGAAGCGTACTACATTTTCACACAGAAATGAAAAAAGTTTTGACCTTGTCTGTTATCACACTCTCTCCCATTTGAATATTTGAATTAGTTGCCTTTTGCCCCACTTGTGACTTGCGGTTTTGTAAAATTGTGCCAGGCACGTTTCAAAATTATGTTAATTAATTAGGTTATTAATGTTTTGAAATCAATGGGAATAAGTTAATGATTTTACCAATGTGCAATTGTGAAAATCTAGTACTACATGGTATGCGTTTGAGAGATGCATCCCTAGCCAGGAAAAAAAGATTACCAAACAAAAAGCCAATCCAGTACATTATTGTATGGTTACAATTAATGTTCAATCTAGACAGAATATAAATTAGTTGCGGAACTATCATTTTGGCATTAAAAATGCCATACAGTCAATTGAATAATATATTTATTATTAGTTCTCACACCTTTTAAATAATCTCTAACAATTTTTAGCTTTTTTTTTAAAAACCAACGTAAAATTAATAAATTTACATGTGGCACTGCTTAATACAGTACAAACATTAATCCAATGTAGTAATTTTAGCTGTATTTTTTGTGACACATAAATACATTATAACGCTTCTTTTATAATTCTTTTTCCTTTTTTACTGGATCATTTGCATAATGCAAGAACATAATAGCTCCTGATTGAAAACGTATTAACAATATTTGCTTCGTGAGGGCTTTTACTAACGAGTTTTAACTTGGCAGGAAATCATTATAATATTACAAAAAGGATAATTTTTTTTTTTTTTATTTTAAACACCCCGTAGGGTATTACAAAAAGGATAATTAAGGAGACGAGACGAAGGAGACTACATAAAAAAAAGAAAAGAAAAAAATAAAGCTGCAGTAGAAGTAGAAGTAGGTCTGGTCTAGAAGTACAAGTAGGTCTGGTTTAGGCAGTAGCTGCATGTGCGCCAGTACTAGCTAGCTATCTGCGCACTGAGCCCTTCCTTTTGTTTGTTAGACACTAAGACGAGCGAAAAAAGAAAACCCAATAAACCCATGCTGATACTCGCATGAATTAAACCTGTTTAAGTTTTTTTTTTTTTTTTTTTTTTTTTTTTTTGCATTTAGTTTCTATAAATTTTAAATCACATCATATAGCGAGTCATAGAAAAACAGACGATACAATTAATGTTAATTGTCAAATCCCTAACGTTCTGTACGTGACATATATTCTGTATACCCGATCAATGTGACTGCATAATTACAACAAAACATTTTTATAATTTATAATTGTGTCGAAACTATATATACTCAGTTGAAATAGAGTTGACACTACATAGCATAAGATTAAGATATAATGGATTTGAGTGCTTGTGCCTAATGACAGTAATTTATAATTTTTAAAAATATTTGGTAATTAATCTATGTTTCTTTTTATGGCAGAACACAATTTCTTCCGATGAGTCACGAGAGCTAAACCAGTAGCAATATTTTAATTTTACAAAGAATCCTCATTCAATTAAAACTTTTTTTTTTTAGGATGTTCAATTAAAACTGACTTGGCAAGCTTTACCTGAGTCCTGAATTCCTGATCCAACATGTACAAAATGTTATTGTGCTGATGCATGGTTATTTTGGGATAACCTGATAACCATAGAGAGGGCGGTAGTCCCAAGACGTCGCTATATATGTTTTTTCACATGCAACATCTTTTGTTGGGTTGTTAAATATATCCCATATTTGTGGTTTACAAGCATATGCACAGTAATCTTATATCCTTTTACATTTTAAATGTATGTTTTTCCTCATTTTTCTTCACTCTTATTGGGTTATGTAGGTAATTACCGCGGACAAATAGTTTTATCTCACTATTTATAACGTTTATTATCACATACTTTATACTTTCTTATTTTTTTATTTTTGTGCAACCAAACACCTATGAAATTTGTAAATGCTGGGTCATAAATTTTACTTTATTTTGTACTGTCGTAAAAATTACCTTTTCGACTTTTATGTAAGATTTTTGGATGATTGATTTTTATACATCGATTTAATATCATGTTATCGATATAAACTTCGAATGAAAGTCTACCAATTACTTTAAAAGAAAATAATAACAATTGCTTTTTTTATTTGTTAATAAGTGTAATGTAGACTTATATATACTTGCTTCATTGTACTTTTATTTTGATATCTTGACTGAATTTTATTTTACCTTTCTTATTCGAACGTAATAAAAGAAAACAAACATCTAATACTCAATAAAATATTGAACACTGCTTGAAATATTAACTGATTTGTTTTCTTGTTTGTCTACATTATATGTGGTGGCATGTTTCGTAGTTGTCTAGACATCTGCAACAATGCATATAAAGATGTATGCGGTTGAATTGAAGAACAAAAATATTTACTAGAAATATATCGAAACTTTCATATTTTAGATCTGACTCATTCAATACAACTAAAACGGGACAAGCATTGTAGTAAAAAATTTTACCAATTCAAAATTAATTTAGAACAATTAAATGTACGTACATCCAATATTTAAGAACTCCAAGACCTACTCGTACATCCAATTGTTATGTAAGAACATATCTGAAAATTACAACTAGGGGCTAGTCGATTGAGTTTCATTCGAAATTTGAAATATTAATATAAATTTAAAATGTTATTATTTAATAATGGTTGAATAGGTTATTATGCTTGCATACAAAAGACAGACGGAGATATGATGAAAATGAAAATAGAAAGGGTCACAAAAAATAAAAAATAAAATAATGTGTCGTCAAATTATTGAATGTCGATGAAGCGGGTCAGTTTTATGAGCAATAATACCCGACACACAACTAGTTATAAAATATCACGCTACAAAAATTAGAAAAATTGTAATTTCACAATACTTAAAATGTCGAACCACATTTAACTAAATGATCTCGACACTCACACATCTTTATTTATACTAGGGGGGCTCATCAAGCCTTAGCTCAATATTACATGTATTTTTATTGTATTAATTTTTATTTTGTTCTTATAATTAAGTTATATATAAAACAAAGAAAATTAAATTTAGTATAGTGGGACTAGATTGATGAAAAAAAGCGAATGAGGATGAGGCAGTGCTACCGGAGGAGAAGGAGGAGAAAAGAAAGGTAGAGAAAGACTCCAAGCAACACAAAAGAGAGACAGAGATAGGAAAGGGTCACAAAAATAAAAAAATAAAACAATACGCTGTCAAATTATTACCTACCGGTGAATCGGATTAGTTTTATGAGCAATAATACCTGATATATAGATAGTTATAGAATATTATGTTACAGAATTGAAAAGAAAAACGCTAGTTCACAATGCTTAGAGTGTCGAACTATATTTAACTAAACGATTCTGACACCCTCACATCTTTATTTATATATATATATATTTTTTGAAGATATATATGTATTCACGTCATAATAAATAGAAAAATTTACTGCTATAAAATTAACTCATAGCTGTCCGACATTGATTCGATTCTCGCTCCAAATCAATTTATCTTTATCGGTTAAGACATTTTACTAGTTCATGTTCAAGCTCGTACATGCTTGACTCGCTCTTGCTCGAGCGGAAACAACCCGATGTATGATAAAATAATATAAATATAATCGATAATAATTTCTTTTTAGAATAAATATCAAATTCTCTAACATTATTACAAACTTAACGAAATAATCATCTACAAACACCATGACTCTTAATCATTTTATTTTCATTACATTTAATATGGAACATATAAAATATAATAAAAGTTCTTAATAATTGAGGGATTATGAATTGACCAACTCATGTACGAATTAGCTCGACCTCTCTTGTTTTGTTAGATAGATTTTAAGCTCGAATTCGTCTCGGAAAAATTTATACTCAAATCAAATTAAATTCTAAATCATCCCACTCTAACTTGATTAATTTACAACCCAATCACTCCATAAAAGTCATAATTAATCTTTTTATTCTGCGTTGAATTTTAAATTGTGATCACATGCTGTTCAAATTGTAAATACTTATTATATTGCATTTATTTATATATTTGGTATGTTTCTTTGCATCATATATGAATAGATAAAAGGAAGGGACTGGCGTTCCCTTGATTTCTTTCTTTCATTTATCATGCCTTACTATAGTACTCCTTCTGTACGTATGACCTTTTTGTTTTATCTTTTACATGAATTTAAAAAAGTCAAGGTTTTTTTTATTTTATTTTTTGGAAAGGGCTAATAATTTTTTGCCATAATGATATGTCTAGTTAGATAATTTAATCAACTTTTATAGTTGAAGAGAGATTTATAGCTTCAGAATTTTTCTTTTTCAGTAGTTCTTCGTTTGTTAATCATTTAAGGCATATTATATGCTTTTTTAATTGCAATTGCAACCAATTACCTGCGTGAATTGAACTCATTTCGCTTTATTTGGCGTGATGTAATGAATATGCTATTGTGTTTTTTCCTTAAAAAAAGAAATGTATATTTTATTGCTCTGGTAGACTTACAAATGTAATTCGAAAATAGCCGATATTACAAAGATGGGATCCATAAAGAATTAATGAGTCCCGTGCTAATAAGCGTAGTACGGAGGAGTTCCATGTCACATGTTCGTTCCAATACTAATCAATTTTAAAAAAAATAATAATAAAAAATTTGAAAAAAAATAAAATTGGTCTCCAATGAAATTTCAATATGAAGAATGCATTGACCGCTTCGGATCAATCATTTGAAGAATAAAATTTGAAATTTTAATGCATTGTACAAGTTTATCTGTGCTACGTATAGCATTTTAATTATTTGTCCAATTAAAGCAGTCAACAAAAGTTGAGGAGAGTAAATTGCACTGCAAGTATTGGCGGCAGCATTATTTCCGTTATTTTCACTTATATATGTTGTTTATACACACTCTGCGCAAACTTCACTTTTCAATTAACTTTAAATAATACGTTGTATTTGCATCCTATATTTGTTTGTGCTTTAGGCATGTAATTTCAGCTATTTATTTTATTGTTGAGCCGTTTCTCCGTCGAGTTAGTGGGACTTGATCATGTATTATATTTTGACAAATAATTTGCTGCTGATTGTACTGTACAAGCGCTCTATACATAAACAGTTCCATAGCCGTTTCTACAAACTAATTTTCTACTTCCGTCATGTTTGTATAAAAGATCTATTTGCGAGAACTAAAAGGCCAGATGTTATTAACGATGGGGGCGTTTGGATCATCTAAGAATAAAATTAAAATTAGTTATTCGGAGTAAAAAATATTATTTCTAAACGATCAAGAATAAGCTTGTTGGGATGTAGAGTGCTATTTTTTAAGTTGTCCAACCTCCAGATTAAATTTTTATTCCTGGGATATTTGGATCATCTTTTTAATCCGGATTAAAAAGTGGTCCTAACAAATTCTTAATCCACATTAAGAAGATGATCCAAACACCCTATGAATAAAAAATTAATTCGGATGTTGGATCACTTAAATATAACACTCTAGATCCCAAAAACCTTATTCTTGATGATTTAAGATTAATATTTTTTACTCCGAATAACTAATTTTATTTTTATTCTTACACAATCCAAACGCCCCCGATGTTTATATTCTTAGTATATATGATAATATGAGCTTTTAGAAATGAATTAAAGGAAAAAAAATCTCAAATTCGTTCTGCTTTCGATTTGAATAGAACAGAAAACATTTAAATAGGCTAATGGAATCTCTTTAATTTACTCAAAGTCAATTTATTTGCTTTCTAAGTTTGTTTTTAAAAATTGTTTTAGCTATATATGTTATTGGGTAATTGATTTAATTTGACAATGTATTGAATGTTTAATTACAATGTTGCTACTTCATATTTCGTAGGCCGAAAAATGATTTCAGGCATGTATTGATAATAATGGAGCATTCACAAAAAAATAAAATAAAAAGAAGGACACAATTTACAAAAATAAATAAACTAACTTGAATTTTTGAACGTCCCACTTGCTGGTAGAAACTATATTAGAGTAATAAAATTACACTCACTCCAACCTGAGTAACACAACTTTTGAAGTAAGAAATTTGATTAGAAATTTTCATATAGCTTTGAGCAGCAAGTGGTAAGCTGGATGTTCAAAATTCAAGTAAATTGGTTTATTTCAAATATTTGAAAATTTGATATTAGTTGTGGTACGAAACGAAGGACTATTTCTGAGCTGCTTGCTAGTTGAATAAATGGCTTTTAAAAAAAAAACAAATCATTGGCATAAATTAAAAACAAGAATCGAGCGCAAAAATTCCTCTAGTATATATTGATATTTTTCCATACAAAAAAATATAAAAGCTGAGCCATAAAATTGCTTTGATATCGCTGCAGAACAAAGAGAAACGGGAAGATGGATTGTATTGCGCTGGGCAGGGGCATTTTAGTCATTACATTAAAAATTAAATATTGTTTATGTAAATTATAATAAAAAACTATGAAAAGGGTTTATTTCCAAACTTAACATAATTAGAGGGGTTTAAATCCGATTTTGAAAATTAGAGGGTTCATATCGGATAGCAAAGACTTGAGGGGTTTATAGGCGATTTTGTCTTCCCGCTACCTTGCTCGTCTCCATCTTCTTTGAGTCTTGACCTAGCTTGCTCGTCACCATCACTGGGTGCCTCCATTGCGACCTCCTTCTGCATTGGCCTCAATTTTAGGTCTACTTCTCTTCTCTCTGTAGTCCGTACCGTACAACAACAGTGTAGCACGTGGTTCCCTCATGCGTACAATGTTTTTAATTTCCTTTCTCTCCACGTTTATTTATAGATTATTATCCTAATCCAATATAAGAAATTCTGAAGAAACGCCCAGATTATCCTAATCCAGTCGTATTATATTAAGTTTCCGTGAATGGAACCATTATTAAATTGGAAATAACATTCTATTTATGGTGTCAAATATGCGATTTCAAGAAAATGCATTCCCAGATGTTGTGCTTTTTCTGTGTAGATGCAATCTATTGAGTGTTAAAATGCATCATCTGATGTACGGAGCTAGTCCATGTAAGATGTAAATTTTTTTAAGAGAATATGTCAGTGAGGAAAAAGGAAAGCTAGAAGCATCCCAAAAATATTGCTTGACCAAAACCAATTGTATACATCAAATTTTTGCTCTTATCTTTATTTCAAGACTATCTGATATCTTTATTTCAAGACCAAATCAATTGTATATATCCTCTGTGCAACAAAACATTGTGCTAATTACTATTTTTGTTCTTATTTTTTTAGGGGCAGAGTCTCTTTTAGTTAACAATCATGCCTATAACAATTACTGAGGAGTTTGATTCACGTGATGTGGTTTATTCTGAATTCATTAGTAACTACCATGGCAGAATAATGCAGAGCACAGATGAATTTCACAATGGGATAGCCGTCTTGGGCAATGAAACTCAACCCTGGAAGTGGGCCCGCATTCATGTGACTAACAGAATGTTGAAATCTATTGATATTGTGATGTCTCTCCACAATCTGTGGGTGTATGGATACCGGCGTGTACCAATAGATGAACCGAACAAGAAGGCTGATGTTAATCCATGGCTGCTAGTAGACACATATACAAGTGATGCACGATTTTCTGGTCTAGAAGGACCAATGAAGTCCTTGGGGCTTAGTGGCAGTTATCGGAATTTTGTTGCAACCATAAATATCAATAAGGAAGCTTTTGAGAATGCAATTGCTGTCCTTGACAACTACGCGGAGAAAGTCAACCAGGATCAACCATTAACTTCCAAAGAGATTGATAATGCAGAAAAATGTTTTCTGATTATGGTTCTATATTTTGCAGAATCATTAAAGATTTTGCCAGTACGCTTTATGGTTGAGACAGGATTTGACCGTTTCAAATACGGCATGTCCATTGAACTTGGTAGACAAAATTTGACTCTAGCAAAAAATTGGCAAACAATTTCTCATGCGTTTTTTACTGGTAAATATTCAGATACTGAAAAATACAGTGTTTCCAATGAAGAGGAAGCTAGAGGCATTTTATTGCTTCTGCTACAATCACAGGGGAACAAGTATGAGCTTGATGGTATTAGACCTGAGGGGCTAGGAGGACCAGGGGAAGGTGGAGGTAATCCTAGAGCAACCATGGGGAATAATGGTCCCTCGGGTAATGTGGGTGGCAATCGTTTGCAAGGCCAAGGAGCTAATAAGAAAGGTCCCAGAGACCCTGTTGGACATGTTAGTCATAGAGGCGAGGGGGGTGGCCAAGGATCACGAGGCCCAAGAGGAAACAGTGCTTCCTCTGGCATGGACCTGGGGGATTATGCTCTAACCTGCTGCAAGAAAGGTTGTAAAACTCCTTTATCTTGCTCAATTGTAACTTGCTTAACTAATAGTTTAATATTGATTTAACTGGTTTTATTATGCAATATTAGCTCCTTATTTCATTCTTGACATTTTTTTCCTCTTATAGGCACAAGTAATACTGGAAACACTATACTGCTGATCTCATCCATGGGAGCTTTTGTTGTCCTCGCAATGCAATCCCTGTCGTCTTCCATGCCCAACATCAGTCTGTCTCCCTGTAATCTAATCTTGCACGAATGTCGTATGTGCTCTGACCACTTCCATGTACGCTTGAGTCATAGGTAAAGGTCTTATATTGCTGTTGAGGTATCTACATATTTCTTGCATGGTTAAGCTAATCATAACCTCAAGACATTCTTTTCAAACTAACCTTAAAAAAAAACCTCAAGACATTATGAATCTGCAGTAGGCCCATACTTATATGTAGTAATATTGTGCATCGTCATGTAAAAGTAAAGTATTACCTGTGCCCTTTTTTTTCCAGATTTTGTTCACAAATTACAATATTTCCAAACCTAGGCCCCTTGTCTCATTCTCTCTCCAAAAAAATTAGGCAGGGTTTTGGGAGTTTCTTGGAAATTAAGGTTGATATATATAACTATTAGGAGGAACCGATGTTGCTTCTGATTTTGCACCCGGGTGTTATCTCTAATATCAATGGTATCTCTGTTTCCTCATAGAGAACTTTTAGTCGAAGGAAATGGAAAGATGTTTATTGTATGATAAGATAGAAACTCTACCAATTAAATTGCAACCTTATATGGTAGATACCAATAAGGTATCTACAATAAAAATAGAAACTCTGCCAATTAAATTGCAACCTTATATGGTAGATACCAATAATTAAGCAGATTTTTTTTCCCCTTTTCATTCAACGGGTTATATGGCAGATACCAATATCCATTAGCCAAAGGCCTACCCTTCTTCTGTACAAAACTACAAATTCCCGTTCAGAAAGTTAATTGTAATGCTTCATCCCTCCGAACAAACATATATATATATATGCTCCTACCGAGTACCATCTAAAAAAAAATTACCTAATTTCCACATTCTTTTATTATCTTTTGTCATGTTTGTTGTTTTTTTTTTAGAGTTTCATGTTTGGAGTTGGAATTAGCACTATTGTATTACTTTTCTCCTACATATAGCTAGTAGTTCACAATTAATGAGTGCATTTAAACTCTACCTTTATGAGGGTTGATTCAAATTACATCAAACCTGTGATTCAAATTACATGGGATTAATTTGGCGTGTAAAAAGATATGATCCTTTTATGAACAATTATAAATTATCTTTCCCCATTTTCGGAATTTACATACACCTGTCTTGTTCAATAAATCATCTCTTTGTTACTCTGTCTACTCATTAGATCCACTGAACAAGATTCTAAAAGACTAAAACGTGTGGCAATATTTAGTGCTATAGGAGCAAATCTCAGAAAAGAAAGGACTTTATAGACAAATTAACAAATATTTCCATATACCATGGTTATTTCTTCATCCATTGTGTGGTTAATTTTGCTAGCATCTATTGTTATCAATTTTTTTTCCCATTTTTGTAGGTAGCTCCAAGACTCTGCACTTTAAACCAAGTTTCCTGCCTAGCTATGGTATTACATGGGTTTTGATAGGACGAACTGTTGCTTGAGAATGAAACAAGGTTTTTGTAAAAACGAAAGGAAAGATGTTAATTGTATGATAAGATAGCATTTGCTTTAGTTTACACTCTAAATACTGGAATGATGAACGTTTCCATTTTAGTATCGTGCCAGCCATTTTTCCTTGGCATAGTATGAGTTGTATCATATGTAACGAACTGTCTTGGCTTTAGTGGGTTACACAATCGGTGTACTCACTCTTGGTTCTGTTTGACAAATATTTCACAGCCGTTAAGGATACAAGTGATATCTATTGTAAGTATGAATGAAGTTCCACTTTGTTCTGGTATGCGTGACGTATTATGGAAATTCACATGGTTGGTTATACTTAAATTGTTTAAGCAACAAATAAAGTAAAATCTAATTGCAAAACAGACCTTAGATTTGTTCAATTTTCAACGTGGTGTAACATATTTGCAAATAACATTGGGATTTTGCCAATTCTAATCGACACCAATGTTTATTTGGAGATACTGCAACCCTTATAACGGTGAAAATAAAAAGAGAAGCATCATTAAATGTCAATAATAACGTCCCAAACAAAGCAAAAGTGCAAGGCTATCACAAATTAATTTCGATGTGATTCTCCAAGCAAAAATTTACTAGCATTATGTGTTTATATTTACTAGTATGAATTTTTCTGCTGAATTCCTATACTTTAAGAAGTTGCGTCCAATTTATGCATCTTTGTTTCAGTAATTCTTGTTTAGATCTTGCTGTAGTCAGCAAACAACTGAAGCGCAACTAAGTGCAACTTGTTTTTTTTTTTTCCTAAAATAGTTTTTGTTTTATAAGAATAAATTAGTTTTTGAATATTATCTGTAAAAAGGGTTGCATAAATTGAGACCTCATACAGACCGGGCCTAGGAAGCACCCCAAAGCTGCTGTGGTGTAATTTCTCCAGTTGAGATAGATTGGGCCGAATACTAATAACTCCCAGACCCGAATCAAATAGGCGGACCCGACTTGGTCAATACGGCTAACCTAGGGGGAAAATCGATTGTACTCTTCTTCTCATTCTGCGTGAATTGGCATGATAAGGTCTGATTTGGAAATCGCAGCTCAGTTATCTGCAATCTTGTTGGTTAGACAGGATGGGCCAAGATATGGGACATTTTCAAATAGTCACGACCTGCATGGGCCCCGCAATGGGATTCCTGCAACAATCTAAGCTAGCCGAATATATTAATATGCGGCAGAGGTGCTACTTGTCCGAGATTCGCAGGAGCCGAACTGTCAGTGGATGTGGTATTGATCAGGATCGAGTGGCTTGTGGGTGAGCGAGATGATGATCTGGACCAGTATAAGATGAACACCAGCTTGATGCTAGGCTGGACTTAGTCGATCTTTACCAGTGCTGTTATAACAATACTTTTTTGTCAAAAAAAAAATAGTAGAGGAGCACTTTTGTTTGAAAAAAAAAAAAAAAAAACGCCACACTCATTACATTAAGGCTGGCCATATCAAATGTCTTTCAAATAGCCTAACTCAAATCAAAATAAACAAAAGCAAATGCACTGACATTATGAGAATTCAGTTGAGTTGAAAACTTCAGAAGACTAAGTGTGTGTTGGGGGATGCTTTAGGCGGTTTAATGTTGATCAGCACCGAGGGGTGCAGTTTGGTGCACCACAACTGTCCATACTCCAGAGAGAACAAGAATCAGAGGAACTTTGGGGGTGAGACTCGAGTGTCCAAAGGGAGCGAGGTGACATGTACATCAATGGCATCAGATTTGTGTGGTCCAGATGGTATGTTTCTTGATAAGAGATATAATTGCCTAACGGTTGATAGAAATGCAAACCATGTAAAACCAAATTTTATCGATAAAATCAATTTCATTACCCATAACCTTTTAATGACCGAACCAACACCAAGCCCGCCAATGTCCTTGGATTCAACGATTTTTTTTATCTTTGATTTTGATGCTAAAATGCTTGCACTTTTTCTCCGAAATGCATGCATATCATTCAATTTGGTTGTTTGAAGAACTATGACTATTGTGCTTTGCGGTGGAGATAAATGCTCTTTTGCTTCAAATAATTAAGGTAAAATGGTATAGTATCTATTTGCTTTCCTAATCTTTCCAATATTCCTAGTATACAAGAACATGCCATATTTAGTTTAGAAAAGGACAATATTAAAATCACAAGATCTTTTGGATGACCAAAGTTGGTTAGATGTTCCAAATATCTTTACAATATGTAAATCATACTTCTCATGGATTTTGTTGTTACTAGACTGCACGGGAGCCTTCGTATTATTTTTCTTTTTCCGTAATTTGTTATTTTGAGGTCATTTCTTGTTTCAATTCTGTTATGAATTTTGATTAATTTTGATGTTATATACTTTTTTATTATGATGTCTTTTGGGAGGTACACTAGTGAATATTACTGTCATGGACCAAAAACAAAACAAAAACAACACTGAACTAAACTAATATATCCATAGAGCAAACTTGGATGAAGAAAGGATGAAATAGATGATGCAGATTTGCACATGATAAAGAAATGAAAGAAATGAAACATGTTTCTGAAATTGAAATTCAAATTTACCAAGGGTTTGTGCCTAATTAATTGCTTACGCAATCATGCTTCCACTATTGAAAAAGTCACAGCTTGATATTTGTTTATCGTTACTTAGGACTGTCCAGGGGATAATGATTTTTTGTAGTACATCACCAGTTGCATTTTATCTGTGTTACAAGATATACTCCCAGCGTATCTGTTAATGTCCTCCCAGAAAATCATAACAAGGAGAGTGAAAAGTTTTTTTACTGCTATATTGTACCAATGAATTTGCATCTTCAAAATCTTGTTAGCATCTGATACAAATCATTACTTATTATTCGCTTGTAGGTTTTTCTGAAGGCAGGATGCAACATATGGATTGCCGCCATTCCCCCGACCTCTCTCCATTTAACACCTTTTGAATCTTAGAAGTGAAAGATCATTATTTTTTCGATGTATTGCAGAACATTACAAGATCAGAAAGTACGAATTTTTAATGACCTCCGCAGCCAAATAACGTTAGGTCATAGAAATTAACAGTAACATAAAAAAATAAAGACAATGATAACCAGATAACATAACAAAAAACATCACAATATCTTGACAGACATCAGACCATCATCTAATATTCAAGAAAAAATAAACGAACAAATGTTCCTAATGAAGTGATCATTGGTGTTTTAATTATATTATACAAGACTTAAGCATAAAAACGACCTATGCGGCGTTCAGGATTCTCAGGCCATGTGACGCCTACATTAATTTGACATGCAGTGCCTATGATAGTCTTCACCACCCGCTTACCTAAAATAGCAGTAAATTCAAGCTTCTTTTCCTCGGAGATTGGCTCACCTTCTCCACCAATAACACTATTCTGCCAGATGTTCACATAAATAGTGAGATACGAATCAATTGGATGTACGGTCTTACTTCTGGCAAGAGGAAGTTGCAGAATGCTATCCTTGCAAGCACCAACATCGATGCTTAATCCTTCATCCTTATCCCTGTTAAATAGGTAACTTTCACCCTTTTCTTTAAGCCTTGAATTTTGGGCGGTTATCTGACCATAAACTGTCCCCGAGGAAAACTGGCAACCTACAAGTGTTACATCTATACAAGCCTCTATGCCACATTTATAAACAACATATCTCACTTCTATCTGGCCGAATTGACTGCAGACCGTCCTGGACAAGAGCATATCATAGGACTCATCTAAAATACTGTTCCACATCAGCCCACTATCACTATCCCCATACTGATCAGTACGAGCTTCATATCTAAAAAGATGGGGATAAATAACTATAAAATTTGATGGCTTTATGACCACATCGGGGCCCCTAATCTTGACAAAACCCTGAACCAATGAAACAAACAATTGCAAGTTTGTGTCAGTTTGATTATCAACACAGCACCTAGGATAGCATATATAATTTCTAAGAGTAACTTTGCATAAGATCAAGAGATAAGCATACCAAATTGCACCAATTTTAAAACCAAAATCTTATCAACAAGGAATAAGTTAAAAAGAATTAAACTGACAAAAATATACCTCAGAATCAGTGTATAGGGGATCCCCGTATTTCCTGCTGAAGATTGCATAGGGTGGGCATGCATCAATCAATATGCAGCCATACATCTGTTTCAAATCATATTGCTTGTAATCGACGAATCTGACCGAGAAGACCTCCAAAAGGTTCATTGGCACTGTCCTATGTATAACCTTAGGCTGCTGCTTCTCTTGCTTGTCCTCGAGCAAAGGTAATCTGCTAAGAATTCGTACTATATATGTTATGCAGTAACTAATCGAAACTTATTGAAAGTGGAGGTGTAATCATCATTGATGGCTAGGATAGTTTAGTTTAGAGTTGACTATGGCATCCACTGGTTCACCTGTCAAGATGCTACATTTTTATCATTCTTATTTATTGTTTCTTTTTTTTTTTTTTTTTTCTTTCAATTTTGGAAATAAAAGGAATAGCTGATAGTACCTCCTGCAACAAGACTACCCACATTAAGCCTTAATTTTATCATCATACAAAACAGGGACGCATGTATTAGTATTACTAAATAACATCCAGCATTTATGAAAAGGTATAAACAGAACCATAAGAGAACAAAGACACACTAAAGCTTAAAGCTTAAAGCTTTGCTGACTAACATTGGTGACAACATTATTGGCAGGGGAGGAATGAGAAAAAAGAAAAAACCTGGTGTGCACGTCAGTTTGGTCCTGAAGACGAGGCACTTTGGAGAGCTCGTTAGCAGCTTCAGTCGCACTCCTTGCTTGAGTAGGCTCAGGATCCGCTTCCTCAGCTAGCGCTAGGGTTTCCGTCTCCATGGAACAATCGATTTCCTCATACGCAACGCCGCTGCCTTGTTCAACATTTTCCATTCTCAACCTATACCTACTTTTTATCCGACGGACAATTTTAGGACGGCCGGGGCCCGGGGGGGGAGGGGGGAGAGAGAGAGAGGTGGAAGAAGGGGATGCTGGGGTTAGGGCGTTAGGCTAATGGAAATATGGAATGGAACAGAAAAAGAGACCCAAATTTAGGGACGAGTGACAAAGTCGATTAAAGAATACATTAGGCCCAAATTACAAATTATTTTAAAAGGGTACTGGGCGGAACGGAATGACGACAAAGTCAGTTGGCAATTGGCATAAAAGAAAAGAAAATAATCAAACAGCCATGTGTTAATTCCCACAATTGGGCCGGATGACGGGCCTCGATAGAGACGGAGCCTAGAGCAATGGAATATTTTGCTCTTTTCTTTTCTTTGTAATTGTTCGCAAACCCTTGAAGAAGACCAGACCGCGGCGCGTTTAGGCCGGAGCGAACTCACTCAGTGAAGCAACGGCATGGAGACCGGAGAAGCTCCCCAGTTGACGTACGTACGCTTCCCTATGTTTTACAATAACTCAATCCTACTCTTTCATTCTTTCTTTTTTTCTTTATTTAATTTTCTTTCCTGTATCTCTAATTTAGGCGTACTTTATTGCGCAGGTGGAGCAGGGGAAGCAGGACGCGTGCTCGGATAGAGGTGTTTTCCGCCATGCTTGAGAACACTGATTTACCATCTGCAGTATTGGGCTACAAAGACTTCTTTGGCGTCATTCTCCTCCACAGCTGCAACCGCAATTTTGTCATTTTTGATTCCAAGGTTTTGGAGCCTCCGCAAGTTAATCCAGAGGTAAAATTAAACATTGGTTGATCACTAAAAATGCATGGCAATGTGAAATGTGACCGATAATCATACTAAATTCAACCATCCACAATCAAGACTTTGTACAATCCCATCAACCATGGAGCAAATGCATACTACCTGTCCTGTCCTCATTGGCAACAGAAAATGTTTTGAGGTCCAACTGCTTGCTCTTTTTTACTGCACAAACCTTAGGTCTCTTAAACACGCACTTTTTATATGCTACTTGGCTCCTATATATATTTCAGCCGCTGCACAACTTGTCAAGCGGAAATTAATTTATTGAAGCACTTTAATTTAATCAAAAAATTTAGTGGAATCTGTCCAATTATCTGCACTTATTATTGATGCAAATTTCTTGCTATTGGTTAATGCTCACAGGGCCATATCACTCTGACTGGGCCGAATTATATGGATAACGTGCTCAGCATTCCTGTGGAGGATGAAGTACTCATACTTCCTTGGCTTATCGATGTAGTTACATGTTGTATGGATCAAAGTGAGCATGTTCTATGGAAATCTGATGAGAATGAAGTAGATCGTGTAATCTGCAAAAAGTTCAAGTGCATTCCTTGCATCAATTTGCATGTGAATTTTGCCGTCTATAGTGATCCTGTTGAGACACATGTGAATGTTTATTTTGTTGACCTTGACTCTGTTGAAGGAGATGCTCTCGTTCGGGTTCATGGGACAGTGAGTACATCAAATAGTCTTCTCGCCGATTCTAAGGCTGAAAGTATTCTCTTCCACAAATTGAGCGGAGACTCTGTCAGTCTCAAACCCGGCATCTGTGTCCCTCTCACTCTATCAAGAAGGATAACAGTAATTCCACATCAATCAATCCTGCTCGTTCATGTGAATATACGAGTACGTATTGGACATGAGCTTGAATTCGACATTAAAGAGAAGCTAGAGTTCAATCCTAGTTCAGAATGTGCTGAAAAGTTCATTATTCTTCCTGACCATGGTAGGCTGTTAGTGAAGGCTGCTTGGGTGGAGTGTGAAGATCGCCTTGTTGAGTATCAGTCTCATTCATAATATTATTGTCTACTGTTAGTGTAATGTTTGTATGGCTGCACTGAACATTTGATAATTTATGTTGATGCTTATATCGGTACTGATAGAGCATGTATGTCTAATCTATGTTGACTAGGGAAGTTAATTTCTTCTATTACTACACTTTACATGACTATTTGCCTGATAGCTTTTGGAGCAATACTTTGTAAAATACCTAGAAAAAATGGATATTAGTTGACATCTCCACAATTTATAAGGTATAATCCAAGAATTGCACAACCATGAACAAAGGGAGGCATTCTAAGGCCAGAGTAGGTCAAAATTTATGAAAACTGTGGGCTAATCAATCGCTTGATATTTGACACATTAATATAAATTTAAAATATTATTTAATAATAGTTGATTATGAATAGGTTCAAATGCTTGCAACACAAAAATAGAGATGAAGATAGGATGGAAATATGAAAATAGAAAGGGGTCACAAAAATGAGAAACAAAATAATGTGTTGTCAAATTATTGAATGTTGGTGAAACAGATCAGTTTTATGAGCAATAATACCCGACACACAAATAGTTACAAATAGTTACAGAATATTTTGATTTTTTAATAAGAGAAAAAAATGACTCAATAATTTTAATAGGAGCACAGTTAAGGTCAAAGTTTTAAAAAAATACCATAATAGCGTCCTTCTAAATGCCCTTATATTTCAAGCCCTATAGTTCCATTCTAAGAGCCGCTATAAGGAAAAAGCCAAAAAAAAAAAAAACCTCTACGTCTGGCAATTACTTTGGATTGCCAAAAACTAGGGGGATTGTCGTCGCGGCTTCGCCGCAAGACCTAGCCCGATTTGTCGTTTGGCTAGAGGAGCGATATTGTCTTCTTTTCGTCTTTTTTTTTCTCATGGCAAGATTGAATAGAAATAATTACAACTTTTTAAAATCATAATTACATTGGATTTGTATTTTACTATCAAAAGAACGGTATGAAATGCTGTCACATCTGACAACACAAACTTAAATTTCAATAATTTGACCAATCCGATGTATATAGCTCATGCCTGCTAAAGAGACTGATATGGCACAAAATGATTAAAAAAAAATTCAACTTTGGTAATTCATGGCATAGTTAAAAGAATACAGCTTAAACCAAGGGATAGAAACAGATGGTGTAGTGGATGATATAGCCGTAAAATAACTGAACCATATATCGTAATGAGAGACAGGAGAGAGAGAGAGAGAGATAGAGAGAGAGAGACTGGCAACAACGTAAAATAATTGTACTAATTACAGTAGTCTGAGGTATCTAAAGTATTTAGAGTGTAGTGTCAATACTGAAAGAAAATATTTTGACTCGAAATAAAAATGACTGTAGTAGCGATTACTGAAAAGCACGACAATGCGAAATCCATTCTAAATAGTATTAAGTAAACTCAAAGGTTGGTTAGGCAATTACTAACAGCACAGTTTCCTTATTGTAAAGTATAAGATCCTAAAAATTAATATAAGAAGTTCATAACCAAAATTTAGACATCTCAGATAAACAATAAAATGAGAACCTTTGCAACACTAACATCAACAGAAACATAAAATCAGTCTGGTATTACAGGAAGAGAGAACCTTTTGAGAGACTTCTGTAATAGTTAACATGATAATTTCAAGTTCCACACTGATCGTTGTAAATTTTGGAGTGCTCTAAATTTTTTTTTTTTTTTTTTTTGAAACAAGTGAGCTTTAACGGCTTACCACTTTTTTCATTAAGACGAAAAAAGCAATTTTTTACAACACTCTCTTAATAATCACCCCGAACAAACCTGACTCACTGGCACCAAAATCGTGAGGTACCAGTGCTCCATCGCTATCTCTCTTTATTCATTACATCAATAACCTTATTCATAAATTTATTCATAAAATAAACTAACACCATAAAATAGCTTAATTAAACCTCCATGGTTGCAGTTCGATCAAGCCACGGCATGGATATCGATCCATGCATGCCTCCTCCTCAGCCTCGATGCCCGTGAGTGCTCTAAATTTTAAAGACAAATATATAGTATTGCACTATACTGTACTTTTGACGCAACAATACAGCCTCCCCAAGAGCCAAAAGACTTGGTAAAGTATCATGATGTCAAAATTAGCAGTGTCCACACGTAATAGCTGACAAACACCTCCGGCAGTGAGGCAGTCTGTCCCACAGCTATGATGCTATGAGCCTCATCCAAGTATGTATAAGCCTATAAAATAATTTAAAAGAAGAATGGTAGACAAAAAATCTAAGCTCCACATTAAACATCTCAAAATACATCCTATATACCTTTCCTTTAAGCTCCACATTAAACATCTCAAAATACATCCTATATACCTTTCCTTCGGCTCAATAGAACTTTTTGATCCTACATCCTACAAACCTTTTTGAATAAAATTTTATTTTGTATGGACTTCCTCATTCATTGATATGCCTTTTTTTTTTCACTTGACATTTGTGGTGCTAGTATCGAACCCGACCAGTAATGTTACAACGGATACCAGACATACCATCATTCTATTAAGCTCGTGTAATTGTTTTCTTTTTCCAAGCAATTACACAATTTGAGGAAGAACAATCACAGGATCTCAAGCACACCAGACATATAACTACAAAGAATATAAGAAATAAGTACTTCAGGTAATTATCTGAAAAAATGGAGCCTTTATTTCTCGCAAACAACTATTATCTCTGGCAATTTGCAGAGTTCTTCTTCCATACTATAAATTCCCTCGATTATTACAATTATTTTCATCCAGAACCTGTGTATACGTAGCTGTCCATGTGCAATCTACTCTCGCAGCACCTCTTCCAAAATGTGGTAAAATTGCACAACAACTTTTCAATTTTAGAGGTGAAAATTTGGGGTGAAAGAAAAGAACAGAGAGAAAAGGTACCTTTGAAACATTACTGAGGACATCAGCAGTAAAGAAAAAAAAGGGACTGTTTATTAGTTTTAACAAAACTAAATATTGTTTCACAAATATGCCCCTAAAGAACTTAATTTTGCAAAGATTCACATAAAATTGTTGGATTGTAGAATCACGGTCTCTTTAAAAACATGTCCAGGACTCTAAAAATATTGAAGATGCAGTTCAACCTTGATTTTCATTGAAAATTGACCCAAATTTGTACCAATATGGTAAAATGCTGGATTGCTGGACTGACTGGTAAGGTAAAATATAGTGCTTAGATACCTTGATTCTCCATACAACTATGCTGATTATTATAGAGCAAACAATGCCCACAACTTACTATATAAAACAATTGGAAGACATGAATTTCAACAACATTGGGGAATTTCACACTGGCAGGGAATAATGACAGAAGTCTGTTATCTATCATATGAAAACACAGAAGAAATATTTTAATATGAAAGGAACAAAATTGAAAGAAAAAGCTCTAATATTAACAAAAGTCTCTTAGAAATTACAATTCTCTGAGCAAATCTCTGAGCCACATCCATCTCCTTACTTTGTCGCATACTTTTTTAAACTCCATTGTGCCACCTCTTAGAATTCTCTGAGCCACGATAGAGAGAAATTGTGTGGCAGGATCTACTTAACAGAAATAGCAAGCTGTATTGTGGCAATTGTTTTTTAATAACAATAAACAAAAAAAAGAACATGATTTTTATTTGTATTCTACTTAAAATGAATACATGACCAATAATTAGCAAACTGTCTATCGAATTTTATTTTTATTCTACAGTTTGAAATGCTCTGAGGACAACTCAATAATTGCAAGTTTGCATTCCCAAAAGCAACAGAATCAGACATAAAAATGAAGCTCTCAAATCACATTAATGAAGCAACTCATAATGTAAAGAGTATGAAATAAGAGATAAGAAAATAATTCGTACCAGGGTTTATGATGCAAAGTAACATTATCAAAATAGTTTAATTTTCGTAATCTTTTCTCTCTTAGATTGTACTACAAAATACAAATATTTCTGATTAAGAAAATTTTTTTTTTATTGCACTTTCAAGTATTAAATTCTCCATTTTACGGTCACTTTTCATTCACACCCGTGGAAAAGTTACCTATTCTTTTGTATTTATCAAATTTTATATTGACAATAAAATTTGTAAAATTATCAAATAAGAAAGCTTCCATAGAATTTGTTACATAATAGTATAATACATATAAATCATTTCTCGAGATATTAAGCAAGGACAAAGCCATTTACTGTCATTATTATTTTTCATACAATCATACAACCATAACGAAAGAAGTATAGAAATTAAAAATAAATAAAGAACTAAAAACAACTCTGCTCCTAATACGGAAAAAAATTGCAGGAGCACCCTTTCAGTTCTAATGTTATGAGGAAAGAACCAATAAAGGAGAGAGAATAATGAAATGTATTTATTAATTTATTATTATTGGTAATAGTATAATGAATTGTATTTATTATTGTTATTGAATCTAATGATTCAAGACGATATAAGGAGCTTCAATTATAGATTATCGGGTTCCAATGACTTCGTATGAGTGCATAATAGCTTAAAATGCTCAAATATTGGTTATAATAAGCTATATTTTGTTCATTTTATGAATATTTTCTATGTCTAATTTAATCTTTTACAATAAGTGATCTTTGAATTATATTCTAAACAAAATAAGGAAGTTAAATCTAGATTAATGTGATCAAATGACTAAGAATGAGTGCAGAATCGCTTAAAATGCTAAATTATTGCCCAGAATATGCTTTATTTGCTTATTTTATGAATATTTTCTGTGTAAAATAAACTATTTTATAATAAATATGCTGTGAATTATATTTAGACCATAGAAAAGTGTTTGAATATAGATTATTGTGATTAGATGATTTAGAATGAGTGTAGAATCACTTAAAATTATCAATTATTGCTCACAATGAGCTTTATTTGCTTATTTTATGATATGTTCTATGGATAACTAAATATTTTATACTAAGTAGTCTCTGAATTACATTGTAGACAATATAAAGAGCTGAAATATAGATTATCGTAATCAAATGACTTATAATTGGTGCAGAATCGCTTGAACAACTCAAATATTACTCAGAATATGCTTTATTTGCTCATTTTATGCATAATTTTTTTATGTATAATTAAATATTTTATAACAAATATGCTCTGAATTATATATTAGACAATATAAAGTGCTGAAATATAGATTCTTGTAAGCAAATGACTTAGAATGAGTGAAGAATCTTCTAAAATGCTCAAATATTACCCAGGATATGATTTATTTGCTCATTTTATGAATATTTGCTTTGTGAAATTAAAGATTTTACAATAAATATGCTATTAATTCTATTATAGACCATAGAAAGTTTTTAAATATGGATTATTAGGATCAGATGATTTAGAATGAGTGTAGAATCGCTTAAAATGCTCAAATATTCCTCAGAATAAGCTTTATTTGCTTATTTTATGCATATTTTCTTTTTATAATTAAATATTTTATAAAAAAATGCTCTAAATTATATTCTAGACAATATGAAGAACTGAAATATAGATTATTGTAATCAAATGACTTATAATTGGTGCAGAATCGCTTAAACAACTCAAACATTGCTCAGAATATGCTTTATTTGCTCATTTTATGAATATTTGCTTTGTGAAATTAAAGATTTTACAATAAATATGCTATCAATTATATTATAGACCATAGAAAGTGTTTAAATATGGATTATTGTGATCAGATGATTTAGAATAAGTGTAGAATCGCATAAAATGCTCGAATATTCCTCAGAATAAGCTTTATTTGCTTATTTTATGCATATTTTCTTTGTATAATTAAATATTTTATAAAAAAATACTCTGAATTATATTCTAGACAATATGAAGAGCTGAAATATAGATTATTGTAATCAAATGACTTATAATTGGTGCAGAATCGCTTAAACAACTCAAACATTGCTCAGAATATGCTTTATTTGCTCATTTTATGTATTTTTTTTGTATGTATAATTAAATAATTTACAATAAATATCCTCTGAATTACGTTGTAGACAATATAAAGAGCTGAAATATAGGTTATTGTGATCAGATGATTTAGAATGAGTGTAGAATCACTTAAAATGCTCAAATATTGCTCAGAATAAGCTTCATTTGCTTATTTTATGTATATTTTCTACGGATAACTAAATATTTTATAATAATGAGTCTCTGAATTATATTCTAGACAATATAAAGAGTTTAAATATAGATTAATACAGTCAAATGAGTTTGAATGAGTGCAGAATTGCATGAAATGCTCAAATAATGCACTGAATAACAATTATTTTGCACATTATTCTTATTTTCTACATATAGTCAATTTTTTTATAATAAGTAAGATATCAATCATAATCTAGACAACATAAAGATCAGAAATATAGATTATCGTACCCGAATAACTTAGAATGAGTGCGGAATCACTTAGAATGCTGAAATATTGCTCCGAATATGGTTTATTTGCTCATTTTATGCATATTTTCTTTGTATAATTAAATATTTTATAATAAATATGCCCTGAATTATATTTTAGTCCATCTAAAGTATTTAAATATAGATTGTAGTGATCAGATGACTTAGAATGGGTGTAGAATCGCTTAAAGTGCACAAATATTGCTCAGAATAACCTTTATTTTCGAATTTTATGCAAATTTTCACAGTTTAATGAAATATTTTATAATAAATAAGCTCTGAATAATATCCTAGACAATCTATAGTCAAATGAGTTACATGAGAGCAGAATCGCTTGAAATGCTCAAATACGGCACATGATAAGCATTATTTGCACAGTATGTGACAATTTTCTATGGATATTCAAATTTATTTTAAAAAGTAGGATCAGAATCATATTCTAGACAATATAAATAGTATAAATACAGGAGGTTATTGTAGTGAAATGACATAGAATAAATGAAGAATAGCTTAAAATGCTCAAATATTGCTCAGAATAAGCTTTATTTGCTAATTTTATGTATATTGTCTTTGTATAACTAATATTTTATAATGAATAACCTCTGAATTACATTCCAGACAATATAAATACTTTAAATATGGATTAATGTGATTAAATGACTTAGAATGAGTTCAGAATCACTTGAAATGCTCAATTACTGCACACAATATATGCAGAATTTCTATGTATAGTAAAATATATTACAATCAGCAAGATCTGAATTAGATTCAAGACAATATAAGGAGTTTACATTATAGATTATTGTGATCAAATGACTTGGTATGAGTGCAGAATAGCTTTAAATGCTCAAATATTGCTAAGAATAAGCTTTCTTTTGTTCATTTTTTGAATATTTTCTATGTCTAATTTAATATTTTACAATAAGTGAGCTTTGAATTATATTCTAGACAATATAAGGATGCTAAATATAGATTAATGTGATCAAATGACTTAGAATGAGTGCAGAATCGCTTAAAATGCTCAAATATTGCCCAGAATATGCTTTATTTGCTCATTTTATGCATATTTCCTATGTATAATTAAATATTCTCTGCATTATATTGTAGACCATAGAAAGTTTTTGAAAATAGATTATTGTGATCAGATGATTTGGAATGTGTGTCGAATCGCTTAAAATGCTCAAATATTGCTCAGAGTAAGCTTTATTTGCTTATTTTATGTATATTTTCTCTGGATAACTAAATATTGCATAATAAGTAGCCTCTGAATTATATTCTAGACAAAATAAATAGATTAAATATAGATTATTATAATCAAATGACATATAATGAGTGCAGAATCGCTTAAACTACTCAAATATTGCTCAGAATTTTGCTTTATTTGCTGGTGTTATGCATATTTCTATGTTTAATTAAATAATTTACGATAAATATGCTCTTAATTATATTGTAGACAATATAAAGTGTTTAGATGTTGATTACAGTGCTCAGATGACTTAGAATGTGTGCAGAATCGCTAAAAATGCTCAAATATTGCCGAGAATATGCTTTATTTGCTCATTTTATGCATATTTTCTATGTATAATAAAATATATTATAGTAAATATGCTCTGAATTATAGACCATAGAAAGTGTTTATATATAGATTATTCTGGTGAAATGACAAAGAATAAATGCAGAAAAGCATAAAATGCTCAAATATTGCTCAGAATTTCCTTTATTTGCTAATTTTATATATATTGTCTATGTATAACTATATATTTTGTAATGAATAAGATCTGAATTACATTCTAGACAGTATAAATACTTTAAATATTGATTAATGTGATGAAATGACTTAGACTGAGTTCAGAATCGCTTGAAATGCTCAATTACTGCACAGAATAAGCACTATTTGCACAATATATGCATAATTTCTTTGTATAATAAAATAGATTACAATCAGTAAGATCTGAATTAGATTCAAGACAGTATAAGGAGTTTAAATTATGGATTATTGAGATCCAATGACTTCGTATGAGTGCAGAATAGCTAAAAATGCTCAAATATTTGTTAGAATAAGCTTTATTTTGTTCATTTTATAAATATTTTTTATGTCTAATTTAATAATTTACAATAAGTGAGCTTGGAATTATATTCTAGACAATATAAGGAGGTAAAATATAGATTAATGTAATCAAATGACTCAGAATGAGTGCAGAATTGCTTAAAATGCTCAAATATTGCTCAGAATTTGCCTTATCTGCTCATTTTATGCTAATGTTCTCTATAAAAAAAATTATTTTATAATAAAAATATACTGTGAATTATATTTGTAGACCATAGGAAGTGTTTAAATATAGATTATTGTGATCAGATGATTTAGAATGAGTGTGGAATCGCTTAAAATGCTCAAATATTGCTCAAAACAAGCTTTATTTGCTTATTTTTAGTATATGTTCTATGGATAACTAAATATTTCATACAAAATAGTCTCCAAGTTATATTGTAATCAGATGACTAATAATGAGTGCAGAATTGCTTAAACTACTCAAATATTGCTCAGAATATTCTTTACTTGCTCATTTTATGCATATCTTTTATGTATAATTAAATAATTTGCAATAAATACGCTCTGATTTATATTGCAGACAATATAAAGTGTTTAAATATATATTATAGCGATCAGTGACTTAGAATGAGTGCAGATGTTGCCCTGAATATGCTTTACTTGCTCATTTTATGCAAATTTTCAATGAATAAATAAATAATTTACGAAAATATGCTCAAAATTATATTTTAGTCAATATAAAGTGTTCAAATATAGATAATAGTGATCATATGACATAGAATGTGTGAAGAATCGCTTGAAATGTTCAAATATTGCCCAGAATATACTTTATTTGCTCAATTTATGCATATTTCCTATGTATAATTAAATAGTTTATAATAAATATACTCTGAATTATATTGTAGATTATAGAAAGTGTTTAAATATAGATTATTGTAATCAGATGATTTAGGATGAGTGTAGAATCGCTTCAAATGCTCAAATATTACTCAAAATGAGTTTATTTGCTGATTTTATGTATATGTTCTGTGGATAACTAAATATTTCATACAAAGTAGTCTCCAGAGTTATATTCTAGACAACATAAAGAGCTGAAATATAGATTATTGTAATTAGATGAATTATAATGAGTCCAAAATCGCTTAAACTACTCAAATATTGCTCATAATATGCTTTGTTTGCTCATTTTATGCATATTTTCTATGTAAAATTAAATGCATTACATTAAATATGCTATGAATTATATTGTAGACCATATATAGAGTTTACATATAGATTATAGTGACCAGATGACTTAGAATGAGTGCAGAATCGCTTAAAATGCTCAAATATTGCTCAGAATAAGCTTTATTTGCCTATTTTATGTATATGTTCTATGGATAACTAAATATTTCTTGCAAAGTAGTCTCATTCTGAGTAATATTTATTGTAAAATATAAAGAGCTCAATTATATTCTAGAAAATATAAAGAGCTCAATTATAGATTATTGTATTCAAATGACTTATAATTGGTGCAGAATCGCATAAACAACTCAAATACTGCTAAGAATATGCTTTATATGCACATTTTATGTATATTTTGTATGCATAATTAAATAATTTACAATAAATATGATCTGGATTACTTTTTAGACAATATAAAGTTTTAAATATAGATTATAATGATCAGATGACTTAGAATGAGTGCAGAATCGATTAAAATGGTTAAATAGTGCCCAGATTATGCTTTAGTTGCTCATTATATGCATATTTTCAATGAATAAATAAATAATTTATAATAAACATGCCCTGAATTATATTGTAGTCAATACAATGTGTTCAAATATAGATTTAGTGGTAATATGACTTAGAATGAGTGCAGAATCGCTTAAAATGCTCAAATACTGCCCAGAATATGCTTTATTTGCTCATTTTATGCATATTTTCTATGTATAACTTAATATTTTACAATAAATATGCTCTGAATTATATTTTACAATAAATATGCTCTGAATTATATTGTAGACCATTGAAAATTTTGAATATAGATTACTGTGATCAGATGATTTAGAATGTGTGTCTAATCGCTTAAAATGCTCAAATATAGCTCAGAATAAGCTTTATTTGCTTATTTTATGTATATTTTCTCTGGATAACTAAATATTTTATAATAATTACACTCTGAATTATTGTTATCAAATGACTTATAATTATTATTGGTCAGAATATTATTTATTTGATCATTTTATATGCATATTTTGTAAGTGCTACAACAATTCTAGAATGCGGAAATAACCCAGAATCGTAAAATACCTCGTGCCATCGCTAATTGAAATCGAGTGTTGAGCGGATGAACTTGAAACCCGCAAACCAAGCGTGTCTCCTTAGTCTCTGATCTTCTCCATGTTCTGCAGTGAGAGAATCACTACAAAGCCGATATCGCAACCCCAACTGATGGTGTTTAACAGGAGTTAGTCGGCCTTGACTCGTTCCCTCAAGAAAATTCCTAATCTTCTCTCTCTCTTGTCTAAACTAATGTTAGAACTGAAAGAAGTCCTCTGCCATACTCTCTCCATCATAGAGATATATAAATAGAGGGTTCAAAACGCTCAGAAGATGCAAATTGCAATGTTTAATGAAAGGGTGCGATGTTCACAGCATTCTGTCCAGGTGCACCGTATTGACTGAACCAGTCCATTCTATAGACAGAATACTACATTCTCCCACTTGAACTTGCATCCTTTGCATATTAAATACCTTCTGTTTTCTTTATGTTAAATATTAGAAATATAACACATGAACTGTAGCAGTAAGTCATCTTATCGTTACTAGCGTTTTAAACTACTAGTAAATGCGAATATTACTATCTACAATTACAATATGCTACACAACTAATAATCCAACCTTTTATGCGATTTTGAATTCCTTTATGAATAAACCCAATGTCTATTCCAAGTCAATCTTTATGATGTAATTCTCAACCGTATGATCAAATATTTTCCATATATGTGCACACAATCAACACGAGAAAACATCTATACTTTTATGAAGAGTTTATACACAATCGTACGATTAATATTAACCATAGGATCAATTCCTATATATACTCGCTACATGATCTTTGAATTCCTTTAGCTGCAGTATTTATTCAAAGAATCAGTCAGCTTCAATTCTGTATGAACACATTTAATGACCACTTAATTCTTCTTAATGCTCTCTTTCAAAGTCCAATACTTAATGTCAATACCTCGACCTTTACCTTTATTATTCTTGACTAGAAAGACTGCAACAGAATTATCATACAGAATCCTTAATGACTTAGATATAAAATCCACGACTCTAAGTCTCACAATAAAACTCTTCAAACACCATCGAGGGTAATCTCAAAACACACAACAAACTATACTTTATGTTGAACTAACGAACAATGTCAGTTAGACATTTCTTTATGACACAATTTCACTGGTTAACATGTATCCTTAATTCGATTTACTAGAATCGACATAACCAGTTTGTGTACCAAAATAACTTCAACTTATCAGTCTGTTGAGACATAAGCACACTATCTTAAGTACCTTAAAGATATATTATTACTTTCTTAGCAATGTAACTGTGGTCTATCCCCTAATTATTATGATATCAATCAAATATTCAAATGGCAAAAGCTATGTCAGTTCTTGTGCACAAACCTGATCATACTTTATGCTTTCAAATTGCCTAAATACTTGAAGTATTTACTATTTGTTCCCTTTCTAAGTTATACTGAGGATATTGATTCACAATGAATCTACCACCTATATTAACAAGTACTGGACGCGGTGAATACATTTCCTTCCGGAATCTTTCTAATACCTTATTGATGATATATGCTTGTTGAGATAAATCAAGAATATCTTGATTCCTATCTACATGGGCCTTGATGCCTATCACAAACAAAACTTCAGCCATATCCTTCATATCAATATTTTAGAAAGAAATTATTTCACCCCATATAACTATCTTTTATCATTAGTTACTAGTATAACATTCTCTATATATAAAACAAGTAAATAAAATCAACTCCCACTAATCTTCTGATATATGCACCAGTTCATCTTATATTTCTTCAAACCGTATGAAGAAATAACCTTATGAAACTATTAATACCATTAGTGAAATACTTGTTTTTAATTCTTATATAGAATACTTTAACTTGCTAACTAAATACTTATTACCTCAAAAGAAGAAATTTTATGATTATTTAATATAACCATCTCCTTAGATCACCATTAACAATTGCAACATTTATATCCATCTGATGTAACTCGAAACCAGAATGAGTTATTAATGCCATAATCATATGAAATGAATCTTTCTTTAATATATGAGAGAAAATCTTCATGTAATTCACTACTTCTTTTCAATGAACCACTGGTGACAAGTCTAACTTTGTATTTCTTTATGTTAACTTATTAATCCCTTTTGGTTTTAAGAAATCCGTTACAACCAATAAGTTAAAACCATAAGTAACTTACCCAATTCTAGACTCAATTACACACCATTGATTCAAACTGATTTTACTTGGCATTATTCCGTAATATGGACTCATCGCAATTCATTATCTTGAAAATGTAACAGATTATGCTCAACACTTATATCCTTATAAGAGTCTTGTAGGTAAACTACGTAACAATACTAGGGATAACCGACCTTATCCTTTATTAGATCACCTTAATATTGAATCTTAAAATTCAACTTGATCTATTATTGTATTATATGCCGGTTAAGGAATGCCAATAATTGGATTATCAATGATCCTGAATGAATATCATCCAATTATGCATTAGAGGGAATTTCTTTATGATCTAAAACTGAACTCTCCCACTAATCTGAACATTCTCTAGAACTTAATATTTCTAGATTCAGATCCTAGTCATATTTCATATTTCTAATCTCTTTACCATTTTCTGATCTCACAATCTTTATTTGCTTACTGTATTGTTTCTCTATTTCTACCTTAAAACCTTATAAGTATGTAGAGATACATATATTGTGAGTAATCATCAATTAAAGAGATGTATGCAAGCTATACGCTTAATGCCAGCTAGTTGTTTTCTTACTTGTTAATCATATCTAAACTATATGAACACTCTCAACTTTATCTTAATATGTCTTTTATCCTAATAAACACACATGGTCAGAAACACCAGACTGATCATTTATCCTTATATGTGTTATAACCTTATAGGAAATCTTGATAAGACTATATTAAACTGGACAAGTATTCAAATAAAATATACAAGTAATGACTCAGAAATATTATATAGACTCTTTTGTTGAACAACTATATTCCTCATTTTCATTATGTGCTCTCGCACCTATAATGGTAATAAGCCTAAAAGATAAACTTTTATGATGAGTATTATTACATTAGCCTTAACCTAAGAGGCCAACTACTCATCTAATGTCTTATGTAAGAACTTTACATTAATATGCATATCAACCAAATCACTATGCATTGAAAGAACTTATTCTTTATAAACATGAAACATAAGCAGTTAAACTGCTCCCACTGTTCATTATAACTTATGTTCATAAGTTCAACCTCAAAAGTGGATCCTACTGGTTGATAAATTTAATATTCTTACAACTTTAATGAAGGAGAACAGTATCCTTCTAGACCTTATAACTATTATCCTCAACCCAGGAACTTTGATACTTATCATTTCTAAAGGGAATCTGCTATCTTTATGAAAGTAGAACTGATACATGCTTATCTTTATATTGAGACTGAACTTTATACTTTAATTTACCAATGCAAACTAAGTAATATATCTTTATGAGTCAATTCCTGCATAATATTACCTGTGGGCTAAATATCATGCTATAACTCTTTATGTAATTAAACATTACAACTTTATGAATCAAATTCTTACACAGTCTAAATATTATGATTTGATTCTTCATACTTTATGATATAACTAGTTAATTATATTTCTATTCTTAATCCCTGTGGGCAAATTAAGTATTCATAATTTAACTATTATATCCTAATATATTAAGTTAACTAGGTCAATAGTCCTGTGGGACGATACTAACTTCGTTAACTTAATCTATTACAATCTTGTGTCTGTTTAATTCAAATGTGATTTTATAAACTTTATATATACATAACTTTAATCCAACTAAGGATGCTGTGGCTACTCCTTAATATATTATATATATATATTCATCACTAGACACAAGCTATGTCCTTTCTTCCTAATGTGATTTATAGATACACTATATAATATATATACCTTAATGTAATTGAAGATGCTGTGGCTACTCTTCAACTAATTAACATATATTAATCAACTAGACATAATATATTATAGTTAGATAACTAATATATATGTATATGCTTAATAACTAGCATAGTTATCTAACTTTCTTGATTAATTGATCCTTAATCAATTTATTTGTCTAATTAATCTAACAATAACATCAGACAAAACTTTATTCAAACTTTTCCAGACGATCCGTTCCAAAACCTGACGGGTCATCCCAGTTTGAATCTGTCAATACCCAGACGTATCCTCATGCAACTTCATCCAGAACGGTCCTTTGTTCCAATGTGCCTGAGTAACGCAAACAGAAACTTTATGCAAATTTAATCTGGAACGATACGTTCTAAGCCCAGAACGGTTCGTTTCAAGTTGCATCTGAAACCCTAATTCGCTGGTAATTGGCCTCTAATTTAAAATATTAGATTATATAACAGTTAGGGTTTACTAAACTTTCATAAATTATCTAACTATAATTATCTATACCTAAATAATTATCATATGCACAATTAACGTCATAACCTTTAAAAATACAATTTGTGTATTACTATACCACATGTATAGTTCTTAAAGTTTGTTTAATCAATATAATGCTTGTAACGCCAATACTAATAGAATATCAGATAGTATGATGGTCTGTGGACTACATCAATACGTTATTACTATAGTATATTCAAGCATATTATCATTGACTAATCAATCTTAATCCAAGATGCCAACCATCTGTACAAAATTAGTATTTATGACTAACTGTGACTATTTTATAGAATTCCATAATAGTTAAGTAATCTACAAGCTTTAATTAACAATGGAGAACCATCATGTCTGATTATATCTCAATATTCATCTTAAAACTCATTTCTGGACCAAACTCTGTTGGAACGGGTCGTTCCAACTCCAAATGGATCGCCCCACACGAAAGGGTGCGTCCAAAGTTCATCCAGAAACTTTCTGACAGCCTGAACACTTTCTGGTAAACTGACAATAACTTTCTCTATACTTATTTGTTTTCTGTGTTCTTGGTCATTATAGAAACTAGATTCAAAGATCTTTCCAATGACGCAAGTTTCATCAAAAACAAGTTTACAGATCAAAAGCTATGCCCCTCGAAATACTGACTATCACATACGAAACCCGACAAACTGTCAGATTGACCTATCTTGCAGACAGTATATCTCACTCATACTTTATCGGAATTTTGCAAATTTACACTCTATGGAACGATATCTAAAATATCTACATTCCAGTAAAATTTCATGCAAAACCAAATTACCAATTGAGAGAAATCTGGCCCGTAATACTGAAAGGTCAGAAAATTCAGAACCCTGACTGTCTGACCTCTACTGGTTGCAAAATGATTATCTCACTGTATACCCACTGGATTTTCAAGATGTTGATCTCGTTGGAAAGTAGACTCAGAGATCTTTCCAATCCCGAAAACCTCACTCAAATTGGATAAGCAGATCTTGAGATAATGCTCCACGAATTCAGACAATCGAGAAAATCAGACAAAAACTCAATCCACTCAACACTTACAACAGAATTTCTGATAAACCGTTATGAAATCCTATTTCAATAAAGGCTATCCAGCGGCATAACCCGCTCTGATACCAACTGTAAGTGCTACAACAATTCTAGAATGCGGAAATAACCCAGAATCGTAAAATACCTCGTGCCATCGCTAATTGAAATCGAGTGTTGAGCGGATGAACTTGAAACCCGCAAACCAAGCGTGTCTCCTTAGTCTCTGATCTTCTCCATGTTCTGCAGTGAGAGAATCACTACAAAGCCGATATCGCAACCCCAACTGATGGTGTTTAACAGGAGTTAGTCGGCCTTGACTCGTTCCCTCAAGAAAATTCCTAATCTTCTCTCTCTCTTGTCTAAACTAATGTTAGAACTGAAAGAAGTCCTCTGCCATACTCTCTCCATCATAGAGATATATAAATAGAGGGTTCAAAACGCTCAGAAGATGCAAATTGCAATGTTTAATGAAAGGGTGCGATGTTCACAGCATTCTGTCCAGGTGCACCGTATTGACTGAACCAGTCCATTCTATAGACAGAATACTACATATTTTCTATGTATAATTAAATGCATTACATTAAATATGCTCTAAATTATACTGTAACAATATATAGTGTTTAAATATAGATTATAGTGATCATATGACTAAGAATGAGTGCAGAATCGCTTAAAATGCTCAAATATTGCTCAGAATAAGCTTTATTTGCTTATTTTATTATATTTTCTCTGTACAACTGAATATTTTATAATAATTAGTCTCTGAATTATATTTTGGACAACATCGAAGATAAAATATAGATTATTATTATCAAATGACTTATAATGAGTGCAGACTACTAAAATATTGCCCAGAATATGCTTTTTTTGCTCATTTTATGCATGTTTTCCATGTATATTTAAATAATTAACATTAAATATGCTATGATTTATTTTGTAGACATATAAAGTGTTGAAGTCTAGATTATAGTGATAAGGGGAATTAGAATTAGTGCAGAATTGCTTAAAATGCTGAAATATTGCACATAATTTGCTTTATTTGCTCATTTTATGTATATTCTATATGTACAATTAAATAATTTATATAAATATTCTCTGAATTATATTCTAGACGATATAGAGAGTTTAAATATAGATTATTGTGGTCAGATGATTTATAATGAGTGCAGAAGCGCGTAAAATGCCCAAATATTGCTCAGAATAACCATTATTTGTTTATATTATGTATATTTAATATGTATTACTAAATACTCTTATAATAAATATGCTCTGAATTATAATCTAGAGAACATAAATAGATGAAATATAAATTATTGTAATCAAGTGACTTATAATGGGTGCTGAATCGCTTAAACTACTCAAATATTCCACAGAAAATGCTTTATTTGCTCATTTTATGCTTATTTTCTATGTATAATATAATAATTTACATTAAATATGCTCTCAATTATATTGTAGAAAATATAGAGTGTTTAAATATAGATTATAGTGATCTGATGACAAAGAATGAGTGCAGAATCGCTTAAAATGCACAAATATTGCCCAGAATATGCCTTATTTGCTCATTTTATGCATATTTTCAATGAATAAATAAATAATTTACAATACATTTGCTCTGTTCTATACTTTAGTGAATATAAAGTGTTCAAATATAGATTATAATGATCGTATGACTTAGAATCAGTGCAGAATCGCTTAAAATGCTCAAATATTACCCAGAATATCCTTTATTTGCTCATTTTATACATATTTTCTATGTATAATTAAATATTTTATAGTAAATATTCCTTGAATTATATTCTAGACAATATAAAGTGTTAAAATATAGATTATTGTGATCAGATGATTTATGATGAGTGCAGAATCGCGTAAAATGCTCAAATATTGCTCAGAATAAGCATTATTTGTTTATTTTATGTATATTTTATATGTGAAACTAAATATTTAATAATAAATATGCTCTGAATTATATTCGAGGGATAGAGAACATAAATAGATGAAATGTAGATTATTGTAATCAAGTGACTTATAATGAGTGCAGAATCGCTTAAACTACTCAAATATTACTCAGAATATGCTTTATTTGCTCCTTTTATGCATATTTTCTATGTATAATTAAATAAATTACATTAAATATGCACTCAATTATATTGTAGACAATATAGAGTGTTTAAATATAGATTATAGTGAGCAGATGACTTAGAATGATTGCAGAATCGCTTAAAATGCTCAAATATTACATAGAATGTGCTTTATTCGCTCATTTTATGCATATTTTCAATGAATAAATAAATAATTTACAATAAATATGCACAGAATTTTATTTTAGTCATTATAAAGTGTTCAAATATAGATTATAGTGATCATATGAATTAGAATGAGCGCAGAATCGCTTACAATGATCAAATATTGTCTAGAATATGCTTTATTTGCTCATTTTATGTATATTTTCTCTGGATAACTGAATATTTTATAAAAATTACTCCCTGAATTAGATTTTGTACAACATAAATAAATGCAATATAGATTATTGTTATCAAAAGACTTATAATGAGTGCAGAATCCCTTAAAGTACTCAAATATTGCTCCGAATATGCTTTATTTGCTCATTTTATGCATATTTGCTATGTATAATTAACTAAATTTACTTTAAATATGCTCTTAATTATATTGTAGAAAATATAGAGTGTTTAAATATAGATTATAGTGATCAGATGACTAAGAATGAGTGCAAAATCGCTTAAAATGCTCAAATATTGCTCAGTATAAGCTTGATTTGCTATTTCATGTAAATTTTCTCTGGATAACTAATAGTTAGTCTCAGAATTATATTATGGACAACATAAATAGATGAAAAATAGATTATTGTTATCAAATGACTTATAATTAGTGTAGAATCGCTTATACTCAAATATTGAACAGAATATGCTTTATTTGATAATTTTTTGCATATTTTCTATGTATAATTAAATAATTTACATTGAATATGGTCTGAATTATTTTGTAGACAATATAAATTGTTGAAAATATTATAGTGTTCTGATGCCTTAGAATGAGTGCAGAATCGCTTAAATTGCTCAGATATTGCCTAAAATATGCTTTATTTGCTCATTCAATGCATATTATCTATGTATAATGAAATATTTATAATAGATATTCTCTAAATTTCATTTTAGACAATATAAAGGATTTAAATATAGATTTTTGTGATTAGATGATTTATAATGAGTGCAGAATCGCGTAGCATGCTCAAATATTGCTCAGAATAAGCATTATTTGTTTATTTTATTTATATTTTATATGTATAACTAAATATTTTATAATAAATATGCTCTGAATTATATTCTAGAGAACATAAATAGATGAAATATAGATTATTGTAATCAAGTGACTTATAATAAGTGCTGAATCACTTAAACTATTCAAATATTCCACAGAAAATGTTTTATTTGCTCATTTTATGCTTATTTTCTATGTATAATATGATTTTGCATTAAATATGCTCTCGATTATATTGTAGAAAACATAGAGTGTTTAAATATAGATTATAGTGATCTGATGACAAAGAATGAGTGCAGAATCGCTTAAAATGCTCAAATATTGCCCAGAATATGCCTTATTTGCTCATTTTATGCATATTTTTAATGAATAGGTAAATAATTTACAATACATTTGCTCTGTTTTATACTTTAGTGAATATAAAGTGTTCAAATATAGATTATAATGATTTATGACTTAGAATGAGTGCAGAATCGCTTAAAATGCTGAAATATTGCCCTAAATATGCTTTATTTGCTAATTTTATGCATATTTTCGGATTTACATGACATCTATGTTACCCCAGTACTTCGAAACATCAGCTGTACCCGTACCGGATACTGGTACCGTACCCAGTACGTACCGTACGGTCAATGGTCAACAGTCAAGGTCAACGTGTTGATATTAGTGTTTATATCATTTATTTGTGTAAATTCCAAATTTATGTCATTTATTTGTGCAAACTCTAAGCCTTATCTAAACAAAATTATGTTATACATATTATATTTTGTAATATAATATAATTATAGATCAATAACATATTCAAATAATATATATATATCGTCGTACCCGTACCGAAGATTTTTGAAAATTTTCGTACCACTGTACCCGAATCGTACCGGGTACGGTACTCGTACCCGTACCAATGCAACATAGCATGACATACTCTGCCTATTTCAAGAGAAGTGCAATGCAATAGGTTAGTTTATTGCTTTTATGATGCTTAAAGTGTCATAATTAGCACGTGCAAACCATGATCACTTATTAATTTGCCTCCTCTAGGTATTATGCTCTTTTTTTTTTCTTTGGAGATGATGAAATTTAGGATCTTTCTATTCTACATACCATTTCCTTCATATTTTCGATATGAAGTTTCATATGAAACTTTAATTATTTATCTTGCATGAAAATATATAGACCATTCATAGATTTTATATATCATAGATTAAAAAAATGGTTTTGAAATCTCCATGGAAAGAGTATATTGTGCTGGTACGAAGTATATTAGCAGAGGAAGAAATTGCAGCTTTGAATCAAAAGAAGCTTGACAGCATAATCAACTATCTGATCTATAATTATTATTCCCTTTCTTTCACTGTAACATCTCGAGAGATTCATTTTTTTTTTTTTTTTTACGGCTGGTGTTACGCAGCAATTTTCATTAAAATAAAATAAAAATGAATACAACATGTACCACTATCGGGACCAGTATTTGAACCGATGCTGGTAGCAAAATTAGGTTGGTCTTTTTGGCTAAAATAAACACTCTCAAAAAAAAAAAAAAAGAAATAATAACAAACCATCACAGAATAACACCATATATCAACCGCCCACAACAGACACAGAAGAAAATATCAACTCATGTGAAATTGACCCAACCAACAAAAAAATTTAAGCCTTCCCTGAAAAACTGCATAGTACACGCCCAAAACACCGGTTCCGGCATTGACTGCCCATTCGCGCGATGAAAAGACTAGTTTTGTTTATAGATGGTGATGTATCTAGATTTTGATATAATTGGAAAAACATCTGGCAATCGATCGAGCACGTTATAACTGAGCTCTTTATTTTTCTATTTACTTATTGATGACAAATCAATTTACAATACATCAGAAGAAAAACGAAATAAGAAAAAGGAAAAAAAAAAATCTAAACTAAAACAATACAGAAAAAAGAAAAATGACAGAAGAATTGACGGTGCATAAATATCCAAGAAGCTAATTAAGAATTGGGTTGTTTACTTTGATGACTTGAGAGTCTGTGCTGAGACTGTAATGTATGCCATTCATAAAACACCTGTTCTATCAGTAAGCTAATGGGGTGCTTAGTTCCTCTGAAAATTCTGGAGCACCTCTCTTCAAGAATGAAGCACAGAATTGCCATGATTTCTCTATGTGGTTTCGATTGGCATTTGTCAAGGAGAAAATCGACATTTCTCGAAAAGGATATATATGAGAAGGTTGTAGAGTGCATTGTCGCCTTTTGCAGATTGTAAAAAGAAAGGGTATTCAATTAAAAATGTGCACAACTGTCTCTTCTTTCAAAATGCATCTGTTTGCTAGTTGCCACTCTTTTTGAGGTATCAATCGTTGCTATCTTATTCTGTGCCATTTGTCACTGAATTCATAGCTTTTTTTTTTGGAGTTACAGGCGAAATCGATGGAGATTTTAGAATGTGCACTTTGAAGTTTGAACATACCCATATTCATATTCTATCACCAGAATACACTAACCTGATTAGTACAGATCGGCTGTATATTCCATTGAGTTTTCTCAAGCACAGTTGGGAAGTATCAAAGGAAAAATTAACCTTAAATATTTTGTAATGTAAAAATTCGGAGCAAGACTGAGCAGTACCTTAATATTCCCAACATCATCATTATCCAATAAAATAAAAGTCACGCAAGAAAAATAGCAGCAATGACACTAAGACTGCCTAATATAATAACAACCACCTGACAAACCAACTAGATAGTCGCTATCTAGTATGTCTAAAAAAAAAAACAACCACCTGACAAACACCAGCACATTATCAAACATTAAGGAAAAACAAAACACAGGTCAATTTAACAAGGTGATGGAATGTGATGGGAACAAGGTTACTGATTCTTGTAAGTTACCATCATCCTTTTAATCATAAATATTATACAAAACTTGTGCATTAAAACCTTGCCAACTACTGAATTTGGAGGTCTAAGGCCACTTAATGAGACCACGTAACACCTACATTAACGTGACATGCATCACCTCTGAAAGTTTTCACTTCGTGGCCACCCAACCTAACATCAAATTTGAAATCCTTATTCTCGGCAATTACTTGATCCGGTGTGCCAATGGCGCTGCACTGCCAGATGTTTACAACTACAGTGAGAGATGAATCAACTGGAACTGCAGTCTTACATCTTGCAAGTGGAAGTTGTGCAATCCTCTCCTTGCAATGACTAACGCCAATGGAAATACCTTCACTATTACCCCTTTTAAATAGGAAGCTCTTACCAGCCTCACCAAGCTTTGAATTATGGGCAATAATCCATCCATGAACATTAGCAGAGGGAAACCGGCAGCCTGTGAGTGTAACATCCACATGAGCCATTACACCGCTCTCATAAACAGCATACTTTACTTTTAACTTTCCAAATTGGCTCCATACCCTTCTGCACAATAAAGTGTCGAAATCAGTAGACACCCGGTTCCATAGAAGTTTGGGCTTATTGTCCTTAAACTGATCAGCACCAGCTTGATAGCTAAATAGACAGGGATAAAAACCTACACAATCACATGGCTCTATGACTTCATCGGGATCCCGAAGGATGACAAAACCCTGAAGTAATGAAAAAACACAATTGCAAATCAATGCCAGTTTTGCCATGAATAGAGTAGATAGAATAGGATATATACTTTCTAAGAGTCAATATGCATAAGATCAAGAGACAAACATACAAGTTCACTAACTGCAGTACTAAAAAAAAAAGTTATTTGCAATTTTAAAAATTCAATCTTATAAAAAAAAGTGAACTAACATTTAGTACAAAGAGATGTTATATCATATCTTTGTGAAACAATAATAAATCTATTGTGCATTAGATATCGATTTTTAACATGTCATCAGATATCTTTAAAAATTTTCAAATTATATATTAAAAATAAGTACAAATAAATTGAAAAACATTAAAAAGATATAATTAATTTGATTGTGAAATTCACATATATATAGGGTTATTCACTAAACAATATACTGCAGCTAATATCTATTTTCATAAAGTCATTGAATTGAAATTAATTGATTGTGATATATATACAGTCATTTAGTGCCATAAAAGGTGAAAACATACATATGATGATATTAAAAGAAATTTGACTAAAAAATGTACGTTAGAATATATATTTAGGGGCTCCCCATGTTTCCTGCTGAAGACGACGTACGTGTGAACTGCACCGACCAATATGCAACCATACATCTGGGACACGGCCTCTTTATCAAATTTGACGAATCTCAGTGAGAATACCTCCATTAGGTGACGTGGCACTGACCGATGCATAACCTCAGATTGCTGCTTCTTGTCTTTTTTGGCATCAGGCAGATGTAAGCTGTTAAGAATTCAGACTAGGTTATCCACCATCTAATCAAACCATAACAAAGAAGGTTGACATTCTTTCTCTTTACACATCAAAATGGTCAAAAATTGGTCCTAATTAAGTGGGTGATGTGGCAGCAAGATGCTTCATATTGATTTATCGATCCAATTTTCATTTATGAAAAGAAAAAAAAAATGGAAAACCCTGGATAGATGAATAAGGTTTGGTATTTGAGTTGTATTGGGTTGCTTTTCTTTAATAAAAGGAAAGTGGTGGAGTTCCCTCCACTTATTTCTTAAAAAAAAAAAAAAAAAAAGAAAAAAACACAACCATGACAGAACAATGCGACACCAAAGAACAAAGCTTTTGTGATTAACTAGAGTGATAGCAATACAAACAATTATTGGAGGGAGAAGGGGGGAGAAAAAGAAAGAAAAGAGAAGGAATTAAGACCTGGCGCGCACGTCAATTTGGTCGTCGACAGGAGGCACTTTGGAGCAGTCATTGCTTCCTTCCCCTTCCCCGTTCGCAGCAAGGGTTGCCATGTAATCGATTTGGATGTTCATGTGATCATTTCCCTGAAACATCAATTCATTTGTTGATTGAATTTCCACAGATGGGCCGTATTGCTGACGGGCTTCTATTGGGACAGGGCCTACATTTATTTATTATTTAATTGCGTTCCGTCTCCTGGCCCACCGCTCTATTATATTTAATTCCTATTCTTTCTCGCTCGCAAGTCGCAACCAACCCCGTAAGGAGAGTAGGAGACTCTGCGCGACAAAGGGCGGAGCAAACTCAGCGAAACGAAGCAACGGCGCGCATGGAGTTGTACGTACGCTTCCTATGTTTTGTTTTAAAAATAGTTCAATTATTTATTCTATTCTATTAGATTTATTTATTTATTTGTATATAATATGTACTGATGCTTGCTCTTTCTTTTTTTTTTGCTAGATGTGGGAATCCCAAGCCGAAGAGGAAGCGTGCTCGGATAGAGGTGTTTTCGGCCGTGCTTGAGAACAAAGATAAAGGTATTCGATTTGATAGAGTTGGCTTCAAAGGGTACTTTGGCGTCGTCCTCCTCCACAGCTGCAATCGCAATTATGTCATCTTTGATTCCCCTGTTGTTGGGCCTCAGCTAATTCATCCACGAGAGGTAAAACTTTTTAATTAATTAATTAATTTGAACTCTTTCTTTCTCTATGCCTTCACCTATGGCATATGGTCAAGTACGGAATTATGGTTAATTCATGTAACCCCAATGAAACTTTTTAACTTTGCGATCCACCAACCATGGGGGATAATGCCTCCTATGTCTGTCCTCATTCATTGACAACACCAAATTAAATGTATTACGTATTCAGGTCAGTCGCTATTGCTTTACTTTACTACTACACAAATTGTGGCTTTGTGAGCAATTTTTATATGCCACTTGGCTCCTCCTATTGATCTCAGCCGACCTCTTCAACTGGTCGAGCAGAAACTAATTGAATGAAGATTTTACAAATGCAACCTCACATCTTTCTCTCTAGTAATTTAGTTAAACCAGTCAAAGCAGTTCATCCCTACTTGATGTCGTTGTAGGGCCATCTCACTCTAACTGATCCCGAATGTAGCATACCTGTGGAGGATAAAGTAATCATATTCCCTTGGTTTATCCTTCTATTTATATGTGCTATGGATAGAGGTGAACATCTTCTGTGGAATGCTGATGTTGATGGCATGGATCAACTTATCTGCCGGACGATTCAATGCTTTTTTCAACTTGATTTGCATGTAAATTTTGCCGTCTATCATGATCCAATGGAGTCACATTTGGATGTTTATTTTGTTCACCTTAACTTTGGAGAAGAAGATGCTCTCATCCAGGTTCATGGGACAGTAAGTGCATCCAATAGTGTTCTCTCCGGCTTTGAGGCTAAGAGTATTCTCTTCCACAAATTGAGCGGAGAGTGCGTTACTCTCGAAGCTGGCAAGTCTGTCCCTCTCCCTCTGTCAAGAAGGATGATAGTGCTTCCACGTCATTCAACTTTGCACATTCATGTGAGCCTACAAATACGCATGTGTGGTTTGGATTTTAGCTTCGAAGAGATGGTGGAGTCCAATTGTAGTTCCGGCTATGCTGGAGAGTTCTTTCTTTCTCCCAACCATGCCAACTGTGGTAAGTTATTAGTGAAGGTCACTTGGGTGGAGTGTGAAGATCGCCTTGAGTAGAATTATCTTGCCTATTATATATTAGTTATTTTAATATTTGCATGGTTGTAGCAGACCTTTGATAATGTTTTTGTAATGCTTATTTTGGTACTGATCTACTGTATGTCTATCTACTCAAGTTTGGCTTGTTTTTGTTTGCACAATGCTTACTGGTATGCATCTTTAGTTGTTACACTTACTGGACTATTACCCAGGACAAAGTAATTTCTTGTTATGCAGCAATTACAAACCAGAAAACTGATTACTAATAGCAATCTTCCGTCCAAGTCTTGCCTTAGCCCCGGTAGCACATTGTATAGACATATTCTATAGTAACTTTTGAGGTTTGTTACATGTAATGTTATCTACTCTCCCAAGCATACCGTTCGGGCATGTGGCTTGTGGTTCAAGTGGTAATAGCAATAGGTTGATTTCTTTGAGGTCAAGATTTTAAGTCTCACATGCATCTTTTAATCTTTTAATTTTAAAAATATTAGATGGTAAAAATCTTTCTCTTTCTTTTTTTTTTTAATACCTTTCGGCCGTTTTTTTCTGATTGCTTCATTGAAGTAGAAGTATAATTACACTATTACCATCTTTCATAAGATTTGAGGTATTTAAAATGGATTCTTAGAAAGAAGCTTTTAACTGTGATGAAACTATGACATTACAGTTAATTGTCAGGCCCAAAAACAAGTAATATCAAATAAGTCAATAGACTTTTATTAATTGTCCGACGGACAGGAACATTATTTAAATTTAAAGTTGAATAAAATATATATGAGCATCTTTAAAATGAAACATACATCTTTAAAATGAAAGATACATCTGTGCTCTGTCCTGACTGTCCATATTCAGGATGAAGTATTTTTTTTTTCTTTTTTTTTTTTTTCTTTTCCTGACTACCTTGTCTTATTTTGAAAGTCGGATGGGTAATTGCCGATGCCAAGAACTTTTATTAAATATGGATAATTTTACAAAGTTTCAAGATTATGAAACCTTTTCTGACTATTTCGAAGGTCAAGAAAAATACCGATTTCCTCATAGACAAGCCGAATTAATGATCAAGAACTATTTTATATTTTATTTCACCCTTTCCCGCGAGTACAAGAAATATAATTTATTGCTCAAACTTGAAGCTTTGGAAATGAAATCTATTATCAAGAGGAGTGGTTATTTTACTGTACATATATACAACCTGCTATATATATTATTTGACTTTTGGACTCTGATGCAAATTATAAATTGTATACTCCTTGGTCTTTCTAGGTTATCTCAAATCTTAATACAATTGTATACTCCTCTGTTTGAGAAAAATTCGACAGCATTTTTCTGTATGTTCTTTGAATGCGCCAACATATGATTGCTCGTGGGGATAAATTTGTGGGAACATAAGAAAAAATGTTGTCAATTTTTTCTCAAACACCATATTGCATCTAGCATACCACTCGCTAATCCTCAATGATACAAAGTATCTAAAGAGCAGTCCCAAACGGAGACTATCCGAGATTAATCCCTAGCGGATTAATCTCGGGCAGACAACGACCTAAATTCGATCATTGCATTAGAAAATTTTCAACTTTTTTACTCTTTTGTCGCATTTAGAATTCTAGAAAAACGACAATTGGGACAAAAAATAAGAAGAAAGTTCCAAGAGCTTGTATAACAAATTTGAATTAAATTTTGGCATCATTGCTATGTTATGTAATATCTCATATTTATACTCTTATTTTGGCCAGACTTTACATCAAAATTGTGACTAAAACCTTGAATTTATTATGCTTTTGTGTTTGTTTGCTAGAATTTGGTACTGCTATCGTTTTGATATTGTTTTATAGGAATTAGAAGAAACCAGCATGAAATGGACGACTTAGATGGCTAGAAGACTCATTCCTAGCTTAGATCAGACCTCGACTCGACCGGATGCAACCACAACATGCACAACCACATGATTTTTCACCTCAACAACTTCTGTTATCTCAATAAGGCCCGAATTCCCTTGAATACGGTCCGTATTCCATACAAAGAAAGTTCTGTCATGATTGGAAAGGTGTTCTCTAATGGAAATGCTTCTAAATCGATTTTGCAAGTTAGGAAACACCTCTAGGTCATCCAGAGACAGAAGGAAAGGGAGCACTTCTTCTCCCTCCAGCCATCATTCTCCCACCTCCCACCTCCGTTCTCACGCCGAAAGGCGTGGGATTTCCATTTTTCCAGTAACATTCGACCATGGAAATGACTTTGGAGCGATTCTAGACGCGATGGCGACAGTTTCAATCTAACCACGACTTCGGACTCGGTTCAAATAGGAGTAAAAGCAGGATATTGTTGTATCTCTCTCTTTTCTCTTATTTATTCTTGTCATGAAGTTTGTATCTTATCTTATTGTTGTTTATGTGTATTTTGATACTATGTTAGACTAGATTTTTATTGTCTTAGGGTAGATGTAGCTTAGGATTTGGTTCGTTATGTGATACCTGTTGTTGATTAGTTATGTTATTTACTTGTTGAAGTTTTATATCTTATGCTTGTACTTAGAATTGATTATTTAATTGTGTTTCTTAATGGATGAATGATCACATCTTGTTAGGACTAAAACATGAATTAATAATTAAAACTTACATAGGTAATTCGAGATAGGTTAAAAGGCGAAAGTCAATCAACTTGTAACTGAAAGGTGAAGGTTTCTATTACAACAACAGTTTATAATAGATGTCTCATAGAAAACAACAAGTAAACTCGAGTAAGTCTACCAAAATTATGAAAGTTGAGATACAATACACTTGATGAGGGTTAACAATAGGTTTTATATCAAATACCGAGTCCAATAGACGAAAGCGGAGAACTAGGGAGTTTTTATTCGAACGACTAGTCAGGTAAACAAGATTCTTATTTGACCCTAGTTAAAACCTCGATCATTCTGTTAATGGCATTCTATAAAACTCAACTCATAAAGTGATGATAGAGTATTAGGCTTAATGATTATTGCTAATTTCCTTTTTACGTAAAATATTTCGGCTCAATCTCTTCAAGCAAAGTATTTTATTTTTCAGAAATTGTTGGTTTGGGTTTGATCTGGGTCCCAAATCCGGTAGCGGAGTTCAGATTTGAGAATTTGTCAATCTGAGTTTGATTGTTGGTTTGTTATTCTGGAATTTAAACTGATTACTGAAGTTTGAAGTGTGGTGGACTTTTATTTATCTATCTTAATTGTCTTATTCAAACAAAAATAATAAAAATTTCTCATTCATCATCATACAATACTACCATGTATATAACTTTAATTAATTGAAGGAATAAATACAATGTTTCTATGTTGAACTTTAATTGTTTCTCGAAATTCTAGTTTTGCCCTTCCAGTTTTATCCAAATATGAGGTTTGTTTTCAAACTGAGTAGTATTAGGTTGATCTGGTTTGTCTCCCCTCGCTTGCAGGTTGGCTGCTTCAAGATTTTGGAGAGAGGCAAGAGAAAAAGGATGGCTCCCCAGCAAAACGAATGTGCGTTGCGAATCCATGAAGATAATTTATTTTTCCTGGTATTGCTCACTAAATTTTCTTAACAAAATCCAAATCTTATCAGCAATAGTTTAAAATCTTTGTCAATTTTTTTTGTGGCTATTTTTGCTATTTTGCTTTCGATGAATCTCTATCTTGGCATCAATTTACATGACATTGACTGTCATGGGGTATTAGATTGGTGCAATCAATGAAATAATTAAAGGCGATATCTGCTAAGTATATTTTTGAATAGTTTTTTTTTTGGCATAATAGAAATGGATGCAAGGGTCATATTTGGAAACTGCAAAAATAATTCTTTGTACTTATATTGATGTAGTACATCCTAACCTCAAAAATGAATGACTTTAAAAATAATTTTACAATCTAATAATTTGTATACCAATGCCATACCACAAAATTATTATATGAAGTCATGCAAAGTTGTTATAAATATATTTTCATTCAGCATAGTTTTAGCTGTATGTGAGGATGGTTTAAACTGGTACAAGTTTATTTGTTTAGGACGTCAGGTGATGTTTCATGAGCACTAGATCAATTGTATTCAGACGATGTTTCAGCATGGCACAAGTGCATTTGTCTAGGTCGGGTGATTTTTCAGCATGTCTGTTATCTTTGTTTCGGTTACATTACTTACATATATACAAAAAAAAATGCGAGAATTGTATTCAGACGATTTCTTTAGAATTTTTTCATTGCCAGTGACTAATTGTTTGGTCTTATTTAAAGTGAATATTATTTGTTTCATTATTTTTAGTTTGGCAGACTGACCTCACCATCGGATGGGTAAGATCCTTGTTGCCATTCATTTGTTTCGTTATTCTTTCACACAAAAACTGACTTCATTATTTATATATGCTGATTTCATTAGCCGATTAGAACTTCAGTGCAGCGGTCCAGCGATAAGATCCTGAAGGCCATCGAGGTGATGAGGTGCTAAAATGGTGTAAGCATTAAACATAATAATCATGATCAACAAATTATATTTGTTTCCTTGTAGTTAATTATTTAAATAATCATGAGATCGCGCAACGCGCGATATTAACACTAGTTTAAATTTAATTTCCCTACCAAGTTAAATTAAACAAACATACACTAGATCAGTACCAAATGAGCATTAATTACACATACATTTTCAAAGGTCTTTGCGACCATACAAATATTAAAATAATAATATATATGTAATAAACTAATGATATATATTTACAACATAATATTTCTCGAGGCGATCTTCACACTCAGCCCAAGTGATCTTCATAGACAACTTACCACGGTTGGCACAGTCGGGATAAATAAAGAACTCTTCACCACAGCCTGAGCTAGGTTTGAACTCTGCCTTCTCTTCAAAGCTCAAATCCAAATGACCCATGCATACTTGTAGACTCACTTGGACAATTAAGGTTGATCGATGTGGAATCACTGTCATCCTTCTTGATAGAGTGAGAGGGACAGACTTGCCAGCTTTGAAAGTGACACCCTCTCCACTATGGAAGAGAGTACTCTTAGCCTTAGAGTCGAGGAGAAAACTATTTGATGCAGTCACTGTCCCATGAACCTGGATGGGAGCATCTTGTTCTTCATATTCAAGGTCAATAAAATAAAAATTTAAATGTGCCTCCACAGGATCACGATAGATGGCAAAACTCACATGCAAATCGAGTTGATGAAAGCAATGAATTGTGCGGCAGATAAGTCGGTCCATATCATCCACATCAGCTTTCCATAGATCATGCTCACTTTGATCCATAGAACATGCTACCAAATCGACAAACCAAGGAAGTATGAATGCTTTATCCTCCACTGGTATGCTTTGTTCCAGGGATGTTAAAGGGACATGGCCCTGACAGTATAAACCAAAAGAGAATTAAATCAATATCAAGTACGTACGACAGACTACTTATATTGATTTAAACAAATTACTCGAGATTACAGATTTGTAATTAAGTGCTTCTTTCAATAAGTTTCTGCTCAGCCAGCGACCAGCGGCTCAGATAGATAGGAGGAGCCAAGTTGCATATAAAAATTGCTCATAAACCAAGGTTTGTGCAGTAAAGTAATTAAGCAAGTAACTCGATCGAGCTGAATACATATACATTTAATTTGCTGTTGACAATGAATGAGGAGAGGTGGTGATTAGCTAGTTTTTTTCCTGCAAGGTTGGTGGATTGTAGAATTATTGTTTTTTCTGATTGGGGTTTATAAGACCATCGTTTATGTTACTATATATATAGGTTTTGTTCGGATGGTTGGGGAAAAAAAATAGAAGAGTGTTATTTCGGAAAAAAGAGTGGGAAGAGTATTATTATGGGAAGAAGTAATTGTTGTTTGAATGAATTCTCCTTTAGGAAGAAGAATTTATTCCTAGGAAGAGTTATTCCTAGCTCATAATAGAATAAATCTATATGAATCATGATGCATAAAGACTTTTGTATATCATGATCGTTATGATCAGTGATTTCGCAAATTGAAAAATCTAATTTGACCTCTCTCTCATATGTACACACAAAGTAATCAATAATGCTAAATTGGTCTTGTGTCTGAACTCAGGACTTAGTAGCTATAGGCTATAGCTATTGTAGGGATGAAAAAAAAAATATCAGGGATGTTAAATTGATACCTCAGTACTAATTTGTGGCGGCTCTCGAGGCGAGGAATCAAAGATGGGAAAATTGTGGTTACAGCTGCGGAGGAGGACGACGCCAAATAGACGGTCGTAGCTGTACTGCACAAAAGAATATAAATCTTTTTCTTTCTCAAGCATGGCCGAGAACACCTCTATCCGAGCACGCTTCTGCTTCGGCTTCGGACTGCCTCATATATGCAAAAGCAAACATAAGTACATATATTAATTATACACATGAAATAATAAATAAATAAATGAGCTGTTTTAAATATATATAGCAAAGCGTACGTCGACTGGGGTGCTTCTTTGGTTTCCATGAGGTTGGATGCTTCGGTTAGTTGCTCCACCCTAGATGCGCCGCGGTTTGATTACGATTTGCGAACAAAAAAAGAGAGCCACCCTTTTTTTTATTATTTCGATTCTGGCATTCTGGCAGGATGCGCAATATATAATAACTGCCTCTGATTATGTTTGTTTCTGAATATAGACCAATTTCTTCATCGTGTCATTTGGTATCTTCTACAGATTATATATATATATATATATATATATATATATATATATATATATATATATATATATATATATATATATATATATATATATATATATATATATATATATATATATATATATATATAAATTATTTCTTTTATTGCCTATTGATTTAAAAAAATGTAATACAGCACCATATATATGTTATTAGTAATTTTTATGAAGTTCATACTATATATTTTAGTTTTCTTATATTACATTCAAATTATTTTCGGTTCTTTTAATTTTCCAAAATTAAGAAGCAAATATAATTCATTCTTCTATCTCTGACTCTACTCCTTATAAATACACGGGTCTGTGAGATTGCATGCTAAATCTACGTGTATCCACTTGTTCGTGCTGTTCGATCGATTTGATCTATGGTTGGATATCAACCATTGGACTAAGCAACATAATGTTTTGACTCTTTGTCTAATAAAAAAACAATTGAACAACATATCTATATGTATCGCTTATAAGTTCAGCAATATATCTTTATTACCTAACATTATTTCGTTATTTTATTTACCCACCTCTTTTTTGTTAGTTTCCTTTCTAATCATGTTAATTTTTACCTAGCATATGATTGGCAGGAGATGATCCGTACAACACTCTTTCTAGCCGATCAACATTTATGACATAATTTGGACAAAATTACCCTTAGCTGATCAACATTTCTATATATATATAGAGGTATGTTATGGTGCACCACGATGTATTTAGGCTTTTGTACATCACGATCATTATCCGTTAATCGTTTTATAAATTGACAAATCTAATATTTTAGTTTTCTTATATTACATTCAGATTATTTTTGGTTCTTTTAATTTTCCAAAAATAAGAAGCAAATATAATTCATTCTCCTATCTCTGTCTCTACTCCTTATAAATACACTGATCTAAGAGATTGCATGCTAAATCTACGTATATCCACTTGTTTGTGCTGTTCGATTGATTTGATCTATGGTTTATCAACCATTGGACTAAGCAACTTAATGTTTTGATTCTTCGTCTAATAAAAAAATAAATTGAACAACATATCTATATGTATCGCTCATAAATTTAGCAATATATCTTTATTACCTAACATTATTTCGTTATTTTATTTACCCACCTCATTTTTGTTAGTTTCTTTTCTAATCATGTTAATTTTTACCTAGCATATAATTGGCAGGAGATGATCCGTACAACACTCTTTCTAGCCGATCAACATTTATGACATAATTTGGACAAAATTACCCTTAGCCCATCAACATTTCTATATATATATAGAGGTATGTTATGGTGCATCGCGATGTATTTAGGCTTTTGTACATCACGATCATTATCCGTCAATCGTTTTATAAATTGACAAATCTAATTAAACCAATCCAATATACATATTGAAATCTCATAACAAACCAAATTTTATATGCATCATATCTTTTTTTCTCCAAAAGAAATTGTGATTTACATACAATATTCTCTTAAGACAAAATTTAGTAATCTTTCCCTCTAATTGCCCATAAGAGAATGGACAATTTTTTTTAGTGGAGAGACATACTTTCTAGCTAGTAAATAATTATATTAATCGTCATTAATTGATATCATCCAAACTTTTTAGTAGCCACGAAGAATAACAAGAATAATTAGAAAATACTACAAATTTAAATTTTACCATAAGATTTATTATTATACGTAATTTTTTTTGAAGAAGAAATAACGTTAATATGTAAATATAAGGGTATTTTTGTCTTATAAATGTTGCTCGGACAAAATAGGCGCTGCTCGGATCATTTCCCATGATTGGCTTCCATTCATTCTTTTATTTTTCTATTTTTATAATGTGAGGACTCATACCTTTTGTAATTTTGTAAGGATTATTTTTTTTACTTTTTTTGTCACACCTCTTAAATATTCAACTCATCTTCTAAAAATTGCTTCCCAAATTTTCGATGAATTAATTAGCTAGCTATAAATGAATTGTATAAGATAAATTGTCATTTGTTACATTAAATAAATATTTCATAAGGAAACACCTGAAAATAAATTTTAATGATTAATTTATTTTTTTAATCGAACCGTGCCAATCACGATTTTTTTCATCTCTAATTTTGTGCAAATTAATATATAGAAAAACTTTGGTTATTTAATATTTAGTCTCCAAAAATATGTGAACACTCTTCAAATGGAAAAAAAATAAATTGTATTTAGAAACATACTCCACTAGTGCTATATTGATAACTCAGAAGAAAATAAGAACCATTTACTAAATAAGGAACATCTACTTAATTAGATATGACAGGTTATAAAACAATGCAGTAATAAAAATATGATTGTATATCTTGTACAAATTGATCACAATTGGAAGGTTATTTTGTTAATTACTTCTTTTGTTCGTACATACCGTAAATATATTCCGTTTTTATTTTTCATAAGGAGGGCAAGCCAATATTTGGATGCCCCAAATGTCTCCAAAATAATTTTTGTTATTTTTTTAAAAAAATAAAATTTAATCATCGTATTTAAATCATTAATTTTCATCAATTTAGCAAGCAATGCATTTTGCATATAAGTTTATTAAATTTAAGAGTTTAAATAATACTTGATCAAAAAGTCAAACATGGATGAATTAAAATTAATCTATCTTATTTAACTAGATTATGCATTCATTATTTAATTCTTGATTCAGTATCGAATAAACTTAAAAATTTACAAAATATATATGGTAACATATAGATTATTAAATCGAATAAGATCAACAGTTTGAATATTATATTTGACAAAAATTTTCAAAAGTAACTTTCAAAATATTTTTAAGGGCACTAAAATGGTGAACACTCTAGAACCCTCCGCAACATCAATATTTTTACAACCGGACAGGATTTGACCAGTTTAAGCGCGATCCAGAGTATGTTCCGGCCCATTTTGGCTTGAATATCGCCGGGTTTTTTTTTTCATTTTAAAAAGTCACAGAAAAATCAGAGGAAAAGAGGAGCTTTGAGGGAGTCGAACATAAAATATCACGATTGTCTAATGATTGTCTTACACTGGGCCAACCTGGGATTTTTATTTAGTTACACAACAGAGTGTATAAATAATGGGAAAATTAGTTTTGCTATCGGTTCAAACTGGTTGAACCGGTTAACCTTCTGAATAGATTACTCAGCCGTTTCGACTACCAGTTCGATTTTCAAAATATTGTTCAACATTCAAGGCCAACCAAACAGCCTTAAAAAATTTTCCTTTCTATTTCATTAAATATAATAAAAATATTAATAAATGCAGTCTGTCCACAATTATCAGCATAAAAATAGGTGATACTAATATAGCTAGGTATCTCGTTCATAAAAGTTTAATATATAATTATATATAGAGAATGCACCATATATAGTGCACAGGGCATTCTATAGCTACGTTGGCTGTAATTATTTGCGTTTTTATTTTTATTCCACAAATTCTATCACTAATTTACCAGGCGGAAGAAACCCTAAGCATCGACGCAGAGAAACGAAACCATTGCAAAAAAAAAAAAAGAGCTTGGTGTGCCTCTCACGAAATCGATTCCATGGAAATCCTTGCTGATGAGGAAAGGGGAAAAAGCAATATTTTGGAAGCTGAATGCTCCAAAGCGCCTCCGGTTGGGGACCAAATTGACGTACGCACCAGGTCTTCATTTCTTTATCTGTGTCTTTGCTCTGCCGTAATTGTATTTTATTTTTATGTACTCTAGATAGATGCTGAATGTCAGGTGTATATCTTTTGTATGATGATCAAATTAAGATTTAGTGTAAAATAACCAAGCTTATTTTTTTTGTCATTTTTTTTCCTTTTTCATAAAGGAAAAATTAAGGGAAAGTAACTAAGGGGTCGTTTGGATGGGTGGGGAATAGGTGGGATTAAGCTATTCCGGGACTAAATTTAAGGAAAAAATGAGATTTCGGGAAGCGTGGGAAGAGTGCTATTCCAGGACTAAGAATGTTGTTTGGATGGTGAGTTTAGGAATAGCGTTGGGAAGTGTGAAAAGTAGAGAGAAAAGTGTTGTTGGGAAGAGTGTTGTTGGAAATAGTGTTATTCCTGGGATTAGCTATTCCGATCTTAGTCCACTTCCGTTTGGATGAAATTTTTAGTCCGGGATTAAGCTATTCTCGGGATTAAGCTAATCCGGTGCCATCCAAACGACCCGTAAAGTAAGATCGATAAAAAGGAACCTATCTTGTTCTTGCCTGTAAGTTGAAACAGTGCTTCAATTACCCAGGACCTATTTATGACCGATTTGAACTGAAAAGAGAAAGAATAAGAATAATTTTATCGGAATAAATATTTTAATTCTAAATTAACCTCTTTTAATAAGCTTTGTTTTGATTAGTTGGTGCATGCATAACCTAGCTAGTAGTCTGAATTCTTAAATTAGCAGCTTACATTTGCTCGATGCAAAGAAAGAGAAGAAGAAGCAGACAGTGCCAAGCAACCTTATGGAGGTGTTCTCAGTGAGGTTCCTCAGATTTGATCATCAACAAGCCTTGTCCCAGATGTATGGTTGCATGTTAATCCGTTCTTTACCCGCCTTTGTTGTGTTCAGCAGGAAACATGGGGAGCCCCTAAATATTGATTCTAAGGTTTATAATTTCTTAGTAAATTCCGTTCAATATAATATTAAGTATGCCTCTCCTTTTATGGCTCTAAATGACTAAACTGTGTATTATTAGTGTTTGTTGGTATATATCCCTTTTTTTAATCAATTTATTTAAATTCAACCATTCAACAATTTCATGAAAGTAGATCGGAACTACAGTATATTGTTTAGTACTTTAGTGAATAACTCATTATGTAAATTAAACAATCAAATTACTTATAGGTTATTAATGTTTTCATATTATTTAGTAGTTATAATTAATAAATATCATTTCAGTTGGAAATGTTACAAGATATCATGATATGATTTATTACTGTGTCACAAATACATGATGTAATGTATTGTTGTGACTTTCTTAATAATTAAATGCATTTAATGAATGTTCTAATTGGTTATTCTAATTAGTTGTTTTACTTAATTTTTAAGGTAGCTTATAGTAACTTAACAATTTAATATTGTTTTGACAAAACACAATAATGATGCATGATGCATTTTACAAAATACAATATGTGAATGATACATTTTAGTATTTTACAATTCAACATCTATGCTATGTAGTAAAAATTACTTCATCTTGTTTTGATAAAATTGAAATGACAAAACTGCAAACAATTTTTGCATAGTACTGAATTTAGTGCACTTGTGTTTATTTCTCTTGACCTTAAAAAGATCGAATCTTGAAAATTATATATTATATCCTATGTACTGTATTGATGGCAAAAGTTACATGAAGTTGCAATTGTTTGTTTACTTGCTTTAGGGTTTTGTCAAGCTTCAGGGTCCAGATAAAGTCATCCTGCCATGTGATTGTATAGAATTTTGTCCCTTTCTTTATAGAAATCAAGCTGGTGCTGATCAATTTAAGGACAGAACGATCCAAATTCTGTGGAACCAGCTGTTTTATGGGCCTTATGGCTTCGTCGACACTTTATTGTCCAAGAAGGTACGAAGCCAATTCGGCAAGATAGAAGTGAAGTATGCCGTTTATGATTGGGGGGTAGTGGCTCATGTGGTTGTTACACTGACAGGCTGCCAATTTCCTTCAGGTACTACTACAGTTCATGGGTTGATAACTGCCCATAATTCGAGGCTTGGTGCGAAGGGTACGAGCATCCTATTTGATAGAGATGACGGTGAAGGAATCTCCATTGATATTAGTACTTGCAAGGATAGGATTGCACTTCCTCTTGCAAGATGTAGGACTGCAGTTCCAGTTCGTTCGTCTCTCACTGTTTCTATGAACATTTGGCTGTGTAGCACCACTAGCGCACCAGTTAAAGTAATTACCACGAATCAGGAATTCAAATTTGTTTCTAGGTTTAGTGGGCAGGAGGTGAAGACTTTCAGGGGTCCTGCATGTCAAGTTAATGTAGGTGTTACGTGGTCTCATTATGCGGAAGTGATCTGAATACGGTAAAGGCAAAGTGTTTATGAAAGTTTTGTGTAACATTTGTAATTAAAAGAACAATGGTTACTTTTTTTTAAAAAAAAAAAAGAAAAAGCGGCTTCAGGTATCTTGATCAACTTTTGTTCTACATGAATATTTTGGTACAATACACATATATTTTGACACGACACGACACATTTATGAATTAGTATGACACATGTGTGTCGGCGTGTCTTGTCAAATTGGTGCAGTGTTGGAGATTTTCATATATTGACACGTCTTAACAAGACATTAGTTGACGTGTGACACGACACATATAACACAGAGTTGATGCAATAAAAATTAATATTATTTAAAATTGTTTAAATTATATAAATTTATATTATAAATTTAATAACTTCATTCATAATTTTTTTTTATTCAATCATTCTTTTTTATTTCAATATATATGAAATTTTAACAATACGCAGATCCTCCATTTGCGCTAAGACTGGTACCTTTTTCCCTTCCTTTTGAAATATATAGACGTGTACTGAAATATATTTCAAAACGCCTTGCAAACGAAGATCACGCAGTGTCGTATCGAGACGAGGACTCTAAATCTCTAATCAGTAATCACTAGCACAGTACATGCTGGCTTCAAAAACATATTTATTGTGAAGTATATTGTCCATTTTTTTTTTCAATTCTGGAAAAGTCATGCATGATTGAAAATTAAATAGATTTTCGTCGAATTTTGAAATCTAAGAAGGAGAGTGGTCATACCTCTTTTATTTTTTATTTTTATTTATTTATTTATTTATTTATTTCAAGTGTAAAGGGGTTATATTCGGTTGCTAGATCGAGTTCACAAGGGTTATACCCATTTTGCCTATTATATATATATATCCAAAAATTTCTACGTGTAACATACCATTGTATATATACAGAGGAACTTTATACTTAGCAAACAACTTGATGATGACAATTACAATAGTCTATTTTTATGAAACATGTAGAGAAAATGGGTATTCTTACGAGGAAAATCGAAATCCAGCAAAAAAAAAAAAAGAATTGCCCTCTAACACTCTTCAATCCAAACCCAACAAAAAGGGTTATTTTTTACATATAAATTAATCGAAATCAAGCAAAAAAGATTATATATCTAATGTATTACACTCACAATTCAAATATAAATACACAAAAACATTGAAAGTTTTTAACTCTTTGATAACACACTTCGTCTGTGTGACTTTATCCTTAGTGTTTTAATGCTACTTTTTATTTTAATTAATTAATCGAATGGTACATATATTCTTATAATTCTTTTTTATTAAATAAAATGGTTATGAGATGTTATAAGCGGCAACTTGTAATATTACAACACTTTTTACTTCACCATACAATTTTTTTCTTACATATTGTTACCAATTGGAAAAAAAAACAAATTGTTCAGGAAATTCGTTTCGTGAAGATTTTTATTATAAGAATTATTCTGTTTCAAACATTAATTTTCTGATTAGGAAATTCTTTTTAAATGGAGTTCGAAAAAAAATTCTAAGCTAAAAGTTCCTGCAAAAAATCAAAAGAACGTTGATCCTTGGAGAATTAAAACTCTACCCTCCGCTAACTTCACCATGATCAACGTGGATTTCACAATACAGAAACAGTCGACTAGATCCGACCCGATCTTACCCGACACGACCATAAGAAGAAACAAACACCAACACCTAACTATAACTACATCCGATCCGTCCGACCATCTGAATCAGACCCGTTCGCCATTGACAAGGGGAAATGCTCTCCTATTCCTCTTCCCTCTTCTCTCCTCTCTCTTTCAAACCCTTCAAACCACCTTCTTTACACTCTCCCTCTCTCCATCTCTTCTTCTCTCTTCCCCTACGCCGCCGACTCCGCCACCGGCACGTCAGGCTTTTCTGCCTCGCTTCGTCTGACAACAGCCGCATCGAGTCTGTTCTCTTTCCCACTATCACCGATCCTGCCTCCACTCGTCTCCCAGCCGTGCGCACCTATGAGTCCGACCTTGCCGTCCTCTCCATTACTGGCAGCGCCGGCGCCAACCAGGCTGTGGCTGCTGCCGCGGCTGATGGCGGGGCCGCGGCAAAGGAGCATTTGTCATCTGGCACCGAGGCCATGGTTATAGAGACTGTGTTTCCTGGTGGAACTTCGGATGGGAGTAGCACTGTGTCAACCAAGCTTGTGAGTCTACCAAATGTTTTTCCTTTTTTTTTTTTTTATGGGGAAAGGAAATCACTTACACCAAATCCTTTCACAATTGTAATTTACCTTTTACATTTGGGACTAAATAAAATTGGGCTTGATTGAGAAGTTCTGTTTGGATGGTTGGATATATTATTATGAAGGAAAAAATGATTTAGATACTGTTCAATGCCCAATTCCTGGCACTATCACTCATGAGAGTTCCTTTCCTGTAAGCCGATTGGAGCTAAAAGTGGGTTGAAATGACTTGGGTGTTAAGTTGGAGGATAAAAATAAGCTGGTTTGAGTTTTTTGTTAGGTTCATGTGGATAATTCAGCCAATAAACCGACATTATTCTCAAAGTTCTTGTCTGGCTTCACATTTGTTTTAGTAGAATGACTTGCAAATGGCCTGAAAAACTGTTGGGTCTAGATGGATATATATAGTGTTTTTGTACATTTGCAGTAAATGTTGGACCAACATAAACCCTAAACCCTAGTTTCCCTAATGTTGTTTGCATTTTGTGTCTTCCATCTGAACTATTGATGAACACAATAATCAATTAAATAGAAATAAATATATTGTGAAATGCATAATATTATAATTTAGTAGCTTTCCCTATGTGCAGTTTTTACCAGCCAAGAAGGTAAAGGAAAAGGCTAAGAAGTTAAGGAAAGGCCGTGGTTCTGACACAATGCCTGGATCTAAGAATATTCTCCCAATGACATTTCGACAAGTGGTCCTTGACCAGTTATGGAGCTTTAATCTTGCTATATTAGCTCCTGGCTCTGAGAGAAACATGGATTTTACTGCTCCTAGAGAGGTTTGTATTTTCTTTGCCTGCTATGCCTGTGAGGTCATCAATCAGTGTGGTAACAGTATCACCTCATAAATTTAAAGATAATAAGAAATAAATCAGAACACTGTTGTCCCTTTTTCGGTTCTTATTTTGAGTTTGATCTACTCGTTTCTAATTTATGTACTAGTTGTACTTACCTTATTACACTACAGGGGGAAGTTGAGTTTACGGTGAGCTCTTCAGATGAAAAGTTTCTCTCTTCTCTCTCAGAAGCTGTTTGTACTTTCATGATAGAAAATATAAGAGGCATGGATAACAAAAACTCTAGACTAAAGAGTTCTTCTCATGACTTTTCTATTTCCATTCACACAATTGAGGAAGAGGACATTATGAATTATGTCATGAACCAAAGTGAGATTCTAAATTCAGTTGTAGAGGGCAAGCCTTCAAAGAGCTTCTTGTGGGAACCACCTTGTTATAGAATGTTGGAGAGGATTAGCAGTAGAGAATTGGTTGATCGGATGCACAATTTTTTTCCTGCTTATAGGCTTCAAGTCATGTTTGACGCTTTTCAAGAGCTGAAGCTTGAGGGATGGCATGAAGTGGCTGAGAATAGGTGGGAAGTTCTTTTAACCCACTTCCAAATGGTACATTTGTTATTTCTTTCCTTAAACTATCATTTAGGTATGTTGGTCCTGCACGGCAGTATGACTTTATTTATGGGAAGTTCAATTTAAAATCCTAAAAAACCTTGACTGTAAGAAATTAAAACAAAATTCAAATAATAAGGGAAAAAAAAACATTAGAGAGTAACATTGAAGTTGTATAGTGCATACCCCAAGTATCTACAAAGTGGTTGTTGGACTGGACAACAGTCATTTTAGTTTAGAGTTAGAGCAGTAAAACTACAAAATTGTTTATAAATCTTTTTAATTTGATGGTTTATTAGTAAGGTTTGAAATATATGAGCTTTTTATTTTGTGTGCAATTTATTGGTAATTTTTTTTACCTAGGTAAACAAAGGTTTTGCAAGTTGGTTTGTTCATACAATTTATCAAAGTAACATTCAAGTACTAATATTTGTTTGTTTGTATTTATACACAGATGGAGTTGGCAAATATTCTTGACATATATTATGAGGATCAATACACTCTCCCAACCAAAAAGCTTTTCTGTCGGCCCCTTTCAGCACCTGTGAATGCAACAAGAAACAGTGTAAGCCCGTAATATATTCTGCCTACCAGCATTTCTCAAAATTATATCCTGCACCATAGTGGGAGCACCTTTGTAACTTATTTCAGTATTAGTGTTTCTCTTCTCCAAGAGTCATACCAGAATCAAGATTCTGAATTTTATTCTGTACTATTAATGTTTTAGATTGATTTCACTTATGATCATTTTTCAATTGCCAATTATGTGCAGGGTTCTTCCCTGAAAGTACTGCTGGCAACTACCACAGGGTTCTTTGTGATTGGTTTACTAGGACTTGGTGCTCAAGTGTTTGGGGCCCACCTATCAAAGCCGAAAGTACATTCACAAGAAAGTTTTGATATTTGTACACCTGAAAAAAATTCCGGCTTTATCTATGCTACAAATATTGATCTGGTACATTTTTTCTTTTACATTTTTTGTGTTCCATTGTTCTAATTTTTTTGTAGCAAACAGGCATTTGTGTTGTGCACCCTCCCAGGAGAATAAAGGTTGTAGAACAAAGTTGTAATTGCACTTCCCAAGGATCTTGTTTGTAAAAAAGAGCTGTTTACATAAAATTAAATATATTATTAGAATTTTTATGGGATGCCAACTTTTCTGACATTTATATTGATTTCTGTTGTAAATAAATTTCAATCCAGTACTGATAAATTTTCATAGATATAACAAAATGGTACTCTTTCAATGAAAGAAAAATAAAAGAGTTTAATCAATATATGAATCTTAGCTTTTTTGTAAATAATGTCTTTGCCTGAATATCATATTTAAAGGTAAGTTAAGGCCCATCTCCGCTGGGAGAAATTAAATTGCATTCCTTGGTTGATAATGACAATACGACCATATCTGACCCAGACATGATGAATTTACATGCCTAGTTTACTCGAACTAATATTTTGTGCTTTTAATTATTAGCTTGAAGAAAGCTGCAAATCAGTTGTGAAGAAAATAAAAGAGGCACTTGGTTCTTCTGGTGACATTATGTTTGATACAAATATGGGTGCCTGGATTGGAGCTGTGCCTAATTACCTAAGGGGCACAAACCCGGTTAACCATGATGTAGGAACTTATACTGCTGAAGAGATTTCTAATGGACCTTCTGATCTGGGAAAGAAAGAACCAGAGATTGAGGATGCTGCACAGGATATTGCTAGTTTCCAGGTAAAGCATTGTTTGATTAATAACTTCATTTAATAAAGAATGATGCCACTGTATACCTATGATTTCTGTTAGTAATAGATCAACACCATTACACTGAAGTAGCACTCTTTCAGTATTTTTAGAAAAGGTCCTTGTGTTTAACAAATTTGAGGTCCCTATTGTTGGCTGGTTTTTGACAATAATGTATTATTCATCTGCACACAATCAAGTTCCCTGAAGTAATGTGACAATAATATCAATTGAAATAAATTGTTGATTCTTTCTTTGAGATAGTATATATATTGACTAAACTGTTTATTTTCCACACCGGTGCTATTCTTGTTATTGGAATGTATCAATTGCGTCATTAATGTGAAAATGAAGCCATTTCCAAGCAGCAATTTGGATTTTATACATCTCAAGTAAAGTCATGGATTTTTTTCTGGATAAATGGAAGGGGAAGTAACTGTTTGAATATATCTGTTAATTTAAGGAGTATAGACAAATTATCTTCTAGAACAGTACAATATTGTGTAGTACCTTCACTAGACCCTAACAAATGATCTTGGTGCTAACCTAGGTTGTGCTTTCAGAGGGAGGAGAAATAGTTGGGTTTCAGCCGACAAGTCGTGTTGCTGTTAGCATTTGGGCATCGCATCCATTAGCTAAGGAGTTGTATAAAGGACGTAAACTTACTCCAGGTAACTTATTTTTTCTTTTGCAGCATCAATACTTGATATTAAGGTTCAGTTTAGAGTGTTTATATTTCCTTTTTATTTTTGTTGAATATTTATTTTTTATTTCTTCAAAACTTTTTTGGCCCTCCTATAGTTCTATGACGTGGACCAATATTTTGTCTTTATAACCCAATTTGTGCTGAAGTTTTGTACTACTAATTATATGCTAGCTGCCTAGCTTATACTTTTCTTGTTAGATGAGGATCTCTGTATTAAAATATTGGCCTTAAATTTTCTGTAATAATTTTTTTTCCTGTTGTGGTTCTTGTAAGTTATAATTCTTTTGTACTCCTGTTAAAGCCCATACCTAACATTTGCCTGTGGAAAACATTAATTATCATGGATATCCCCAGAAAACCCCCAAAATGTCATAGGTTCCTCCCCTGCAAAATTTGTGAAGTTCTCCTAATACCATGCCAGCACTTAAACATCAAGCTCTTATAATCAATCTAAGTGGTATCAAATATGATTCTACTTTGAATAAAATTAGAGTTAAATTTAAAGAACTATTAAACATTATCATCCTAGTGATAAAATCATAAAATAATTATGAAGGTTATCTGTGATATTTTAGTGGATTTGCTGAAGTATACATCATACTTCTTGTTTTTCAAGGGCATGCGTGATATGTTGATGTTCTGCAGTGGGGCATGATACGCCCCTAATAAGAAAAGCTGATAATAGAATAAATTAATGTGTGGTATATGGTATACCTAACTTAACTTATAACATTTTCACTTATCCTTTGTTGGTGGATGATATGCAGGAATTTTGGAGCCAAACCTTAAGATTCCACGCCCTGAAAAGGTTGTTCTAATAGAGCTACTCATGTCAACCAATCCGGACTCATTTTTTGCATTGGCACGGCCAATCAGGGAGCCCTGTGAATTGATGTTGGTCAAGGGTTAGCTAAATGAGCCATGCACAACCTCAACATTCTCTGGGTTAACAGTAAGTGATACTCTGTAGTAAGATATTCTAGGTGTTTTTTGGTCTTTTATGAACAAAGCTATAAATGGGTAATTTTTCCTTTATAAAATGCCCTGTTTGTGCTGCATTACATCGCAATATCTCATACCATACCATTTGCCTATTTACTCTCTTTTTCCCCCCTCTAAATATCAAGTTTTTATATGGGTTGTCATTGCTCTGTTTAAATTCGCAGGTAATCTTACCTGTTTTCCTTCTCATAGGGTATACAGGGTGTTCATCTTTATTCATGAATTCTGATATTTTGTGGCCTTTCAGGGTCTGTCTATTATTTATTATTTATTTTGATTCAAACTTGTTTATTCTATTTGCTGATGCAGGCCACCATTCTACAGGAAAGAAGGCAGAATCATCTAATTTTTAACAAAACAATTGGTTGGTTTGTTTCACTTATTCTAACTGGTTCTAGTAATCGTGACTACAGTTCGCTCAAATTTTCGCTGGAATGCTCGGTTTTTTATGTATAGCATCAATGGTCTCTTAGATTATTACATCATGTCCTTCGTTATTCAAGATGCGAGAGTGAAGCTTCTGATTCATGGTGTATTAAATATTACTAATTGGATCACAATCAGTAGTTTTGGTTGATGTAAGAAAAGAGAAAAATGAAATAGCAAACGCAAGAGGATTAAAATTTTTAGGCATATGCTAGGAGATTATTGGCTTGAAAGTAGGATTTTAAAAGTTACAGATTGTTGCTTATCCAGTGAACTTTGGTGTTGCTTTGACTGTGTATGGACGTCTTCGCATAATTTTATTTAATCTGGTCATACCTTGTTTCTACTGTTGTGCTATTCAATATTATTTTGATCGAACATATTCTTCTGGTTGTGATGTATTTTTGAATATCATTGTAGTAAAACAAAAGAAGTCGTACGAACAGAAGTTGGATTAAGTGAACCTTAGGCCCAAAGATTACGATGAAATTGATGATGCCACAAAGATTAAGTAAAAGAAGATAATTGTTGCTGAAGTTAAAAACATTTATAGATAGGCCTAGAACGCTGAAAATAAAATTGCTGCTGTATGCATTTATATTTTTCATTTCTCATGCTATTTTCGATCTATTTTCCACTGATGCAGATTCCGCTTGACATGTTTAACGCTGTACCATTCCTGCCGGACTGTCGGATTAACAATTGGAAAACCCAACGTGACAAGTATGCTTATTAAACCAATCATTGATCAATTAAAAAAATGATTGTTCAAGTTTAGTAGTGTTTATCTGATCTGGTCACTCATACATGTCACAGGCTGGCATAGAATAGTCTAGTGCTTATCTATCTTATCCCCAAACAGAAGGAAACCAGACTGTCTCACGTGCTTTCCTTGTGTAGGATAGAAACCGTATCCAATGTGGCTTATATAGATGTATCATAACGTGTGGTGTTTCCACTGGCAGTAAAATAAATACGTTTAAAGACCACAAAATTATTTGGGTTTTGTATTTTGGCAGGAACAGCAACTTTTTTTGAAGGATTTATGTTCAAACATTCTAATTTTGTATCTTATTCAGTGACGTGTCGTACGAGACTATATCTCCGGACAAATAGAAAGAAAAGAATCACCGTCAGATTAAGATACAGAAATGTTCGTAGGTTTTTATTGGATTTACTATTAACTTTTGCTATGCTATGCTAGCTCTTACAATCTTACATAATTAATTTTCAAACCAAAAATCTGACTTAGTTAATTTTTTTTTAAAACAAAAAAAGTTTCAAAACCGATGATATGATATAATTTCTTCTTTTTTTTTTTTTTCTCCCAAAAAACTTTAAGATTCGGGACCAGAAGAGTTCAGCCCTGTCACGGATCTAGCAGTGCATGTCTATCTATCAACCGTGAAGACAGGAACAGAACTACCGTACTTTCTATATTCTAAACTAGAAACCTCTCTCCTAGTCTCCTCTGTTCACTTCACTTCCACTTCCCACTTCTGTCGACTCAAATTGAAATTGAGATCAAGATGGCAGAAGAATTGGAATACTTGTCAGGATTTGGCGGCCACTTCTCGTCAGAGGCCATCCCTGGCGCGCTGCCACGTAATCAGAACAACCCTCTCCTCTGCCCCCTTGGCCTCTACGCCGAGCAACTCTCCGGCACCTCCTTCACCTCCCCTCGCCACCTCAATCAGTGCAGGTTTCTTTTTCTTTTCTTTTCCAATTATAATTGTTAACAAAACATCACAATTGATAGGCTGGAACTTTGATCACCTATTAATTGATCGTCCATAATCAGTTTAATTGACGATCATGGTACTAGTTATATAGGTGATGTATTTTTGTAGGGATATTGATCAAGACATAATTGAGCTTAGTTGTAAGCTGAATCAATGGTGCTTAAATATCGCTGATTTTTTAATTTGGTAAATGAGTAGTGTTTTCTGGGCCTTTTTGTGTAATTTAACCTTGCAAATAATTGATCCTTTCTAATATATATTTTTTTTAACGTATATAGTTGGTTCTACCGAATAAAGCCTTCTGTGACTCATGAGCCATTTTACCCATGCATTCCCGGAAATAAACGCCTCATCAGTGAATTTAATCAGCAGACAACCTCAGCCACCCCAACTCAGTTAAGATGGAGGCCGGCAGAATTTTCAGAAATTCCAACAGATTTCATCGATGGGTTGTACACAGTTTGCGGGGCTGGGAGCTCTTTTCTCCGGCATGGCTATGCTATTCACATGTAATCTGATTTGAAAATTTTTTAAGTTATATTTGTTAAGATGCCAAATTTCATGGAATTGGGTTCTCAACTTTATTATCAATATGTTTTTTATAGGTATGTGGCTAACAAATCAATGGAAGGGCGTGCCTTTTGCAATGCTGATGGTGATTTTCTAATTGTTCCTCAACATGGAAGTAAGGTTTTTCCTACATCTAAGTATATCAGAAATTTTGGCTCCTATCTCATGCTTTTCCACTATCTGATCCTTTCATACTATTTTTGTTAATTATTCTATTTTGTTTTATGCTTAGTATTTGTGTCTGAATATTAGATGCTGTTTATGTTCTACAAATGACATTGGCTTATCTTTATTGTTCAAGTATGTCAAAAATAGGAAAGCAGAAGGTATAATTTGACAGATCCAATTGTTGACAAATACAGCTTGTATGGTTCTCAATCGATTATGAAATTCACTAATTTGTACATTATTTTATTGATTCCTTTTGAACTTGTGTCAAGCCCAGAGCTTTTCATCACCACTGAGTGCGGAAAACTGTATGCCCAACCTGGTGAAATAGTTGTAATTCCTCAAGGCTTTCGTTTCTCAATTGATCTGCCTGATGGAGATTCCCGTGGTTATGTTGCTGAAATATTTGGCACTCATTTTCGGCTTCCTGATCTTGGACCAATTGGTATTAAATATTTCTCTCTTAGATTGTCATTATTAATTATGACATGTTTCTTCTTTTATTTTTTTAAAATGAGGTTTAGGAAATTTGCCTATGTACGTTGATACTTTCTCAATTGCTGATTTCTGGGTTGAGTTAAGAACAACATAACCTTTCTATCCAAATTTATTTATGCCTGGTACTGTAGCATCACATAGATTAGGGGTTAATTTTTCATTATGACATTCAAGTATTTTTTGTACTTATTGGATAATTTTATTATTATTTAGGTGCAAATGGACTTGCTGCTCCAAGAGACTTTCTAGTTCCAAAAGCATGGTATGAAGATGCCTCCCATCCCAACTACACAATAGTTCAAAAATTTGGTGGAGAGCTTTTCATGGCGAAACAAGATTTCTCCCCATTTAATGTGGTTGCATGGCATGGGAATTATGTGCCGTATAAGGTATCAACAACGCTTTCAGAATCCTTTCCATTTTAAACTCTAGTGCTAGGTTACCAATTAATCACAACTGCTGCCAACAGTGATAGCGCTGAACATGGAAGGATATGGTACAGTGTTTCGAAGTTAAGCCCAATTAAGTTTGAGATTTGATTTCTAGGAAACCAAATCAAATTTATCCCAATTAAGCCTCAAATTTGCTTTTGGTTGTGTCATAAAATGAAAAAAATAAGAGAAGCAAAAGCTAAAAAAGCTGCTATTGCTTCTATAGAAGATACTAGTCGTTCGTACTTGCATAAAGTACTGAATGTTACGATACTTGTCCTCTATTCTAATCCTTGATAGCATCAATCTATAAAGAAAGTACAATCTTCCCCATTCTCAGGAGTTATCTTTTGTCTAGTAAGCTATGCTTATTAGTATTAATTCTGCATATTTTGTTGCAAACTTAAAAATTTGTCTTCAGTATGATTTGAGCAAGTTCTGCCCATTCAACACTGTCCTCTTTGACCATGGCGATCCATCAATAAATACAGGTGATTAATTTTTCTCGTGTTATCTCTGTAAAATTTGGAGCTACAGATACAGCTATTACCAGTTGAATAAGGAATGGAAATTGTGAACTATATTCTGAACTATTCAATTTGTAACTTTTGGTTTCAGTATTGACAGCACCAACTGATAAACCCGGAGTTGCACTACTTGATTTTGTGATCTTTCCACCTAGATGGCTAGTGGCAGAGAACACCTTTCGGCCTCCTTATTACCACCGCAATTGTATGACTGAATTCATGGGTTTGATCCATGGAATTTATGAGGTGAATAGTTTTGGATTAATATTATTGAACTAGTCACAGTACAGATTGATTTCCTGCTGATAATTTACTGAAAAAATAATCTTATAGGAAGTTTAAGCTCAAGCAAGCTACTCTTAACTTTCGTGTTGTAGGCTAAGCAAGATGGCTTTCTCCCTGGTGGTGCAAGTCTTCATAGTTGCATGACTCCTCATGGACCTGATACAAAAACATTCGAGGTTTATTTTCCCTTGTTGTCTTGTAACTCTTTTTTTTAATTCAAAAGATTGAAGCACTATCTGTTATTCAGATATCTTATCCAATCTGTATGTTAATCCAGTTACCAAATTATATACTGCATTCCTTTGAAGCCTTTCATGTCTATGTCCACTGTTTATTTTTTTATCATTAATTTTCTGTCTAATTATTTAATAACAGGCTACAATTAGTAGGAACAAGGTCAATGAGCCATTCCGAATTGAGGGAACACTAGCTTTCATGTTCGAGTCATCTCTTATCCCTCGTGTATGTCAATGGGCACTCGAATCTCCCGGCCTTGATAAAGATTACTACCAATGTTGGATTGGCCTCAAGTCACATTTTTCACATAACAAAGAAAATGTGGATGAAAATGGAACTAAATCCAGTGAAATACCTCGATCTTGAAGATAAGAGTCACATTTTTACTCGTGGGATGGCACAAGGGTAATCTGTCATGTTCACCATATTATGCATACTAAAACATGTTGTATATTTGTTGATGCGAACAATGTAAATAAATGAATAAGTGATCAAATCTTGGTATCGAAAGTGTTTCCCTAGAAAGAGATGAATTTGTTGAATATATAATAATTGTCAGCTATTGAAGTGTTGTGTGAGTTGATACCAGCTTCTAAGCTGCATTCGATAATTTTTGTTTCTACATTACTACCAACAAGGTATTGCTAATGTTTGAAAGCAATCTTGGAGGTAGATGAAAGTGATTTATTGTCGTTTCGGATAGTATGAAAGATGAAAATTGATAGATGATCTACGACTCATGGACAATTGTATAGCATAGACATTATTAAACGAAGTTTAAAAAGGAACCGTTATTGGAAACTTGTTATCTCAGACCTCTTTGGAAGTTTTGGTTACTCCCAAAAGGAACCGGGCCAGAAAGGCTTTTACAATTTCGGATACTGGTACCGACGCTGATCTTAACACACTTTTCTCTACCCACAACTCCACAAGAACATCAAATACGAGTATCTGTGAATCCGCCACAAAATCATTTGCACAACAGGATATTCAATAACAAAACCAGTACACAAAAGAACCTCCAAAGCAAAATCGTGACAACTAAACTCGTTTCGAGTACAGATTGAGATTTGCAATTGGAAAGGTGCATAGGCAAAGTCCAAGCCCTTTCTTTGGAGAACATGCCAGAAAGCAATCACACTACACTATACACAATAATCCCATCTCCTCGTTTGTATGCGTGGTGCTTGTTATAATAAGCATCCTTAAGCAAATATTACAGTACGAAATAATTCTTTTCCACATAGTTGTCTTTCAATACTGTCGTCATGACATCGTTTACAATTACACTATTCCATGTAAACATAAATCAGCATGATTTGATAATCCATTGTTTCTTACTACCAAGTTGTATACAATAACTAGTTAACTACCAACTCATAAATGCAAAACAAAATTTCTGTTACCGGAAATTAAAAAAAAAAAAAAACAAAACTGTTCCTAGGATAGGAGGAATTGAAAAAAAGAAAAAAGAAAAAAAATCACCTCTTAGCTCTCTTTACAGTTTTCAATTCTTTCCCTTCCAAATTCTCTGCCAAAACCTCTCTCTTTTTGGACCCTTTTTCCTCTTCCAGATCAACCTCATCATGTTCCTCCTCTTCACTCTCTTCATAGATAGGCAATGCAATCGACTCGGTTGACTTTATATGAATTGACCTTATATTATGCCATTTCTTCGGCACACATCTAATCGCAGCCTCAATTGCCGCCGCAGCATTCTCAACAACCTCCTTTCTCTCCATTGTAACCCGGCCGACTCTGACCCCCTTACAATGTCCTCCTTCCATTTCCAGCCGTGTCGAGCCGAGAATCTCCCGAGCCTTACCAGGCCAAGCCGGGCTCGACAGATTAACCGGCACCGGCTCCTTGCTTCTCCTCTTATTCTTCTTCTTGCTATAAAAAGCATCACCAAGCAGCGAAGGAAGCCGGGAAGCTATCTTACGATCAGCGAGGAACAAATCGAAGGAGTTGGACAGGTCGACAAGTGATTCACGCAACGAGTAGAGAGACCGAAGGTCGGCGAGAGAGACGATCGTAGGGGAAGGGTTTAGGGATTGAGTTTGGATTTTGGGATTGTTAGTGAAGATGCAAATGGAGGAGAAGAGGGAGTGGGGGAGAGGGAGGCGGAAGGAGAGGCGGCGACCGTTGTGAGGCGTGGATACGAGGGAGAGAATGAGGTAGATGAAGTTGTCGGATGGTGGCGCTGGGTGGCGCCGGTGCCATTTGAGGAGAGACCCAACAGCTCGGTCGATGTTTTCGAGTGGCACGGAGGAGGTGGCGGAGGCGGCGGTGGGTTCAGGCGCGAGAAGAGACATGGATATTAGGGTTTTAGCAAAGAGAACAGTCAGAGAGCTTTCAATTCAAGGTTTGTTAATGGCTTCATGCTGTTTTTGAGCTATTGAGAGATTAAAGGCTATTAATTTTGGGCTTTAGATGACATTTTGGGCCGAGATATGTGCGTTATAAAACGATAACAGTAAGCAGAAATGATATACACCATCCATTTAATTACCATCCAATACCATCCAACAGGCTTCAACAGGCCAAATTGGGCTTCAGCTTTCATTTTTCGCGTGCTGACGTCATCAAAATCGCATGATGACGTCATCAATTTTTTTTTTCCGAAAAAAAATTTTCAAATTTTTTTTTTCGCGCTGACGTCATCAAATGGACGGATTTTTGTGTTCAGTTAGTTGAGTCAAGGGTTGAGTTAAACTTGTTATGTGTTCAGTTAGTTGCATCTTAAAGTCAAATTTTCATATATATTTGTTCAGTTAAACACGTTAAGGGATGAACTTAAAGATTTATGTGTTCAGTTAGTTGCATCTCAAAATTGAATTTTCGCATTGTTTGGTTCAGTTTAACACATTAAGGGATGAATTTAAATTATGTATGTGTTCAATTAGTTGCATCTTAAAATAAAATTTTCATATTTTTTGATTCAGTTAAACCCGTTAAGGGATCAACTTAAGATGTTATGTGTTCAATTAGTTGCATCTCAAAATTGAATTTTCACATTTTTAGGTTCAGTTTAACATGTTAAGGGATGAATTTAAAGAGTTTATGTATTCAGTTAGTTGCAGCAGAAATTTGATTTCTGTGTGAAAATTAAAATTTGATTTCAGTAAACTCCATGCATCAGTAAAAACAAGCAAAATCAGATAAAGAAAATTAGAATGTGATCTCAGTAACTCCATGCATCAGTAAAAAGAAGCAAAATCAGAAAAAGAAAGTGGATATTATGAAATTACTTTCACATACAAACAAGCAAAATCAAGCGTAGTCAACCCACTAACAAATATTCACCTACGTCTCTCCTCTCAACAATAATAAATCCTGAGCCATCTCCAAAACAAGAACAGATCCATTTGATTTTTTTTCTTTAAAAGAAAAAGAAAAACGAAATAATAACAAAATTGTATTGATGCATCTTCGTAGAATAGTATGGTACAAAAGAAAGGAACCAATGTATCGGAAAAGTGGTTATTTTTGCGAAACAAAGGGCTTGTCTGTTAACACCTAATTTACTTAATCTCAGAAAGAAATAATCAAACCAAAGCTTTTGCCTGAACCGAATAAACCCATCTCTCTTAATTACGAATTAAACCAAGTTTTGTGTCTTTGGCTTGTTTCTAGACCACATCGTCGGCGATCTGTACGGCTCAGGTGAACTTGCATGAAGAAGAGAGGCGGCAGCGAAATGAGTTCGGTCGGCGGAGGTTGGAAGGAGAGAGAACAACGACGGTGGAGAGATGGACGTGGCAGCAAAATGATTTCAGCGACTAGGGTTTGTTGGAGTGAAAGGGGAGTTGGAGGGATATAAATAGATTGGGCCAGTCGCTGGGCCTAATCTGGCCTGTTTAGAGCCTATGGATGGTTGGATGGTAATTTGAAGGATGGTGAGTAGTAATTACCAACAGCAAGGTGAATAACATTTGCAAAAATATCGGGACTGATACACACCATCCAGTGATTTCCCATCCATCCCATCCATGGGCTTGGACTGGGCCAGCGACCTTCCGCACATGATGACGTCATCATTTCGCTCGATGACGTCATCATTTTTTTTGCGTGAATCAGCGAAAATTCTGAGCGTCGTGACGTCATCAATTTGCTTGCTGACGTCATCAAATTTTGTTGGTTTAAGTGTTTTAAGGGTTGCACTTAATGATTTAAGTGTTCAGTTAGTTTCATAAGAAAATGCAATTTGCGAACTTTTTACTCAGTTAAATGTCTTAAGGGTTGAACAAAAACAGTCTAATTGTTCAATTAGTTGCATCTTAAAATCGAATTTTCGTATCTTTTTGTTTAGTTAAACACGTTAAGGGATGAACTTAAAGTTTTATATGTTCAGTTAGTTGCATCTCAAAATTGAATTTTCGCATCTCAAAATTCAATTTTTTCGGAATTTTTTCAGAAATTTCTGGATACTGACGTCATCAAATGTACTGGTTTATTTGTTCAGTTAAATACCATAAGGGCTGAATTAAAAGTTGTAAGTGTTCAGTTAGATGCATCTGAAAATGGAATTTTCGTACTTTTGTGTTCAGTTTAATACGGTAAAGGTTGAACTAAAAGGTTTATTTGTTCAGTTAGTTGCATCTGAAAATGGAATTTTCGTACTTTTGTGTTTAGTTTAATACGGTAAAGGTTGATCTAAAAGTTTTATTTGTTCAGTTAGTTGCAGAAGAAATTTAATCTCTTAGTTAACATTTACAATATACAAAGTGAACACATATAATGACTAACTGATCTATTATTTCAACAAACTGAACAATTATATTAACAATAACATCCAATAGAAATAACATCCACTATTAATAACATTCATTATTACAACAAATAGAACAATTCGCTGGAGCAATCACAGTCGAGGACTTGCACACGGATCAACTGGAGCAACATCTCCTTTACTAGCACTGCCTCCAATTGGCACTCCTACTTCCCAAAACAAAAACTAAATCATAAACATACACGACAATCATCATGCAACTTTTATTATGTTGCATGTCTCTCATACACGGGTAAATCTGATATCCCAAATGAGAGCAACAATAATATAAATTTAAATAACCAAAAATCACTAATCCAAACAAGAATTTAAATTTTTTCAGGCACTAACAGCCCCTTGGATTTCAACTGCTTATACATCCACTGCCAATTCTCAGGCAGCACCTCTCCACCAAGCGCACGAATAACCGAACCCCCACTGCATGCCCCCATTTGGCAACAATCCTCCAAAGGATAATACCAACAATAAAAATTGCTTTTCCCAATCGTTCTTTCTCTATCGCATATCTACTAGCAACACCAAAAAACTCTACATGAAAAATTTATCCAGAGTCCATAAAGCATTTCAAAGAAACTAAAATCTGACATTAAATTTAAAGAACAAGGTTAGAAATGCAAATTTACCGGCAAAGGAAGTGGAATCAGAGATCTCGAATCCGATCCCACAAACGCCATAAATCCCTTCTTGATTTCATGCGCGGTGTTCACGACCGCCACGACGGCCAGAATAGAACTATGGCCGAGATCTGGGGTTTTGCCATTGTCGATTCAACAAAACTAAATGTGATCAGTAACAGATCTACTGAGATGGGATAAGGGAGGAATATAAAAGATGTTTGACACAGAAATCAATCAATCAAAGAAATGAAAACAAACCTATAGTAATGAAATGGATCGGATCACCTCTGGATCTCAGCCAGCGCTGCCGCAGAGGCTCCGCATCGCTTCTGCCTCGTTCCCACACAACGCCGACACGACGCACTCTGCTAGCGCGCGATTTAGATGGCGACACTGCGCCACGCGCCGCCGCGTGTCGCGCCCCGATAGGCGGTGGCACTCCGTCTGAGGTCGCGGAGAGGTAGCGGAGGATGTCCGATGTCAGAGACTAGTGGGTAGCGGGGATAAATGGCGGGGATGGGTGACGGCCGTGCAGAATCGCCTCTCTCTCTCTGGCTAGGGTTTGAATTGAAAGAGGAGGTTGGGAGATATAAATAGTTGGGCCAGTCGCTGGGCCCAGATTTGGCATGTTTGGAGCCTGTGGATGGGATGGATGGGAAAAGAGGGGATGGTAGTAACCAATTCTGCAAAAATATTCTCTAGATAGCCCATCTATCTAGTCTAGCATTTTCTAAAAAGTTTTTGGGAAAATTAGGAACGAAGGTCCTACAAGAAGCAATTTCTATTCTTCACAAACATTGTGACATGTAATAAGATACAAAATAGACGGTGGCAGGCCCCGCAATTATTGATTGGAACGTGCATGTGCCAATTATATGGCCAATGCATGGTGTATTGGTGTATTATTTTGCAGACAGTGCCAAATTATGGACTGTTCAATTTTTCTTAACCATTCAAAATGAGAGGTGGGTGTTTAGCAAGCAGATAATAATAATGACTTTATGACTTTAGAAGGGAGATATTAACTTCCTTTAAACTGTTAGAATGTCTCAAAATATCATCACTCTGGTTCTTGACTTACCTTCCAGAAAGAAGAATTACGAAACTTTATGATCTATTTTACTTGACCTCTTTGCAAATATAAAAACTAGGAAATTCCTTGCTCGCTTTTGTATAATTGTATGAAAAGAAACAAATGACGATTTTAATGTTTGTATTAGTAGGCAGGCTGTCTGATATTTTCCAGTAGTAAAAAGGAAATTACTCCAATGAATAAATTACCACCTCAATTCTGAAATTGACTGCCTTTATTATATGAATTTCTCAACAAAAACATTATGCACAGACAATAAATTCAACTCGTTTTAGATACCAGTGCAGGTTCTGGGGTTTATTCTAGGAAGTGATTGTGTGGAGGTGAACGTTTAAGTAGTGGAGGTGTAATTTTCTCATTTGATAAATGGAAAAGTGGTGGGAGTTTCTCCCACTTGTTACAAAAAAAAAAAAATAAATAAATAAAAATAAAAATAATAATAATACATTCAGCTCGTTGCGTTCACCAACTTGGTTATGGCTGTCGAACTCTCATCGCACTCGAAATCGTCGTATCTTCTGAACACCTCTGCTAAAAACAAGCATGCTGTCCAGACCACATAATCCTTTGCAGCACATTGCTTATTGTCAGGTGATGGCGTCCCAGTCTGAGGACCATTCGACCAGTAAACATAATTGAGCAGCTCCTTCCCTTGGTCGCCCATAAATCGGGTTGGTACGAATGACTCAGGATCCTGGAACACTGTCGGATCGCGCATTACCAGTGGCTGGTATCCACATAGGAGCTCCCCTTTGGTTACCTAGTATCACAACAAACACAAAGGCACATTAATTAATTTAATATTATGAACATGGATTATTATTTCGTTAAAAGTTGAACTACAAAATGTAAATTAATTTTGACAATCCTCCAAAGCTATACAATCCGTAACAATTGATTATCCATCTAATAGTTAATCTAACTTTAGTATATTAACATGTCGAGATAAAATGAGCATACTATTCTCGATTAATTCCTTCTTATCCTGATACTTTCATGGATTCTAATACGTCACAATTTTTTATATCAAATATAATTCAGTTAAAAACATGTCATGTATTTGTACATTTGTACATATGTAATAAACCGAGTTGCTTTTTTTTTAATATATATATATATATATTATTCTACAAACTAAACAAGAAATAAATTGTAAACATTTTGAATTTTGAACTATAAAGGTTTGCTTCTCACAATCAAAATTTTAGCAGCTCCTTTTTCGGGAAAATCCTGTTGCTATAATTGCTCGTGAAAATGAAAGAGCTAACTACATACCTTGAATGCGGCATCATTTGAATTTAGGACAAAGTCATTCCTTGCCCGGCCATATTGAAGCGGGACCGGTGGATTCAATCTTAAAATCTCATACACTGTAGATTTAACAAGCTCCATCTGCTGTACAGCTTCAAACCCCAATTCACCTCCTGTGCTTTTTAGTACTCTCCTCACCTCCTCCCGTAAATTCTCACGCAATTTGTTCTTGTCCCTACCAATTGTGGTGATCAAGCTTGGGAAAAACACCGTGAAGCCTCCGAAGGCATTGAACCCAAGCACAAAGAGTATGTTATTGATTGCCTCATCCTTCGTCATGCCATACTCGCTTGTGGCTCTTCCTAAAACTTCTTGTCCTTGCTTCTCTACAAAGTTATAGAGCTTCTTATATGGGCCACTGACGAGTACAGACGGGTAGGCAAATGAGTGCAGAAAGATTTCCTCCAATGGTTGAAGGACGCCTATCTTTGCAATGGGCAGCAATTGCAATGCAAGCCATGTATCTAGCAAAGCAAAACCATTTTCTCCAATAACTGCATCTGTCGATGGATCCGCTCCGACAATGCTTTTGGTTAGAAAATTGAAAATGCACTTCTGCAGCGGGACGAAAAAATTGGATGAGGCAGCACCTATTATAAATTCACAGATATGTAAGGATTCATGAAAACATAGCTAGTGATAGAAATTTGAAAATTTTAGAGTATGTCTCCACAAATATCCAAAAACATAACCGTCTACCAAATTAAGTATAATACCGCTCAAATTATCACATTACCCTTGGAGAGGTCCCCTTCAATTGTTGAAAGCATGATACCAAGATTACTGATGAACGCATCAACCCAAACCTTGGCACTGCGGCGAAGCAGATCAAGACAGAAGGACTTGATGCGACCATGCGTTTCCTCAGATGTGTCTTGGTACACAACAACACGAGTTCCACCTGTGAATGACACACTGGGCATGAAATCACCAACTAGCACGTCACGCTTGTCAACAAGTGCTGGGTCAAAGAGGGCACTGAAGGATGTGCAATCAAGCACTGCCACTACACGTGGATCGACACTTGTGAAGAAAGGAAATGTCGGGGGCATGTTCACCCGAAAGACGGTGCTTTTAAGATTGGCCATGCGACTTCGAAAAAATGTCTCTGGACCCTGAAACCAGAAGTAGTCAAGTCGATCCTTTAACGGGCCTAGCACCGGAAGGCCATAGTTGCCTGGTATTGGCCTTGTTGGCGGTACACTGGTAGTGACAGTGGACATGGATATGATTGGTCTCATGATAACTTCTTTTCTTATGTTCCCCTAATTTGAGTAATTTCTATGTATATAAATTGTTGGTAAGAGTGGAGTATTTGACCTAGCAATGGCTTGATTGATGCATTATTTCAAACATGTGCTTTAATTGATGTGTTGAGAGATATTTCGTTGATTCATTGAGTCTTGGCTTTTGAATTGGCGTGTTCTCTTTGAAAGAGACAGTGCCAATTGGTCGACTGCTCGTGATACATGATCAAACGCCGAGTAAATTGTACCGTTCAAGGACCATTCGTAACCAATAGGGATCACTCAATAGATATTTAAGATAAGGTAGATTTGTCTTTTTCTATTTTTGAGCTTAAATGAGGGTCCGTTGAAATACAATATATGCGAAAAAAAGGCTAGATAACAGTGCTGAAGAAAGCACATGATCTGTTAGTAAATTATGTTCACAATGAAACAAATTTAAACTGTTTGAAAATTATTCTAGTCAGTTCCACTATTTAAATAGTTTTCAATTTGGTTCGTTCATCAATTTTACTTTTCTATATAAGTTGTTATCTACTAAACATTTATAATTAGGGCAATGACACAATAAAAATATTAACAATAGTAGATGATGATGATGATGATTAAATAATATTTCATATTTGTAATAGCGACAACAAACTACGTACTATAATAATAATAATAATATGAATTGCACTATATATGGTGTTTTGCAAAGTAAAATATGCTGGTAGCCTCTGAAATTTCAATTTTGAAATTTAAATGACAACTATGAATCATTTAATACAATATATAAAAAAATATTTTATGATTGATTAAAATTGCTTAATAAGATCTACCTATTGTATGGTTCAAATCAGCTGTTCAAATTTCGAAAATTTTAATTTCTACAGGAAAAAAATACTGAAATGCACAATTTACTTTGTAAGGGCTTGTTTGGATGGTTGGGAATAGTGGGAATAGGCACTCTTCCCACTCTTCCCACTCTTCCCACTCTTCCCAATAACACTCTTCCCAACAACACTTTTCTCTCTACTTTTTCACACTTCCCAACGCTATTCCTAAACTCACCATCCAAACAACATAGGAATAGCACTCTTCCCACTCTTCCCACTCTTCCTACTCTTCCCATTTTTTCACACTATTTCTACTATTCCCAACCCATCCAAACAAGCCCTAAAGCACTACATATATATACATTGTCCAACGAGGAAATACTATCGATCTAAACAATGGTTGTATAGTAAAATAATTTGTATTGGCAGAAACGACATAGTAGGAAAATGTATATGATCTACCTATTTTATGAAAACCTATGGTGCATTGCAATGCACGGAAGCTTCGGCGCATACTGATCCAAACTCTTCGATCTGGTTCGAAATGACCGATCCAAACCGTCCAATATGATCTCCCTAATGAAATTCCTTGCTGACCAAATTTTATATTTTTTGGATTTTTTTTACTATTTTTTCTGAATTTTAGAAAATCGCTAATCTAATTTTTTCTGAACCGTTAAAAAATACTAGCTTTTAAAAATCCGAAAAAAAATACTTAAAAATTTTGAAAAAATGTAAAATTTGGACGGCAAGGATATTTCATTAGGGAGATCATATTGGACGGTTTGGATCGGTCATTTCGAAGCCGATAGAAGAGTTTGGATCAGTATGCACCGAAGCTTCCGTGCATTGCAATGCACCATAGGTTTTCTTTTTATAAATACATATACTAGATTTATAAAATCTTCTTTTTTCACATTACATATTCTAGAGTTTGCGCGCATAAATTGACAACTAATTGAATGGCTCTTCTGCAAACTAAGTTTTTTGTAATTTTATTTTTATTAATAATGCGCTCACGCCAGCCGATCAAAATAATAATTAGGCAATCTAGCATTGATTTTGTACTATTGAATAATTTAATTAATTAATTTGAAACAGGCAAACTAGCATTATGATATATACCATCCAAAATTTTATATAAACTAGCTTTGTATACGCGCTTCGCGCGTGAGGTGTTATTGATGTCTGGCCAGTTAAGTTTGGAGGTGGGAAAGTGGAAAATAATACACAAAGGATGAACTTGATTAACATGATACATCTATCAATGAATATCATTTAAATTACGTAAATATTGATATATAAATTAATATATTAAAACTCTAAAAAATATTAATTTATTACCTAATTTTTGAAGACAATCCACAAAATTTAATACAAACAAATCTAGAAAAATCTTATAAACAACTAAACAAAAGTGGAAAGAAATGTATAAAAGAAAAACCTATATCACTTTGATTTCATATAATTTTTGTTGATTCATATAATATCATAAGAATATATTATTATAAGATAATTATAATTACTAATAGTCATATTTAAATATTTCAGGAAAAATATTGTGTTAAAAATAATTTGTGTCTCGAAATAAAAAAAAAATATTTACAATTTAGATGAAAAAAATTAGTATTTTGTTACGCGCTTCGCGCGAGATGTTTTGTTATGTTAATTAAGGAGGAGTAAAAAAATTAGATTGATTTTCTTACGTATATAAAATTTTATAAATCAACAAATTTTGGAAAGGTTTAGAAACAATGAAAAACAAAATTATATTTATGAAACAATAGAATTGAGTAATCAGATTTAGAAATTTGACAAAAATATGTTAGAACTCTTTAACTATGAAATTTTATATTGCAGGGTATTTCATTTTTTTTATGAAGGATATAAAATTTTATGGTCAATTGAATTAATAAATGTCCTCAAATAATTTTAAAAGCACCAACCATATTCCATATTTCATATAATTATATGATTAAATTAAAAATAGCTCAATAGCACGATTGAATTTGTTATAATCTTCACATCATTTATATAAAATTTCATACACTAATAAAGTTGTAAATATCTTAGAATAATTAAAAACCTAATGACATTTATGAAATTACGGAAATTCAATTTTTCTGAGATTCAAAAAATTATTTAAAATATTTATAGGTTTGTAACTTTAAAATTTTACATCAATTAATTGTTCATATATTTTTGAGCAAGTACATAAATTTTCATAGCCAAATGATTTATTCAAAGCCTCCAAATAATTTTAGAAACTTTTATGCATATTAAATTTTATGAGATTCATAAAATTATTTAAAATACTTTCTAAGTCTATAATTAAAAAAATTTACATCTTTAAATCCTTTACATTTTTATAAGCACACACATAATTTTTCATAGTCAAATGAATTTTTAAATGTAGCTAAACAATTTAAAAACTAAACTATATTTAATCTGAAATTTCTAAAATGGAGGTGTCCATTGTTTTTTCAAAATGAAGATATGACTTCATCCAAAGTTACTGTAGATAATGTACCCAACATTGTAGTATTGTTTGATGATTAGGACGTTGTGATGCAATGCCCGTCCAAAAATATCTCAAGTGCAAGATATTATGCATGTAAAGTGAGAAATTTAGGAAATACTTTGTTAATTTTGTTGTTATGCGAGAAGAGAAGTCCGCATGTACAAGAGATTATTTCCAGAGTTTAGGTTTCTAAACTGCGAACTTCTCTCCAGGGGTTGAAATTCAAAATCACATCTCGTGTTCTCACTTCTCACACGCTTCAGATATTTTGCGTTTAATAAGCATTGAAGGGTCAGTTAATTTTAGTCATATAGTCTACTTGACAATCATCCACACAAAAAAAAAAAAAAAAAAAATCGTGCTTAAAGTAAACGTTAACAATTTCTTATAATAATAATATTTTAAGTGGAAAAATAACAACTAAAATTTAATGTAAAAGAAATGCTAGAGTAATTTGGAGTATAACCTAATAAAAGCCTAACTATGGCTAGGAGAAATTAACCAGCCCAAACAGCTCCTGATTTTTTCTTCAAATGAGGCACAACAACATAAAATTTGAAGATTATAAAATAAAATGAAAAAAATCAGACGGCCTAAACCAATGGTTTCTTGGTAGCTCTGAAATTACTTCATTTGTTGATTGTCTCTTGTATCAATATAATTGAAACGTTTTAGACAAAATAAGATTGCTTAAACAAAATTAGAAGGCCTCAGATCCGACCCGTCTCGTTAAAGATGAGTTCACAAATTTTGCATTTAGTAAAATAAATTATTGAAATCAGTAAAATCTAAACGCACGAATCTCAAACCTATTGGTTTACTATAAACGGTCCAGATCAAGATACAAACTGCCTATTCAGATTTTCGTACAATTAAACTAGAGGCTGGATAGGAATATGATCGAACCCAATAGCACGCCGTGTTGCGGGTCGGAAACGCTGCATCAAATCATGTGCCGATCTCTTCGTGAGAAAATGGAAGAGTCGTGTACTTCGCTTGTTTCATTTTGTATAATAATTAAATTGGGTTCCTTTACGTCGGATTCAATTTGGATCTTGCTCATCACCTAAGCAAACTGATAACTTGTTGGTCAAATCTCAAAAGCGAGAGAATTTAACAAAGAAAGTTGAAAGAAAGGTTCTCCTCTTACTGACCGTTTGCCATGTTATCGGATCTCTTCCTTAAACCAGGTACTAGTTTACTACTCTGAATGCTTATCGTTTTTCTTGTTTGGGTGGTGCATATTGTTTGATTCTTGTACAATGAGAGTACACGTTGAAAATAGAAACAACAGAAAAAAGACAGGCGCTTAAGTATGTATAGGTAATGCACGGTGGGTGTTTGATGGAATGTTTCAATGAGCTCTGGCAGAAGTAGCACCTGTCATTTAGGTCTTGTTGTTCAACATATAAGTTAACTGTACACAATGTGAATTTTTAGATGGATACCTTGTGTTCATTGCATCTACAGGAGCATTGAACTCTGTTTGCTTATTGCACATGATGATTATGTTCGCTTCTTTTTTATACTCTTTATGCTAGCATTGGAATGCAACAGGGCTTTCTTTTTAGTGTGTTAATAGTAAATTTTAGTGATTAATGTTGTTTATAGAACTTAGCTGTTGTTAGCGAAATCTGGTAACATCTGTTGCTTTTTTTATCATAAAAAACATATATATTCTTTCATTTATTTTCCAGTGATGCTGCTCTTTCTTGGCCTATTAACTCAGACTTGTGTACTTGACATTTTAACAGGTGTTAAGCTTCCGTTGTACACTTTTAGCAATAGTAATGGTGGTTATGCTTCGAATTATTTTGCTGAGAAACAACCTTGCTCTCCATTCCTTGATGCACTTTTCAAATTGGTAAATGGCAAGGGCTCTTATTGATGTGATAGTTAACACCATTCAGTTAAAGAAATAAATTTTCTTTTTTATTATTTTCAGTGGGAGGAACGGAAGAGCAGGGGCTTGTTCCACCATGACATTACCAATTGTCCAATGAAGGTATGAAGTTTGATTTCTGTAACCTTGAATCATACTATGCATGCCATGTCTTGTAAATCATTTACCTTGCCAAGAGACATGACCCATCTACACTAGATTAAGTTACTAACTTTGGTTTGTATCCAAATTTTAGTTTGTTAAACCTCAATTTTTGCCTCATGTTTTGTGCTGAAGCAAATTGACAGTATTGTCCTTGTGGTATATTGATTACTAATTTTTTTATAATATTGTATTTACATAATTTTACTCTTTGTAGATTCTACAAGGTGAACGTGGATTTATCACCACACTAGTAGAAGGGCGTGACCAAAAGAAAAGGCCTACTGAATTCAAAATTGATCAAGTGCTTCAACCATTTGAAAAAGAAAAATTCAACTTTACAAAAGTTTCAGAAAAGGAAGTTATCTTCCTGTTTGAACAGGGCAAGACAAGTGGGACTGGATATTTTGAATGCAGCAGTGCCACTGATGACTATTATTCTCCAAATGCTATTCTGATCAATGTGCGTATGCACTGGAATCACTTGGAATTTTATTTTTGGGAAATCATATATCTATTTCATTCAATCGCATCGTTACTTGCAATTTGAATTATAAAATCTTAATTTCTGGCCCAACGCATGTACTGTCGTCTTGATGGAGTCAAGTGCTTAGGGTCTTGTTGTGGAAAATTTTATTCTACAATTGGAGTCATTTTCCAATTGACCTTGCTTCAGTCCTGGTCAATTTAGCCTTCAGGTTGTCTAGTGTTTGTCAGATTTTTGTTGGCTTCTCAAACAAATTTGAGATTTTAAGCATTTAGGGTTGTTTAACATGTGAACAATGCTTTTCAATAGTTGTTTGTTATTTCCTGATTCAATTGTTTTTGGGCTGAGCTTGGTTTGGTTTTTAGTTGAGTTGGGTTTAATATGGTCAAAAGGTTTTGAGTCCACTGGCTATTTTGGATTGCTTAGATTCTGTTTGTATGGTTCTGGAAAAAAAGGAAATATATCGTCAAATTTTGTTACAATTAAAACAAAATAATTCCTTGAAAAAAATATTTGGGTTGAATTTGGGTCTTACCATAGCAATAAGGGTATGAAACCATTTAGGTCATATGGTGTTATGGTACCATATGTCTTTCCTCTGCTGTAACTTCAAAATCAAACTGAAAAAACTTAATACTACTCGTAGCTTTTTTGTAGGTTAGCCCAATTTGTTATGGTCACGTGCTTTTAATCCCTCACTTGCTAGACTGCTTGCCACAAAGAATGGATCGTGACAGCTTTTATCTGGCTCTTTGTATGGCAAAGGAAGCTGGAAGCCGTTATTTTAGAGTTGGTTACAACAGCCTTGGTGGTTTTGCCACCATAAATCATCTCCACTTCCAGGTTTGTACTATGTGCCTTAAACTTGATTGCAAACCTATTAAAATTTATGCAATTTGATGAATGGTAAAACATGCAATGCCATCATTTCTCATAGGCATCATACTTGGATTTTATAGAGATGTGAAATGTTAGATTCCATTTCTAGGAATTGGTTGTATTGTTTTTCAGTATTGTTAAGTTAATTACATTGTCAATTCCTTATAACCCAAGTTGGTGTATTGGATATATACTTTACTGAGACTTTTCCTGGCAACTCCTTTTTTTTTTTGTTCATTTGTTTATTTTACTTGAAAATTTGGATCTGTGGCTGTAGTAAATAAAATTTGACCCAAACATTAATTAAGAATTCCAAGAGAACATTTTGATTTTCTTACTGGTACTATTTTTGTATATTTGCACCACAACTGTATCTTCTGGGTCTGGTGCTGGTTGGGACCAATGGAGAACCGTACTATCCCATGGTTCAAAAGTATGGAATACATAAAAATGTCATGCAAACTTACTTCCAATACAGGCCTATTACTTGGAGGCAGAATTCCCAGTTGAGAAGGCTAAGACTAAAGAGATCCAAAGTTTAGAAACCAAAGTAAAAATCTCTGAACTGACACATTATCCTATCAGAGGCCTTGTCTTTGAAGGAGAAGCTAGCGTTGATGATTTGTGTGATGTTGTTTCCTTATCTACTGTTTTGTTGCAAGAGGAAAACACACCTTTCAATGTTCTTATATCTGAGTCGGGAAAAAGAATCTTTCTTCTATTACAGGTTTCACTTTGCTCTTTAGCTGTTAATGTATTTTTTTTTTCGTTTTGTTCTTCTTTGGTAGACTTTTCTCCTTGTATTTTTAGTTTCTAGGATTAACTATAGACTTCATTGCACTTTGTGTTATGACCAATAGCATTCTTACTACTGGTGCCCTGTAATACAATGATCCATTCTCGTACCTGTTTGAGATCTTCGATTGGCTATATAGCAAAGTCAACATGATTAATTCTAATAGAGAGTTAATTTGTGTTTATTTTTTGTATTGCAGTGCTATGCCAAAAAGTTGGCATTAGGACAAGTGAGGCAAGAATTCGTAGAAACACAAATCAATCCAGCTGTTTGGGAGCTAAGTGGCCATTTAGTACTAAAACGAATGAAAGACTATGACGAAGCAACTGAGACGAGCATATCTAATTTTCTGGCTGAAGCTGCTTTGCCCGAAAACCAGTTCCAGGAGGTGAAGAAACACATCTTGAGTTCCGTTCTGCAAAAGATTTGCAAATCATAAACTTTTGTAATTACTGGCCAAGGAAAATCTAGCACTAAGTTGAGGAGCTGCTGAAATCAATTCTGAAGACTCTATTGCATTACCTGATATCATAAAAAAAAGATTTGACATAATTCTTCAATTTTGACATTAATTGCTGGACTAATGAATTTTTCCCTATATGTTCTAGCTAGTTGCTGTAGTTGATTCCAAAAATAGCTAAGCAACTCTTATGACACTCTAGAAACGTATTCAGACCAATGGGTCGTTATTACACCTTATCCTCTGATTGTTTGAAGAATTATGCTTTGTTGACTTGGAATGGAAACATCCGCATGCCGTTAGTCCGCTACTCCACTGAGATGCAACTTTAGCATTCAACCCCAGGCAATATTTATTAATTATTTTATCAATTAGTCCATGTTCTTACTTCGTTTTACAGTTATGAAAACCGAACGAGTTGCGTGGTGTGGTGTGGTGCAATCTTACCATCTTTTTTCAATTAATTGAAATGTAGTTAGTTACACCCCTTATAATTTAATGCTTCTTTGACAAAGAGATTTTGTAGGTACCTGAGGAATTTTATTGAAGTGTGGAAAAAAAGTTTAGTCTATGGAGTATGGACTTCGGGCATTGTTTTTGTGCATTTTCTTCCGATGCCGTAGAGCACTCTCAATATATATTTTTTTCCTTATTCAATTTTAGAAATAAAACGAAAGGCAAATTGTAGTAATAAAATACGAGCTCAAACATTGCATCATCTCAAATAGAATATATTTCTTCAGATCAATATTGAAGTTTTTTACAAGAATGAACTGTCACAAAATTAGACGAGAATCTGTTGAAGTCAGATTCTTGCGTAATTTGTATGGTTCAAAATTTCGATTGGGAATATCTTATTGAAACCATTTTATAAATAAAAAAAGGAGTAACTCTCATCGAGATTAGATTAAAAAAAAAATCTATATAAAATTGTGTAAATCAATATATAGTTAAAGTCACGTTGCGAACGCTACACTTCAAACCTTACAATTATTTTTAATATAAATACCCGCCATCAAAGTTTTCCCTTCGTAGACTTTTTGTTTTTTTGGGTCTAATGTCATAAAATTGCCCCCACAGAGTGTTGTATTTATCTCGCCTCCGCAAAATCTGGATCAGTTCAGTCCAAAGGATACGTGAGACGACTTGTAATGTGGTCTTCGTCGATTGATTATTCTGCCTATATCATTTCTAGTGCTGCCAGAAGAATGATGCTACTTGTTAGTCTTTTTGTTGACTTGGACTGGAAAAACTGAGTGTCACAGTACTCAAGTCCACAATGGTGATTGGTGCGCATCAGCATCCATGCCCAAGAAACTTTATCAATTTCCTCTTTTATTACAAAAACCCTACCTTTTTTATTCTCTCTTTTTTGTTGATGAATTGTGTTGGAGACCAAAAATCTTATTTGATTTTATACTTCTTTTGGCGACAAAATGTTATAATATCAAGCTTATTTAAGTGGACTCTGGTCTCTGGACACTTTCATAAATGTCTTTCCAGTGACTTTTATTTCTTATTTGGTTTTATGTGTAAGAAAAAACTCTTGTTGTTGATATTTGCCTGGAACTGATGAATTATATTTGGAGTCTAAATAAGCACCGCAGCAAATTGCAAATTCACTGAGGATATAAAACTAAGATCCTTCCAATACATGATAACGACCTCCGAATTCCCAACTATGGACTAGTTCAAATTTTCCTTTTTCTATTGCTGGAATTAATTTAAAATGAAATTCATTCTCTATATAAGTCCTATAGCTGAAGAGTAAAGAATGTGCAGAAAAAGAAAGAGAAATAACAACATTGCCTCCATGCCTTTCTTCCTTCAGCAAATCTTACTAATTTCTCTCACTTTTCTCATATTCTCTCTTGATGCCTCTTTGGCTGAGCCTCTTAGTGTGACCTCATACAGTCAACATTGCGATGCCAATGCATCACAGCCAACTAGGCTACTATTCAGTGCTTCCGATTCCTTCAGTATTTCTGATGGCATTTTCTTCGGTGGCGGCCATCAACTCAAAAACTTCCTGTTCCCTCCACCTAGCAAAGGCATCAACCGGTTCTTTGACACCACCATGCCCAACCTCTTTTACTTCCAGCCTACTCAAGTGCACCTAACCCGTGACAACGGTATCCTTAAACTTGAAGGAACTCTTGTTCTTCAAGGGGGATATGCACGCATAGAAAGCAAAAGTCATCCTGGACGATATCACCATGAGCGCCGCAAAGTTATTTTCAAGTTTTTGGGTTTCTGGTCTCAATACACCGGGAAACTTTGCATGGTAGGGCTTGCCGATTATCAACCTTCTGATGAAGATCACATTGCTGATGCTCGCTCTGCAGTCTTAAAACTAGATTTTCCAAAGACATCAAACATAACAACAAGTGTAATTAATGGTACTATTACCAGCACAGCCTTGGGATCCTCTCCGGCCTACTTTGATACAATCTCTCTTCAGGCCTACGAGCAGAAGGCTTACAAGTATACTATCACATTGCATGCACAAGAGTCCTGCTCTGACCTTCCCGAGGCCGGATCTGTAGCCACAGATGTTGAGTCGATTTGTTCCAATTTGGAGAGCTTCATGCGTGGTGAGTATTTTTCATCGAGGAAGCTGGTATCTCTTCTCGGCTTTGAATATATTTCTATAAGCCAACTGAAGTGCTCTAGTAGTGGAAGAGTGCATATGCTAATGTTGCTCTCAAATCAAGGTGCATACTTCCGTCGCAGTACACATCTTCAACCAGGGAAGTCCCTGGTTGCTGAGGGGATTTGGGACCACCAAAAGCACAGGTTATGCCTCTTAGCTTGTAAACTGATTTGGGAAGAAAACCATTCCTCCGCCAGACCGAAGATTGGAGGTTGCAATCTTGGTCTAGCTATCTGGTTTACTGCCACTTTCTCATTGAGGAATCGTAGTGCCATAATTGGCCAGATTTGGAACACAAGCGATGGGGGTAATAACCATGCCAATAGAAAGGTTGTTCCTTTATACAGCACAAACAATTTAAATTTAGTAGTTCCAGGATCGAAGTATGAATATACAGAAGTAGACACTGCTAAAATGTACTGTACTATAATTAGCAATCCTGACCATAAAATAAAGAAGAGGTACCCCGATGCATCATTGCATAGGGATATGAGTTTCGATGTCAACGTTCTTGACTCAAATGGTAAATCTGGATGGGGGAGGATAGAACAAGTTTCTGTTGATGATACCTATCATGGCAACCCAAATGGAGGTTTCTTTCAAAGTGTTTATATTGACACCTACGATATAAACACAGCCTCCTCTTCAAGGCAGGCCAAGCAGAATCGGACAATTTGGAATGTAGGGTATGCTCTTAGTTACAATGTTTGGAGTAAAAAGTTCAGGGAGTTCGTGCAGATCTCAGCTGAAGGAATCTACAACTCAACAACAGGTACACTCTGTTTGGTGGGTTGTAGGTTACCAACCTTCAAATACATGAACGGTACAACTGCGGAGGATGGAAATTCAACAATAGACGATGAAAATTTGGATTGCAAAATATTCATTCAGATACAACTTCCTCCACTGGATGCAAAGAATGAAAAAGGTACAGGCACAATCAAGAGCATGAGAGCCATCTCAGATCCATTGTACTTCAAGCCTCTCAATGTCGAGCTTTCTGTTTTTTATGGATTTGAATCAACCGAAACATTTTTAAGGATGGATGCTGAAATAGTCATGGTAATAATCTCTCTCACCCTCCTTTGTGCCTGCACATATTTGCAGCTTCGCCATGTGAGAAACCATTGTAAAATTCTTCCCATGATGTCGATAACAATGCTTGTAGTATTAACTATGGGCTGTATAATTTCCCTCATTTTAAACATCGAAGCTGTGCTTCTCCCTGCACGGAAGCGGCAGCCTCTTTTTGAAAGTGAAGGTTCGTTTGACATTAGCAATGCAGCAAATACTATTGTGAGATTAATCACATTGGTAGCGCTCCTCATTCATGTACGTTTGCTTCAATTGGCATGGGGCTCAAGATCAAAGGAAGAAAACACAAAAGATACATCGTGTGATGCTGAAAAGAAATCGCTCATGTTGTGTGTACCTTTGTATTTTTCGGGAGTTGTAATTATTTGGTTAGTTCATTCGTGGTTCCCGGAATTTGATCATACAATCATGGAGGATCTAGCATGCTATGTTGGTTTGATGGTCGATAACTTCCTGCTCCCTCAGATAATTTTCAACATTTTCTCCCAATCAAAAGACAAGGTATTAACTCCCTTCTTTTATGTTGGAGCAACTTTGGTGCGTGCCGTGCCACACATCTACAACACATACAGATCATGGCGATACATAAGGAATATTAGTTGGTCTGACATTTACGCTAATCCTAGTGAGGATTATTATTCCAGGTTCCTTGACGTAGCCATCCCTGTTATGGGAGTAGTATTTGTGGTTCTGGTATATATGCAACAGAGGTTTGGGGGGAGGTGCTTTCTTCCTAAGAGGTTTAAACGGGATGCGGGTTATGAGCTTGTTTCTTCTTCCAATACTTAATGTCCAGTCCTTAGTATCCAATGTAATAGCAGTAAGAGTTGAATAAGTTTTTATGTATTGTTGTAACAAATTATGAATGACATTTTCTATTAGTGTGTGTGTGTGTGTGTGTGTGTGTGTGTGTGTGTGTGTAGTGTGTGTTCAAAACAATTCAAATGCTTTCATTTGAATCAGAGAATTACTTGAGATGCCATGAGTAAATGAATTATTCTGCATTTATTTTAATTTTGAATAAAATACATGGATCGACACTTTGTTCCAGAATCCAGTTTTACAGTAGCAACTATCTAAATTAAGATGGCGAAGAACAATTAATAATAAATTAAAAAGGCAAAGAACAAAAACAAACATAAAGTAGTACGACTGAACAGTGAAGTAATCAACCATTATAAAACAGAGGTTGTAACTAAATTTCAGGGCCAGATATATTGAAGTTACCACCTACCAATAACAAGCTGTGACATGTATTTTAAAAAAAAAAAAATCTGATGGACTTGAATATATCACCAATCCTTTTGCCTGTTACAGTAATTGAATTTAAGTCTTTTTTAATATGAAATGAGAAAAGCATGTTAATTGTATAACAGGTTCTTTGAATTTACTACGACCTTGTACCAGAATTACAAGACACGCGAACCAGCACAGATAAGTAATCTCCATTTATATGTTCTATCCTGAGAGAGAAAACAGGCAAAAGGATTGGGTTAAAAAAAAGGCTACCTCTAAGCACAAAATAACCTTTTTTACATCTTTCTTTTTTTCTTTTTTGGTGAGGTGACCTCTAATGCGTTCTTTTAAATTCCACTGAAAAAGCAAGTAGGAAATTCGTCTAGTAGTCTAGTGATGGACTAATGGGTAGAGAAAAATCAAACAGACGGATAACATTTAAACTAGTTTAAATTTATGTGGCAGCGTTATATAGATGCCTGATGTACTTTTTTGTAGATCCAAATATTTATGTCGATAATGAGGATGCTTCCTAAGGCTTTCTGATTTTTAGATGTGCTAGTATGTTGAAATGCTACATATTTGGTTGTTTGTATCGGCCTCAGAAATTCTTTGTCAAGACAAAAAGAAAGTAGAACTGTAGGACAGTAGGAGCGACGAGCCGACGACTTGAGCTCAGGTCAACGGTCGCACTCTTATTATTTCTTATCCTTTTTGACTGGTCTAAGAAAACGAGTCCTGTGGTCAGTGGTCATTACCCATTTTTAAAGATTAATTGTAACTTATCTTTGGCTTTAATTACTGTGTTTTTGTGCTGCCAAGTGGTAATTAACTGGTAAGTAGTTGGCGGCCACTTAGTCTAATAGTACATTTCAAATTGTGTTATTCAGATATTCATAGCTCTTTGGAGATTGGGATGATAATGAAGTATGAAGTGTACATGTGGAGTCGGAATTGTGTTAAGTTTGAAGCTCTTTTTTTTTTCTATTTTAAGTCGCAACTATTATTATTTTCAGTGAGAACAACGGTGCGAATGGCAATAGGCTTTGTTATTGGAGAAAAGTTTACATAAATTTTGGTTTGACCGGTCTGTTTATGTTATCTGTTATATCCAATCCTAGCCAATCCAGTCTTATCTCGCACAGCTTTTGCAGATAAAAATATTATTGTCGTGAACGTGAGAGTACTTGACTATCGATTTTAGCCAATTTTAGATGAAAATATTATTATCTGTTATGCCTCTTAAAAAAAGCTTTAAATTTTTAACCAATTTTAGATATAAAGTTGACTGTCGATTTTATTTTGTTGCCAAAAATGGGCCTTCCCGGATAAAATATAGGTACTTTACTACTTTAAGATTTTTTTTTTCTCAAATCTTGTAGAAATTGTAACGCCATATAATTTTGTATGACTAATTGCTTCATCTCAGCCGGATGAAGAAATCTTATATGATCCGTCCCTTTCCTTTGGAAGATTTTTCCTTAGTCGTTTTGTTGATCTGGATAGGAACTATCAAATATTAGTGCGGATAAATAGTTTCCGTGACTTAGACTAGGAAAGGCGAGCAAGTTGTTGGAAAAATAACTTTTGGACCACGCCTAAGAAAAAAAGAACATATTGAGTTTTAAAAAAATAATGATAATAATACTAGTGTTTGTTAGTGGAATAATAAGAAAGCTGCTAACTATTATTTTAAGTTCGTCTGCAAAACAGGTGATGACACTTGCCTTGTAAAAAGGTTCATATTCTCTATACAGTTCTTAATTTTTGCAAAAAATTGCAACTTTTCACAATTACATTAGTATTATTGTGCAGAAAATTTCAAACTTAAATAACATAATTTCTCTACTATTAGTGCACTAAAAGATAAAATTCTCAAGTTCCGCATAGAAAGTAACGAAACCAAGATGATCAACATAGACGAATGACTAATTACTTTTGCCATGTAATGTAAATATAAGGTCGCCGTAGTTGTTCGAATTTTTTAAGTTTAGGCAGCACTAAAACACAAGCTTACATTGGATATAAATACAATATAGTACAATTTATCAACCACTAAATTGTACAGTAGCTACTAGCTAGTGACCACTAGTGCCTTTTTTGACTCGTACCAATCAATGACCAATTAGAGAACACTCGTTTTGAATCTTTTGATCTGGTAGAAAAAAAATCACGGACTTCATTAATTGTACAGAAGCTAGTGACCACTAGTGCCTTTTTTAATCTTTAGACAGCACTAAAACAAGCTTACATTGGATATAAATACAATATAGTACAATTTATCAATAACCACTAAATTGTACAGTAGCTAGTGACCACTAGTGCCTTTTTTGACTTGTACCAATCAATGACCAATTAGAGAACACTCGTTCTTTTGATCTGGTAGAAAAAAAACACGGACTTCATTAATTCTTTTAATAGACCAATGTCCTCTTCTGAAAATGGAAACAAAAGATAAGAAAAGGAAGGTAGGACGACATTGATAGCATGCAAAGACAAGAATTTAATTGCTCTCTCATTCTATAAAAGATTCTAAGTGATAATAGCTCCCATTACCACTTTGTGTTCAACAGAAAGGATGACAACTTCTCTAACCTTTCCACGGCAACTCTTACAATTTTTTCTCATTTTCCTCTTTGCCTCTCTACATACTTGTTTAGCTAAGCCTGCCATTGCTTCCTTATACGCACAACATTGTGAATCCATTGCACCTGAATCCTCACCAACAAAATTACTTTTTGGTGCTTCCAATTCCTTCCTCATATCTGATGGCTTCTTTTCTGCTGGAAATAGTACCATTAACCATCATCTCTTCCCCTCACCAAGCACTGATGACCCCTTCATCCATGAATCCCCACCTCCTAGCCTTTTTCATTTCAAGCCTGGTCCAGTTCACCTCACTCATGATGACAGCACGCAACAGCTTGAAGGAACACTTGTGCTTGTCGGAGCAATAGTTCCAATAAACCGTAGTGGACATGTCAGTTGGAGTAGTAACAACCGTAGGAGAGTTGTTTTCAAGCTCTCAGGTTTCTGGTCCGAAGTAAAGGGAAAACTTTGCATGGTTGGTACGGGAGAATTTCAGCCTCCACAACACGAACCGATTGCCTCCACACTCTCTGCTGTCCTAAAACTTGAATTCCCTAAGGTTTCCAAAATCACAACAAGCATGATTAAAGGAACCATCGAGAGTTTAGATACAGAAACTTCACCGACCCATTTCGAGTCTATATCCCTTCTAGCCTATGCTCAAAGAAGGTACGAGTACACCGTGACAAATCAAGCAGAGGAGTCCTGCTCTCATCTTCCTCTTGAGGAAACTGTAGCATCTGATAGTATGTCTGTCTGTTCCAATATCCAAAACATCATGCAGCACGAGTCGTTTACCTCTAGCGACCTTATTAACTTTCTAGGATTTAGATTCTTATCTACTAGCCAATTAGTGTGCTCTAATGATGGAAAAGTGCATATGTCCATGTCACTCTCAAATAAAACAACTCACCGTTGGTATGGTATTGGTATTCCCATCTTGCCAGGAAAGTCCCTGGTGGCTGAGGGGTTTTGGAACCACCATAATAATAAGCTTTGCCTTATAGCTTGTAGTCTAATTGGTAACGCAACCAGTCACTCGGTTGTCGAAGATTGCTCTCTCGGTATTAGCTTTTGGTTTCCTTCCTATTTTTCTCTGAAGCAGCGCAGTTCCATGGTCAGCCATATATGGAACATGAGCAATAAGAGTACTGACAATGATGGAAATATCATAGTTTCTCTGTATAGCACAGAGAGATATAGAAGTTCTTCGGTCCCCGGTTTGAAATACAAGTACACAGAATTAGAGAGGGCTAGAAAATACTGTGAAATTAAGAATACAAATCCCAAGAAGACAGGGAAGTACCCGGATGTCCAGTCATATATGGACATGAGGTTTGATCTTTCCGTGCAGGATGGAAATGGTAGATCAGGATGGGGAGATGCACTACTGATCTCAGTTGGTGAAACTTACCTAGGAGACCAATACGGAGGTTCCATTAATGGGGATAGCATGTACGTCACTGGAGGCACAACAATTCCATCAAGCTCGAGCTTGGCTGATAAAAGCGGTATGACTTGGGATGTTGGTTATACACTCAGTTACTCATTTTGGGATGGGAACAATAGCGACTCAGTACAGATCTCTGCCGAGGGCATATACAACTCTACAGCAGGTACACTCTGCTTGATAGGCTGTAGAAAACCAAACTTTTGGCACACAACGTATGGTGAAATTTTGAACAGCAGTGCAAGAATAGATGATAGAAATTTGGATTGCGGATACTTCATTCAATTACAGTTCCCTCCAATTGATTCAAAAAATATAAAAGGTAAAGGCACAATCAAGAGCACAAGGGCTAAATCAGATCCATTGTACTTTGAGCAACTTGAGGTCACTTTTTCCCTCATGTACAGATCATATTCAATGCAAGAATATGATAGGATGGACGCAGAAATGATCATGGTTATAATCTCCCTCACCATCATCTGTGCCTGTACATATTTGCAACTCCGACATTTGAGAAGACATAGTACAATCCGTCCTCTAATGTCAATTACAATGCTTGTGGTGCTAACTCTAGGTTGTATGGTTTCAATTATTTTAAATACTGAGGCTATGATCGTTCGTGCTCGTAAAGTTCATTCCTTTAGACGAAGCGGAGGGTGGTTAGAGACGACCAATGCCATCGCAAGGTTGTTCAACATGATTGCACTCCTCATCAACATTCGCATTCTTCAATTAGCATGGGGCTCGAGAACAAAGGAAGAAGCAACAGGAGCTATCTCTCGTGGTGCTGAGAAGAAATCTCTGATATTTTGTGTGCCTTTGTATATTGCAGGAGCTCTAATTGCCTGGTTTGTTCACTCGCGCTCCTCCAGACCTCGCCGTGCCATACTAGAGAATCTTGCACGCTATGTGGGGTTGATGGTTGATAGCTTCCTGCTCCCTCAAATCATCTTCAATGTGTTCTCACAATCCAATGAGAAGGTATTAAGTCCATTCTTCTATTTTGGAGCAACTTTGAACCGTGTTGTACCACATATCTACAATATATACAGAGCCTGGCAGTCCCCAGTAAATCTTTACAATCCTCCCTACATTTATGCTGATCATGGTGATGACTACTATTCTACACTATTTGATGTAATTGTCCCTTTCGAAGGAATGTTGTTTGTGCTTCTTGTATACCTTCAACAGAAGTTCGGCGGGAGATGCTTCCTTCCGAAGAGATTCAAACACGATGCTGATTACGAGCCAGTTTATGGTTCTAATATTTAGATTTTTTTCAAATGAATTGGTCCTCAGAATAAAATAGTGTACTAAAAAATAATATTTGTTGTTGTAGCAGTATCAGATACTTCCATGATAGGATATCTGAATTTGGAATCTTTTCTTTTAACACGTTTGTAATTTTGTGCGTTTGTACTAAACTTGCTTTATCTGCCTCCTCAAATTTGCAAGCAACTTCAAGCATGATCCGTAGTTATTTATCTAGTTTCATAAAGCCATAGCATGAATAACCTTTTTACTGATCTGCTTACGGTTACTCCAGGTACGTACGTCTTATTGACGCTTGATGAACTCGCTTTGATGCGGCTTGGTTTAATTTGACATTCAAGTTTGGTCTTTACATTGCGTTTCCCCAATATCTTTCTTTCTAATTTTCCAATTAAACATTTGGTTGTCTATTTGAAATCGACGGCAACCAAGCGCAGAGTCAATTAGAGTAAACGATAATATCGCTTTTTATCCTTTATTTGAGATAATATAACATTATGTTGAAGCAATAATAACGCTAAATACTCGTTATTATATATAGATAAGATCTTAGCAATTTACAATTTGCTACATGCTTGCTTGTTATGCTGAATGAGACGGCAACCAAGTCTAGATGGCTAGATGCTTGCTTGTTAGTTGTTATGCTGAATGAGATAACCAAGGCCCAAAAGGAGGCCATGCACAGGCCTTTGTAATTTGTAAGATGGTCTTGATTCTTGAACAAAATAATTTTGGAGTGGAAATCTGTAACTTTCTGGTACACTGAAAAGGCCCAAAGTGAGAAAACAAATGCTTGGGCTCAATAGAAGAATGGACTTTATACCTGAAAAATTTTAGAGTAAAATTATTTTATGTTACAGTTACAACGTTCTAAAAATTTTAAAATTTATATTTCTTTTTCTAACTGAGAAAAAATTGAAAGATTCTTTTTTTTAAGTATTTTTATATAATTTTATGTCGCACAAGTTGAGTGCCTTGAAATAAAATAGTATGAAATTTGAAAATAAAAGTTTAAATTATAATACCTGTCGATCGATACTCTATAGTATCGTAGTAAAACTCTTTAAGAATTATAGCAATTATGTCACACAAAAGTCTATAATCCTGGAACAATTCTGTCAAGGGACATTGTGTATTCTGTGGGGAATAGATGAAGATTTAAGTAAAAGGCTTTCTGAATGCTGTGCTGATCTAAAATGATACAGAAGTGTAAATTGAACAGTAAAGATTGTATTCTCTGAAATTGAATTGTTTTCTGTACAATTATCTCACTGTTTATAATACTCCCTATACAATCGCAAGCTATAACAGAAAAACAGTTACAGAGGGTTTGTTAAGTTCCCTAATCATTACAATTAACTACTGTCAGTTCTAACAGCTCTAACAACTAGCTAACTAATTCTCATTAAGTGTTCTTCAGTCTTGCTGTTAAAACTTGCTGGTAAACGTGTGTGAGAGCTTCTGTTAGTCAGGTTCTCAGATTCTCTATGCACCAGGATGCTGTAACAAATATGTAGCTTAACACACCCCCCTCAAGCCAATGTTCTTCAAAGAACATTGAGCTTGCTTCTGAGAAACTGAAATCTAGGTAATGGCAAGGGCTTTGTCATAACATCACTGAGCTGATCTGTTGAGCAAATGAATTTCACCTCAAGCTGTTTTGCAATTACTTATTCTCTAACAAAATGGTAGTCGATTTCGATATGTTTAGTGCGTGCATGAAACATCGGGTTGGCAGCTAAGAAGGTAGCCCCTATATTATCACACCATAACGTAGGCTTAGCGATCATAGCAATTCCCAATTCTTGCAATAGAAACTGCAGCCACTTAATTTCAGCACAAGTGAGCGCAAGGCTCCTGTACTCAGCCTCTGTGCTGGAACGAGAGACTGTCGGCTGTTTCTTTGCACACGATGAAACCAAATTTCGACCCAAATAAACACAAAACCCTGAGGTTGAACGCCGGTCATCAACACTGCCAGCCCAATCGGCATCGCTATAAGCGTGTATCTCAGAAGAAGAGGAAGAATGAATCAGAATGCCATGGTTTATGGAACCAGAAAGATACCTTAGAATTCTTTTAGCAGCCATCCATTGATTTTGTGTTGGTTCATGCATAAACTGTGAGAGTTTATTGACTGCAAATGAGACACCTGGTCTTGTCAACGTGGCATACTGAAGAGCCCCTATGACACTTCTATAGAGATATGGGTCATCAAACTGTAACATAATTAGCAAAATTAAGAATTTATTAAGTTAATTAGGAAATTTATTAAGGATATTTAAATATCTAAATAAGAAATTATGCATAAAAAAAAAAATCGACATTTAATTCATATGTACAAATTGATTCGAATTCGAAATCCTTGATTTCTGTGTAATATTCAAGCATAAATTTACTATTCTAATAAAATCAAAGCTTAACTAAAATCAAATTCTAATATTAAGATTAATCCAAAACTTAATGAAATAATATTTATTAACAATCTATATGAGTAGCAGCATTCTTGATTATACAAACTTGGTCACACAAAGCCACAGAGAATCCGACGGATCTAATTAAAAGAAAAAAAAAAATTTTCGGAGGAAGCCTTTCTCTTCCTCTCCGTTTCTTTGCGCTGTCTCTCTCTCCCTTTATTCTTTTCTCTTCTTCTTCGTTCTCTCCGATCAAGCAGCTCTCTCCTCTATTTTTCCCCGGTGCAGTAAATAGTAAAATGGAGGCGGAGGAAAGAGCTGAGCCTGGCCAATCCTCCTCCGCCAGGTACCCCTTTTTCCTTCGTTCTTATCCGATTCAGTCGGATTTGAGACGAGGTGGACTTTAAGAGTAGTAAAATCGCGATGGGTAAATCATCGCCGTTCCCTTCTCTCTCTTCCTTTATTTTATAATTTCCTTGGATTTGGGGTATTTAAGGGGGTTTCTCTGTTGAAGTCGGTTTGGTTGGCTTTGAGGAAATCCGAGAGAAAAAGAGAGAGGGAAAGAGAAAGAAAGAATAAGGGAAAAACTCAGAGATCAAAGGTATAGCTTTATGTTCTCTATTTTGATTTTCTCGGATTTTTGAGGAATTATTCCGGGAATTTCTTTAGGAATTTTCTATGTTTAAATCTTGATTTAAAAGGGGTTCATAAGAGTTGTTATGAGTATAAATGATGTCGTTGATGCTTACTGTTAAGAAGAAATTTTGGGATGATGGGTTTACTGTTAAAACTAGGGTTTTCTCGGATTGTTATCGCTAATCATGGGGTTTTGCTTAATAACAGTGGGAGATGAACCTTTTAAATGCATTAAAATGATGGATTTGGGTTAGAAACTTGAGAAATTTGCTGTGATTAGGGTTATAATAGGAAGTATTGAGGTATGAGCATTCGGGTTGATTGGGATAGTGCTAATTTGATGAAATTCTTGAGTTCTCGATAAAACTGTTAATTAGGATGTGTTTGTGATGTTGTATACAGGTATTCAAACCTGTGGTACCGGTGTTTGTGTCACTGGTATTTGTTCTGGTACCTGTCTGGTATGGTGACGGGGTTACAGGGACTGATTCGTGGAAATTTTTAGGCCGAAGGACCTGTTTATGAAAAAAAGGACCTAAAAAGAAATTAAAAGGGCTTGGTTGTGAAATAAAATGATCTGGGGTTGTTTTTGGAAGTTGTCCGTCGAGTTACTGGGTCGGGTTCCTGTGTTGTTGGATTTTGTCGGAAACCGACTCGGATCCGTTGGTCTGGCTCAGGTCAAATGGATCAGTTTGACCTGGCTCAGCCGTTTCGTCTTTTTGGGCTGGTTTGCGTGTGGGCTTCGTTGCGGAAAAAAAAAAAAAAAAAAAAGAGAGAAGTTGGGCTTCTCTTTCTGTTGGCCCAGTGCGAAAAAAAAAAAAAATTCTTTTGGCCCGATACTTATATACTTAAATCTAATTTAATTAGATTTAATAATTAAACGTTAATAAACTTAATCTATGATTAAGTTAAAACTAGTGTGGCTTAATAAATAATTAAAGGAAAGGCCAACGTACGTTTGGGTATACCTTTAATTAGTCGGTTTTCGGGGAAATGATGAAAACAGTCCGAGTGAAAATCCAGAACAGATACAAATCACCGACTATCTGATCCCAACAATTAAAACAATAAAATTTTTAAATCTTGAATTTTCATATTTCTTATTTTATAAATTATATTGAGTTTAATGTTTTATGATTTTCCTAATATCTATTTTATAATTAAAATTTTTTTTTTACTTAATTTAAACAAAACTAATTTGAGTAAAATTTAAATAAACCTATTTAATTAAAACAAATTTAATTATAAAAAAAAAATAATAGAATTAACTAATTTTGTTTTCTAAAATTAAATTTTCGAAATTTTATTTAGTTATGTATTATTTATTTATTTATTTGTAAAAAAAAATAAAAAAAAATAAATAATAATAATAATAATAGTAATAATAAATAAATATAATATAATAAACTAATTTAAATAAGTAGTAATAAATATTAAATCATGTTAAAATAAATAATCTATTAAACTATATTAATATAACCAATAAAGAATCAATAGATAGAACTTTAAAGAACTACTGAAAAAAAATGAATAAATATTATAACCAAATATCTTTTTGATTTAAGGATTTTATTGTAGTGGGGTATTAGGAAAGCTGAATTTCTAAGTTGGTTAATTAATTGAAAACGTTAGTTAATTCTCAACGGTTTTCTGATCTTTACAGGAGATTGGACGGGTTCCGAAGCAGACAACGATAAAGGTGCGGAACGTGGATATCTATAGAAACTTTTGTTCGGTAAATTTTAAATTAATGCACTGCATGTTGAATACCGACTTAAATGCATTAATGATTGGTCATATTAGATTTAGACACAGATATTACAACTCAAATATAAATATCATGTTGAATTAAGTTCCCAGTATTGGAAATTTGAATAATTATGAGTCAGGCAAGTTTGTTTATCATTTGATTCATTGAACAGCATTGTATCGGTTCAACTAAAGAGTATTGCCTGTCGTGATGAATTCTAAAAAAAAAGTCTTGAGAAGTTAATGATAATGGATGGAATTTAAAAGAGATTAAACCACTCTCCAAAGTCGGTCGGCCACCGGCTTTGGCCAGTTCGATAGTACTATACGGATATGGAATCCCTTCCGCCTGTCAGGGTCCGGGATTTTTAAATCTCTACCGCCTGCCCTGTCTGGGGAAGATCTCTCTCCGCCTGCTCATACTAGTTGAGTTGGGAGATCTGAGTGTGCATTTAATTATCTTTATATGACTTATGATTTGACGGATCAGACTTTGCTGATTATTCTTGACTTGTCTGTTGTGCATATGTTATACAGATGGTGCTGATAGGTCCGGTTTTACTTCGTTGCACGGTAGGTTATTAGAATATTTATTGCATTTCCTTAGTATAACATTTTTAAAGCTTCAGATAATTAAATACTTATTTATTATGTTATTAAATTCATATTATTTTACGGGATTTATTCTGGACTTAGATTTCAACTAGAAATCCACGTTTGGAACTAAAACCCGCACTGAGAATCTATCTCACTCCGTTTGTTTTGCATGTACCTCGATTGGTTGGGGGTTCCAGGGTACCCACAGGCCGCTGAGGGGTCCTCCGCTCTTCGTGATTGATGGGTCGCACGTTCATCTTCATACTTTTATTCCTCATATGCACACTTCCCTTACGTACCACGTTTCTATGTCTCCTGATGGCGTATATATGTATATCGAGTATACTCCTCCTCCACCTCCTGCGCCTGCTTCACCTCCAGTTCCAGAGCCTTCGGTACCTCCCACCCCAGTGATAGTTGTTAGTGACTCCGATGACGAGGGTATCGTCTTGGAGTAGTTGGTGTGTTTGTGTGTTTGAGACTTATTAGTATAGTTTGGTGGTGAGATGGACTAAAATTTTGGTACACTAGTCTAGACTTTGTTCATGTGAGCTAGACTAAGTGATGTAGATATTGAGTCCATTCTCAGGGCTTGTGGTCCTCAGTTATGTGTGTGCCGGTTCTGATGATGATGATGTTGTGACACTGTACCATATGTATTTTATATGCTAGTGTGAGAGTGTGCTTTTGGGACTCGAGTTGCTTATGTTGTGATTTGCTTAATATGTTCAAATCATTTTATATCTCTTAATACTCTTTATTTTGAAAAAAAAAAAATGGTCATGAGAGTTCAGATTGAGTTTTAAACTAAAGCCTTACGATAATACAAGTTTTGTGTTATCGTGGCGGGAGCTGTCATATTTAAAGCTGGGATGTGACACAAACATAGCACTGTCATCCTTTGACAATGAAACACCAGTGGCCATAGGTGTCAAAACCGGTTTGCAGTTAGACATGTTGACCCGAGAGAGGAGATTCGAAATATACTTTGATTGAGTGAGGTACAACCCCTTCTCATTGAATTGTGCCTCTATTCCCAAAAAATAATGGAGAGGGCCAAGATCCTTAACAGCAAACTGAGTGCTTAATTGGGCAATACAATTTGCTATTTGGGTGTTATCATCTCTAGTTACTATAATATCATCGACATATACAAGTAGAAATAGCTTGTGTCCATTGAAACTAGAGATGAACAGTGAAGGATCATAGCTCGAGGGTTTAAATCCAAGATTGACAAGAGCATTGCTAAGCTTTTGGAACCAGGCACGAGGGGCTTGCTTTAACCCATACAATGATTTGTGCAAGAGACAAACATGGTTAGGGTAATTGGGGTCCACAAAGCCTTTTGGCTGAGTCATGAACACTGTTTCATTCAAATCACCGTGCAAAAATGCGTTTTGCACATCTAATTGCTTGATAGACCAATTGGAAGCCATTGCAATTGATAAAACCACTCTAATTGTTGTTGGCCTAACCACTGGGCAGTATGTCTCCATAAAATCAACACCCTCCTCTTGGTGAAAACCATTTGCTACAAGCCGGGCTTTTAAACGATCTATGGTACCATCAGATTTTCTCTTGATCTTGTACACCCATTTTGACCCAATTACCTTTTGATTTGTAGGAGGAGGAACAAAAGACCATGTGTTGTTGACAGCCAAGGCGTGAAGTTCAGTCGCCATTGCCTCTCGCCATGCAGGTAAGGTGTTTGCTTCGGTGAAAGAGCGTAGTTCAACATCCAAAGAAGCTAGATGAGCTACAAAATCACCAAAGTTTCTAGTCTTCCTTGTGTTGTCTCGAGTTCTTGTGGTCATGGAATGTACAGAAGTTGTAGTGGGGCCAGGAGGAGCCGGTGTGTGGTCAGTTGAAGTCGAAGCCATGGCATTGTTATTCTGTACTGGAGTCGAAGAAGTTGATGAAGGAGATGGGGCAGTACGGTCAGAAGGAGGCTCTGTTGAATTTGAATTATTTTGTCGCGCAGAAGAGCCGTTGAGAGATGGGGCAGCGACAGTTTGAATTGAGCTGAGATTTGTTTGAATTAGATTTTCGGATGGATTGAGCTGAGATGGGAGCGACATGGGCTGAGTCGGCAGAGAATTGGACTGAGTCAGCCCAGAGTGGAAATTTGTAATTTGCAGAGGCATGACTGATTGTTGTGCTTCAGTTGAGAATTTTTGATTTCCCGAATTTATTTCCACACTTTTAAATGGAAAAACAGTCTCATCGAACACCACATTTCTAGACACATATATTTTGTTGGTCTCTAGGTGCAAACACCTATAACCTTTTTGAGATGAAGAGTAACCAAGAAATATACAAGGCAAAGAACGAAGTTCTAACTTGTTTGAATTGTATGGTCGAGTAAGTGGAAAACATTGACATCCAAGAATCCTAAGAAGAGAATAATCTGGACTTTTATTGAATAAAGTGGTGAAAGGAATAGTTTTATTGGATGGAAGTCTATTTATGAGAAAAACTACACTTGAGAAAATTTCATCCCAATATTCATGAGGAATGGAGGCATAGGACATGTTTGCAAGTGCAAGCTCTATAATATGTCTATGCTTTCTTTCGGCTAGGCCATTTTGTTGTGGAGTGTATGGGCAAGAAGTTTGATGAACTATTTGTGGAAATTGTGTAGCAATGGGTTTATATTCGGTTCCTCCATCGATTCTAAGAGTTTTAATAGAACAATTGAGAAGATTCTCTACTTGAGCTTTGAAATTAGTAAAAATTTGAGACACTTCACTCTTTTATTTTATGAAATAAATCCAAGTGAAACGAGAATAGTCATCAACAAAGGAAATATAATATCTATATCCTTGTGAAGATACAATGGGGGAAGGACCCCAAACATCGGAATGTACAAGTTGTAAAGGAGAAGTGGAAGAATTTGAAGAAGGTGAAAAAGGCAAAACATGAGCCTTAGCTTGAGCACAATCATGACATAAAGCAAGAGTATTCCTATTACAAGGCAACTTATTTGAATTGATAACATCTAAAGTAATTGCATTTGAGGGATGGCCTAGTCTTGCATGCCAATTATTTGAAGAGATTCGGTTTGTAAGAAAGCCTTGTGGGTTCTTGAAATTGAGGATGAATAGACCATTAGAGCTATGCACTTGAAGTAGATTGGTCTTGGTGTGGAGGTCCTTTATGACACAAAGAGAATGAGAGAAGTTAATTTCAAGAGAAGGATTGTCTGAATCAATTTAGAAAGGCTAATAAGATTAGTAGAGAAGTTGGGCACATGAAGCACATCACAAAGATTAATTGAAGTATTTGAAATAGAAAGAGAGGTAAAACCAATGTGGTGTATAGAAAGAACATTACCATTGCCAATTTGAAGCTTGCCGACTCCTTCATAAGGAAAAAAGGAAGACAAGTTGTTGAGATCACTAGTGACATGGTTGTTAGCACCCGAATCAATTATCCACTCGGTTGGTGCAGCTGCATTGTGTTGAGTTTGAGCAGTATAGGCATGAAAACGAGGATTGGGTCACCAATTCGGATCTGGATCATATCTTCTATAGCACAAATTTGCAGCATGGCCTGGTTTCACACAAATCTGACAAGTGGGCTTGACATTTTGATCCGCAGGCTGCACAGAAAGCCCATTAGTTGCTTTCGGACAAAACTGGCTTCCTTCCAGCGAAAGATGGGTTGGTGTTAACGGGTCGGGTAGCATTAGGCTGAGGGGTCGGAAATAGAGGTCGACCTCGGCCATAGTTTCCTCTCCCGGCGTAAAAGGCCGTCGCCGGCGTCAAATGAGCTTTGAGTAGAGCCTCATGGCTGAGAATCAGACCATGGAGGTCAAAGAAGGAGAAAGGAGAATGGACGGAAGCAGCATTGACAGCTGCAACGACCGGGAGATAGTCGGATCCCAAGCCATGGATCGTCGCCATGACCAGCTCGTGCTCGTCGTCAGGATATGGAGACCCGACAGTGGCCAGCTCATCGGCAACTCGTTTGAGGTTTTGAAGATAGTCAGCACAAGATTGATTCCCTTTGTTAGCAGACTTGATCTGGCTCTTCAAGTTCATGATTCTTGATTTAGAGCTAGAGGAGAGGAGTTTCTGTAGCTCAAGCCAAATTTCCCTCGTCGTTGCACAGGTAACCACTTGAGCTTGAATCTGCTCGGTGAGAGAGGATCGAATCCATCCCAGCAGCAGTTGGTCTTGGCAATGCCACTGCACATAATCAGGATTGACCTCAAATCCGCCATTAGAGGCCTGACGAGATGGTTTGGGAGGAGGTGAGTCGATGAATCTTGCAAGTTTGTAGCCATGGAGAAGAGGAAGGATCTGAGATCTCCATGAGGGATAGTTTGAAGAAGTTAATTTGGTAGAAATTGGAAGGTTGATGAGGAAGACATTGTCGGAAGTGGTGGGAGAGGTGATGTCGGAGGAAGGAGATGGAATTGAAGGCGTAGATGCCATGAGAAATGAAGAAGATAAGAGGATCGATAATGGCGCTTAGCCAAAATGCTCTGATACCATAAAACGATACAGAAGTGTAAATTGAACAGTAAAGATTGTATTCTCTGAAATTGAATTGTTTTCTGTACAATTATCTCAGTATTTATAATACTCCCTATACAATCGCAAGCTATAACAGAAAAACAATTACAGAGGGTTTGTTAAGTTCCCTAATCATTACAATTAACTACTGTCAGTTCTAACAGCTCTAACAACCAGCTAACTAATTCTCATTAAGTGTTCTTCAGTCTTGCTGGTAAAACTTGCTGGTAAACGTGTGTGAGAGCTTCTGTTAGTCAGGTTCTCAGATTCTCTATGCACCAAGATGCTGTAACAAATATGTAGCTTAACATAATCAGGATGAGGATTTCCAAATAAATGATAAATCACATAATATTCTTGCTTTCCAATTTCTTTTGCGCTATTTGACCAAGAGTTAAAATTCATATTATGTCTACTATTCACGATTTTATCAATTATGATGTCTTCAAATCATTTACAAGAGTACGACTTCTGGAAATGAAAAGTGGTAGTTGCAAGAAAAGAATCAGAGGGAATTATATAATTAACACGTATAATTCCATGTTCACATCATTTTTATTGTCTTAAAAAGTTGAAACTCATGATTTAGCTATTATTTGACGGGGACGGTTTGAATGGGTATATTATCTAGAGAATAGAATATTCGAATCGTTGATCTTGATCCGATATCTCAAATAGAGACAATTAATTAGCCAGTGACATAGCAAATAGCCAGTGATTTTATCCGCTCCAATCCGTATCCGAATCCAAAAAATACGTGTAATATCCGAACCGTATTCGTATCCGAACATATTCGTATTTGTATCTGTATCCGCCATAAAAATATGGATGCGGATATGATTTTGACACTATCCGTATCCGACAAAAAATATGGTTATTATCCGTATCCGGTAGATATTAATCCGTTTATCCGTATCTTTAATGACATAAGATTATTATAATTCTCTATATTAGAGAATACTTTTTAATTAGATAATACTTAACTTTTATTAGATAATTTTCTTACAATAATATTTTTATTTGGACTAGTAACATAAAATTATTTTTATTTTCTATTATTGAGACGATTATATATGATAACAACACTAATTAATTTTTTCTCTGATCATGATGATATTCTTATTCGTACTAACATAGACACTGAGTATATTAAATATCATTATATTTTCATTAACTGCTATTGTAAATATAAAAAAAGATTTAAATGCAATCTATATCCAACAAAATATATTCGTATTCGACTCCGTATCCGATAATATCTGAACCGTATCCGTGTTCGTTTAATATTCGAACCATATCCGTATCTGAAATAAAATATGGATGCGGATATGAAAAGACTAACATCCGCTCCGTATCCGATCCGTTTTCATCCCTACAAGTAGCACTATAGACGGTCAATAAGTTGATTTTCCGTTTGCTGTCAATTATCTCTAAGAAAAATAACAATGAATTAATATAACAATTATTAATAATTTTGTAAGGTTGAAACTTGTTTGAAGTATGATTTATTTTCTGCATTATGTATATACATTTAATATACAATTAATGATATTTAATATACATTATAAGCCTAAAAACAATATGTCTATAAACTTTTTCATGTTTATAAAACTTTTGTTTAACCAGCAAAAGATGTCCTCAATATGTGGGCAAATAAGAAAATAAAATATTAATATTATTTTTATTTCAGATAGAACTTTACATGTTATAGACAATAAAGATATGGTAAATCAATATTTTATTAGTCTTTCCTTGTAAATATATATCTAATTTGGTAGTAACTTAATATTTTCTAATAAAAAATTTTGACCTCTTAATATGAAATTAAGATCTAGACCGATGATCAGATCAAATTATGCAAATCAATGGTTCATAATTGATATAAGAATTATTTATACTCTTTTATATGATACTAGAGTGGATCATCGAGCTTCGCTCGATACATGAATTTTTATTGTATTAATATTATAAATGATAGAAAAATACTAATGAAGTAATAAACTTTAATTTAAGCCGAAAGAAAAAATGAGATTGCACATAAACTAAAATTTTAACTGAGATATTACCAAGAAACAATGAGATGGTACACCATTATAATCATTGATCAGCAACAAATATATAATTTATAGAGAGAAAAGGCATGGAAAAAAATATTATCCTCAAAAAATCATGTATGTTTCAAAAGAAAAAAATACAATATTTTCTAAATATACTATGTTTTAAAAGGAAATATTTACAGTTTATATCTGAGGAAAAAAGCTAACCCAATTATAAATTATAAATATCAATCGATCAACATCAGCATATCAACATAAAAAAATAAAAGAGAAAAATATGATTGCAACATGGTATCTTTTAAGAAATGATATTTGGCGACAAAACAAAGCACCATATATTTATATGTACTCTTAGTCCAAAATTTATGTTGGACATATTATTTTGAATAAATATCAAAATCATATCAATAAGATATGAATATATTAAAATAATATGTCCAACAATATTATCTCATAGAATGAATTTTGAGTTTTCCAAATATATGTCCGACATACAATATTTTTAGCTTAACTATTACAAATTGACAATGAAAATGAAAATAGGAAGGGGTCAAAAAAATCAAAAACAAAACAATGTACTGTCATATTATTGTCTGCCGGTGAAGCGAGTCAATTTTATGAGGAATAATACCCAGTACACAAATAGTTATAGATTATCATGCTACAGAAATAGGAAAAATGCTCTTTCACAATACTTGGAGTGTCGAACTACATTTAACTAAACGATCCCGACACCCACACATCTTTATTTATAATATTGATGTGTACTCATTTTATCTGAAATGTTTATTTTTTTAGGTGCATTTATAAGTAGTAGAGATAGAGATAGAGATTTATTTTAAAAATTATTGTTAAAGTACGTTGTCAAGTTAACAATTTATTAGTGAATCTGCACTTATCGATAATAAATATATTGAACATTGAGAATTAATTAGCTTCCTCTAACGACATGTTTTTGCTTTTATGGGAAAGGATCTCGTGTTTCCACCGTTCAGAATGTCTGTGGTTCATTCTTTGGCTCTTTGCTACAATTGTGAAATTTAGTCATTAATTTGTCAAAATAAAAAAACTTTAAATCCTAGCACTTATTTGGTAATTTTATAATACTTCAGTGCTTAATTATTCGCATGTCGCAACAAATTATAGATTGCTGGAAGTTAGAATGACCTAGACTCATAGAGTGAAGTAATGTTTGGGCAGTATTGAAGACGGGAATTCAAACGTTTTAATGTTTAGTATATCTTTTTATGCCCCTATTTTCAAAATTTTTAACTCAATCGTGAATTTTGTTTTTTAAAAAAAATGCTAGATGTGTTTTGCGTTATTTTTTTTTTACATGCAAAAGTTTGTAAAAATTTGATTTTGTTTATATAAACATCAAGAATGTATGAAAAATATACTTATGTAAACAATTTCGAACGTTGATTTTGAAGTATTAAATCTTATTAAACAATGTTTAGTTATTGTAATTTTAATATTTTAATAAGATGCTAAATGCTATAATACTTCAGTGCTTAAATATTCGCATGTGAAAACAAATTATGGATTGCTGGGAGTTAGAAGGACCTAGAGTGAAATAAAAATGTGAGCAGTATTGAAGAAGGGAATTCAAACGTTTTAATGTTTTGTATCTTTTTATGCCTTTATTTTCAAAACATTGATAATTGAATTTTTTTTAACATAATCGCTATTATAAAAAAAATTGCTAGATCCGTTTTACATTTTTTTTTAATGCAAAGTTTGTAAAATTTTGAGTTTATTTTGATAAACATCAAGAATGTATGAAATTAAACTTATGTGGACAACTTCGAACGCTGATTGTTAAGTTATTAAATCTTCCTAAACAAAGTTAAATTATTGTAATTTTATTTTTTTAAAAAGAAATATGCATATTACATCTTATAGACATATTTTATTGGTTGAGTTGTAAAATTTTTGTAAATAAGGGAATTGAAAGTGACATGCGATATTTTAAATGAAGGCATGCGAACCATGCGCATTTAATAATTACAATATCAAATTTTGATGTGGAATTCGGCATAATAAATTTATATCTCTAGTTATAAAAAACAAAATATTTCCATTTAACATTTAAATCTTAAATTTCTTATCAACACATATGAAATTTTGATCTTATTCTTCTTCTTCTATAACGGCACATCCGTATAAAAATTTACAATGTCTTTACGTTCGTTAAATAAAACAATTTGCCAAGTTAATATATTAAATTAAATATTTGCATAGTTTTGTACTTGGCATCATAAAGTAACGTGGATATCAAGGACACCCCCGATTGACCCCAATTAAAAAGATTATTAGGCCGAAACTTTTTATTATATTATCCACTACAATAATATACACTCCCAGCTAGTGGAAAATAGAAATGGTAGTGGCCCACTTGTCAGACAAACAGAAAGTCGCTATTGAAAGAGACAGCAAGACTGGTCAGTGGGTACAGATTTATAAAGAGCGACATCCCCATTTGCCATTTCTCATTATTGCCCTCGGAACTTTTTCCAATTCGATTTCTACCCTCGACGCTTGATCTCTTCATTCTTCTTCCCTCAGGTGCGATTTCGATCGATTTCAACTCAATCAATCCTTGATCGATTAATGGTTATCTCTTACTTTTCCTGAACCCCGATTTAACGAATGTTGTCGATTTGAATTATTTTAACATAAATTGGTTTGAATTCGGAGATCCTCTTTTAGTTTATGCTTGGTTTGGTAACTTCGATCTTTCGAGCTATTTGGAAGAACTGTGTGATTATGAAAGTTGTTTGATTGAAGTTCTTAGTTTGTTGTGAATCGAACTATATTTGTCAAATTCTGAGCTTTTGTTGCTATTTAACTGGGGAGAAGATGATGTTGATTCGATAATAATTGATAGAAAGAGGCGAATAAATTTTTAGTTTGAGCTTTCTTTAGATCAAATGATCTGATAATCCAAACTTTTAGGGTACTAATTTGAGGCCCCTTAAGCAAGGACCAGCTCTTACTATTAGTATTTTGTGAAAACATTAATTATGTTTCTGTGGTCAAAGATATCAGTCTAGTTGATCTTGAATAGTTGAGTTGATTTTTAGTTCCAATTGTAACTATCCATTGGTGGTAGGCTAAATCAGTATTAACTTAATCAGCGCTGACTCTTTTAATATAAAATGGATGTTTATGCTTTGATTTATTGGATAACATTCTCTACATTGGTTTTCAATACTGATTCAAGCCATTTGAATGCTTGAGTAAAACATGCACTCCATATACACTAGTCCTAAGTTGCAATCAATTTTATTAAAAAAAATGTTTATTTGTTACCAAAATTGCTGGTACCCAACCCAACTGTTGGAATCTTCATTGTAGTCTTTGTTCCCATTTTTGGCAGATTTGCTAAATGGATTCAAAACCAAAAGGAAAATCAAACCTGAATCCTAATGCTGCTCCCTTCGTGCCATTTTCAAAAAATCTCTCAATCAGACCCTCGTACACAACAAACCCAAATCCTCCTCTAATAGAAGACAAGCATCAGAATGTACCCAAGGAAACACAAGGTAGCACTGACTCAGCTACTCAGCACATGCTTCCTGACTCCATTTCGTTTGACTTCGAGGGAGAGATGAGTGATGAGCAGAGAGTGGTGGAAAACATCTCCAATATGTACCCAGAGATCCCCATGGACTTCATAATAGAGTTTGCGGGGGCGCATGGTTATGATTTTGATCTGACTGTTGATATGCTCGAGCAATTCTATGTTTCTCAGGTTTGTCATCTTCATTCAATGACTTGAAAGATGTCCTTAATGTAACTTGAATTGTCTTCTTTGGTCCAAAAAGATTTGAAGTTTCTTTTTATATCATTGAGCTTTGCTAGAGTTGAGGTACGGCATATAGTGCTTTGGAAAAGATGTGCCTCACACTGCTAAACTGTTAATGTGGATCAAGGTTCATTAATTTCCAAATGTATACATAACTTGGTGTAAATTTGAACTGCTCTGAAGTCTCAAGCACATTCTTTGCAAAGCACCATAGCACAACTGCATATTGCAATTGTCATTTTGGTTACATGTTATACCTTTTCTTACTAGTTTGCATAATGAAAATAGAAGGGCATTAGCATTTCCCTTTTTGGAGAAAGAAAAGAAAGCCATCCAGTCCCAATCTTTGTTGTGTGTAAAATTAAGCAAAATCCTATACTAACACAAATGTTGTCCTTTTTTTTTTTTAAACTCTTTACCGGCAATTTTTGTGCTATCTCTATTAAATAAACTTTTTTGTTCTTTTGAATGGAGGATGAAGTGAACAAGAAATTGTTGTCTTGACATTTTATCCCTGATCTCAGTTTTAAACCCTTTTATTTGTGGAAAGAGAACTTTTAATTTTGAGGGTCCAAACAGATGATCGACAATTCTTTAGGAACTGTTTGTGATACTCTCTTTGTCTGTGAATCACTTGGTCTTTTGACAAAAAATGCTGAACAATACAAGCTAGGTATTTAAATTTATGCACTTTAATGTAACAACACGGGCCCACTTTATGTGTACAAAACTGCTGATTTTTAATACATTGAGATCCACACATTCTTTTTTCTCCTGGTATATACACATATGTGATGTGCTTGTGTAGAACCCATCAACATGGGACACCATGTGCCTGGACCTGGATGCATTTTCTTTGCTTTTCTGATCTCTCATTTTGAAGAAGGAAAGTAATTTGGTTGTATTGTTTCAGGGTGAAACTTCTGAGAGCCAGGATGATGTGGGCACAGATCCACAGAAAGCAACACCTGGTGGTAGTACATAAGCTCCATGATCATGTGGCGTACGCATCAGACAGAATTCTATATCAAAGTACTCTCTTTAGATCTGACAGAATGAAAGTAGTGTTTTTTCCTCTTTATCTTCCTTGTCCTGAAAAATTTGTGTTCAGGCTTTGCTTAACCAATTTGTTATTGGTTATTTGTATAGTGCTATGCATTTTCTATTGTCTCAAAAGTGTGTAAATCTTCAAATCTAGTGTGTAAGTTCTGCTCCAGCATAGCAGAGTAGTTGAAATTTGGGTCGATTTTTTTCAATTGAAATTAGATCGGCAAGATTTTATGCTCAATTAGTCAATTTGCTTAACGAATTTGTTATAGGTTTGCTTCTTGTATTCGGATGCTCTTTTCAAATGTGCTAATGGGCCTCAATTTCATGGCTGCTAGGTTAATGAGGCCTCCTATTTCAGATTGTACTGTTGGGGTATGAGAATTGACGGCCATTGATTGAACAGATTTATCTCCAACTTTGTTTGTGGAGTAAATCGACATTTTAAAGGAAGTTGATTTCACGAAAGGGAAGCTGAGAAGGTTGATGTTGAATGAGTTTAATTAGTTTGAACTAGGAAAAGAAAAAGATATTAAAAAAAATGTTCTTGAAAAATGTATGCCCGCTAAACGATGCCCTTGCTACACATTTACACAAACCTGACTGTAAATTTTAGATTTACGAAGGGACGGTATTTTTCAAATTTGCAATTAAGGTCAAGAAAAACCTGCAAGTTTAACCATATATAATGATTTGCATTGCATAAAAATTGTCTATTAACGCATCTTTTAAGAATTCCTAAGGTAGGACAAACACTTGACTACTACATAATACGACTTAGCCATCTCAATTTAAACATTGCAAATACTAATCTCATGTTTTTTGACATCTACCAGTAGTTATCTTGACCTTACAGACTCGTCATTCGAACCCAAATACACTCTGAAATATATAATATCCTTTAGAAATTCCAGATTTGGTGTGCAGTGAAATTAACACTGATGGGTCGGATGAATGGGGGGAGCGATGTCAGGGGACACGAATATTGATGCAGCTTAGAGGCGATTTATTTGGGGATTTCCATTCTTCCTAAAATTCTAGAAAAATCTCAGAAATTCCTTCCAAATTCGAGAAAAATACAAAACCAAATTGAAATTCTTGCTATTTTCTCCTCGATTGGTGACTAGATCGACTCTCTCTCAAAGCATTCACTCCCAATCTTAGGCGATTGAAGCTCGGCGCGCTAATCCAAACCCCAGACGAAGGTGATTTCTTCGACGATGGAGATGTGGAGCGGAGGGGCAAAACTGTCAAACCTTGAATCAGCCATGGCGACGCTGATGGAGGCATTTAGGCACACGATTGCATTGATTCGAACAGATCTACCTCCTCGAGATATGATGCAGCAAAACGGAGGCTGGAAAGGGATATCTGGTGAAACTAATGGCTGGATTTACAACAACAAAGAAAAATCAGGTCGAAAATCAGAGATTGTCAGACTGAAAACTGAAGAATTGAGGCAACGATCATCACCCTCTAATCCACTATGCTTTCGATGTGGTAAGCCTGGACATCTCGCCTATTATTGTCCAAATAGTATTGTGTGTTTTGTGTGTGGAAGGCATGGGCATCGGGCACGTGAATGCTCCTCACCTCACTTAGTAACTGAGGATACCACATACCAGTTAGAGATGGGTCAATCAACCAAAAGGACAAAGCAAGGTGAGCAGGAGATAGAAGAGGCAGGGTGTGCCGAGGTTGTGGACCAGAAAAGTGCATTTGCTGAAGTGGCTCAGCAAATAGAGATATCTAATTTGGAGATTCAGAGATTATCCAAAGAGTTGTTAGAGACCAAAGTTGAATTGGGGGTTTGCAAAGAAGAATATACATTTTTAAAGAGGAGTTTTGATAACATGATATCAAGTTTGGAAATGGAAAAAGATAAGCTGATTGCAAATATCACTGCCTTAGAAGGCAAGATAAACTATGATTTGAACCGTCAGCTTGTTGCTATTACAAAGGAGAGGGATAATTTGATGTTTGCAAATGGTAAATTGTGCTCAGAGTTACATGAGGCAGACATGCTTAGAAAGGATTCTGATAGCATGATAGCACAATTAAAAGATGATAAAAACAAACTTGGGGCAAATATTACTGCATTGAATGAGAAGTTACATGATGGTAATATTACTATGGCAAATATTACTGCAAAGGGATGTCTAGGAGTCGATACTAAGAAAGTTGAATGTGAAGAGCATGAAGGATTGCAGAACAAAAAGAAAATGGAAGAGAAATTAAAAGAAGAATCTGTCATAAGGGGAAGAGAATTGGATGTGAGAAGTAGTAACATTGTGGAGTTTGATTCTCAACAGAAGATTGAAGTTGTCAGTGGTATTGAGGAAAAGAAGTTGATCAAGAATAAAATGAAGAAGACACAAAGTGCAAAGGGAAGGCCAAAGAAGGTGCAAAAAAAGATATTTCAAACTGAATCAGATGGAGAAGGAGGTATTGTAATCAAATTGGTTGATCCTGGGTAATAAATTGAGGCTTTGTGCTGGCATGAAGGGATCTTGTTGACATTCAGGAGGCTTGTGCAAAAGAGCTGCTAGTATAGAGGATTCTACATTTCTATACATTTATGTTCATTGAGTTGTGTTGTATCACTGGTAATCTAGGTAAGCAGGAAATATAGTTAGTTTAGAGAATTTTTTCAATTCTGGTTAGGTTTAGTTCTGTTGAGAGGTTGAAATGTTTTTTAGGTTTTTTTTACTCAATGTGAGAAGTAGTGTGTAGGTTTAAGGGTTTTGTAATCAATATGTTTCTTTAATGAAACGGGTGGCTTTGATCCACCTTTTTTCAAAGAAATTCCAGATTTATGATACGAATAACATCTAGAGAACACATTTAATTATTGCACAGTACTCACCTATTGTAGGAATCGTGCCAACCTCTTATTTAAACGGTTGGATCACGATCCAACGACGCACACAAATGAAGGAGATAATAAACTCAAATCGACCCTGCCCGGCTGCCCTCTTCCCCGGTTCCATCTAAAATAGAAAAAAAGAAAAAAGAAAAAATCACTTCCTCCGTATCTGTCTCTCCTTCTCCGTCTTCACCTCAGACTCAGCCTTTTCCCTCCCGCGCCTATCTTCCTCTCACAACGTCTTCTCCAGTCGACCGCTGCATCCTGCTCGCGCTTTCTTCCCTTCAAACTCTCGTGAAACCTCGTTTAAGCGCACCCTCTCCTCTCCTCTCTTTTTTTCTCCAATTGAGGCCAGAGGTTGAGGCAAAACGTAAACCCTAGGAACGATTGAGCCAAATCGGTGGGATGAAAACACAGAAATTAATTTTTCTGGAAGGTTCTTTTTTTAAACTGTTATGCAAATTGTAGTTAATTTTTCCTGTCTTCTTGTTCTTTTTCTTTATATAGTTCAAGGTTTTTTTGGTATTTTAGTCTTTTATATAGGATACGGAAACCTCAATTGATAATATTGTTTACCTCTATGATATCAGTATGTCATCCCATCTGCCTTTTAATTGAGATTAGGCATCTCTCTCTCATCTTTCTACCTCTCTCTGTATTAAGAATACATTTGTGTTACTATACCAGTGTAGGAGAAAATGATTGATATTAGCTCAAACTAGCATTTAAGTTGCTCAATTAAAAACTTATACAAACTTATACAGATGAATTAAAACTTAACTTTCTTGTTTAAGAAAAATGAAGTACTGTTATTAATAGCCTATCCATTTTTTGTTCTCTTGGCTTGTATTAGAAACTAGAAGGATGACAAGAAGAAAGAAGAAACACCAAGCAAGAGAATGATGACCAAAAGAGAAGATTAGGACTGAGGAATTTTTTTTTTTTTTGAATTTGATATCATTTTAGGGTAATTTTGTAAAGAATGACTGAATTTGGTACCATTCAGTTTGTATATCATGGTCTGGTATTGGTATGAATGTGCATTTTTTTAAAAAAGTTTTAAGATTTCATTTTTTGTTGTTTGGTATTACTTGAGTTGTGTATGGCTTTAGGTGCATTTGATGTTAAGCGTTTTAGACTTTTTACCTTGTATTTGAACTATGATTACGTGATGAGAAACAGTTTGATATTAGTAAACAAAACATCCTTTCAAAATCCAATGAGTAAACACCAATAATTATTACACAACATCGTAAAAGAGATTGATCCATTACAATTAAATCATGGCAAGCATACATTGCAATTGTACTAGTACATAGTAAAGAGGTTGGTGCATCCATTACATGAATAGTAAAAACATGACAAGAGAGCATCTATTAAAATAATTTTACTTCTATGGAGAAATGAGAAATTAGATGGTCTAGTAGATAGAGGTTGACTCCAATTTCAAATCTATTTAGAAGCACTGTTCCAAAATGCAGTGCCAGAATACCCCTGGACTGAGCTGAAAAAAGAAAAAGAAAATCATAAATAAGAACATTTCAGCCAAAATTGTATCACAAGTATAGATATAATCCATATTAATCTAGACTATATAATAAGCACTCTTGCATTTTAAATGTCTAAAATCTAGAAGCTAAAGAAAGTAATAAGATTAAAAGAAGAAAAAAAAAAGCCAAAACCTTTCAGGTATATGGATCTTCAATTTAAAAATCCCTTTCGAATAAACAGTGCCTTCAGGTCCATTGATACTCGCAACATTTAAGCATACATGTCAGTTACCATCAAGCAAATTGCAAATATGATGGCATAAATAGTGCCACACTGATTAAACAATTCATAAAAGAGAGAACAATTGATTGATAAACAATTCTTCAAGAGTTAAAGTGTCAGACTGACACTGTTCTTTTATGAGTGATTCCAATTGGTGGAGCCCCATGGCCGAAATTCTTCGAGAGTCCTGAAGCTGGTTGTAATTTCAGAAAATGTCTGATTCCATGTGACTTGTTTGCACAGATATGCCTGTTTGTTCCACTTCAGCGACATCCTAAAATTTACTCAATATGTTCCCTACAAAACATAAATGAAAGAATGGTTAATAAATTTTGCATAAAATGATTGAAAAAACAGATACAATACTATTTAGGTATCAGTCCAGTACGTGATGTGAGCTTAGGCTTAATAGTGATTTTAGACTAAACTGTAAATCACTTTCATTTAAACAAACATGGGGTTAATTGAGGTCAGTCAAGTTAAGTCATGCTCTTCCTTAAAATATTCTTTGTCATTTTGCTGGTTAGGCATTTAATCAATAAGCAAGTGATCCAAGGAATCAAGTAACAAGAGAATAAGATCTCAAACTATAAATCGTTGTACCATACTAAATGCAACAGGAAGCTAAATAGATAATTTCTAATTAATTATAAAGCTTAACACTCTTATTTTGGTCATAACAAAAAACCTAATAGCCCATATAATACATAATGAGATAAAATAAGTAATACTATCACAAATAATCAATTACTACATAGATGACCCAACTATTCAATCGTTTAACAATATTCTATTAGGACTCCCTAGAGTCTTAATCCCAAACAAAACCTTAATAAACCCACAATTTTTGAAATCAGATGCCAATTTGATCCAGTAAAGACTCAATAAAGCTCGATCAAAGCATGAAAATCTTGCCATTATGTAATAATTTTACTATTTGTAGTCACTTGTTCTTCTTAATCTAAACAATACAGTTCGAAAGCTTGAGTATTTCTTTTTGTCTGAACCTAACCAAACAATGGTAGTAAACTAAAAAGGAAAGGGAAGACACACCTGCCATAGATTGGTACGAGAGGAAGAAGAGGAAGGATGTGCTCGTTCTTCAGGCGGGCCCACATCAGCCGCTTAAATTGGAGGCACCAAATTCTCTTCGTACCTTCGCGCCATCGTAACCATCGCAACCCCTCCCTTCTTCTCTCCTCTTGTCGGACATTGCCCAGGAGGTTGCTAGGGTTTCTCCCGGCGTCGACGCCATTTCGAAAGAAGAGGAGAGATCGAAGCACGAAGAGAGGGGAGAGGATTTTTCTAGAGCTCTGAGTGTAGGTAAGAAGGGAGAACGAAGAGGAGGCCACGCGGAGACGAGCTGAGAAATATAAAATAAATTTTTGTTTTTTTAAAGAGGAAATGTGAACTCGGGCAGTCGGGCATTTCAGTGTATTATCTCCTTCATCTGTTCGTCCCGTTGGATTGTCATCCACAAAAGGTTGGCACTCTGCTCACACTACGTCACATTTGACCTTCTGTAACGTTCATTAAAATGGATTTATAACGTTTATCTCAACTTTACAGTAGACCCTGTTACAGATTGAAAAAAACGTCATAGATGGTTGAGGTTTTGTGATGTTTAATACAAAATAAAATATCATAAATAAGGAATCCGTGACGTTTAATAAGTTAAAAAACGTCACAGAAGGGGGGAATCCGTGACGTTTTTTAAGGAAAAAACGTCATAGATTCTACGTTACTTTTTAAGCACCTTTTTCTGAAATATTTTAATGACGTTTATTAACTTAAAAAACGTCACAAAAGGTCTAATCTGTAACATTTATTAACATAAAAAATGTCACAAAAAGGCTAGAATTTTTTTTAAATATGCTGTTTTATGTGGCTAGCCCATGTTGCTAGCCGTACCACTAGTACCAATATTGTACCAGTCACATTATATCACATGCATTCATGATGTGTAGCTAATAATACCCTAATATAACCTAATAAACACCGCAAGCGTACGGTAATCGTTGGACAATGGTTAGGGTCGAACCACAAGGACGGTGTAACAAGTACTGGTCTTATGCTTTCACAAAGTCTAGATCTAGCAATTCAAGTTGGGTTTTCAAACAATACAAGGCAACTAATTGAAATGAGGTAAAAATAAACTAAACAAGTAGTAAAAACACAAAGGTAATAATTTTTGGCTTAAACGGTTGTAAACTCTTATAAAAAAGGCGTCCTAGGGGTTTGGTTTTACTCAGGTTAGGCCTCGGACTGTCGGTGCGGGTCACTTTCGCTCCAAACACCGACTAGTGCTGCGCTGATACAATTGTACCCTGCACAGTCACAGTTGTTAGCCACACAGGCACAACTGTAGGCTGCACAGATATAATTGCAGGCCGCACAGGCCCTCGGTTAATGATGTGGAGAGTCGGTATTTTAGTTTCTAACTTGTGTGAGACAGATCCAGCCGGACTTGGACTCCCTAGACCTCAGCCGTCGCTTGTTGGTCATAGTATCGGGACCGGAACCTAGTCTATATCCCCATTAGTCTAGTTAACCCTCAACTTTCACTTGTTGGCTTAACTATTCTAAGTCCACTTGTTGATTTCCTAAAGGTATCTACTTAACTTTCGCTACAGCAGAAACGTTCCCCTTTCGGGTACCAATTGGACTACCTTTCGGCTTATATCTACCTTAAGTCAATTGTTCATCCCAAGTCAATTGTTTTACACCCTTGGCCTAAATTAAGTGTGCGCAATCACGTAATAGGAGGTTTAAACAATCAAATAAGTACAAACAAGCATAAACCATCAATAATCAAACAAGTAGTACACAATAGAAACTAAAACATCCAATCAACACATCAATCCTAACCTTAGCATTAACCTAGCCCTAAAACACAAGTAAACTAGCCTAACATAGTGTAAAAGCAAACACAAATAGCAAAATAAAGGGATACAATCTCCATAAGAACTAAAGAGAGAAGAAAGGGGAGGAAAAACTCCTAGTCAAGCCATTTCTATCTTCCACAAGTCGAATGGAGCAGATCTGGACAAGAACCAAGCGAGAGATGGCCGGAACGGTGGTCTCCAAGGTGGGATGAGGTGCTATGCGGCCTACAAGGGGGTCCTGTGCGGCCTACACAGGTGGCTGTGCGGGGTACGATCGGGGAAAAGTGGTAGATCTGAGATGTGAAAGGTGGAGGCGCCGCCAGGAGGCTAAAGGAAGGAGAGATGTCGAATTAGGGCATGGGAGGCGCCTTATATAGGGGGTTAGGTAGGGTTTGGTGAGTTGTGCGGGGTACAATATGGGCTGTGCGGGCTACAGGAGGGTCCAATTCGGTGCACAGCGGAGTTCTGGGCCGGGAATGAGTCATCCGGCCCAAGTGTATCCCGCACAATGAGACCTGTGCAGCCCGGCCCAAGTGTATCCCGCACAATGAGACCCGTAGGCTGCACAGGAAATGGCCAATGCAGGCCAGATGAGTTGTAAGCCGCACAATGATGTTGTAGACCGACTGGAGGTGTCCAGGGCACGGTTGAGAGGTTGTAGGCCGCACAATCATGACCCGAGCCAGGAATGAGTCATCTGGCACGAGTCCATTTCGCACATGATCCATTGTAGGCCGCACAAGTCCATCTGTGGTGCCCGAAATGTGCCGATTCTCGTTGGTTTTGCTCCAAATCCCTGAAATTCAAATAACAACCAAAAGCAGTACCAAATCCTACAAATAAAAACTGAAAGCACACAATTTCAAGTGTTTAGGTTATGATTTTAGGGCTAAGTCCGACCAAATACCATATATATAAATGTGACATCAATTCACATTATGTATATCACATGCATTTATATCAAACAAACAAACATATATATATCTCACATCAATTAACAAACACACATCAAAATAACAAAACAAGTCATAATATTTAAAATGATCCCAATTAACGTACAAGTCATGCAACTAAATTTATTACCCGAACAAATTACCATACAGGAAGGCCATGACTTCATTCACGACTTCTGTAATATCTTCTCCCTCTCCACCTCCTTTTCCTTTTTCTTCTCCACCTCCTTGTCATTCTCCAAAACAATGTTCTTGTTCTTGTCCATCTAAACCCAATTAATAACAATTTCAATTTCAATCAAACCAATAATATTACCATTTAAAAACTAACTAATTCTACAATTTTTAGAAACTTTTGACATAACCTCCCCTATACATAGTCATCTTACCAAAAAATTAAAACCCAAAACAACCCCAACCCATTAATCAATTTCAAGCACATAAGCACATACATATATAAGCCCATTTGAATTTCAAGCAATTACACGTACATTTCAATTTGAAGCAATTTCAAACAATTTCAAGCAATTTCAATTCCATGCATTTCAATTTCAAGCAATTACACATACATTTCAATTTCAAGCAATTCCATGCAATATAATTCAACCCATAACCAACAATATAATTTCACAATAATCAATATAAGCCAATAACCCATTATCATTTCCATTACAATATCATTTCACAATATCTAGTATTTCAAGCACATTTCTATTTCAGTAAAAGAACCCAAAAATCGCTTCATGCACAAAAATGAGAGAGAGAGGAGATGACTTAGTTGATGTCGGCTATGGTGGCTGTCGAGAGGAGAGTGTCACTGGAGTTTGAGAGGAGGTAGTGGTGGCTGTCGAGAGGAGAGTGTCGTCGGAGTTTGAGAGGAGGCAGTGGTGGCTGTCGAGAGGAGAGTGCGAGGCTAAGAGAGTAGAGAGAGGGAGAGGCTGTGGTGGCTGATGTCGCCGGAGTTTGAGAGAAAAAGAGAGAGGAGAGTGGTTGTCGGCGAGAGAGAGGGAGAGGCAGTGGTGAGGTTGCTGTCGGCGAGAGAGAGGGTGGCTGTCGGCGAAGTAGATCGAGAGAGAGAGGGTGGCTGTCGGCGAAGTAGATCGAGAGAGAGGGTGGCTATCGGTGAAGTAGATCGAGAGAGAGAGAGAGTGGTTGTCGGCTGTGAGAGAGAGGCGAAGAGAGTTTGTGAGAGAGAGGGTTTCGATTTGTACTTAGGTTTTTTGGGTCGGGGAGGGGGGGAAGCTGAAGGGGTTCTCCGCGCAAAAAAAAAAAAAAAAAAAAAAAAAAAAATTCAAAAACGTTATGTGACGTTTAATAAGAAAAAAAACATCACAAAAAGGAAAATACCTTCTGTGACGTTTTTTTTTAAGAAAGCGTCACAGATTGTCTGACATAATTTTTTTTTTTTTGGAGGGAAAATCTATAACGTTTTTTACAAAAAAAAAAAAAACATCAAAGATTCGATGACGCTTTTTTTCCCGCGCCTGCCTCTGGCGATCTGTGACGTGTTTTTGGTAAAACGTCACAGATGGCCTGTTACATATCTGTTTCTGTGGTAGTGTTACTTTTAAAGGTGAGCAGAGGATACGATTCCCCTACTGTAGATTACAAACTCATAATTTAAAATATACAGGGGTCGCTTTTATTTTTTGAAAGCAACGTTGTTTAAAAGAAAATAGAAAAATAGTGCAGTGCGCCTTCCTGGAAATTTGATGCCAGACCTACGATGCTAATTTGATTTGGTTATATAGAATCATCTGATCTCCTTATATCACGATTTTGTTTAAAATGGAGAACTCCCAATACAGCATTAATAGAGACTTTCCGTTTGACAGCCGCTGTCAACCTTTCGAAAAAAAAACATTAATAGAGACTTTACTTTCATGGAAGGCTGCATTCGGCGCGAGTGGCATCTTAAGTATGGAATCCACGAGTTACAATTTTTTAATATATTTTTACCAAATGCCAAATAGTGTCAATGATTGCAATTATGCTTCAATTCTACGTACATTGAGCTGAAGTCAAAATATGAAAGGAGATAAATCAGGGGCGAAGCTAGGATTTCGTACCAGCAGGGTCCATAATATTTTTTCAGTTGTATTTAAATTTTTAAAAACTCTATTTTATCAGTTGTATCTAAATTTTTGTTTATATTGCATAACAGTTTTATCCGTTTTCACCATTATATCGTTATACAATCGTTTTATCGTCGTTTTATCACCGGTAAACACTAAATCGCCATCCAACCGCTAAACCACACAAATTACGTTTTTAAAACCTTGTATCTAATATAGACATAATATAATAATAATTTAAAAAAACTCTAAAATAATTTCACATAAATAAACATAAGAAATCAAACATCTATTATAATAATAAAATAAGATCTAAAATAATATATGCAATAAATAAAATAATAATTCAAGAGTTAATGATCATTCATCCAAAAATTTCCTATTTTATTATAAGTTTTATATTAATAAGATTCATTGCGGAGGAAGAAGACGATTTATTATGACGAATACGACATGAGTCCATGTGCGATATTTTAGGAGTCGTTACACAATTCAAATCAAACATGACATGTCCAGCTGGGTCCTTCAAATTTTTGAGATGGGTCCCTAATTTATTATATATTTTTTTTGTTTACAAATCGTACTAACTTTCATCTAAATTTTTTATTTTCAGGTGGGTCCCTGGACCCACAAAAATTAACGTGGCTTCGCCACTGAGATAAATACCATATGCATGCATGAACAATTAAACAGTTTATGTTAGCTAGATTAATCAACCACTTCCACCAATTCCCCCTGATTAGGTATCAGTCTAATCCGTGATGGAACGAACTATACTTCTTTAGGTCTTATTTTGAAGACAGTAGGCATACAGCTATACATGCATGTAGCTACTCCACCAACCGACGTTAAGTTCAGATATATGATACAAAATTGACCTATAGGATCGATGAATGATGGCTATAATATCAACATTTTTATTGCAAACGGATAGAAAACATAATTTATCCAAAAATAATGCGTGCACAGAATTGATGAACTAATTTAAAATGCAATGAAGCATAAATTTAAGAATGGCACAGATAATTAATTAATTCAGAAGTTATATTACATTCTAGTTGCTGGATTAAAGAATTTGCAAGATTGTGGAATTATTTTTTAAGTGTACTAGAAAAGTCTACAATGACCATTTGTCATGCCGTTAATTTCCCCTTACTCCTCAACTAATCAACTGTTTCATTCAATTTGTTTAAACTATTTTGAAAGCCGATGCATGTCGGTAGTTAAAGAATGCGTATTCTATCCATGATTTGGAAGTTCTAACTACAAAATAAGTTCTTTTTTGAATCAAGCGACATATTTTAAATTTAGCAAAATATGCATATGGTTTGTACTTTTGTCTAACACTATAACATTTTTTTTTTATTTGATCTCTGTAGTATTCCGTAAAGACACGTACGTACCAATAAGGATTATTTTTATAAGCTTATCATATAAGAATAAGAGTAAAATATATTTGATACATTAAGCATATTGGTTACTGAAGAAAATAATCAGATATGATAAAATTTTTTATTATTCATTTAACTACATAGTGTTTATAATTATGATATAAAAAATAATGTGTAGAATATTTTTATATGGTATATATTATCTCGGCAGGAAATTACATTTTTTTTTTTCAAAATAACGATGTCAATAGATATATAACTTTTTAGATTTTAGATGTTATAAGCATGTTCTAATTTATTCCATATTTAATACAGGTAATTTGTGTAATAAATTATTATCTTATAATTAATTTGAAAACTGTACGTATTTAGTTTGACAATTAAGGATGTAATGCGGTAGATTAAATTTTAATGGATATGTGCATGAATATAAAAATAAATAAATAAATTCTTAACAAACGTAGCTAGGTATATAAAAAAAAAATACTTTCGTTACATTGATCCATACCGTATACCCAGTCATGTGTGTTTAAGCCGGAGCAATATCAAACTGTTTGAACTAAACAGGTATAAATATTGGGGCAAATTAATTAGATTATATTTCTGACGAAATATTGAAGCAAAATACTGCATATACGGAGCTACAATATTGTTTTTTTAAGTCAAAAGCTCGATTAATAATCTATGCCCCTATAGTTATTGTTATGTTGTAGTACTACAGATTTTTAATTGTATATTAAGTAGTTTATACTTTGATCAATCATTTACGTTTAAGTTCAGAACAATTTTAATTAGCTGATAAAAATATTTACATAAAAAATGAGAAATATAAATTAAACATTAATTAACAAACCAATCATTTAAGCAAATCATGCACAGAAACAACGCCGCCATGTCGTTGCCTGGTTGGTGCACCTCCCTATCCCTTTTAAATATTATAAAAGAAGCAATTCTAGAAAACATGAAATGCTCATTAACTACGTATACTTGGTCAAGCGGTGCAACTAAACACGTCTTGGAACTGTGTATAGTTGACCTGTTATGTGTCTGCCTAATTTAGAAGAAATTTACAAGTATAATCGGTTATGAATGTTTATTATCATGTTTATGCCTCAGCTTGTGATGCATGTTAATTAAGTCACTCTTTCTGTTTTGTGTGGTCACACGAATTGACAGCATTTACATGTACAGGACCCTAATCAATTCTGTATGGTGCGTTTTCCTCAGAACAATGGACAGATTCAAACTTCTACTTACTCAGTATGTCATATGTCATGCGAAAATCAGTTTTCTTAGTACATCGTACATTTATTAATTGATGAAGTATCTCATTAACTAGTAAGTCAATTAATTAGGTAAGCTCGGCAATTAAAGTCGCCTTTGAATTCTTTGGCTTAGAAGGCACGACAATGGCTGAGAGGAAAAGGGAAAGTACTGAAAACAATGATAAAGCTAGGATTAGTAATATATGTACAACCCTACAAAAGCTAGGATTAGTAATATATGTACAACCCTACAAAAGGAAGATGACTTTCTAAATAAGAAACTGAAAAGAAATTTATATTATTCCAGTCCAAATATATAAATATTACATTGTACCAAAAACACGTATGTTTAAACAGATATACACGTCTTGTGTCAGATCGAATGATTAATTTGTACTTTTCTAGGCATTCTCAGATGAAGGGTATATAATGATGCCATTTTAGCAAGATTCGTCTTAAATTTCATTTTTGCGCACATACGGGATACGGCCAACCATTTCTGTGCCTCCATTTTCTGCACAAGCGCATAGAATTAATAGGACTTTAGTTAAATTCGGATAAACTAGCTCAAGTACGTACTGTCCGCTAGCTATATACCTCATGCATGAAGAGCAGAAAACTTATGGAAAAAAAAAAAAAAAAATTAGAGAGATGTGTAGTAATCCTGCTAGTGGGGCCATTAGTAAATTATATATAAATATATAATATAACTTATATTTGGGTGTCAAGATGTGTTAGATATCGCTAAAGGAAAACAATAAAAGAATTTCCTTAAATCAAGAGAAATATTTCACAATTTTGGTTGATTTGGATAGGGTCAAATGGTGATTTTATGTCTTAATTCGTATATATATCTTATACATTTACCTTTCTACTATCTCAGTTGCATTCTCAATTTTTTTTTCTTCTCATCCTCTTTAACCTACTTATGATGTCTTAGTAAAACTGTCTTTTATTTTTAAGGAAATATCGATAAGAAATTGCTAATAAATATTAGAAAAAAATAAAAATATTAAAAATTATGATGTAGGGTGAGTTTTTTTTTTTATGACTATGTGCATGACAAGGAATTATTGAATTTGTGAGTTTGTGAAGTAGTTAAAAGCTTATCCATGGGCGCGCATTTAATCCGTGGGACGTCTGGCCACCTAACTCTCATTCGAATTCAATTTCAACATGTAACAAATTCAAGAAAAAATGTGAATTCCAATAAACCACCAAATTATCATTTGGATCCCATGCAACTTTAAGGGGAGTTTTAAATTCTGTGCAAAATATTTTGAATATAATTTGTATTAATATTATATGTAATTAATTTGAATTACTTGTCATTGACTAACATCATTTTCAATAACTTTTTTTTTTTAAAAAAAAGTGAATAGTAAAGTATGTGAATACTTGGATTTAATGATCGATCACTAAATTAGCGCAAAAATGTAGTACTTGTTTTTCAACTAATTGAAGCATATATGAACTGCGTTTTGGTGTCACAGTTGTAAAATTGCCATATGAGAAAAATATTTAATAACTGTCTATCAAAATTGTACGCTAAAGCACGGCTAAAGTGGCCATATATTATAGATGGCTGCTCACGAATTTAAACTAGCGTTGAATTCGCGGGTTGCGCGATTTATTTCTATACGAATATGGTATGAAATGTTTTTCTAACATGGTGGATATGGTATGGAAATTTTTGCAAACAGATGTGAAATGTCGAGAATCATCGTTAAAATAAGAGGGAACGCTTAAAAAATTATTTTTGTAAATTATGATTTTTTATGTATTAGTAGTCCAACGTTTTACAATGACTTTGATGAATTAGCAGTCCCAAATGAATATTTAATTTTGTTCTTTCAACTAATATGTACAGCTTTGGGTTCGCGTGAGTGCCCACATAAAATCCTTGTGACTAATATGTAGAGCGAATCTCGCGCGTTGTGCGATTTATTTTATGCTATATAAAAAAATTGAGAATATTATTCAAATATGATATGAAAACTGTCACAGAAAATCCGAAATACAATTTTTGCCACAAAAGATCAAATGTCACAAAAAATCCAGAACACTGTGCTAACCACAGTGCCCCACGCGCAAATCACGATGCCCTATCTTTATATATTTATAATTTCCATGGGACATAAATCCGTCAACTCTTAGTGTTATTTAAGCAACATACAACTGATAATTATGATCATGTCATTTCTCTACGATAATTTTACATGTCACATCAATTTATATTGGACTCACAAGGAACACAAATATATATTTAGTATATGCAAAAACTTCATAAGGGGTTAAGGATGCAATTGGATGTATCAAGTCCATATTATTATTCATTTGTTGAGATTCATATAATAATTAATGCATATTAAAGTTCCCAAATATGAAATGCATGTGATTTGTTGACGTGTGTATTCGCATCAAGTTGTTATATATATTGAATTATTATACTATTTTTGACAGCTCGCTATTTTTCTTTATCCATGACTCCGCATGTTCTTTCTCTATATAAACGGTTTGTGCATGCCACAAGCAATATCCATCAATTCTTTTGCATGCCCCTTCCAAGTCAGTCTTCTAAGGTCTCTCTCTCTCTACCTCTCTTGTATACATATATATTGGTGTGTTTGGATGGATAGAAATAAGGGGTTAGATAGGAATAAGCCCCTTATTCCTTATTCCGGTGTCAAACCAAACACCATGGGAATAAGGAATATGGGCTAATTCCGGCCCTTATTCCTATACCAACAAAACTTAGGAATAAGAATTAAGAATAAGAATTGGCACGAGATTCTAAATCCGGCCCTTTATTTTTTATTCCTATTCTTATCCGGCCTCTATCCAAACACACCATTTCAGTTCAGCAGCATGATATATATATATATATATATGAGCATGTATCTTACTTATATTTATTTGTATTGGATAAGAAACACTCTAGATAGATTGTGTAGTAGTTAATTATGCATCATGTATGCCATTTTGTTCAGTATACCTTATTGTTTTAATTTAGTTTTATATTATTTTTTTTCCGCGCGGCTGGGAAATATTCCTGCCCGCTAATTCATGGTACTTTTAAAGGTCTCTATGACAAATTTTTTCATTAAAATAAAAAGAAAAATACCGTCTGTGTTTGTCCTGATTAGGTAAATTAAGTGAACTTCGATAATAATATTTGTCATTGCAAAACGACCTTAGAGTTTGGTGTCGAAAGTATGAGATCTTGGATATTAATTAATGTTGTTGTCTTGCAAATGTGTTCATCACGCATGCAAACTTTATGTTTTTAGGAATTGAAATAGCATAGCATCACCCTTAAAAGCATATGTTCCTAAGTCTTACATCGGGAATCTAAAATAATGGTTACTTTGCCATAAGTTGATTGTTTAATTTGAAGTTAAAAACCTATATAACAAGATGACAATTGTAAAATACTTGAATTAATATGAATGAAAAGAATGAGTGTTTGTATATAACATTTATTAGTTGGAGTACGTCCTATAATGTAGGAGAAGCTAAATGTACAAGGTGAAAGCGGTGCTAGCTCAATCTTAAAAATTCATTAATTTAAAAATTTGAGATTCTTCATACCATGTTGACGGTTTGCTCCACCTTAAATATAAACATATAATGCATGCATGAAGAATAATTATTTATTCATGGTGCATGTGGTGTAAGCTGACTATTGTTTTCTTTGATTATATGTCAATAACTTCCAAAACCAAACCCTACCTAAACTAACCGCTCTCCGGCAATTGGATCATAAACTAGTAAGAACTGAGACTTGAAACTATGCTAGCTACGTGACAAATATGAATCCATCCACATTCTGGTAAAACAATTATCAATATATGAAGGGTTCTGACTTCTGACATTCACGATTTGCAGAAATTAAAAAGATGACGTCCCCGATGAAACTACATCTGATGCTGCTTTTAATGGCAGCAGTCATGACTGCAATGGAGGCACAGCAGTTTACTTACAGCACTCCAAGTCCACCTCCAATGACACAACAGACACTACAACAAGTTGCGGCTTCATTACAGCTGTATGCGGATCCACTACCGCAGATGCCTACCATCTATGGTTTCTCTACAGAGGGAGGAAATGCGGTCTCAAGCAACCTCACTATTGGCATGTACCCGATCAACTGGGTACTCTATAATATCCTTTTATTTTTCTCAATTTATGCCCAAGGAAAATTTTGACCAAAATATGTCTCAACACGTAGTGCACTAATTACAACAGTGTTTTAAATTTATGTGATGTATATTTTAGTTGTTTGCGCGTATAAACCTTGGCTTAGTAACAATGATCATTTCCTAATCTACTTTTTTTACTCTTAGAAATTTCACCGAGATCTCCCTCCAACACCAGTCTTTGTCTATGGCACATCAGCTGAAACAGCCACCTTTCCTGGCCCCACCATCATTGCCCGGCATAATGTCCCATTATATGTCAAATGGGAAAATCATCTTCCCGACCTACACCTCCTACCAACTGATAACACAATCTCAGTAGCCAACCCGACCATGGGAGGTGTGCCAACTGTGGTCCACTTGCATGGCAGTGTCCATCCCCCACAATCCGATGGAAGTGCCTTCGCATGGTTCACTCGTGATTACAAGGATGTAGGTCCTAAATGGACCCAGACGACCTACATGTACCCTAACATCCAGCCTCCGGGCAATCTCTGGTACATTATTTATTATTAATTACATAGATTCTTCAAATTATTATGTTTTAATCTGGCAGCCTCACTTAGATTTTTAAAGCAATGATTTATTGTAAATAAGCTTAGTGTATGTCTAAAAGATGGAACAAAGAAAAAAGAAAGTGTGGTTTAGGATTGAATTGGTCTTATCACTTTGAGAAAATATAGCATTCAGTCAAAGTACTTTTAATCCTCACCTCATAACAGGGAAACAAGTCAATCCAAATGCAGCTTTTGAAAGAATATCCAAAAGAACAAGTCAACCCAAGTTAATCCTCACCTCACAAACACTTCGTCCTCCAATTAAATCTGGTTCCACTCCTACTGAATACTATATTTTTTTTATTAGAGAAGCATTTTTCAATAATATATGAATTATTTTTTATAATAGGTACCATGACCATGCTCTGGGACTCACTCGTGTCAATCTCTTGGCTGGCCTCCTCGGAGCCTACATCATCGAGAAACCTGAGGTCGATGATCCCATGGACCTTCCCTCGGGTGAAGATGATGATCTCCATCTCATCATTGCAGATCGTAGTTTCAATACTGACGGTACCCTTTACATGAACTCCACTGGTAATGTCCCCTCAATCCACCCCCAGTGGCAGCCTGAGTACTTCGGTGAGGCCATCACTGTTAATGGCAAGGCCTGGCCATTTTTAAATGTAGCACGCCGGCGGTACCGCTTCCGCATCTTAAATGCTAGTAACGCACGATACCTCAACCTCTCTCTCTCAAATGGACTCCCATTCTATGTTATTGGATCTGATGCTTCCTATCTCGCAGCTCCTGTTGAAACTCAGACCATACTGTTAAGCCCAGCTGAGCTTGCTGATGTTGTTATTGACTTCAGCAACTCAACAACACCCTGTGCAGAGCTTCTCAACTCAGCACCATATCCTTATCCTACTGGTGCTGCTACCACTGGTACAGTGCTTAGCAAAGTCATGATTTTTCACATTAATGACACTAAAGTGTTTGACAATTCAACAATACCTGAGAAAGAGGTTGACTATGCCAATGTCACTATGCCTGAACCAAGCACGACAACTAGGTACATTGTAATGTATGAATACACAGCCCCATCAGGTGGAGTGACCCACCTCTATATCAATGGGTTGCGACTTGAAGATCCAGTGACAGAGACTCCCAAGGCTGGTACCACTGAATTGTGGCATGTCATAAACCTAACACCTGACAACCACCCATTACATATCCATTTGGGAATGATGCAAGCCATAAATGTTACTGAGCTTGTGGGGTATCAACAATTTTTCAACTGTATGACACAATTGAATGATGCCGTTAAGTGTAATGTTACGGATCATGCAATAGGAAAGACTTTGCCTATACCAGAGTACGAAAAAACATGGAAAAATGTGGTGAAGATTGAGCCAGGTTACATGACAAGTGTTGTAGTGGCATTCAAGATTGTTGATACAAACCAGTCATACCCTTTTGATTCAACCGCAGAGCCAGGATATGTCTACCATTGCCATGTTAGTTCTTCTGTTCTAAATATTTTTTTTAAATATATAAGGCCTTCTACTTTACACCAGTCCAGCCTGACTAGTAGAATTTGAACTCATTTCCATTAAAAAAGAAAAAGATGAAATTATTGACCATCTGTGCTGGACTGGACTCCTAATTCAGTATATTACACTCTTTATTTGCACAAAAAGTTCATCTAAATATTATTATAATTTTAATTTAATTTCTTACCTTTCTAAATAATATCAGTATCATCAGTCAATCACACATATCATACTGCTCTTCCAGGGTTTGTAAATCTAGTAATGAGGATAGGTTTTGTTGTTTGGTCTTGAGCAAATTCAGTGTAGGATCTTCCAGGGTGAGCTAATAAATAAAAAAAATACTTTGCAGATACTGGATCACGAGGACAATGCAATGATTCGGCCACTGAAGCTTTTGTCTTGAAAATCATTGAGGTTAAGTTCTAAAGAAATAATATCAGAATAATTGCATCTCATATTCTGTTCAAGTGACCTGAAGGTGGTTCATTTTCACATAGATCCATTTTTTCTATTGATTTTGTATTCAAATATTGTTTGTAATTTGTATGTATCTTTTTGTTCGCTTCACCTTTATCCAGTGGATATCACTATTGTGGTCACTGTATTATCTCAATTACTATAGTCATTTGTCACATTTTTAAGCATTGAGATATATTTCTAGTGTAAGGCATTAATAATTTATCTATATGATCATCCATGTATTATTTGACTTTATATGACAATTGCTTGTTGCAACATTCTTCTCTAAAAATATATGATTAACTAGATTAATGAGAAACTGAAAACTTCTATTCAAATATCAGAGAAAATAATTGGCAAGTACAACAATTATTCCAGAAAGTTAGCACTTAATTCCATAGCCATGACACTTGTGTCAATTCCCAGAAAATGTACAATATTTAAACTATTACAAGAAATTAAGTTTATACTAATTGTCACAACATGCTTGCAGAGTTTCCCGTGATTGAACTATAAACCATGTCATGATAAGTTGTCACAATAAATTAAAATAGATGTATCAAAAACAAAAAAAATGAGGAAACCTAATTCAGGGTGAACACAATAGCAATGTGACAATCAATAGGATCAATAACCAATGCTAAAACTATTTACTGCTATATAGATCTTCAAATAGTAAATTTTAAAAAATATAGAAATCTAAAGAAGTATGTTACACACCTCAGAGCTGGTTACTTTGCTTACTTTTTCCATTTTTCTTCTTCGATGCACCATTCTGTGCACTGCATGTAAAAGAAGAAAATTCACACCATTAGAATTTGACCTTTAAGACCTGCATGCAGACGTTCTTTCCAAGAACCACCGAGAGGCACACAAGGAAAATTTTGAGCCTGGGTTGAACAAATTGTGGTGGATTGAGAACCAACTTTAAATCTAGTGGCTAAGTGCAACATTCTTTCAGTGGAGGATGCAAGTTAAAAACCCACAACATATAGTGTGTGGTGGGCCATTCATCATTCTTTGGGTTCTACAGAATGCAATATATATAGTGCTAATATATATTTATCTCAGTATGTATACCAGCAGAGACCCATATAAAAACCTCTGGTAATAGTAATTAGATAATCACTTGGAAGCATTATCATCCCTATTGTGAAACACTGTTCAAATGCCCTGTGAAGCCGCACCCAGATCCTCAGCAGTCGTTTTTAAACGACTGCTGGGCAGCCGGATTCTTTTTTTTTTAATATTAAAAAATTTTAAAATTCAAATACCGAATCCAAACCGTTCATCTTGTTCAATTTTACGGGCGATGCATTTTCATATAAGTTTTATAAAATTTGGAGTTGATTTGATAATTGATTAAGTACTTAAATTATGAACGTATTAGAATTAATCAAACCAGGTTCGTTCATTTGTTGACCACTTAATCAATTATCAAATCGACTTCAAATTTTATAAAACTTATATGAAAACGCATCGCCCGTAAAATTGAACAAGATGAACGGTTTGGATTCGATATTTGAATTTTAAAATTATTAAATATTAAAAAAATAAACTTTCGGCTCAGCAGCCGTTGCTGAGGATCCGGTTCCCTGTGAAGCCAACTGCACTATAACCAAAACCAATTCATATACCAACTTGCCTGGTATAACCCCACCAAAACCAATTCATCGTAAACACTGAAATACCTAGTAACACGAAACCTTGATAAGATTGACATCAAATTTGTACCCTTTGCATTTTATTACTATTTCATCAAACAATTTCAGTGCAAGAGGGATTCCTAGCAATACTCTTTAATTATATATATAAATTATATAGAAAAATCAATAAATTAAAGATCTTCCAAATTGCTTTTATATTAAAATCGAAGAGTACAAATTAATTCTGTAACAGTTTGCTACTATGTTTCAGGACAAAAAGATGTACCAGTACCATGCGCAGACTGTGTTAATCCAAGCCAGGATGTGCTGTTAATGTTATATAGCACTATTTCATAATAAATTGATCAATTTTAAACCCTTTCTCAGTTTTCTTTTATCACATATAGTAAATTTCAAATCACTATAAACGTGAGTTTTCCCTGCTGAGGGTAAATTGGGCAAGGTTGAATGTTTGTAAGATAAAATATATCGAAAAAAATTATTTCCATTGAAAAAAAAACACATTTATTAGTAAGAAAATCATGTGCATTTTGCAAGTGTATGATGTTTTTGAGGACCCATCTTTCAAAAGGACCCTTATAGTTGAATACTTTTGTTGTAGAGCCTAATTTAGTATTCAGGATATCTGCCATAGTGCCATGTACAAATACAAACACTGTAAATGTGACAATAGCCTTGGAACCAAAAAATTCCATTAAACCTCTTTGAGGATTTGCATCAGTGAATCCATGTTTACATTTTGAGGATGAAATCAAATTTCAATCTGCCATAATCTGTCACGAAATTCCACTTCAACAAAAACTCAATTACATACCTGTACCCTCTTGCTCCTTAGATAGGTCACACTGATTCACACATGAGGCCCCAGCTTGAGTGGCAACATCTTTTGTACGGACTGAAAGAGAGATTGGCATGAATTTGTACTAATTGGTATGTATGAGATGAATCGAGTGCCAGTGGTCCGCGGTCTCTCTACGACTCCACCAGTCCACCTCTACTTAAAATGGAACCAAATCTTGGCGCGATTCATTCGCAACTCGGAAGTCGGAAGGGAACCAGGGATTTCGCCCCCAACTAATGGACGGTCCTGATTCATTGATTCGATGGTACAATTTAACCCTAACGCTCCTTTTATCGCCCACATAATCACATTTGTTTTACAAATATATGAATAGAGCCCCTATAATCTTCTTCAATCGAAATAGAGCCCTGAAATCTTAAAATGGAAATTTAAAGATAAGTATTTAAAAAGTTATTTCTAATTTTTAAGATTTGAGGGGCTGAATTTTAATTTATGAAGCTTATATCTAAAATTTTCTCTTTTTATATAATTTTTTTAAGAGAAGCCGTCGGCAACTTTGTGGCGCAATTACGAAAAGCACCTTGAAGTTACCCAAAAAAACAAAAAGCACCTGGTCACTTCTCAGAGTCTCTCTCTCTCTCACGGGCCGCCAATTTCTGCTCATTGGACAATCCCCCAGTGCGCCTGAGCCTGAGAGGGTAATAGCTCTTACTCTCCTCTTGTCATCCCTCCACCTCTTCTAATTTTTCTATTTGAGTTCGTTAGAGTTGTAATAAGTTGATCAAATTGCAGAATTCGCAGTGATGGATCCTAGCAGAGCCTTCGTCAGGGACGTCAAGCGCGTCATTGTCAAGGTTTATGCAGTTTCTCTTTTGTTATTCTTTTTCTCTAATTGTTCTCCTCATCTCCGCCAATTTTTTTATACTGTTACTGGTAGCTGCTAAGGAAGCAAGCACCGGTATGATGTTGAGTGGTATGGTTCAGTGCTGTTCTATAGCTTTCCTGACCTTTCTAGTCGAATAGCTATACTTCATTGTTCCTTCAGCTGTCAATTGAAAGGATTTCTGTTGGCACTGAGTGATAACATGCTTGCAGAAATAAGTTCTTTTCTGGTTCTTATTCTCTCAGTTGAAAGGAGTCTGTTTCTTGACAATTTAACAGGTTGGAACTGCTGTCGTTACAAGGTCAGATGGGAGATTGGCAGTTGGTCGATTGGGTTCTTTGGTTGAGCAGGTCATGCCCACTTTGTCTACAACTATTTCCATTTCAATACCAATCATGCTACTTGCTATGACTATTTTTCTAAACCAATTTTATGTTAATGCAGCTTCAGGAACTCAACGTACAGGGGTATGAGGTGATTTTGGTAACTTCAGGGGCTGTTGGTGTGGGACGCCAACGCCTGCGATATAGAAAACTTCTCAACAGCAGGTTCTTTCAACTGATTTTATTCTTCCAGTATTTAGTTTCTATGATTTTCTCTTCTTTTTGTTATTGATTGTATGCCTAATCTTTCTTTTTCTTTGTACCAGCTTTGCTGATCTTCAGAAACCACAAGTTGAGCTTGATGGGAAGGCGTGTGCAGCAGTTGGGCAAAGTGGCCTAATGGCTCTTTATGATGCCTTGTTTACCCAGGTGAGTTTTTCTTTTCACTAATGACTTTTACTTTGCTGTTGGATTTCAATCTTATTTATTTATTAATTTTCTGTTCATATAGTATTATAATTATATACAAATTGAATTGCAGCTTGACGTGGCATCATCTCAGCTTCTTGTGACTGATAATGATTTCAAGGATCCTGAATTTCGAAATCAACTTTCTCATACTGTGAATTCCCTTTTGGCACTTAGAGTGATACCAGTTTTCAATGAGAATGATGCTGTTAGTACCAGAAAGGCTCCTTATGAGGTTCCATTCTTTTCTCATCCATATACTGCAATTTGTAAATTTGTTGGTACCTGAACCTCTAGAGTTGCTATTTGGTGAGGAACTCACATCCACTGCCCTAGTTCCGACTTCCAACAGCAGAGCAAGCAGCAAAGCATTCCATCTTTACCGTTTGTTGAGAATCACGCACAAATCTCTAAATCACTCTGAAAATGCACATCTCACTATGCTTGTTTGGTCTGAACTCAGACAGACAGGATGCATGCCATAGTTGCTCTGCCATCACAATCATGGCAGTAGCTACAAACTCACCTGTAAGAGCCCATACATTAGGAGGCCTCCTCAAAATTCATTGTTCTCAAATTAGGACAATTAGCCATATTTAAGCCCCATTGATGTAATCGTCATACATTTTAGTATCGTACGATACGCGCAACGTATCGTAAGATTCGGTACGAGTCAAAGCCCTCTCGAGACGTACCGTGCCTGTGTATCGGAGACGGAGGGAATCGCTGGAATCTTGAGCGAGTCGATGGACGATACGCGTATCGTATCGATACGTACGATACGAGCGATATGCTGTCTACCAATCAAAACGCGAGAAACACAGCGGCGATCGAACAAAAAACCTTAACGAACATTATTCACTTTATTTTTAATTTATTTTTATTTAAACGAACAGTAGTGTTTTAAGTTGTACTTTTTAAGAATAACTAAGTGATTATATTTAATCTCAGGATTCTTCTGGAATTTTCTGGGATAATGACAGTCTAGCTGCACTATTAGCTTTGGAATTAAAGGCAGATCTCCTTGTATTATTGAGTGATGTTGAAGGCCTGTACAATGGACCACCTAGTGATAGTAAGTCAGAGCTCATTGACACCTACATAAAAGAAAAGCACGATGAGCAGATCACATTTGGAGACAAATCAAGGGTTGGCCGAGGGGGTATGCAAGCCAAAGTCAAGGCGGCTGTCTGTGCTGCTACGCAAATTCCTGTTGTAATAACTAGGTATTGCTTTATTATATTGCCTCCTTTCTGTTATTTTTGTATTACAGAGAGGGGCAGCAAAATGATTATAATACTGAATACTTGCAACATACCAGTGAGATTCAACACTGAATTGGTTCTGTACCAGTAAGGTCACATTCGACAGATAAATGAGATAGATTTTGAAATCTCTGTCTGGCTCACTAGTTCATTGTTGTAAAATAATCTGGTTAAGTAGTACTTCCTGTTTGGCTCACTAGTTATTTTATTGTAAACTTTAATTTATTTAAGTAGTATTAAAGAAAACTATAGAGCTGATCTGGCATTGTATGTTGAAGTGGTTTTACAAGAGATAATATTCTGAAAGTCCTAGAAGGGAAGAAGGTGGGAACCCTTTTCCCTACAAAAGGCATGCTGAAGGAGATTGTGGCCTCTAATAGAGAAATTAGTCCCCGTGACATGGCAGTTTCAGCAAGAGATTGCTCCCGCCGTCTCCAGGTAAGGTCTTAGTCTTATCGACCTTGTGGTATTTACTCATGGCATATATCTTTTTTTCCAATTATCCCAAAGGATGCGGCATTTGTGGTGCACTCAGTTTCAATAATTTTGGCATGGTGCACTTAACCCTATTTGAAGGACTGACTTGTATGTTATGTATGTTATTTGCAAATTTCAAGTACATAGCCAAAATAATAATAATGTTTTGGATAGGAGCATGGGGAAGTTAGCGGTCCAGGCAATACATAGGAGTATAAGGGGTGAGACTGGTGTCATAGTTTTTAGGTCATAGGTTTAGCTCACGGGTGAGGATGTAGGTTGTTGTTTTTCCTATTTTATTCTTTGGTGACCTTCATCTTGCTGGGTTTCTTTTCTAGCGTAACCCAACTTGTTTATGATATAGCAAAAAAAAAAAAAAAGAAATAAAATTTAGATTGTTGTTTCTACATTTATGTAAAATCTTTCCCGAGAGAATCTTGTGTGGTAAATATTTTTCTTTGTTGTATAAGAGTTAAATCTTATTTGACTTTTTGCTTATAAATAGAGCATCTCATCAGAGGAGAGAAAGAAGATATTGCTTGATATAGCGAATGCATTAGAAGCAAATGAAGCTAAAATCAGAGCAGAAAATGAGGCTGATGTAGCAGCTGCACAGCAAGCTGGGTATGAGAAGGCTCTAGTTTCAAGGTTGACACTTAAGCCTGGAAAGGTAATTGTAGTTACATGTTTCAAACATTAATTTCAAAGGTTTTTTGTTGCATTCTTCTTGAAAGAGATAATCCTGTATTATCTTTGACAGATAAGGTTACGTCCCCATTGTTGTTGAACCCAACCGGAATTATTAGACCATATTTATTTATTGATTTTTCTTGTTTTGCAACTTTCTGTACAGATAGCTAGCCTAGCGAAATCAATCCGGGTACTTGCTAACATGGATGATCCAATTGGCCAAATTCTGAAAAGAACAGAGGTTAGTTTCTGTGTGTATTCAAATGCAGTTCAGTTACAATGTATCAAACAATATAAGTTGTGGTTTGTGGCTGTGCCACAAGAAAGTTACTGACAACCAGCATGTACTTTTGCCACATAAACTATATGATTGTTGTTCCTGTACGTCCCTTTGTCGTTCTTTTACTAAAAAAGCAAAAAAACATATATAAAAAAGCATATTTTTCTGTGATTCATGAAAAGAACCATATTTACATTGCAATCACTGTCATTTCTTAATTAAAGTGTTGGGACATGAATCTGTACTATATTGTCCAGGTTGCTGATGGTCTGGTTCTTCAGAAGACATCAAGCCCTTTGGGGGTTCTTCTCATTGTGTTTGAGTCCCGTCCTGATGCTTTAGTGCAGGTATAATATCGTAACTTCAAATATTTTAGAAATTGACACAGCTTGTGTTTGTTAAACAAGGAGACTGGGATCCTTTTGTTACAATCCAGTGCTACTAAATGTTGCTTGTTCAACTGTAACTTAATTAACTTATGTTTAATTTTTTACCTCTTGGAACCACAGATAGCATCTTTGGCAATTCGAAGTGGTAACGGTCTGCTTCTCAAAGGAGGTAAGGAGGCAATGAGATCCAATACTATTTTGCACAAGGTATGAATTAAATTATTTGTTAGTTTTCATTGGTAAAATGACTGTGAATGCCAAATAGGAAAGAAAAGAAAAGAGACGATAAATGACATATTTTCCTTGGTTTTCTTGCTTGTAATAGGTTATTACTGGAGCAATTCCGGCCTCTGTCGGGGAAGGACTCATTGGACTTGTGACGTCAAGAGATGAGATTGCTGATTTGCTAAAGGTGAGCAAATTATTATAGGTTTGGACAGAAATCCTCAACCTGTCAGTCAGGAGTTGCAAACTACACATGTATGAATAAAAAAAAAAGAGAGTTGCAAACTAAATATGTTTGTTATTTATTTTTATTACTATTTTATTTATTTATTTTTTTTACTTTGTAGCTTGATGATGTGATCGATCTTGTCATCCCAAGAGGCAGCAATAAGCTTGTGTCTCAAATTAAGGCATCAACAAAGATTCCTGTTTTAGGACATGCTGGTAAGATTTTGGAGCTAAATTTGATTCTGTAGGTAACTTTTACCAAATGCAAGTCTTAATATCTTATGTCCGATGTACTTGAGCATACTAACTACTCTGTAAATTTGATCTATTATATAAGCTAGCTAAAATTTTAGATTCATTTCTCCAGATGGCATATGTCATGTTTATATCGACAAATCAGCTGACATGAGTATGGCAAAGAAAATCGTATTGGATGCAAAAATTGACTATCCGGCAGCCTGCAATGCTATGGTGTTTTTTTTTTATTTGTTAGATCTGATACTTAATGCAGTTTCTTTCTTTTCCTTTTCCTCGCTTTATATTTAAAAAAAAAAATTTCCCCTTCAGGAAACTTTGCTTGTGCATAGAAGCTTGTTAAAATCAGGGGACATAAAGGACATTATTTTTGAGCTGGAAACAAAAGGTTTTTGATCTTCACTTTTGTCAAATTTGTATTCTAGTACATTTCTATCTTTTGGAAGATTAACATTTGGACAACTTTTGACAGGAGTGAGGATTTTTGGGGGACCATTAGCGAGTGAAGAACTGAGCCTTCCAAAGGCAGAGTCATTCCATCATGAATATAGCTCAATGGCATGCACCGTTGAATTTGTTGATGATGTTCATGCTGCGATTGATCATATCCACCGCTTTGGAAGGTATTATTAACTCCAGCTTTTACAACCTGATAGATGGTTTGCTTATCTTTTGTTTTATTTTTTCAAATATATTAAAAACTTTCAGTGCTCATACGGATTGTATAGTCACTTCAGATGATGAGGTTGCTGATATCTTCCTCAAACAAGTTGATAGGTATTATCTTTTCGTGCACGAAATTCTAATTCTTAATGGTTACAAATTTGGATACTTAAAAGCTTTCTGAACCCCAACCACCCCCCCCCCCCCCTTAAAATCTACTTCTCAGTGCTGCAGTATTCCATAATGCAAGCACAAGATTCTCTGATGGGGCCCGATTTGGACTAGGAGCAGAGGTAAAGATTAAGACACTGTTCTTGATTTTTTTTTTTTTTTTTTTTTTGATTCACTATTGCATAGATACTAGATTTTTCATTTGTGATTAATTATGGTGGTTTCTGGAGTGTACAGGTTGGAATAAGTACAGGTAGAATTCATGCCCGGGGACCTGTTGGTGTTGAGGGGCTTCTAACTACTAGATGGTAATCATATTTCTATATTGATCAGTCTCATTTACTATTTCTTTCTGCTTTTTTTTTTTTTGAGAAAAAAAGGCAAAAGCCCGGTTTCTTATAGAAACAAATATATTACAGAATCAATTTCCTAATTGTACCATATCTCATACTCTATCAATATCAAGTACTAACTATCTAAAACAACCTCTATCTCTAATTCTGGATTTATGTTTTTGTTTCATATCGATTTGCATATAGTTGACCTAGATTGTTTGATATCCTGAAAAAGTCATTAATTTTGAGTTGATACTAGTTAGCAAACATGGCTTATTGTGAGCAAAGCAATATCGAATGAATTAAAGGCAAATAAAAGCTTATTAATTGGCTTGTGATTATTGGATTCAGGGTTTAGGGTTTAAAATCTTATTAATTGGTCAACAAAATCTCTTGTTCCTATTGCATTCAAGTTTGTAGGATTTGATTTCTGCTCAAATATGTGCAGGATTTTAAAAGGAAGTGGGCAAGTAGTGAATGGTGATGAAGGTGTTGTGTACACCCACAAGAATCTTCCTTTGTAATTCATTTGGTATGCTCCCAGTCTTATCATACCTGTCAATACCTGTATTTTTCTTCAAAGTTGTTTTGTTTTTATGTGACTTATCATGCTTTTATAATTCTTTGTCAGGGTAAGTTTGTAGGACTACTTCTGAGGATGGGAGCAAAGCATATAATCTTCTGTGTTTTGTTCCAGTTGTGTAGAGCTTTGATGAGGCTGTTTTGGTAACTTGTTAGGGTGATTAGGGTAGTCTTGTTGTTGATTGAATGTAATAATTTATGTAATAATAAGCAGTAGAATAGTGGTTCTATTGTTGCAAGAATAAATGATACTAATAATCAGGCTAATAATGGTAATTATATCAGTTAGATTCAATTGGTAATAAATGATACTAACAACCGATTTTGAAGTTTGGCTTGGGAAGGTACCTCCGTATCTCACCTACACTCCCCCTTTGAAAAATAACCGGCTCAAGCTCACCATCTTGACAAAAAATAAACCTCCGTAAAAGAAACCAAGCAAGTCAAGTAATTGACATGGGTTAAATTTTGAAACTCTGTAGCAACGTTTATTTGCTCCTCCCTGATTTATCCACCGGGGCCATCAATTCCATCACCGATGGAATTGTGGAATATCAAAGCGTAAAGGTTATAATTTTGCTACGGCAGATGGTAAGGTTAAATTTATCGACTAATGAAATTCTCCTCAAGCCTGGATGGCCCCATGACGGCTGCAACCAATAGGTCACTGGCACGGAGGAATCTGCCTAACTGTACGTTCATAGAATAAGTAATAGTTTAGGATTAACATGCAACTAAACATATTATTTCTGATTTCGTCAAATTGACACTTATACTTGACAATTTTGCCATTGAACAAAATCTGTTCGTACCTGACAATTTTTGTCATTTCTTTAATCTCGTTGCTTAACATGTAACAAACATTTAACATGTCTCTAATATATATATGTATCTAATCTAGAAATATGTTATATTGAAGGCAAGTCTCGTATTGAGTTTGGTGGAATCGGACTTGATTTTGAATCGTCCAGTTTTGAATCAAGTTCGAATCAGTTTGACTTTTTCTATCACTCCAGTTGGATCGGTTTAATCTAGTTGCTATTATGTTGTAGTGCAAACTATTGATTAATAGAAAGAAATGCTATTTACCAAAACAATCATTTTGAACCCTACACCTTTTTTTAAAAAAGTCGTATGTTCTGGCCTGATCGCACCACCTTTTATTCCAAAATAAAAATAATAAAAAAAGCCCACTTCTAGAATACATATGAGATACCATTTTGTATGGTCAACAGGTCGAACTATAACCATCTTTGATTACTTCGTACGTACCATACGTACTTAACTCAGTTTCTGACGTGTCTATGATCTTTCTCAGCCTTTCAAACAAATTACACTGCTGTATTCGGTTAAAAAATTATATCAAGAATGTGCATCAGTTTAATTATGACTTGTATTGTCGCACATTTTAAATTATCTTTACGGCCACACATTAGAACGCGTACAAAAAAACCAACTGTTTCTGAGCAGGTAAAAGGTAAAAACCACAGCCGGTCCGATCTCCTTTTTTTTTTTGTCTCCCTCCGAAATCTGTGCTAGTCTTTTGCACTTCCCTTGTGCAGAAATCATTTTATGATATATATATAAATGTTTGTTTTTCCCGTCACGTTGCACCCAGTTAAGTTGCACTTTTTTTTTCAATTCTTTCTGACAAATTATGAGCTTCTCTAAAATGAACTGGAAATAAAAAATCATTCTTCAATTAATATAATTTAAAACAAAAACTGTAGTCGCTTTTGATTACAAATTAGGACCATTATTATATATATATTACAGATGATGAATAAATATGAAGTTCATAAAGTTATATATTTGATCAAACTTCGAAATAAACCTAGTTATATATATATATATATATATATATATATATATATATATATATATATATAGAGAATGGATATAGAACACTAATGTGTACGGATCGTCTCCGTACACATGAGTCGTTTTTCAAGATCTAAAATTCAAACGGCCGATCCGAACCGTCCAAGTTGTTCTCCATATTGAAAAACCCTTGGAGACAAAATTTTACATTTTTTTGAATTTTTTTACTATATATTATGATATTTTCAAAAAACACTACAATTGGAGTATTTCAGGCCCTCCAATTTGAAAAAATCATAATATATAGTAAAAAAATTCGAAAAAAACGTAAAATTTGGTCCCTGAGGGTTTTTCAATATGGAGAACAACTTGAACGGTTCAGATCGGCCGTTTGAATTTTGGATCTCGAAAAACAACTCATGTGTACGGAGACGATCCGTACACATCAGTGTATTTCATCCATTCACTATATATATATATATATATATATATATATATATATATGCAGCTCTATATATTAAAAATAACTATACAGAATTAAAAAGTTGACCGGTTCAAACAACTAGCTAGATTGACTAATTAAAATCGTACAACTTTCAAACCAGTGGAGCTACTGGTTCAATGTCCGATATTCGGTTTTCGAAAGATTGGACAGGTCAAAAATTCGATAATGAGGACAGTTTCAGGCAAGCTTTGCTTATGTAATAGATAAAAGTTGACCAGTAGTATATATGTGTGTTTAATTTCTTTAAAAAGCTGAACAGGTAAAAAATTTTGCTAACCCGTAGCAAGTCATATTATATGTCATGGTTTCTTCTACACACCAAATGGCATGTGGTGTTCTATTTGCTTAGTACAAAGTGCATATATTTTATTTCTAGTATTGTATTGAAGTCAACAAATTAGGTATGTTTGGACTCTCATGCAGAAAGGAAAGATGATGATCGCCAGAAGAAAAGAATGTCAAAGAAATGCAATATTTACTCATTTGCAAGTTGTCTAGGATTAGTAAAATGTGCAACTCCACTATTGATAGTTGACTTTTTACATAAGAAATTCCGATATATGTATTTTGTTGACTACTTTTTCCCTTAACTTTTATGCACGGTATTAGTTGGACATCAATTATAACATCTGTAGAAATAATTGGACGTTAATACGAACTTGGATAATTAAGCTATTCAAATCATTTAGAATAAAATGTAGTGATTTATCCTCTCTCATGATACAAAAGAAAAACCGAAATAAAAAAAAATAGAAAATATATATATATAAATTCAGAAAAATATAGTACTGTTTGTCCGTCGACATTATATTGATCAAATCTGATGAATGATTTTTGAATTGAAATTGGGCATCTTATAACTTGTAACCATATGTAAACTTCCCTAGGAATATATGTCAGTTGGGCAACCAACTCTTCAAAATTCAAATTGAAACACCATAAGAATTCAGAGGATATGAATCCAACTTCAATACCACTCAAAGAGTCAAAGGTGATTGCCATCCCATTTTTTTCAGTGGATTTTTAATTATGTCAAAATTCTTTAAAAAACATCATCTCTTTGTACGTGAGCAAGAATGTTTATGCTAGATATATGAAAATTAAAAAGTATCCAAATTAATTTTATGTACTAATTAATAAAACATCACTAATTAAATTCGCGAGTCTTCTTTAAATCATAAATTTACATGAGATTTTTTTTTTTTTCAGAATAATTGACAGCGGCTGTCAAAAAATTACATGAGATTTAAACCCTCGAACTCTAGCTATATATTAACATACAAGTAACGTGTCAATTGCTCTGAAATTAACACTTTTAAGTTTTAAGTATCATGAATTTATTTTCGGCTTACAAGAACAAAGTTCGATTTTAATTTGAAGTAAACCTAAGTCCAAATGATTAATGTTCTTTTTGTATAGATTCATAATATCTCAGCTTAATAAATATCAACGCACAATTAAGATCCACATGGTCACGTTACGTAAGTTAATATGGATCTGCATCTAAGTTATTATATTGGACTATCTTTGATATGTTCTTGACAGCTCAATTTGTTCTCTAATCTCTGGACTCCGCACGGTTGCCTATATAAAGGGGCTTGTGCTCGCCACAAGCATTCATCAAACATTAATTACTTCTTCTACATCACTTTCTTGTGCATGCCCCTTCCAAGTACTCTAGTTGTAAGTCCTCTCTCTCTCTTTCCAGTCAACTTTCGCATTGGGAGTCGTTTAATATTTAATGTGGTTTGCATGAGATAATTGTTGATCTAGCGCGCGGTCTCCATGATATATTGATATATATAAATATGCACGTAACTTGGCTATATATGTTTTGCCCATAATAATTATTGACTGTGGATAAACAACATCTTCAGTTTGTGTATTAGTTAATCAAGGGTGCAATTTAATTTTTCCTTATTTTGCCTGAATAATAGTTCGGTGTAGCAGGAAAAAGCCATCCATGTACTCTGGTCATGACTATATATATCCATAAAACTAAATCAATGATATCATTCATGTTTTTGTGATACAATTATGTGAACTTAAAAGAAAGATAGTTTGGATGCAACATTAGCAGCTGTGTGTTGTATTAATAGATCAATATTACTGTGTTGCAAGCAGTGTTGATTATGTGTGTAAAGTTGATTTCAGAACTGGAACATACAGGAGGAACACCCGTGCATAGTATATTTTTAAGTCCAACATCGAGAAAAATAAGCATTCCTCTGTGTGTGTTTGTCTTTATAGTTTGACAAAGGACAAAAATAAATTAATTACTGTTTATGTGGCGAAATTTCATAGTCATGAGATAATTAACTTTATAAATTAGAAGTTGGAAGTTCATTTGACATGAAGGCAAGTATATAGATGATTTCTTCCCCCGTTATAGCAAAATTAAAGTGGGCCTTCAAATGTGGGAAACAAACAGAAAAAACATGATGAAACTTGGACATGCATGTTATTAGCAAAAGAGTGACCAACATATAGTGTAGTCTCCTGACATTCGAACAAATTGCAGAGAAAGATGACTTCCCTGGCGAAACTGCATCTGATGCTGCTTATCATGGCAGCAGTCATGACTGTCATGGAGGCACAGACGGCTACTTACAGTAGTAGTAGTAGCACCACTCCAACTAGTACTCCAGTGACACAACAGACACTACAACAAGTAGCAGCATCATTACAGATGTATGTGGATGCCCTGCCTCAGATGCCCATCATCTATGGCTACTCTGTGAGGGGAAACACCCTAGTCTCAGTCAACCTCACTATCGGCATGTATCAGACCAAATGGGTAATCTCTTAGATCCATTATTATTTTTCCTAATTTATGGCTTACCAAAGGAGGAAAAAAAAAGGAACATTCACCGAAAGAACAAAATAACTACAACTATGAAATTCTTATTCAAAATGTTTCACCAAGTACGTAATTGGTTGAATATAGTGAATTAATAATGTGGAAACTGAAAGAACAGTACTGTATTCAATATAAATGGAAAGAACACAGAAGTAGAACTCTTGGTAGTTCATCTGTGATGCTTAGAACGACTTATGGAAATGATTATTTCCCTAACATTCATTTTCTCTCATCTGTAGAAATTTCACCGAAATCTCCCTCCAACACCTGTTTTCGTTTATGGCACATCAGCCCTAACAGCCACCTTCCCTGGCCCAACAATCATTGCTCGGCATGGTGTCCCGTTATACGTGAAATGGGAAAATCATCTTCCTGACCAACACATTCTCCCTACAGATAACACTGTCCCTACTGCCATCCCGAACATGGGAGGAGTGCCAGCCGTCGTTCATCTTCATGGCAGTGTCCATCCACCACAATCCGATGGAAGTGCCTTCGCATGGTTTACTCGTGATTACAAAGAGGTGGGTCCCATGTGGACCCAAACTACCTACCAGTACCCTAACATTCAGCCTCCTGGAAATCTTTGGTATGTTATACATTATTAGGCAAATTAACCTTTTCAAAATAATTTAACAATCCATGTAGCCAGACTTAGGTTCATCAAATAAGTTGGTGTATGTCCATAATTAATGGAACGGGAAACACCAGAACGAAGAGAATGATAGTTTCCATTTTGGCTATTGGTTAATTCAGTCATTCAGTCAAAAGTAGTGTTCTTAATTTCTGTCATTTTGGCTATTGCTTAACTTGGTTAATTTCGGTGAAAGCATCTAATAATTGGAAAGGAAGAATGAAAGAAAACATAGTTCATGATTATCTATTCAATACCTTATTCATTTCAATCAAAATTCTTTGTACATCCTTACCACAAAACAAAGGATAAGTTTTTAAAATAGTGTTAGCCTTTTATGCCCTTTCATGACTATAAAGATATTCTTAAATAGGAGGTATGCTTTCTAATAACATATATAACAGGTACCATGACCATGCTCTGGGTCTCACTCGTGCCAATCTCCTAGCCGGCCTCCTCGGTGCCTACATCATCGAGAAACCTGAAATCGATCGCCCTATGGACCTCCCTTCAGGTGATGTGGAGGATCTCCACCTCATCATTGCAGATCGTAGTTTCAATACTGACGGCACCCTGTTCATGAACTCCACTGGTAACGTCCCCTCGATCCATCCACAGTGGCAGCCTGAATACTTTGGCGAGGCTATCACTGTTAATGGCAAGGTCTGGCCATTTCTAAATGTAGCACGTAAGCGGTATCGATTCCGTATTCTAAATGCTAGCAATGCACGATACCTCAACCTCACCCTCTCGAACGGTCTTCCTTTCTATGTCGTCGGAGCTGATGGTTCATACTTATCTGCTCCTGTTCGAACTTCAACCATAGTATTAAGCCCGGCAGAGATTGCTGATGTTGTTATCGACTTTAGCACCTCAACTACATCCTTTGCTGAGCTTCTCAATTCAGCACCATACCCTTTCCCTACCGGCACTCCTACTGTTGGGACACTGCTAGGCAAAGTCATGGCATTTAACATAAACGGGCCGCAAGTATTTGACAATTCAACGATACCGATAAAAGAGGTCAACTATGCCAATGTCACGATGCCTGAACCAAGCACCAAAACCAGATATATTGTATTGTATGAGTATACGACCCCATCAGGACAATCAACCCACCTATATATCAACGGTTTGAGACTTGAGGATCCAGCAACAGAGACTCCCAAATCGGGTACCACTGAATTGTGGCATGTAATTAATCTAACGCCTGACAACCACCCATTGCATATGCACTTGGGAATGATGCAAGCCATAAATGTTACTGAGCTTGTGGGGTATCAACAATTTTTCGATTGTATGACACAATTAAATGATGCTGTCCTTTGTAATGTGACGGATCATGCGGTCGGAAAGAATTTGCCAATTCCAGAGTATGAGAAAACATGGAAAAATAATGTGAAGATTGAGCCGGGTTACATGACAAGCATTGTGGTCGCATTCAAGATTGTTGATACGAACCAGAGTTACCCTTTTGATGCAACAGCACAACCAGGATATGTCTACCATTGCCATGTGAGTATATCATTTTACCACTGAAATGATTTCACTTTAATAAGTTCATTCTTTATTTTATTAACATGTTAATTTACTTGCCTACCTCGATCATAGTTTTATCAGATCCTTTCAATCAATCATTCATGTCCTAGTGCTCTTTCAGGGTTAACAAATTCAGTCAAATGAGGCAGAAACACACAGTTCCTTTTAACAGAAAAACCAGAATTTTGATTTAGATAGATGAATGTTGGTGCATTCAGCAGTTTGGTATGGAGCAAATCAGGGTTAGGTACTCCCAGGGTGATGCCTAACAAAAATCTGTTATCACTGAAGTTGAGTATTTTTCTTTTTCTGTTTTTCATGGCAGATATTAGATCATGAAGACAATGCTATGATTCGGCCACTGATCCTCCTACCTTAGAGCTACTGGAATTATGGTTTTAATTTCAGCTGAATGCTACTATTGCTGGATCCTAAGAAAAATCGCACTTTATATTTTGTTGAAGTACTATGAAAGCTTATTTTCATCTTTTCTTTTTTCCTAGTATATGTTTCTGGTCATATATTATTTTTTATTTGCATTCTATGTATCTTTTGTTCCCTTCATACGTTGTCAGCACATCATTGTACTATCTCAATCAATATAATTTTTGTTAATTTTTAAATTCATTGAGCCAATTTTTAATATTTATACATTATACAAGAGCAATATATATATATGTCTAGTTATTATCTGGCCTTGAAACATATCATTGAATCACTTCATTTGATAACTTTTGTCACAACATTCAATCTACAATTTAATTTTAGTCTTAAACGTCTACAATAAATTAGGACATCAAACATATCATAAGAACTGAACAATTTGATCATGGCGCACATAATATTATAGACCAATACAACAAGTATGTTGGCAGACAAAATCTTTCAGTCTCATAAAAATGGCCTGGAAAGTACAACGAAGATTTTGAAAGAGAATGTGCAACAGCTGCAATAGAAGAGTTCAAAAGGTTGCATTAGTGGGCAAAATTGAGGACCACTTATATTTAATCCACAAAGTTTTATTTCCAGATGTGTTTTCGAAACTGTCAGTGGAAGGGAAGTATAAATTCTCTCTTACAGAAAAAGCCAAACAAACTGTCTAGAAAATATGCAATAAAGCTCAGAAGAAATGATGACACGACAAATTGCTATAAGAAAAACAAATAAATTATGAAAAGATAACTATGCATGAGTTAAGAAAGTACTAAATAAGTAATTTAAAACTGACAATATTGAAAACTTAAAAGGATCAAGAAACAACAACAACAACAACTATATGATGCTATATCCACCTCCAAATGAGAAATTGTAAACAATGTTGGAAAATAAAATGATCTGTTACACACCTCTAAGCCAGTTAATTCGCCTTCTCTTTCTATCTTTCTTCTGAGACCCGCATCTCTTCTGTGTAATGCCTATGGAAGGAAGAAAATTTGCACATCAGAAGGGCTATAAGCAGCTACGCCATGGGCTATAATCTTTCTCATCTGGCCTGTAATGTAGTCTAGCCATATGGGCTTTATTAGGTATCATTTAAGCCTACTAAGACTCAAAAAACAAGAGCCATAAGCAGCTGCGCCGTGGGCCCAATTATCTAACATAAGGAGCTCGCATCTCCAATAAGAGATTACATCATGAGAAGAATGTCATGATTGTATTTTTTTTTTTAATTGACCATTTTTATGCTTAATTGTGCAATTAATTAAGTACTCTGTGTGAAGCATGACAAATCAAGATTAATATGTAAGAAAGATTAGAATATATAGTCAAACATAAGATAGTTTGATTTGATAAGGGTTAATCCTTTCTTTTCATAGAAAAAAGTCTGGCCAATAAACAATCTCTAGTCAATTTTTTTTTTTTGGCGGTTAATTTCGACTCGATTCAATTCTGTTCTCTACACTACACGTGCAGAGGCTACACGATTACACCATATATAGTCGTCATCTCTCTTTATATAATACAAGCATAGTCGCAAAGAATTTTAACTGAGATAATATGTTTACAGACTTACAAATAATATTAATATAGGATGAATCTAATAAATTTCGTCATTCCGAGTAACTTTGTACTAATTATTTAATATTTTCTTTATATTTAGCATTTATTACAGGAGTTGCACTGTGCGCGCAGTGGCGAGGCCACACATGGACAAATGTGGGCACTTGCCTGCACTTAATTTTTCAAAAATCAAGACCTACATATAGATATTTGCATAAGTTCCTAGTCTTAAAATTATATAGTGTCCATCCTTCGACACAAAATTGGACTTTTAATTGTGCTTAGTCCACTTTGCATTTTTTTTTTTTTTTTGCATTTGACTAGTCCAATAGTCCAGCTTTCCCTCTTCGTATCACAAATACACGGAAACAAAATTAAATAAAAAGGAGACTAGAGTAAAGAGTTGACCGGTGACCTTGGTTTTTCTATTCCTGGAGGATTTGCTGGTCCAACTTCGCCTCTCAATTTATCTCTGACTTCGCCCCTCTACCGCTCATTCGCTACCTGACTCTGGCTACTTACTCTGCTGCATAGCCGTCAACCCGGCTCTCTGGTCTCTGCGCATGTACCGAGTGCTTGTGAACTCCAAACGCACAAGGTAATTTTTCTGAAATCTTTTTTATTAGTAAGAAAACCAAAATTTGAGGATGAATTTGACTTTATTGCCGAAACTGTAGAAGAATTTGTGTGCATTGTTCCAAACTTTCAATTGTCCAGGGAAACTATATACTTAAGTTTAGTTGCTTGCTGAAATTAAAATATAAGTTTGTACTTGTTTTATTTGAGTTACTCAACTCGAATACTCAAATTGGGGAAGTTTATGTCTGAAATTGAATCTTTTTTTTAATTCATTGTTATAGTTATGGAGAGGTATTTTAAAAAATCATCTCAACATATCGAAGGAACTCAAGAGCAAGACTCAAGTCATAAGAGAGCGCGATTGGATTCGAACTTTGAAGTTCCTCCTAATCCGGGCCTTCAACCACCAATACGTGATTATAATCCAAATGATTATGAGTTCATAAGAAGACAATATCTACAAGCTGGTCCAAAACAACCTATGTTGCAAGATTTTCCTCAAACATTTTTTGGTGATAAACAAAGACGGTTCAATAAAGCATGGTATAAAGAATATGCATATTGGTTGGAGTATGGCATAGAAAAAGATGCCGCATATTGTTTGTGTTGCTATCTTTTCAAGCCGGAGAATCAAGAAAGAGGTAGAGATGCTTTTATAAGTGCGGGTTTTAGAAATTGGAAGTGCAAGAAAAGGTTTGATGAACATGTTGGTGGATTGAATAGTGCTCACAATCTTGCTTTAAGAAAATGCCAAGACTTAATGAAACAAGAACAAAGTATTCAAACTATTTTAGAAAGCCAAACCAAGCGTGCTCTACACGCTTATCGACTTAGGTTGACTACTATTGTATTCGGTTTCTCTTGAAACAAGGGTTGGCTTTGTGGGCATGATGAATCTGAGTATTCAAGAAACCGAGAGAATTTTATAGAATTGCTTCCTGTATTTGGCCGACCATAGTGCTGAAATTTTTGATGTTGTATTACAAAATGCTCCTAGCAACTATAAATTAGTGTGCTCTGACATCCAAAAGGAGATTGTTCATGCAGCTTCAATTGAGACAACCAATAAAATCATTGAAGAACTTGGTCAAAAATTGTTCTCTGTGTTGGTTGACGAATCCCATGATATTTCTTGCAAAGAGTAAATGGTCGTTGTTTTGAGATTTGTTAGTAAGCAAGGAATGATTGTTGAGAGGTTTCTAGCACTCATGTGTGTCTCAGAGACAACATCAATTTCACTTAAGACATCACTTGAGGAGCTCTTTTGTAAGCATGGGTTGAGTTTTTCCCGTCTTCGTGGTCAAGGTTATGATGGAGCTAGCAATATGCGTGGCGAGTTTAATGGATTGAAGGCATTGATTTTGAAAGAGAATAGTTGTGCATATTATGTTAATTGCTTTGCACATCAACTTCAACTAGTTGTAGTGGCGGTTGCCGAGAAGCATAAGCGCATAGCTACTCTTTTCACTTATCTTTCTACTCTTCAAAATGCAGTTGGGACTTTGTGTCAAGCTTGAAAAGTTACGTGAAGAGCATGCTGCTGAGGTACAAGAGGCTCTTAAAGATGGTGATCTTTCAATTAGGACGGGTTCTAATCAAGAGACTAGTCTTGCACGACCGGTGACCACGAGATGGAGTTCACATTACAAGTCACTTACTATTTAACCATCCTTTTTGGGGTTGTTATGAGTGTGCTTGATGATATTTTGGAGAATGCAAAAGATGCATATAATAGAGGTAATGCTTCGAGCTTGTTAGATTCACTTGCTACTTTTGAGTTTGTTTTTAGTTGTTTCTTCATGAAGAATGTATTGGCCATAACTCATGAACTATCACAAGCTTTGCAAAAAAAAAAAAAAGAGCAAGAGATTGTAAATGCGGTTGATTTGGTTGTGGTAGCTAAACTTCGTTTGCAAAATATGTGAGAAAATAGTTGGAACTCATTGTTGGATGAAGTTCACTGCTTTTGCTCAAAGCACAAAATCGAAGTGCTAAATATGGAGGCTGAAAAGGTTGCTAAACAGTCGGAGCGTGCAATTCATGGAATGAAAAATGTTCACTATTATCCCATTGATTTGTTTTATGTTGTGATTGACTTGATACTTCGAGAGCTTAATGATCGGTTCACAGAAGCAAGCACCGAATTACTTCTATGTATGTCGTGTCTTCATCCTCGTAGTAACTTTTGTGCATTTGATAAGGTAAAGTTGATCAACTTGGCTCGTTTTTATCCAAATGACTTCTCAAAGAGTGAGCTTTCAATTTTGGAGACAACTTGATTGTTACATTCATAATTTGCGTACCAATCATGACTTTTCTCAGTTGAATGGGATGGGTGGTCTTTCTTAAATATTGGTTGCAAAGAGAAAAGATATTGTTTATCCTTTAATATATAAATTGATCAAGTTGGCTTTAATTTTGTCGATTACAACGGCGAGTGTTGAAAGGAAATTTTCGGCTATGAACTTTGTTAAAACCAAATCAAGGAATCGAATGGGAGATATATGGTTGAATGATAATTTGGTTACTTATATAGAAAAGGATGTGTTCAAAGAGGTTCCGAATGAGGCAATTTTGCAACGATTTCAATCTATGAAGCCGCGCAAAGGATTGTTGATTGCATTAGATTAGATGATTAGAATGATTTTATTGTAAGTACTTTAGGGGATAATGCGGAAATGAATCCCAGGAACCTTAAATTACCTCCAGCCATTGCCATGCTTGATTGTCGATTAGATGACGTCGCAAGATCGGTTCTCCGACATATTGGAGAGTGAGAGACAACCACTAAGTCGAGTTTTCTTCTCTTGAATTGATGGCAAACTCCAGGATATCGGCCCAGACTAGTCTCCCCATGTGTTCTCTATATGCTTCTCTCATGATATGACCATATGAGGGATAGAGATCATTTACACACTGCTCTCCATCAGAACAGGGATAAAGGCAGGAGGTCACTAAATAGGCGCAACCAGTGCATGCAACCAAGAGATGATGAGATCAGATCGTTCTATCCAGATTCAATGTACAGTCCAAACGGGTCCGTTTGAAATCAACCCGAGAGCACTGCACTATTTGTCCATTCCGAACGGATCCGTTTGAATCCAAACGGGTCCGTTTGAATTTCTCTGGACAGAATATTACATTCTCCCACTTGAGCTCAGCATCCAAAATAACTTAATAGCCTATTAACTGAATGTAAAAATAAAGTAAGAAAATATATGAACCATGGAAGTAAGTCAGCTTTAAGCGCATATTACTTCTCATAATCACGATACACTTTGAAACTTTCAAATTTACCCTTAATGTGACCTACTGTTGCATTATGAATAAACCTGATGTTTATTCCATATCTATAACTTAATGATGTCATTCTATACCATATGATTAATCTGTATAAACAAATCAACTTAATGCGCAAACAACATGAATAACATCTAATCTTTATTGAAGAGATTCACTTATACAATTGTACAATTGATTTACTTCATAATAGGACCAATTCCTATTTATTTCTACACGATCCTTGAATTCCTTAATATGCATTTAATAAAGAGATCAGTTAGCATCACATCAGTATGGTTATACTTAATGACCACTTAATTATCCTTAATGCATTCTTTCAAAATCAAACTTTTAATGTCAATCAACTTAATATGACTTTCATATCTTATTTAGAAAGACTGCGAGAAAATTACCACACAGAATATCTTAATTGTTTAGATATAGTACTCAAAATTCTAAACCTCCAAGTAAAACTCTTTTGCCATCACGGGAATTAATCTCAAATACACAATAAATCATACTATATAGTTGAAGTAGCAATCAGTGTCTATCTGGTAGTAAACCTAATAGATAAATATTATAATGAGCATTGCTGCGTTGCCTTATCAAACAAGACAAAATACTCATTTAATACCTAAATAAGGACTTTATATTATTTTGCTCATCAATCGAACCACAAATTATTGAGGAAACTTGCTCTTTATGTACATATCACGCAAGTTTATCCTCAAAATTTGTTTCTTCTAGTTGATTCTTCCAAATGCAAAATCAATATCCTTTTGCTTAATGAAGAATAACACATCCTTCTAAACCTTATAATTCTCATCCACAACTTAGGAACACTAATACCTTTTATTTCTAAATGGGGATCAACTATTCATTATGAAAGTAAACTGGTACATGCTTATACTTAATTTTGAGACTAGAACTTTATACTTAATTTATGAAATGTAAACTAAGTGTAAAACTTTATGAATCAAATTTCTGTACAATATTACCTGTGGGCTAAATATTATACTTTGACTCTATACACATCAAAATAGTATATGCCTTTATAAATCAAATTTCTTCGTAGTATTACTCGCAGGCTCAATACACGTTTTGATTCCATATACTTTATATATGTGTATATATATATCCGTATGATATAACTTATTAACTACATGCTTAATCTTAATCCCTGTGGGCAAATTAAGATATTATAATTAACTATTATATCCTGATAAATTATATCAATTTCAGTCAATAGTCTTGTGGGACGATATTAACTTTGATAATATAATTTATCACAATTTATGTCTTTATAACTAAATGTGACTTTATAAACTTTACGTATATATACCCTTAATATAATTGAAGATGATGTGGCTACTCAACAACTATACTAAAATATACTCATCACTAGACATAATACTTCATCATCTGTCCTAATTCAAACGGGTCCGTTTGAATTTCAAACGGTCCGATTGAAAACCAACCGACAGACAGAAATTACCTATCACCAAATGAAACAGCCCGTTCGGATTCCAAGCGGTCCGTTCAAAACTTTCTGATAGATACTTAATATATTTGTCAACTATCTTAATGTAAACACAAACCAAATAGTCCGTCTGGACTTCATCCAAAATGTCTACGCGAGTGGAAGAACTAGTTATACAAGCAAGTTGACATAATATAACCTAATGGATTATTTAATTATTAATATCTATATTTGAATAATTACTATATGCACAATTCCCGCTATATCCTTTATAAATACAATTTGTGTAATATAACTATACCACATGTATAGTAATTCATATTAGTCTAATTAATGCATGTAGTACTAACACTAATAGAGTATTCCTAAATGTATGATGGTCTGTGGACTGCATCAATACTTAAGTACTATAGTATTATACAATCATAGCATTAACGACTAATATGTCTCCAACAAAGATGCCATCAAACTACACAAATTTCGTATTTTAACAAATTGTGACTATTCTATAGACTTTTATAATAATTAACTAATCCTTCAACCCTCTTTAAACAATGGAGAACCATTATTGATCTAATTATATCTTAATTTTCATGTAGAACTTAAGTTCTGGATCATCTCCAATTCAAACGGATCGTTTGAAATCCAAACGGATCCGTTTGAATTCAAACGGGTCGTTTCAAACATGAAACGTTGCGTTCAGAATTTTCTAACAGACTGCACATCTTCTGGTAAAATACCATTAACTTTTTTCACACTTGTCCGTTTTCTGCGTTCTTGGTCATTCCAGAAATTAGACTCAATGCTCTTTCCAACAACGCAAGTTTCAATAAAAACAAGTTTCTAGATCAAAAGTTAAGTCCCTCGAAATTCAGACATTTACTGGTATGTTCTGAAAAACTGTCAGTCCGACCCATCTTGTAAAGAGAAAAACTCACTCATACTTAATCGGAATTTTGCAAATTTAGATTCTATTGATAGATCTCTTAATGGACTATATACCAGTAAAATTTCATACGCATCCGAATTACAGAATGAGAGTAAACTGGCCGGTACTCTAGAAGGATCAGAAATTTCAGAACAAAAACAGACGGACATCCTTTGATTGCAACCACAATATCTCACTGTATACTTACTTGATTTCGATGATCTTGGTCTCTATGGAAAGTAGACTCAAAGATCTTTCCAATCCCGAAAACCTCACTCTAATTAGATACACAGATCATGAGATATTACTTCATGAAATCAGACAATCAAAATAGAATTTGTTTTTCTTAATAAAACTAGGATTTTCCCTAATTATTTCCTTAATCACGACATTAATCAGAAAAGACCAATAAACTACGACTAACAATCATCTAATTAATCAAAACGAGAATCCTAATGGCAAGACAGAGGCGTAAACCTCTCTGATACCAACTGTAAGTACTTTAGGGGATAATGCGGAAATGAAATCCCATGAACCTTAAATTACCTCCAGTCATTGCCGTGCTTGATTGTCGATTAAATGACGTCGCAAGATCGGTTCTCCGACAGATTGGAGAGTGAGAGACAACCACTAAGCCGAGCTTTCTTCTCTTGAATTGTCCAGGATATCGATCCAGACTAGTCTCCCCATGTATTCTCTATATGCTTCTATCATGATATGACCATATGAGGGATAGAGTCATAGAGATCATCTACACACTGCTCTCCATCAGAACAAGGGTAAATATAGGGCAGGAGGTCACTAAATAGGCGCAACCAGTGGATACAAACAAGAGATGATGAGATCAGATCGTTATGTCCAGATTCAATGTACAGTCCAAACGGGTCCGTTTGAAATCAATCCGAGAGCACTGCACTATTCGTCCATTCCGAACGGATTCGTTTGAATTTCTCTGGACAGAATATTACATTTATTTTGATTGTAATTTTTGGTGTTAGATTAAGAGACAAAGGTTAAAAAATGCTTAGTTTTATAGAAAGATAATTTTTTGTAACAGTAAAATTATTAATATTAAAAATGGCTGTTTTTGTTAAAGTTATTGTTTGTTGTATTTTTTAAATTTAATATTAATTTAATTATTTTCTATTTGTGTGTGCCCACGCCTAAAAATGGGCTGGACTCGCCACTGGTACTTGTACAACGATTTTGAAGTTTGGCTTGGAAAGGTAACCTCCGTATCTCACCTACACTCCCTCCCCCTTTGAAAAATAACCGGCTCAAGCTCACCATCTTGACGAAAAATAAACTTACCTAAAAGAAACCAAGCAAGTCAAAGTACTCGAATCATGGGTTGAGGTTTGGAACTCTGTAGCAACGTTTATTTGCTCCTACCTGATTTATCCGCCGGGGCCATCAATTCCATCACCGATGGAATTGTGGAAATCAAAGCTCCAAAGGCAGCTGGTAAGGTTAAATTCTTATCGACTAACGAAATTCTCCTCAAGCCTGGATGGCCCCATGACGGCTCCTGTATTTATTGCAATCTATAGGTCGCAGGCATGGCGGAATCTGCCTAACTGCTTGTTCATCAAATGAGCAAGTAATAGTTTAGAATTAACATGCAACTAAACATATTTTTTTCTGATTTTGTCAAGTTGACACTTCTACTTTCTAAATTCTCTTCAAATTTTTTCATGAACAAAATCTGTTGGTAACCGACAATTTTGTCATTTTTTTAATCAAGTTGCTTAGCATGTAACAAACATTTAACTTGTCTCTAATATGTATCTAATCTAGAAATTTGTTATATTGAAGGCAAGTCTCGTATTGAGTGCGGTACGTGGGTTCGGACTTGATTTTGAATTGTCCAGTTTTGAATCAAGTTCGAATCAGTTTGACTTTCTTTAACACTCAAGTTGGATCGGATTTAATCTAGTTGTTATTATGTTGTAGTGCAAACTATTAATTAACAGAAAGAAACGTTATTTACCAAAACAATCATTTTGAACCCTACACCTTTTATAAAAAAAAGTCGTATGTTCTGGCCTGATCGCACCGCCTTCTATTCCAAAATAAAAATAATAAAAAAGCCCACTTCTAGAATACATGTGAGATACCATTTTGTATGGTCAACAGGTCCAACTATGCCCATCTTTGATTACTTCGTACGTACCATACGTACTTAACCCAGTTTCTGACGTGTCTGTCTCAGCCTTTCAAATAAATTACACTACTGTATTCGGTTAAAAAATTATATCAATAATGTGCATCAGGTTAATTATGACTTGTATTGTCGCACATTTTAAATTATCTTTACGGCCACACATTAGAACGCGTACAAAAAAAAAAATAAAACCAACTGTTTCTGAGCAGGTAAAAGGTAAAAACCGCAACGGTCCAATCTCCTTTTCTTTTTTTTTTTTTTTTGTCTCCCTCCAAAATCTGTGCTAGTCGTTTGCACTTCCCTTGTGCAGAAATCATTTTATGATATATAAATGTTTGTTTTTCCCGTCACTTTGCACACAGTTAGTTACACATTTTCTTTTTCAATTCTTTCTGACAAATTATGAGCTTCTCTAAAATGAACTGGAAATAAAAAAAAAAAATCATTCTTCAATTAATATAATTTTAAACAAAAACTGTAGTTGCTTTTGATTAAAGGCAAAATTGGATATAACCCCTGAAATCATCTCAACCTGGACATAACCCCTCAAATCATGTTTGTACTGGAAATAACACCTTTTCCTTGATTTTAAATATTTTTAATTAAAAATAAATCAACTGTGTATTACAGTGACCAAAGTACTCTTCTCCTGTCACGAGAACATTTCATCTCTCGTTCCTTCTCCTCACAACCGAATAATAATCTAGATAGATCGTCCCTTTTCTGTCACATCCCGCAGCCAGACGTGACAGCTCCCGCCACGAAAGTACAGATAATTGTACTTTCGTAAGGCGTAATCTGAAATTTAATCTAAAATCGACAATAAATTTTTTTTTCTTTTTATGATAATATAGTCAAATATTATCAAGCTAAGGGTATAAACAAAATAAAAACAAAGTATATCGATATACAGTCGATCGCAAAATCATACATATCAAAACATATCTTAATCTAACAGTATACCCTGTTACCCTATAACACAATAGAATCAATAGCTGGCTAGGTAAAAGTGATCTCAATTTCCGTTACAACCCTCTAGATGCAATCTTCATATACCAATAGTACGTCCTCTGGAACCCCCATCCGTCGGAGAACATGCAAAATAAAATACGGAATGAGAATAAAATTCTCAGTGCGGGTTTTAGTTCCAGACGTGGATTTCTAATCGAAATCTTAGCCCGAAAGTAACACCCACAATAATCAAAATGAATATATAACTTCTAAACCATTTAAATAACTAAACTAGTCAGATTTCCCATAAAAACGTAAATGCAAAATATTTAACCAACTTCATAACAAGCTGTGAACCAAGATTGATTTCACTATAATCATTTTTCATGAACATGCACCCAAATGAATCAAGGGCGAGACATTTTCCCTAACCCAAGAGCACATGAGGGACGTATCCCTAACTCTGGGCACGTGAGGGAATTTCATATCATAAAGCATATCATTCAAACATTCAAGTCTTATCATATCATTTCATAACAGTATGACACCAAAAACACACTCAGGTCTCCATTCCCAACCGACTGGGCACAGTAAGAGACATTTCCCTTGCTACATGGGCACAGTAGGGACTCATCCCTTTCCCATGGCACAGTAGGGAATTCCATATTCTAATAGCGCTACCGAACTAGCCGAAGCCGGTGGCCTACCGACTCCGGAGAGTGGCTTTGACTATCATTTCAGTACATCACACTGCCCTTTAGACAGTCGTGATGTGAATCATTATCATATCATTCTCAGTTATCACACAGTCTCAGTCATGCACAGTTACAATTCTGAATTATCAGGCAAGATTAAATTGAGCTGGTACAAATCAGCTCACTCATAACAAAAGAAATATGCAAACTTGCCTGGCCGTAAAATCATTTTAACAAAGGAGATCTTTTCAACATGAGTTTTTGAGTTGTAATATCTGTTCCTAAATCTACATGATTGTTGTATAATGCATTCAACAAAATCAGCAACATGCCATGCATAAACTTAAAGTTATCAGGACCGGATTTCTATAAAAATCCACGTATCCGCACCTGTTGTTGGATCAGGTTCCGTCTTCACCGAGTCTCCTGTATAGTAGTCAAAATAGATTCGACTAAACGATTTCTTAAAATAACTTAACTCGATAACCTTAAATGTGGTCCAGCTTACGCTACCAGACTGACAAGTACTTCATTATTTAATATAATAATTACTTGTGTTTTCAGTAAATTTAATTCTTATTATTTATTATTATATTATTTCTGTTTTATTTCTAACTTAGTTTATTTTATTTCTTAATTCAATTGTTTTACTTATTTTTTAATCAATTATCTAGTTATTTTATGTTCAATATTATTATTATTATTATTTTTAATATAATTTTTGTTAAGCCTTTATTAATTAACTAGTTTATTTTCGTTTATATAATTATTTTAAATATTTCTCTTAATATTAATTTATTATATTTATTAAACAATTTATGTCATTAATAATTATTAATTAAAATCCGAAATCAAAAATCAAGAATTCAGAAAATTATAAAAAAAATCATAAAATGAATTCGAAAATTCAAAAGTTATTTGATTTTGTTGTTATTTGGGATCAGAAAGTCGGTGATTTGTATCTGTTCTAGATTCACTCGGACTATTCTCATCATCTCTCGAAAACCGACTAACTAAAAGAATTCTCGACATTTAAGTGGCCTTTCTTTTAATTAAATATTTTAATAAGCCCTTAATATAATTAACTTAATCATTGATTAAGTTTTGTTAATTATTCAATATTAAGTCCAAATCCAAATGGATTGTAATCAATTTCCAAATCTGAGCCGAATACTAACCCATCAATTAATTTAGCACTGGGCCATCTATTACAATTAAGTCCTTTTTTCTTCGCAACCAAGTCCTCAAGCCCATTTTTCTTCGCGTAACAGTCCCTGAAACCCCAACATCACTGTACCAGATCGGTACCAGTGACGATTTAACCTCACTTGAGGCTGGTACAAGACATAATCAAGCATCACAAACTACCTTAGAACATGTTCCCAACTTCTAATCAATTACCAACCCGAATTTAACCCAATAAAATCAGTTTCATGTATATACACCGTTAATACCTAAACCAAAACCAATTTATATTCAGATTTTGTGTGAGATAACTCATCCAATCCATGCCACGACTTAATTCATTCTCAACTAAACTCATTATCAAACTCAAACATCAAAAACAGTAGCTATTAACCCGAAACTATACTCAACCCTAGCTTTTGACAATTATTCACTTCGGCTTAATTAAACTAAACAAAGAATAACAAAAGAGGCGAGTATACCTTCAATCTTCCATTCCTTTCCCCTTTCTCTCTTCCGCTCAACAATCCCTCTCTCTCTCTCCCTTTTTTTTTTAATGGAAATTATCTCATTTACTGCCAACCCAAAATCGGCCTAAAAAGGAGTATTTATAGAGAAGAGAAGAAAGAAAAGATATTAACAACGAAGATTAAACACTCAAATCTTACAGTTTGAGTCATTTCTCACGACTCACTCGATTTCTCACACGTAGTGCCCTCACGACTACGATTGGAGAAGGGAATGTTTGCCCCTCTCAGCCGTGGCCAAGCTTGATTGGCTTGCCACTCTTGATCCACTTCAATTTTTGTGCGTGGCGGTGCAACGGAGAAGAAGAGAGACGGAGAGAATCGGACGGAGCGGAGAAGAAAAGAGAAAGAAAGAGAAAGAAGGGGATTGTGACAGCAAAATTTCGGATTTTTATTAAAAATTTCCCTTTTTGATTTTCTGCGGCAAAAACTGTGTAACCAAGTTACTGCAACTCAAATAAAATGATCTTATAATTAATTCTGTTAAGATTTGATCAATTTGATATTGAATTTCAGAATTAACTAAGCTTTGATTTTGCTAGAGTATTTTATATAATTTGTAGATACTACACAAGGCCAAAGATTTCGAATGCGAGTCGATTTTCATGTTTCTTTTGATTTAATTCTCAATAAAATATTAAAATTATGATTTTTGTTATAAATAAAATTATTTAATTGCTTGATTAATTAACCTAATTGATTTCTATTTGGTTTAATCTTTTCACTATGTTACATTTTTTAAATCCAGAATCTATCATGCATTTGAAATGTCAAATTTTGACTATTTGAGGTTAGTATCATTACCATGGAGTTACTAATTATAACTTAGTTTTCTTGGATATCAATTGTCGTACATACAACTATGTCTGCTGAGGCAAAGTCGCAAAGATAAAATTATGTGGCTGAAACTTTAACACTGGTTATAATAAATTATCGAAAGAAGACATTTTAAATAACTCTTAAATTAACTTACACATAAGCTTACTTGGTTTCATTAATAATACTCAGCATAGTATATATCAACAAATAAAGAACCTGAGATGTTGTGATCAATCTCAAAATCCAAACAACTATTAAAAAGTAGAAGTAAATTATGAGTAAGGCTTCTTTACCTTAAACATGAGATGTTCCTTTTACCTTAAACCTTTCGTGGACTTTAACTTTTTTACATTTCTCACACATATATGATCGCATCTTCAATTTTTTATTGGGATTTTTGTTTTGAACGAAAAAATGTTTTGAGAAATTGCGTGTTTTTTTAGGGTAATTTTTCTTTTTTGAGGGTCAAAATTGCACTTTGAATAACCAAAGATTTATCAAGATTTATCATTTGGTTTCCCATGCATCTCCATCTGAGAGAGAAGCTAGTGAATTGGAAAGAATTTGTATCGTCAATATTAGGAGATGAAACGTCCTTTAGGCAGAGGAGGGGTATTATGGTCATAATAATTTGCAGTTGATTTATTTTTAATTAAAAATAATTGAAATCAGGTAAAAGATGTTATTTCCAAGACAAACATGATTTGAGGGGGTTATATCCAATTTAGAAGATTGTAGGGGGTTATATCCAGATTGAAATGAATTCTGGGGTTATATCCAATTTTTCCTTGATTAAAAATTAGGACCATTATTATACATTGCAGATGATGAATTAATATGATGTTCATAAAGTTATATATTTGATCAAACTTCGAAATAAACCTAGTTATATATATATGCAGCTCTATATATTAAAAATAACTATACAGAATTAAAAAGTTGATCGGTTCTAACAACTAGCTAGATTGACAAATTAAAATCGTAAAACTATCAAACCAGTGGAGCTACTGGTTCAATGTCCGATATTCGGTTTTCGAAAGATTGGACAGGTTAAAAATTCGATAATGAGGACAGTTTCAGGCAGGCTCCGCTTATGTAATAGATAAAATTAAGTTGACTAGTATATATGTGTGTTTTGTTTAAAAGGATAAACAGGTAAAAATTTTTGCTAACCTGTACCAAGTCATATGGCATGTGGTGTTCTATTTGCTTAGTACAAAGTGCATATATTTTATTTTCTAGTATTGTATTGAAGTCAACAAATTAGGTATGTTTGGACTCTCATGCACGAAGGAAAGATGATGATCGCCATAAGAAAAGAATGTCAAAGAAATGCAATATTTACTCATTTGCAAGTTGTCTGGGATTAGTAAAATGTGCAACTCCACTATTGATAGTTGACTTTCTACATAAGAAATTACGATATATGTATTTTGCTAAGAAATTACGATATATGTATTTTGCCGACTACTTTTTTCCCTTAACTTTTATGCATGGTATTAGTTGGACATCAATTATAACATCTGTAAAAATGATTGGACGTTAATATGAACTTGGAAAATTAAGCTATTCAAATTTAGACTAAAATGTAGCGATTTATCCTCTCTCATGATACAATAGAAAAGCCGAAAAAAAAATAGAAAAATATATATATAAATTCAGAAAAATATAGTACTGTTTTTCTGTCGACATTATATTGATCAGATCTGATGAATGATTATTGAATTGAAATTGTCCATCTTATAACTTGTAACCATATGTGAACTTCCCTTGGGATATATGTCAGTTGGGCAACCAACTGTTCAAAATTCAAATTGAAACCCCACAAGAATTCAGAGGATATTAATCCAAGTTCAATACCACTCAAAGAGTTAAAGGTGATTAATTGGCATCCCATTTTTTTCAGTTGATTTTTTTAATTATGTCAAAATTTTTAAAACATCATCTCTTTGTACATAAGCAAGAAAGTTATGCTAGATTTATGAAAATTAAAAAGTATCCACATTAATTTTATGTCACTAATTAAATTCGCAAGTCTTCTTTAAAATCATAAATTTACATGAGATTTTTTTTTAGAGTAATTGACAGCGGCTGTCAAAAATTACATGAGATTTAAACCCATGAACTCTTTGGTGTTACTCTAGCTATATATTAACATACAAGTATCATGTCAATTGCTCTGAAACAATTTTTTTTAAAAAAAAAAAAAAAAAAAAAGTATCATGAATTTATTTTCGGCTTACAAGAACTAAGTTCGATTTTTGAAGTAAATCTAAGTCCAAATGATTAATGTTCTTTTGTATAGATTCATAATATCTCATCTTAATAAATAATATCAACGCACAATTAAGATCCACATGGTCACGTTACGTAAGTTAATATGGATCTGCATCTAGTTATTGTTGGACTATCTATGATATATTCCTGACAGCTCAATTTGCTTCTCTGTTATTCAAAAAACAAAATTTGTTTCTCTAGATCTCTGGACTCCGCCCGGTTGCCTATATAAAGGGGCTTGTGTTCGCCACAAGCATTCATCAAACATTAATTACTCCTTCTACATCACTTCTCGTGCATGCCCCTTCCAACTACTCTAGTTGTAAGTCCTCTCTCTCTCTTTCTAGTCACCTTTAACATTGGGAGTCTTTTAATATTTAATGTGGTTTGCATAAGATAATTGTTGATCTAACAGTCTCCATGATACATATAAATATGCACGTAACTTAGCTATATAAGTTTTGCCCATAATAATTGACTGGATAAACAACATCGATCTTCGGTGTAGCAGGAAAAAGCCATCCACGTACGCTGTTCATGACTATATCCGTAATTTATTATTTATATACACGATAAGTGTTTATTTTTAAACTAAATCAATGATATCATTCATGTTTTTGTGATACGATTATGTGAACTTAAAAGAAAAATAGTTTGGTTGCAACATTAATAGCACCTGTGTGTTGTATTAATAGATCAATATTACTGTGTTGCAAGCAGTGTTGATTATGCGTGTAAAGTTGATTTCAGAGCTGGAACATGCAGGAGCAACACCCATATATAGTATATATATGTTTAAGTCCAACATCGAGAAAAATAAGCATTCCTCTGTGTGTGTTTGTCTTTAGAGTTTGACAAAGGACAAAAATGAATTAATTACTGTTTACTGGCAAAATTTCATAGGCATGAGATAATTAACTTTATAAATTAGAATTTGGAAGTTCACCTCATGACAAGAAGGCAAGTGTATATATATGATTTCTTCCCCCGTTATAGCAAATAAAATTAAAGTCAGCCTTCAAATGTGGGAAAAAAACAGAAAACCTTGATGAAACTTGGACATGCATGTTATTAGCAAAAGAGTGACCAACATATAATGTACTGAGTCTCCTGACATTCGAACAAATTGCAGAGAAAGATGACTTCCCTGGCGAAACTGCATCTGATGCTGCTTATCATCGCAGCAGTCATGACTGTCATGGAGGCACAGACGGCTACTTCCAGTAGTAGTAGTAGTACCACTCCAACTAGTACTCCAGTGACACAACAGACACTACAACAAGTAGCAGCATCATTACAGATGTATGTGGATGCCCTGCCTCAGATGCCCATCATCTATGGCTACTCTGTGAGGGGAAACACCCTAGTCTCAGTCAACCTCACTATCGGCATGTATCAGACCAAATGGGTAATCTCTTAGATCCATTTTTTTTTTCCTAATTTATTGCCTACCAAAGAAAAAAAAAGGAACATTCACACAAAGAACAAAATAAACCACCAAGTACGTAGTTGCTTAAATATAGTGAATTAATAAAGTGAAAACTGCAAGAACAGTACTGTATTCAATATAAATGGAAACAACACACAAATAGGTAACTCTTGGTAGTTCATAGATGATTCTTAGATCGACTTATGGCAATAATTATCTCCCTAACATTCATTTTTCTCTCATCTGTAGAAATTTCACCGAGATCTCCCTCCAACACCTGTTTTCGTTTATGGCACATCAACCCTAACAGCCACCTTCCCTGGCCCTACAATCATTGCTCGGCACGGTGTCCCATTATATGTGAAATGGGAAAATCATCTTCCTGACCAACACATTCTCCCTACGGATAACACTGTCCCTACTGCCATCCCGACCATGGGAGGCGTGCCAGCCGTCGTTCATCTTCATGGCAGTGTCCATCCACCACAATCTGATGGAAGTGCCTTCGCATGGTTTACTCGTGATTACAAAGAGGTGGGTCCCATGTGGACCCAAACTACCTACCAGTACCCTAACATTCAGCCTCCTGGAAATCTTTGGTATGTTATATATTATTAGACAAATTAACCTTTTCAAAATAATTTAACAATCCATGTAGCCTGACTTAGGTTCATCAAATAATACTTCATTATAATTTAAGGTTGGTGTATGTCCATAATTAATGGAACGGGGAACGCCGGAACGAAGAGAATGATAGTTTCCATTTTGGCTATTGCTTATCTTGGTTAATTCAGTCATTCAGTCAAAAAGTAGTTCTTAATTTCAGTCATTTTGGCTATTGCTTAACTTGGTTAATTTCGGTGAAAGCATCTAATAATTGGAAAGGAAGAATGAAAGAAAACATAGTTCATGATTATCTATTCAATACCTAATTCATTTCAATCAAAATTCTTTGTACATCCTTACCTCAAAACAAAGGATAAGTTTTTAAAATAGTGTTAGCCTTTTATGCCCTTTCATGACTATAAAGATATTCTTAAATAGGAGGTATGGTTTCTAATAACATATATAACAGGTACCATGACCATGCTCTGGGTCTCACTCGTGCCAATCTCCTAGCCGGCCTCCTCGGTGCCTACATCATCGAGAAACCTGAAATCGATCGCCCTATGGACCTCCCTTCAGGTGATGTGGAGGATCTCCACCTCATCATTGCAGATCGTAGTTTCAATACTGATGGTACCCTGTTCATGAACTCCACTGGTAACGTCCCCTCGATCCATCCACAGTGGCAGCCTGAATACTTTGGCGAGGCTATCACTGTTAATGGCAAGGTCTGGCCATTTCTAAATGTAGCACGTAAGCGGTATCGATTCCGTATTTTAAATGCTAGCAATGCACGATACCTCAACCTCTCCCTCTCGAACGGTCTTCCTTTCTATGTCGTTGGAGCTGATGGTTCATACTTATCTGCTCCTGTTCGAACTTCAACCATAGTATTAAGCCCGGCAGAGATTGCTGATGTTGTTATCGACTTTAGCACCTCAACTACATCCTTTGCTGAGCTTCTCAATTCAGCACCATACCCTTTCCCTACCGGCACTCCTACTGTTGGGACACTGCTAGGCAAAGTCATGGCATTTAACATAAACGGGCCGCAAGTATTTGACAATTCAACGATACCAATAAAAGAGGTCAACTATGCCAATGTCACAATGCCTGAACCAAGCACCAAAACCAGATATATTGTACTGTATGAATACACGACCCCATCAGGACAATCAACCCACCTATATATCAATGGTTTGAGACTCGAGGATCCAGCAACAGAAACTCCCAAATCAGGTACCACTGAATTGTGGCATGTGATTAATCTAACGCCTGACAACCACCCATTGCATATGCACTTGGGAATGATGCAAGCCATAAATGTTACTGAGCTTGTGGGGTATCAACAATTTTTCGATTGTATGACACAATTAAATGATGCTGTCCTTTGTAATGTGACGGATCATGCGGTCGGAAAGAATTTTCCAATTCCAGAGTATGAGAAAACATGGAAAAATAATGTGAAGATTGAGCCGGGTTACATGACAAGCATTGTGGTCGCATTCAAGATTGTTGATACGAACCAGAGTTACCCTTTTGATGCAACAGCACAACCAGGATATGTCTACCATTGTCATGTGAGTATATCATTTTACCACTGAAAGGAGTTCACTTTAATGAATTCATTCTTTGTTTTATTAACATGTTAATTTACTTGCCTCGATCATAGTTCCATCAGATCATTTCAATCAATCATTCATGTCTTATAGTGCTCTCTCAGAGTTAACAAATTCAGTCAAATGAGGCAGAAACACACAGTTCTTTTTAACAGAAAAACCAAAATTTTGATTTAGATAGATGGATGTTCCAGTAGTTTAGTATGGAGCAAATCAGGGTTAGGTACTTCCAGGCTGATGCCTAACAAAAATCTGTATCACAGAAGCTGAGTATTTTTCTTTTTCCCTTTTTCATGGCAGATATTAGATCATGAGGACAATGCTATGATTCGGCCACTGATGCTCCTACCTTAGAGCTACTGAATTATGGTTCTAATTTCAGCTGAATGCTACTATTGCTGGATCCTAAGAAAAATCGCACTTTATATTTTGTTGAAGTACTTTGAAAGCTTATTTCCATGTTTTCTTTTTCCTAGTATTTGTTTCTGGTCATATATTATTTGTTATTTGCATTTTATGTATCTTTTGTTCCCTTCATATGTTGTCAGCACATCATTGTACTATCTCAATCAATATAATCTTTTGTTAATTTTTAAATGCATTGAGCCAATTTTTAATATTTATATAAGATCAATATATATATATGTCTAGTTATTATCAGGCCTTGTACTATATCATGGATCACTTCATTTGATAACTTTTGTCACAACATTCAATCTACAATTGAATTTTAGTCTTACACGTCTACAATAAATTAGGACATCAAACATGTCATAAGAACTGAAAAGTTCGATCATGACGCACATAACATTATAGACCAATACAACAAGTATGCTGGCAAACAAAATCTTTCAGTTTCATAAAAATGGCCTGGAAAGTACAACGAAGATTTTAAAAGAGAATGTGCAACAGCTGCAATAGAAGAGTTCAAAAGGTTGCATTGGTGGGCAAAATTGAGGACCACTTATGTTTAATCCACAGAGTTCTATTTCTGGATGTGTTTTGGAAACTGTCAGTGGAAGCGAAGTATAAATTCTCTCTTACAGAAAAAGCCAAACAAACTGTCTAGAAAATATGCAATAAGCTAACAAGAAATAATGACACGACAAGTTGCTATAAGAAAAACAAATAAATTAAGAAAAGATAACTATGCATGAGTTAAGAAACCACTAAATAAGTAATTTAAAACTGATAATATTGAAAACTTAAAAAGGATCAAGAAACAACAACAACAACTATATAATGCTATATCCACCTCCAAATAAGAAATTGTAAACAATGTTGAAAAAATAAAAAGGTCTGTTACACACCTCTAAGCCAGTTAATTTGCCTTCTCTTTCTATCTTTCTTCTGAGACCCGCAACTCCTCTGTGTATGGAAGGAAGAAAATTTGAACATCAGAAGGCTTACGGCTTGCCCATAAGTGACCTCCCTTCTCACACATTTTATCAGCAAATCATCACCCACCTCAGCAGAGATAGCGAATTCTGCCATCCTGACCACTTTATCCTATATCTGTGCTACCGAGTACCGAGACCACTGCCTGATTGTGCAAAATCGAGTCATCCAGTGGCTCCCTCAAAGTCTCTTCTATGGCCCTTTAAAAACAACTGGTATGACAATGAACTCACCACCCCTTTTTCTATTGGAAAACCAATTGAACTTTATGATATGTTTGCAGAGGTTTTCCTGCATGGAACACTCCCTGACAGGGGTAGAATTCTGAGCCTAGGTTTCATACAGTGCAGTGCCTCTTTACATGATCCTTTTGAGTTTCGACTCAGCCATTTTGATATGACGGCTCTGCATGTACTTTTACTGTCCAGAACTAAGAGACTGAGACATTGAATGCACAAACTTCTTTAACCTGAAGAAAATAGCAGCTCTCATCAGAGCCAGTAAATCAAGCAGAGCTCAAGGTGTTTGGAAAATATCAAATATGAACATGCATTTCCTTATCTGGTCAGAACTTTATACTTGAAATTTTTCCACAAGAATAAGAAAAATTGAGATCTAATAATTATTATGGCACAAAAGCAGAGGCATACTACTACCTAGCACAACACATTAACCTGAGGTGACAGGTAGCAGCAATCAAGCTTCATATTTATTGCATACAGTATACGGCATATGAAGCACAATCAAATTCTACTCATTCTAGCAAGATAAATGTTATAGGCACAAGGGTTCTTTGAGGCATATCGTCGAACGCCTGATGTGCAGACGCAAATAAAAAACTTTCAGAACTTTAATTTGTTGAGTTCACCGCCGCAGCAATGAGAAATGAATAATTGAAAAGTGAAAAACAAATAATGAAGCAAGCACCGAGGACGTGTTTAACCCAATCTCATCTAGACTGCAATGTAGTCAAGCGATGTGGGCTTTATTAGGTATCATTTAAGCCTACTAAGACTCAAAAAACAAGGTCCATAAGCAGCTGTGCCATGGGCCCAATTATTTAACATAAGGAGCTCGGATCTGACAGACTGACATCTCCAATAAGAGATTACATGACAAGAATGTCATGAACTCATGATTATATATTTTTTTTTATAATTGACCGTTTTTATGCTTAATTGTACAATTAATTAAATACTCTGTGTGAAGCACGACAAATAAAGATAAATATATAAGAAAGATTTGAATATATAGTTAAATATAAGATAGTCTGATGTCTCTGATCCTGTAGTGATCCATTGTCAAAAGATAAGGGCTAACCCTTTCTTTTCCTAGAAAAAAGTCTGAGCCAATAAACAATCTCGAGTCAATTTTTTTTTTTCTTTTGGCGGTTAATCTCGAGTCAATTTTGTTCTCTACACTATACTGTGCAGAGGCTACACCATATATATAGTCGTCATCCCTTGTATATGAGATTGAACCGGTCTCTCTTTATAATATAATAAAAGCATAGTCGCAAAGAATTTTAATGAGATAATATGTTTACAGAATTACAGATAATATTAACATATCAATCTAATAAATTTCGTCATTGGGAGTAACTTTGTATTTATTATTTACTATTTTCTTTATATTTAGCATTTATTACAGGAGTTGCACCGTGCACGAGTCCAATCACGAAATTGAAAAGTCAAACTTCTAATTTGTACAAAGTAGAAACTAAATAAAAATTACGAAATGTGGTGTTCTCAAGGGAGCAATTACATCCTAGACTCGTCCATCAATAGAAGTACATTGTGTATTTATTGGAGAAAGACCTACTAAAGTATTTCAAGTGGTATACTTACAAACAATAATTAATGTTAACCTTTTCAGTAGGGGAGAAACCACTTAACTTTCTATTGAATTAGAAAGCAACGTACGTATTAAAAAGTAACATCAATCATATCTCAGTATATCGATTGCAACCTCAGGGTCAGCCTCACACCAAGGTACTTATGCAATAAGAGCTATATACCCTTAAAACCTTTGTAGAAAAACGTCACAGGCATCGAACCAAATTTATGTAAATAACTATCTATAATTACATACTAATTAAGAAAGCAATGAAGTTTTGTGCTCATCCAGCCTATAGATCATCTGAAAGGTAATGAATTCGATAGTAGAACTTTATGCGAGGATAAATGTGCAAAATGATGGATATAAACAATAAATTTTGACATCTGTAATTTTGTTTATTTTGATGCTTATTTTATTAATGTCATTGTCAAACAATTAAAATACGGTTGTTAGTACATAAATTCTTTAATGTTATATAATATTGTTAAATTGTTATAACTTGTATATGTTGCAGCACAATCAGATTCTTAATTGTATAACAAGTAATGTTAGTTTTCTCTAGTCTAAGACTCCTGGAAACAAAACTATTAAATTAAATGGAAGAGAACACTGTTTATTACCAAACCAATAATTTGGGACAAATCATACATGCACCCTTGTTTAGTTTGTATGCCCGGTTGGTGCACCTTATATTCCTAATTAAAAATCTTAATAGACGCAAAGTTAGAAAACATTAAGTAAACAGAACCAAATATACACGTCTTGGAAAACCACCCTATTTACTAATCCCAGTTTTAGTTTCGACCTATCTCTGCCTTTTGAAGAAAACAGGACACTAACACTATATATGTCAGAGCTCTTCACCCTTGTTTCACAATTTTGACCGTGTACGGTCATAACACCAGCAGATTTTCGGACATACTTTTGAACAAAAAGATGGTTAAAATGAAAAGGATAGACGTGTCAAAAACCAAAACTATGTAAATCCAGCTGTCAATGTCATACGGCATGTGACTTTTTCATTAGCTTAGTACAAGGTATATGTAATTAAGTCAACGAGTTTAGGTAGCAATTTGAAGCTTTTGCATAGAAGACAGATATATGAATGCCAGAGGAAAAGGAATGTCAAAGCTATATATTCCTAAACTCATTTTATAATTAAGTTAGTTAGGATTAATGATGTACAAGTACAACTCAACTACAGATAGCTGACTTAAATTATCAAAAGAAAACTTACATAGCTATTTTGTTCTAGGGTTGTTAATGGAGAGATAGGATACAGTAAAATTGTTTTCATCCAAAGCTGTTAATTTTTTTTTTTTTTAATCCAGATCCTATTGGTATCCTTTAAAATTGACTTTACTCATATCATACCATTATCCATTAAGAATTAATGGTAAAAATAGAATAACGATATTAGATGATTATGATGATCACAACAAGAAAAATAATAATAATTTAATAAAATAACTATATAATTTAGATAAATAAATATACCAATGAAGTACAACAGTAAAAAATACTTTAGATATTACAAAAACCATGCAATTATTCTCGTGCCATTGACATTCAAAAAACTTATATTACTAATTATAAATTATACACTATCAAGCTGAATAGAGTGGAAATTAATTTTTTATCAATACAAACAGATTCTGATAAAGATCGAAATTCATATCATATCTTACAAACTATACTAACAACATGATTATATTACGTACATATGTTTGTTTAATTTTACCTATTAGATAATAGGTACAAATTAAATTACTTTTATCCATATCCTTACCAGATAAGTTAACAGAAATTTTGTTTACCCATACCTAGAGTTGATAGTTTAACGAAAATAAAACGTTATTCATATTTTTTTTATCGAATAATCGAATAAAAACATATATAATTGACAGCCCTGTTTTGTTTCTTTACCGGTGGTAATAATTATCGGACGATAATAAAATCTATAGATAAATTGAGGCTCATACAAATGCAAACATATATAAAGATTTGTAGAGTAAAAATTCTCGAAAAAAATTAAAATACTGAGATGTTAAGAGCCAACCTTTGCGCTACTTCACCCACACAACGTGCGCTTATATGCAAATGGGGACTTTCTTAATTAGGAACGTCAGCTGGCCCCTATAACTCTTCATCAAATTCACATCCACAAGTTAAAGTCATCCTACAACTCTTCATCCAGTAAACCACTCCAAATCTCTTCAGATCCCAATTTGTTTGGTAAAATTTTGGGGTTATGTCAAAAGTTCTTAGAAACATCTCTATTCTTACGTAAACAATATTTTAGTACAATATATAGTTACATTATCGAGGAAAGAAATATCTCCGAAGGATATCCGTACCAAATTATGAATTTTCGACCTCATGGAATTGTTTTGGGATCACAAACTTGTTACTATGCTAAATAAGTAACCGAGTCTGCGCGCTTTTACATATCACAACTTTGGATGTATATTCAAATTCATAAATACGTTAGGTGTTATTCCAAAACAATGCAGACAACTGAAATATTCAATTGCGCGCTACAATACTTCAAGTATCTCAAGACTTTAATTTTGGCTCGCAAGCAATATAAACAGTATATACAATTTTTTTATTTCATCATAACCATAAAGTTTATGATCGGTTAAGAAGCTGAATCTTTTAAAATCGTATAGTCTACAAGATTATTATTTTTTGTTAAGATTCAAACTTTTCTCAATAAAATAATCAACCAATAATTAGCTAGGATCCTCATGTGTCACGTTATATGTTGAAGTGGATCCGCATGAAGTTATTATTGGATAATGATATTATTGACAGCTCATATTTCATTCTGTCTCCACAGTACTCCGCATGCATATATGCCTATATAAAAGGACTTGTGCGCGCCACAAGAAATTCATCCCACATTACTTCTGCATGCCCCTTCTGGCCTTCTAGTGCCCTAGCTAGACGTAAGTCTCCCTCTCTCTAAGCCCCTTTTAGTTCTTTATCTGGTTTGCATGAGATAATTATTGATCTAATGGTCTTCATAATATATGCATGTTCTATGTTTCGCTTATATTTAGTTGCATTGGAAAAACAACACTTTAGCCTTGTTATATTAATGTATTTTGCATGCAATTTTGTGAGGTTCTCTTTCCAATTATCTTGAGGAAGAAGCTCTAATTGTCGTATTCATAAGTGTATTTGATGTTCGTATATTATATGGCAATCAGTTATTTTACTTATTGCCGTGCACTGCAAGTAGACAAGGAATATACTTGTACTTTTTTTATAGCTTAATAATACTACAAAAGGGAAACAATTTACTTTTATAGCTTGATAATACAGCAAAAGGAAAATTATAGGCACGAGCAAAACTATAGAAAGCAGAAGTTAGAAATCTAACAAGGCAAGTTTATAATTAATGTTTAACCAACTCTTAACGTGGGGACGTGTGTGTAGGTGTAGATGTGTGTCTGGGTGTGCTTCCTATAGTTTGGTGTCTTATGATGATTCCTGGGAAACTAAAATGTTAAATTTTGAATCGTCATTTTATTTAATACAATCAAGATTCTTCATAACATGGTGACAGAGTCTCCCCTCTTTAATTAGTAACGTACACTGAAAAATTATACTCATGCTATTGGTATTAAGTACAATTTTCAAAAATCATATCCTACCTAAACATATTGGCGCCGTCACCAACCTAATAAGACTTGAAACTAAACTAGAAATGTGAATCTTCCCCATTGTAATAAAAGTAAATTTAAAGTTAGCATTCGAGGGGACCAAGATAGAAAAACGTGAATCCTTAGAGGAACTTAGTTCATGTAGTTAGTTAGAAAACCAACGATCCATATACAGTCCTAAATGTCCTGACATTTAAACAAAATGCAGAGAAAGATGACTTCCCAGATAAAACTACATTTGATGCTGCTATTAATAACAGCTGCCGCAACTGTTATGGAAGCACAGATGTCTGCTCCAGTGACACAACAGACACTACAACAAGTAGCAGCTTCACTGCAGTTGTATGTGGATCCACTGCCTCAGATGTCCACCATCAAAGGCTTCTCTATGAAGGGAGGAAACCCAAGCTCAGTCAACCTCACTATTGGCATGTACCAGACCACATGGGTAATCTTTATACACTTTCGTTTTTCCCAATTTATGCCTTTCAACCCAATGAAAATTATAAAACAAAAAAAAAATCAAAAAAAAAAATTACGGCCTAAAGCAGAAGCAGACAATCCTGATTCTTGATACTATTGATCAAAATGTTTCACCGGAATAATTTATTAAAAGAATAAAAGAAAAAAGAGAAAAATCTAAGTAATTTGTCAACCAATGCTTAGATTTGATGCTGTAGGGCTCCTTTTCATCATTTTCTTTTTTCTCTTATTGTAGAAATTTCACCCAGACCTCCCTCCAACACCAGTCTTTGCCTACGGCACATCAGCCAAAACAGCCACCTTTCCTGGCCCCACCATCATTGCTCGGCACAATGTTCCATTATACGTCAAGTGGGAAAATCATCTCCCTGACAAACACATTCTCCCTACAGATAACACTATCCCAACTGCTATCCCGGCCAATGGAGGTGTGCCAACAGTCGTCCACCTGCACGGAGGTGTCCATCCCCCACAATCCGACGGCAGTGCCTTTGCATGGTTTACTCGTGATTATAAAGAGGTGGGTCCTAAGTGGACCCAAACTACCTACAAATACCCTAATGTTCAGCCTCCTGGCAATCTCTGGTACGTTATTTATTATTAGGTAACCCTTTTGAGTTCATTTTTATATCATGGTAGCATGTCTTAGGGTTTATCAAGCAACTTAATTATAAAATAAGATCAGTGTATATCTAAGATGGAATAGGAAGAGAGGAAAAGAAGGTTGTTTGTGAATCTATCTATTCCTTAACCTGATGCATTTCAGTCAAAATACACGTAATTCTCATTTCAAAACAGAAGGAACAAGCTACTGTTTATAGAAAAAAATTAATAATAATACTGGGGACTAAGTCAAAAGAAAGAGCATAACAAATCAGATTTTAAACCAATGCAAGCCCCGCCCCATGAATTTTATAAAGATTCCTATAATGGTAAGGTCTAATAGCATATGTTAACAGGTACCACGACCATGCTCTGGGTCTCACTCGTGCCAACCTCCTCGCTGGCCTTCTCGGTGCCTACATTATCGAAAAACCTGAAATCGATGACCCCATGGACCTCCCCTGTGACAATGACGATCTGCACCTCATTATTGCAGATCGTAGTTTCAATACTGATGGAACCCTTTACATGAACTCCACAGGTAATGTCCCCTCAGTGCATCCTCAGTGGCAGCCTGAATACTTTGGGGAGGCCATCACTGTCAACGGCAAAGCCTGGCCGTTTTTAAATGTAGAACGTCGTAGGTACCGATTCCGGATCTTAAATTCTAGTAATGCACGATACCTCAACCTATCCCTATCAAATGGTCTCCCTTTCTATGTGATTGGTTCCGATGGTTCCTATTTAGCAGGTCCTGTCACAACTCCGACCATAGTGTTAAGCCCAGCTGAGATTGCTGATGTTGTTATTGACTTCAGCAACTCACCTACACCATGTGTTGAGCTTCTCAATTCAGCACCATACCCTTACCCTAACGGCACTTCTACCACTGGAACGCTGCTTGGAAAAGTCATGATATTTCACATAAATGGCGAGAAAGTGTTTGACAATTCAACAATACCAGAGAAAGAGGTCACATATGCCAATGTCACCATGCCCGAACCAACCACAAAAACTAGGTATATTGTATTGTACGAATACACTACCCCATCAGGGGAACCAACCCACCTATATATCAATGGGTTACGGCTTGAGGATCCGGCGACAGAAACTCCCAAATCAGGTACCACTGAATTGTGGCATGTGATTAATCTAACACCTGACAACCACCCATTGCATATGCACTTGGGAATGATGCAGGCCATAAATATTACTGAGCTTGTGGGATATCAACAATTTTTCGATTGTATGACACAATTGAATGATGCCGTCAAGTGTAATGTGGTGGATCATGCAGTAGGCAAGTCGTTGCCTGTACCAGAGTATGAAAAAACATGGAAAAATGTGGTGAAGATTGAGCCAGGTTATATGACAAGCATAGTAGTCGCATTTAAGCTTGTTGATACAAACCAGACATACCCTTTTGACGCAACGGCAGACCCAGGATATGTCTACCACTGCCATGTTAGTATATCACTTTCTTTTTTTTTTTTTCCTTTTTCTCTTGTGAAACTGGATTCATTTCAATCTCTTCATTATTTTATTAGTGAAGCTAATGAAAATTATATATTTACCTTGCAGATACTAGACCACGAAGACAATGCTATGATCCGTCCATTGATCCTCCAACCTTGAAACTGTTGGGACTTGGGGATACCGTTGAAATTATCATTTGAGTGTCGTTTCATTCTTTTATGTTAATTTATAAATATTGTTTCTATTAATTTATTGTTTTCAATTTGTATGTACTTAAATGTTCTTTTCCTTTTTCTAGTGCATATCTTAATTATCATAGCAATTTGTTGTCTTTAAAATTGGCATTAAGCCAACTTCGTTTGTACAATTGTAATTAAAGATATGTCCAATTAATTTTCTTTACTGCCTTCATATGATAAAGCTTTGTAACAACATTCTTTGGATCAAAAATATGGTCAGCACTGAGCAAGGTTAGCAAACTAACCCAAGCTCCCGGAATGATCACTATCCCTACTATTGGTTGTAATACCAGAATAGTACAGTAAGCGACTATTTTGAATAGCCATGTATCCATTCAAATACTGAATAGTGTTTCAGAACAATAACTAACCCAGATTAAAGCTATTTATTCTCAATCCAAAAATACCCAAATATGTGTTTTAAAGTCCATCACTGTCAAAAGGAAAAGTCATTGCTAAAAATGGCCCAGAACTGAACAGAAACAATGGTATGACGAGTTGCCAGAAAAAATAAATAAAGCAAAAGATTATTATGCATGATTTAAGACAGCACTAACAAATCCAAAAAAAGAAAAAGAGAAACTAAATTCTTTTAAAATACATATAAATATTCTTGAAAACAGATAGTGATATAGACAATCTAAAAAATCAAGAAGCAACACGAAAACTATCTCTATTACTACATCCACCTCCAAAAACAAAATCATAAACATGTATCAAAAAGGTATGTTGCACACCTGTAAGCCAGTTAATTGCCTCCTTTTTCTATCCTTCACCTAAAACCCACCACTTCTATGAGCACTCCCTTTGGAAGGAAGAATAATTACACCACAAGAAGGTTTCCCACTAAATTACCTCCCCTCTACTCCCAGATTTCATCAACAAATCATCAGCCACACTGGCCATGTCAGCTGAGGTGGCAAATGCAATCATCCCGACCACTTTGTCCTGTACTGTGCTACTCAGGCTATGGTCAGATTGAGTGAAACCAACTAACCGAGTCATCCAGTAGCTTCAACAAAATCTTATCTATGACCCTTCAAACAGCAGGTATGACAATGAACTCACCACCCATTTCCACCGGTGAACCAAGTTGACCTTTAATTTATATGCTTGGACAAGTTACCCAGCATGAACAACTCACAGTCTAGGAGGGGTAGCATTCTGAGCCTAGGTATCTGTTATTGCAAAAGGCTCTTTGAGGTAATTCGTCGAACACTTTATGTGCAAGAAAAAAAACACAAGCGTGTTTGGTGCACCGTTACAGCAATCAACGAAAGAGAAACAAAAACTAAGCAAGCATAGGTTGATCGAGTTATCTGGGTATGAATTTTGATTGCAAGATTTAGAACACTCACTCCCCTATATATCCCCTATCCCCTAAACCCTCTTTTTCTGTGTGTGATTTTCAACTCAAAAGAGAAACTAAGATGAGATATTTCCAGTCCTTAAACCTATAAACCTATCTCGTCTGGCCTGCTGAACGGTCCATAAAAATGGGCCTGATTTGGTATCTATAGTCATAAGCAACTGTGCGAGCTCGCCTTTCCGATTTATGCGTTCATCCAACTACCTGAGCACAACAGAGCAAGATAATATAGAGAAAGAATAGAATGGATCGTTAAACATAACGAGGAAGTCTGAGCTAATTAATTAGCAATACCGACTCAACTTTGTTATCTCGACACTACGTACTGTCCGCGGAGACTACACCATAGTCGTCATCACTTGGGGATGAGATTTGAACCGTTCTCTCTGTTAGAATTTGATCATCTACGCACTGGAATTATGTTTTGTGGTTCGAGGAGGCACAATCCAAGTGCAACTGCACAAGAACCGTGCCCCTTAGAGTTTACTCACCACGAGAATCTCAGAACAAATCAATCACACAATAAAATACAAGAGACACGATATTTAACGAGATTCGGCACCAACTTGGTGCCTACGTCCTCCACACACACGCACTCTTTTTTTATTATTTTCTGTTAATGTCTGAGATACATTGTAGGAGGAAGAAAAAAAATTAAATAGAAAAATTACAATGGAGATACACATCTCCTTCCCAAAAAACCCCTTTATTTCTTTCCCCTTTTTTCTTTATATCATAAAATTACATTAAATCTCCTCACACAAGGAAACATATTCTTTTTACACAAGGAGATGTTCTCTGGACGTGCCAGCAATACTTTCCAACTTGGAGACGCGTAGAAGTTTCCTTCCAATGCCCGATACGTGACCGTTCTGGGTACTGTTCTCCCGAACACACAACCGAACACCACTGTTTTGGATCCCATGTGGCCATACACACAGCCACATGCTTGTTTCAACACTCGTGCGGCCATACACATAGCCGAACACATCTGTTCTGGATCATGTTCGGCAGTACACACAGCCGAACACCACTGTTCTGGATCCCGTGTGGCCATACACACAGCCGCATACTTTGTTTCCAAGTTTGATGCTGCCTAGAACCTTCCTTGTATGTCAGATGCGTCCATTCTTGGGACCATTCGGCTTGGCTGGACCGAACACATAGCCGAATGCCTTGTTTCAACATTCCCCCTCAAGTTGGCATGTACAACTTGTCATGGCAACTTGACATTTTTGCAGCACTTTCTAACACTCTCTTTAAATCATACAAGTAAACTATTGTATTATACAGCTTTTTAGTTTATTGCTCAGAAAATATTATTATTGACATTTAACATTTTTCTTATTGAGTTCTTATTAATAGGCACAAGAATGAGCATAAGTATTGGTGTATGAACTACAAAAGACTGAAAACAATGATTGAATAACAAGTCAATAAGATCAAAAGTTTAAATTCAACTCATGTTGATTTATGTTTGACTCAAAATTCATTTAGCATGATGTAAAATCTTGTCTTATATGAACAAACACAGTTTACTAGCTAGTAGAGCTCTAATTGTTTCAATTCTTGAATTTTATCTGCAAAACCTTATATTTAATTTTTTTTTTCCTCCACAATTAGATTTTGGAGTTAGAAATCGAAGTCAAACTTCTAATTTGCACAAACCAAAATGAAAACTGAGAAATGTTGTGTTTTGACCTCACTTACGGGGATTACATCCTAGACTCGTTCATCAATAGAAGTACATTATGTATCCACAGAAGAAAGACCTACCAAAGTGCTTAAGTGGTACATCTAAAAATAAATAATAAGTGTCAAGTCCTACTATCTAATAATCTAAATATCAAACAAATAATAGCACAAGAATCCGTTCTTAAGCAATTAATATCAAGTTTTAAAATTTTTATATAAAAAATGTTTTAACAGTGTGTTAAATTTATGTAAAGTATGAACTATCTTCAAATGCATACTAAGCAAACAAAGATAGTTGCTCATCCAGCCAAATAGATCACCTCAAAGGTGATATATTAACTAGTGCTAATCTCGCGCGTTGCGTGCTTCATTCCTATACGAATATGTTATTAAATGATTTCTTAATGAAATGAGCGACCGTGTGGTCAAGATCGATAACTATAGAGCGAACATCACGCATAAAATTTCTTTTACGAAATTCAGAACACTATATAAAAAATACCATAAAAATTGAGAATACTATTGAAATATTATACGAAAGCTGCAAAAAAAAATCCAAACCAAAAAATCATGTCCCACAAAAAATCAAACCGAATGGCCACAGAAGATCCCGCGAGTTACTATGCTAACCATAGTAACTCACGGGCGGAGCATGCGTCCGCAAATTTATATATGTATAATTTCTGTAATTTTGTATATTTTGATACTTATTTTATTAATGTGGTTGTCAAATAATATACGGTTGTTAATATATTCTTTTTTTAAAATATCGTCTTTTTTAATGATATAGTTATGTTTGTTATATATGTTGTGGTACAATCAGATTCTTAATTATATGTATTATATGTATAACAATATTGTTAGTTCTCATCTATACGTCTAAGACTCGTAGAACAAAAATAAATTGATGAAGGGAACTGCGTATTACTAACCAATAATTTGGAACAAATGATACATCCTTATTTAGTATGTAACTATGTACTTGCCTGGTTGGTGCACATTCTATTCCCAATTAAAAAATCATAAAAGACGCAATTTAAGAAATCAAAAAAGTACCTTTTTGAAGGTCAACAGAACCAACTACACACGTCTTGGAAAGCCGCCAACGGTGTTATCCCTGTTTTTGACCTGTCTATGTCTTCCTTTCTAAACCTTGGGTTAAAAATATTATACCAAAAATATGGCAGAGCTTTGTGACCCTTGTTGTTGCACTTTTGACCGTGTACTGTCATAACACGAGGAGAGTTTTGGACATAAGTTTTGGTAGAAGAAAAGCTAGTTAAATTGACCAGAAGTATTGGTGTGTTTGTATGACAATGATAGAGTACAATTGAAAAGGCAAAAACTATATTAAACCTAGTTCTCATATGGCATGTGACATTTTCATTAGCTTAGTACATCGTATTCGTATATTAAAGTCATAACTACTGTATCAAAGTCAACAAATTAGGTAGCAATTTGAACGTTTTATAGAAGACAGATGATAAACGCCAGAGGACAAGAATGTCAAAGCTATATATCCCAAACTCATTCTACAAGTTGTCTACGTTTATAATGTATAATAAAGTACAACTAACTATAGATAGCTGGCTATCTTCTTTGTCAAAAGAAAAATTGCATGGCTATTTTCTTTCCCTTAACTTCGATGAAATTTATTGGAATTAATTGGAATTAATATTGACATGGATAAGCTTATTTTATTTGTACTTTTCTAAAAAAAGATAATTTTAATTAGAAAGAGAGGTTAATTTTACGAGCGAATATTAAATTGTAACGTGCAAACTAATAACCAAATGGGCACTTATTTAGAAACGTCAGCTGGCCATCCAACTCTCCGTCAAATTCAAGCCCCCACAGGAGTTTATACTTTACACGATGTGAATCCAAATCCAGTAAAACCACCTAAAAAGCGGTGCAGATCCCAGTCATTTTAATAAACTTTAGGGTAAAAAAAAGATTACCAAGATCTATTATACCAATAGCTCTCTTAGTTCTACAGTTCTACTCACTATAACATAGTATAACAATGTTTCCAAAAAACATTCTATTGTTCGTTCGCAACACCTTGGAAAATTATTTTTTTTAGTTTGCTAAATTATATGAATAACATACAATATTTTAGTATTATAATATTATATACATCATTGAGAAATGAAAGGATTCTCTAATGGATCCGTATGCAGTCAAATTATATATGAAATTTTAGACCTTATTGAAATAGTTTCAAATCACAAACTTGTCAATTTGTCATTAATTATGCAATAGAACCATCACTATAGTAACCGAGTTTTTTTTTTTAATATCATGAATTTGCATGTACATCCAAATGCATGAATAATAAAGAATGCATACAACTGATAAATAATGTCGATTGCTCTACAATGCTTCAAATATCGCATGACTTTACTTTTGCTCGCAAACAATACAATTTCTAATTTCATTATTTATAAACTGTATGATCGATTATGAAGTTGAATTTGTTGAAATATAAGTCGACGTTATACGTTGCTATTATTTTGTTGAGATTCATACGTCGCTCAATAAAGAATTAACCAATAATTAGGATCCACATGTGTCACGTTATACGTTGAAGTGGATCCCCATGAACTTATTATTGGATTATGATATTATTGACAGCTCAGTTTCGTTCTGTCTCCACACTCCGAATGTTTGTGTATATAAAAGGACTTGTGCACACCGCAAGCAATTCATCCCACATTAGCACATTACTTCTGCATGCCCCTTCTAGTGCCTCTACTCGTAAGTCTCCCTCCCTCTCCCTCTAAGCCCATCTTAACTAGATCTTTAATTATCTGGTTTGCCTGAGCTTATATTTATTTTATTTACATTGGCAAATACAAGAGTTTAGCTTTGCTTTAGTAATGTATTTTGCATGCAATTTGTGGGTTTATCTTTGTTTTATTATTTTAATGGGGTGGGAAGAAGTCCTTACTCTCGCTATCCATAAGTATATCCATATCATAAGTTTGATATTCATATTTCATATGACAAATCAATTATTCTATTAATGTTTGTCGTGATAACGTTACCTGAACATCTTAAATAGTGCTTGCAAAATGACCAGAGAGATTGGTATTTACATTAGCAGCTTTCTTACATATTAATCAATAATGATGCATTGGAAGTGCGTTAACTATGCATGTAAACTTCATTTCATAACTTGAAATAGGAGCAATACCCGTAAATGTACATACATGGTGCACCACCGAGAAGAAAAGAAATGAACTTGCACATTTTTTATACCTTCACAACAATACTACAAAAGAAATATAAAGTATTTATGTATAGCTTGACAATACTGCACAAGGAGATTATAGGCATAAGGAAACAATAGAAAGTTGATGTTAAAAGTCTTAACAAGGTTTGTTTATAATGTTTTACCAAAATGGAAGGAATATAAATAGTATGCGTGGTTGTTGGCGTCTTAAAATGCTGCCTCGGAAGCTGAATATGTTGAATTCCATTCGCCGCTTCATACAATCAAGATTCTTCGTAACATGCATGGTGACAGTGTTTCCCGTCTTTAAATATAATGCACGCTAGAAATTTACACTCAACATATACTATGTGCACGATAACTAATTGTTATGAATGCAACTTCCAAAAACAATATCCTACCTAACGCTGCTCTTCATTTACGTTACGGGAAAGTTAGTAAATAATGAGACTTGAAAGTTAGCTATGTAGAAATATCATTTCTTACCCCATTGATTGTAGTAAAATCAGCAAACCAACAATCCATGTAGTCCTAAAAGTCCTGTCATTTAAAAAATTGCAGAGAAAGATGGCTTCTCAGATGAAACTACATTTGATGCTGCTAGTCATAGCAGCAGCTGCATCTGTTATGGAGGCACAAATGTCTACACCAGTAACACAGCAGACACTACAACAAGTAGCAGCTTCACTGCAGTTGTATGTGGATCCACTGCCTCAGATGTCCACCATCAAAGGCTTCTCAATGAAAGGAGGAAACCCAGTCTCAGTCAACCTCACAATTGGCATGTACCAGACTACATGGGTAATCTTTTAAATACTACCCTTTTTCCTGATTTATGCCTCCCAGCCCAATGAATATTTAAAAAATAAAATCAAAAGGTCTAAAGCTGAAAGCAGAAGCATCCTGATGCTATTGATCAAACCGTTCCACCTAGTAATGCATCATCTCTGTTTATTAAGATTTGAGTAGAAAAGACTTGCAATGAGAATTAAAAACATATATATATTAGTAGTTTGTCAGCCAGTGCTTAGATTGTGGCATTGATCTTTTCTTTCATTTTTTCTTCCTCTCATTTGTAGAAATTTCACCGAGACCTCCCTCCAACACCAATCTTTGCCTACGGCAAATCAGCAAAAAAAGCTACCTTTCCTGGCCCCACCATCATTGCTCGGCACGATGTTCCACTATATGTCAAGTGGGAAAATCATCTCCCCGACAAACACATTCTCCCAACAGATAACACTGTTCCTACTGCTATCCCGGCCAAGGGAGGTGTGCCAACAGTCGTCCACCTGCACGGAGGTGTCCATCCCCCGCAATCTGACGGCAGTGCCTTTGCATGGTTTACTCGTGATTATAAAGAGGTGGGTCCTAAGTGGACCCAAACTACCTACAAGTACCCTAATGTGCAGCCTCCTGGCAATCTCTGGTACGTCATATATTACCTTAGCAAAATCATTGTTTTAATCCTGGTAGCCTGTCTCAGGGTTTATCAAGCAATTATTGTAAAATAAGATCAATGTATACTGTGGACAGAAACAATTTGAGAAAAACATGATTCATTTATAATTTTGTTTCTTCCTTAACTTGATTCATTTCAGTCAAAGTAACTGTAATTGTAATAACAAAACAAAAGGAACAAGTTAACTAATTTCAAATTAAAATAAGAAGAGCGAGAGATAGGTGACAAACCAATAGAGAGAGTCAGAGAGCATTCACGTCCTATCCTCATCCAACCCTGGTCCCACCATCCCATTATTAATTAACATTGTAAAGATTCTTATTTATGTCATAGAGATCTAATCTCATATGCTAACAGGTACCACGACCATGCTCTGGGTCTCACTCGTGCTAACCTCCTGGCCGGCCTCCTCGGAGCTTACATCATCGAGAAACCTGAAATCGATACCCCCATGGACCTCCCCTGCGACAATGATGATCTGCACCTCATTATTGCAGATCGCAGTTTCAATACTGACGGCACCCTTTACATGAACTCCACAGGTAATGTCCCCTCAGTGCATCCTCAGTGGCAGCCTGAATACTTTGGTGAGGCCATCACTGTCAACGGCAAGGCCTGGCCGTTTTTAAATGTAGCACGCCGTAGGTACCGATTCCGGATCTTAAATTCTAGTAACGCACGATACCTCAACCTCTCCCTCTCAAACGGTCTCCCTTTCCATGTCATTGGAGCTGATGGTTCCTATTTAGCAGCTCCTGTCACAACTCCAACCATAGTGTTAAGCCCAGCTGAGATTGCTGATGTTGTTATCGACTTTAGCAACTCACCTACACCATGTGTTGAGCTTCTCAATTCAGCACCATACCCTTACCCTACCGGCACTTCAACCATTGGCACACTGCTTGGAAAGGTCATGATATTTCACATAAATGGCGAGATAGTGTCTGACAATTCCACAATACCAGAGAAAGAGGTTCCCTACGCAAATGTCACAATGCCTGAACCAACCACAAAAACTAGGTACATTGTATTGTATGAGTACACAACCCCATCAGGGGAACCAACCCACCTATATATCAATGGGTTGCGACTTGAGGATCCAGCGACAGAAACTCCCAAATCAGGTGCCACTGAATTGTGGCATGTGATTAATCTAACACCTGACAACCATCCATTGCATATGCACTTGGGAATGATGCAGGCCATAAATATTACTGAGCTTGTGGGTTATCAACAATTTTTTGATTGTATGACACAATTGAATGATGCCGTCAAGTGTAACGTGATGGATCATGCAGTAGGAAAGACTTTGCCTGTACCAGAGTATGAAAAAACATGGAAAAATGTGGTGAAGATTGAGCCAGGTTACATGACAAGCATCGTAGTCGCATTTAAGCTTGTTGATACAAACCAGACGTACCCTTTTGATGCAACAGCAGACCCAGGATATGTCTACCACTGTCATGTTAGTATATCACTTTCCTTTTTCTTTTGTGAAAATAAAAAAAAAAAAAACATACGAGTCATTTTAATCTCTTCACTCTTTTATTATCATGCTAGTTTCATGTTTCTAACTACATAAATTATAATTTTAACAGATCCAATCATTCACATCTTAATAAACTTTTGATTTAATGTACCGTAAAAAAATAGCTGAAACATTTAGTTCTTCTACAAAAAAAGAAAATAATTTGACATAGATGGATAGGTTTTGGCATCCCAGCGGCTGGGTACTTCAGAGTGACATTTTGACTAATGATTGTGCTATGATTAGCAAAGCTGATGAAGCTTATATATTTATTTTGCAGATACTAGACCACGAAGACAATGCTATGATTCGGCCATTGATCCTCCAACCTTAAACTGTTAGAGTTAAGGTTGAAATTTGAGAGCCATTTTATTCTTTTATGATGATATTGTTTTATTATTGTTTCTATTCATATATTGTTTTCAATTTGTATGTACTTTTTTGTTCTATTCTAGTTTTCCAATGCATATCTTAATCATCATAGTAACTTGTTGTCTTTAAAAGAGGCATTGAGCCAGTTTCATTTGTACAACAGTGTAACATATCTGCCTAATTAATTTTGTTTCTTGTCTTCATATAATTAAGTTTTGTTAAAACATACTTCAGATCAAGAATTAGAGCAGCGGGGTTACCACGCTAACCGTGGGCTTTCAGAATGGTTAATAATCCAACTTACTGACTTTTTTGGACAGCCACGTACCCTACACATACAGAATATTGTTTCAGAATAATCACTAACCCAGTTTGCTGATATTCCTACCCAATCCAAACATACCCTATAATTCTACCACTAGTCTGAAACCAAGAGAACTGAGCTTTACTCACAAATGAGATTAAGTAAACCACAAACTACAACAATTATGCCAGCTAACAATAAAACTACATGGTTCCATGGCCCTGGCCGCTCTTGTTACTTCTCACAATATTAGCTGCCCAAATATGTCTTTAAAACTCTTACATGAAGACAATTTTAAAGTCTATCGTTGTAAAACACAAAACTCATTTGCCTAAAAATACCCCTAACTGACCAATCTAAGATGGCATAACAAGCTGCCACCAAAAATTAAAAAAACAACAAAAAAAAAACCTAAAGCTGATAATTATGCATAATTTAAGACTGCACTAATAAAAAAACTAAAGTCTTAAAATAATTATAAATATTCTTGAAAAAAGATAGCAATATTGACAATCTAAATCTAAAGGATCAAGAAGCAACACCAAAACTATCTACGACTGCTATATCCACCTCCAAATAAGAAATTATAAACATGTAGAAATCTGGAAAAGGTATATTACACACCTGTAAGACAGGTGATTCGCCTTCTTTTTCTATTCTTCTTCTTAGACCCAACACCCCTCTGTGCACTGCCCATAGAAGGAAGAAAAATCGCACCATCAGAAGGTTTGCCAACAAATGACCTCCCCTTCTTACCCACCCATTTCATCAGCAAACCATCAGCTACACTAGCCACATCACCTGAAGTAGCAAACTCAGTCATCCTGACCACTTTCTCCTGCACCTGGGCCACCCAGGCCATGGCCAAATCAAGAGAAACAGAGTTATCAGCTGGCTTCTTCAAAATCTCATCTATGACCCTCTGAAACGACTGGTATGACAATGAACTCGAAGCCTCCTTTTTCTCCTGGAAAACCATGTTGACCTTAATGACATGTTTGCAGAGGTTCCCCTGCAAGGCCCACTTGCAGTCACAAATGGAGAATTCTGAGCCCGGGTTCCATATAGTGTGGTAGCTTGTTCCATCATCCTTTTGGCTCAACACTTTTGCAATATCGCCCTCAAATACAACAGACCTGTTCGGTATGTTTAATGCCCGGGACCATGAGGTTGAGTTGACATAACCTTCTTTGACCTCGGGGAAAGAGCCACTCTCGTCAGAGTAGAGATCAAGCCAGAAACTCGAGTGGAGCTCAGTTGTTAGCTTGTGGACCAGCCAGTCAACACGCTGGAGAGAGTTAAGGCTGGAATCGTTGTACGTTTTTAATTTCAATTTTAAGTGGTAGCCTTCAATTGCACCACAAGATTCCTGGCTTGATAGAGGGAGGCTCTTGATGGACTCAAGCCACATTCCTAGTGGAGAGAAAAGATAGATTATCAAAACTTGATAAAATAACTGAGATATTGTTTCTCTTTTAAATTTTATTCACAAGATATATCATGTACACAGTAATTTTGGAAAGTACTACAGATTTCCTTTTAAGATAGTATACTATAGACCACCATTCTATTGTCATACAAGATTGCTACTTGCAAGCATATAAAATACGTACCATAAAAGTTGGTTCTGTAATAGTTCAACATAAAGCTGGTTCTTAAGCAAGACTAATAGGTTTCATTTCAGTTATTTATAATTTTCTTCACAGATGTAATGCTATTTTGTTATTTTTTATCTGGTCAGAACTTGATGGATCAAATTCTTCCACATGAATAAGAAAAATGAATGAATTATCTGGAATGACACAACGCAGGGAACTCTACCACCTAACACAACAGAGTACCACCTAACCTGATAGGTAAATTATATGGTAACCTAGCTTCAATATTTAGCAAACACAGTACCTATTTTTGGGACCCAAAATGACTTGAAATATTGCATTAAAACAGTCTGGTCAACAAAGTCTTGAAACATTTCTTCTAAAATTGCCATTGGATCAGCCTTCTCACTCCAGATACAGTAAATAACTTCACCGAGGCGCCTAAAGATTTCACATTGAACCTCTCTGTTGACACATCTTTTCAGTATATTCTTTAGCCATGACCGACGAATGCGCCACAAAGAAAACAATATAGGGCATGCAAATAATTCCCTAAAAAATGATTAGATTGTCACCTCAATGACAAGTTCAAGATGATAGACGATAATATCAATTAACAAATGCAGAACTAAAAAAAGTAATAAGGTTCACAGGGGCAGAGCCAATAGGGGGGCTACATGGGGCTGTTGACCACCTATGCTCCAAAAAACATTAAATTTTTATGTATATTTTCTTTATTTGTTTAGAAATTTCCTATAATTCGCCACCCTAATTAATCATAAATTGTTCAATTTATAAAATTTTGTCCTCCCTATCATAATTTTCTGGCTCCGCCCCTGAAGGTTCACAAGTCTTTTGCAATTAACTAGCTAGTAATAAAATTTGCTAACAGCACCCGCTGACAGCTTCACCCTATCCATATGTTTTTCTCCTCCAGTTCAACTTGAATCACAATCAAGCTAAGACATGTTATGGGCAGTACAGCTGTTGGTTTTCTCATCTCATACTGGTGCAATAGGTTTATTGCTATTAAAGTAACACATATGATTCTAAAGATCAGAATAGTAATAAGGCAAATTTTGTGTATGCTAATACAAAAGCAAAAAATGATACATTACCTGATAGGGTCCAGTTCTGAGGCAGGATCGTCAATTATAAAGCTGCCAGCTCTCCAGCTTGCATCAGATGCTTGAACTCTATCAACAAGTGCTTTCATCCATTTAATAACGTCATGCTTAGAAATGGATCTACTTATAATCCATGCAACTGGAAGTGCATGATTCCTCGAATCAAATACAAGTAGTGTGTAAAGAGGATACTGCATAAGAAGCACAATCAGATTACAAAGGTATAGAAGAATAAACAAGCCCACCATACAATAGTTTGTTATGTATTTCCTGTGCAAATAAAAACAAAAAACAAGTATGCTCACAGTACAATAAGAGATTACACCAGCTAGAAATCAAGATGCAACCTCAAACTTTAGGTTACACCCAAAAAAGCATAAACTGAAAGCATATTAAAATGTTTTTTTTTTTTGCATCTGCCATAAACTATATAATCATCAAGTCAAGGGAAACAATATGTGATAAAATTGGCAGTGTGTTGGACTTAAAGCCTACCAAACAGAAGCTGAATTTTGCAGAAATGCACGTCTTTTTCTTTAAAGATAATATGGAGAACAACAAAGTACTAAAATATCCTATTCTAGTTTAACAACAATAACAAATTTACAATGTTCATCATCAATTCAATTTTGAATACCATAGTTTAGTCTGTTCAGCATTGCAATCCAGAGTTGGTTGTCTCACACCAGCGAATATCCACAATAAAATACGAAAAGCCCTTACAGCAACTTTTTCTCTCAATAAATTATTGTGTTGATAACAGAAAGCAATATACCTTTAGCTTGCTGATCCCAAAGGAAGAGTCACACGCCAAAAGACTCTGATGTCCAAACCGAATCATTTGTTGTAACTGCCATTCAGTTTGGATCCCAAGAATGAAGGGATCCGACTCAGCTGAGTCCTGGTAGAAGAAGACTGACTTCTTGTTCCTCTCAACCCACATCCTGATGCTTGCCTGGTCGTCCAGGTCCAGCTCATGTGTTGACCGCTTTATGATCATCCCCAGCTTCTGTACATATTGCGATGCAAGTAAATCTACTCTCTCGTCAAGTCCACAGTACCTATAATTCCATGGTTTCATAAGAATGAATGGTAATATGGTAATCCTCATTAGTCATGACACATGATGATAATCAGATACGACCAAACAAGTCTTAGTTTGGTTCACTCGATTTAAATATGGAAAAAGTTTTTCAGAATCAGAACAAAGTTATTCATTTAGCTCAATCTAGGGTTTGTTAATTTTCAAAAACCAGATAAATACCACAATTCTTTTGTTGCTGTCCTGATAATTTAATGTATTCGTGAAGTCGCCAAGTATCTAAGAAAGTGGAAACATAATGCAACTTATCTAAAATGCATTGTCGATTTGGTGCGACTAAGCCCTTATGTGGAATTCGACAAACTTTCTACTACAAAACAAATACCGTTGTATCCCTTCAATATGTGTCTGCAAAACATTCTCTTCAGGAATCCCAAGATACATTAATGACATGGTCTGTTGCTGAATCTCACTGCACACATAAGGGAGCTTCTTTGCCCCAGGACCAATGGCATCTCTGTCAAGTGGGCCATGGCACACAAAGCCACACTTGTTGACATGTCGCCTCTCGTGATATATTATGAGAGCTACTGAGGGTCGTGCATAAAGACGCTTGACTGTGAAATGGCATGTGCATCCACGCATGGACTGAGGACGAGCTGCACGGTTTCTTGTATTAAGCCTGTATCGCCGGCTTGGAAGAGGGCTGCCTCCTTCACCATAGTTCTCAGGACCGAATGAGCACCAATACCTATAAAACAGAAATTTACGTTAAAATCAAGTAGCATAAGCCTGGCAGGATACTGGTACTGGACATAAATTCAAATGAGGCACTTCCAGCACTGGTATGGTCAGGTTTCCAGGATTAGCCATACTACAAGATACTGGTACTGGACCTATTAGTGGTGATAGACAAATTCTGTATCAATCCAAATCTTCAATTTCAGTAATTTTTGGACTAGAAGATACTCTTGAGCTAAATAAGCTAAATAAACCCATAAATTGGAAATCAAACTAAAAGTAAAGAGGAACAAATGCACTATCAATCAGGCCATACATCCGGTACAGGAGAAAATCATCACTCTTATACTCTTTCAAGCTTCCCCTTTCCCTCTTCCTCCCTCTCTCGATATGAAACCTTGTCGGAAACTCCGGATTGTTACACTCTCCGCTGATAAAAGCTTCGACACGGCCATAGGGGATGAGCGCCACGTCGTCAGCATGGTCCTCCGAAGTCGCAAGCTTAGTCCACGTCAGATCGGCGGCGGAGAACTCCTCGCCGGGAGGATTCTGGAGCGGAATGTCTGAGACGGAGGTTTTAATCTCCATTAAATTAAATTAAAAACTAGGGTTTTAGACAGAGAGAGAGAGAGAGAGAGAGAGAGGGATTAGGAAGGCGGGATGTGAGAAATGGCATTTTTTGTCTCCTCTGAAGGAAGGATATGAGTTTGATCCAACGGCAGTTGAAGCTGTTAGATTTTGATCGGATGTTGTTTGGGAAGTACGTCTTGTGTCAGAGCTGAACTGGGCTTGTTTTTAATTGTTTTTTCTTCTCTCGTCTAAAATGCATTGTTGATTTGGTGCAACTATAATTTAATGCCGCCAATATAATGAAAAGTTTAATTGATTTTAATTTTTTTTGAAGAAAATTAGGGTTCAAGCCCCATAATTAATTGATTTTGATTGAAAATAATTTAATAAACATACTGTTCAATTGAATTTTATTGACATGAACCAAAATACAAACAAATTTTTAAACCTGCAATACACATACCAATGGTTCTCCTGAAATATGACATCCACATAATAATTTGGTTAGTGACGGAGTGAGCATTTTTAGACACAACTACAAGAAACTTGTACGATTTTTTTTTTTTTAATGAGAATCTGTACAATTTGAAGGGCGTAGTTATCGATCCCACCTCCCTTCTTTTTAACTTCGCGACTGAATTTACCGTTAGTTTTGTAAGATTGATAGCCGGACCTTTTCCCAAAAGGCCTCATTTTCTTTTCTAATATCATAAAAGACTAATCGGAATTAGATAGAAGCCGAAGTGTTACTGCTCCAAGCATATAAAACTTCCACTACTGTCTACTGACAAATAAATTTACCATATCCTCACACAGCAAACAACTTCCATGAAAAACTTACAAAAATTACAAAAACCATATTTTACTAGAAACGACTAAAATAAGAAAAAAAGTGAAAAGCCTCAATACTTTGTGATTTTGCCTAGAATAATGATTCAAACTAGAAAACGTGCTAAGCAAGTGGCCATCACAGAACCTTCAGATAAGATGGCAATTAGCATTAAACATTGATACTTAGGCCATGGAGATTAGCGTTCATTGATATCTCAGCTAGAAAAAAAAAAATCATCGTAGCATGTCCTGGAGTTGAAGCACTTGTTGTCTCTGATCAGGGGGCAACATGTTAATCTGCTCAGGTGTGAGGCTCCTAACCTGCTCTAACAAAGCCTTATGCATCTCCTGCGTCAACTGGATAAAACAATAAGTAAAAATTAACACAAGATATATTCCAATTAAAAATTTGCAGAGGAACCCATGCATTTACACAAATTGCAAGTACTTGTAATCTAGTATATTGTCTGCATTTGCCCAAATTAGCTGTGGATTGTTGGAGAATTCTCAAGTAGAAAAAGGACCCTAAAGCTAGTTAAGCCATTCACTCTATCACCCTCCCATTACAAAATAGCATATCCCTTGCCTACAAATCAAGTCTTCAAGTAAAATCGATTCAGTATAAACTTGCAAAAACTAGTTTTTCATTGCTCCATAACAGTCTCCACATTCATTATTTCCAACAATCAACTGCTATTAGGTCAATCTTTTACATTATTGATTGTATAGACTTCATCAATGCAAATTCCTCCATCTTTTGATTTTTTTTTTTATCTCTGAAACTTGAAACTTACCGATGGAGCTTGAGAGGCTTGCCCGGCCATAGGTTGGCCTATCTGGTTGGACATGAATGGTGGTGGACCCGGCATCTGTGGCCTAGCTGACGGCATTTCAGGATGACCTGCTGCCCCCCATGGGCCTGGTCTGTCAGAAGGGATGGCCATTCCAGAACGCGAACCATATTCGACATTCATGTGAGAAGCAGCACCCTAAAAACGAAAAAATAATTCATGTTTAAGCCACCAAGGTTAACAAACCGTGGAACACGGATATACATGAAACAATTTAAAAAAGAAATAAGACGAGATGGAACTATAATTACAGATTATAAGATAAGTAAAGAAAATGAAACCTGATAGATTTGTTGTGGGGGTGGCTGGCTAGGTAACGGTGGTTGTACCTGGGGAAAGGAAGACGATGGCATCCCACTTGGCTGCACAATAAATTAGAACCCCAATTAATCAACAGAAAATGTGAAACTTTGTCAGAAGTCAACAATTCATTCTATCCTATATCAATGAAGTATCCAAACATGAACAAGAAAACAAATCCAGTGTTGATCAGGCAGTTAGAGCTCAGATGATTGTTAAAAATAAATCCTGGCTAGAAATCATTGGTACATAAAAGATATTTAGATTTTCAAGAGGGGAAAAAATAGCCTAAATTATACCAGCATGAGCCAATCAGGTTAGCGCGAGTAGAGAACCAAAAATGTACCATAGCACAAAATAAAGCAATAATCAACCCACCATTATGAAATAATAAAACATGGAGTCAAGGAAACTTACAAGAAACGTGTGTTGTGGAGGCATCATCTGCTGAGGCCCAGGCCCAGACCCAGCACCAGCCTGAAACCCAATCCCACTGTTAGGCATCATCCCCATTGGATTTGAGAATTGTTGCTGCATAGGGGGCACCTGCATCCTTGGTTGCTGAGACATAGGTGGCTGCAGCGGTGGCTGATTAAAGTTCCCACCTGGTGGCATTGCGAAATGAGATGGTAGGTTGAATTGTGAAGGAGGGACAGCAGAGGGTACTGGTGGTACTGGTAAAAAGTTACCAGTTTTCTGTGGTTGTTGAAAAGATGGTGGTTGTTGAGTTAATGGGTTCGGATGTGCTGGTAAAGGTTGTGTTTGGAGATTCAAAGAAGGTAGCGAAGTAGATGGTTGTTGCGGAGGTAAGACAGATGTGGGTACAGGTGGAGCAGGTTCGGGTTCAGGTTTAATTGGTTTTGGTGCTTCGGGCTGAGAAGTTACTTGCTGGATGTTGGGCATCTGTTTGGAATAGTAAAAAATGTTACTACAATGTCTTTAAAATTAATATTAGGAGATACCATACATGTCAATTTACATAAAAAAGTAAGGTAAGCTGAGGAGCAAAAAGGCTGTACCACTTTAGGAGGCTGGACCATTCCAAGCATAATTTGAGCCTGCACATCCAGGGGAAAAATGTAAGGCGTTTATTTGAAATTATCAATTGAATATGAAATATCGTGTCAACTATGACCAAGGAATAGAAACTACAGATAATGCATAACAGTACCCAGCTTCCCGGTACAGTGATGCATGGCTAAGGCCCCAACTTAGATATAAAGGTGTGCGTCTGCCCTCAATTAAGTATAAATTCCCAAATACAACCAAAATCAAACCAGTAAAGGATCATTTGGATAGTTGAAGCTGGAGTCACCATAGGTAAGTGAAAGTATAAAATTTAATCCACGGTAAGTAAAAATTTTAGTTCTATGTTGGATCCAAAAGAGCAACTGTTATACTATCTTATTCTTAAATTATAATTACTGCCACGTTTTTGTGAGTCCCGTGATGCCAGCCATTTTTTCCCATTGCAACACATCAAAACTAGGTAGCTCAAACTCAAAATACAATAAAAAAAAAAAACAGAAAATCACAGTAGTTTAGCTTCTCAAAGAACTATAATTATGCAGTGATATAAACACTCAATACTAATTGAGTTACCCTAAAAATAGCTGACAATTACACCAGTTACGGGAGAACAAACAGCCCAAAGATGAAATTTACTGACTGAACTAGTTCAAGGTCAATGACAAGAATAATGCTTGATTGTGTGTCTGTGTCAGTTACATTTATAGACGTATCAGTGATTTCTATGCATGGGTTAGCAGAAAGGGGATAACATACCTGGAATAAGGTCCGAGTCAAAATAGGATTGTCAATAAGAACCTGTCGTGCTTGGTTCTGGTTTTGTTCTATCATGACCTGCATGCACATAATACTTAGTCAGCACATAATACTTAGTCAGCACAAAAAAGAATTTACAAAAGTTGTTTAAAGCCTTAGTAGAACCGCTAAACACATATTGTGCATTGAGGTCCCTGTTAGATTAAAAGCAATAATAGGATCTGTACATTGATTTCTTTCCAGAATATTTTCAATCTGGAAAAAAAAAAAGGAAATATCATGCATAAACGCTGGAAACCCAAATTCAACACGAAATCCCTGAATACACTCATAAAAGAAATAAAAATTTTCATAAAAAATCCAAATTAAAACTCCTCTTCCTTTAATTCACGGAAACAGAAGGATCGAAAGGAAGAAGGGGCAACTGAGGGCTATAAGCACCCCTAGTGGGGAAGGGTTTTAGCTTACAATACACGACTACATTCAATTAAAACCTAGAAGAAGTTGTTTTTTTTTTTTTTTCTTTTGGGAGAGGGATTTTAGATGGATCGAGAAGAGCGCTCTGCTCACCTTAACCTGGCACATGAGATCGTAGAGCTGAGATTTGGACATGGTGGAGATATGCGCCGCGAAGCCATCGCCGGATTGCTGAGGCCTCGCTGCCATGGACGAGGAACTAGCAAGAAAAAACTTCTCCTACAACTACAAGTGTTTCTCGTGCGTATTTTCTAATTGGAGAGGTTTTCTTTGCGTATTTCCGAATTGGAAGAACGATAGGAGAGGATAAGAAAGGAGAAAGAAATTGGAGAACAAGCCCAGCTAACAAGAGGCGAGCTTAGTGTTTCTTTGTACTGGGCCTCAAGAGTACAATAAAGTTCATGGATGTGTTGTACACTTGTATTGGAGGGAGGGACTTATTTTGGGCCGTCTTTGCATCAAAAGGGCTTTAGTTCTGAAATCTGCGTTTTTAAATATCATTGATCCAATGTCCAATGTCCGTTTATTTTTGTTTTTTATTTATTTAATTTGAGAACAAACTTGTCTGTTTAAGTTGGAACTATCTTTTTTTTTTTTCATTACGGAGCCGTAAAACTTAATTATTCATACAAATTAAATGACAATTATTTTTTTTTTTGGAAACAAGTAGGCACTGAAAGCATACCACTTCTATTTAACAGAAATAAAATATTACAAAGCAACAAAACAAGCATCATCTCTCTACTGCATTGGAACCAAAATGATACCACCGGTACCATAATGATACCAATGCCTCACTACTATCTATAACCTATAGAATTTAGAATCAATATCAAAAATAAAACCAAGCAAGAAAGACGTAATCCTCCCCCTATATTAAATATCAACCAACAATTGTTAACCACAGACTGAAAGTCTTTATTACAAACATCAACACTCAAAATTATACCCAAATTCAGTAATAAAATATGGGTCGTATCACACATGAGCAGTTACAACATCCCACTCATGTTCGTCAAGCACCGTTGTGTATGCTCCAGCTAGGAGTGTCAGAAACCTGCCGCTTTTAACATTTTCGTTCCGTTCCGTCCGGAACGGAACGAAAACGGAATGAAAAATATGTTTCGTTTTCAGAAACGGAACGGAAACGGAACAAAATTTCGTTTCGTTTCAGGTATTTACCATGAAAAATCAATTCGAAAACAAAACAGAACGTTAATTCCGTTCCGTTTAACGAAAACGGAATGCTCTTTCTGTTTCGTTGACTGGAACGGAACGAAAACGGAACTGGTATTGCACGTTAGACACCCCTAACTCCAGCTGTCAACATGACTAGTTGACCCTCTATTGCCACTCCATGACTTGCTCCAGCTGCAGTGGGACTGCGGGAGTTCCAATAATACTGAAGTAATAATTTGCAGAGCCTCTTTCAACCCCCTGACCACATTTCAGACTAATACAGCAACATGTTATGAATCTTTGCACCAACTTTCTTTAAACTAGGACTAGATTTAGCCACAAAAATTGATCTATTTCTAATATTCCAAATTATCCAAAGTATAGCACTACAACATCTATTTCTAATATTCCAAATTATCCAAAGTATAGCACTACAACATACTCTGAAAGCCATTTTATATCTATTATCAATTGAACTCTCTATGCTACACAGATCTTCTAACCTAATAGGAGCCCTAACACCAAATTGATTCAGAAATTATCACGAAATACTCTTAACACTAAGGCATGTGAAGAGGATGTGGTCTATTTTTTCCACCTCTAACTACAACTCACCTCCCATTGCCATCTCCTAACAGCCATATGATATATGTATATAGAGTTTAGCTACGATGAGTCACGACTCACGGACCCTCTGATGATGGAAAACACGGACCCTCTGTGAAGAGGATGTGGTCTATTTGTTCCATAAATTTCAAATTTCTCCAAAAACACAGACCATTTGCTCCTATTATTACATCTTTGATACTTTGCTAGCAATACAAAACACTGGTCACGGTAATTTTATGTAAGTTTCTGTGCTAAATCATGCAAGATCAGAAACTTCGTTCAGTTATTCACGTAAAAAGAAGAAAAAACAGTAACAGTCTAACAGATATATAAAAAAAAAAAATACAATATTTATGCTTACTCCTCAAAAAATAAAAATAAAAATAACAGAATAATTATTTTTAACTAATTTTTGTACTTTCAAAATCTAAATTTTCCCAATAAATAAAAGGAAAAAATGTAACAACCGGTCTGATTACAAAGATTCGAAAATCGAAACTCATCTACGTACGGTCCCGTGACAATTTATTTTTACCATGGGTCCCACCGGGCATACCCTTCTCTCTTTTTTTTTAATTAACGAGACGAACTTCACGCAACCCCTGATCTCTCTTTCGATCCCCATTCACCTGCACTAATCGGTAAGGTTACTCGTAAGGTAAGTCTTTTCCGATTCAAGCTTTCTTTTTTACCCAACAAATCGCGTCCAGTTGGGATTATTGCTTTCGTGGATCAAAATTCGTAAATTTTAAAAAAGCACTTAAAAAAAAAAGAAAAAATTTATTAAATGAAACTTCCGGTACTGTTTCGATCTTTTTTTATTAATTATCTGACCCAGTCCCAGACCTGTTTTGTTGGCATGAAACACGGTCTACAACAGTGCCATGAATAATCCAGTTCCGTTCGGTCGTTTCTATCGAATATGATTATAGGAAAATAGGACCCGGATCCGCATCCGCATCCGCATCCGCTCCCGTATGCGTTCCTATTCCTCTTCGCCTGGACACCCCAAATCATTCTCTTCCATCTCCATCTCTGTCTGACTGCCTCTTCGGATCTTCGCCTCCAAACTCAGAAACGCTACAAGGAAGAATCAATCAGCGTTGTAAGTCTCTTCCGATTCAATTCAAGCTTTCTTTTCTACTCAACAAATCGCTTTCCTTTCTACCCAACAAATCTTGCTCAATTACCATGTTAGCTGCACAAACACGCTTCCAATTTTTTCAATCCGAGATGCGTCAACTGGAATTTGCTCGATTTGCTTCAATTATCGTTGTCGTATAGGATTCTGCAGCTGATGTACCTTGAACCTGATCAATTTCAATCCATACTTCTTTACTATTTAGTTGCATAGTAAATTTAATTGAGCCGAAGTATAAATTTGATTTCTAATATTGCCCCTTCCCTGTTATTTATTTCTAATATCATTTTAAACCCTGTACATCTATAGATAATTAATTTTAGTTTACTGGATTGCCAGTGTAAACAAACCCTATTTGCCTCTTGCTGTCAGAATAACCTTCTTATAATATGCTTTTTCTAGATCCACTTTACTGGTTATACTTATACCTTGTTTAGTCCATTACAGCATTCGTGAATTCTCAGTTCTTTAGCTTTTTCTGGTACTATGCACATCTTATTTTTACTGTCTTTTTTTTTTTTTTTTGTAGAAAATGGTTTGTGGGAGATGGAACAACCTGTTACTACTCACAAGTCTGTTTCTATTTATGGGGCCTGCGCTGGGGATAAGGTTTGTGATAGATAGGGAAGAGTGCTTCTCCCATCAAGTCGAATATGAAGGCGACACTGTGCATGCGTCATTTGTTGTGATTAAGACTGACACCCCCTGGCATTACTCTGATGAGGGTGTAGATCTTGTGGTATGGTCATGATTCTGCTAATTGTTTCTTTGGTGCTTTAATATTTCCTGTTTCTAGCGATCATTGTTCTGATTTTCTGTTTACATGCAGTATAAATTTTTAATAAATGCTTATAAATACCTGAAGCACTATTTGTGTAATTCCAGTGTCTCGTCCAGATATACCTGAATAGTGAATAGTCTTTCCAATATATAGCATGCTACTAGGCTCCAATTGCCTCATGACTTGCAGTTTTAATTTGGTAATTATCAATTTCTATACTTCTTTATCACTTCCTAGGTGAAAGACCCATCTGGTGTGCAAATCCACGACTCAAGAAATAAAATAAGCGACAAGTTTGAGTTTGTAGTGCAGAAAAGAGGCCTTCACCGCTTCTGTTTTACCAACAAATCACCATACCATGAAACCATTGATTTTGATGTCCATGTGGGCCATTTCTCCTACTTGGACCAACATGCCAAAGACGGTAAATAATATAAACACAACTCCCCCCAACCCCACCCACCCACCCACACACACACACACACCATCCCAACAACAATAAAAAGGAAGAAGGAAAAATCCTTAGCTAGTCAACATAATACATAACTATCAGCAGAAGAGTTTCAGTGTAGGATGGTATCCTGTAAACTGTTTAATGATCCAACAACATCTATTTGGTGGTTATAATCATTTTTTAAACCAAAGAAATAAGAGCTATTTGCAACCAATTAGGGAGTGTTGGACCATTGTAGTGTTTTATCTTTTTGACCTGGTTGCTTTAGTTTATTATTAGTTCAGTAGCGTCCCTGTTTATTTATCCTTTTTTTCCTAGTATCAGTCATGTAGCAATTGCAGAATTGCTGCCTTATGATTGAGACTGGTGAATTAGCTCAAAAGAAAAGAACACATTTTATATGGAAACGTATGGCAGAAGGTATCTAGTTAAATTGAAATTCTAGGTCTAAATTATTTTTATGTTTTCTGCTAACTGACAATACAATTTAGATGTGTGAACAATAATCATACAAGTAGGAATAGAAGCATGATTCTGAATACAATATGATTCTTAGAAGTTTCAGACTTTCAATAAATGTTCAACTTGTGAAGTTCTTGTTGCAAATGAATAAATTGCAGAGCATTTTGCACCTCTGTTTGAGCAAATAGCGAAGCTAGATGAAGCATTGTACAACATACAATTTGAGCAGCATTGGATCGAGGCTCAGACTGATCGGCAGGCCATCTGTAATCATCCTCCCCTTCTCTCTCTTGCATCCCCCCACCCAACCCCTGCACACGACAAAAAAAGAAAAAGAAAAAGAGGGGCAGTTTTGTATTGTCCTTATCATGTCTGATTTTACTTACACTGGTTGGTTGGTAATGTTAATGATCCATAATAGTAAACCAGAACTGCACATTGTTCATGTCTTAAACTCACTTGCATGTGTGTACAAACTTTTGATAACAAGTTTCTATGGTTTGGTACCATACGAACCAAATAAACAAATGAACATGAACCAGAATATTCCATATACTTTGGCTTATGGATTGATCTGTAATAATCTTACTGTATTATCTTCTACGGCCAGTGAATGAAGGAATGAGCAAGAGGGCGATACAGAAAGCAATCTTTGAATCCTTGGCACTTATTGGTGCGAGTGTGTTACAGGTGTTCCTGTTGCGACGCCTTTTCGAGCGCAAGCTTGGTACCACTAGGGTGTAGGACATGCTTTTTGTAACATTTTAATTATCTTTGTACTATTAATAACAATTATTGTTGTAATTTCTTTTTTGTTTCCTTAGAAGAGGTTCTATATTTAAAATGTAGGGACATTTTGGTGAGCTAATGTTGTTTAGTATCTAATGGACAAAGCTTCCTACTTTGTAAGATTAGACTTGGTGAAGAAAATTTTCTGGAGATGTTAACTGTTTGTTATTTGGTGCTTTAAAATTATTCTGGCTTGCATAAATATTTTAGTTATGAGAGAAAGGTTACACTTATTTCTACATTTAGGATGGAAGAGGCTTCAATATACAACGGGCAAATGGGTATGCTTCCATTTTTGATGGTTGAGTAGTCCAATTACATGACCAGAGGCTTATCTCTATAAGTGGGTCTTCGTAAGTTGTGCGATCTATTTTATTCTTAATGAGTTTTCTTAGATTCGACTATTATACTGATATTTTTGTGCATTGTGCGATCAATTCTATATTTTTTCTTAGTAGTTTATCTTAATCCTTTATATTATAGAGGCATTTATAAATGTATTATATTGTTTTTCTTAATGGGTTTTCTTGAATCTTTACTATTATAGAATTGACTTAACCTTTCGCCAATGTCAACAATGCAAATGAATCAAATACCTCAAGAATCTAATATACAACATTAGTCTAAAGCATTGGAAAAAAAAAAAAAAAAAATCAACTACTTTTAAACTTGCATGTCGCAAGTAGAAATTGTGCACAACCTGTAAAATATAAATAAACTAAAAAATCTAAATTTGCAAGTAGGTTGAGATCTACGAAACGTTTACCACTTGTACAATGATACTTGGTGCCAGGGATGGAGCTAAGAAGGGGCAAGCCCAGGCATAAGCCTGCCGGTAATTTTGCCAGTTCTTTCTTAAAACTTCATTTCAATTTCAATATACAAGTTATAGTTCTCGGTATTTTTTTATGAAATGAAATAAAAAACTAGATGTAATATTCTAATTTAATCCAAAAGATATGTGTTTAAATATAATAAATTATTTTTTAATATATATGACCAATATATGTAGGTCCCACTAACCTTATAAATTTCGGGAAAAGCCATACATAAAGAATGCCCCGGTAATTAAAATTGAAATTAAATTTTACACTTTATAATTGCATTCTGATTTCAGAGACGCAGTCAGAAGACGTAAAGGAACGAGGAGAGGAAAATTAACGAGAGGAGTAAATTCCAGATGCTGAAGGAGAGAGGCAATGTGGTAGAGGAGGGGAGAGACGACTTGATTCACGAAATAGATAGAGAGATCACTACAAAGAGAAGTGCAATTCAGTCACATAAATTTAAAACTGATTTTTAATATTTAAAAAAACTAATATATATAATTAACCATGAGGGTAAATATCCTAACTAATATGATTTGAGGGGTATATATCTTATTTGAAAGATTACAGGAGATTGCAGGGTATACAACCAATTTTCCCTTTAATTAATGACAAGGGAAATGGAGATTTCCATTTCGTACCCTTCTGCTTCATCATTCATCCATTTTCATCAACGATCTCTGTTTTGTGCACTAGAGCAAAGGGGACTGGACCACCCCAACGAGGCAGCAATGTTCACCGACCTCTCATGCGTCTCCTTAGTCTTAGCTCTTCACCTTAATCCATTGACAAACACGATTAATGGTAAAACTCCACCCTGATTCCGCCCCAAATCCTTCAAAAATCAGATCGTTTCCTGCCAGTTCCTAATACTTCCTATATGATTCGACCAAGTCAGAACAAAATTGACTGATTTTCGAATCATGGTCTGTATTTCTTAGAAAAAAGATCCACTTTTGCCTCAACTCTCATTTCTTCCAAATTCTCAAGTTACAAGAATCATCTTGAAATTGAAAATTGTAATCTCAATCAGAAAAAATATATATATAATATTTTCATAAGTTTCCTTTAATTAATTCAAGTACTTTAGATCTAGGCCTTGTTATATTGTAATATTTTTCAGAAAAAACATAACTTTTTCATAAGTTTCCTGTCTTTTTTTTTTTTTAGGGAACATAGCGGCGGCTGCTAAGTGAAGAAACAAAGGAAAAGAAACAGAAAAATAAAAAAAAAAACTTAAAAACAATGCTTAAAGAAGATGGCACTCTGACTAGTGTATTGCAAACGTGTCGTGTCGTGTCGTGTCAAACACGTGCGTGTTAGAGCTCGTGTCGTGTCGTGTTGACACGAGTTAATATTTTCAACGTGTCGTATCGTGTCGTGTCAAATGAAGGAATTGGTTAACACGACACGCGTAATGACACAACACGTCGAAGTCGTGTTGACACGACGTGTTAAACGTGCCAAGCCATATTATAATTTATTTAAATTTATTCACTAAAAATTATTTAAATAATTTTTAAAATAGCAAAATATAATAAATTGTTGAAATTTCATATATTAAAATAAAAATGAATGATTGAATAAAAAGATTATGAATCAAAAGTCATTAAATTTATAATATAAACTCAATATAATTTAATATATTTTAAATAATATTAATTTTTGTCGTGTCAACTCGTGTCACGTGTCGTGTCGTGTCGTGTCACGTGTCAACTCGTGTCGTGTTAAGACGTGTCAATGTTTGGAAGTCTCCAACACGACACGATTTTGACACGACACGCTGACACGCACGTGTCGTGCTAATTTCATAAACGTGTCGTGTCGTATCGTGTCGTGTCGTGCCGATACTTGTGTGTGTTGTATCAACACGCTCGTACCGTGTCATTTTGAAGAACACTAACTCTGACCCAAAACCCAATCCGAAAGCAGCTCAGGACCTTTTCATAAGTTTCATGTCACATGACATCTTATTGTTATTGTGCGTCCATAGTGCCTTTCTTTTGTTGTTGTGTGTTTTGTCTGTGGCGGATTGGTTCCACCCGTAAGCTGACCCGCTTTAGTGATCCTCACTAAAATCTGCTGCTTGACGTCCATATAATGCCTCTTCTATTTTATACTCCCATAAAACATTTGTTCACTATTTTTTTCCCCTCATCGATGAATAGATCTCTATACTCGTAGAACATAACATATTGATCGTAAAAATGATTTGTGATGTCTCTTATTTTTATACGTATTTTGACCGTACTTAGCCCTTAATCATTGATCAAACCATCATAAATTGTCTCATAAATTGCCATATTTTCCAGGATATTGCTGCTGCCGTGCTTCTTGTTTTATTTTGTAGAATTACTTGAAAATCAAAGATGAGACGCGACTTTTTGTGAAGGGTGTACTGCATTCTCAGCCAGATGACTCATTCCTGGCTCACACAGACGTGCCACAAGATCATAGAAGCCCAGAACAAAGCCTATCTCCAGCGTGGGCCTGATTCTCAGCCCATCCAGCAGACCCGAAGGGCCATTTCGCACCGAAATCCTCCCATTTCGGTCCGAAATGCGTTTCTGGAAAGTGCGAAATTGGAAATTTTCAGAGAAGGAAAGGAGTAAACCGCCTCTCCTTGACCTAGCCGCCTCCTGGGATGATATATGTGCGTTTCCTGCCGCCAGAGCACGTATTCCACTCTCTAGACCTATTTTCCACCCGTGTTACTTAGCGTTTTTGAGCGTTTTCATTTATTTTCCTTAGAGTTCTTGCGAGTTTGGAGCAGAGCAGCAGCAGACAGCGAGATCTACATCGATTCCTTGGCCTTGGTAGCGAGTTATTTGCATAGAGACTATTGGTTTACTCTTTTTATGCTTTTATCTTGTTATTTCATGGCTTGTATCTTGTTTATTTGCATGATATTTATTGTTATATGTGTCATGACTATGTGTGAGTAGTTTTATTATGTCTTAGGGGTAGTTAGTAGATTAGTTTGGTATTTTGTGATGACTTGATGGATTTATGATATATTATGTGATTTATTTAGTTGTGAATTGTTGTTTATGCTTAGTTAAATTATTTGTTTGATTGATGTTTACCTATGGATGAATCGCGACGTCTTTAGGGCATTAAACTATAAACCAAACTTGTAATTGATTAAGTACTTGAGGTAAGCCAATCGCTCGAAAGAGGAGGTTAGTTTAACGACCGAAAGGTGTAACTTTTAATGATCTGAAAAGACTTTAAATACCTCTGGAAATCCAACTAAATATTCTTAGATTTCTAAATACCAAAACGCGACGGCTGAGGTTTAGTTATTTACGTGGTAAAAGCCGGTTCCAAACCAAACCAGAACTAAAACGCGACAGCTGAAGTTAGGGTTTAGGTTTGGTCGTCAAGTAACCTTCACATAGTATCCCATAAAAATATCAAGTCAGAACAGAAGGTCTTAAGCGAGTTTTGGGACGAAACAGCATGGATTTCGCACCGAAATCCAGGCATTTCGGTCCGAAATAGGCTTCTGTCTCGGTGAAAATCGTGGGCAGAAGTGCTTTAGAGCCAAACTAATTGAACACACAACCCTAGGACATATTTTTGCATCTGTTTTAGTAAAAAGAATTTGAAAAATCACCCAAAAATATTTAATTACTTATTTTATTACTATATTTTTATTATATTTTACTTGATTGCATCTTATTTCAAAAATCATACAAAATTCATCTTTCTAGATTTTAAGAACGATTAAGTCCGGTGATCAATTAATCCGTCCCTGTGGGTTCGACCCTTAGCTTTACCAAACGACTAGTGAGGTAATTCTTAGGTATAAATTTATTTGACCTAGGTTTTAAGCCTTCATCAATTTGATCGATGAAATTAGTTGGTTTGAAGTTTACTTTTTGAAGAAAAATATTGCAACATATTGTTGAAAACTTATTTCCAATTTTATGTATATAATATACAGTTACATTTTTTTTTATTAATCTATAGACTAAAAAAATAAAAATGGAGTATTTTAGAGGTTTAATTAAAATATAACCTATTTAATCCACAATAATAGGCAGAACCAGAAAATTTTTTAGCTTAGGCACACTCATATAGATCAAGAATCTGCATAATATAAACATTATATGCGTAATCACAGTGTATAATCCAATCATTTTGAATAAATGAGTTCATACATATTCTAGGCTATATGAATAGCTTAAATATAGATTATTGTGATTAAATGACTTAAAATGAATGCACAATCTCTCGAAATTCTCTAATATATCCTGAATGTGCGTGATCACAATGTATAATCCAATAATTTTAAATAAGTTAGTTCATAAACATATTCTAGACTATATGAAGAGCTTAAATATAGATTATTATGATAAAATGACTTAAAATGAATTCACAATCGCACAAAATGCTCTAATATACAAAGAATCTGCATAATATGCACAATATATGCGTGATTACAGTGCATAGTTTAATCATTTTGAATAAGTGAGTTCATAAACATATTTTATACTATGTGAAGAGCTTAAATATAGATTATTATGATTAAATGACTTAAATTGCAAGAACAATCGCTCGAAACGCCCTACTATACCAAGAGTCTGCATACTCTGCACATTATATGCGTACGATCAAAGTGTATAATCCAATCATTTCGAATAAGTGAGTTCATAAACATATTCTAATCTATATAAAAAACTTAAATATAGATTAAGGTGATCAAATCAATTAAAATGAAAGAACAATCGCTCAAAATGCTCTAATATACATAGAATTTGCACATTATTGTTAAGAAGTGTTCAATTTCGATTTTTGTGCCATCAAATAGCAAGAAATCACAACTAAACACCATAGATCTAGTGCTAGAAGCATTCACACATCAAAACAATGAGAACAAGTAGGAGAAAGTTATACCTCTCATGAAATCGCATTCATGAGGCTCGAATCCAAGGCATGGGAGTCGATGGGGTGCGTGCTCCACCACCTCCACCATCTAAGGCGCCTCAAGCCCACCAAGGAGCTAACCACGAGCTCCATGAAAGTGCTAGCTTTCATGAGCTCCTAGCTAATCCCCTCTATGAACCTCTTCATCCTATTAACTATTTTAATGGAGGAGAAGAAGGAATGGTGCTCAACACATGAGCAAGAGAAGGGAGGAAGATGGGTGGCGGCTAGGAAGAGAGGAGAGAGAAAGTGGATGGAGGCTAGGGCTTTCCCAAGAGGTGACCCCTTTATATAGCCAACAACTCTCATCCTCTCTTTGAACTATTTACAAGTATGCCACTAGAGCTCTAGCTGAAATTAATAGGGCCATTTTGGGCTACATCAAATGTTGCAATGGCCCAATAAACCATTCCATTAATTACTCCTTCATCCTTCCTCAAATCGGGCCTTTAATTAATTAAATAACTAGAAGCCCAAATAACTCAAACTATTTAAAGTGTGTTGAACATAATTAATTATTAACTCATTAATAATTAATTTAGGATTAGCTAATGCATTAAATTGTTTCCATATGATCCTTTTGACTTAATTAATTATAACGGTTCATAACGGTATATAATTAATTAATCAACTTATCATATTTCACAATACTAACTGTTGCGAATAAACAATTAATGCACCGTGTGGTTAGAGTCCTATTTGTGCGACCCTTTTGAGGATTTATGCTATGTTGGCCATGAAAATAAATCGTTATTTATTTCCAATAATCATAAGCGGTATCTAGCAACACGTTATGATTCCCAATTCGCATAAATAATGTACCATTACAATATCTCGATCCTGCATAAGAAATAATAGTATTTCCTTGTCTGATTCTTATGTCACATGATATCATTGTATAATCCAAGATAGGAGTGTGTTATTCTTGCAGATTATACATTTCTTGATCTAGAGTTGATCGTCTAGTTTGCATGCATACGATCCAACTCCATCAAGGGGCCCAAACAGATATCATCACTCACTAGATGTACTAATGAGGGACATACGGTTTTCTTGATGAACAACTTTTCCCCGCACAATTCAAGAGAACATAAATAAAGTTCTTATAGCAGCCTTTATCAGGAATCAACGTTAGACGATATTTATTGAACCTATCCTCATGTGGAAAAGGTGAACATCTCAAACTTAGAATCAAACTTATATGAAATAAACAATGACACTTAACACAATCCATATGTTTATTTCATTGGGTCAAGTCCTGTACTATGTTCCAATAACATACACATATGCAATTAAGTTGGTAACTCCTTACCTATGATTTGTAAAACTTAATCATCACTTAACTTGCATACTAATCTTTTATGATAATTAATGTTCCTTGTTAATTATCAAGATTATGGACGATTTAGATTTATTATTGTCATTCTAATGAATGATCCACAGAGATCTACAATTCAGATCCTCAACCTGAATGATCTGTCAATAATAAACTCTAGGAACAAATAATCAAATATCATCATTAACATAAACTAAGAAAATAAGTCATTAAATATTGACTTCTAGGACATAACTCCAACAATTATATGCGTAATCAACAGTGTATAATCCAATCATTTTGAATAAGTTAGTTCATAAACATATTCTAGACTATAATATAGATTATCGTGATCAAATAATTTAGAATGAATGCACAATCGCTCAAAAATGATCTAATATACCCAGAATCAGAATAATCTACAATTTATATGCGTAATGACAGTGCATAAGTCAATAATTTTTAATAAATGAGTTCATAAATATATTCTAGACTATATGAAGAGCTTAAATATAGATTATTGTGATCAAATTACTTAAAATAAATGCACAATCGCTCGAAATGCTCTAATATACTCAGAATCTGCATAATCTTCAAATTATATGCGTAATTACAGCGTATAATCCAATCTTCTTGAATAACTGAGTTCATAAACATATTCTAGACTATATCGAGAGAAATAAAGATTATTGTGATCAAATAACTTAAAATGAATACAAAATCACTCAAAATAATCTAATATACATAGAATCTGCATAATCTGCACATTATATCCGCAATTACAATGTATAATACAATCATTTTCAATAAGTTAGTTCATAAACATATTCCAGACTATATAAAGAGCTTCAATATAGATTATCCTCATCAAATAATTTAGAATGAATGCACAATCGCTCGAAATGCTCTAATATACCCATAATTTGCATGATATGCACATTATTTGCGTAATCAAAGTGTATAATCCAACCATTTTGAATAAGTGAGTTCAAGAAAATATTCTACACTATAAGAAATGCATAAATATAGATTTTGGTAATAAAATGACTTGAAATTAATGCACAATCGCTCGAAATGCTCTAATATACCCATATTCTGCATAATCTAGATTACATGCGTAATCACAAATACAATCACTCTGAATAAGTGACTTCATAAACATATTCTAGACTATACGAATAGCTTAAATATAAATTATTGTGATCAAATGACTTAAAATTAATGAATAATCGCTCGAAATGCTCTAATATACCCAGAATATTCATAATCTGCACATTATATGCCTAATTATAGTGTATAATTTAATCATTTCGAATAACTGAGTTCATAAACATATTCTAGACTATATGACGAGCTTACATATAGATTATTGGTATGAAAGGACTTAAAATTAATGCGCAATTGCTCCAAATGCTCTAATATACCAAAAATCTGCATATTCAGCACTTTGTATACGTAATTACAGTGTATAATCCAATCATTTCGAATAAATGAATTCATTAACTATAGACTATTGTGATCAAATGACTTAAAATGAATGCAAAATCGCTCGAAATGCACTAATATACCCAGAATCTGCATAATCTGCACATTATATGTGTAATTACAGTGGATAATTCAATCTTTTTAAAGAACTGGGTTCATAAACATATTTTGGACTATATCAAGAGCTAGAATATAGATTACTAGGATCAAATAACTTAAAATCAATGCACAATCTCTCGAAATGCTCTAACATACCCAGAATATGCATAATCTGCACAGAATATGAATTGCTTAAATATAGATTATTGTGACTTAAAAAAAAAACACAATAGTTTGAAATGCTCTATTATACCTAGATTAAGCATAATCTTAAAATCATATGCGTAATTACTGTTTATAATCCAATCCTTTTGAATAAATGAGTTCATAAAGATATTCTAGACAATACAGAAAGCTCAAATATAGATTATTGTAATCAAATAACTTAAAATGAATGCACAATCGCTCAAAATGCTCTAATGTATAGAATCTGCATAATCCGCACATTATATACATAATCACAGTGTATAATCCAAGTATTTTGAATAAGTGAGTTCATAAACATATTCTAGATTATATGCAGAGCTGAAATATAGATTATTGGGATGAACTGGCTTAAAATGAATGCACAATTGCTCCAAATGCACTAATATACCCAGAATCTGCATAATCTACATTTTATATAAGTAATTACAGTGTATAATCCAATCATTTTCAATAACTGAGTTCATTAACTTATTCTAGACTATACGAACAGCATAAATATAGACTATTGTGATCAAATAAATTAAAATGAAAGAAGAATCGCTCGACATACTCTAATATATCCAGAATATGCATAATCTGTACATTATATGCGTAATTACATTGTATAATTTAATCATTTCAAATAACTGAGTTCATAAACATATTCTAGACTGTATGAAGAGCTTAAATATAGATTATTGTGATCAAATGACTTAAAATGAATGCACGATCACTTGAAATGCTCTAATATACACAGAATCTGCATAATCTGCACATTATATGCGTAATTACAGTGGATAATTTAATCATTTTGAATAACTGAGTTCATGAACATATTCTAGACTATATGAATTGCTTAAATATAGATGATTGTGATGAAATTACTTAAAATAAATGCACAATAGTTTCAAATGCTCTAATATACCCAGATTCAGCATAATCTTCAAATTATGCGTAATTACAACTTATAATCCAATCCTTTTGAATAAATGAGTTTATAAAAATATTCTAGACTAAATTGAGAGCTTAAATATAAATTTTCATGATAAAATAACTTAAAAAGAATGCACAATCGCTCAAAATGCTCTAATATACATACAATCTGCACATTATATACGTAATCACAGTGTATAATCGAATTATTTTAAATAAGTGAGTTCATAAACATATTCTAGACTATATGAAGAGCTGAAATATAGATATTGGTATGAAAGGACTTAAAATAAATGCACAATTGCTCCAAATGCTCTAATACACTAAGAATCTACATATTCTGCACTTTATATACGTAATTACAGTGTATAATCTGCACATTATATGGGTAATTCCAGTGGATAATTAATCTTTTTGAATAACTGAGTCCCTAAACATATTTTAGACTATATCAAGAGGTAGGTTATATATTACAGGGATCAAATGACTTAAAATGAATGCACAGTCTCACGAAATGCTCTAATATACCCAGAATATGCATAATCTGCAAATTACATGCATAATTACAGGAATAATGTAATCATTTTGAATAACTGGGTTCATAAACATATTATAGACTATATGAATTGCTTAAATATAGATTATTGTCATGAAATAACTTAAAATGAATGCACAATAGTTTGAAAAGCTCTAATATACCCAGATTAAGCATAATCTTCAAATTATATGCGTAATTACTGTTTATAATCCAATCCTTTTAAATAAATTAAGTTCATAAAGATATTCTAGACAATATGGAGAGCTTAAATATAAATTATTGTGATCAAATAAATTAAAATGAATGCACAATCGCTCAAAATGCTCCAATGTATAGAATTTGCATAATCTGCACATTATATACGTAATCATAGTGTATAATCCAATTATTTTGAATGAGTGAGTTCATAAATATATTCTAGACTATATGAAGAGCTTAAATATAGATTATTGTGATCAAAAGACTTAAAATGACTGTACAATCGCTTGAAATGCTCTAATATACCCAGAATCTGCATAATCTGCACATTATATGCGTAATTACAGTGGATAATTTAATGTTTTGGAATAAGTGATTTGATAAACATATTATGGACTATATCAAGAGCTAGATTATAGATTACTAGGATCAAATGACTTAAAATTAATGTACAATCACTCGAAATGCTCCAATATACCCAGAATATGCATAATCTGCACATTATATGCGTAATTACAGTGGATAATTTAATCATTTTGAATAACGGAGTTCATAAACATATTCTAGACTATATTAATTGCTTAAATATAGATTATTGTGATGAAATGACATAAAATGAATGCACGACAGTTTGAAATGCTCAAATATACCCAGATTCAACATAATCTTCAAATTATATGTGTAATTACAGCTTATAATCCAATCCTTTTGAATAAATGATTTCATAACGATATTCTGGACTATATTGAGAGCTTAAATATAGATTATCATGATCAAATAACTTAAAATGAATGCACAATCGCTCAAAATCCTTTAATATACATAGAATCTACATAATCTGCACATTATATACGTAATCACAGTGTATAATCCAATTATTTTGAATCAGTGAGTTCATAAACATATACTGAACTATATGAATTGTTGATATATAGATTTTTGGCATGCAATGATTTAAAATGAATCCACAATTGCTCCAACTGCTCTAATATACCCAGAATCTACATAATCTGCACCTCATATACGTAATTACAGTGTATAATCTAATAATTTTGAATAACTGAGTTCATAAAGATATTTTAGACTATATGAAGATCTTAAATATAAATTATTGTGATCAAATGACTTAAATTAAATGCACAATCTCTGTAAATGCTCTAAATACCTGGAATAAGTATAATCTGCACATTATTAGCATTACTTTTTTTTAGACATACTAGATAGCGACTATCTAGTTGAAAGGAAAAGAAACAAAAGAAAGGAAGAAAGAAAAAAGAGAAAAAAAACGGAAATGAAAACAAGCAGAAACTGACGAACAGAGCCGCTTCCTGCACTATCCAATCGTGCACTGCCTTATTAACGTTATTACAGTGCATATTTTAATCATTTTCACTAAGTGAGTATATAAACATTTTTTAGACTATATGAAGAGCTCAAATATAGATTATTGTGATCAAATGACTTAGAATGAATTTACAATAGCTCAAAATGATCTAATATACACATAATTTGCTTAATCTGCACATTATATGCGTAATTACAGTGTATAGTTCTGTCATTTGGATTGAATAGTTAAACATATTCTAGACTATATGAAGAACTTAAATATAGATTATTGTGGACTAATTGCTTAAAATGAATGCATAATTGCTCGAAACGCTCTAATATACCCAAATTTTGCATAATCTGCACATTATATGCATAATCACTATGTATAATCCAATCAATCTGAATAAGTGTATTCATAAACATATTCTATATTATATGAAGAGATTAAATATAGATTATCGTGATCAAATAATTTAGAATGAATGCACAATCACTCAAAATGCTTTAATATACCGGGAATCTGCATAATCTGTACATTATATGCATAATTACAGTGTATAATCCAATCATTTTGAATAATTGAGTTCATAAATATATTCTTAACAATATGAAGAACTTAAATATAGATTATTGTGAGCAAATGACTTAAAATGAATGCACAATCGCTCGAAATGCTCTGATATATCCAGACTCTGTATAATCTGCACATTATATGCATAATTACAGTGGATAAATTAATCATTTTGAATAAATAAGTTCATAAAGATAACAGACTATATGGAGAGATTAAATATAGATTATTATGATCAAATAACTTAAAATGAATGCACTATCACTCCAAATGCTCTAATATACCCAGATCAGCATAATCTGCACTTTAAATGTGTAATTATAGGATATAATCCAATCATTTTGAATAAGTGAGTTCATAAACTTATTTTAGAATATATGAAGAGCTAGAATATATTTTACTGGAAATAATGACTTAAAATGAATACACAATCACTCGAAATGCTCTAATATACCCAGAATATGCACAATCGGCATATTATATGCGCAATTACTGTGGAAAATTTAATCATTTCAAATAAATGAGTTCATAAACATATTCTAGACTATATCAAGAGCTTAAATATAGATTCTTGTGATCAAATGACTTAAAATGAAAGCACAATCGCTGGAAAAGCTCTAATATACCAAGATTCAGCATAATCTTCAAATTATATGCGTAATTACAGTTTATAATCCAATACTTTACAATAATTGAGTTCATAAAAATATTCTACACTATATGAAGAGTTTAAATAAAGAATAATGTGATCAAACAACTTAAAATAAATGCACAATCTCACGAAATACTCTAATATAACAAGAATCTACATAGTCTGCATATTTTATGCGTAATTACAGTGCATAATTCCATAATTTTGAATATGTATTTTGATAAACATGTTTTAGACAATATGAAGTGCATAAATATAGATTATTGTTTTCAATTAACTTATAAATGCACAATCGCTCGAAATGCTCTAAAATACCCAGAATCTGCATAATATTAACATTATATGCGTAATTACAGTGTATAATTCAATAATTTCAAATAATTGAGTTCACGAATATATTGTAGACTATATGAAGAGCTTAAATATAGATTATTGTGATCAAATAAATTAAAATAAATGCACAATCGCTCGAAATGATCCAATATACCCATAATCTGCATATTAAATGCGTAATTACAGAGGATGATTAACATGTTTTAGACAATATGAAGTGCATAAATATAGATTATTATTTTCAATTAACTTAAAATAAATGCACAATCGCTCGAAATGCTCTAAAATACCCAGAATCTGCATAATATTAACATTATATGCGTAATTACAGTGTATAATTCAATAATTTCAAATAATTGAGTTCACGAATATATTGTAGACTATATGAAGAGCTTAAATATAGATTATTGTGATCAAATAAATTAAAATAAATGCACAATCGCTCGAAATGATCCAATATACCCATAATCTGCATATTAAATGCGTAATTACAGAGGATAATTTAATCATTTCGAATAACTGAGTTCATAAACATATCCTAAACTATATTCAGAGCTTAAGTATAGATTATTGGGATCAAATGACTTAAAATTAATGAACAATCGCCGGAAATGCTCTAATATACCCAGATTCGGCATAATCTTCAAATTATATGCTTAATTACAGTTTACAATCCAATCCTTTTGAATAAATGAGTTCAAAAATATATTCTAAACTATATGGAGAGCTTAAATATTGATTATTATTATTATCAAATAACTTAAAATGAATACACAATCGCTCAAATTACCCTAAAGTATAGAATCTGCATAATCTGCTCTTTATATACGTAATCACAGTGTATAATCCAATTATTTTGATTAAGTGAGTTCATAAACATATTCCAGACTGTATGAAAAGCTTAAATATAGATTATTGGGATGAAATGACTTAAAATGAATGCACAATTGCTCCAAATGCTCTAATATACCCAGAATATGCATAATCTGCACTTAATATAGGTAATTACAGTGTATAATCCAATCATTTTGAATAAGTGAGTTCATTAACTTATTCTAAACTATACGAACAGCTTTAATATAGATTATTGTGATCAAATGACTAAAAATAAATGAAGAATCGCTCGAAATGTTCTAATATACCCAGAATATCCATAATCTACATATTATATGGGTAATTACAGTGTAAAATATAATCATTTCAAATTACTGAGTTCATAAACATATTGTAGACTATATGGAGAGTTTAAATATAGATTATTGTGATCAAAATAATTAAAATGAATGCACAATCGCTCGAAATGCTCTAATATAACCAGGATCTGCATAATCTGCACATTATGCGTAATTACAGTGGATAATTAATCCCTTTAAAAAACTGAGTTCATAAACATATTTTAGACTATATCAAGAGCTAGATTATAGATTACTGGCATCAAATGGCTTAAAATTAATGCACAATCTCACGAAAATGCTCTAATATACCCAGAATATGCATAATCTGCAAATTATATGCGTAATAACAGTGGATAATATAATCACTTTGAATAAATGAGTTCATAAACATGTTCTAGACTATAAGAATTGCTCAAATATAGATTATTTTGATGAAATGACTTAAAATGAATGCACAATATTTTTAAATGCTCTATTATACCAATATTAAGAATAATTTCAAATTATTTGCGTAATTACTGTTTATGATCCAATCCTTTTGAATAAATGATTTCATAAAGATATTCTAGACTATATGGAGAGCTTAAATATAGATTATTGTGATCAAATAACTTAAAATGCAAGCACAATCGCTCAAAATGCTCTAATGTATAAAATCTGCATAATCTGCACATTATATACGTAATCACAGTGTATAATACAATTATTTTGAATAAGTGAGCTCATAAAGAAATTCTAGACTATATGCAGAGCTGAAATATAGATTATTGGGATGAACTGACTTAAAATGAATGCACAATTGCTCCAAATGCTCTAATATACCCAGAATTTGCATAATATACACTTTATATACGTAATTACAGTGTATAATGTAATAATTTTCAATATGTGAGTTCATTAACATATTTTAGACTATATCAAGAGCTACATTATAGATTACTGGCACCAAATGGCTTAAAATGAATGCACAATCTCACGAAATGCTCTAATATACACAGAATCTGCATAATCTGCACATTATATGCGTAATTATAGTGGATAATTTAATCATTTGAATAACTGAGTTCATAAACATATTCTAGACTATATGAATTGCTTAAATATAGATGATTGTGATGAAATGACTTAAAATGAATGCACAATAGTTTCAAATGCTCTAATAAATCCAGATTCAGCATAATCTTCAAATTATGCATAATTCCAGCTTATAATCCAATCCTGATAGCGTTCGAGCTATGAATCTCACAAGGACAAGTACACGTTCAACGATAAAATCACAACTGGAGGAAACTCTCAACTCACAGCAGGATAAAAGAGGAGATAAACTCAACTCAAGATAAACTTTTTGTATAATAATCATCAACTAAGTTTTACATTCAGCAACAAGGTTTAATATAGCCATACAACTCTAGAAACATCCTAGTTAATTACTATCTCTTTAACTACTCTCACAACTATCAAAACATAATAAAAACATCCTTAACAACTACTGCTGAAAATATCAAAATATAATAAAGGCATAGAGAAACTAAAAGACAATCTCCAAGATACTAAATGCTGCTGACTGGCTGACCCTTCAATGACCTCTCTGACTTGTCACGCAATTATCACCCAGAAGCATCCAGAATCTGAAGAAACTCACAACATAAGAAATATTAAGCATTTCATTAGCTAACCACAGAATTTTGAATCACCCAAAACGGAGCCCAAATGAGTGAGATATGCTCAAAATACTGGCCCAGTACGATTCTTTCCAGAAAGCTGTTTCGGAAATCAAATGTAAATATGATTTGGGCCTGGATCTCCAAACTGAGAACTGAACCAGGACATGCTTGCTTCATCACTGTTGTTCACAAGTAGGCCTGATACATCTTGAACGCCATCATTCTCCCCCGGTTGAAAAGAACTCGCCCTCGAGTTCGGCTCATTTTCACCATGATGTAGAGAAAGATCCTTCACATTGAATGTGGCTGAAACACCATACTCTCCAGGCAGCTCCACCTTGTATGCATTATCACCTATGCGCTGTAAGATTTTGAATGGTCCATCACCACGGTACTTAAGCTTTGCATTGCGCCCAGGTGGAAATCTCTCCTTGCTCAAATGCACCCATACAAGATCACCCTCATTGAAAATCACAGCTCTACGGTGCTTGTTTGCTTGCCTTTCATACTTCTGATTTTGCTTCTCAATTTTCTTCTTGACTTGCTCATGTAACACCTTGATTGCCTTAGCACGCTCATCTGCATCACCACTATAGCTATGGTGGATTGGCAATGACACAAGATCAAGAGGAGACTTCGGATTGCATCCATACACCACTTCAAAGACTTGATGGAGGTGTTCCAAATGTTCTGACTCACTCGTGCTATACACAAGTATGTCATCAAAATAGACCACCATAAACCTGCCAATAAAAGACTTAAACACCAAATTCATTAGTCTCATAAAAGTGCTTGGAGCATTGGAAAGTCCGAATGGCATCACCAACCACTCAAACAATCCATCTCGAGTTTTAAACGCCGTCTTCCACTCATCACCGGGTCTCATACGAATCTGATGGTATCCACTCCTAAGATCAATTTTTGAGAACACACTAGCACCATGGAGTTGATCTAGCATGTCATCAAGGCGAGGAATAGGAAAGCGATACTTAATGGTAATCTTATTCACCGCTCTACTATCCACACACATGCGAAATGAACCATCTTTCTTTGGAACAAGCAAAGCTGGAACTGCACAAGGACTCATGCTTTCACGCACCAAACCCTTGCTCAACAACTCATCTACTTGCCGCTGCAACTCGGCATTTTCTGCTGGGTTCATTCGGTATGCTGCCTTGTTAGGTAAAACTGCACCAAGAACAAAATCTATGCAGTGTTGTACACTCCTCATTAGAGATAAACCTGCTGGAATTTCATCCGGAACAAGCTCCTGAAACTGCTCAAGTAAAGGTACCAATGGTGCTGGAATTTTGGAGCTTTTATCTCCCTCTACTTCTTTTACCACCAAAGCAAAAGCTAATTGGGTTTCCTCAAAAATTTCAGCAAATTCAGACTTTGAGACAATAAAATTGCTCTCCTTAAGGGCTGGTTTGGTTTTCAATTCCATCTTAGAAGGACCCAAAATAATCTTAACACCATTCAGCTCAAAAGAATAAGTGTTTTTAAAACCATCATGGTGTACCTTCCTATCAAATTGCCAAGGTCTTCCCAAAAGTAAATGACAAGCATCCATAGGCACTACATCACACCATACCTCATCTCGGTACTTCTCACCAACAGAAAAATTAACCAAACATCGCTGGTCAACTTGCACACATTTACCCTTTTCCAACCAAGAGAGTTTGTACGGTTTTGGATGTTTTTCAGTTTTAAGTGGTAGTTTTTGCACCATAATTTCAGAAACAACATTCTCACAACTCCCACTATCAATGATAACATCACATACCTTCCCATGAGATGTGCATCGCGTGTGAAAGATGTTGTTACGGAGCCACAGATCCTCTTGAACGGGGCTGGAATTCAGCACACGTCTAATCACCAACAGCTCACCCGTATCACCAAAAATAATTTCTTCATCCTCCGGTGCCTCATCAAAAACAGGTGGAGAATCAAAATCTGTTTGCTCCTCATCCAAGGGCTCTTCAACAATGGTGAATACTCGCTGGTTTAGGCACTCGGACATCATGTGACCATATCCTTTGCATCGATAGCATTGGATAGCTTTAGGGGCTGGTTTGGAAGGTCCTGCAGCTGCCTCCTTTGCTGGAAATTTTGTCACTGCACTTGATGTTGGCTTGGCTGATTGCGAGCTACTCCCACGGTTTGCTGAATAACCACGGTTGTAAGTTCTACTACCACCAAAGCTTGCTGATTTTCCGACCTCTTTCTCCTTGAGTTGCTTCTCAACTTTTGTGGCAAGCTTAAAAACATCATGATAAGACATAAAGGGCTGTAAAGTTACCACATCATGAATCTCCTTGCGTAGGCCACGAAGATACCTTGCAATGGTTTGCTCTTCAGGTTCAACAATGCCACACTTGAGCATGAGATGATCAAGCTCTTCGGTGTAATCTGCCACACTTTTATCACCTTGGACAAAGCCATGAAGTTGGAGAAATGCCTCTTGCAAGTATCCTTCCGGCAGAAACTTCTTTCGCAACTCTTTCACCATCTTTTCCCAAGTTCTAATTTTTTGCTTACCCTCACGGGCTCGCTTCATTTTCAGTTGCTCCCACCAAATAGATGCATGCTTCTTGAGTTTGATGGCAACTACTTTCACCTTCTCTTCTTCAGAAATGTTGTTGTAGTCAAAAACTCTTTCAACTGTATTCAGCCAATCAATGAATTCATCAGCATTTATCCGGCCTTCAAACACAGGAATATCACCTTTTAAATCAAAGGCCCGTCGGAAACCAGCGTTCCTTCGGGGTGCGTGTCGATGTTGAGCCTCTTCATCACTGGACCCATGGTCGTGGAAGGGGTTGGTCTCACCATCTTCACCGCTGGATTGATCGTCATTTGAGCCACGATTCGATGTATCGCGATCACGCCCAGCGACCTCCAAGTGCTCAATACGCTCTCGGAGTTGTTGCACAAACTGTACTAACTCATTCACCTGTCGATCTCGATCCTGCACCAGATTTCTAAGTGCTTGGATCTCTGCATCTCGCTGGTCTTGGCCTCCTTGCGTCCGCGGCCTACCACGACCAGCCATCGCAACCTAGAGTGCTCTGATACCAAATGATAGCGTTCGAGCTATGAATCTCACAAGGACAAGCACACGTTCAACGATAAAATCACAACTGGAGGAAACTCTCAACTCACAGCAGGATAAAAGAGGAGATAAACTCAACTCAAGATAAACTTTTTGTATAATAATCATCAACTAAGTTTTACATTCAGCAACAAGGTTTAATATAGCCATACAACTCTAGAAACATCCTAGTTAATTACTATCTCTTTAACTACTCTCACAACTATCAAAACATAATAAAAACATCCTTAACAACTACTGCTGAAAATATCAAAATATAATAAAGGCATAGAGAAACTAAAAGACAATCTCCAAGATACTAAATGCTGCTGACTGGCTGACCCTTCAATGACCTCTCTGACTTGTCACGCAATTATCACCCAGAAGCATCCAGAATCTGAAGAAACTCACAACATAAGAAATATTAAGCATTTCATTAGCTAACCACAGAATTTTGAATCACCCAAAACGGAGCCCAAATGAGTGAGATATGCTCAAAATACTGGCCCAGTACGATTCTTTCCAGAAAGCTGTTTCGGAAATCAAATGTAAATATGATTTGGGCCTGGATCTCCAAACTGAGAACTGAACCAGGACATGCTTGCTTCATCACTGTTGTTCACAAGTAGGCTTGATACATCTTGAACGCCATCAAATCCTTTTGAATAAATGAGTTCATAAAAATATTCTAGACTAAATGGAGAGCTTAAATATAAATTTTCACGATAAAATAAATTAAAAAGAATGCACAATCGCTCAAAATGCTCTAATATACATAGAATCTGCATAATCTGCACATTATATACGTAATCACAGTGTATAATCGAATTATTTTAAATAAGTGAGTTCATAAACATATTCTAGACTATATGAAGAGCTGAAATATATATATTGGTATGAAAGGACTTAAAATAAATGCACAATTGCTTCAAATGCTCTAATATACTAAGAATATGCATATTCTGCACTTTATAGACGTAATTACAGTGTATAATCCAATCATTTTTAATAGTGAGTTCATTAGCTTATTCTAGATTATACGAACAGCTTAAATATAAATTATTGTGATCAAATGACTTAAAATTAATGAATAATAGCTCGAAATGCTCAAATATATCCAGAATATGCATAATCTGAACATTTTGTGCGTAATTACAGTGTATAATTTAATCATTTCGAATAATTGAGTTTATAAACATATTCTAGACTATATGAAGAGCTTAAATATATATTATTGTGATCAAAAGAATTAAAATGAATGTACAATCCCTCAAAATGCTCTAATATACCCATAATCTGCATAATCTGCACATTATACGCGTAATTACAGTGGATAATTAATCTTTTTGAATAATTGAGTTCATAAACATATTTTAGACTATATCAAAAGCTAGAATATAGATTTCTGGGATCAAATGACTTAAATGAATGCACAATCTCACGAAATGCTCTAATATACCCAGAATATGAATAATCTTCAATTTATATGCCTAATTACAGTGGATAATGTAATCATTTTGAATAACTGAATTCAGAAAAATATTCTAGACTATATGAATTGCTTAAATGTAGATTATTGTGATCAAATGACTTAAAATGAATGCACAATAGTTTGAAATGCTCTATTATACCCAGATTAAGCATAATCTTCAAATTATATGCGTAATTAGTAATTACTGTTTATAATCCAATGCTTTTGAATAAATGAGTTCATAAAGATATTCTAGACTATATGGAGAGCTTAAATATAGATTATTGTGATCAAATAACTTAAAATAAATGCACAATCGCTCAAAATGCTCTAATGTATAGAATCTGCATAATCTGCCCATTCTATACGTAATCACAGTGTATAATCCAATTATTTTGAATAAGTGAGTTCATAAACATATTCTAGACTATATGCAGAGCTGAAATATAAATTACTTGGATGAACTGAATTAAAATGAATGCACAATTGCTCCAAATGCTCTAATCTGCACATTATATGCGTAATTACAGTGTATAATTTAATCATTTCGAATAACTGAGTTCATAAACATATTCTAAACTATATGAAGAGGTTAAATATAGATTAGTGCGATCAAAAGACTTAAAATGAATGCACAATTGCTCGAAATGCTCTAATATACCCAGAATCTGCATTATCTGCTTATTATATGCATAATTACAGTAGATAATATAATTTTTTTGAATAACTGAGTTTATAAACATATTTTGGACTATATTAAGAGCTAGAATATAGTTTACTAGGATCAAATGACTTATAATCAACGCACAATTAATTGAAATGCTCTAATATACCCAGAATATGCATAATCTGCATATTATATGCGTAATTACAATGGATAATTTAATCATTTTGAATAACTGAGTTCATAAATATGTTCTAGACTATATAAATTGCTTAAATATAGATTATTGTGATAAAATGACTTAAAATGAATGCACAATAGTTTGAAATGCTCTGTTATACCCAAATAATCTTCAAATTATATGCGTAATTATTGTTTATAATCTAATCTTTTTGAATAAATGATTTCATAAAGATATTCTAGACTATATGGAGAGGTTAAATATAGATTATTGTGATCAAATAAATTAATGAATGCACAATCGCTCAAAATGCTCTAATGTATAGAATCTGCATAATCTGCACATTATATACGTAATCACAGTGTATAATCCAATTATTTTGAATAAGTGACAAATTTTAGATTATTTGCAAAGCTGAGATATCCTAATTATTTTATTGGGATGAACTGACAAATGAATGTACAATTGCTCCAAATGCTCTAATATATCCAGAATCTGCATAATCTACACTTTATATACGTAATTACAGTGTATAATGTAATAATTTTCAATAAGTGAGTTCATTAACTTATTCTAGACTACACGAACAGTTAAATATGAATTATTGTGATCAAATGACTTAAAATTAATGAACAATCGCTCCAACTGCTCTAATATACCAAAAATATGCATAATCTGCACATTATAATTTTTTAAAAAAGAGCGATCCAAATAGGGTTGCCTTCTTCATTAAGCCAGACAAGAGTTACAAAGAAAATCAAACAATACTTAGATGCATGGTGTGCTAACACCAGCTTCCTTTCCCCGTAGCCAAAAGCAAGAGTACTTCCGCACATGCAGAAGAAAACCACTCTTGAGTACAACTTGTCTAAGCAAGTGTAAAAACTAAAAACTAATCATCCATACAAAGGGGCGCCCTACATACAAGTGTAAAGAAATCACCCACCACAACAACAACACAATCAGTTACTTCCAAAAAGAAACTAAGTACTAAAGCAAAAGGTAGCCAGCATAAGTTATGAGCTGAAGAGGTGTCTTCATTAGTGTGCTCATCTCTTAAGTTGTCCTCACTAGTCCTTGCATCTGCTTGAAACGCAGCCAAAGTTCTAAAGCTCCCTTGCATGTTAGAGTTTGTTCCTGTCCAGAAATTGAAAAGGTTTAAAGTGTTAAGAAAAAAGGTTAATTAGATTTATGCCACCGTGAAAAATTGAAATTAGGAAAATACCATCACTAAAAGAAAAATTATGTTTATGCTACTACAAAATAGTAAAAATTAGTTTTTTTTTAGCAACAATCTATTGATATGACAATTTTGTCCTTTTAAAATGCCACTACAAAAAATTTAAAATTAGAAAAATATCATCACTAAATGACAAAACATGCCACTATAAATTAATAAAAATGAGTTTTCTACCACTATAAAAATATAAGAAATAGTTTTATGCCACTAGTGCATTAATACAGTAGTATAAAACAAAATTTTTACAATTTCGTAATGGCATATCTTAAATTAGTCATCTTTAACAATGACATAAATCAAGTAATTCAAATAATTGCTAATAGATACAATAAAAATCAAATTTCATTTAATTTTTTGCCCAGTACCAAAAATAAATCACATTGCTCTTATGTTTAGAAATATAATAAATTTAAATCTCAATGTTGCTCTACTTTTGTGCAATCGGTATATTTTATGAAATGTTGTGTGGGGCGCCATGCATTTTAATATGTCTCCTTATTAATGTTGCAATTATTTTACCCATCAATTACCAATCAAACTATATAAGAACACACTAAACTAGTTGAAAGCAAACAATCAAACACATGTAGTCCTTTGTAAACTCCTAAATCGATACGATCAGCCACCACTAGCAATCCTGACGGGATACAATCGAAGCCCTTTTGTCGCTGCTACCAATGGCCTCCCTGAATTGCAATTAGTTGGCAAATCTGTATAGATGAAATGAAGCAAGGAAAATGAGGACACCGATGCTTTCCAAAAACGATATTAAGGGCAGTCTCGTCTACTTTGATTTCGGATCGAAAAATTATTTTCTGAAATCAGGACAACGATAATGGATTTTGGGTTTATTAACCAGGTCAGTTTGGAGATTTTTTGAAATAATAAGAGATTTTCGGATAACATTTTTAGAATTTAAGTTTTTTTAGAATAAGATAATGACATATATCTAATTTATACAATTTGATAAGAGAAATGCTAGAGTCCAATATATTGGACAGATGGAGACCGTCGAATACGATTGTTTTCACTTTTTTAAATTTCAAACAACCAATCCAAACCGTTCGATATGTTCTCCATGTTGAAAACTTATAAGAAACCAATTTTTTCATTTTTTCGAATTTTTTTACTATTTTTTGGTATTTTAGAAAATTGTTGTTATTGAACGATCCAGAACTTTTATGTCATGAATTTTCTAAAATACCAAAAAATAAGTAAAAAAATCCGAAAAAAATGTAAAAATTTGTTTCTTATTAGTTTTCAATATTTTGTACCTATGTACCAATTTTTAGTATACCATCACTTGACAGCCATCGTCAAGCTTCTCTAAAAAATATAAGTTTTCAATATGAAAAACATGTTGAATGGTTCAGATCGGTCGTTTGAAATATAAAAATATGAAAATGATCGTATTGGATGGATCCATCCGTCCAATATATTGGACACTAGTATTTTCATTTGATAATGGAAAAAATCAAATTAGCAATTTAACAATGGCATATCCCTAATTAACTACTTTTTTGGATGGCATAAATCTAATTAATCCTTAGAAAAATGGTCATAAGGATTTCTAGCAAACTGCAGCAAGCATTACTTTAGCAAAGTTCCTATCTTTGGATGAAAATTATATTATAATACTGTCATTTTCTTATTACTCAGAAGTCCTACATGTATATATCTATTTTTTTGTGGTTAAGATATTAATTTCAAGTTAATTCTAAATTTAGTAGTAATTATAAGACGTTACTATATTCCGAAACACCAATCTAATTAATTACAATTGACGCATAATTGATTTGTTAACACGTCAAAATCATTAAAGGCAAAAGTTGTGAATTTATTTATAACTAAACCGTCAAACAAACAAAAAAAATAAATTAATCATGAGGTTAAAAGATGGAGGAGCGGAATCAGACTGAAAAAGAGGCACGTAAAAATGAGTAATTCGCTTCAATATCCTCAAAATATATTTAACTCTATTGGATTAGCTAGTTTATAAATAAGATGCTGCACATGCCGATTTTGCAAAAATCATATGTGGCTTGTTTTACCAAATAAATCGTATGTGCCTTTTTTTAATCATATGTGGCTTGTTTTACCAAATAAATCATACGTGCCTTTTTTTATATTTTTCTGAAAAAGAAAAAATATCAAAATAAAAACCACATTTGATTTTTTTTTTTTTTTTGGGCGATATATTTCAGTCTTTGGTACAGGAAGCATGACACGGGACAATAAGTCAAGAAGGTACATACTGCAGTCTGCACATTTATGATTCGCAGTTACTGTGGCTCTGGGACGACTGGATGGGTAAGAGTCGAAGAGAGGTCCTCTCACAAGTCACAAGTCACAAGTCACAGGTCACAAGAAGGTAAGAAATAAAATAATCATCAAAATCATATATTGAATTATCGTACGGTGTTTAAATGCTGAGTATGTTTAGTTAGAAACGGAGACAGTATTTTGTTTTCTTTTACTCATTTTTTAGTGGAATTTTTGCTTAAGAAGTCCAAAAATAAATGGAAATTGAACGACTGGCCTAAAGTCGACAAAATATTGCAGAAGTGGCCTAACACAGGCCGCCATCGAAATTGGTGGCCAGGTTTTGCCACCTGGCAGCGCCACGCGGTCGCCCACACATGGACCTCCAGGCCACGTGGACTCCCTAGGCAAGCCGACATCCTCTTCGGCGGCCTGGTACTATCTACAGAACGCGACAAATATTCATTGGATTCGGTCAGGCTAGGCTGACGCCTGACGGGTAGGTCACAGGTGTAATAGTGCCTGACTTGACGCGTCGTAAGCAAAACCTGGCCGCCATTTAGATTGGCGGCCTGGTCGGTCTAAAACGAACAGATTCAACGAACTCAATTCCCAACGTTTGGGTATTAAATTTTTTGCACAGAAAAAAAACGCTGCACATCTGAACAGCTTTCAATCCCATTCTTATTTTCATTCAATTCCCAACGTTTCTTATTAAATGGGTGGTTGAAATAATTTTGAAACACCCCTCATTTAATTTTTGGACTAACAACCCTCATATAATTTTTGTATAAAATGAAATATAAAGAATAACACATTAAATTTTATATTTCATTTGTAACTAATACATAATTTTGGTTAGGAATGAAATATAAAAAAGTAACACATTACCAGGCCGACATTCCAACTGGCGGCCTAATCGATCTAAATCGTACAGATTCAACGAACTCAATTCCCAACGTATCGAAGGAGACGACCTCGTATGTGATTGGCACGTATTGAGGGCATTATATTGGCACTACCCCCACGCAAAGTTTTCGGATGTTTAATGAATGTTATGAATTATTATGTATGTTTAATGAATGTTTTGGTATGTTTAGATTATATTTATGTTTGGATTTATATTTATGTTCGGAATATATATTATGTTTGGATGATATTATATGCTTAGTTTAATATGCTTGCGGTTTATATACTTGACGAAATTTTATCATAAATGGATAATTATAGTATTTCTAATTACAACAGCAGGAAAAATTACCACGACAAATTAGTAAAGCACAATAATAAAACGACATTCTAAATCTACTTAGAGATCTTGACTATCTACATATTGTAGAATTTCATCCCACCATGGTTCGTCATGTTCATCCTCCTTGTTATGTTCTTCACTGACACCAGCGTTGTGGGCCATTTGAGCAGCTTCATTCCAGAAAGCTGCATCATTTTGTTGTTGTTCCATCTCTGCCATTTGAGCGGCTTCATTCCAGAAAGCTGCATCAGCTTCCTGTTGTTCTATCTCTGCCATTTTAGTTGCTGCAATTCTTCTTTGTTCCTCTCTAATCATCTTTTTTCTTTTTTTAATCTCCCATTCTTTTTCTAATTGTAGGCTCCTTCGTTCCTTCTCTTTTTTCTCCCTTTCTCGTGCTTCACGTCTTTTTTTTTCGTTGTATTCTCTAAAAAAGTCTCGGTTCTCTATATCGCGACGTACTTCCGCTAGGTGGTCTTGCCATTTGTGTTCATCGTAGTGGTGACGCAAGATTTTCTCTTTGTAATTGAGAACTTCAGCACACCTTGTACAGCTCACCGTGTGGTCACCATTAAAATTGTAGATTTCTTCGTAAATGCTCGCTGGTGTTAGATTTTTGTATGATGGTTTTGAATCTAGTGTGGTGATGGGTTCACTGAGTGATTTGCTTTCTGGCGTGTAATATTCTTTGTACCAGAGAGGATTTGATGTCGTTGGTTTTATACTCCAATGCGTATTGCGCTCTTCGTCTCGCATGTCGTTTTCCTCCCCACCATTAATGTGCCACTGGTAGTGTAATTTCAAGCCATACTCGTGCCCGTCTTCACCGATGTCTTCATTGACATTGTATTTCAAAGTGTGTTGACATTTGCGACAAATTGCTTTATAATCTCCAATTTGTGCTTCGTTTGTATTGTCAGGGTAATGGGTGAAATTTGGCCAGTACTCATCACGGGTAGCTGTTCGATAGTTGGACTTAGAGCTTCCTTCACCTTTTTCCATGGTGGAGAAGATGAGAGGATAAAGTTTATAAAATGGTGGAGAAGATGAAAGGAGATGATAAAGTTTGTAAAATGGTGGAGAAGATGAGAGGAGATGACATATATATAAAAGAATCACGGGCCATATGTGTCCAAAAAAGATTGAAACAATGTGTAATAATTTACCGTCAGGTGTAATTACACCAATCAAGTCGCCGTTTCGTTTGTCGGCTTGCTTGCTATGGCCCACGAGTCAGAGTCACAGAGTAACATCCAGGCCGACGGTACCATTGGCGGCTGGGTATAATTTCATAAAAATACGCCTTCCAGACAGTCAGGTGTCTAGCTATACAACCAAGCCGCCGTTTGGTTTGTCGGCTTGTTTTGCTATGGCCCACGAGTCAGAGTCACAGAGTAACATCCAGGCCGACGGTATGGTAAAATGCGGTGTTGTTAGAGAAAACTAGATTGGCAACACGGTCATGAACATTGCCTCCATCCGAGAATATGTGACCGAACTCATTAATATCTTCTAAACCGGATTCTTCATCATGTAACATGCTTGGTGGTTGTCTTGTTGTTATATTAATATTTCTATGGCTAGGTTCTTCTATCGATGGATTAGTACCAATGATAGGTACAACATCAACAAATAACTCAATCATTGCCCAATTACCGGTACATATCAATTGGTCCATTACCATACGCCAACTATCGGCATTTGTGATTTGAAGCTCAGAAAAACAAAAGCTACCATTTGTGGCCATATTCATGCGGACACGAATATTTAGCCTGCACTGTAACGGAGATACTTGTAAGGAATTGCAAATCTCACTTTGAAGTTGGGCAAATGTGAGATTAGCGTCGGCAAAGAAGTTGCACGATGGACTTTGAGAGTAATGAACCCCGGTTGGACCATGTACGACAGTCCCACCGGTGTAAATATTGATTATCATTGTTGAAAACGCTGAAAAAATTACAAAAAAAAAATTTAGATCGGACAACAAAATTAATATTTTATTGGGGATAAATATCAAGATTATTTAGATCGGACAACAAAAATTGGCCACGTATATTTTTAATATGGAGATTAATATGTTAACATTGTTCCATAATTATCAACAGCCCTAATTTACAAAAATTCATCAACCATAGTAGTAATAGCGGGTCATATTGATCTTACCTCAAAAAATCCCAAATAAAGGTGGGTCCAATGTGCTCCAACTGGTAAAAAATTTAGAGGCCCCCACTTCTGATGTATGCTGTCTGCTCTGTTTGGAAGAGAAGAGAATATGGAATACGGAAATGTTATGTTTGGGAGAGATGAAAGAGTAAATGATGTGCGTCAGAGAACAGGCAGGTCCAGGCCGCCGTTCCATTTGACGGCCAGCTACTTTGGCCCCACATGTCAGCGGCCGAATCATGACAATCAATGTTTCGCGAGTTACGGTTGTTGGTGTGCATTAAATTGCATTTTATAGAAGGCCGCCATTTCTATCGGCGGCCTGCTAAGACTACAACGATAATAAATGTTATGAGGTACGGTTCTTGGTTTGCATTAAATGTTGCATTTTATAGTAGGCCGCCGTTCCATTTGACGGCCAGCTACTTTGGCCCCACATGTCAGCGGCCGAATCATGACAATCAATGTTTCGCGAGTTACGGTTGTTGGTGTGCATTAAATTTCATTTTATAGAAGGCCGCCATTTCTATCGGCGGCCTGCTAAGACTACAACGATAATAATTGTTATGAGGTACAGTTCTTGGTTTGCATTAAATGTTGCATTTTATAGTAGGCCGCCGTTCCATTTGACGGCCAGCTACTTTGGCCCCACATGTCAGCGGCCGAATCATGACAATCAATGTTTCGCGAGTTACGGTTGTTGGTGTGCATTAAATTGCATTTTATAGAAGGCCGCCATTTCTATCGGCGGCCTGCTAAGACTACAACGATAATAAATGTTATGAGGTACGGTTCTTGGTTTGCATTAAATGTTGCATTTTATAGTAGGCCGCCGTTCCATTTGACGGCCCGCTATTTTGGCCCCACATGTCAGCGGCCGAATCATGACAATCAATATTTTGCGAGTTACGGTTGTTGGTGTGCATTAAATGTTGCATTTTATAGCAGGCCGCCATTTGTCCCGGCGGCTTGGTTGTTTCCATATAACGCGACAAATAATCATTGGATTCTCCACAGATTTATTTATCTCAAATTTACTTACATATGAATTATATTATATTTATAATAATAACAAAACAACATATTTATGTTAAAAAAAACAAAACAACAACCAATTACGGAAATATAATTGCAATCAATGTGATACATGAAATTTCATTAAATAAAATATTAAGAACAAAAGATACATCATTTTTTTGACTTATGGTTGTACACCCCATAGTGTTCATCAATTTTATCTAGCCGCTTTTGTAGTTCACGACGAGCCTCACGTTGTCGCTGCCGCTCTTCGATCTCATATAATCTCTTATCTCTCTCTTCCATCTTGTTTATGCGTTCTTCCAGGTCACGCTGATGCCATTCCCAATGAGTTCTTATATTTTCAGTCGGTCTTCCTGGACGATAACGTAGTTGGGCCTCGCATAACCGACAAATTGCTATCATTTCTGCCCTTGGATCATGTTCATCTTCCGTGTGGACGAAACTCTTCCAATACACTGCTTCGGATTCACTTGCCATATATTTAGCAGATGTCTCAACCATGGATATATTATGTTTGAAGCAGCTAAGGAGAAGAATATAAATATAAGGAGAGAGGGAGAAGAAGTTTGGTAAGATATATTAATTGCAGTGCATATCTGGCCGACAGTTCATATGGCGGCTTACTTTCACAACCTTTTTCGACACATATGGCCCGTGATTGTGGTCATGAAAGGACGCTTTGGATAAATAATAACCTAGCCGCCCATTGAAACGACGGCTTGGTTAATATGTTTTTTTTATATATATATTATGTCATCTCCTCCTCCACCATTATACAAACATAAATATATTCCAAATATAAATTTCATCCAAACATAAATATATTCCAAATATAAATATAATCCAAGCATAAATATAATCCAAACATACCAAAAACATTACATTAAAAGCATAAATATAATTCAAACATACATATAATCCAAACATAGCAAAACATTACATTAAAGCATAAACAACTCCAAACATACATAATATTTCATAACAAAATATAGCAAACATTAATAAGATAAACATCTCCAACATTTTAAGACCAACGATACATGTCATTTCCGGCCATAGGGTGATTTTCAAACCCGGGTGGACAGTTACGCCTCACATTCAACCAAACAACCTCATTGTTCCGAACGACGTTCATACCTCCGGCCCGCTTCACCTGGTCGGTCCAGTGGACAGGTCCTCTAATGTGCCATGCATCGTTGAGTCCCTCTACTTCTTCCAAATAGAATTTGTCGTTGGGGTATTGCCAATATAATGCCCTCAATACGTGAAAATCACATACGAGGTCGTCTCCTTCCAGTACCACACCGGTAACAATTTTGCGTGGTTTTGGAGCCATTTCTATTTTGGAAAATCATTTAAACAATAATCATAAATCAATACATTTTTTCATAACAATACTCATAAATAAACAATTGTACTTAATACTCATAAATTTTGACCACATAGAAAAAATAATTATGGTTACTATTTCCACCGAAAAAAAAAAATAATAGGTGCAATAAATAATATGCGCCATATCAGAGGAAAATAATCCAAAATACAAAAGAAAAAAGAGAGAAAAAATAAACTTACTTCTATGTAGCACAAAAACGTCTCAAATTTTTCTTTGCAAAAATGAGGAGGAAGTGGAAGGGATGAATGGAAGGAGAAGAAGAAGATAGATTTAAAGAGGAAGGAGGAAGATTGATTGAAATTAGTGCAGCGTTTTTTTTCTGTGCAAAAAATTTAATACCCAAACGTTGGGAATTGAGTTCGTTGAATCTGTTCGTTTTAGACCGACCAGGCCGCCAATCTAAATGGCGGCCAGGTTTTGCTTACGACGCGTCAAGTCAGGCACTATTACACCTGTGACCTACCCGTCAGGCGTCAGCCTAGCCTGACCGAATCCAATGAATATTTGTCGCGTTCTGTAGATAGTACCAGGCCGCCGAAGAGGATGTCGGCTTGCCTAGGGAGTCCACGTGGCCTGGAGGTCCATGTGTGGGCGACCGCGTGGCGCTGCCAGGTGGCAAAACCTGGCCGCCAATTTAGATGGCGGCCTGTGTTAGGCCACTTCTGCAATATTTTGTCGACTTTAGGCCAGTCGTTCAATTTCCATTTATTTTTGGACTTCTTAAGCAAAAATTCCTTTTTTAGTTTCAAGCCTGTATCAGCAGGACGAAGTGGGCCTGAGGCCTGAGGCATGACAGAATTCCATCTTAACTTTGTTCTGTTTAATTTGTTTGCTGCGAGGAATCCTATTTACACTTTTTACCCCTTTTTTTTTTTTGAGGAATACACTTTTTACTGTGAGTGATTGGACATTGCTGGTTGAATTGACTACCTTGCACAGATCTAGCTCGTTGTTTTGCGGCTATTTCTGTGAGTACTGACTACTGAGTACACAAAAATTGAGATATCACCTGGCGAGTACTTTTCGTCGACGAATCAGTTGGACAAACGAAATAAGATAATTAGGCTCTTAGAAAAATGTAATTAAAATTTTCATGATAATTTTTTATTGAAAACATATTTAGTCAGCCAACATAGTTTCTATTCATCATGATAAGTTAAAAAAAAAATGTTCAAAAATTGATTAATTTTTTAAAATCTTGAATCGGCAGTCAACTATCGAATTTTATGTTTAAATATATAAAATGAATACGACATTTTTCTTTTTTACCTATAAAAATAACAAATTGATCATTTCATACTCGTGTAGCGTCGTGTTTGATGCCTTTAAAAAAAATACTACATAAGTAATTCCACGTTCCAAACGAAATAACTATATTTCAACTTTAACTGTTTTTCAATAATTACGTTTCAAAAATAGTTCAGAATTTATATAATGAAATAAAATAATGCCAACTTTTGATCCGATCCGTCCGATTTAATCTCGTCGGTTAAATTTTTTTCGAACCTATCAATCTGATATTATTCACGGGACACCATCATTAATCGGAGGATTTCATTTCTTTACAACCCAGTGTGACTTTCAACTCGGCCAAGTTAGAATCGCTGCAAACAGCACACATAGCTTCAGAGAAATGCCGCAGGAAACCCAAATTTTATTTTATTCCCTCGACCATCCCCAGTCCTTTTGTTTTCACGAGTAATCTTGGTACAGAGCTCATTATGACAAATAATTATGAGGGAATTTGAAGTTCGTTGGAAGAGCAGCAACCTAGCAGCTCATGATGCCTCCATCACAACAGCTTTCTCCAGCCTTAAATTAAACTCACAATGTTGAACTCTTATACACTTCTTCATTATTAATTTCTCTTTTTGCAAAGAGACCCTGTAAATTTCATATTTGCAGCTGAGTACTTTTTGGTTAAGTATGAACAAAGATATTAGTTTTGAATGATGCGTGAATTAATCTACCTACCTACATTTTTAATCTAAAGATCAACAGTACTATAATAGGTGTTCAATTGGGAGACCTAGGAGAAGTTTGGGATGGATCTAAGGGATTGAAAATAACAAAGAATTTATTTGAATAAAAAAAATGAAAGTGTATTGCTCCACTTCATGTGAGATAACTATTCATTAAATACTAATTCAACTTGTGGGCACCTCGCCAGCAACCATGCATGCATAATAAATAATAGACGACCTTAATTGAAGATAATAATATATGGATGGCATCGGTTACCGTTGTGGGTCCCAGCTAATTGACAAAAGATTGAAAAGAGCATACCTCAATTGACGATAATAATAATCAATAAGGTAATATGATTCGCACAAAATTGTCATTACTTGATTCCACCTAACAAAAAGAAAATCGAACGTTTAATTTACACACCTTGATTTAAAAAACTAATTTTAAAACCGATCTAATGTACGATTGGATTCGCACGGCCCGCGTACGAGAATGACAACCCACAGCCAACGGTATGGAGTAATGGAGGAGTAGGTAAAATAAATTGATATTAGCGTGGGGACTGAATAATAGATAATTTAATTAAATTAATTGAATATCGGCAATAAGGAATTAAGGATCACGTATCATCATACCCATAAATTAGCGAAAATAGATAATGTTAGTAAACAGTACGGAGGAAACGAAGGGGTCATTTCGACGCTACACTTATACTAAGCTCAATTTTATGGAATGCTTGATATTTTACTAAGACTAATTAAATTCTTCCACTTCTAGTATTAGTGGATGCCTGGTAACCCTTATTTGGAGTGCTTTTCTTTAAAAAAGTACTACTTCCACTTCTAATATTCACTAAATCTTTTTGGTCGAACTTTCCACGCGTGTTTCTTACTTAAAAGAGCATTAAATCTACTAAAATATTTAGATAGTCTCTAAATTCTTTTTGGCGAACTTTAAATATATGTTTCCCACTTAAAGAGCATTAAATCTACTAATACTCTTTAGATATCAGATATGGCGCCTAAAAAAAAGAAAAGTTAAATTAGCTTGAAAATCTATGCTTATTACAAAATTAAAATTATCGTAGCAATGTGAATTATTACCCAAATCATCGTGAGGTTGTTTGGATTGTTGGTTGAATAATGAAGAGCTTATTCATATTCTTTATCCAAATTCTAAAGTTTTATTGGAATATAAATAAACATCCGAATAAGTCTAAATTCTTTATTTTTATGTTGTTTGATTTTCACCCGAATTAGAAGTTTAAAGCTTATTTCTTATTCCGATTGCATCCAAACAATCCATGGGAATTTTATTTTATTTTATTTTTTTTGAATTGTTGTCCTCGGGCAAAAAGGTCATGCACTGCAGTCAGCAAAAATTGTTATGACCATTATTTTAACCGTCGAAATGAAATAAGTCATAAAACTACTTTTCGACATACCCGTCGAAGCATGTTTTTTTTGAGAATCATAAGACATAATCATCTTAATAGCTAATCAATAGGTTTGAAATTCAACGGCTAAAAAATTAGTAAGAATTTTGTTTTATCAAAAGAAGTTCGTCATAAGATTGCTTGAAGTTTTATGCAACCAACTCTTAATCCTATACAATACATAATACACAATTTAATCTATCGAAGTATGAACCATAGACAAATTTAAAAGTATACTTGCTTTTACACTTAATAAATATGTAATATGTCAATTTACAGAGAATTCCGCTTGTTATGCACGCAACATTGAGTTTGAATTGAGTTTATACTTCTAATGCATCAAAAATCTGTATGGTGCATTAATTTCGTCAGCACGTATCAAAAAGCAAGATGACGAGAAATATAAAATGTTTTCAAAACCCTACCGCTTATTGAAAAATTCTGATAATATCAGGTATCGAAACAGTGGTCGAAACGGAGGTATCCGGTGTTTCGAGATAAAATACTAGAAATTTTCGAAAAATACCATGAAATTTCGAATTTCAGCTATCTGACTAGAAAGGGTGCCGGTAGGAATTTGAAAACGTTGGAAACATATTAATTTCTATCTACCGATCATAAAACATTTTTCCTTTTTTTTTTTTTTTTTCATGATACCCATCATGCTCATACCATCTTAGATGCTCTGTTCAGAGCATTTACATTGCATTCATAAAGATGAATATATGAACAAGATTTTTTATTCTATATGTTCGAATTCCTGCAAAAGTCTTTATATTAGGAGCAACATTTATCAAGCATAGTATTGATGAGTTCACGTAGATGTGGTGACAAACTGACCAGATGTATCTTAGATCGGTCTAGAAATAATAACATGTATAGTATTTGTAATTTTTTTTTGGAACATTTTTGAATTAATAAAGTTATTTATTTATAGAGGTATTGTCTAATCTGTGAAATAAAAGTTTATCTCTCTTTCGTGTGTCCAGTAAAAATTGAATCTGTTATCTCAGCCATTGATGAAATGGAATCTCACGTTGTTTTTGTTTTTTGGGAAATTAAGGAACAAGAATAATCTTGTAACTCATTCCGAGTCTGCTCGTTTGGCAACATAAGTTTCTTGAAAAAATAAATAACGGGATATAACTTGGCATTTTTTGAAAATTTTTTTTGGACAGTTCGAATTAGCTCTCTTCCGCTATTTCATCGGAAAAGTAGAGCATTAAAGTTTGATTGAGAGAAAATAGTCTCTTCCACAATTTTAAAGTTTCTTCCGTATTAGAATTTGACACCAGAAGTACTTTTTACTTTCAGAAACACTAATTTTGCGAGTCTTAAAGATGTTACAAAAATCTACTAATAAAATGCGAAATTCTTTCATAAATTGGTCGTATTTGCTCTGCTCGGATTGGGATAGTGATAGTCTGATAGACCCAGGAAATTGTATGAAACCCATCATGTATTTTCCAAAAAGTTTTCTTTGGTTCAACAAATTGGGACAGTAAAATAATTGAATTCGGAAGGGCCTAACGCCTTCCCACCGGCATGCCTGATGCATTACATGGTCCCGAAATTGGCTCTACGAACTACGGTTTATTTTCGGTTCTCTGTGGAAGATTTCACGCATCATTCCGTGTGGCAAGTTGCCCGCATTGAGAGTTTGAGACCCAAGCTACTTTATGGCTAAGATTTATTAATTTACGCTTAGAACAAATTTATAACATGTTGAATTGTATCTCATATTTTGATATATCACATTTATTAATTTTTTAAAATTTTTCATAATCAGAATAACAATTATTTCTTTGCATATTGGGACAAAATTGTTCGAGATTAGATTTAGCATCTCTAATAATCTTTTACCTAGCTACTTTTGTTCAACAAATATTAATATCGTCGTGATATAAAATTTTTCAATTTATAATAAAATTTTCTGAGTATTTCCTTGAATAAAAGAATTAAACTATATATTTATCTTAATTAATAGTGTTAGGCATACTGCATATTAATCTGCCAGTTATAAGTATGTCATATATTTTTGAAATTTATCAAATGTTACTGTAAATTATCAAAAAAATTGCAATACTTCAAGAGAAATGCTAATGTCCAATATATTGGACGGATGGGTCCGTCCAATACGATCGTTTTTATATTTTTAAATTTCAAACGACCGATCCGAGCCATTAAATATATTCTCCATATTGGGAACGTGTAAGAAACCATTTTTTACATTTTTTGGAATTTTTTTACTTATTTTTTGGTATTTTAGAAAATTCGTGATGTAAAAGTTCTAGATCGTCCAATAACAACGATTTTCTAAAATACCAAAAAATAGTAAAAAATTTTAAAAAAATGTAAAAATTGTTTTCTTATAAGTTTTCAATATGGAGAATATATTGAACGGTTCGGATCGATCGTTTTAAATTTAAAAATATGACAACGATTGTATTGGACGGACTCCAATATATTGGACTATAGCATTTCTCATACTTAATCATAATATTAGTAGCCGATGTTATTTATTATATTTTTCGAAAGAAAGCCGATGTTATTTATTTGGTTTCATGTCAGTGGCATACCACACGGTACGCTAGTCAAGAATTGATTTAGCAATTATCTCGGGTTACGTGGACCCAAAATTTGCGCTGTGGGAAAACACAACACGTGGCACCGCTCATCTAACGGGGCCCACACGTCTCTCGTATAGTCGTATCACTTCTCTTTTCCTTCTTTTACTTGACGAAAGCTTTGTATTCTGCTTGACTGCTTTTGCCATTCCAAATATTTAGCCAAGTCAAAGAAGGAGCGATTTTTTTTTGCCTTAACAAAGCATGTTTACATAGTAACCCTAATATATTTCATAATCACAACAGCAAGAACAAAAGTTGGTTTTTACCGTTGTATATTTGGAACGCTAACTTTGGATTTAACTTATTTTTACAAAATAATGATATAGACAGAAGAACAGTTATGTCTATGAAATGCAAAACAGATTCATTGTAATTTTTAAATTATAAAAAGGGTTCTATCTTCAGAATTTTAAAATTCGATGAGATATTTTAACAAATAATAACTCCAAATAATAACAAAATGTCAGTATATTGAATTCCTTAAAAAAATATTAATAAATTTGTATTTCCTCTTAAATATTAATTAAATTATTTTTTGAGTGAGCTAATTGAATAATTATTGGATTATTATATCCCCGACAGGAAAGTACGAAGGAAAAATACACTATGACTACAATTCAGATTGTGAAACAAAGAATGTGGTCTTATTACAAGGGCTTATCTAGAAAATGGCTCCACTGACAAAAAAAGCAGAGCTTGATTCTCTCGCCAAAGGAATCGACTACTATTCATCTCCCTTAACTTTTTATTTTTACCTTTTTCTCCCACAATACTCTCTCTCTCTCTCTCTCAGCTCCTCTGCAAATCCCTTCTTCTAATAAAACGCTCTTAGAACAACAAAAATATCTCAGATCTTCGCCTTGTTTCAATAGCGTAAGCTTAGAAGGTACAATTCTCGGATCTTGATCTAGCTTTATTTTCAGATTTCCTTTCCTTAAATTTTTAGTAGCAAGAGATTTAGGGTTTCTGATTGGAATGCAGCTTGTTTCAGGTGGTTTCCAAGGATGTCTGGCCACCTTGATCGCTTCGCTATACCTTGTGAGTGAGAATATTAAGAAATTTTTTACGAATTAGTCAAGATCTATTTTTAAAGACAAGTTCGATATATACCCTGTATTTTCACGAAATTTGGGAATTGCTCACTTTTGCTGGGAAATGTAGTTCTTTGAGCGTCTCCTCCTTTTTACTAGATTGTTTTAATGTCCACATGGTATCAATTTCAGCTGATTCACTATTTTCTTTGCATAAACTTATTAAAACCTTAAAATTTTCTGCTAAGAACACAAGTTCTAGTTCTAGAAACGATCTTTTTTTTTTTTGGTTCACATGCTATTAGGCTAAGATCGTAGTAATTTGTCCTTCATGATGAAAATTTCCTGATGAGGTCAATTTTAGGCAAATTTGGGTACAATTTATAAGGGTTTCTTGCTGTTTTACCAATTGGTTATTGTTATTAGTTTGCAAACAATCAACTACAAATCTTCGCTGTAGTCTGTACATAATGTGCTGTTGGTAATGGCATATGAGGAGAAATATGAGGCAATTGGTGCCATTTGTATAATTTGTCTGATTGGCTCTTTTAAGGATTTCTAGCGCAGTAATTGCAGAAAAATACTAGTCTCCAGAATTCCCCTGCTATTAGGGTCCTTTTATATTTATGGTCTTTATCTCACTTCCCTGCTAAAATTAAACCCTTCATAAATCACACTTTGATCTGTTTCTTCAATTTTTTTTCCTAAGAAGACAGTAACTTTGAATATTTACACAATACTGTTGAAGTAGATTAGATCCGTGGTTATTTAGAATAGTTAGAAAATTGGAATATATAATAATATTCTTGGTTTCTAGTATAGATAATTGTGGTAAAGGAGTGGTGCTGTCTAACCATCTTGGTACGCTTCAATTTGTTTTGACTTTTTTATTTGTTTCTCATGTAGGAATTAGTTTTAGGTTCTTTGAAGTTTGAAGTCAAAGTGATCTATTTAGCACTGTATTTCCTTTACCATTGGCCAACTGTACTATTTGTATATTTATTTATATTATAAGGGTGATTAAGGTCATGGACTGATAGTCCTCCAGAGCTATTATGTGATCTTTTATATCAACCTTTCCTTTTTGTTTTCCATGTGCCAGGAAAATATGCCTTTTTGTTCTTCTATTTTTTGACTCACAATTATATAATAATATTAGATTCCAAACTCCTTTGCACTTTTGCAAATTTGCAACTATTTTTTTCAGTATATGGTGCTCATTTGCCCTTATGTTGCATTCTTTGTTCTCGTTGCATGTAGTTTCTAAGATAGTTCTTCTAGTTACTATAAAGATCATATATCTTCTAGTTACAAGTTGCTCAGTTATTTTATTTTTTTTACAGTATATTGACAGTTATTATACAAATATGCTTTGTCCGTCTTTTTTCTGTAGAATTAGTTCAGTTTAATTCAAGTTCAATAATGAATATTCCAAAATTCCTATAATAGAAAGCTATATGCACACAGAGACCTAGCAGTTCATGCCTAATGAAAAATTGATTTTCAGGTTTTGATGGTTCCTCGAGTCATGATGAAAGAAAAGAACGCCGATCAGACTTTGAGAACTCAGAGGATGAGAAGAAAACCCGAATGGGTTCTCTTAAGAAGAAGGCTATAAATGCATCAACCAAATTTAAACACTCGTTGAGGAAGAAAAATAGAAGAAAGAGTGATGGTCGGGTTATTTCTGTGTCTATTGAGGATATAAGAGATATTGAAGAACTACAAGCTGTGGATGCATTCAGGCAGGCATTGCTTCTAGATGAACTGCTTCCAGCTAGGCATGATGATTATCATATGCTCTTGAGGTTGAGTTTTGTGCATTTTTTTTACTCATATTCTTCTTTTCTCTTTTATCATCTCATTCTGTGGTGCTTGCACAACTAATTCTGAGATGTTTGCAAAATGTTTAAATTGAAGTTAAAAGGCAAAGAAACAAATGAATCTGGTCCTAATGCAAAGTTTGAATTCCTGTACCATATGAACGATACTGTTGTTAAATTAGATGTGTCGCGTCAATACAATATTTAGCCAAGAGAATAGCTATACTAATGTTCCACGGCATTTCTGAGTAAATGATAAATGCAATAATTGACCTTGGTAGGTTCTTAAAGGCAAGGAAGTTTGATATAGAGAAAGCAAAGCAAATGTGGGCTGAGATGCTTCAATGGAGGAAGGAATATGGAACTGATACTATTATTGAGGTAATCCAATTCTAAATCTATTTCTTGCATACAATGCCCTTACATTATATTTGGTCGACTAGAATTGTTTAAAGAGAGGGTTTATCCAAGCTGTCCTAAAAGTTATGGCATTTACAGAACATAACCAATACTTACATTGCTTAAAGCTGCATAAATAGCACCAAATTTTTTGGAGGCTTAGTAAAACATCCTTTACATGAGTGTGATTGCAGCTGTAGTTCTACCTAATATTGGCCATATTGCTCTTGTTACTAATGTGGTTCTATTCTACCCAATATTGGCAATCATGCTCAACTAATTTATTCTTACAAACTTAAATTAGGCTAGTGTTGGATAAAGAGGACATTTGTGTTATTATGTACTGGTTAGATTGTTTGTCAATTCAACATGAAAACACTCGCGCTACTTAAAAGCAATTAGTTTTTTTTTTTCTTTTTTTATTTAACTGTCAGTTGCTAAGAAAAAAGTTTTTGATTTCATAAATACAAGCATCTGTTTGGTACTTTCGCAAAAAAATGCCAAAATGAAAAGAAAATAAAGAAAAATGGTTCCACTTTAAATCTAGTAGAAATTCTGACTGATTCAGGTTAATACCATCTCTTGCACCTCTTTAATAAATAGGACTTTGACTATGAGGAGCTGAATGAGGTTCTACAATATTACCCTCATGGGTACCATGGTGTAGATAAAGAGGGAAGGCCAGTGTACATAGAAAGGCTTGGGAAGGTGGATCCAAACCGCCTCATGCATGTGACGACTATGGACCGCTATGTGCGGTATCACGTGAAGGAGTTCGAGAGGAGCTTCCAGATCAAGTTCCCAGCATGTTCAATTGCTTCCAAAAGGCACATAGACTCCAGTACGACCATCTTAGATGTTCAAGGAGTGGTATGTTCTGTTTAGTTATAGAATAATAAGAAATACTTTGGAAAGTATCCTTTTAATTCTTCAAGAGAAGCGTCTCATTTTGAAAGATTGTTTTTTTTTTTTTTTCAAAGTGCAGCTTTGACTGTGCACATGATATATTATTGAAGCCTTATATTTCTGACAGACTAAAAGTAGCCTTTTCTTCTTTAGAATTAGCTGTTGGTAATAAAATGACATTTCTATACTGTTGCTTATCATTTGGAATCAATTCACATTTCGAGTCATAATTTACTAGCTCCTTAAAAAATTGAACACCATTTTTAGAGAAACTAACTTATTTTGTTCTAAAAATTTGGGTGGTGTTTGATATTCATGTTCTATATATTGATTATAGAATAAAGTCAGTCTACCATGGAATCTAAGGGCTAGGTTTAAATTCTTTTTCAGGGTTTGAAGAATTTCAGCAAGACAGCCCGAGAACTCATTGTGCAACTCCAGAAAATTGATAACAACAACTATCCTGAGGTTTGTGATATATATATCAAATTCGTATTCCCTGATCAGCTCAGCTCAAAAATATATACTTGTAAACAAAATTTCTCTCTTTGTTTGCAGACATTGTACCAAATGTTCATTGTAAATGCGGGTCCTGGCTTTAGGCTTTTGTGGAACACTGTGAAGACATTCCTTGATCCCAAAACTACATCTAAGATACATGTAAGTATTTTTCATGTTCCGGTCTAATAAAAAGCAACACATAATATTACTCTGTAAGACATGATTATTTCTCTCAAGGACAACAAAATAGGGAGAAAAGCCTATCAAAACATTGTTTTTGGAACTGAAGAACTAACATAGTAACAAAAATATAAACTAATTTTACAGGGAGAAAGTAAACTAATTATCAAAACATTGTTTTATCTTCCATAATGCAAACCTAACAGACTGATTCCTTTTGAAAACTCATCTTAGGTTCTTGGGACAAAGTATCAGAGCAAGCTGCTCGAAATAATTGATGCCAGGTATAACATGATAATATTATTTTGTCCTCCAGCATCTGAGAATATATGATTTACTCCTAATACTTGGTATTTTGGAAAATATGTTTTATAGTGAGCTGCCCGAATTTCTTGGAGGTGCTTGCACCTGTCCTGAATACGGCGGATGTCTTAAAGCTGAGAAAGGCCCTTGGAAAGATCAGAACATATTAAAGGTACCTTTTTTTTTTTTTTTTTTTTTTTTTTTCCAAATCAATCACTCTTTTACATTTTTTCTGTTTGTTTTGTAACATATGTTGCTGGAGTCCCTCTCTATGCAATAATTTATTCATTTCAGTCAATTTTATATATTTCTTCAATATTTTTATTTATATTCTTATTAGGTTGTTTATTTATTTATCATTTCTCAGATGGTTCTAAGTGGCGAGCTGAGATGTGCAAGGCAGATAGTGACTGTTTCCAATGGTGAAGAAAAAATCATTGCCTATGCTAAGCCAAACCGAGGGGTAAAGTAAAATGAAAACAATCTGTGTTTGTTCATTTTATTTAGCACTGAAAGCTCCAGACTTTAATTGCATTACCTCTTACATCCAGATGAGAGGAAGTGATACTTCTACTGCTGAGTCGTCAGAAGCCGAAGATATGACTTCCCCGAGAGCACTTAGGAGCTACATTTCACACCCTCAGTTGACCCCTGTTCGTGAAGAGGTAAAAATTTTCACATTTCAATTGCAAGTAAATTATTAAAGTAATCTGTTTTCATTACACTTGCACCAATGACTTTGAATTTGAATTCTTTAATGTTAGGTGAAAATGGTCAAGGCTTCTAGCTTTTGTGCACGGCTCCCAGAGAATGACGATATTCCCATGGTTGACAAAGCAGTAGATTTGGCATCTAATAAAGGATCTTTCTCAACATCGAAAGGTCATTAACAATTTAAAATTTTTTCTTACTTCACAACTTAGAATACAACAATTATATTCCATCCTTTTCTCTGTTATATTAAGTATTTCTGTTGCTGTAATCAAGGTGTTTTGTATTTTTCTTTTTCCGTTCTTTGTCGAAGGTTGATAGGTAATTACCTGAAAGTATTATATTGAAAATTGCTTACATCATATTTAAAGGGTTTCTAGAGTAATTCTTCAAATACACAGAATTAATAAACAAATATTATCATGCCCACTAAATTGCTTCGTGTAGAAAATTTGGTCACGAGCATGATAGTAAGAAAGACACCATCTAGAAAAATTGGTCAGTGTAGTGTTTGTTATTCTACTTCCACTTGCATTCAAAATTTAAAAACTATTTATTTCATGGGCACTGCTAATAATACTCATTATCTACCTAAAAAATCCTTCTATTTGTGAAGCCAGGACCGAATAGTGGAAAAGAATTAAAAGTCTTTGAGAAGAAAGGTTGAAGTACTCATTTACTATGTTGGGCCATATCAATTCAGCCTCTGCAAATTTAAATAAACTAGTTAGGTTTGTAAAAATAAGAATGCAGTGACTACTCTATGAAATTTTATAATTATCGAAATTGGTTTTAACTTTTAAGCAATATTAACTTGCGCCTTTTACCCCTTTTATAATGCAGGCATTATTCCAACTTCAGATGCAACAAAACCTAACAATGCCGTTCTCATGACCTTGTACATGGGAGTCTTTGCATTAATTCGTGCAATCATTACTCAAATGTCAAAAAAGTTACTAACATACACTGCATCAGAACAAGTGGCATACCCTGCTCCTGTATATGACCACCCAGATTCGACAACCGAGTTAAAAGAGGAGTTCCGTCCCCCTTCACCATATCGTGAATTTACTGAGCAGGATGTGTATGCTTTAGTGTTGAAAAGGCTTGGTGAACTGGAAGAGAAGCTCTCTATTCTTGAATCAAAACCTTGTGAGATGCCGTCCGAGAAGGAAGAACTTCTCCATGCAGCTGTGCGCCGAGTTGATGCTCTAGAGGCTGAGCTTATTGTTACAAAAAAGGCATGCATTTTATAGCCTTTGTTTGAGTAAATTACAAAAAAGCTCACCTTGTAACTTCAAAATCTTCATGCTTTAGCACTTGCATAAAGTGTCCAACTTTACAGCAAGGATATGGTACAAACTAAATCTTAACACAACTTATAAGATGCACAGATAGTATTGTATGAACCCCTTTTTATTTGCTGATTTTGCTTCAGAATTATCATTTTATCAAATTGGATTTTAAATATTTAATATATTTTTGTACATGTGCCTTTTGTAGGCTTTGCATGAAGCATTGATCAGGCAAGAGGAATTGTTAGCATATATTGACCGTCAGGAGGAAGCTAAGTATCGGGTGAGTTAATATTTCTTCACTTTAGTTTTCAACCACGATAACTGTTTTTTTCTTAAGAGGCATCATTTATGACACTAACCTTTTGCCTTTTCTTTTCCTCTTGAAATGATTGCAGAAGAGATTTTGCTTTTAGAAGGAGAAAAAAAAACACTTTAATTTCTTGAAGCCGGTCTTGTAATTACGTGTTCCTTTGTCCTCGCTGACTGTACATTGAGAGAGAGAGAGAGAGAGAGAGAGAGAGAGAGAGAGAGAGGAGTATTATGAGGTAATAAATGTTTTGCATCTGCATGCAAGTGTATCGTATGTTAAAATTTTTTAGTGGCAAAAGCTATTTACCAAAATTAATAGTATAGTCTCAGAAATGTGGTGTATTGAACTAGTATTTCAAGTAGGCGGACAATTTACGTTTACCAGAATTGGGGGCTGGTATATTTCAAGTTCTTGCCAATCCTGTTTATGATACTTCTTATCGTCTTTAATCTCCCTATGCATATGACACCTTGGAAGCTAAAGTAAGCATATTAATATGGTAAATAGGTTTCAATTTGGGCTCCTTAGTTTTGGAGTTCTACTGTGACAAAGTTTAACCCTGTTCAGACAATTTCTGCCATGCAAAGTGTAACTTATGGTTATTGAAATTATCAGAATAGAAATCCCACAGCGAACGAGTATGGAGCTCTAAAACTTGGCAACAAAGTATTTAACAGAGTGATTTGGGGAACTTGATTTTATTTTTCTGCTTTGATTTTAACCTTCTTCACACAGGAAAGCGTACTGTGTTCCTGTATTAATTTCTAGGTAAATATTGGAATTGAATGGACTCGATATCTCTTGGAGTCCTGGACCATGTGTATTATCAAAATCTAATTTACCATGATGCGCTTTTGGAGGAGTAAATATAAATATTTTCTACATCAACTAGCTTGTAAATATTACAAGCACCAATGGTGAGTATAATAATCACTCTTAATACATAGGTACAATACAAGATACTGGTAAATTTCGAGTGTGCTCAGTCCACAAAAAGTATAATTTTATACAATAGCCTGGCGATTCGAGCAAATAAAGAACTCTTTGGTAGCCACCCAGTGTACTTATTTGCTAACAGAAGGAAACTTGTGTAGTCCTGGTATATATTCTTGGTGTTTTAATTTCACAAATTTCTTTCACCACATCCCCCTTGGACGTCTCAATCCTCATTTCTCTATCTACCAGCGGAAAACGTTTGGCTGTAAAATATTAGAAGATGTTAGCATTTGAATAATTATATTGACCTACTGAGTGATTTTTTAATTAGTCTTTCATGATGTGGTGATAGGAGAACATAAGAAGTGGGTATGATAACTAACCAGCTTGCTTTTCTTGTTCTTCTTCTTCTCAAAATACGCAAGAATCTCCTGTTGCTGTGAAAGAGCATCCTCTAGGACCTGAGAATAATTGAAAGATGTAAATTAACAACATGTCAGCATTAGAAACCTATCGACATGTCACGCTGAAATTGAAACTAAAAGCTTCTGTAGTGAACATATCATTAGCATTATTCCTAAAAGTACCTTCTTAGTAGCAGTGAGCTCAGCCTCCAAAGCCTCAGCACGATCGACAGCAACCTTCAAAATCTCCTCCTTCTCAGGTGGCATCTCAATGGGCTTGTTGCTCATCACAACAACCTTCTCCTCCATCTCGGCAAGACGTGTGAGCACCATCGCGTACTCTTGGGCTGATACCATGATTTTTGGGTCCACCTCAGCGCTGCTGTCGCTGTCCAGATGGTCCTTGGATGCAGGGCCATTGGTGATTGCCTTTGGCATGGCATTGCCCACACGAAGCATGGTCATGATCCCCATGGCCATGGACATCACGCCAGTTATCACTGGGCGCCTTATCGGGCCTATGTCCATGTCCTTGTGCAGATCTGTTATGATCAAGATTATATTAATCGGGAGATAACAATGGAGCTAAAAGTAAGATAAATCTTTTCTGTTCTCTTTTCCAATCTAAGTTGCTAATTCTAAAACACTCACAAACCTTGGGATACAGCCTGGCTCTTTTCTGGTGCTTCCCAGGTGTGGTCGACAGACTTGTCAACACAACCATTACGCTCGTTGTAGAATTTTGGCGTAGAGGGGTAGCTCCTTTCCGGCACTGGGACCTAGAGAAGTATTAAAAAATTATATTTATGTAGGAATGAACTTACTAATTGACTTATGAACTTTTTCAAACAAGTATTAAGAGTAGGATTATTACTTGGTTGTCAGGAGATCCTTCCTCACGAACTGGTGACAGGCACGTTGGGTGGTCAATCATGTCACGACAAATCGATGATGGCACTTCGTCTGTGTGCATTTGATACACTATCTCATCCTCAGAGATCATCTTCTCTTCAACCTCCATGGAATGTTGGTTTTGTGCACCGCATTTGCCCAGACCATTTTGAACCATCTAAAATAAAAGAACAAAAAAAGTTGTTCTTGATATTAATGTTCTCTAAAATTAATTTGAACTGTATAACAAATCAAGTAAAATGTGAATTTACCTTCAGGATTTCAGGGTCCTTCCATGGGCCTTTGTCGGACCTCACACAGCCGCCTTCACAGCTGCATGAGCCGCCAAGGAAGTCGGGCAATTGGCTGTGTATACAAAAATATTTCAGAATATTACATTACTTCTATTATGTGTATATAATCAGTACAGACTCAGGCTTCAGGACCTGCAATCAGCTTTTCGACTTTTGTTATGGTATCATACTGATACTATACGAACTCAAGTTCTGGTTATGTCGGTCCTTTCCAGATTGCAGTATTCTAATTATTTTTTATGAGATGATCATGTTTATTGGAGACGATTAAAATGACACACCTGGCATCAATCACCTCAAGCAGCTTGCTCTGGTACTTGTTGCCCAAAACCTATAAAAGAAAAGAAAAACCACCGATAAGACCAAAAACATAAGAGATGATCAGAAATATAAAAAAAAAATGAAGACATTTATAATTACATGGATCTTAGCAGCGGTCTTTGGGTCAAGGAATGACTTGACAGTGCTCCAGAGTAACCTGAAACCTTGTCCAGCGTTGATGATATACATGCGATACAATGTCTACATAAACAACAGAAACGAAAAACTTATGTGACCTCAAAAAAATTAACTCTAATGCTATGAGTAAACGGAAATGTTGCACCTAAATGGTATGAGAAAAGGGGCATTTATGTAAAAAGAATTTACCTCCGGGTAGTTGTCGCTGTCAACCTTCTGAAGGCGGGCGATGAGTTCTCTGGCAACCTTGCTAAAGTGTTTCATGCCCTGAGATCATAAAATTCCAGTATCAGAAACCCTGTCATGTTAAATATATTAATGTCTTACAAAGATGTTGCTGCTAAACTGGTATGTTTACAATGGAATTAGATGTAATAAAGTATCTCAAAAGGCTGAACACCTTGCTAATCTAGTTTTTTTCGAAAAATTTGACAGCAACTGTCAAATTACCTTGCTAATCTAGTTACTCCAAATTACTAACAATATGTGACATTTTTCAAATAAAACTGTAATGCACTTAACAAAGGCCAGGAATAATCAGGCAGCTGGATTAACAGGACAGAAACAAATGGTTGTTACACTTACCACTCCTTGCACATCGAGGATGCTGGTGCTCTGATCGATGTGCCTCTTTGCAGCAATAGAGCATGCTGGGAACTTGACAGCAAAGCAGCGCTCAAACTCCTTGACGTGGTACTTGACGTACCTGTCAAGGTCTGTCACCTTCATCAGCTTCTCAGTGTCAATTTTGCCGAGCCTCTCAAAGTAGACTGGACGGCCCTCCTTGTCTACTCCATGGTGGCCTTGAGGGTAGTGCTCAAGCACCTCATTGACCTCTTGGAATTCAAAGTCCTTGAAAAAAAAGTTTATTTGTAACTGTCTATTTAAGAAATGTAGTTCATTGCTCAAAGAAAAAAGAACAGAGGAGAGAACGAAAAACAGAAAATTAAAGAAATACACGTCACATATTCTTGTATGTATGTATTTCGTAAAATAGTACAGAAGGCTAGCGGATCCCATATTTCATAGTTTCATTCCTCTTACAGTTCAAATAAAGGGACTAGTTGGCAAAAAGTTTTAGATTGGACAATTGCTTCAATGTGTTTCACATTTTGCAATAATTGCGGTGAATGCTTATTTCCTTTTAGCTCAAGTACAGAATTACTTTAGGCATATTTCATTTTTATAATGGTACTTAAAAAAAAAACAAATTAAATATTTCATTCAAAAAATTACCTCCAAGATGGTATCAGCTCCGAAATCCTTCCTCCACTGAAGCATATCGGACCACATCTGCTTGGTCTTTTCAATGTCAAACTTCCTGGCCTTCAGGAACCTATTGTCAAAAAAAAAAAAAAAAAAAAAAAACACAGATTCCATAAATAATCGCAAAAACATGATTGTGTCATATATTAGACACATACTTATTCGATCAACAGCAAATGCGATACCATCTAGCACATGTATGTGTATAGAACATGATACCTGAGCATCATGTGGTAGTCGTCATGCCTGGAGGGAAGCAGCTCCTCTAGGATGAGTGTCTGGCGGAAGGCATCGACAGCCTGCATCTCCTCAGCATCGCGAGGGTCGTCAATGGCGACAGCCATAACCTTGCTGCTGCTCCTCCTAGATCTCCTCTTGATCGAATTCTTGAGCTTGGCTGAAGCACTTAGCGCCTTCTGTTTGAAGGACCCGCATTTCTTTTTCTCGTCCAGGCTGTCTTCCAGACCTACAGATCAATGTGGCCAACCTTTGTTGTAAGTTTGTTACAGGCTAGCTACTGTAAGTGAGAAATAGTGATTCCGGTAGTCACAATTGCACGCGTTAAGGGTAATGAAAGGATCCTTTATTTTTTCCCTCTTTTGTGTAAGTGTCATTGATTCTTAAGGATATGGCACTAGTAGTGGAGGTGCAATTTGCTTACCACCAGATGCAATATGTTCTAGGTGGCCTGACATGACTTCGCTCATGGTTGCCGACAATGCTGCAGGTGTTAATATTTCTCGGAGTCCCTGAAACACGGAATAGTGTATAATTTGAATTTCATATGTATTGAAACAAACATATGAAAGGTACAATCATGTTCATAACATAAAAATTATAATTTTTCTTTTTTTCAGAATTAAGGGTAATGAGGATTATCTTTATCATCTCTTAAAACTAAATGACAAGCAAATTTCAGGCGAAAAAGGGAACTTTTTTTTTTTGCCTCAATTTAAGTTCATAAAAAAAGCCAAGTAATGGTGTTAACACTTCCGAACAGTGGATGAACAGACTTAGATTTAAATAATTCTAGGCTGACAAATCAATGAAACAAATGAAACTCAAAAGAAGAACAGAGAATAGTTTTTACGTTTTCCTTCTTCCTTGTTTGGGTTGAAGAAAAATTACCTTTAGTTTAAAGAGCTTATAGGAATTGAGAAGGGGAGGTCCTGGGTGGCATAAAAATGTCTAACGAATCATTGTATATTACGCGGTGAAAACGAGAGACAGCATAGAGAGGTGGATATATTTAGGCTTTGTTAGTCTGTGTTTTAAAGGTGTGAGAGAAGAGTTAGGAGAGGTTTAGCTCAAATTGAGGCTGCACCATTCACAAAATGGAGAGAGAATTTGACTAATTTGGAAGGTACAAAATCGTTATGTTGGTTTTTCCTGTTTTGTATTAGCTTGGTATCAATTTCAAGAGGCTAGAATATATAAATAGATATTTGGAAGAACAAATATGAGACCAAGGAAGTCGAACTAGAAAAGCTGTATATGAACTCTCCGCCTAAATGTTTTTGTCACAAAAGATAGATAATTTACCATCATTTATCTATGAATGGTGCACTTGAAAATCCATTTTTTCTTACAGGAACTTGACCCAACATGGTCATGCCTAAGAAAATTGGCCCAACCCATCTATTGTTCTTTCTCATAAACGGCATTTTTGGTAGATAGAGAGCCGGACATTTTATATTAATAATATTTTGAATCCAAAATGAATTTTCTAAAACTTAAATAGACAGAACAGAGATTTATGTTTTCTATATATATTGTTGACAGCTACAGAGAAGTGACATACAGTGCTATGAACTGCAGCATATCATATACGTGGATGAAACTTAAAAAAAAAAAAATTTTCCGTGAACTTACCAACAGAAAAGAAGTCGGAGGTAAAAATTAGATATAATTAATAAATTCATGGCCAGAAGGAATAAACTGTTTCCTTGGTTACTTTTCAGAGAAGGGATCCACTTGCGCATCATTATAATATTTTCTATTGCATTACTTTACGATTTTGAATTACAAAGTAACCGTTGAACTCATTTAGTATCACAGGTAAACACCTAGAGCAAATATTAGCATTCAAAAGTTGTCGATTCAAAATCAAGATGTGAAAAAAAATTTGTGGATTATAATTAATTATGTCCACTTATTTTCTTAATTTCTTGATTAGTGTCAAATAAACTCGAAATGTTTAAAATTTTAGTAAACAAGTACTCCATGTAGCATCATTAATCAAGATGGCAAGACTAATTGTTCAAGTTATAACTTGATCTGTAATTAAACACTCCTAACTTTTCTATAAATGAACAATCCTTTCTTTTTGTTTGGTTTGCAATGTTTTATTTTGTCATATTTTCTTTTTGAAAAATGATTTGATTCACAATACTTTTATTTCTTGTGGCGACAATAAAAAATATAGTTAAATCCTACAAAAAAAGGCATGTCTAATTAATACTTGCCTTCTATGAAAGAATTATTGAGAAAACAAGCAACTAATTTTAGCACTTCGCATTAACATATTGCATTTACGTTACCGGACAGAAACTCTCAAATTAAGAATAAGGGGACCACATGTTGGGCTTCATAACATATCACCATAACATCTCCAAAACACCAACTGCTGCCAAATTGCAATCCAGTTTTTTTTTTTTTTTAAGTCTTTTTGTCTTTTTAGTGAGAGGTGCTCCGTGCTCCACTGCTCCGGAGATCCATACACTAACCATAAAAAATCCAACACCCCATTTAGGTGTAGTTAGTGACTAGAGTAGAGATTTCTGAGAAGGGAGTATGGTGTTGAAAAGTGGGTCGATAAGGTCACACCAGAAAAATGGTTTGGTTGGTTTTGAAGCAGCTTTGAATCGGACGGTGCGTATACTCTGTACTTCCAATCCAGTCTACAATTTCAATTTCAAGTGTTTAGGTTCAGTACCAGCATGTCCATATCGGTATTTGCCCAGTACCAATCACCATGACACCAATAGGTACTGTCCCGTCGGACTAAATTTGTTCGGACTAAATTTGTTGATCTGTGCTTTCACTCATCTAACTTAACAACATGGAAAGCTTATGAGTGTCAATGTATTGGTAACTTTAACCATGTACCAACCTTACAGCCACCAACAACCAACTATCAGGAAGTTGAATCTTTGGTTGGTGATGGATTAATCCTGGAGTAAATACTGGGCATGAGAAGTGATCGACAAAATGCCTAAGAGAATGTCTGTCATTAATGTAGAACAGCACTAGCTTATTTGTGATAGTCCCCAATTTTTTTGTTTAGTTTTTGACGAATTGTACACTATATTTTTCAAAGAAAGAACAGTGAAGAATAGAATAAAAAATATGAATTAAATTGTTCAATATATATCCTGGTTTGTGTCTTGATCAAATCTATTTTTATTGTTGGTATTTGGTAATTTCGCATAATGCATAATGCTTTTTATCATATCGCAAATAAGTTGTTTTCTTGACTTGGTTTTGTTAAAATACCCATCTTCTAAAACCAGAGCAAGTGGCTCGTCACCTCTCTGTTCAGCCTTGCGGTATTGTGGAGGCGGGATGCAGTCTCCTTGTGGGCCATGATGGGGTTGTGTATCAATACCTGGATTTCTATTAAACTGAAGAAGGTGCTGAATCACAAGAGACCTACAAGTGATTATAAACCTGACCCAGGAATGCCTTCTTCGCATGCACAAAACATTTTTTATGGGGTTGTTTTTGCAAACTTGTCACGTAAGATTATTTCCTTCATATAAGAACATATCTCTTATTCTGAGCATCAGTCTTCGAGCATGTGCGATGAAGAAGAGAAATACAGCACTAATTAACTAACATGTAAAATGGAGGTTGGAGAGGGTTGATTTGGTTGTTGTTTAAAAACCGTTTATTGTTGATTTGTTTTTTTCCTTTGCGACTTCTTAACATATCTGAATTTATTGCAATTTTAGTTCTTTTTTTGTTCAAACATGCAGTGTTACGATGGCTGGGAACAAGTTTTTCAACTGTTATCACAGACATGCTAATATTACTCTTCGGCTCATATCTTGTAAGTTTCTGTCTGTATTACTATCTTATATTTTCCATTATTCCAAACTCCATTAGGGAGAAGAGTCGCTTTACTGTGCTTTAAAACAGTTTAAACACCAATACCAAATGCTACTGAGATACCTATTCAAAATGTTGCTAGGTTACCGTCGTAAAAGAAATGTTTAGTTTCATACTTTCATTTATTCTCCATTAACTAATTGTTTATATGTCTTATGTATTTACAGGCAAACTAATGCTATTTTCTTCTTTTTTTTTTTTAAAAAAAAAATGTTAGTCATGGTTGCGGATATCCCAAAAGCTTCACACTGTTGAACAAGTAATTGTTGGTGCCATTCTTGGATCTGCGTTCGGTTTCGCATGGTTTTTCTCGTGGCATTCTTTTCTGTTCAATACTTATCATCTTTACTTTTCCATTCGTGTGGTGGTGGTTTCAAGCTCATTGGCATCTTGCTGGGCATTCTACTTTTATATCGTTCGCCATTGGTTCTAGCATGTAAAGTTTGTGCATCTGTATTTTGGAAACAGTTCTTGAAAGTGCAAAATTTCATGAAAGAAATTGATTACCCTTTAGCAATCTTGAATCAATGGGATGAAATCAGATTAATTGATAGAATTTACAGAAGGAAAGAGAAAGAGGAACAGTGTCTGAGAACAGTAATAAAGACTGGTTCATTTCCAGGATAGTCCAAAACTACAAAATTTTACAACAACAACACAATCTGCCTTACTTCTATGTATAGAGGCAGTTCAGATGCATTCATTCTTCTCATATCTCCCTTAAAAGTGAGGTAAATTTTTTTCTAATTGCTATAATTTGTTGCCTGGTGGTGCTGACGAGGTCGGTCCCACACTTCACTTGAATATAGATGCTGCCTCCAGTTGCTCATTAATTCTCTAATCACCCCTTTCTCCTGACATCACCTTTAACTTTTTGTTTGGATTTATTATCTTTTCGTAATCGTAGGCAATACTACTCAACCGTACACGCAAAACCTTTTTTACTCTCGTGGGATTTGATTATTTGAACGCGTTTCCCCTAGGTATTTCATGCCTACAATATCGATTCATAATCGATATTTAATTATGAATAAGTTTTCGCAAACTTCTAGCTATATTTAACCCTCACGTTTTTATTTTTCATTTTTTATTAAGATATGGTAGACAGAAGCTGACAATACAACAGATTAAACCTCACGTTTTATAAAATCTCCTATAAAGTTGACTCGGCTTCATTGAAATTTCGTTGGTTATTCTTGGTTTAATTAATGGTACATTTGAGTAATTGGATTAATCGTCTCAAATAGAACTACCACTTTCGTGGTACATTGTGATTTGTGTCACTGTACTATATAAAGCAATAAATGAACATAAAGGTATATGAAAATTATTCAGTGTTTCTTATTTTATCTTTTTATGACCAACAACCTATGCTTGGTGGGGCCCATTATGTTAGATGAAATTAGATAACAAGACAAGGAGCATCATATCGACACTCATAAGCATAACAACATACTTATTTTTGATACGCACGTGAGTTCTGTTTATGGTGTTTTAAACGTAAAATGGCAGCGATATTTTTTCATACTTAAATCTTATTCAATCATGTGATTGATATTTGAAATCTTATTATTGCTTCAACTTTTGACATCTTTTTATAATAAAACTAATAGAGAGGGTAAAATGGAGGATGGTTGCAGGGGAAAAAAAAAAAACAATGAATAAGCACAAAAAAATACAAAAAAAATTTAATGTGTAAAAAAAAGAAACAGCATAGACACTAAAAGCTTCTCAGAAATAATGTAAAAAAAAGGGTGAAATTACCACAAAATTATGAAGAAATAAAATCGAAGCTAGAAAGAAATTTTATATTAAATATAAAAAATAATTATTTGTAATAATTGCACCAAGGAAACTTTAGGATAGATTGACGGTAAACGTAAAGAGCACCAAGCATTTACGCTTGTCTGTTATATAAAAAAAAAAATAGTTACACTATTCTTCGACGTTTTTACACTAAATATATCGCAAAAACAAGAAGATTTTGTATGCTATATACTAAATTAATAGAAGAAAAAAGAAAACTCCCTCAATAACACGTTAGGTACATACTATTTATTAATTGTTATATAGCTGAAACTTAAAGTTATGCAGATCTATTACACAATATATTAATTCGATAATTTAGAAAATTTTAAAAAATGATTTGGAGTTTTAAAATATGACATTTCAAATGCGATTTATGCCTCGCTTAAAATGCACCGTTTCATTTATTTATTAAATATAAAATGACATTCATACTACATGAAATATAATGCACAACCAATCATTAAAATTAGCAAAAAAATCTATAGCCTTTTTCTAGTTTTAGAAGCAGTTTGAAATACTTTTAAAATTATTATCAAAATTGTTTTACTTAACCACTCCCAATTGGCAACAGATACGTTAATAGCTCTATAATACGATGGTTGGCATTTTTTAGACTTATGTCAACCAACTGGTTATCTTTTTAAATCACCTTGTATAAAATAAATATAAATAAACAAAAAGCCTATGGTTTATTCCAGATATCCACTGGTTTAAACTTTAAAGCCGAGCTGGAAATCACTTGTGGAGCTAAAATAGAAGTTATTTTTTAGATATACCAGGTAGAGGCTACCAAGTTAATAGAAGTTATTTTTGCAAGCGTAAATAATACAACCTTCAAAGTCCCAGCACATAAATCAATCAACTACATAAACGAGTGCACCAAACAGATGTACAATCCCATAAACCGACCGCCACGTGTCGTATTTCTTCTCTACTACGCTCTCTCTCGGGGTCTAGCAATCAATAGCATCGTTCCCTTCCCAACCCAACCTACCTTGTTTCTTTCTCTCTCTCAAAATCTATCTCCTCTCCATTTCCCCCTTCGTCGCCGACCGATCGCCTGATCTGAAACCCTAACTCACGCCTTACCTCGTCGGAGGCTGCTCTCTGGCGATCTTCGACTCCGCCTAGCCGAGATCAGAAGGTATTTCTCCGGATCCAAACCCTAATTTCCTCATCTTTTACTTTGTTGTTAATGGAATAAAATAAAACAAGATTAGTTGAGATTCGTTAGGTTGGGATTAGATTTTTTGGCGTATGAATCTATGCTTGGTACCTTTTTGCCTTGAGAGAAATCCAAATCTGGCGTAGATACGCAAACTAAATTATTGATTGGTTCGGGTCGTTGTTAGTACTTTGGATTAGTTTGTGCACGGGGTATAGCATTGCCTATCCATGGTGGTAATTTTGTTTTAGTTAGTATACCTTGTAATACTTGAAGAGATACAATTTTGTTGTGTGCTTGTTCCATCGTTTTTTTTGTTGCTTCTGCTCCCATGTGAGTGTTTCAAAATAGTAGTGTCAAATTGGGATAGTGGATCGACATTTTTAAAGCTTTCTAAATTTGATTGATTTTCTTCCATGGAGAGAGCCAACCAAATATACTATTGTTAAATTGGGATGGAGCTATACTGTACATGTTTCTAAATTTGATTGATTCTCTTATACGGGGGGAGAGAGAGAGAGAGAGAGAGCCTCATATTTTCTTCCTAAAATAATCCTAAACTGGTAAGGGCGTTTTTGTAAATTTGATCTTATTAAGTTTTACTCGAAGTATATAATAGTCCACTGTAGTAATCATGAGAAGAGATATCTCAAGCTGAATTGTTCCTTCAATCTAGTTTCTTAAGGCTGTGCTCCAGGATTGTGTTTTGGACGGAAGGGAAAGGAAGGTAGCGGAAGAAAATTAAAAGGTGGGCTGACCGAGCAAGTTTACTCGCTCCAGGAAGAAAGAGACAGGAGGGAAAGGAACGGATGAAGAGGTTACGATAGAGAGAAAATTGTGAAGAGTTTACTCTAGAGTCGTACCCCCCGATTTGGAGGGTACACTGTCTCCGGTCACTCCCTCCCTCCCTTTCCGTTCCTCTCCTTTAATGAAAGGTTCTGGAGCAGACTCTAAGAGTTTATAGTTATATACTATAAATAGTTGGAATTCCATGCATCTGCTGATTATTATAGCATTTGGATGAAATCTTAATACTTGGATAAATCTTATTTTATTTTATATTAGCCCCTTTTTTCCTTTTGGTTTAGATGCAAGTCAATCTGCAAGTTCTCATTACTGTAATTGTGGCCTATTATGTTACTGAATTAAACCAATGATTTGTTAGGTTAGAAAATATTACCAAGGATACAATCTAGACTAAGTTGCTGCTGACTGTTTAACTTGCAACCTATGTTATCATTGTGTTGTTTAGGAATTGTTATATATTAAGAAGCAATGTTAGTCGACATGTGGAATTAGTTTCTGACGACATTGCAAAAACTAGTATAAGATACACTCTTTTTCTTAAAATTAAGAAAGCACTGTTTGATAGATTTATAAACGAAGAGATAGTTCATAATAAAATAAACTTGTTTAACCGTTACAACAGACTGAACAATTATCAAGTAAAGAAGAGCGGAACTTACACATATCTTTTCTATAGTTTGGATAGCATGTTTATCATTTGGTGCAATTTGAATATTAATTGGTCATCCTTTGAGTGGTTTAAAAAATTGACATGAATTTTTATTGATGTTAGATTTGTGAACGAGTGATTCCTGAATTTCTAAATTTTGATGCATACTATACCTAAACGACAGAGAATATATCTAGAATTTTACATTTTTTATAACTGTTTTGTCAGTTTTCGCTGCTGTTGAATTACTTTGGTTGTCACTATATCCCTTTGATAAAATAATAGTTCACTTGCTGGACATAATTGCATAATGTGTTTTGTGCTTGGTTTTTGACAAAGTGTCGGTGTACAATGTGCAGTATTATTTATTACAATTTGTTTCCTTTTTCACTGCACTTAAAGCCCTTATTTCTAGAAAAAAAGATAAATAAAGAAGAAACTTATCTTGGCTTCGGTAGATTTCCGAATTCTACCCAGCTTATGCAATTTCCTGCTCTTTTACCTTCAAAGTTTCTTTGTTTGTATATTATTAATAATTATTTCCGAAATATTTCTAAAAAGGAACTAGCATACCGAATCTACCTGGACTAATTAAATTTTGAATGAACCAGCATCCAATACCAACTGAACAAATAAATAATGATCAGTGGTTCTTTGAATTGTACTAAGTGAAAACATTCAGCTACTCACTTGTTGATATTAATCTTATATTTCTAGAACAATCGATCTTTTTCCATGTCTTTCTATTTATTTTCCTTTTTCTTTTGATTTCTCAGATAGACATGGAGCAACCAGCGGGCGATCCAGTACCACTCGCCAAGTTCCGCTCTGATATATCACGGCAGTTCCAGTACTACCTCGACAGGGCAACACCTCACACTACTGGAAGGTGGGCTGGGACCTTTGCTTTACTCCTGTTGTATGCAATCCGGGTTTATTTTGTGCAAGGATTCTACATTGTTACATATGGGCTTGGCATATACTTGCTCAATCTGCTCATAGGGTTTCTTTCCCCCATGGTGGATCCAGAGCAGGAGACATCTGACGGGCCATCCCTACCAATGAAGGGCTCTGATGAGTTTAAACCCTTTATCCGCCGACTACCTGAGTTCAAATTCTGGTAAGTTCAATGTAGTTTTCCTTTCTGTTTGAGTGCATTTTTTTATTCGCTTGATATTTGAAAATCTAAGTAGCGCTTTATAGTTGTTGGTGCTATTACTAAATAGCACATGAGTTCTATCTTGCAAGTGAGCCCTGTAGTTGACAGCATGATTGGCGAATCAGACTCTTGCAAACTACAATGGGTTTTTATAAAAGATAGTATATCTATATTGTGTATAATGCCTTATATTTCGTGCAAATGTAACCAGGCCTAGGTTTTGGATTTATTTGTAAGCAAGATCTGACATTTAGATCCCCCTCTGACATTTGTTATCTAGAGCACCAAACATTACATGAGTTACTAATCAGGCCATTACCTTTTGTTGAGCTCATTTATAAGCCCAAACTACATCTAGTTTAAACATAATAATTTGAAAAAGCTTCCGAGTTCAAACAAATTGATCACAATGAGGTTTAGTCTGATAAATATTAAAACCCGGTGTAATTTGCTAATTTTCCTTGTACTTAACCTTGATTTCAATAGTTGGTTACTATTTACACTAAACCTTAACATGCCTGGCGTAAGGAGTAAAATATGATTAGCGTTATTTATTTTGGAAATGAGGTAAATATGGGTCTTCTCTTTGTAATCCATGGTTCCGAGGTTGGTTCTTTTCTGGAGATGGTAGGATGTTAGATTTCAACTAAAATAGGATGTTAGATATCAACTAAATCCCTGATCTGTGTAAAAACAAAAGAAAAAAAAAATAAAGGCAAGAATTGTACTCGTATGTAGCACGTAAAAGTGAAATACCTGACTGGCATGGTATCAAAACTTCTTGTTGCAAGAATTTAAGAATCCAAAAAATGAATACGATCATCTGTAAATCACGCTGAAAAAAAAAACCTGACACATTTTAGACACTTTTACTTTTCTTGACTTAAATATTGTAAGAACAAAACATCAAAATTACTTCCCTCACCCTCATGCCTTGACTATTGAACAAACCCAAGGAGAAAGCAAGATGAAGAAAGCAAAATTCTAAACAAAACTAGCATGTATACAGTACAATATCTAATTGTTATATTTGTTCTATTTGCTGCAGGTATGCCATAACGAAGGCTTTATGCATTGCTTTCGTGATGACCTTCTTCTCTGTTTTTGATGTACCAGTCTTCTGGCCAATACTTCTCTGCTACTGGGTAGTACTCTTTGTTCTTACAATGAAACGCCAGATCCTGCATATGATCAAGTACAAGTATGTGCCTTTCAACATAGGCAAGCAGGTGGGTGCAACTCCCTTTTTCTGATTTTGTTTCCCTGTCTTTACTTGAGTTGCTTACAATCTAAGAACAGGTATGGTGTTATGACTTATTTTGAGTTTTTCATTTGCTTTTCTGTAATTTTTACTTCATTGAGGGTCAATCAAGTCAAGGAGGCTCTTGATGCAAATATTTTCTTAATTGATGCTAACCACAGTTAAATATTGCAATTAAAACATGGTTTGCTCAGCAATCAAATGTTTATTGGTTTAATTGCATGATTTTCTCAAAAGTTACATGAAAGCTTTTATTAATAGAACTAGACAATATTGAATTGCACTGACATCACAGGGCTTAAGCTGGAATTGTTGTTGTAGGGTTCCATCTGGTATTAGTATATTATTTAAAATTGTTGATTTATAGAACCGAGAAATTTGCATACATATTTCCTTTCATTTGTATAACAGTATTGTGCTTCACCAGAGAGATTCCAACGTTCAGCAAAGATATTTTTGTCGCACTTATTATTATTTACTCTGACTTTTGCAAAAACTTGCATATATGGAAAATAAATTTTCAGTTGATATGAGTTTGGTTTCTTAATCATAGAATTCAAATTATTGTTAGATGGTGAACGTGGTACATTTGCTAAATAGGGCTTTTTACTGTATAAACAAACATGCATATGTGCATACAAGTTTAAACTGGGTTCAATTATATAAAGAAATCCATCTATAGAGTAGCATAGTTAATTCTAAATTGGAAATTATTGTTCTTTTCTGGATCATAATTGCACGCAATGAGAAAAAAGGTACAAAATTAGTGTGGTTGAGGAGCAATCCTAATTATTTTACCCTGCCTTTTACCAACTTGATTGTATCCTTTTGGTCAGAAATATGGTGGGAAGAAAGGCTCTGCAGGCAGCAGCATGTCAAAAGATTGATATAGGATAGGATTTGTGTGCTGTGGAAGAAACACAGCTTGCAAGGTGGCAGAAGAATTTGTTATCAGATTTTTCAGAATATTTGAAGATGAAATCTATACTGGAGTTTCTTGGTTGTAAGAGTTACCTTAGGACAAAAATATTTCCTAATTCATTTTTCTTTACTATTACATTTCTATCATTTGTAAGTTCCATATTTGAGTTTATTTAAGTTATTTCTCCTAGATTACTTGCTTGGTTCATTACACTTGTGTTGTTAATTGCATTTGCTCGTCTGTTTAAGGAAATGGCCGCACTTTGTGCGCTCTTTTTTTTTTAACGAGCGCACATGATTGACCAAAGACTCAGATCCTAGATTTGCGATAGCACAATAAATTCTACGTCCTTGCCAAGGCAAAAATGAAATAGTAACATGTGCCAACATATGTATAACATAATATGTTTGAAGCTATCAATGGTCTCTCTTTGAGACTTCGATGCTTTTCTGCAAGCGTATTTCCTACATTTTCATGGGTATAAATTGAAGGATGATGTATAATTACAAATTCACATCGGGAACTATTTTCCACTTGCCATGCAACATTGGAGCTATAAATGCTAGAATTAATTAATTTGAATGCCCCTGCATCGTAAAATTCATGTTTTTATTAACGTTGTACGCTCGTATCTACTTGAGAGAGAGAGAGAGAGCGCGCTGTACCATGTTTTTCTTGAGCTGTGAGAGACTTTTAAAATATTTTTTCAATATATCATTGGCTGATTGGCAGCCACTAGCAAATTTTCGTAGGAGAAGAGAAGAAGAAAAGAAGCAGAAGAAGAAGAAGAAGAGAGAGAGTCGAAAATTCTTCAAGGGAAACAAAGGGTGAAAACTAAAGCAAATATTAAAATGGCACAGAGGATCTGATTTTATTAATAGTAGTATGATTAATATTAAAAATTTTAAAATTAAATTCCAACATGATTGAGTTGAAATTTTAATTTTGATAATGGGTATGAGTGGAATATATAAATGTCTATAGACTTGTATCCCAGCTCTTTAAACTTAATTAAGTTCTTTATAGTCATCATGCATTGTCTTCGGTCAATGTTAGTCTAATTCTTAAAGGAATTTGACTCACTTCCACATGATTCGTTACGTAAATTGGAAGAACATTTATCTCAACTTAAATGCGCCCTTTGCATTTCTATAAATAAAAACAATTATTATTTCAACACTTGTCATGTGGATTGAAGTTACTGAAATTGTTGTTTAAACTCTTAAAAGTTCGAATGCATGTATAATTATTTGGATGAAAGACATCTTAAGTATTAATTAAAAAGCGTGGCCGTTTTGGAAAAGCGGCCACAAATAGTTTTTTTTTTTCTTTTTTATATATATTATTTATTTTTTATAGTTTGTTTAAAATAAATTAATAATAGTCGTACCAATCATTAATATTAGCAAGATTTTTTTGGACAGAAAATTTATGTCAAGTTTATATAATGATTTTTTATGAAAGAAATTACTAATTTTGAACTTAAAAATTTTTGTCTATAAATTTTGATAAATTTTTTCATTAATATTAGCAAGATTTTTTTTTGGCAGAAAATTTATGCCGAGTTTATATAGAGACATTTTATAGAATAAATTATTAATTTTGAACTTACAAATTTTTGTCTATAAATTTTAACAAGCTTTTTACGATGGACTTTTTATATTTTATATTAGAAATTTTTATATTTTACATAGTGCAACGAAACTGCGACTGCCATATCTATTACTTGTTAAGACTACAATGTACGCATATTTGATTATTTCAAGCTGAAATGAACACTTTTTTATTAACATATTTATGGGAATGGTATTATGCACACCTTATCCCCACTAAAATACGCACTTAATAAGAAATTTAAAGAGGCTAATTCATGCATTCATGTTATTTTTAAGAATATACTAATAAGTTTTAACAATATGCGGGGCGTATGATTGCAATTTTTTTTTTATTTACTGTGAGTGAGAGAGAGAGAGAGAGGACAAGACAACATTTATGTAATTGCTATTTGACACGCTGTGGTTGGCTCTTTTCGCCATATGGCTGGGGTCCTGGGGACCTGGGGTGCTAATTATTAAACTCACTTATTAATTTTCTTATTTGTTTGTATTTGTATCAACTAATCCCAGATACTAGTCGCGCTTCCAACCAAACTGGGGACAATATTTATAAATATTTGAAGAGAATAAAGTACGATAATATTTCTGAAAAGAATGAAAAGATGATGTTATCCCCCATACTTTTCTTTCGTTCTTTCTTTCCTTTTTTTTTTTTATTTGAGTAAAGATGTTATCCTCCAGTTGGTATAATATATATGGCCACCAAACCATTCGATCAATCAACTCAATAATGATTTAAAATTAAACAACTTAGTACCTCCTTAAAAAAAATGTCTAGTCAGTACCTATAACAATCATTTAGTTTGAACCGTAAATTCTAGATTAGTGTTGATGTACTATTTATTTATGATACTATACTACCAAAGTCGACGTATCGATTTGGCCCGTTACCTAATCATATACATGATCTTGTCGTACCCGTTTTATAATCACAGCTTACAAAAGGTAACATTTTTTTTTTTGGGTTAAAGACATTATAATTGTTTTTTTTTTTTAATCTTATTACAAGCCCTCAGACAATGCCAAAACCAACATTCTATTACAAGAATAAAATTTTTAGACTTCTACCTGTCCCACACTATGAATGTTCTTACATACACAAAGACTGTTTGTGTTTCTTTACAGAAACTTTTATGCGGTTAAATCTGTTATTTTTAATTTAAAATTTTTTAACATTTTGAAAGGGAGATTTATTTGTGTTCAAATTTTATTATTGCAAGATTTTTTCGTATATTATCTTATTTAAAAATTGGATGTATCTCTTTACCTATAAGTATTTTTGTTGGAACAAAATTTCAAAAACATCTTTTACTATAGAGTAGAGACGAATAAACAATGTCGATCAAGGTTAAAGTGCAATAGTAATAAATTAAAAAAAAAACTCAATTGTTCTTAAAGTGCATGAACGGCAGGTTCATTCGCTTTTGGAGACTTCAAATTTCGAATTAAAAGAGAAAAACTAATTGAAATAGTTGTAAAAATTTAATTTTCACAACCAGATTCGATTCGGAAGAAGTTGCAAACTAACTTTATTTACAGTTTCGTTTCTCTTAAAAAGAAAAGAAATGTTAAATGACAAGCCACGAGTACCTCACGTGATGGACAAATTCATCGCCAAGTGCTAATTAAACAACTTAAACAATTTCATTGATCGGACGGCTCAGATCACCATTTGATAAAATTAAATTTTCCAAGAGGTAACGATTGACAAAGCGCCAAAACGTGGGCTGCAGTAAGCTCACCCTAACACTGTCAGATCTCCTGTGGAACTAATATTATACTACTCCGTGTGGTAACTCAAGCGCAATTGACTTGTCAAAATTTTAACTAAATACATTCAAGGTTGGTTCTTCTTGCTTGTCAGGATATCGCTACATCAGACAAATTTTTTTGTTGTCCAACAAGATTCTCACTAGTACAGTTTCTTACATATCATTTGTTGGTTGTCAATCATTATTATATTATCTCATTAATTGTAGTTCCTTCTCACCTCGCATGTATCTGCGCCATAAAATAATCATCCGAATCCCAATAATGCAAAATAAATTTATTAAGGTACTTGGTTTCAATGAACTATTCGGTCTATGCTTCCTATTATTTGTTTGCCGGTTCTAATGCACCACATTTGAAAATTTGTGACTGTTAACGGTCTCCCATAAACCATCCAATTGTCTCCTAAACAAGAAAAATATGCAAAATTGTCTGGCTAGTTTTTCTTTTTCCCTTTTTTGATATATTAATTCGAAAGTCGAGTTATTTTTATATGAGTTCGCCACCTAAAACAACTAATTAATTCAGCAAATTAATAACATGTTTGAAATGACTCATTGTTATTTCGTTGCCTGATCCCTCCATATCTCACAATAAATCTAAATTTGCCATTGGAAACTACGTCAAAAATAATAAGATAGATATTCAAGAAGCATTTTGAAGGAAGGTAATTCTGCTATGACACCATGTTCCTCGTGTATTATAGACAACATTTACAATTACAGTAATTAAACCTATGGACGTCTTCTTGTCCATTTATTAGCACATTAATACATTATACAGATTTTGTTCATTTTGAAATTTCTTATAGTAACTTTTTTATAGCTTTAACAGTTTTTTCTTATCTTTTGTATAGCAAACCAAAATGTTAAGTGAAATAATATAAAGCAAACTTCATGTACTTCCATAAATGAAGTAAAATTAATTCCCCAAGTTTCTTACATTTGATTTTTTTTCTTATTTCTGACACTTCACCTACTAATATAGTACGTAAAGATAATGGTACGTAAAGATAATTCAATTTTCTTTAATTTTATAGTAATTTATCCACTGATTTTGTTCTTATAAAAACGTTAACTTTTTAAAATATTTTTTTTATATTTTTTTGAGTTGTAATTTTAATTTCCTTGAAAAGGTTCCTAAAATGTTATATCCTAAACTAGTTGGTGACCGCATAGTCATCCTATCAGAACAGATATATACAAATTGGGTACCCAACAAATCTTTTAGTTTTCAATTCCCATAACCCCACCACCTCTTGCTCCTCTCCTCCATTGCTCAGAAAAATTCATTCCTTAAGCTTTCTCTTCCTCTGCTTCCTACCAGCTTGTCTTGAGAGAGAATGCCACCTAGAGCTTATGTGTTGATCTTTGTGTGTTGGGCATTGATCACAGTCATTACCCCAACACTCATCTTCATGTCAGCTAATGCAAAATCTAATGGCGCATCACAAGGTAAGTTTTATCCTAGCAACTTTATTTATAAACAAAGAACCCGTATCCATTTTTATCCAAATTTGTGTGTATCTGGCATTTTAATAGGCTTTTCTGCTTATGGTCCTATTGGAATAAGCATCCCTTTTTGCCCCAGAAAATTTCACCCCACATTTTGTAATCGAAATGTATAGAGAACTAGTGGATACATTGAAATAATTAACAGCCAAAAGAACTCCCATTTAGCAAATAAAAAAAAGAAAAGAAAAAAGAATGTAAGAAAAAAAAAAAAAGAATGTACCAACCAAAAGCAAACCGACATAAGAACACAAAAACCGAGCCCAAAAGATAGTATGACACAACGGACCAATCATTCAAGTAATTTTGAGTGTTTATTCTCGATTTTAGAACTAAAAACTTCAAAATGGAAACTATATCTTTATCATACATTGCATTTTTGTACCATCTTACCATTTAGATTGAATATTAATTTTTACATATTCTTTCTCAATTACCAGATCTAATTACTGATGAAGTCAACCAAAAAAAACCAAGGAGAATTATGAGTTCCCCAATGGAGCATGTTCAAGTAAAAAATAGAACTAATGCAACCATACCACTACTAACAACTGTAAATGTACCGGTACCGACTCCTGCACCTTTACCAATGAGAGGCATCGACAAGATGAGGTAACTGGGAGGTTTTTATTCTTTTACATTTTCTTTTTGGAACTTTTTATTAATGAGTTTTCTGGTTGTTGGGGAATGAGTAAATTTCATTTCAGACCCTGTTACTTCTACCATTTTGTAAAAGATCCTTTGCCTTCTTGAAAGTTGTCAATAATGTAAGCATTTCAATTGGAAATCATTGTTTCATATACGGATATCAATGTATCGTACAAGGTATAAAGGATGCCATTTCCCAGCAAAGAAACGTACTTATATTTTCTTTCATAAAAAGTGTTGGGTCTGAAATGAAATTTTACTTGAAATAGAATTGATCTTATTTTTCTAGCTATAGGATATACTTTTTTTTTTTTTTTTTTTTTTTTTTTTTTTGATGAATGTATTCTGAGCTAGGAAGCTCAATGTAAATTTTGTTGGATTCGACCGAAACAATGTTTACTACATTTCAAACTGAATTTGGAATATGCTTTTATATTTGAGTCTTCTGCCACAAATTTTACAGTTAGATGACATCCCAGTGAATAAGCTAAAAATTTTAATTTCATTTTTTGATATTTATTTTGAAAACAAAATAATAGAATTCTCTCTTATGTTCTGAGAATTTTGCTTGTAATGTTGGCGCATTTTTAAATCTTGTAATGTTGGTACAGTACAACACTGCCCCTGCTATGAAAAGCATATATAAATGTCAGGTTTTTCATATAAAACCTGGGAATTTAAGGCAGTATTTAATGTACATCACATTTCCATCACAAAAGTCTTGCTTTCTTTGATATGCCAGCTAAAAGTATTCCAAAGCTATACATGGCCATGGGTCCCTTACTTTGTATGTGCGGGTAAATAGAACTTTTCATTAATAGGGAATTTCTTTCGCAATGAAAATACAAGTGGGTTTTGGGTTTGGAAAGTACTGTTTCCCTAGCCCCCAGTGGAAATGGGAAAATTTGTCAATTCTGTTAAGAGTAATGCGTTCGAGAATAATGTATACCTTGGGAGCTTTTTTTAAAAAAATCTCTTGCTTCCTTTGTATTGTTTGTTAGTTTCACACGTTTCAGCTAAACATTTTTTTAGTTCAACTGAAAATTGCTAAAAAAAAATAATATAAAATCATGCTGATTTAGTTCTTTCCTAACAATTCTTTTAAGAAAAGTCTTTTTTCTTACTTTTTTTTTTCTTTTCTTTTGAGAAACTCGAATCGGTAGTATTAATTAGTTTGTGCATCGATAGTCATCTAAAATTTGCGCTGCATTAATTCATACTGCATAAGGAGAGTTGGCTCGTTCGACTTCTCAAGCATGCAATATTATTTCTCTTTTCAATTTTATCTTTTCCTATCTCTACTGGTTTGATATTTATGTGGATTTCTACAAATTAATTCCGTGATTCTATTAGTGTTCAAACTTCCAGGACACTCAATAGTTATTTTATAGTGATAACAGAGACCCAATCTATGCTAAGATAATACTACCGGAAATCTGAAGAACGACACAGTTTTCCTACAACACTGAAGCATCCGTGATAAAAGGTTGTTGAAGATCAAACAATTCTCGAATAAAATAACAATACTTGATGCATAATGCCTCCTTGGTTCTGCATAATTAATTATTTTTTTTAACCGGAGGCACAGTTTAAAGATAGGTATATGTTGTAAGTTTGTAACAAATTCCTTCTTATTATGATTAAAAAAAATGCTTAAAAATTTTCTACACAAATAGCTAGCTTGTCCCTCCCTCTAAATTTTTGAAAATTTTCAATCACGACTCGATGTCTAGAATCTGTACAAAGATAATGCATAATCATCGGTGCATTAAGCCACTTTGTCCCGCAACAAAGCGCTAGACGCAATCATTGTCTTATTAATAAAATACAACTTTATAAGAAAGGATGTGATTTAAACAGTGTTTATTATATTATGGGGCAAAAAAGGAAAAGAAAACGAAATATGATAACACTCACTGACTCACAAAAGGTAATCTGCCATGGCCCAGGAGGGAGTTTGTTTCTTTTCCTCTCTTTTTATGGTTACAGCTGGGGAAGTTAGCAGGTCAATTTGTAGGGAGGTTTGAGGAGACGTGACCTCATCGGCATTTCATGGACAGGTTTAGGTTACATTTAAAGACGCAAGAGAAGAATACTCTATTCTATAAACTGTTTGAAGGGCGGGCCAGCCTCAACCAGCGTGACAGCCTCTGAAGTTGTGTATTAGAGTGGACCCAATTGACAATTTGGGCTAAAATTTGTGGGCTCTTTGGGGCCAGGGACGAACCATTCTGAGTCAGATAATATTTCTTCATTATTTCACATCAATAACATCATCTTAGAGCATTATCTCTCTCCTCATTTATCTTAATCTCAATTTATGTTTCATACTTCTCATCATGTAAGAAAATCGTTTAAATTTCATGAGGTGTAAAGTAAATATTAAATAAACACAAATTTTTTTATTTATTTATTATTATTTTTTTTTTTTGCTGTATTGCGTGAATTCACACATGGCTAAGAAGTTGGTTCTTAGTAGTTGGCTTTTGTTGCAATTGATTTATCAAGTAATTAAGCACTGTTGTCAGAAATCATTTCCAGTTCTAATTGAACTGTGTAGTATTTGAGCTATGTATTTGAACTGTGTTGTATTTGAGCTTTATATTTTTTGGGATACCATTTGGACGACAATTTCTTGGAATATTTGGAAATCGCGCAATAGACGTATCTTCTCGAACATTGACACTCCACCATGCCTACTGCTCAAGGAAATTTCTGCATGTGTTGTCTCCTATACGAAAGATGCTTAGTCTAGTTTTTCTTTTTTCTTTTTTCTTTTCTTTTTTGAAGGTCAGTTGGCAAGCACCATACTGACAATTTTATTAATCATAAAAAATTTACAAAGAACTATACAAAGAAAAACATAAGAAAAAAGAAAAAATGCTAAAACCTAACTATACAAGAAAAAAGAAAAAACTAAGCATGCTTCCTCCAAGAGTCGACACAGGCATAAATGTCTTTGAGTAGAAAACCCATAGGAGTGTCTATGTTCGAGAAAATACGCCTATTGCGAGCCTTCCATAAGTTCCAGGTAGTAGCTGCCCAAATAATATCCCAAGAATTTATGCCAAGTTGTCTCAGGGATAGCCAGAAGTCGCCTATATCTTGAGTAAGATCAAGCAAAGGCAGTGAGAAGTGTATCTGTAAATGAGACCAAACAGATGTCGCATGATGACATTGCAGAAAAAGATGAGGTGCCGTTTCAATTAAGTTGCAATCACAAGAAGCTGAGGACAGCCATCCTCTGAGGATAAGATTTTGTTGTGTCAGAAGGCGGTCTTGTAGCAAAAGCCAAAGGAAGATTTTCACTTTTGGGGGGCATTTAATTTTCCAAAGAAAAGGGTAAAATTTTGAAAGAACACCAGTATTGGAAAGACAGTGATAAGCACTTGAGGAAGAGAAAATTCCATCCGACGTCCATTTCCAGATAATGGAGGGGTTTCCGTTAGAGGGCTTTGAAGAGAATTTGAAGAAATGCCTCAGTTGGAGAATATCATAGAAACTATTAGATACTCTATCGGAATCAAGAAGATCGATTTCCACAGTTCCATATAGGCTTTGTACCGTGGACGTCCAGACTGAGGTTGGTTCATACTTCAATTTCCAGAGCCATTTCAACAGTAGAGATTGATTTTGTCTCTGAAGGTCAAGAATACCCAACCCACCGTTATCTTTTGGAAGACAACATTTAGACCAATTTACGAGACAGTGACCCCCGAGACACTTTTCCTTTCCTTTCCAAAAGAATCTTCTTCTAATGCCCTCCAAATGCTTAAGTAACCAAGGTGGCAATTTAAGAACTTGCATGTAATGTAACGGAAGGGCTGTAAGTACAGATTTGATCAGAGTGAGGCGTCCGCCTACCGAAAGAAACCTAGCTTTCCAACCGTCCAATTTCCGCTGAAAAGCTGAGATTAAAGGTTGGAAATGGATTTTCTTTGGTCTACGAATGGAAAGAGGTAGACCCAGGTAAGTAATAGGAAGTTCTTTTGCCTGGCAATTAAGAATAGAAGCAATTTGAGGAATGTTGGAATCGTGAATTGCTATTGGAACAAAGAGACATTTTGCATCATTAATACGGAGACCCGATAATGCTGCAAAGATGGAGAGAATCTCAGAGACTATAAGCATTGATCGAGGATTGGCTTCCATAAGTATAATTGTGTCATCAGCATATTGTAAAGCACGAGGAGGAATTAAAATAGGTCCAGAGATAAGAGACGCGGCATTATTAAAGAAAGACTGGAGAGCATCTGCAACGAGTATGAACAACAAAGGCGACAAAGGATCACCCTGTCTTAGCCCTCTCTTGTGGAAAAAAGGAGAAGAGAAGAATATGAAGGGTCCAGGAGATCCAGCTTGGAGGGAAACCTCTCTCAATAAGAACATTAGTGAGAAAGGTCCAAGAAACTGTGTCAAAGGCTTTGGCAAAGTCAACTTTGTAAAGGACAGCAGGTATCTTATTCCGATGGTAAAAAGAGATGAACTCTTTAGTTACCATGTAAGATTCCATTATGGTTCGTCCTTTCGTAAAGGCAGTTTGAAGAGGACTGACAAGAGCAGTCATATGCGGTTGGAGCCTAGTTGCTAGAATTTTAGTGATGATCTTTGCAAAAGTGTTAATGACACTTATAGGTCTGTAATCAGAAATCATTGAACATGCCTCTTTTTTTGGAACTAAGGAAATGTAGGCTTTATTGAGATCAGATAAATCTAGCGAACCCTCCTGGAAAGCTTGTAAAGCCCGCATAAAATCAGGTTTGATGAGATCCCAGAATTTTTTAAAAAAATCAATTGGGAATCCATCAGGTCCGGAAGACTTGCCCGAAGGAAGCTGATTAATAGCATGAAAAACTTCAGTTTCAGAGAAAGGTTGTCCTAGGGCAGAGAGGTCAAAAGAAGGACCAAGTTTACCTGTAAGATCAAAAGGAGGAGGATGTGGAGGGCTTGTTCCCAAGATTGAGGAAAAGTGGTTTAGGAAAGCAGATTTCAAATCAGAAGGAGCAGAGAGAGTAGCACCATCTAGGCAAACAGAACTGATAGAGTTGATTACGCGCCTAGCAGAAGCAACAGCATGAAAGAACTTAGTGTTCTTATCTCCGAGTTTTAACCAACTAATACCACTTCGTTGTTTCCACTTTTCCTCTTGTTCTAGTATAAGTGAGAAAGCATGTTCTCGAAGTGAAATTCTCAGAGCAAATTCAGAAGATGAAAGAGATCTAGCTTCTTCAAGAATGTCAAGAAAACGAATGAATAGTTTCGTACGCTGTAGAAAGATATTTCTACAAGAATACTTTGAATTTGCCCATTTGGTAAGAGCCAGCCTGACTGACTTGAACTTGTTGAGGAGGTTTTTTGCTGGGTTAGGATGAGAGGCAACTCCCAACCAGGCATCAGAGACTACTTGGGAAACATCAGATGATTTTAGCCAGTAGGATTCAAGCTTGAAGAATCTCTTCTTTTTAGCTTGGTGGGGTGAGATTGTCAAAAGAAGAGGAGCATGGTCTGAAGTAGTAGCAGGCAAGTCAGAAAGCGAGAGAGAAAGAGGCAAAGTTAGCCAGTCAGGGGAGAGGAAAGCTCTGTCAATGTGCGAAAAGCAAGGAGAAGGACGTTTATTGGACCACGTGAATTGTCGGCCGAGAAGAGGGACTTCAAAAAAGTTAGCATTCGAAATGAAAGAGTTGAAACCAATAATGGACGACAAATTTCTAGAGCTGCCTGTTGAATCAGAAGTGTCACGAAGAAGATTGAAATCACCTAATAATATCCAGGGAAGAGTAGAGATGTTTCTAATTGAGGTGAGTTCATCCAAAAAAACTCGTTTGAGGCGTTCCTCGATAGGACCATAAACAACTGTTATCATAAAAGAAAAGGAACCACAAGAAAGAAAAGCTGTCGTAGAGAAAGAAAAAGAATGAATAGCCGAACAAGAGTAAATATCTGCCCAAACAAGCAAAATTCCCCCTTTTGATCCATTTGCATCAAGTGCTGCGTAATTGCTGTAACGAAAAGGACAAATTTTTTGGACTTTGAAATAATCACAAGAAGACCATTTAGTTTCCTGAAGGCAAATAATATTGCAAGCACTATCCAAGATAGTTTCTTTAATAACAGCACATTTTTTAACATCACATAAACCACGAACATTCCAACATAATATCTTATTGAAAGGAAAAATCATTTAACTAAGAAAAAGAAAATTGGCTAACTAACTGCCAACCAAAACACAAACAAAAACCAATGCCTTAAGAAGAACCCGAAGGTTCCTGACTTGAAGCTGAGCTTCCAGTATTCTGCAAAAGTCCACAATAACGCTTGATGGAAAGCTGTTCCTCAGGAGACAGATTCGTGGTAGCCTGAAGAGAACGATTGAGGCCAGCTTCTTTGATAGCCAATTCAAGTGATTTTTTAGAAGTATTGAACTTCTTTGTTTTTTTCTTAGCGCCAACCTCAAAACCAAGTAAAGACTTGTTTGGTTTTGGATTCCTGTTGCTGCGCCGGGGCTGATGTTCAACTTCTTTTTCCACAGAAGGAGGAGAATCAATGAAAACTAGCTTTTTTGCACTTCTAGGATTGCGGCGATCTGAAGGAGAAATGTATTTAGGAGGTAAAGGCACTTTCCAGCAGTGAGCAACTGGGGAAGGAGAGAAAGAATCGGCAGCTAGGTCCTGAATAATTCCAGAACTTGAAGCGCTAAGATTATCAGAGTTTGGCTTCCAAATAACCAAAGATAAAGGGTTTATTGGATCCATTGCATCAGAAGGGGGAAATTCTGTATCCATCTCAAAATCAGAAGAGGTGAAATCTGGAGCCTGTCGAAAGGGTGACAGTGGTGAGAAGATACGTGTATCACTAGGAACAGAGATTAGAGCAAGAGTTGAATCCGCTTCAACTTGTAAAACTTTCGTGTCAGGAGCAGCTGTAAGGGAAACATGAGATAGAGAGAAAGGAGCAGAATGTGATTCAGCCAAAGCATCAGTAGCAATAACAGGCCGAGAGGAAGAGGCCACTGTCACGGGCTGAGCGGGAGGAGGCCCAGAATTTATAGCAGTGGCAAGCAGCGGATCAGCCAAAGTAGCGGGCCAAGACAAACCTGAATCAGCAATCGGGGAAGACTCACTGACAAAAACAGGCGCCGGGGCTGATTCAGCAGCAGGTACCAGCGGAGAAAAACCTGGTTTTTGAGCTTTTGCTTTTTCTGAATGTAGCCGCTTGATGTAATAATCCAACAGAGGAGGTTGGGGAATTGACATGGAGTTTTGTGCAGTTTCTAAAGAGGTTACAGCAGCATCTGCTGAAGAAAAAGTGCTTGGAAAAACTGCACTTGCAGAAGAAATTTTCTGATTTTCTAATGACAAGTCTGAGTGCTTAGCCGTGGAGGAAGAACCACGAAGGATACAAGAATTATCCAAAGGTGCTGAAATCGGCATGGAAGAAAGAAGGTTAGCTTGAAGAGAAGCTGAATTGTGAATACTGGCCCAGTGAGGAGAAAGCTGTAAACTCTTCTGAAAATCATCTTTGTAAGAGGAAGGTGGCAGTGCAGCCCATGCTTTGTAAGCATGCTGAAATTCTGTAAGGCCTGAGTTATCAGTCGGCGCATTAGAGACAGACTGCTTAGGATGAGGAGAATTGTGGAGTCGGCGAGCAACTTCAGAAAAGTATGAAGAGAGGGTGTAGGGTCAATTGGAGTAGTGACAGTGAGAGGCTCCTCAATCCAACTGACTACCTCAAAAGGAATAGGTTTTAGTAGGAACCTGTCAACTAAATTTGCCGATTTAGGAACTTCATCAAGCTTTCTAACAGCCACAAGAACGCGAAGTTTTTCGATACTTTGGACACCTTCAAGCTTGTCATGGTCAAGCAGTAACCCAAACTGTCCAATCATAGGTAAAAGATGTTCCTTGTTCCATGCTTGAATAGGTACCTTAAGCAAATCAATTAGTACCTTAAACTTATAGACTAAAGGGGAGGCATCAATTGCCGGGCTCCAAGGGTAAAGTACCAGGCCAAGATGCTCAAACTTGGCTTGAAAATTAGTGAGAAAGGTGCTTCTGTCCTTGTGTTCCGGTAAAAGAAAGAGGTACCGATCAGCATTCAAATGTACCAAAGGAAAAGCATTCTTTGAGGAGCTGACCTTCATAAGAGTAGCTTGGATAGAGGAGGAGTTGAACTTACCCGGCAGAAGCCGACCATCAATCACAACACCTTTTAAAAGGTACTGAAGGTCAAAAATATTGTTTGCTGATTGAGGTAAATAGACATCAATGGCATCAGGCCGATTGTGAGGGAGCTTGTCAGATCTAAGGTTGCCTCGAGGAGAAAGATTGGAAGGGTGGATAAGTTTAGACTTAGGCCTGAATTGAGCAGACTTGTCAGAGCCAAGCTTATTGACTCGTGGACCCGCTGGCCGACGATTTAGCTTGGGGCAAGTGCTGTGATCATGACCAGGCTTGAAGCATCGAGAGCATGCCATTATCGGTGCCCTGCAAGTATCTGAAGAATGGCCTCTCACAAGGCAATTGTAGCACCGATTCTTCCAACCTAGTTTCCAGTGGCCTGGAATTGGGTCTAAAGAAAACCTGCCTGTGAGACAAGGGTCTGACTGAAATGCTTTTTTTGTTTCCGGATCAGTAGAGTACCAAGAAATTTTGGATTGAAAAGAGGCAGTTGCGGATTTGGTGGTTGAAGCTGGCTTGGATCGATTGGCCATGGTGACAGGAGGAGGTGGCTTGGAAGGAGGAGCAGTAGTAGAATTGCTGGGGTAAGGAGCAGTACTACCTGGGTGAACTTGAGAAGAGAGTAAATCTAGGCAGGAAATCGGCTTAGGAATTGTGAAGATACGCCCAATTGGACGGACAGGAGGGCGATGTACTTTCCTGTAAAAGCTGATTGGTTTCCTATCTGGCTTCCGTGGTTTGTGGCGGCGCTCGATGGTACTCCAGCCGTCCGCATCAGTGGAGATCGTGAATCGCCTCGCCATCGCCTCTTAGATCGCCTCTCCGCTATGGACTTCACTCTCTTTTTTCTTTTCAATTTAACAAATCCTTTGTAAATGTCTTTTATTAATAAAATCTGTCGTCTGTACTTGTGACCTAGCCCTTAAAAAAAAAAAGAATATATATTTGTACAGGATTTCACTAATTATTTTCCCCTCCATTTCAGGCATATATCGCAAAAGTATACAAATAAGATGTGTATCTTGGTGCACGATTTGGATATTACTTGATTTTATCCGGTGACATGCAAGTTGCTTTAAACCCTCTTTTAAACTTGTAATTAAGAATGATGATAACTTAGGCAATAAAAAAAGAACTCATCTTTAAATTGTTTTGGAAGCAATCCATAAATCGCAGGCAAATTTGAACCTTCAGAACTGGTAATGTTGCATTTATTCATGAAAAAGCTGCTTAACTAGTCAAATCAAAAGGTGGTACGTAGTTTAGATGATAATTAAATCAAATCCAATTTGAAAAACACAATTCTGGATTTGTATATGTGATTATTTCCCTTGCGTATGATCAAATGGAGATCAGTCTAAGCCCATTACTCTGTTGAGTCTAGTCCCATTCTCTCCTGGGTCCGGTCATAATCTTGTCAGTTGTTAGAGATTATTCAATTAATGTACCAATGTGGAGTCACGCACACGTGTCGGTTCTGAAGGAAAGCAAGCATGGGCAACCATAACACAAGCTCTGCCAATACTTAATTGCGAGTTCTGAAATGTCACTTATATAGCAAAGCTATTATAAAGATAGATGTACGTATTAATGTAATATGTATTAATGGAAAGAATAGTACAATTCAATTTTGGTATCTTATTATATATTTACTTGTTTTATAATATCTTAGCGCGCTAATTGGTTGAGGTGGCCATTTATTATGACATGATCAATAAAAGAGAAATAATTTTGAGGAGATAACTTTTATTATTTCCTTTAGATATATATATAAATGTACTGATAAGTGATAAGGTTCAACTCCAATTTTTATATAAATAGACGTCACAACTCAAGTCACAACCATTCCTCGTCTCACTTTCTCTCAAAAACACACTACACACAGCTTCCAAATTAACTGTCTGACCAAGATGAAGATGAAAGCCATCACCCTCCTCTGCATCTACACCCTCCTTTGCTCTACCACACAGTCACCTTTTGCCGCTGCAGTCACATGTGACATATCACAGCTGAGCCCATGCATCGGGCCAATCTTGTATGGCGGTGCCACTCCTCCTGCATGCTGTTCCAGCCTCAAGATGCAGCAGCCCTGCTTTTGCCAGTATGCACGCAATCCGGCATACTCAAATTATGTGTACGGAAGCAACAGTCGCCGTGTTGCCTCCGACTGCCATGTGTCGTTGCCTCGTTGCTGAGTAGTAGAGACTGAGTTGTTTCTGGAGTATGCGAGGAGTGAAAAATAAATAAAGTCATGATTGTTTGGGTTTTGTTGTGGTCATGACTCCTGCTAATAATGTACTTCATGCTGTGTATGTTTTGTTGCATGGGCAAAACGTGAGTTAGTACTAGAAAGAAAATGTGTTATCGACGAGTCTATTGAAGTTAAAATCTGGATAATATGCATATCTACCTTTCAATATTAAATTGGACTTCTGATGCTCGAGCTGCTGCTATTGTGTGTGTGTGTGTGTGTTTTTTTTTTTTTTCTTGGTCTGATATTATTCATAAAATAAACTATCCCTTGGTTGATTTATTTTTGATGGGGGGCCACATTTTCACTATTTTATTACTCCGGATAATTACCTTTACTCAGATAGAGTCAAGTTCAGTGAGATCTCATTTGAATTTATCCATGCCTTAAAAGCGATCCTCTTACGCCTTTTGTGCTGAACTCGTCCAGTTATCAAAGCAAAAGAAGCATATAAAAGAGGCATATCATTAGACAATACAATTGAATGTAAAAATGTTCACATATATAGTAGCTGATGAGGAATACAAAGTACAAACAAAAAGAGATCAGAGAAGAAACAGATGAGGTGCCGTGCCAAACGGTTAAATTTTAGTATGTATGTTCTTGGCTCCTGCCTCCTGAGTCCTGACATGACATTGAGTGAAATTCTTTTTTATTGTCAAATTTGTGCTATTTTTTGTCAAAAAAAGGAGGATCAAATTCGAGCGATATAATACAGATTTTATTTACTGTAAGGTTGGGATGCTTTAAAGAACCACAGAAATTATTAATTTACCATAATATTTAATATAACTTTCCTTGATGTTTTGTAATTTCGAATTATCAATCAAAATAAAATTAAGAAAGGTAACCGTTAGCAACAGATCACCATATTCCTCATCTCATGATTTAGTTACTCTCAGTGATCCTTAGTAGTCACAAAGAAACATTAATGGAATATGGATGGGTGGTCCACCTGTCAAAATAAAAAACCCACCATATGTGTCAGTAAGATTCAATTGGCGTAATATAATTCCTCAGAATGGAAGCAATGGCTGTAGCTCTCCTTTGTGAGCAATTTTTATAAGAACACATTGGGCCTTTCGTTAGACTGCCATCCAGCCCAAATGTCCAATCAACTAATTTCTGCAGCCCACTTGGAGATTTGTCATTCTCATTCACTATCTCCGACATTCATCCGCCACTTGCATAATTATAATCTATACAGCCGAAAGATTGGATCAACAGTGCCTTTTTGCCAGATCTCCATGGCATTAGCATTATAATAATAAGTTATATACAATTATACATATATAAAGACCCATCAGATTGGATCAACAATACTTTTTGTCAAACATATATAATTATAGCATAACAATAATCTATACATCTATAATAGCCATCAGATGGGATCAACAGTACCTTTTTTGTCAAATCTTTATGGCATAACCATAATCTATACATCTATAAGAGCCGTAACAATAATCAACAGTACCTTTTTGTCACATCTTTATAGCATAACCATAATATATACATCTATAAGAGCCATACCAATAATCAACAGTACCTTTTTGTCAGATCTTTATGACACACAGAGATGTGTAGCGGATCAAAATGGATTAGATTGTATATGGAATATTGGAATAATGTTCTCTACACGACATATATACTTATAAAGTTTGGGTCACAAAAAGCGTGCTGATAAAAATTGTCCGATCTTTTTGTAATGTGGGTTTGACATGACGGATCATTATGGGTCGTATTTATGCTTAAATGATACTCGCTACACGACAGGCTTACAAAATACACTAATATAAATAGAATTAATTAATGGTGAAAGGCACTAATCAAATTTCATTGCTTGCATGTGTGGGCATTTTAAACTTTTGATTGCCTTTCGACATTCCGTCACCCCATTTTTTCTTTTGTTAGAATAACATTCATTTATTTATTCAATTATTATGTTTGTTTGCCCCACCCCCTCCCTCACTGATCACTCTCTCACTCTCTCTCCTATAATTCCCCATCACAATTCGCACTCGCCTTCTGTTGTTTTGCATCGCAACTTCCAAGTTTAAATTAAGTACGCGCCACGCAGAGTGACACAGAGACAGAGAGATGGCGGAGAATTTCAAGGGGCAACCTCGGCTGCCTGACTTCGCAGCTCCTCGGCACTATGACATCTTTCTCAAGCCTGATTTATTGGCGTGCATCTTCTCTGGGTCAGCGACGATCACAGTCGATGTCCTCCTTCCCACGCGATTCCTTGTTCTCAACGCTGCTGATCTCAGTATCGACACGGCTTCCGTCTGCCTCACCACCACCACCACCATCAGCAATAGCATCTCCCCGGTCTCAACAGATGTGGTGGAGGAAGACGAGATCCTAGTGTTGCAATTCGATTCTGATCTTCCCTTGGGCCAATCCCTCCTTCGAATCGCCTTCTCTGGTACTCTCAATGACGACATGAGAGGCTTCTATCGCAGGTCCGTCTTTCGTACCTTCCCTTTTCTCATATTTATTTTTTGTTTTTGCGATTTTGAATACTTCTGTAATGGAAAAGAGCAGCGAGTATGAGTACAAGGGGGAGGTGAAAAATATGGCTGTCACGCAATTCGAATCAGTTGATGCCAGACGTTGCTTTCCTTGCTGGGATGAACCTGCATTCAAGGTCATATCTTTCACTCACTCACTCACTCACTCACTCACTCACTCACTCACTCACACAAATTAACAAATCAACAACATTACTTGAATTGGTCAATTTCTCATCAGGCTAAGTTCAAGATCACACTGGAGGTGCCTTCCGAGTTGGTAGCCCTGTCAAACATGCCAATATCTGAAGAAAAAATCATTGGGGACCTCAAAACTGTCTCCTATGACGAGTCCCCTCTCATGTCAACCTATCTCGTTGCCATCGTCATCGGCCATTTCGACTACATCCAGGGTCTCACACCTGATGGTAAGCCCTCTATCGATTTCTAAAGAACAGTGTCACATTTCATTTTCTTTTAGGATTTAAATGTATCTGATCCAGCACTTCTGGTACCTAATGGTTTCAGGTGTACAAGTTCGGGTGTACACTCAAGTTGGCAAGACCGACCAAGGCAAATTTGCCTTGGATGTTGCACTCAAGTCCTTGAATTTATATAAAGAGTAACAAATCCTCCTTTAATTTGTTTAAAAAAGTTATTTTGTATCAGATATTCTCATTCTCCTTTTTTAAAATATTGATTCATCCGTATGCACCTTAAGTAATAAATTTCTTTTATATATTGGTGGAAGTTATTTTGCTGTGCCATACCCACTTCCTAAGCTAGATATGGTTGCAATTCCTGATTTTGCTGATGGAGCTATGGAGAACTATGGTTTAGTTACTTATCGGGAACTTGCATTGCTTTTTGACGAACAATTGTCGTCAGCCATTAACAGACAAGATGTACAAAATCTTCCCCCTATATTTCATGCAATTTGTTCATGTTTTTCCTTTGTAGAGGAGATTAGTGCCAATTAACTTAGAATCGTTCTGTGCGTGTGAAAAAAATATTCTTTTAGGTGGCAATAACTGTAGCACATGAGTTAGCGCACCAATGGTTTGGAAACCTTGTGACAATGGAGTGGTGGACCCATTTGTGGCTAAACGAGGGTTTTGCCTCTTGGGTATGCACTCTCTATCCCTCTTTTCTCAATCTTATTTTTTTTTTCCTGGTGGAGTACTCAATGTGCGTGTTGTCAATGATAAATATTTGACAAACAGGTGAGCTACTTAGCAGTGGATTCAATATTCCCTGAATGGAAGATATGGACTCAGTTTCTTGATGAGACGTCTTCTGGTATGATGTTAGATGCGCTCTCAGAATCTCATCCTATTGAGGTATCAAAACAAAATTATTATCTGAAACATGAATTTTTCATACTTCTTAAGGCCCTTATCCTCAGTTGTCTATTCATCCTTAGGGATTGATTTTTAACTTTTAACAAACTTCAGCTCTCGTGATGAACCTTTTGTCTAATGCTTTTTTATTTTTCAAATTATGATAATTTAGGTGGAGATAAAGCATGCAAATGAGGTTGATGCAATATTTGACTCAATAAGCTATGAAAAGGGTGCCTCTGTCATCCGCATGCTGCACAGCTACCTAGGAGCTGATATCTTTCAGGTGAGACAAAAAATTGTTTTCATCTTTGTATATTCTGTATTACAAGACTGAAGAATGATGATAACGAGCATTAAACTCTTAATTGACCATTGTCAGATAGCTACTTTCTTTTTTATATATTGGCTCCCTCCCCTTTTTTACTTATTTCTTTTGTCCTTGTAGAAAGCACTGGCTTCATATATAAAGAAATATGCATATGCAAATGCCAAAACGGAGGACCTGTGGGCTGTGCTGGAGGAAGAATCTGGTGAACCTGTCAAGGACCTGATGAACTCTTGGACCAAACAACAAGGCTACCCTGTTATCTTTGTGAAAATGAATTCCAACAAAATGCTTGTTTGCCAGGTTTGTGTGCACATATACGCGGATATTTGCTAGGAGTTTATCACCTGAAATTTGAGGCTATTAAGATATATTGGCCTGTTTTTTTCTGGTTAATGTCCCCCTAAAGCTAGCAAAGTTATGAATAAGGTTTTATTTTTTTTCTTCTTTTTCAATTATAGGAAAAATTTTTATCAGATGGTTCCTCTGCTTCTGGCACATGGATTGTTCCTCTCACGTTATGCTACTCTTCATATGAGAACTCCAAAAAGTTCATTCTTACATCCAAATCAGATGAATTGGATATAACTGATCTAGTTTCAAACGAGAAGGGAAAGCAAGAGACCCTTTGGATGAAGCTAAATACCAACCAGACTGATTTCTATCGGGTGAAATATGATGATGAATTGGCAGCAGGACTCAAATATGCTATTCAGACTGATAAGCTAAATTTGATGGATAAGATTGGTAATTTCTGCAATTTTTTCTTAGAATTGGACATTTTTATCTTTTAAAATGTATTACTTCCATGTGAAACTTAAACTTTGAGATATTTGTTGAAGCATACATGATACAAACTTGAGATATTTGTTGAAGCACACAAACTTGAACTTATTATTACTTGCTAATCAAATGCAGGCATAATAGATGATGCAAGTGCCCTCTGTGTAGCAAGCAAAGTGACATTGTCATCACTGCTTTCTTTGTTGGATGCCTATTCGATGGAATCTGATTATACCGTACTTTCACGGGTCATAGTAGTATGTATAACTTCCTGTTGCCTTTTGCCCTCTCTTAATTGGCATGTCTGGTCACAAAAACTAGCGACATTTCTTAGTCTCTCTCTTTCTTTACTTTGGGTTTCTGTAGGTGAGTCTTAAGATTGCCAATATGGTGGATGATGCCACTCCTGATTTATCTGACAAAATTAAGTCGTTCTTAATCAAACTTCTCAAGTCTCCAGCAGAGTAAGTTTCTCTTTCATTCTCTGTTCTTTTTTTTTTTCTATAAAAATTTATAGTTCTCAACCAGTACATCAATTATTAGCATATTCAAGCCTTTTCTTTTTTTCTTGCTTCTGTGCTTGTCAATGTATGTGTGGATATGTCACTTCTGAGTACGAAACAGGAAATTAGGTTGGGATGTGAAGGAAGGAGAGAGCCACCTTGATACAATGCTCAGAGCTGAACTACTGATGGCACTTGTGAAACTAGGGAACATAAGTACTGTGGATGAAGGAATAAGACGTTTTTACATTTTCTTAAATGACAGGAACTCATCTGTTTTACCACCTGATATCCGAAAGGTTCATCTCTTTAAATTCTTCTATATTTTCCTTTTTTTTTGGTTTATTTGTATTTCCTCTTTTATTAATTTGCAAAAACACAAAGATGAAAAATCATTTGAGTTGTCTTGCAGGTTGCATATGTTGCAGTAATGCAAAAATGCACCATGTTTGATAGATCGGGGTACTATTCCCTTCTGAAAATATATAGAGAGGCCGATCAGAGCCAGGAAAAAGTGCGGGTTCTAGGTCAGTCATCGCTTGGATTTTATTTCATAATTGGGTGAATTAGATTCATAAGCTTTCGTGCTTAAAAGTAATGATTTGGAAACTTGTTTATTTTTGTTTGTTGTAGGAAGTCTGGCTTCTAGCCCTGATAAGAGCATCGTCCTTGATGCCTTAAACTTCCTATTGACTGATGAGGTTATCCTCCTTTTATCATAACTTTTTCGACCTCTCTAAATATCATCTAGTCTATGGTGTTGCTTCTATCGTAATGTTCTATCATAATTGCTTGCTCGCTCATTTAGATTTCTCCTATTTTCTCCACTTTTAGGTCAGGAATCAGGATGCTTATCATGGGTTGAATGTCAGCAACCAAGGGCGTGAAACGGCATGGGAATGGTTGAAGGTATTTCTTTTTCTTAATACGTTGTGGATTACATGCACTTCACATGGCTTGACTGTGAAGGTTCACGTTCTTTATTCAAGCAGCAACCTATATTTGATAGCATCAGCACTGAAACCCAAAACATGAAACAGTTAAAAATATCATGTTTATTTTCTAACAAGAAACTTCGTATGTAATAGAATTGATTTTGATGCAGGAAAATTGGGAATATATCTCAAAGACGTGGGTGTCAAGCTCATTAATTTCTGACTTCGTCAATTCTATTGTTTCTCTGGTAATGAGTTGCAGAACCCCTCTTTCTTTTGCCAATTTACTCTTGTGCCATCCAACATTCACTGGTTTTTCTTTTTACTTTTCATTGTAGTTTGCTTCTTATGAGAAAATTAGAGAAATTGAAGAGTTTTTCGCAAATCGGGTCAAGCCAACTTTTGAAAGGGCATTGAAGCAGAGCCTGGAGAGGGTAAGGACCAAAGCACACTGGATCGAAAGTGTCAGAAGCGATGAATCACTTGCTGAGGTGGTATCCCATTTGGCTGACAAAGCATGAACTATGAGTAAAGGGACTCAGCTGTTTCCGGAGTATTTGTGGAGTGAAAAATAAAAAGTCATGATGGTTTGCGTTTTTGTTGTGGTCATGACTCCCGTTAATAATGTACTATTATTGTGGTATGTTCTGTTGGATGGTTAAACATTAGTTAGTACTAGAAAGAAAATGTGTTGATCCATTATAGGTCTATCGAAGTTTAAATCCGGATGATGCATCTCTACTTTTCAACTTAAATCGGAGTTGTGATCTAAATAAATTATTGTTTTGGTGATTTCCTTTTATGGGACCAAATTTTTATTTTTTTATTACTCTGGATGATCGGATAGAGTCACGTTGGCAGATCAAATAATGAGCAACATAACTTATGAAGATATTAAATCCTATACTTGTAGCTCTAATGAGCAACGTTGCTTTTGAAGATACTAAATCTCAGATTATAAAGATGTTGGTGTACTTTGTTAGAAAGCGACAATCTGAATCTGAATCTAGCATTCACCCTTTTTTATATAAAAATGATTAACAACAATTAACTTGAATTAATTAAATGTCTTAATAGCGAGCTACGACTTTAATTTGCTCTTATGTCGTCATGTAATTATCAAACCAACATAAGCATATAAAAAGAGGCATATTATCACATTATACTACTGATTATAGAAAAGTTTACATGGCAGCTGACACGGAATACAAGTACAAACATGGAGGAATTTTAGTATGTATGTACTTAATTAGGGGCTGCGTTTTTGCTTCGCCTGTGCTTGATCCTTTTGATATATATGCTGCATTTTCTCTCTTCTATTTATCTTGTGATATGTTCTGTGTCTTGGTCCTTGACCTGAAATCCTTTTCGAAGTCAAATTTGAGCGGTACGGTACAGATTTTATAAATTATAAGGTTGCAATGCTATAAAGAACTATAAAAAGCACTGATTCACCATAATAATATAATACAACTTTCCTTGAGGCTTTGAAATTTTAATTAATCAATCAAAATAAAAGAAAGGAGACCATTTGCAACAGATCACTATATATTCCTCATCTCATGATTGAGTTATCTGGCCCTGATCAAAATGATTTTTACGTGGGATTTTAACTCATTTTATTTCATTGGAATTGATTTTGTGAGATTTCGTTAGATCTAATAATGTAGAAATTCGGACCAAATGACATGAAATCCATCCATTTTGATCAAGAATTTTCTAATAAAATGAATTGAAATGAAATCCATGTTAAAAAGATGGCATTCTGATAAGGATATTAGTGATCCACAGTAATCACATAGAAACATTGAAACACTGATCTATTATGGATGGTTGTTTCACCTGTCTTAATCAAAACAGGCACTATTAGAGTTTTAGTAAATATCCAATGGGATAATTCCCATTTGTCTTCTCCCTCTAGTCTCCAGTTTCCAATTTCCAATGATCTCCGACATTCATCCGCCCCTCGCATAATAATATAATAAATAAATAAAATTAAACTACACTAATACTAAGTAAAGTAAATCAGCTTATTGACTAACCAATGCGTGCACTTTTCGGCTGAGTTGCCTCGCGTAACTCCCGTAACTCCTTCATTCATTTTTTTTTGGCAAAATCGGATATAAACCCCTCTAATCTTTTCTAATTGGAAATAAACACCTCTAATCTTCATATTCGGAAATAAACCCCTGAAATCCTGATTTGTACGGGAATATACCCTTCTCATTGATTTCGATCATATTTAAAGTATAAATTCTCAAAGTTATAAAATTATGACATAAATACCCCTACTATGCATGCTCCCTTCATCCTGGACTATTCGTCTTCTCCATTTAGAAAAAGAAAGGTCTTCGGGGACTTATGTTGCATGCATCCCCACAATTGTCAGGCCAGCATCTCACATAAAACACAGTACAAATCAGTGCCAACTGAATTTTAGAAGAAATAACAAGAAAATGACACTTTGATAATGGTATCTAAACGTTCACAATCTGGTCAATGGGAAATTTACAGAGCAACGTTCAAATTTTACCTTAATAAAAAATTGAAGAAAACATATTTCATCTTTCTTGTACCTTGCTATCAAGTTTACTTGACTCTTTAAACCAATGTTTTGAATACCCTACCGGGTACCGGAAATTTCCGGTAAAACCGGGTTTCGGGTGAGGATCCGGTAGGAAAAGCCATCCAAAACCCGTTGGTCAAAAACCGGAAAATTCGGAAATTCCCTGTATCCGGTTTTTCCTTCGTTCTTTCTATTTGCGCTAGGTTTCTTTCTTTCCGCTTTCTCAAGACAAAATTCATTTTTGCTTTTTTTCTGTCACACCCCGTAACCAACAAGCACATGACAATCTCCGCCACGACTACCGCACGGTAGACGCAAGGCATAACAGATTAATCAATTAACCATACAACAAGTTATATCACCACTAAATTAACACAAATCCAACAACATAAGTGCCATAAGTAAACTAATAACAATAAGTCTATCGTCTCAAGCTATACATCATACATCAAAATGCCAAGTGGCGGTACCAAACCAATCACACAATCATACATCAAAACACAACCATGGTACCACTCTACATGGTGAACACAAAATGACAATCAAGTCTAATAATATATACATAGCCTAAATAAAAGAAATACAAGTCATATGGCATATACCGACAAAAAGCCAAAGGACTAATAGTAGTGATAATAACTCGAGACTGGGCCTACTCCTCGCCAAAAACCGTCTCTGACCCCGCCTCAAAACCTGGAACCCACAAAGTGGAAACGGTGAGAAATTAAATTTCTCAGTGCGGTATTCAGTTCCAGCACATGAACTCTTCGCTTTCATGTTTTGGAATTAAATACCCGCAAAAAGAAACAAGCAAGTAAGAAGACAATAAACAATAATAGTAATGCATAAGTATGATGCAATGCCGACTAACAAGTTCAATCATATCAGATTTCAACATATCAAATAATCACAAATGTCGGCAATATAAGTTGGTCCATACCATGCAACTACAAGTCTGGTTTGAAATCAATCAAATCATATCACAATTCAATCCAATTCATTTCCTTGTTTCCAAAACAATATCAAATTTACCCTACTTGACATTCCAGAATCACTCCCCTCATACCCCGTCTAGCTCGGGTATCTGAGTCCCATGTAACAGCGCTGACTACATAGCGTGCACCGGTAGCTAGCCGGCATCCGCACGATGTTTCGTGAAACTGGCCAACCGTACAAGTAGTAAACATAACCAATACACAATTCAATCCTTCCATTCACAATTCGAATACCATCCAACATGCAACAATTCAATCCAAGTACCATTATTCATTCAAGTCATAATAATAACAATTTCCAATGCGACGGTCATATGATAGTCATGCAATCAACAATAAATCAACATGCATAATAAATAAAGTAAATAATTCCTACTAAGTAAAAGCATTGAGTTCATGTGAATCCGCACCTGAACTCCTCAAGAAAAGAACCTGACTAACGCGAACTCGACGCACCGGCGTCTCCCGCAACAAAACCCTCGTCTCCTAAATCTATAAAATAAGCAAAACCCTAAATTAAACTCTTTTAAAAACATAATTACATTAAAAATTTCAGATCTGAAAATCTTTATATTTCCTCTCATAACTTTTATTCTACTTTGCAAATTAAGTGTTAAATGTGTATAAAATGTTCCTACATATTAACCTAACATCTAATAATACTAAACAAGTCATTATAACTCATTTAACAAGCTAAAACTCATGAAAATTAGCACATTTCTTTGCTGTCCAAAAAGTGCAATAATGAGGTTATGAATGTAAAATAATTTTACCACAAGAATGCTATGAGAATGCAACATTATCATGCCTTTATGCAAAAAAATTACTTTGCTGAAATTTTTTTTCTCTCAAACCCAATATTTTTGTAAAACTCATATAAAGTATAATCTTACACAACTCTAATGCACTCATTAATTACCATATGCATTAAGCAAAATCCATAAATAAAATATAATTTCGAAATATTAATTATTAAATTCGGTTAAAATATTTTCCATGCACAAAACTCTTTGAAATTACATTTTACCCCAAAATAAATTCATCTCATAGCCCAAGAGCCATATGACACCCTTTAATCAATCAAAAATCAACATAAAACTACAAAAATCACCAAAAATCCCTAAAAGAAAGCTTAAATTCGGATAAAATAATTGTTCAAGTTTAAACTTAGTTTTAAAACTCATTTTACAAAAAAAGAATCCACTTTCTAGCAACATCAACTATATACAAGCTTAAAATAGCTAGAAAACCTACATCCAACACTTAATTTCAACAAATTTCGGAATATTCTCCAAAAATCCGAAAATAACAAAATAAGTTCAAAAGAAATGGAAAACCACACTAATTAGTGCAAATATTCACAAACTAAACACATTTTGCAACCTTAATCAACCATCCAACCCATAAATCCGAAATAAAAAGGAGAAAAATAGAAACTTACTCGAATAAGACTTGTTTTTGAAAATAGGAAGCTTGCATACATAGATCTCTACTTCAACTCACCATTTTCTATTTTTCCCGAATTTTTCCAGATTTTTATCTATTTATTTGGAGTAGAAATTAGTGTTCTAACAATGGAGCAAAGAGAGAAGAAAATGCCAAGAGGGGCTGCGCACAAGAGAGAAAATGAGGACTTCTCTCCTCTGTTGCACGCTGGGTGGGTGGGGAAAGTGGTTGGGATTTTCTTTTTTTTTTTTTTTTTTTTAAACTCAAGTTAATTTTGCTAACCAACCCCAACAAGCACCCCACAAGCAACATGTGAAAGAAAGTTCAATTAACTTAAGCCATGCAATGAAAATGACACTTAATAAAATTATTTTCACACTAACCAAAGTCTAATTAATCACTTAACAAATCCTTTAAATAATATTTTAGAAAATAAAATTTTTAAAATTTCAATAGTGTAACATTCTCCCCCCCTAAAAGAAACGTTCAGTCCTCTGAACGAAAACGTACCTGAGCTCGCAAACAACTCGGGGTAACGGTCCCTAATCGCATCCTCAGGCTCCCACGTCGCCTCTCTCACTGAGTGACGACTCCACTGGACCAACACAAAACGAATCGTTCGGCTACGAAGGCGGTGCTCCTTCGTGTCTAAGATTCGTATCGGTCGCTCCTCATAGGTCAAGTCATCCTTGAGTTGCAACTGAGAGGGATTCAACTTATGTGATGGATCCCTGACACAACGCCTCAACTGTGAGACATGGAACACCCGATGAAACCGATCTAAAGCCGAGTGTAAATCTAGCTCATAAGCCACAGTCCCTACTCGAGCTACAACAACAAAAGGCCCGACATAGCGAGGACTGAGCTTCCCTGACATACCGAAACGATGCACCCCTTTCATCGGAGACACCTTCACCCACACCTCATCGCCAACTTGAAACTCTAGCGGTCGCCGTCTCACATCAGCATACCGCTTCTGACGGTCCTGAGCCGACTTCAAACGGCTCAACACAACTCTTAACTTCTCCGCACTCTGGGAGACTAGGTCTGGACCTGTAGGCTGATATGTGCCCTTGAGTTTCCACCATAATGGAGTACGACAAGGCTCACCATACAACGCCTCATAAGGTGGCATGCCAATACTTGCATGAAAGCTATTATTGTATGCAAGTTCGGCCAAATGCACATGATCCACCCACGAGCCACCAAAACTCAAGGCACATGCGCGCAACATATCCTCCAAGGTCTGGATAGTGCGCTCAGACTGACCATCTGTCTGGGGGTGATAGGCTGAGCTAAAATAAAGCTTCGTTCCCAAAGACTCTTGAAACTTTTTCCAAAACTGTGAAGTAAAACGTGTATCTCGATCAGAGATGATCTCACGTGGACAGCCATGGTACTTACACACATTTTTTAGGAATAGCTCAGCCATCGAGCTTCCTGAGATGTCGGAACGAACGGGGATAAAACGGGCCACCTTAGTCAATCGGTCCACAACAACCCAAATGGTATTCACATGACCTTTTGACATAGGAAAACCTGACACAAAGTCCATCGTTACCGACTCAAACTTGCCTTGCGGCCTCCTCAGGTTTTGCAAAAGACCAGCACACTTTCGCCGATCTGCCTTAACCTGCTGGCAAACTTGGCACTTTTCCACATACTTTGCTACCTCACGCTTCATACCCGGCCACCAAAAGCTTCTTTTTAGATCCTTATACATCTTCACCTCACCGGGATGAATCGAATACCCAGACTCGTGAGATTCAGACAAGATCAACTTTTTCAACTCAGGATCATTTGGAACACAAACCCGATCACCAAATCTCAACATTCCTGTCTCATCAAGTCGAAACGGAGTCTTGGGATTAGTCTCCATGCCCTCTCTGAACTTCTGGCACTTAGGGTCGGCATGTTGTGCCACAACTACTCGATCGTGCAAGTCTGGATGCACCTCAATAGCGGCCAATACAACTGCAGCTAGCAAAGAGGAAGAAGATGTACTAGCTGAAGTCGAACTGGTGCTACAACTTAGTAAGGATGCTGCAACCTCCGCTGACACCCCTACACTCAAACTCATCAAGCGCATCTCCTCCAACAACCTTGGCTCACAAGTCACAAAACTAGCCATATTAGCTCGGGTCTTGCGACTTAGTGCATCCGCTACTAAGTTCGCCTTGCCCGCATAATACTGGATGTCAAGATCATAGTCCTTCATGAGCTCGAGCCACCTACGTTGCCTTAAGTTCAACTCCTTCTGGGAGAACAAGTACTTCAAGCTTTTATGATCAGTAAAGATCCGACACTTAACACCATACAAGTAGTGCCGCCAAAGCTTAAGTGCAAAGATCACCGCTGCTAACTCAAGATCGTGGGTCGGGTAATTCTCCTCGTGTGGCCTCAACTGTCGAGAACCATACGCAATCACATGACCATCTTGCATGAGCACACAACCCAACCCGGATCGCGATGCATCTGTGTACAAGTCAAAGTCCTTTCCTTGCACAGGCATTGCCAAAATAGGCGCCGATACCAATCGCTTCTTCAACTCTTGAAAACTAGCCTCTTGCTCAGAACCCCACACAAAAGGAACATCCTTGTGCAACAACTGAGTCAAGGGACGAGCAAGGGAAGAAAATCCAGACACAAAGCGTCGGTAATAGCCCGCCAATCCAAGAAAACTACGGATCTCTGTGATTGTTCGCGGTTGGCTCCACTCTGTCACAGCTTGAACCTTACTCGGATCTACTGCCAAACCGGCACCCGAGATCACATGACCCAAGAAAGCCACCTTCTCCAACCAAAACTCACACTTTGAGAACTTAGCGAAGAGCTGATGCTCCCGCAACTGGCTCAAAATAATCCGCAAATGTTCGGCATGCTCTTCAAAAGACCGAGAGTACACAAGAATGTCATCTATGAAAACCACAACAAATGAATCTAAGTACTCTCGAAACACTCTATTCATCAAGTCCATAAACGCCGCTGGTGCATTTGTCAACCCGAATGGCATTACTAAGTATTCATAATGACCATAACGGGTGCGGAAAGCTGTCTTCTCAACATCACTTGGCCGAATTCTCAACTGATGGTAACCAGTCCGCAAATCGATCTTCGAATAAACTGAAGATCCCTGCATCTGATCAAACAAGTCATCAATTCGCTGCAACGGATACCGATTCTTCACTGTGACTTTGTTCAACTCTCTATAATCCACACACAACCTCAAGGTACCATCTTTCTTTCTCACAAACAACACAGGGGCACCCCAAGGCGATGCACTTGGTCGAATAAAGCCCTTGGCCAACAACTCCTCAATTTGCACTTTCAACTCCTTTAGCTCGGCTGGTGCCATGCGATACGGTGTCTTGGAAATCGGCACTGTGCCTGGCATCACTTCAATGCCAAACTCGACCTCCCTCGGTGGTGGCAATCCTGCAATCTCCTCAGGGAACACATCAGGAAAATCACAGGCTACCGGAATCGAGGCTAAGTCTGAGGTCTCAGTCGCTGTGCACTCTACCGTCACAAGATAAGCACTACATCCGGCTTCCAAAAGATTCCTTGCCTCAACGGCTGACACAAGAAGTATCGGGTCTCCAGGGGCCCGACATCTAAGCGAATAACGGGAAAACCCGTACCGCTCAAATCGAACCAACCTCCGAGCACAATCTACATAAGCCCCGTACCTCGCAAGAAAATCCATGCCAAGCAAAACATCATACCGAGATATATCCATAACTAACATATCAGTGACTAACTCTCGTCCAGACACTAAGATCTTCAGATCTCTACACCAAACCACTACACGGTCAGTCTGTCCTAACGGAGTCTCTACACTCAACAACTGATCACATGGTCTAGTAGGTAGTCCACACCGCTCAACAAAAACTCTAGAAATAAGCGAGTGGCTACAACCTGTATCTACCAACACAAATGCAAGGTGACCAGAGATCGAAAGTATACCTGTCAGTAACTCGGCACTAGAATCAAGATCTGCCTTGACCTCAGTCTCAACTGATGCGTCAGGCACTGCTGCAACAGCATGAACTGTCACTCGGCCACCGAACCGGCCTCCACGTGGCGCTGGAACACCTCTGCCACGACCACCAACTCCCCCGGCACCTCTAGAGCCTCCCTGTGCAGTCCCATGCTGCAACTGTGGGCAATCTCTCTTCCAATGCCCTGTCTGGCCACACTGAAAACATGCCTTGTTCGAGAACCGGCACTGAGACTCTAGATGTGGCTGATTGCACCTACTGCACCAGCCAGTGGCTCTCTGACCCTGAGAAGCTGGGGCAGCCACAGATTTGCCTTGCGGCTTCTGAGTCCCAGACGACTGCCCTTGTTTCGGCCGCACATTGCGACTCTTCTCCTCTTTCTCCTCCTCAACACCCCTCTTGCGGTGCGACTCCACTATCTCAGCCTGTTGCATCAATCTAGGAACAGTCGGTGAAGCAGGATTATCAACAGCCATAGCAATCTCATGGTTCAACCCATTGACATAGCGACGGCGGTAACGATAAGGATCAGCCATAATGTCTGGAGCATAACGAGCCAAGGACACGAACATCTTGTTGTACTCGGCCACGGATCGGCCCTGCTGCTTGAGCGACAGAAACTGCTCTCGCAGCTTCTCCCGATGCAACTCACTAAGGAACCGGTCTGTGAACTGCTGCTCAAACCAAGTCCACGGAATCCTCGGCAACTCGCCATCATAGCCCAACTGAGTACTCTCCCACCAGAACTGAGCTGTACCCTCCAGAAACTGTACCGCTAACTCCACCTGATCCTCCTCCAGCGCTCGACAAAGACGAAACTTTGCCTTCACGCTGGCAAGCCAACTCTCGGCCGCTCTATAGTCACCATCTCCATCAAAAGTCGGCGGCCTCAAACGACTAAAGGAGTCAAACAACCTCCTAAAGCCATCATCCTCAACGACTGGCTGAGCGGCTGGACCCGCACGCTCGCCTGCCTGGCGGCCACGCTCATAAGCATCAATCAATCGCTGCTCATAAGTGGGCTGAGGGCCACGAGGATCGGGAACCTCCGGCTCCGCTCCCTGAGCACCAGGGGCCACAACCTGCCTCTGACCACGTCCACGAGTTGTTCGCCTCCCACGATTCATGGCGTGCTCGACTCAACCTGTTACACACAAGTTAGTACGCCACAACAAACAAACAAACAAAACAACCCTTGCTTAAGCTAACCCCACTCAAACGTCCTATAGGTCTGGTTTGGGTAGGGTAACCATGCTCTGATACCACAAAAGAGATGTCACACCCCGTAACCAACAAGCACATGACAATCTCCGCCACGACTACCGCACGGTAGACGCAAGGCATAACAGATTAATCAATTAACCATACAACAAGTTATATCACCACTAAATTAACACAAATCCAACAACATAAGTGCCATAAGTAAACTAATAACAATAAGTCTATCGTCTCAAGCTATACATCATACATCAAAATGCCAAGTGGCGGTACCAAACCAATCACACAATCATACATCAAAACACAACCATGGTACCACTCTACATGGTGAACACAAAATGACAATCAAGTCTAATAATATATACATAGCCTAAATAAAAGAAATACAAGTCATATGGCATATACCGACAAAAAGCCAAAGGACTAATAGTAGTGATAATAACTCGAGACTGGGCCTACTCCTCGCCAAAAACCGTCTCTGACCCCGCCTCAAAACCTGGAACCCACAAAGTGGAAACGGTGAGAAATTAAATTTCTCAGTGCGGTATTCAGTTCCAGCACATGAACTCTTCGCTTTCATGTTTTGGAATTAAATACCCGCAAAAAGAAACAAGCAAGTAAGAAGACAATAAACAATAATAGTAATGCATAAGTATGATGCAATGCCGACTAACAAGTTCAATCATATCAGATTTCAACATATCAAATAATCACAAATGTCGGCAATATAAGTTGGTCCATACCATGCAACTACAAGTCTGGTTTGAAATCAATCAAATCATATCACAATTCAATCCAATTCATTTCCTTGTTTCCAAAACAATATCAAATTTACCCTACTTGACATTCCAGAATCACTCCCCTCATACCCCGTCTAGCTCGGGTATCTGAGTCCCATGTAACAGCGCTGACTACATAGCGTGCACCGGTAGCTAGCCGGCATCCGCACGATGTTTCGTGAAACTGGCCAACCGTACAAGTAGTAAACATAACCAATACACAATTCAATCCTTCCATTCACAATTCGAATACCATCCAACATGCAACAATTCAATCCAAGTACCATTATTCATTCAAGTCATAATAATAACAATTTCCAATGCGACGGTCATATGATAGTCATGCAATCAACAATAAATCAACATGCATAATAAATAAAGTAAATAATTCCTACTAAGTAAAAGCATTGAGTTCATGTGAATCCGCACCTGAACTCCTCAAGAAAAGAACCTGACTAACGCGAACTCGACGCACCGGCGTCTCCCGCAACAAAACCCTCGTCTCCTAAATCTATAAAATAAGCAAAACCCTAAATTAAACTCTTTTAAAAACATAATTACATTAAAAATTTCAGATCTGAAAATCTTTATATTTCCTCTCATAACTTTTATTCTACTTTGCAAATTAAGTGTTAAATGTGTATAAAATGTTCCTACATATTAACCTAACATCTAATAATACTAAACAAGTCATTATAACTCATTTAACAAGCTAAAACTCATGAAAATTAGCACATTTCTTTGCTGTCCAAAAAGTGCAATAATGAGGTTATGAATGTAAAATAATTTTACCACAAGAATGCTATGAGAATGCAACATTATCATGCCTTTATGCAAAAAAATTACTTTGCTGAAATTTTTTTTCTCTCAAACCCAATATTTTTGTAAAACTCATATAAAGTATAATCTTACACAACTCTAATGCACTCATTAATTACCATATGCATTAAGCAAAATCCATAAATAAAATATAATTTCGAAATATTAATTATTAAATTCGGTTAAAATATTTTCCATGCACAAAACTCTTTGAAATTACATTTTACCCCAAAATAAATTCATCTCATAGCCCAAGAGCCATATGACACCCTTTAATCAATCAAAAATCAACATAAAACTACAAAAATCACCAAAAATCCCTAAAAGAAAGCTTAAATTCGGATAAAATAATTGTTCAAGTTTAAACTTAGTTTTAAAACTCATTTTACAAAAAAAGAATCCACTTTCTAGCAACATCAACTATATACAAGCTTAAAATAACTAGAAAACCTACATCCAACACTTAATTTCAACAAATTTCGGAATATTCTCCAAAAATCCGAAAATAACAAAATAAGTTCAAAAGAAATGGAAAACCACACTAATTAGTGCAAATATTCACAAACTAAACACATTTTGCAACCTTAATCAACCATCCAACCCATAAATCCGAAATAAAAAGGAGAAAAATAGAAACTTACTCGAATAAGACTTGTTTTTGAAAATAGGAAGCTTGCATACATAGATCTCTACTTCAACTCACCATTTTCTATTTTTCCCGAATTTTTCCAGATTTTTATCTATTTATTTGGAGTAGAAATTAGTGTTCTAACAATGGAGCAAAGAGAGAAGAAAATGCCAAGAGGGGCTGCGCACAAGAGAGAAAATGAGGACTTCTCTCCTCTGTTGCACGCTGGGTGGGTGGGGAAAGTGGTTGGGATTTTCTTTTTTTTTTTTTTTTTTTAAACTCAAGTTAATTTTGCTAACCAACCCCAACAAGCACCCCACAAGCAACATGTGAAAGAAAGTTCAATTAACTTAAGCCATGCAATGAAAATGACACTTAATAAAATTATTTTCACACTAACCAAAGTCTAATTAATCACTTAACAAATCCTTTAAATAATATTTTAGAAAATAAAATTTTTAAAATTTCAATAGTGTAACATTTTCCATCTTCGCTATAGCTAAGGAGAGTAGAAGACAAAGAAACATTGGGATGCAGAAATTTTACCCTAAAACTTTTCCCTTCCGCCTCCATCCCTCCTCTTTCTCTGTTCTGCCTCAAGCTTTGCTGGACTGCTGGTACGTCCCATCTCCTTTTCAATTTTCTTTTCCTTTTTTTTAATAAAAAAATAGCTGAAAGGGATCAAATGATCGTGCCTTTTAAACTTTAATTGATTGCAAAAAGCACATGAAGTGCTCGGCCATAAGGTGCCATTAATTCATTTGACTTTTTATGTTCCATTACTTTTTTTATTATTTTGTATACGTACCTTTCATTGCTTATTTTATTATTTCCATTGCTTTTCCACTGGGATGAGAGGTACTATCAATCTAGCATTACATGTTAAGTATTTATTGAAACTACTATTAACCGGTATTGTGATATCCAATACCGGTAATACCGGTAAAACCGGATACCGCCAGTCTCGCCGGTACGATGGCCGGTAGGGTATCCAAAACATTGCTTTAAACTGAACTTTACAAGTAAACAGAGTAGATGTTCTTAGAAAATTTTTTATCAAAATGCCAAAATTTCCTATCAATCCTCAAATCAACAGAAAAAAGAAATTGGCGATTTCAAAAGAAAAAGACAAATCACAACTTTTACTTAGTGTATTATTGGAGAGAATAAAATCAGAAATGCCTTTTTTCAAAAAAAAAAAAAAATGCTACAGTAGAGGAAGGCCGAAGATCCATGGTTCCGATCAGGATTAAGAGGGTATGGAAAGGCAGGGGTATTTCGGTCACAATTTTATAAATCAGATTTTTCTAATTTAAAATTTGTTCAAAATCAATGAAAAGGGTTTTTTTTTGTATAAATCAAGATTTGAGGGGTTTATTTCCGAATATGAAGATTAGAGGGGTTTATTTTCGAATAGAAAAGATTAGAGGGGTTTATATCCGATTTTTCTTTTTTTTTTGAAGGTTAGTGGGCGAGGGCCAACCAACAGATTTATTAATAAAAAAATTAAAAGTTTAAAAAATTACAAGCTAATTACAAAAAAGACAAAAAAGAAAAGAAAGAAGTACAGATGTCCGAAAGACATCAAAAAGAACTATCCTAACTAATACAGCAATATAAAATCAGCGCAGTGTCTTGATAAGATGAAAATATCACTGGCCAATTGTGCGGGCGTGGAGGAACATTCATTCATTCATTCTTATTTACGTTCTGACTTCTGATTCTGTCCCTCTCTCTCTCTCCTCCTCCAAGTCCCCATCACAGTCCGCACTCTGCAGTGTAGAGACTAGAGTCAGAGAGAAAGAGAGAGATGGCGGAGGATTTCAAGGGCCAACCTCGCCTGCCAAATTTCGCTGCTCCTTTACGCTACGACATCTTCCTCAAGCCCGACTTAACGGCGTGCCTCTTCTCCGGCACGGCGGCCATCACCCTCGATGTCCTCCTCCCCACCCAATTCCTCGTTCTCAACGCCGCCGATCTCAGCGTCGACACCGATTCCGTCACTCTCGTTACCACCAGTACCTGCTCCACCGCTGTCTCTCCTGTTTCCATCGAGGTGGTGGAGGAAGACGAGATACTGGTGTTGCAATTCGCTTCCCATCTCCCCTTGGGTCAATCCCTCCTTCGGATAGCCTTCTCTGGCACTCTCAACGATCAGATGAGAGGATTCTATCGGAGCAAGTATGAGTACCAGGGGGAGGTGAAAAACATGGCGGTGACGCAATTCGAGTCGGTTGATGCCCGACGCTGCTTCCCTTGCTGGGATGAACCTGCATTTAAGGTCATGCATCTCATCTCATCTCACTCACTCAGTCACTCTGATTACAAATTAACAAATCGAAAACATTAGTTGAATTGATCACTCTCTTGTCAGGCTAAATTTAAGATCACACTCGAGGTGCCTTCTGAGTTGGTGGCACTGTCAAACATGCCTGTCTCTCATGAAAAAATCAATGGGGATCTCAAAATTGTCTCCTATGACGAGTCCCCTCTCATGTCAACCTATCTCGTTGCCATGGTTATCGGCCATTTGGACTACATCCAGGGCCTCACAACTGATGGTAAGTTGGTAACACCTCTATCTGTCTTAAAAAAAAATAACATCACTTTCATTTTCTTTTAGGATTTAAATGTACCTGATCAAGTAATTCTGGTACCTGTTACTGGTTTTTAGGTGTACAAGTTCGGGTGTACACTCAAGTTGGCAAGACCGACCAAGGCAAGTTTGCCTTAGAAGTTGCTCTCAAGTCCTTGAATTTATATAAAGAGTAACAAATCCTCCTTTACCTTGTTTTGATTTATTTCTTTTACCAGATATTCTCATTCTATTTATTAATATCGATTCGTCAGCATGCACCTTGAGTAAAAAAATGTTTCAATATATTGGTGGCAGTTATTTTGCTGTACCATACCCACTTCCTAAGCTGGATATGGTTGCAATTCCTGATTTTGTTGGAGCTATGGAGAACTATGGTTTAGTTACTTATCAGGAAGCTGCATTGCTTTTTGACGAACAATTGTCCTCTGCCTATAACAGACAAGATGTACATAATCTTCTCTCTCTAGATAATTTATTCATGTTTTTCCTTTGTAGATAAGAGTAGTGCCAATTAACTTAGAATTATTGTGTGTGTATCTGAACAAAATATTTTTTTTAGGTAGCAATAACTATTGCACATGAGTTAGCACACCAATGGTTTGGAAACCTCGTGACAATGGAGTGGTGGACCCATTTGTGGCTAAACGAGGGTTTTGCCACTTGGGTATGCACTCTCTCTCCCTCCCCCCCACCCTATTCTTCCTCTATCCTGGCGGCGTACTCAATGTACGTGTTTTTAATGATGAATATTTGACGAACAGGTGAGCTACTTAGCAGTGGATGCAATATTCCCTGAATGGAACATATGGACTCAATTTCTTGATAAAACGTCATCTGGTATGATGTTAGATGCGCTCTCTGAATCCCATCCTATTGAGGTATCAAAACAAAAATTATTATCTGAAACATGATTCATATTTCTGTAAGCCCTTATGCTCAGTTGTCTATTCATCCTTATTCCTTAGGGATTTGAGTATTAATTTCTAACAAGTTTCAGCTACAGCACGCATTGTGACCCTTTTGCTAATGCTTTTCTATTTTTCAAATTCTGGTAATTTAGGTGGAGATAAAGCATGCAAATGAGGTGGATGCAATATTTGACTCAATAAGCTATGGCAAGGGAGCCTCTGTTATCCGCATGCTGCACAGCTACCTAGGAGCTGATTGCTTCCAGGTGAGACAAAAAATTGTTCTCGTCTTTGTATATTCTACTGAAGTATGACGATAATGAGTATTAAATATCACAAAAATCTTAGTTGTAGATGTCTTAAACTCTTAATTGACCATGTCAGATAGGTTCCTTTTCTATATACTACGGCTTCCTCTTATTCCTTTTTTGTCCTTGTAGAAAGCACTGGCTTCATATATAAAGAAATATGCATATGCAAATGCCAAAACGGAGGACCTGTGGGCTGTGCTGGAGGAGGAGTCTGGCGAACCTGTCAAGGACCTGATGAACTCTTGGACCAAACAACAAGGCTATCCTGTTATATCTGTGAAAATGAATTCCAACAAATTGCATGTTTTCCAGGTATATTTTTCCTCTCACATGCGCACAAACCCACCATGCATGCCAACAAAACATAAATGTCTGTTTGTACATATATGCTGATATATGCTATGATGTTATCGACTGAAATTTGATTAACATATTGGCCTGTTTGCCCTGAACAATGTTCCCCTTAAGCTAGCAAAGTTATGGACCATTTTTTTTTTCCAATTATAGGAACAATTTTTATCAGACGGGTCCTCTGCTTCTGGCACGTGGATTATACCTCTCACAATATGCTGTTCTTCGTATGAGAACTCCAAAAAGTTCATTCTTACATCCAAATCGGATCAGTTGGATGTAGATAATCTCATTTTACAAGTAGGGAAGCAAGAGACTTTTTGGATGAAGCTAAATACCAACCAGACTGGTTTCTATCGGGTGAAATATGATGATGAATTGGCAGCCGGACTAAAATATGCCATACAGGCTGATAAGCTATCTTTGATGGATAAGATTGGTAGTTTCTGCAACCCTTTCTTACTGTTGGACATCTTTTTCTTTTTAAATCTATATACTTCCATGTAAGTCTTAACTTCAAGATATTTGTTGAAGCAAACCTGTTTGAACTTAGTACAACTCAAATGCAGGCATAATAGATGATGCAAGTGCTCTCTGTGTAGCATGCAAAGGGTCATTGTCTTCGCTTCTTTCTCTGTTGGATGCTTACTCGATGGAGTCTGATTATACCGTACTTTCATGGGTCATATCAGTATGTATTGCTTATTTTATTACCTTTGGCCCTCTCTAAAATAGCATGTCCTTTGGTCACAACTGCTGATAACTTTTCTGAGTCTCTCTCTTGCTATATTTTGGGTTCTGTAGGTGAGTCTTAAGATCGCCAATGTGGTGGATGATGCCACTCCTGATTTATCTGATAAAATTAAGTTGTTCTTAATCAAACTTCTCAACTCTCCAGCAGAGTGAGTTTCTCTTCCATTTTTTTTTTTTATAAATTGTTGTTAGTTCTCATCCATTAGACTATTAGTATATCCCAGCCTTTCTGCTTGCTTCTGTGCTTGTGCATTCATATGCGGATATGTTACTTCTGAGTATGAAACAGGAAACTAGGTTGGGACGTGAAGGACGGAGAGAGCCACCTTGACACAATGCTCAGAGCTGAACTACTGATGGCACTTGTCAGACTAGGGAATACAATTACTGTGGATGAAGGAATAAGACGTTTTTACATTTTCTTAAATGACAGGAACTCATCTGTTTTACCACCTGATATCCGAAAGGTTCATCTCTTTAAATTCTTCTATATTTTCCTATTTTTCTGGTTTAATTGTATTTCCTCTTTTAATTTGCAAAAACACAATGAATAAATTATTTCGAGTTGTTTTGCAGGTTGCATATGTCGCAGTAATGCAAAAATGCACCACGTCTGATAAAATGGGTTACGAGTCCCTTCTGAAAATATATCGAGAGGCAGATCAGAGCCAGGAAAAAATGCGGATTCTAGGTTAGTCATATCTTGGGATGTGTTTCATATTTTGGGTGAATTAATTTCATAAGTTTTTGTTCTAAAAAGTATTGATTTTGAAACTTGTTAATTCATGTTTGTTTTAGGAAGCCTCGCTTCCAGCCCTGATAAGAGCATTGTCCTTGCTGCCTTGAATTTCCTATTAACTGATGAGGTTATCCTTCTTTTACCATAACTTTCAATCTCTCAAAATAATGTCTGGTCTATAATGTTGCTTCTATCGTAATCTTCTATCATAACTATTTGCTCGCTCAATGCAGATTTCTCCAATTTTCTCTAATTTTAGGTTAGAAACCGGGATGCTGTTTATGGGCTGAAGGTTAGCAATCAAGGGCGTGAAATTGGATGGGAATGGTTGAAGGTATTCTGTTTTCTTATTATTTCGCTGATATATGCATTTCACATGGTTTGAACAGCGACAATCCTTAGGTTATTTGGCATGACTCCAGGGTTTCATTTTGTTTCTCAAGCAGCAACCTATATTTGATAATGTCAGCAGTGAAACCCAAAAGCGTGCATACAGTGCATTTGGAAATACCTTTTTTTTTTTTTGACAAGAAACTCTTTTAAGCAATAGACTCTGATTTTGGTGCAGGAAAATTGGGAATATGTATCAAAGAGATGGGTGTCAACCCCATTAATTTCTGGCTTTGTCAAGTCTATCGTATCTCTGGTAATTAGCTCAGAACCCCTCTTTTCTTTTGTCAATTTACTCTTGTGCTATCCAACATTCACTAATTTTCTGTTTATGTTTGTTTACTTTTCATTGTAGTTTGCATCTTATGAGAAGAGTAAAGAAATTGAGGAGTTCTTCTCAAATCGATTGAAGCCAACTTTTGAAAGGGCATTGAAGCAGAGCCTGGAGAGTGTAAAGACCAAAGCGCACTGGATGGAAGGTGTCAGGAGCGATGAATCTCTTGCTGAGGTGGTATCCCATTTGGTTGACAAAGCATGAATTATGAATAAATGGACTGACTGTTAATGAACATTCTTAAAATGAGGGGAATTGGAAGTTCTGAAATATATTGTATTTAAGTCTGAACAATAAAACCTTTTGCTGATTGTAGGGCCTTAATAGAGGAAATTTTCTGCTATTTGTGAAAATGCCTAAATTATAGGGCCTCCACGTTATTGTTTGGAAACCCACAGTTGTGTCGTCCAAAGTATGGGAAATTTTGCCATGAACCAATTTTTTAATAGATCCTTCGATGAGAATAATCAACAATTGTGATTGATGAGACTCACCGTGCTTGGAAAATTGGTCCATGGAAGTATTTCCCAAATAAGGGAAGATGGAAGTAATTAAAAGTTGTATACACAAATCCTTGTCGAATAAATTGTGTAATATTTAAAAAATTAATTTTATATCAGATGCGAATTTCACGACGGCAGGCCATATTCACGGATAATAGTATAATAGTATGCAGCCGAATTAAAGTACGAAAGGAAAAATAAACTCCATTGACCATAATCCATAGCGCGATGTACGTTTCTATGACAATGAGTATTTTGCACTGTTTTCCTGAAATATAAAACGTGTATCTTTGGAAAGTTTTGGGTCATTTTGATTGGTTATGGAGTTTAAAAAGGTAGATTTAACAGTAAGTAAATAGATTATCTTAAAAAGGTAGATTTAACAGTAAGTAAATAGATTATCTTGTATTATGCGGCCGTACAGGCGTACAACAAAAAAATAGTGTCATTAATTTGTTTGGAGAAGTGCTCGCTTGGCAAGATATTAGGGAAAAGAAATTAAATGAAGAATCTAACAAGAGAGAGAAAGGCATTTCACTGCTATGCGGTTGGCTGATGAAGATGTGAAATTTTATGTGCAAGTTGTGCCGTTCAAAGTAGATCACAGAAAGTTCTTTGAAGCCAGGTCAGCCCTACGGAAGATGGACCATGAAATTTGTAAAGTCAGATTGACTGGCCTGGTTTCAAAGATTTTTCCTTATTTTCAAATTGTTGATGTCATAACTAGACCGTTCCCCCATTCAGTTTCAAACCTCGTTTTCGGATTTTTAGAAATCATTATTTTAGATGGTAAAGAATTTAGAACTCCATTGACCATTCTTGGATAGCCGTTCCATCAATGTTTATTTATATACTAAGATAAGATTGGTTTCATCTCTGAAAGACACAAGTTAAATCAACTTAATGACAAGTTCAACACCCAAGCCATCAGGGCTTTGATGGAGGTAATAATTGGCCAACTGTTGGAGGGGATCAATCCTGTGATTCGCAGCTGGTACCGAGACCGGACAGGCATAGCGCAGAAATTGTGTCGTTTGGAGATGCTCGTTTGGAGATAAAAAATGAGAACTTGCGCAAATGGCAACAGATTTTCATGGATGCTGCAACACAAGGGGATGAAGTGTGCCGCAAGTTGCGAGATCAGGCCAACAGGAGCTCCTCCTCCTCATCAGGCATCTGTACCTTTTTTGAGAGATTGATTTCACAGAAGGAGGATGTGGAACAACTGAGCAGTACGATTGAATGGCTGGAACAGATCTCTGGTGAGGTCAAGGACTTCCTCAAAACACTAAAGTTCGAGCTGTCAGAGCTTGTGGAGCACAGAAGGAAACTGAAACGTGGTGCAGATAAGGAGATAAAAACCGATGGCAACAGTAACGCCTCTGTCTTTGATCAGGGGGCTTTATTTCCTGACTGGTTGGATACCTTTAGAGTACCAAAGAAAACTAAGGCTCAGTCCCGGCTTCAATCTTTGTCTGTTTCATCTTCAGAGAAAACTAAGGCTCAGTCCTGGCCTCAATATTCGTCTGTTTCATCTTCAGAGAAAACTAAGGCTCAGTCCTTCCAGCTTCAATCTTTGTCTGTTTCATCTTCAGAGAAAACTAAGGCTCAGTTCTGGTTCCAGGATCACTCTGAGTCTTGTTCAATTCCAAAGAAAACTAAGGCCCAGTCCCGGTACCAAGTTCCCCCTCATTTGTTTGATGAAAGCAAACCTGTGATGGGTGCTGGTACTGCTCATTTGAACAAGAATCCAGAGGAGTCGGCAAAGTTGACAAAGCTGACGGAGGATGAATATTCATCGGACTTAATATTAGGTGATGTGAAGAACTTAACATCAGGGCTTAGGATACTAGAGGAGGTCGCTGTGGTGGAGAATTTAGCAGATAGTTTACAAGATGTTATTTACATGACTGGGGCGAAATGTGAAGATGGCTTATGGCTCAGCCAATGGATTGCAAAGTTGAGGGAGGCCGTAGAAGAAGGAAATAGTGTTGCATCGGCAATTCAATCAAATATTATTTCTTGGGATGATAAAAAAATCACAGACGAGGTTGGTGTAATTGTGACTTATGATCGCCAGAGGTTGGAAAGCATGCTCAATGATTCGAAGGATCTTGTTAACCTTGCAGCGATAGAAAAAGTGGTCATCAGTGAGCTTACACCTGTTCCAAGTGATGCGCCTTAAAAGTGATCCTTTATTAATTGGTGCCTTGTTTCAATCGCATATCAATAGATGCATATATTTTGAATTTACCATTTTTTTTTTTTTTTGGTTTTGGTTTTGTTGATGCATATTATGCTTACTAATGCTATTAGATACTCATGTCTATTGGTTCTATACTTGTTTGAACCATTTTAATTTAGCATTTTTTTTTTGATCCTCGTAAATAGGAATAAGCCCCTTATTTCTTATTCCGGTGCCAAATCAAAAACCATAGGAATAAGAAATATGGGCCCTTATTCCTATACCAACAAAACCAAGATATAAGAATAAGGAATAGGGACAAGCACGAATTCCGAAATTCCTTATTCCACCCGTATCCAAACACACCCTTTGAAAATACTCTATTAATCGTTATAGACGTTAAGGAGAACTACAACAATTATAGTTAGGGTAGTCTCAGTTATAAGTAGCAGACTAGCAGGAATTAATTGCCTTTAATTGCCTCAAGTTGTTGGCTTTAGTTTCACATTTTACAAATGAATCCATAATAATAAAGAGAGATCTAGCGACAAAGCCTAACTACCCAAGATCTACTTTTCTGTCAATTTCATGATTACCAACCCCATTTGCACTCCATACTATACTACATATAGAAATATAGAAACATATTATACGAACCCTTAATTTGTTTGCTTTTTTTTTTTTTTTTCATTCGTATCTATGAGCCTATTTTATCTCTCTTACAGCTTGTTGTGAGAAGTACTTACGTGGAAATGACATTTTTTTTTCCCCAAGAAAAGAGAATTTTGTCATCCGACTTTTCGAAATTAAAGATGTAGAACTTGATTCTTGATTTTTTTTTTTTTTTTAGGCTAACATAATGGTATTACCACTAACTCACTAAATCACATGCAAAATGACATAAATTACAAAAATGAATTTTGTGAGACCTTGTTTAGTTTAAGGAACCTCTTTTTGTTGTCTTATCTGTTATATTTCTTTTTCTCTGTCGTTTTAGACCATTATTTTTTATACATATAACTGTATTCAGTTGTCTGTTCTTTTTATTTACAAAACGGAAACTAGAGAGAGCTTTACTTCACCTTCAAGTGAGAGCAATAGAAGGAACTTCCAGTTTGCATTTATAAGGAGTTTATATAAGTTTTCTTTTGAGCATCGGATTGCTAAATTATATGTTCTGTCTTCCTATTAGCAGTGATTTTTTCTAATATTATTAAAAATGAAAAAAAAAATTAATACTCCTATCTTTTTAACATATTGTTGCGATCTCTTGTAATAAGTTGCTGCGCATATTACAAGTGCGAGCTTAGAGCCGGCTTCAAATTTTTTTTTAAAGGTAGGGAGACGAGTTTTGCCTACAATTTCATTGAACAAAAATATTCTGTTACAAAATTAAACATAGAAAAATCAAAAGAAGCTTATGACTACACAATTAGGTCATTTACAAAGCGTGATGCGAGATGTTCAGAGAAAATATGACTAGTCTAATAAGCTTGTGTGGGCCCCGTATTTTTACAGCTGGATTGATGTCATATCTCCCTATTCCTCAAAAAGTCGTCACACTTTTTGTGCGTTTCTGATACAGAGACAGAGAGAGGTGTGACTAAAAAAAGATAGATTTGTTATACAACTCCAACATTGATTGGTTTTGCCTTCAGGATTAATTTCTTTTAAACAAGTCAATAACAGTGACTTTTCAATGTTAATTTAAAATATAAAATAAAATGTGAATTACATTTTTTTATAAATTCTCTATTTTTGGATATTTTATGAGTAATTTATTTTAAAAAATACAGCATCAATAATAAATTTTTATATTTGTTTGATGCATTGCTCAAATTAATTTCTTTTTATTGTATCAATGAGTTTGATCTTTGTAACCGTCTATCTTGATAGCTCAACTTACTTGTCCTATTGCCTACGGGCTTTTCTTTAAAAAAAAAAAGAAACTTACTTTGTCCTATTTTAAGTACTTCATGAAAACGGAAATAAAATGAGATGAAATCTAATAAAGTTTGTCCTTTTCTTTTTTTTTTTTTTAGTAAAAACCTGGTCAAGCCCAGTGTCTTTGTTGATAAAATGAAACATTATGTACAAGGGAGAAGCCTGAGAAAGGTTGCAAAGTCGAAACCTAAGCAACAGTAAAATAAAAGAGTAGACAAAATTAATACAAACGCACAAACAAATAAAAACAACATCCAAGAGCAGCAAGTCAATTAATCGAAGGGAGGGAGTCTAGGGTGGAGACTGGAGCCATAACAGAAGATGCATACTATTTGGGAAAAAAATATATCAAACTCAAAAATAGAAATTGGGAACATATTTTTTATAAGACTAGGCAACAGCTGCTGCCAAGTTGCATCCAATAGGCCTGCAAAGTACGACATTGGATGGATAAATCTTGTCTTCTACTGCTCTAGATAACTGGGGACCACTCTGATTTGATGTACTTTTTTGAATATTTTCGTATACTGATCTCATGTATCGTGGAAAGGAGTACATATTAGTATATTATTAGTTCATGAAATGTATTATGAGTCCTGATCGTGTACCCCATTTTGGCTCCATGTGCGTTCGTACGATTACTATGGTCCTTGATTTTTGGCAAAATTGATATAACCCCTCAAAACTTCTCTATCTGGAAATAACTCTGAAATTTTCAAAAATGGATACAACCCCTCTTATCTTGTTAATCATGGTTATAAACCCTTCTAATTATTCTTAACAGTATTTTAACTAAAAATTTATTTTTTAATTTTTTGACCGAAATGCCCCTTACTCTTTCTTTATCAGCTGCTGGATTGGTTCTTTTTTCATTCTTATTTAGTTATTGTGTGTTCTAAGGAAAAGATAAACTTCATGCTGCCCCCAAACATTTAGTTTAAGATCGGTGGTAGCTTAGTGATATTTAGTTTAAGATCGGTGGTAGTAAACATTTAGTTTAAGATCCCTCTGACCCACTTACTTCCTCCGCCCACGCATCGACCTCGGCTTCTATGTAGTTTCTTTTTTTCTTTAGTTCTTTTGTGTGTTTTAATTGGAAATTTTTTTTTTTTGAATAAAAACAAGAGTCGAAGCCTCTCAGACCTTTCTATTAAAATTAAAGTTTGTACATTTTTAGCTAGCAGCTAAAATAAAAGAAGAAAAACCAAAACTAATACTAGTACCCAAACACAAAATCATAGCCCCAAAATGAATGGCTCAAAACCCTGAGAACAAGTCTGAAATTTGAATTAGACGAACAAAAAAAAAAAGAGCAAGCAAAAAGAGGAAAAGGACAACCAAATCTGTTTTCATATACTTAAGTTTCCTCATCCATTATAAACAAAGATCCCGTTTGTTTGTGACTTAAAGGGTGCATAACTTAAGTTATGCATCCTTAAGTCACCAAACATCCGTTACGTAAGACGCCTTAATTTTTTTTCCAACAATACCCCTTAGAAATAATTAATAATAATTAATAATTTTTTAATAATTAAAAAATATTTAATAATATTTAATAAGTACCAATAATTATTAAAAAATAATATTTAATAATATAATTATTATAATTAATAATTAAATAATAATTATTAATAATACTTAACAAGTAATATTAATTATTCATAATAACGATTTAACAATAATAATAATAATTAATTAAAAATAATTAATCAATAATAATTTTTTATTATTAAATAATTAATAATATTTATAATATTTAATTAAAAGTAATTATTAATATTTCATAAAAACAAAAATGATTTATTATTTCCATATATAATTAATTTTTATATTAATTAATAATTAACAATAATTAGTAATTAATAATATTTAATAATTAGCAAATAATTAATAATAACTAATAAATAATAATATTTAATAAGTAACAATAATTATTAAAAAAATCAAAATTAATAATAAAGATTAATTATGAATAAGATCATAATTAAACAATAATTAATAATATTTAACAAGTAATATTAATTATTAATTAAAAATAATTAATCAATAATAATTTTGTATTGTTAAATAATTAATATTGTTTATAATATTTAATAAAAAGTGATTATTATATTTCATAATAATAAAAATAATTTATCATTATCATTAATAATTAATTTTTATAATAATTAATAATTAACAATATTAGGTCACAACGTCTAATTAATACATAATACTAATTCAAATTAAATAATTCAAAGTTAAGAGCATTTTAGTCTTTTGACATTAATATATGCATGCATTAAGTTACTTATCCTTACTACACAACCAAACATCTATTACATAACAACACTTAAACACTTAGCCCCCAAATGATTTGCATAATTGCATATAGAAAGATGGTCTTGGTACTTGATGGCATTGCAGGTAAATTGTTGGATCTATTTCCTGAGAGAAAATAGGCCAACCTCTTTAAACAAATGATGGCTTTGAACTTGGAGGGGAGAGAGAAAAGGGCATTTCAGTCACAAAATAATGAAAATATTTTTATATTTAAAATACTATTAAAAATAATAAGATGAGTTTATATCCATGGTTAACAAGATTAAAGGGGGTTATATCCAATTTTGAATAACTCAGGGGTTACATCCGGATAGAGAAGTTTTGAGGGGTTATATCCAATTTTGTTTTGATTTTTATCCTCTTCTATTTGAACTTTTTTCAATTGATTTTTTTTTTTTCCACCAAATAAGAAAATGTTCCATCAAATATTTCGATTCTCCCATATTTTCCCATTTGATTACGTAAACTAGATTAAGATTAGTTTAAGAACAAAAAATGAATCCTCTACATAATATATCGTAGGCCAATTAATTTATCCCGTTAAATATTACTTTATGAGTTAATTATGACAAAAACAGCTTTTACCCATCTACATTCTGCAGTGTAGCAGTTACTTACTAACCTGCTAACTCTTTTGTCTTGGTTAGCTCTCGGCTTCGGATATCCTAAAAAACAAGAAAAGATTCCATGTTCGAATAGAAAAAGAAATGTGAAGAGAAAGGAACTGATCTTAGGTTTTTTTTTTTCTTCCATCCTGCTGTGGACCTGTGGTGCTCCTCTTGCCCAAATTTTTTTTGGATAAAAATTTTGTACAAAAGAAAAACTTGTCGATTTTGATAATTAAAATAATAATAACAATGAGGATGCTAATTATTATTGTAATTAATATAATTATCCTTCATTTTAAAAAAATTATTATGAAAATGTAATAATATTTAAATATAATTTAGTTTAAAAAATAAAATAAATTTTTATTCATTCACTCCATTTCTAACTTTTTCATACTTCACCAAACATAATCTCTAACCCCAGAATAGTGCTAACCTTTCTCTAATCTCTAACTCCACTAATCTCCACCAATCACTAGCTAACTCAAAAAATACAAACTTCAACAACTAACTTCACTAATCTAACAGTTACAAGCTTTTTAAGTAGTTATTATTAAAGTAAAATTATTTTTTCAATATACGAAATTATCTATTTAGAGAAAAGTCCAAATTATTTCATGGGAGACCTTTAGATAATAATAAAAAACAATAATGTTCCTTCTTGAAGTTTAAATGCATACATATAGATGTTGCGATAGTATCATCACCCTTTCAAAATTCAAATGCGCCGCCTCAAATTTGGGTTTCCGTTTTCCATTTAAATTTGCTAGGCTGTATTTTTTTTTTCTTGAAAAAATTAAACACTTGTGAGGAGTGGAACTGTGGAACAGTGGAAGTGTGGAACTCACGTTCGCCGATGTCTCTGGACTGAATATAATATAATAAATAAAATGGAGGTGCAGTTCGTGATATAATTATAAAACACACTATGGTCATGGTAGTGTGGGCCGTGTGGCTTATTTTATCATCTGGGTGATTTGACCTTATCAACTATGGAACGTTCACATGGACCCAGGTGTATTTTATAGCCCATTAAACCAGAATTCAGTACTAAGTTTCTGCACCCAACTCGGTCTCAGCCACATTGGATTTGCTCATTTTCACGACTAATAAATAATAATAAAGTCCCCGTATTATTATATAAAGAAAATTTATTTAGTTGATAGTGAAACAAAGAATTTTTTTTAGACTAGCAAAAATGCCTCAATATGCGGGCAAATAAAAAAAATAAAATTTTGATATTATTTTTGTTTTATATAAAACTTTACATGTTATTAGATAATAAAGATAAGGTAAAATCAATAATTTAGTCTTTTCTTTTAAATAAATAGCTAATTTGGTAGTAATTTAATTTTTTCTATAAAAAGTCTGACCTTAATCTAGACCACTGATCAAATCAAATTACACAAATCAATGGTCCATAATTGATATAAGAATTGTTTAACACCCTTTTATATGACATGTTTACTCCTTTTATATGAATTGTTTACACCCTTCGTATGCGTGCATTTATAAGTAGTAGAGATTTAGGACTCGTATTTATTATATCTTCAATTTTTCATTACTACCAAAGTTTTAAATAATTTTGTGAAGAGTAGTATAATAACTGATATAGAAATATATATAAAGAGAAATTTTAAAATCAAAGCGATATGGGCCGAGGATCCTTGCATTCCAAATTTATATATTAAAATTTTTTTTTTACTATTTTTTCGAAAATTCTCGATCTAATTAGTTCTAAACGCTCCAATAATTTTTTTTTTAAAAAAATCTATACAAACAGTTACAAAACTAAAAAAAAAAAAAAAATTTGGTCGGTAAGAAAAATTCAATATAAAAAAACACATTGAGAGGGTTTAATCGGTCCTTTGAAATTTCGAATTCGAAATCTAATTGAGTTTGACATATTAATGCGTCAAATGCTTTGACCTTGACGCTTTGACCGTAGCCAAACACACATATTAAACATAAAAATTGAAAAGAACGATATAGATATATATACTCAGAAATAAAAACCTATTGTTATTAATAGATTTGTTCAAAATCTTAGTGTAATGGAACTCTATTGATCAACATCTTATTCGTTTTGATGGCCCTTGACAGGTCTTCTTAAAAAAAAATGATAATTATAAGAAACGTGATCTTTCATTTTTTTTTTATAGTAAACCTCTTTATAAAATATTTTTAGATTCGTTTCAGAGTGATCCCTCTTAGAAATTTAATGAATCTAAAAAGACCCGGTATATGGCACGTATTGTGTTGGTATGTGCTGGTTTTGGACTGATTCTTTTTTTTTTTTGGAATTTAAAACAAATTAGAAAAAGAAAAAAATATATATTTGAGACAAATATATAAATTTATAGTATATTATTGTAGCAAAATATTTTTTTGTAATTTTTTGTTATATAAAATGGGCATTTATTATATTTTAATTTCTTATAGTAGTTCATATAGCAGTTTGTACATAAGAGCACACTCATTTATGGGTGCAACTGGGTACATTATAAGTATTAAAATATAAAAGAAAAATGAAAAACATGTGCAAATCCGCAAATGGCGTGTAGGTACATCAAAACATGGTTCACCGATTATTATCCGACTCGTGAATCATGCTCAGAACAACAGAACATGACGCAATTTTAAAATAACGTTCTCAAAATAATATAAGAGGGATCCTTCTTGATGGAGAAAAGCAGAGGAAGAGCGGAGAGAGAGAGAGAGAAAGAGAGATGGGTTTGATAATCTTTGTCAGTGTACTTCTGTGTGTGTTAGCGAGTGCTCCTACCTCCAATGGTTGGGGTCCTGAGGGCCATTACATGGTTTGCAAAATTGCTGAGGTACTACAAAAGTTTCTTTTATTTTGAGGTGCTTTAATAAATCTTGTGCCCTGTGAAAACCAAGTGCATATTTTTAAGGGGCTTAATGCTAGACGTAAAACATTATATATATAGAGCTTTTTAGTACTTTCATAAGTAATTTGATGTTTGTCACCCTTCTTTCTCATATCACCGGGCACTTGCCTTTCTATAGATCTTGAAGCAGTGTACATAAATAAACAAAATGTCTCATATGAAATTGAAGATACAATAATCATTGACAATTGAGAGATTTATATAACAATTAATGTACATTTTTTTTTTTCTTTTGTTCTTGTAAAATAACGCAGACCTATCTTACGAGTAATGCAAGAAAAGCTGTGGGTGACTTGCTACCAAAGGATGCAATAGACCTCGCTTCCGTCTGCTCATGGCCTGATGAAATTCGAAAACAACAAAAGTGGTCAACGATGCTTCATTTTGTAAATACTCCCGGTGTTTGCAATTTCGACTATAATAGTAAGATAATTTTTCAGTGATTAAAACAACCAAGTTATTTTCATTCGCGTTTTTTTGGGCTCACAATTTCAAAAAAAATTATGGAGAACGCTCTATTACCAAATTTGTTAACAATAAACATTGCATAATCAGTTCATCACAACTTTGTTCTTTACAGTGCTGGAGCTAGACATTATCTATCAGGAAAACAAATTAGTTATTTATATTTAATTAGAAACACAAATTATATAATTTTTCTAAAAAGAAAGGAAAATACAAAAAAAAAAAAGCATTTTTTGGACCATAGGGGACAATTCTCTCTTCAGTCCCCATGTGGTCCCGCCACTGTTCTTTACCACCATGGGTTGAAATACCAGAGCTTGTTACTGTTTCATTATGAAACCCTAATTAAAAATTGATATTTCCTTTTATTTCTCAATTTTGGTGAATGTTGGTAAAGTGGGGAAAAAAAGGATAAATAAAAGAAAATGTTTACGAGGGGAATAAATTGGAAGGTAGAAGTAGGGGTGCCAATGGTGTGCCGTTTCTCATGTTTTTCGTTCCATTCTCGAACGGAACTTTTTCAAAAACAGAATGGAAACGAAACTCCGTTTTATGAGAAATTACAATGGGTAATAGACGTGAAACTGAAAGGGAACGAAATTAAGATGGTTTGATGTAAACCTTCATAGGGTAAAGACCATCTCTTTGCTTATTATTCATATAACAAAATAGTCAATGATGATTTGTTTATTTATTTATTTTGGGTACAAATTAGGGGATTGCCATTACAATGGAATAAAAGATTTCTGTGTGGTAGCAGCAATCAAGAACTACACCGAGCAACTGGAAACATACCAACACTCACCAACGTGTAAGATTGTGATCATCAATGCCAATTATTATTTTTTTACTGTGTAATTTTTTTTTAATGGATTAAGTCATCTTGAAAAACGCAACTTTTCATGCCGGACAAAATTTTTTCACCATGATTGTCCAAATACAGGAAGCAATTGCGATCAGACGAACAGATTACAAAAAATTCCAATCTGTTGTTTAATAAGATAGATAAATTATACAAATAGATAAATATGAAATATGAAATCTTTGTCGGCGTGGTACTTTGCCACCTGGCCCTAAAAAAAAAAAAGAAATATGAAATCATACAAAGAACATAAGTCCGTAATATATATTAGAAAGTAGCTACAAAGGACCTGACTAAATGCCGCTACATGCATAATAATGAATTTTGTATATTTTGTTCTCCCAATATAATACAATATTGTTTCTTTTCAGATAATTTAACAGAGGCTTTGATGTTCCTTGCCCATTTCGTTGGAGACATCCATCAACCTCTTCATTGTGGTTTTGCGGCTGATTACGGTGGTAACACCATACCAGTGAATTGGTATGATGTAAAGACCAACCTTCACAGGGTAAAGCATACTTTGTATTTTGAACATGGTTTGTTCCTTCTAATTTTCATTTGTAAATTCACTTGGAGCTCACTTATGTTGATTATTAATTCATTAAGGTATGGGATGACAATATGATACTAAAGAGGATGAATGATTCTTTCTATGGTGACCTGATTACAATGGCAAAGGAACTAAAGATGGAAATTGATTCACGGGCAAGTGTTTTTATCATTACTGATATGTTTCAATATCTTGTTAAAAAACTCAAATTATATCTTTTATTTATAAATCTTATTTTTTTACTATATGTTTTTCTTTCTGCAGGACTCTTATGCTGAAAAAGTAAACAAATGGAAGGCGTGTGGAAATGACGCATTTAGTTGTGCTAAAAAGTAAGATATTCAGTTTGATAAAAGAAAAAAATAAGGAATTTAATATTGATTTTTTTTTTTTTTTAAAAATGTGGCATTTGCAAAATGTATTATCAGGTTTGCTTCAGAGAGCATTGAGCTGGCATGCGAATTTGCTTACAAGGATGTGCAGCCAGATTGTACTTTAGGGGGTAAGATTTTTCTTTCAGAAAGCTTATTTTAATTCTTAAGGTCGTTGTACAAGTTCGCTTAGAGTCGGTATAGAGCAATGTTCTTATCAAACCATTTCCGCTATGGGGTATAGTAATTTTACTTTTATTTTGGACGTATTAGTAAATTAGGCAACGTGGTGCTCCTATATAAATCCTGCATCTCATACATCAAAATTAAACCGAATTCCAGATAAGTTCATATATCAATTAACGATCCTTTTACTCAATAAATCTGACAATGATGACACTTGGTAAGTTATCACCATTGGTGATATAAAAGTAAATGATATCTTTTTTCCTAATTGCAGATAAATATTTCACCTCCCGAATTACTCAATAATTCTGGCAATGATAACACCTGGTAACTTATCACGATTGGTGAAATAAAAGTAAATGACATCTTTTTCCCTAATTGCAGATAAATATTTCACCTCCCGAATTTCGACTGTAGAAGAGAGGATTATGCAAGCAGCTGTCAGACTAGCTTCACTGCTCAACAAAAATATTCAGCAATATTCAAGAAGGCAGCTCGCCAAAAATCAGCCAGGTTTTGAGAAGCATGTCAGAGTCTGTTGATAATTGATCAGCGGTCATGGACTTTAAGAGAGACATCGTTGTTGAAGATTTGCTATTGAAAAATTTTTGTAACTAAGAGGGACATGTATGCATCATTTATCTTTTCCTATAAGTTTCAAGAGTAATTATTTTGCCATAATTTCTTCTCTACTGAAGTTGAAAAAAAGAAGGGTATGTTTGGTTGAAGGTGAAGTTTGTGAAGGTAGAGGTCGAAGTTAGTACTTTTGAAGTTAATGAAGTTAGAGACTGTGGAAAGTTAGTGCTAACTTGAGGTTAGAAAATGTTGTTTGGTATAGTATGTTGAGGTTAGAGAAGGAAAAAAATAATAAAATATTAATTTACATGTTTTTCTCAAGTTATAACAAATTAAATCTATTATAACAAAAATATTATATTGATTATTATTTTATTATTATAATTATTTTACCATTAATATTATGATTACCAAATTATAATAATAAAGATAATTATTATTATGTATTTTTATATTTACAATTATCATTAGTTATTCTATTAATTTATTATTGTATTTTATTATTATAATTTTAATAATAATAAATGTTATAATTAGTAATAATTAATACTATAATAATTTTAAAAGTAAAAATAGCAGCAAGAATAATGGTTATTACTAATTAATATTGTAATTACTACACAAGTAATAATAATTATTATGATTAATTAATATTATTACTATAATTAATAAGTATAATTAATTATTTTAATGATTTTTTAAAGTTCGTCATGACAACAAACTTCTCTAACTCAACATTTTGTCAAGTTAGAGAAGTAGAAAGAAGTTAGTGCTAACTACTAACTTCAAATATGTTTGGTTGCATGAGGTTTGAAAGTTAGAGCTCTAACTTGCCTGAACCAAACATAGCCGAAAGGAATTGTTAAAATTCATAGGAAATGAGAATGAGATAGTTGTCAAAATATAGGGGGCAAACACAATTTGTTTCAACTTTTTGGTCGTTTCGTTTCATCCATTCGAAACGGTTAACCAAGTGTTTTTCTGTTTCGTTTAATGAACGAAACAACTAATTTCGTTTTGTTTTATTTCATTTAACCATTTTTATGTCATTTTTTATGTATTTTTTTAAATATTTATGAACAAATTTTGATGAATTGTCAAAGCAGCAAATTGAACACAGGTAAACGTTTTGATTGTTTGAAATAGAAAAATATGTATAAAAATTAATTGTCATTTAATTGATCGTTTTGATCATCTTTTGAAACAAAAAAGTTAACGCAAATAAATTTTTATTTTGTGTCATAAACAAAACGGTTAACGAAACTACTTTATTTTATGATCGTTTTCAACGTTATGCATCCGTATCTACAGCCCACTTGTGACCGGTTTTAACGTTATGCAACCCTATCTACAACCCACTTGGAGATGAATTCAGATCATTTGTCGCGCGACACAGAGTGTAGCGCGACTGTGGGCCGTCTGATCTGAATTGATCTGTGTCGCGCGACTGTGGGCCGTCTGATCTGAATTGAATAGATATGAGAGTCCCGTGCATGTAACTAGATTGATAGACCCGCAAAAAATTGAACCGTCCAATCAAAATTGAACAGCTTATGGGATGCGCTGTACGCGTGTTGCGCGACACCAGATCAGGGTCCTCGGAGATTCGTCCCCTCCCTCTGCAGTAGTCCAGTCCGCGATGATCTCCGAGTCCGACATTCATCCGCCCCTCGTATTGTATATAGTAATATAATAATAATAAAATTAAACCGCACTAATATCCCTTACTATTAGTCAATTTCGTTGCGTGTGCGTGCGCGTAACTGCCGTAACTCCCTCCTTTATTCATTTTTTTAATTATTTTAATAACATTCATTCATTCTCGTTCTGATTCTGTTTGTTTGTCGCACTCGCATTTCCTTATTTGGGTTCGCAACTCCCAAATCCCAAGTCGAAATTAAGAACACATCGCAGCGCAGTGTAGAGATTCACAAAGAGAAGAGAAGGAGAGACATGGCGGACCAGTTCAAGGGCCAACCTCGCCTGCCCGATTTCGCGGCTCCTCGGCGCTACGACATCTTCCTCAAGCCCGACTTATCGGCGTGTCTCTTCTCCGGCACTGCGGCGATCACCGTCGACGTCCTCCTTCCCACTCAATTCCTCGTTCTCAACGCCGCCGATCTCAGCGTCGACATCTCTTCCGTTTCTCTCACCACCAGTGCCAGCTCTATCGCTCCGGTTTCGATCGAGGTGGTCGAGGAAGATGAGATCCTGGTGTTGCAATTCGCTTCCGAGCTCCCCTTGGGCGAATCCCTCCTTCGGATCGCCTTCTCTGGCACTCTCAACGATCAGATGAGAGGATTCTATCGGAGCAAGTATGAGTACCAGGGGGAGGTGAAAAACATGGCTGTCACGCAATTCGAGTCAGTTGATGCCCGACGCTGCTTCCCTTGCTGGGATGAACCTGCATTTAAGGTCATTCATCTCATCTCACTTACTCAAATTAGAAATTAATAAATAAAAAAACCTTAGGTGAATTGATCACTCTCTTGTCAGGCTAAATTTAAGATCACACTCGAGGTGCCTTCTGAGTTGGTGGCACTGTCAAACATGCCTGTCTCTCATGAAAAAATCAATGGGGATCTCAAAATTGTCTCCTATGACGAGTCCCCTCTCATGTCAACCTATCTGGTTGCCATGGTTATCGGCCATTTGGATTACATCCAGGGCCTCACAACTGATGGTAAGTTGGATTATGTTTCATTTTTCTGTAAGATTTAAATGAACCTGATCAAGCAATCCTGGTACCTGTTACTGGTTTAGGTGTGCAAGTCCGGGTGTACACTCAAGTTGGCAAGACTGAACAAGGCAAGTTTGCCTTGGATGTCGCTCTCAAGTCCTTGAATTTATATAAAGAGTAACAAATCCTCCTTTACCTTGTTTTGATTTATTCTTTTACCAGATACTCTCATTATACTTTATTAAATATTGATTCATCAGCATGCACCTTGAGTAAAAAAAAATGTTTCAATATATCCGTGACAGTTATTTTGCTGTACCGTACCCACTTCCTAAGCTGGATATGGTTGCGATTCCTGATTTTGCTGCTGGAGCTATGGAGAACTATGGTTTAATTACTTATCGGGAAGTTGCATTGCTTTTTGACGAACAATTGTCCTCTGCCTATAACAGACAAGATGTACATAATCTTCTCTCTCTAGATAATTTATTCATGTTTTTCCTTTGTAGAGAAGAGTAGTGCCAATCAACTTTGAATTATTGTGTGTGTCTCTGAACAAAATATATTTTTTAGGTGGCAATAACTGTCGCACATGAGTTAGCACACCAATGGTTTGGAAACCTCGTGACAATGGAGTGGTGGACCCATTTGTGGCTAAATGAGGGTTTTGCCTCTTGGGTATGCTTTCTCTCTCCCTCCTCCCCCACCCTATTCTTCCTCTATCCTGGTGGCATACTCAATGTGTGTGTTTTTAATGATGAATATTTGACGAACAGGTGAGCTACTTAGCAGTGGATGCAGTATTCCCTGAATGGAACATATGGACTCAATTTCTTGATGAGACGTCATCTGGTATGATGTTAGATGCGCTCTCTGAATCCCATCCTATTGAGGTATCAAAACAAAAATTATTATCTGAAACATGATTCATACTTCTGTAAGCCCTTATGCGCAGTTGTCTATTCATCTTTATTCATCCTTATTCCTTAGGGATCGAATATTAATTTCTAACAAGCTTTAGCTACAGCGCGACTTTTGACCCTTTTGTCTAATGCTTTTCTATTTTTCAAATTCTGGTAATTTAGGTGGAGATAAATCATGCAAATGAGGTGGATGCAATATTTGACTCAATAAGCTATGACAAGGGAGCCTCTGTTATCCGCATGCTGCACAGCTACCTAGGAGCTGATTGCTTCCAGGTGAGACAAAAATTGTTCTTGTCTGTGTATATTCTGTACTCCAGGACTGAAGTATGATGATAATGAGTATTAAATATCACATAAGGTCTTAGTTGCTGATGTATTAAACTCTTAATTGACCATGTCAGATAGGTTCCTTTTCTATATACTGCAGCCTTCTCTTATATTTTTTTTTTCTTCTTTTGTTGTCCTTGTAGAAAGCACTGGCTTCATATATAAAGAAATATGCATATGCAAATGCCAAAACGGAGGACCTCTGGGCTGTGCTGGAGGAGGAGTCTGGCGAACCTGTCAAGGACCTGATGAACTCTTGGACCAAACAACAAGGCTATCCTGTTATATCTGTGAAAATGAATTCCAACAAATTGCATGTTTTCCAGGTCTATTTTCCCTCTCACATGCGCACAAACCCACCCATGCATGCCAACAAAACATAAGTGTCTGTTTGCACATATATGCTTATATATGCTATGATTTTATCCACTGAAATTTTAGCCTATTAACATATCGGCCTGTTTGCCCTGAATAATGTTCCCCTTAAACTAGCATAAGTTATGGACCTTTTTTTTTTCAATTATAGGAACAATTTTTATCAGACGGTTCCTCTGCTTCTGGCACATGGATTATACCTCTCACAATATGCTGCTCTTCGTATGAGAACTCCAGAAAGTTCATTCTTACATCCAAATCAGATCAGTTGGATGTAGATGATCTCATTTTACAAGTAGGGAAGCAAGAGACTTTTTGGGTGAAGCTAAATACCAACCAGACTGGTTTCTATCGAGTGAAATATGATGATGAATTGGCAGCCGGACTAAAATATGCTATACAAGCTGATAAGCTATCTTTGATGGATAAGATTGGTAGTTTCTGCAACCCTTTCTTACTGTTGGACATCTTTATCTTTTTAAATCTATATACTTCCATGTAAGTCTTAACTTCAAGATATTTGTTGAAGCAAACCTGTTTGAACCTAGTACAACTCAAATGCAGGCATAATAGATGATGCAAGTGCTCTCTGTGTAGCATGCAAAGGGTCATTGTCTTCGCTTCTCTCTCTGTTGGATGCCTACTCGATGGAGTCTGATTATACCGTACTTTCACGGGTTATATCAGTATGTATTGCTTCCTTTATTACCTTTGGCCCTAATAGCATGTCCTTTGCTCACAACTGCTGGTGACTTTTCTCAGTCTCTCTCTTGCTATATTTTGGGTTCTGTAGGTGAGTCTTAAGATCGCCAATGTGGTGGATGATGCCACTCCTGATTTATCTGATAAAATTAAGTTGTTCTTAATCAAACTTCTCAACTCTCCAGCAGAGTGAGTTTTTCTTCCATCATTTTTTTTTTTTTTTTTTTCTATAAAATGTTTTTAGTTCTCATCCATTAGACTATTAGTATATTCCAGTCTTTCTGCTTGTTTCTGTGCTTGTGCATTTATATGTGGATATGTTGCTTCTGAATATAAAATAGGAAACTAGGTTGGGACGTGAAGGAAGGAGAGAGCCACCTTGACACAATGCTCAGAGCTGGACTACTGATGGCACTTGTCAGACTTGGGAACACAAGTACTGTGGATGAAGGAATAAGACGCTTTTACATCTTCTTAAATGACAGGAACTCATCTGTTTTACCACCTGATATCCGAAAGGTTAATCTCTTTGAATTACTTCTATATTTTTCCTTTTTTTTTGGTTTAATTGTATTTTTCTCTTTGAATTTTCAAAAACACAATGATAAATTATTTGAATTGTCTTGTAGGCTGCCTATGTCGCAGTAATGCAAAAATGCACAGCATCTGATAAATTGGGGTATGAGTCTCTTCTGAAAATATATCGAGAGGCTGATCAGAGCCAGGAAAAAATGCGGGTTCTAGGTCAGTCATCTCTTGGGTTGTATTCTATATTTTAGGTGAATTAAATTCATATGATTTGTTCTAAAAAGTATTGATTTGGAAACTTGTATGCTCTTGTTTGTTATAGGGAGTCTGGCTTCCAGCCCTGATAAGAGCATTGTCGTTGATGCCTTGAACTTCCTATTGACGGATGAGGTTATCCTTCTTTTGTCATAACTTTCAACCTTTGAATATATCTAGTCTTCCATTGCAATCTTCTATTATAACTATGTTGCTGGCTCATGTAGATTTCTCCAATTTTCTCTAATTTTAGGTTAGAAATCAGGATGCTGTTTATGGGCTGAATGTTAGCAATCAAGGGCGCGAAACTGCATGGGAATGGTTTAAGGTATTATGTTTTCTTATTATTTTACTGATACTTGCATTTCACATGGCTTCAACAGCAGCAATTCTTAGGTTATATGGCATGACTCTGAAGGTTCATTTGTTTTTTCAAGCGGCCACGGCTATATTTGATAGTGTCAGCACTGAAACCTAAAAGCATGCATCAGTGAACAGTTGGAAATGTCATGCTTATTTTCTGACAAGAAACTCTTTTAAGCAATAGATTCTGATTTTGGTGCAGGAAAATTGGGAATATATATCAAAGACATGGGTGTCAACCCCATTACTTTCTGGCTTTGTCAAGTCTATTGTATCTCTGGTAATTATCTGCAGAACCCCTCTTTTCTTTTGTCATTTTACTCTTGTGCATCCAACATTCAGTGGTTTTGTTTATATTTGTTTACTTTTCATTGTAGTTCGCATCTTATGAGAAGAGTAAAGAAATTGAGGAGTTTTTCGCAAATCGGGTCAAGCCAACGTTTGAAAGGGCACTGAAGCAGAGCTTGGAGAGGGTAAATACCAAAGCGCACTGGATCGAAGGTGTCAGGAGCGATGAATCTCTTGCTGAGGTTGTATCTCGTTTGGTTGACAAAGCATGAATTGTGAGGAAAGGGAGTGAAAGTTAATGAAGATACCTAAAAGTGAGGAGAATAGGAAAGCAAAAACTAATAGTTGAATGATTATGTATTCTGCTGTTTGGCTGAGTATTTTTGTTGGTTGTTTGGGCCTTAGCCGGTCGCTACCTCCTAATTTGCTCTCCCATATAGGAATGATAACATCCCATAATTTTTCCATCGTGTATTCGTGTGCCATCCCAGAGCGCTCCTCTCCCTCAATTCCCCGCTCTTCCTCTCCCACCCACGCTTGTATATATAGTTAATTGGGGGCTGCGTTTTTGCTTCGCCTGTGCTTGATCCTCTTTGTCTGCTGCATGTTCTCTCATTCTCTTCATCTTGTGATCCCTTCTGTGTGTTGGTCCAGTGGTTCTTGACCTGAAAGCCTATTTAAAAGTCAAATTTGAGCGGTACAGTACAAATTATAACTAACTATATAAATTTGCGGAGGTGTGCCGCAGGCGTGGGTTACTGTGAGCACAGTAACTCGTACGATCTTCTGTGGCCACTCGTTGGATTTTTTATGGTGCATAATTTTTTGGTCTGGATTTTTTGTGCCAGCTTTCGTATAATATTTCAATAGTATTCTCAATTTTTATGACATTTTTATATAGTGTTGTGAATTTCGTAAAAAAAAATTATATGCATAATGTTCGCTCTATAGTTATCGATCTTGACCACACGTTCGCTCATTTCATTAAGAAACTATTTAATAACATATTCGTATAGGAATGAATCGTGCAACGTGCAAGATTAGTATTAGTTTTAATAATTGCAACGTTGGCAAGCTATAAAGAACCATAAAAAGTATAAATTAACCATAATAATATAATACAAAGTACAAACATAGTGAAATTGAGACAGATCGGCACAACGTTTGAAAGGGAATTGAAGCAGAGCCTGGAGAAGGTAAAAGAGCAAAGCAAAGCATGAATTTCTTGCTGAGGTGGTATCCCAATTGGCAGACAAAGCATGAATTATGAATAAATGGATTTGACTGTTAATGAATATAAAATGAGGGGAATAGGAAGTTCTGAAATATGTTGTATTTAAGTCAACAATCCATTTCTTTGATCAGTAAACAAAACATTTTTAAGATTTCGATTATACTTCCATAATATATTATATTCTACTAATTCGTAATACCCGGGTATTTCATTTTTTACTTACCTGTCAACGGGAGTGTACTATTTCTGTACGAGACATGTAAAATGTTGTAAATCATACAGAAATTCTTCTCTGTTAATAATCTGTATAATATTGACAATTACTTTTTATTATAGGTGAGCATTTGTTCGATAATAGTCTGCACAGTCCAATTAAAATGGCAATTAATGAAATAAGTACTCCGTTGACTATAGCTCGATATACTGTTCTATCAATAGGTATTTAAGAATCCTTTTCTACTAAGTTCGTTTTCATCTTTGAAAGACACAATTTTAAACCAACTTAGTAACCAGTAGTCCGGTACAATATCCAACAGTGCTTTCATGGACATATTAATTGCCCAACTGTTCAAAGGAATAAAACCTGCGGTTCTCGCCTGGTATCGAGATAGGACAGGCATAGCACAGAAATTGCGGCGTTTGGACATGCTCGTAATTAAAATTCGCAGTGTAGTAGAGGTATCTGAGAAGGTGAAGATAGAAAATGAGTACTTATGCAAATGGCAACAGATTTTCAAAGATGCTGCAACCCAAGGGGGTGAAGTTCTCCGTAAGCTCCAATACCAGGCAGATAACTCTTCGTCCTCATCATCAGGTATCTGTACCTTCTTTCAGAGATTGATTTCACGTAGGAAAGACGTGGAAAATCTGAGCAGTACAATTGAATGGCTGGAACAGATCTCTGCTGAGGTCAAGGTCTTCCTCAAAACACTGAAGCTCGAGCTTTCAGAGCTTGCAACTCTGAGGGGTAAACTGAAACATGGTTCTGATAATGAGAAAAAGGGGATGCAAAGATTGGATGGCAAACGTCATCGTGAAGAGGAGATGCCATCTGTCATCCGACGTGGTAGGTTTGGCTGCCCAGTTTCAGAAGATAAAATCTTAATGAAAGGGACTTCTATTCCCCAATTGTTGAGAACTTTTGAAACACCAAAAAAAGGCAAGGTAAAATTCAGGGGGCCTAATAATTCTTATTTGGACACAGAACCACAGAAGAAGATGGAGGATATTGGATGTTTGGTGCTGGGAGACAAAATGGACTGTTTCGACGAGGAGCTGGCAGGTCAGTTGGAGAAGGCGGAATTAGAATCAGGTAATCTCGGACACTTGCTCTCAAAGACGAAAGTTGAGGAGGTCGCTGAGGTGGAGGCTTTGGCGGCTAGGATACAGAGTGCTGTTGGCTTGGTTAAGCAGAAAGGTGAAGATGGCTCATGGTTCGGCCAATGGATTGCAAAGTTGAGGGAGGCCGCAGAAGAAGGAAGCAGTGTTGTATCTGCAATTAAATCGAATAATTTCAGTGTTTATGATGATGAAATCATTGACGAGGTTGGTGTAATTGTGACTCATGTTCGTCTGAGGTTGGAAAGCATGCTCTATGATTTGGAGGACTTCAAAAACCTAGCAGTAGCAGAAAAACTGGCAAGAGAGCTTACACCTGGTCCGAGTAATGCACATAAAAAGTGACTTCATGGGCTTATTTCAGTTGCTTAGCAAATGCATGTTAATTTTAACATATTCTTTGTTTTGTTGAAGCATGTTATTTTACTGTTTGTGGTTATTAATCATCTTTATTGTCAGTAGTTGAGTAATGTGAGTATTTGAGTTATAAGTGTTGCTACAAATCCATGTCATTTAAATTAAGCAAGGTATACTATAAAACTAGAATATTGTATGCTAAAGTTGTTGTACTTGATAAATAAATAAAAGACGCAAGGAGATGTTCATGGTTAGTACGAGAGCCAACCAGAGCAAAACAAGGTATTAAAGAGGAGAAACAAGAATGAGAGGATAAGAATATCATTGCTCCGTCACTGCTACCTGAATCTACTTCTCGATTGAAATAATTAACAGAAAATTTTCTAAATAAGAAGAGAGAGATTTGTCTAATAGCACCGCGCATTGACTTAACATTGGTGTACTCTATTGTAATAAGTAGCTTTGCTTGATCCTCAATTCAGTATAAGTGCACATGATTTGCCTCGTAACTAACCCAAATTTCTAATTCAAAATCTCCGGCTAGCCACTTCAGTAATTTAGATCCAGCATGTTAGAAAACATTTACAAACCAAAACGTCAGACTTTTTCAGAGGAAAATCAAGTACTCTATTTTAAATTAGACATAAATTTTATACTATTCCCGAGAATTTATAATGATCAAAACTAAAACAAATGCAGTTAAGCCTTTGGACAGATTTTATAATACGCACTTCGAAATTTTTCGCATATTGATATATGAAGCCTTGATCGCGGATTGGTGGAATTAATCCTCCTCCAGTCCTCCTAACTCTAATGGTCTGAAATTCAAGGTTATCACCAACATAAAGAGTAGTCGGCATCAACAAATTGGGTTAAGTAACTCTGTTTTGCAAACTAAGAGTCTCAAACACTCAAAATTAAAATTGGTCTAAGTTGATTCTATAGGCTAAGCCTCACATCATGTGCATAATAATAACTAGGATCCTTCAAACTTCAATTTGTCTCTAACATTGACTCCGACCTTAACTCCAAAAAATAAAATAATATAAGTTGTACTTGATACGGATGCAGATACCACTGGTAAGAACACGCAGCGCAAGAGGAAAACGTACAGAAATCTGAGCATGCGGCTGTTATTCTATTTTTTTTGGTTGACTTTGTTCATCATTGGTTCCTCTCCATATTTTATTGTTTATTAACTGAAGAAGATATGATTCTCCTCTGGAGTGTAGCCTCTTTAGTCTTTACTCATCTTACTGGGATAACTCAAATGGAGTATCGGGATATATAGGGCTTCCAATTTTTACTGTTTGAATTGCGCTTTAATTCCTTTGATTTAGTTTTATTGTTGTTATTTCAGCAAACATAACTAAGTGCAGGTTCTGAGTGGGATGACGAGTATGAGAGATGTATTAAATGCAAATTTTGTTATTTCATCTCTCGACACTTCAGTACTTGCTACAGTGGGGTATAATCGTCCGAAAATTTTTCTTTTTTTTTTACTGACATTTTTATTATTAAATATGAGAAAGTGGTAAAAACGAAATGAACACCAAAATCTGGATGGCAAAATCAGAAAGTAGAAAAATTGAGTGGCAAATTCCACAATTTTGCTAGTTTTGAGTGGCAAATAAAAAATTTTCCCTAGAATATATGTTTGCATTAGTCATTAATATAAATCACCCGCACAATGGTACCATCATCTTCAGGTTACATAGCAAATAAGTACGGTACTGCTCTTCTAATGTGATTATTTACAACAATTGTAATTCTCTTACTTGAACAGCGATAAAGGATTCATTGTCGAGCTCGAGCCCGGTGCAGGGGCTCCCGGCTGCCAGTCTATTGTCAGTGCCTAATGCCGAGTCTGCTGAGATTCTGAGGATTTCTTAGGCAGCAGAGAATGACAGCAGAGGGATTCTTCTGTTGTTTATAATGTCACCGGTGATTGCATGGGTCTTGTGTAACATTGTCCGACTCTTAACCAATTGAATAGGACGAAATCCAAGTGATAGGATTTTCACTGTTTTGTATATTTGATGATTAAGGAAAAGAGAGGAAACTGTAACTATGCTTGTTGTTAATTACTTGGCATACTGAGTTTAAATTTTCAATGTGTTGTAATATTATTTTTGTTTTATCTGTTTTCATTATAAATTGAAGTTAGAGGCATCAGCAATCCATGATGGTTTAAGTTAAATGAGGATAGAGTTTTGTCTGCCAAGAGAGTGCAGAAACTAAGAGCAAAAATAAACATTTCTCTTTGGTTATAAGATTTCTAATCACAAGAAAGAAACATGAATAATAAACATAAGTTATATATTGGTTTTTGGTTCAATTATAATTATGTTCTTGCAAATTCCAGGCCCTACGTGCGGCTAGACTTTGGAGGATGGAAACTACGTGTGTCCCATCACCACAAATTAATTTAACATTTCTCTTTGGTTATAAGATTTTAAGAAATCTAAACATAAACATAGGAGTGGGAAATATTATTTGTTCTGATGATTTGGTTTTCATCAAAATTTACCCACACATTGGTGGGCTTGTATGCTAGTAATTTATAAAAATAAAGAGAGCGGCATTTTAAGAAGAAATTTTTGTTTTAGGGTGGCAAACACAAAAAGTTGAAAAATTGGATGACAATTCCTCAATTTCCCCAGTTTTGGATGGCAAATAACAAATTTTCCCAAATAAAATGCATATGTATAAACATTATTTTTTGTTTAGCCTTTCATTATTAAGATGCATGGGCACGTCGCGGAAGACTTTTCCATTAAATAAATTTGAAATTCATAAATCTGCTGTAAGTTGAATATTTCAGCGAGTAATATAATGTGTGTGTATGCGTATATATGTTTATAAGTAGAGTTTTGAGTGCGTTTATGATCCTTTATTTCTCCAATTCTCCTACATCTCTCTCTCTCTCTCTCTCTCTCAAAATGGGTAAAAGTGCAGACATGCGTCTACTTGCAACTCTCTTCCTTCTCGGTTTAGCTGCTACGCTTGTTTGCGTAACATTTTATCGGTCTAAAATAATCATTGGTGGTCATGAGAAATCTCTTGAGACATTTGCATTGATTAATGCAGCTCAAGCTAAAAAAACTAATATCGCTTGTGAGAAAAATGAGGTTGGTTCATTCGATGATCGCTTAATATCAAGAGAAGATGTTACTAATCAAACAACGGTGCAAAATGCTACTACAGTTGAGGAGGTATGCTCTGCTTTATGCAATATTACTCCTTTTTAAGGTGACTTTGATATTAAATCCGTTCTGGGTTTTTGCTTTTTGTGTGATAAAAAAATTTAGAAAATTTTATTTAGTCCTCGAAGTTCATAATTTACAAGTATCAATTTTAGCGATATTCCATAAACAGAATGTATGTAGAATTCAATTTTGTCAGAAACAAACACAATTCAGTGATGAAGCGTTTATGATAGTATTTGCAACTGCAATGACTCATTTGCCTCAAACTAATTAGTTCTGATCACAGCTTGGTATTTATTACTGTTCCTTAACACATGGTTAACGAACCACTACAAATCTTTTAACGTAATTAACATGCTCCAGAAATTTTTTCTCATCACTGATACAAGTAAAATGATTTCATTCAAAAATTGTTTCATTTTATATTTAAAATTATCTTTATATCTTCTAAAATTAATTGACCCTTTTCCAATACAAAGGTTTGACTAACAAAAATAGCATTGCCTCATGTTGTTCCTTGACCAAATAAAACATTTGTACGCATCCAAGTGAAGCCATGTTTGCACGATAAATAAGATAAACATTGAGAGGCTATGTATTATTTATTCTAAAAGAAATAATACATATAAGCCTTCCCCTCCAGTTTCAGTTTCTTCCTGGTCAAAACATTAAAATTTAAATTGAAAAAAAGTCTCTCTAGTACGACATGATTTACATTTTACCCCATTGTTAACTATCCTTTACACTCTTGTTTTCTTATAATCTCCATTTTGCTACATGTTTATCTGTATAAAATTACTTTGATTGTAACAAACAAACATATAGGTATATAGATTCATTTTCAATCAGACATTTCCAATAAAATATAATTCCTTTTAATTTTCGCCAGAATTTGGATGTAATGCGGACGATTAAGGCTCTGATCGGAAAGAAATTGGAGTTGATTTCGGTGGAATTGATTTTACTAGAATAGAAATGATTTGATTTCAAAATGAAATTCATTGATCCGAAGAGTGATAGGAAGAATTGACGGGAATCCATCAATAACCATAAAGAAAGATGATTGGACGCTCTAAATCAATTCTCACCAAATTTCTTCCTTTTACGTAGGAATTCAAGATAAGATTTGAGGGCAGGGGCGGATTTAGGGGGCAACGTACGCTAGACATACGCCAAAATCCAAAAAGTTAATTGAGATTAACGGTTACGCCTCCCTAAGAAATTAAAAATCTAGTTACTCGGCCCAACTATTATAATAAATTCAGCATGTTTTCGTCTGATTCCCATGAAAAAAAGTTTAGCCACTTAGGGAGTTATAGGGTCTCAGGCTATGTGGGTGGGCTTCTGCAAGCTCTGTTTATTTTTTTTCTTTTTTTTTTATATTGGACCCCTATAAAGTTATCAATTTATGATCTAGTCCAAATTTGATTTACAACATATGATATTATTATATGTTCATGAGTATCTTTATATTATAAAATAATATAATAACTAATGTTTGCTTTGATCGGTTAAGCACCTTTCTATGCTGGGCATGGATTCTAATGCAGTGTGTCATTTTTTTTTTTTTTTTGCATTTACGGTCATCATTATAAATAAAATATTGATGATCTTAAATAGGTTTATATGTTGGTTTGTATAATATTGCCTATGGTTTATACATTGTTTTATTATTCATGTGTGCAATAATATTGAAAAAATGATTATTATATCAGATATAATATTCAAATGTACATTTTAAATTTTTATAAGAAAAAATTGCGCACTAGTGTTATGAAGTCTAAAACATCCAAAATAAAATTTGTTGAAACATATATAGTTTTGTTATCTAATAATAATATATGATTATATGGACTCGTTCGTTTCTTTTCTCATGTGAACTTGTGTGCCAATGCGGCTCACGACTGCGTTACTCCTACTTCACCCCCCTCCCCCTATGCTTCAATTCTGGCTTCGCCCCTGTTTGAGGGGAGTAAATTTCCATCAATTGAACTCCCATGATTAAATTTTTCCGTTTCCGATCAACGGATTTGGACGGAATCGGAATTCCAATTCCAAATCCCACCTTAATTTTGTCTTGTCGATCAAGGCCTAAATGTATTGTTCAACTTTATCTAATCAGTCAAATTATTTCTTTTAAGATTTAATACTGTCTTAAAATTGGACAGTTTCAGTATATATATAAAAAAGGGTAGACTTATATTTTATCAATTGAGTTATTATTTCAGGCACCTTTTCCAGACCTACTCCCCTTACTGAAAAGAGTAGCCACTAATGACAACACGGTGATAATGACGTCGGTAAATGAGGCATGGGCCAAGCCAAACTCTATGTTCGACATCTTTCTTGAGGGTTTTCGCATTGGAGAAGGAATAGAGTATCTCTTGAACCATCTGATCGTGGTAACACTTGACCCTAATGCATTGAACCATTGCACAGCGGTGCACCCGCATTGTTACCTTTTGACGGTGGATGGGAAGAATTTTACCTCTGAGAAGGTATTCATGAGCAATGACTATATCGATTTGGTTTGGAGCAAGGTTAAGCTTCAACGACGAATTCTTGAGCTAGGTTACAATTTTCTTTTCACAGTGAGTTTCTTTGTTCCTGCTTATTAATTCTGCATAATTCCAATGTCATTTTCATTTATTGTGAACACCACCTTGACAGTTTTAGTACTATCAAGATTCAAGAGTAACAGGTACTAAAAAATCCTCTGTTTTTTACAACAGTCAATATGTACATAAAAAAAAAACAAATGTTGTACAACGATCTCTTAAATAAAGGGTACAAGAAATTGTACCACCGAGCTACAAAAAATTAGATAGTGCAGAGATCTCTACCATCATGGTACAATAAATTAGATAGTGCTGAGGTATCTACCACCGTAGTAATATACATAGGTACAACATGACATCATTATAAAACATGAACGTATGATAACAAATTTATCATAGTTAATAAAGGTTCGTTTGTTTTTCTATCTCTTGATCAAGTATCAAATAAACTTTAAAATTTACAAAACATATATAAAAACATCGCTCGTTAAGCTAAATAAGATCAATGATTTGGATTTAACGTTTGACTTTTAAAATATGAAAAATTAAAATAACTTAATAGCAACATATTGGCATTTGGGGACAATTAACATATTAGTAGCGGAAACTTCCTCTATAACAAATAAGCTCTTATCTAGAAATCTTTTTTAAGTTAATTAAACCTTTAGCTTTATGCCCTTTATATTTGAATTTGTTCTACAATTCCTAAATTCTTCGAAGGAAGCACAACAAGATATTTAAAAGGCACTAATTTAACAATAATTAGGTACACCACGGAATCATTATTGCAAATTATAAATAACGTCCACCAATGTGTGGCAACATTATGGACATCCTCTGACTTTTGAATATTGAATAATTTTTTTTTTTACAAAGTGGAGATTAATTTTTATTTGGATATGATAAAAATTGTAAAGGAAAATTTTTTTATCTAAAAAAATACAAATTTAAATTTAGTTCATTTGTAACCAAGATCTTAGACTTTTATTTGAAACATATGTGCCACATCCCTACTACTTATAAAAGCATCCATTAAAAAGATATAAACATGTTAGATGAAAGGTATTAGCAATCCGTAACATCAAATATGGATCATTGATTTTGTTTATTTGATATTATCTGTGGCTGACATTTCAAAAAAATGTCTAGGCGCTGAGTGAAAACATCTCATTAATATAATTCCTTTTTCCGGTCAATCTCAATTAATGCAAAAAAAATATAAAATTAGATAATATAAATAAGGAGACAATCTATTTCGGAAATTTATATGATCTGCGAAATCTTTCCATTATATATATTAAAAAATTATTGTCATAAATTCTATGTTGATAATTTTTTTTTAGTTTGTTAAAATTCTGAATTATATTTTGTCCACAAATTTGGGTGGACGCATTTGCTAGTATTAAATCAAGGTACAAAAATCAATGATACCGATTACAAATAAGGAGTTGGATATATCGTACAGTTGAAACTTTAATATTCTTGAAAAAACTAAAGTCTTAGACTCTCGTTTGGAACCACAGATTTAATCAGGTAAAAAACAATGATAGAGATTACATATATGAGATTGGAAACACCCTTAAGTTAAAAATTTAACATTCTTGAAGTGGTGCTTTTATAAATAGTAAGAATATGCAATAATTTAGATGTGGTTTATAGTTAATTAAGTTTATGCAGCTTTATTTTTATTGACTTTCGGGCCATTTCCTCAATTTCATCAAAGGCAGCCCTGAGACTAAATTCTGGGCGTACTACTTAATTTAAATCCCAAATGTATTACAATTGAATATAATCCAATTATCCAAACTCTCTTGTATTAATTAATAAGCTTTCTCAACTGTAGGATGTTGACATTGTATGGATGAGAAATCCATTAAAGCACATGACAGTCTATGCAGACGTGACCACATCCTCCGATGAGTTCTTTGGCGATCCTGATTCGACCAACAATTTTCCCAACACAGGTCTGATCTATGTAAAATCAACACAAAAGACGATCGAAATGATGAATTACTGGCTCAATGCCCGCGACAGATACCCACCTAATCATGAGCAGACTATCTTTAACTTCATAAAAACTGACCTGGCCGACAAGCTCAAAGTAAAGATCCAATTCATCGACACGTCATTTTGCGGTGGATTTTGCCATCACGGGAATGATCTGAACAAGATCTGCACTATGCAATCGAACTGTTGTGTTGGGTTGCAAGCCAAGCTTCATGATCTGAGAAAAATAATTGAAGATTGGAAGTTTTACATGGCACTGCCGATAGAAGAGAAGAGGAAAGGATGGTTCACATGGAGTGTTCCGGGGTTGTGCATGCATTGAGTTCAGCATATATTATAGTCTGAAAAATGAAGTATTGAAGTCAGATTTTTCAATTAATTCTCTTTGTTATTTCATATTATATTGAGTTTGCTTTCATAAAAATTTTAGTTTAGTTAGCTTATAGTTTGCCACTAGAATGATTAATTTTATTTGTAGTTCACATGCATTTTTTTTTTTTTTTATTGAGAAGCCGAATCTTTTTTGTGAATAATTTTTTTCGGAGGTCCTTAAGTTTTGTACATAATCCAAATTTAGTTACTAAATTTTGATTTTGTCCAATTTTAGTCACTTTGTTTAATTAAATTAATTGGGTACATAATTTATTTATTTTTTTTTGAATGAAAATAGGGTCAAGCCCCTACCTTTGGGTACATAATTTGTGGTCGATATCAAATGCACCTTCTACTTCATCTCTCACAAGTAGTGTTCTAAAAAAAACACGGCGTGTCCAAACACGGTACAACACGATACAGTACGGAGGAGGTACGACACGGTACGATACGGACACGACACGGCATGAGAACTTAAGCGTGCCGTGTCTTTAGGCCTGTCGTGTCCGACTTTGAAGACATAGACACGGCACGACACGACACGCGAATTGTCAAGACACGACACGACATGACACGAAATACGGCACTGCACGACACGCGAATTGTCTAGACACGGGACACGACAAAACCCAAGAGACACAACAAGTTTATAATTATGGTTAAAAATGTTAAATTTGTTACAAAATAACAAGAAAATTCTTATATTGTCTATTTTTCATGATAATTTCATAATTTGAATTTCAAATTCACCCATAAACATAAGTATATAACTATGTTTAATGAAATTCAAACGTATTCAAACACGACACGGCACGACACGTGAAAAAAAAAATACGACACGACACGGCACGAGGACACGAGGCGTGCCGTGTCCTTAGACGTATCGTGTCCATCCTTCGGAATTCAGACACGACACGGCACGACACATGAAACATTTAGACACGGCACGACAAATAATCCAGACACGGCGTGTTTGACACGATACGACACGGCACGGCACGTATTTAGAACACTACTCACAAGTCACAACACCTACCTCCTTGTCTCTCTAGCAAACCTCCCTAAACACAAAAAAAGAACCATCTCTTAGCAACGCCCCTTCGATTCACCACTTCTCCTCCTCCGTTTCTCTATCAATCTCTACCGATCTGATACTCTCGATCGCTAAGCAGTTCCGTCTTTCTCTTAACCTCTTTCCTCTCACTTCTCACTCCATGGCTGTATAACCTTTTACTGAGAAAAGGTTCTCTTCTTTTACTAAACAAAAGATTCTCTTCCTCATTAAGGGAACTGAAATTGTGATATTCTTTAATGACTGGTTAAATAAAACATGGGTGCTGATTTTTTTCGTTTGCAAACAAAGAAAGATATTCTGATGAAATAATCATTTATTGTTATATATATATTGTGTAAATTGCAATTAATTACATGCGCTATATACATATATAGCCAATCTTTATAATAAATTCTTACGTAATCTACAAATCTTATACAAGTAATATAGTCTGCTCATTTTTATACGATGCTCAAAAGTAAAAAAAAAAGAAAAAAGCCTATGCATATTCAGTGTATAATCTTACCTTTTGATATTTATTACATAAAAATTCAATTTATAATTAAATGTATGTCCATCCAGAAGTTAGCTTTCCAACAAATCCGCAATGTTGGGCATGCTTCCAGAAGTTTACTTTTCACTTTGATCCTTATTTGTGTTTTAATTTAATAAACCACAACTTTATTATTTACAGGAGTGGTATTTATTGTTAGATTCAACAACTTAATTTTACATTTTAGGAAAACAAATGGTATTTACTGTCAAATTTTTTGCAAAATACAAATTCTTTGAATGTGTTACACTTAACGAACTATGTCTTTACCATGACCAGTGAGATACTCATTTAATAATACTCATTACATTTTCCTAATTTATGAGCAATCTGTCTTCACTTAATACATATATTTGTGATTCAAGGAGTGATTCCAGTATCAGTGGCGGAGAAAAGCACAATGTATGGGGTCAATTGACCCCATTGATTTATAAAAAATAATACTATGTTTAAAAGTTCACACTTGCACAAAAAAATTTTTTTGTGGATATGCAATATTTGTACCCCATAAATATTCAAAATATGTTCCACTAGTGAACCCCATATTGGATTTGGAAAATTTATTCTTGTTGGAAAAAATATTATTTATATAACAAATGTATATTAGACTGCCACAAGTATTAATTTTTGTCTTCTCGAATATTTCATGAAATTTCACTTTTAGTAATGATAGCACATGCATTATTAAACTTATTAATTGAACTTCAATATGTAACTTTACAATCTACTTTGTTAATATATAGATTTTTTGTTTATTTAATTGAACATTATAAAAGATTAAGATATAATCAGTAACCATAATAATTTTTATCAATCGAATTAATTTTTTTTATTTTGTTGTTTATTTATGACATTTCATCTTCTGATGATTTCAAAGGATAAAACTTCAAAAATTAAATTAGAAGATAAAAAAAATCTATTATAACTTGTAGAGTTTATAAAATTGTTTTATATTTTGAGTCATAATATTTTTTTCAGTAAAGTTTTTAAGTACTTTATTGAAATAAAATCGAAATGAATTGTAAAATATCTCCAGCAATTGTTAATGTCTAAATTGTCAATTGCATGATCAAAAGGACACTAATAATCCAAATAGCCATGGATGAGTTTTTTAAAAGCAATTGTATGCGTAATCAGTCATAATTCCAGTGCTGATGATGATGAAATCATTGACGAGGTTGGTGTAATTGTGACTCATGCTCGTCTGAGGTTGGAAAGCATGCTTTATGATTTGGAGGACTTCAAAAACCTAGCATTAGAAGAAAAACTGGCAGGAGAGCTTACACCTGGTCCGAGTAATGCACATAAAAAGTGACTTCATGGAATTATTTCAGTTGCTTAGCAAATGCATGTTAAATTTTACCATATTCTTTGTTTTATTGAAGCATGTTCTTTTTTCTGTTTGTGGTTATTAATCATCTTTATTGTCAGTAGTTGAGTAATGTGAGTATTTGAGTTATAAGTGTTGCTAGCTACAAATCCATGTCATTTAAATTAAGCAAGGTATAAAACTAGAACATTTTATGCTAAAGCTGTTGTACTTGATAAATAAATAGAAGACCCATGAAGATGTTCATGGTTAGTAGGAGAGCCAACCAGAGCAAAACAAGGTATTAAAGAGGAGAAACAAGAAGGAGAGGATAAGAATATAATTGCTCCGTCATTGCTAGTTTGCTACCTCAATCTACTTCTCGATTGAAATAATTAACAGAAAAAATTCTAAATAAGAAGAGAAAGTTTTGTCTAATAGCACCGCGCATTGACTTGATCCTCATTTCAGTGTAAGTGCACATGATTTGCCTCGTAACTAACCCAAATTTCTAATTCAAAATCTCCGGCTAGCCACTTTAGTAATATAGATCCAGCATGTTAGAAAACATTTACAAACCAAAGAGTCGGACTTTTTCAGAGGAAAATCACGTACTTTATTTAAATGAGACATAAATTTTATACTATTGCCGAGAATTTATAATGATCAAAACTAAAACAAATGCAGTTAAGTCTTTGGACAGATTTTATAATACGCACTTCGAAATTTTTCGCATATTGATATATGAAGCCTTGATCTCGGATTGGTGGAATCAATCCCCTCCTAACTCTAATTGTCCGCAATTGAAGGTTATCGCCAACATAAGAGTAGTCGGCATCAGCAAATTGGGTTAAGTAACTCTGTTTTGCAAACTAAGAGTCTCAAACACTCAAAAATCACATTGGTCAAAGTTGATTCTATAGGCTAGGCCTCACATCATGTGCATCATAGTAACTAGGATTCTTCAATTTGTCTCTAACATTGACGCCCTTTAACTCCAAAAAATAAAATAATATAAGTTGTACTTGATACGGATGCAGATACCATTAGTAAGAACAGGCCGCTCAACGAGGAAAGCGTATAGAAATCTGAGCTTGCTGCTGTTATTCTATTTTTTTTTTTTTGGTTGACTTTGTTTATTATTGGTTCAGCTCTCCATATTTTGTTGTTTATTAACAGAATAAGATATGATTCTTCTCATGAGTGTAGCCTCTTTAGTCCTTACTCATCTTGCTGGGGTAACCCAAATGGAGTATCAGGATATATAGGGCTTCTAATTTTTTGTTCTCTCGATATTCGTGATAGTGGCAATTAAGGGAAAAGAGCTCCTAAAAGTTTTTTTAAGTACTTCTAAAATTTAGCAAGGGTATTTTTATTGTTTGAATTGCGCTTTAATTCATTTAATTTCGTATTTTTATTGTTATTATTTCAGAAAACATGTGGTTGTAAACTAGCCCATCCTCTCCCTATATATTAGAGGGTCTCATCGAGTTTCGCTCAATACCTGAATTTTTATTGTATTAATACTTATTTTGTTCTTATTATTAAGTTATTAAGTTATATATAAAATAAAGATAATTGAATTTAGTATAGTAATTAGTAAGCCATATTGACGAAAAAAGAAGGGTATGAAAACGAGGCAGTGCTAACGAAATAGTAGAAGAGAAAAGTGGAGAGATTCCGAGCAACACAAAAAAGAGATATAGATAGAATGAAAATGAAAATAAGAATGGATCATAAAAATTAGAAACAAAACAATATGCTGCCAAATTATTGCCTGTCAGTAAATCAGGTCAGTTTTATGAGCAATAATACTCGACAAATAAATAGTTACATAGTATCACGTTACGATAATTGAAAAAAAAATGCTATTTCACAATGCTTGGAGTGTCGGGCTACATTTAACTAAACGATTCCAATACCCACACATCTTTATTTATATTTTTTATTTTTGATATATATATATATAGATTGGCTAAAATTCTTTGCAAAGCATAGAAGGGCCGTGCTTCGAACCTTTAAACCGTTAGATCGGATTCAAAATGACCGATCCAAACCGTCTAATATGATCTTCCTATTAAAATCTCCATGCAGACCAAATTTTTCATTTTTTCGAAATTTTTAAGTATTTTTTCGGATTTTTTAAAAACTGCTGTTTTTGAACGGTTCAGAACTAATTAGATTAACGATTTTCTAAAATCCGAAAAAAATACTTAAAAATTTTGAAAAAATAAGAAAATTGGTCTGCATGGAGATTTCAATAGGGAGATCATATTGGATGGTTTGGATCGGTCATTTTGAACCCGATCTAAAGATTTAAAGGTCCGAAGCACGGCCCTTCTAGGTTTTGCAAAGCATTTTAGGCAATCACTATATATATATATATATAGATAGATAGATAGATAGATGAGCTATTGTCCTTTGATAGGACTCAGCATCTTTCCTATTCATTTTTTTATGGTCCGATCGCATTAAGATCTGTGCAGTTCAGCATCTTTCCTATTCATTTTTTTATGGTCCGATCGCATTAAGATCTGTGCAGAGATCAAATCCAAAGGTTCAAGTTTATGACGCTGAGGGAGAGCATATGTTAAATATTAAATGTTTTGTTTGTTCCGTTATTTCCTCTCCGTCTATTTTGTTGTTTTCTCGTCTTTCTCCCTCAAAGCACAATTCTCTCCCCATCTGGACCTGCTCCGCTCCGCCTCCTCTCCTGTACACACGGCTCGCTCGCATACACCTCCACCTCCTCCTCCTCTTCTCTTGAACATTTCATCTATTTGTCATTTTGTTGTTCCTGTATTGCTTCCATGTCAGGCTTGACTATATCAACTATGTACAGTTAATTCGGTTCATTATGGCCACTCAATTTATCTGATTCTCCTGCAAATATAATCAAAGTATTCACCTATAAGCACTGGAAAAATGTCTCCCAAGTTTGCATTTAGTCATTTTATTTGCTTAATCATAGTTCAAAACAACTCAGTACCAAGTGGTACAATATTAGACAATCACTCTTCTAATATGAAGTACACAATACTTCATTTGCATTTAGTCATCGGCACAAATACACTTGAGATATAAACTAAAAAGACAGAATATGGTAACAATATCAGACAAGATAAACCAAGGAGAAGAAAGCATGTTCGTCTTGCTAGATGACTGATTCTCTCAATAGAAAGCTTTTTTTTTTTGTTGAAAGAACATTGAGCCGTGTATGATATCCTTTTGCTTCCTTTCTCTGGCTATTTTCTTTAGAAGAATAAAAAAAAATTTGGTTAGTTAAACCATAGTAAGACATAAAACACAAGAGTTGCATTGCTTGTTCAAACATAATCGTTGTTGGCCTCAAGTGTATAAACTTGGTCTTTGAAGTTGATTTTTACATTATTCAGCCCTTCAATCACATTATTCTTATGTATAAAGTATAAACTGTGACAGTGCAAAACTAATTACCATGCTACCAATACTGGTATTAACTAGAATAGAACAAACAACTCTATGAGAGACCAAGTATACAATTGCATAAAATAAAATAAACAGCCAAATGAGATTGTGATTTCTGAATTCACATTTAAATAAGCACAAACCAACAATTTCACTTTAATTTCACCCATCAAACAACGTAAATAAAAGGAAGGGACAAGAAGAAAGAGCTCCAGGTGTAAGCGTACCTGATAACATAGTAATCCAAACCCCAGAAGCTCCGTGCTCGCCTTCCCCTTCTAGAGATGGATGGGCGAAGTCGATTTCACCACCTCTTAGCGCCTTCCCCTTTGTTGCGCGACTGATTTGGGTGAAGCAGTATGCAGGAGATTGCTTGAATCGGCAGAGAGATTCTGTGTTCAGTGTAGATCGAGATGAGAGAGGGAGAGGTCAGAGGAGGCTGTGAGAGAACTAGTGCTAGAGAGAGATAGGCTGGAAGTCGGAGCAACACGGGAGAGAGAAAAGGGAGAGATGGGAAGTCGGAGCAATTTCTTTGCTCTCTTTCGAAGCATAGGAAGGAAAGAGACGGAGAGAAAACGGAGAAAAGACGGAGAGGAAATAACGGAACAAACGAAACATTTAACAGATGCTCTCTCTCAGCGCCATAAACATGAACATTTGGACGATAATTCACTAATTATTTTTCAAAAATGACAAGTTTTAAAAAATTCGAAAAAAATAGTAAAAAATTTCAAAAATGGTAAAATTTGGTTTGCTATGAGATTTCAATATATATATTGAATTGGTTAATTTAGATTTGTCAATTTGCAAAACCATTGATCAAACGGTCATGATTCACGGAGTCCTAAATGAACCATGGTTCACAATAGATATTCTCTATATATATATACATACATAGAGAGAGAATGGATATAAAGCACTGATGTGTATGAATCATTCTCATACATATGAGTCGTTTTTCAAGATTCAAAATTCAAATTGTTAATCCGAATCGTTCAAGTTGTTCTTCATATTGAAAAACCCTTGGAGACCGTATTTTCAAAAAACACTACAATTGGAGTATTTCGGACCCTCCAATTTGAAAATATCATAATATATAGTAAAAAAATTCGAAAAAAAATATAAAATTTGATCTCTAAGGATTATTCAATATGGAGAATAACTTGAACGGTTCAGATGACCGTTTGAATTTTAAATCTTGAAAAATGATTCATATGTACGGGACGATTTGTACACATGAGTGTATTTTATCCATTCACCACAGAGAGAGATTGGCTATACTACTATTCATACGTAAAGAGGGCATGTAATAAAGACTTTCTGTGCGTTAGATCTTATTGATTTGTCCGCAGATTAAATCCAAATGACTGCATTTTCAGCGCTAAGAACTCCTTCTCCCCGTTTATTTTTAATTTTTCCATCTATTGACGTTAATTCCTCTCCATCTCTCCGTTTTCTTCTGTTTAATCTGGCTCTCCTCTCTCACCGAAACCATCTCCCCTTCGCCGAGTTCACCCGATCTCTCACCCTTCTCGCCCCACCACCTCCCACCTCCACTTTCGCCTCTTCTTCGGTTCTCTGTCTCACACGTTGGGGCTCCGTCAATGGGCCCCACCTGACCCCACTACATCTTGCGCTCCTCCACCTCCTTCCAAGCCTAAATACGCTGCTATATATTAACCAGAATCTCATGTGCTAATATTACCAATTATATGCGTGCCTTGATGCTTAACTGGAGAAGGCTTTTAAATTAAAGTCGATTTGTTCTTTTTGTAGCTGTTTTAAAACATTAAGTCTCGCATCTTTTTTATAGGGAATATTTTTTTACTGGCACTCTTTCATCTTTTCAATTTGCTTTCGTACAATTATATTTGTTCCTTTATTTTATTTATGTAACCAATATCCAATTAAATGCTTTTGCAGTAGTTTATTTTCTTGTTTCATCAATAAGACACTATTCTCTTTTGCCAATTGACAAATTGTGATACAGTAAACTGGAAATTAAAAATTTTAATTTGATAAATGGATGTAAAGAGAAAGCAAAACGAGATAGAAACATCCACATGCTCAAAGCCAACGTTCCAAACCATGTGTATGATTATAAATTTTTTTTTTTTTCTGGCAAGACCTAGGTCTCTGGTATCATTTTTTTTAAATTAAGGAAGTATCTCTTGATAGTAATACCTACAAGAAATTCTACACATACCGTATTTAACAATTTCAATTACCAAAACTCATGTTGCCTATGCAATAATTGTTAGGCGTAAAATATTATTTCATTATAATATTTGTTAATTAATATCTAGAATCACGTATTTCATATAAATTGGTAAATCAAAATTCAGAACTCACAGTGTTGAAGGGCAGACATGGCGTTATGCCGAAATCCTGACCTTCAATTTTCCTTAGCCGAAATTGATGGCAGAAAATTATGGCGTTTTTCCTCTCTGTCTCTATTTCTTAATTAGGCGAATTAAGGGAAGGGGTGCCAATTAATGATATGAGAGATATATTTAATTGACTAAGATAATTATAGGAATCAAAATTTTAATAAATCTTGTCCATTGGATTTTCCATACAAATCCAATGCACCCTTTAATTATATACTAAATGAACTTGGTTTGTATTATTAAATATGGACCACATTAATTATAATTTATAATATTAATTGTAACAATAATGCCATTTCCCTTACAAATTCGCAGCCTCCAAATTAGAGTTTCCGTCTTTCGGATTTCCCATTTAAATTCGTTAGCTTGCCTTTCTTTCCTTTTTCTTTTGTTTTGTTTTGTCCTTTCTTTTGGTCGTTGTGTAAGTGTAATGCATGATTAGAGTTGTCAAACGTGGTTAACGATCACGTAATTGCCTTCTACTGTTCCATTTGAAAAACGATATAAGACCGATATGTCACTTACCGTTTATTAAACGAAACAGATTTATGTGCCATCAACAATTCCACTTCAGAAATTACACATAAAACGATTTGAAATGAGGTTGAACGGTACAATCTCGTGTTTCATTTACCGTTTCGTTATTTAAATGGTTTGAAATAAGGCTGTCACTAAGGGTCTGCTCCAGGATGCGTGATGAAGGAATTTAATCCTAAGGTCCAATAAATTTATAACCTAAGACTTTCCTCACTAGTCGCTCTGGTAAAGTTCTAGGGTCAAACCCACAGGGATGGATTAATTGATTACCGGACTTAATCGTTCTTAAAATCTAGAGAGAATAATTTTGTATGAATTTTGGAATAAGATGCAATCAAGTAAAATATAATAAAAATAAAGTAATAAAATAAGTAATAAATAATAAAATATTTTTGGGTGATTTTTAAAATTCTTTTTACTCAAACAGATGCAAAAATATGTCCAAGGGTTGCGCGTTCAATTTGTTTGGCTCTAAAGCATTTCTGCCCACAATTTTCACCGGGACAGAAGCCTATTTCGGAACGAAATGCCTGGATTTCGGTGCGACATCCATGCTGTTTCGTCCCAAAACTCGCTTTAGACCTTCTGTTTTGACTTGATATTTTTATGGGATACTATGTGAAGGTTACTTGACGACCAGACCTAAACCCTAACTTCAGCTGTCGCGTTTTGGTATGGAACCGGCTTTTACCATGTAAATAACTAAGCCTCAGCCGTCGCGTTTTGGTACTTAGAAATTTAAGAATATTTAGTTGGATTTCCAGAGGTATTTAAAGTATTTTCAGATCATTAAAAGTTACACCTTTCGGTCGTTAAACTAACCTCCTCTTTCGAGCGATTGGCTTACCTTAAGTACTTAATCAATTACAAGTTCGGTGTCACACCCCGTAACCAACAAGCACGTGACAATCTCCGTCACGACTACCACACGGTAGACGCAAGGCACAACAAATTAATCAATTAACCATACAACAAGTTATATCACCACTAAATTAACACAAATCCAACAACTACACAAGTCATAAGAATTCAAATTCAATACTTTGCCTTAACAATCAATAATGTGGAGATATTGAGACAATTCGATAATACACAATAAGAAAGTCAAGACAAAGCATAGTATTTGAACTTATCAACAACATATATGCCATAAGTAAACTAATAATAATAAGTCTATCGTCTCAAGCTATACATCATACATCAAAATGCCAAGTGGTGGTACCAAACCAATAGCACATAACACATACATACATCAAAATACAACCATGGTACCATACCACATTGTGCACACAAAATAATAACCAAGCATCATAACATAACCACAAGTTAATAACTATACAAGGACCTAAGTGAAAGAAGTACAAGTCATATGGCATATACCTACCAAAAGGCCAAATGACTAATAATGGTGATAATAACTCGAGACCGGGTCTACTCCTCGCCAAAAACCGTCTCTGACCCCGCCTCAAAACCTGGAACCCACAAAGTGGAAACGGTGAGAAATAAAATTTCTCAGTGCGGTATTCAGTTTCAGCACATGAACTCTTCGCTTTCATGTTTTGGAATTAAATCCCCGCAAAAAGAAACAAGTAATAAGCCAATAAATAATAATAGTAATGCATAAGTATGATGCAATGCCGACTAATAAGTCCAATCATATTAGATTTCAACATATCAAATAATCACAAATGTCGGCAATATAAGTTGGTCCATACCATGCAACTACAAGTCTAGTTTGTAATCAATCAAATCATATCACAATTCAATCCAATTAATTTCCTTGTTTCCAAAACAATATCAAATTTACCCTACTTGACATTCCAGAATCACTCCCCTCATACCCCGTCTAGCTCAGTATTTGAGTCCCATGTAACAACGCTGACTACATAGCGTGGACCAGTAGCTAGCCGGCATTCCCACGATGTTTCGTGAAACTGACCAACCGTACAAGTAGTAAACATAACAATACACAATCCAATATTTCCATTCCACAAGTTGAATACCATACAACATGCAAACAATTCAATTAAGCTATAATAATAACATAAGATAAACAATTTCAAATGCAAAGGTCATATGGTAGTCATGCAATCATCAATGAATCAACATGCATAAGAAGTAAAGTAAATAATTCCTAATAAGTTAAAGCTTTGAGTTCATGTGAATCCGCACCTGAACTCCTCAAGAAAGAACCTGACTAATGCGAACTCAAAGCACCGACGTCACCCGCACTAAATCCCTCGTCTCCTAAATCTATAGAATAGCAAACCCTAAGTTAAAACCCTTTTAAAATCATAATAAGAGTAAAAATTCCAGATTTAAATGTTTTATAGTTTTTCACATAACTTTTAACCTAATTTGCAAAATTAAGCATTAAATGTGTACAAAGTATTCCTACATATTAACCTAACACCTAATAATACTAAACAAGTCATTATAACTCATTTAACAAGCTAAAACTCATGAAATTTAACATGTATCTTTGCTGTCCAAAAAGTACAAAAATAAGGTTATGCATGCAAACTTATTTTACCACAAGAATGCTATCAAAATACAACTTTATGATGCCATTATGCAAAAAGTACCTTGCTAAAATTTTTCTCTAAAACCCAATAATTTTTGTAAAACTCACACAAGTCTAGATTTTACACAATATCAAGTATTATCAACCAAAATCTCTAAAAGAAGGCATAAATTCGGGTAAAATGATTATTCAAGCTCCAAGTTAGTTTTAAAACTCATTTTACACAAAAAGAAACCACTTTAGCAACATCAACTATATACAAGCTTAAAATAGCTAGAAAATCGAAATACAACACTTAGTTTCATCCAAATTCGGAATATTTTCCAAAAATCCGAAAATAACAAAATAAATTCAAAATAAATGGAAAACCACACTATTTAGCACAATATTTACAAACTAATCACATTTTACAACCCTTTTTCAACCATGCTTCCCAAAAATCCGAAATAAATAGGAAAATTTAGAAACTTACATGAATATGCCTTGTTTTTTAAAATAGAAAGGTTCTGCGCATAGATCTCCACCTCAACTCACCATTTTCTATTTTTCCCGAATTTTTCTAGATTTTATTTCAATTATTTGGAGTGGTTTTTGTGTTCTTTGAAATGGATCAAAAGAGAAGGGAGTCTGCGCACAAGAGAGAGAAAATGAGGGCTTCTCTTCTCTGTTGCACGCTGGGTGGGGAAAGTGGTTGGGATTTTTTCTTTTTTTTTTTTTAACTCAAGCTAATTTTGCTAACCAACCCCAAAATGCACCCCATAAGCAACATGTGAAAGAAAATTCAATTAACTTAAGCCATGCAATGATAAGATGCTTAGTAATTAATTTTTTTCTTTTATGCTAATCATAATCTAATTAACCACTTAACAAAACCATTAAATAATACTTTTAGAAAATATAATAATAAATTTTTTTAAAAAAATTCCATGAATGTAACATCCTCCCCCCTAAAAGAAACGTTCAGTCCTCTGAACGCAAACGTACCTGAGCTCGCAAACAACTCGGGGTAACGGTCCCTGATCGCATCCTCAGGCTCCCACGTTGCCTCTCTCTCTGAGTGACGACTCCACTGGACCAACACAAAACGAATCGTCCGGGTACGAAGGCGGTGCTCCTTCATGTCCAAGATCCGTATCGGTCGCTCCTCATAGGTCAAGTCATCCTTGAGTTGCAACTGAGAGGGATTCAACTTATGTGATGGATCCCTGACACAACGCCTCAACTGTGAGACGTGAAACACCCGATGAAACCGACCTAAAGCCGAGTGTAAATCTAGCTCATAAGCCACAGTCCCTACTCGAGCTACAACAACAAAAGGCCCGACATAGCGAGAACTGAGCTTCCCTGACACACCAAAACGATGCACCCCTTTCATCGGAGACACCTTCACCCACACCTCATCGCCAACTTGAAACTCTAGCGGTCGCCGTCTCACATCAGCATACCGCTTCTGACGGTCCTGAGCCGACTTCAAACGGCTCAACACAACTCTTAACTTCTCTGCACTCTGGGAGACTGTGTCTGGACCTGTAGGCTGATATGTGCCATTGAGTTTCCACCACAATGGAGTACGACAAGGCTCACCATACAACGCCTCATAAGGTGGCGTGCCAATACTTGCATGAAAGCTGTTGTTGTATGCAAGTTCAGCCAAATGCACATGATCCACCCACGAGCCACCAAAACTCAAGGCACATGCGCTCAACATATCCTCCAAGGTTTGGATAGTGCGCTCAGACTGACCATCTGTCTAGGGGTGATAGGCTGAGCTAAAATAAAGCTTCGTTCCCAAAGACTCTTGAAACTTTTTCCAACACTGTGAAGTAAAACGTGTATCTCGATCAGAGATGATCTCACGTGGACAGCCATGGTACTTACACACATTTTTGAGGAATAGCTCAGCCATCGAGCTTCCTGAGATGTCGGAACGAACGGGGATAAAACGTGCCACCTTAGTCAATCGGTCCACAACAACCCAAATGGCATTCACATGACCTTTTGACATAGGAAAACCTGATACAAAGTACATCGTTACCGACTCAAACTTGCCTTGTGGCCTCCTCAAGTTTTGCAAAAGACCGGCACACCTTCGCCGATTGGCCTTAACCTGCTGACAAACTTGGCACTTTTTCACATACTTTGCTACCTCACGCTTCATACCCGGCCACCAAAAGCTTCTTTTTAGATCCTTATACATCTTCACCTCACCGGGATGAATCGAATACCCAGACTCATGTGATTCAGACAAGATCAACTTTTTCTACTCAGGATCATCTGGAACAGAAACTCGATCACCAAACCTCAACATCCCTGTCTCATCAAGTCGAAACAGAGTCTTGGGATTAGTCTCCATGCCCTCTCTGAACTTCTGGCACTTAGGGTCGGCATGTTGTGCCACAACTACCCGATCATGCAAGTCTGGATGCACCTCAATAGCGGCCAATACAACCGCAGCTAGCAAGGAGGAAGAAGATGTACTAGCTGAAGTCGAACTGGTGCTACAACTTAGTAAGGATGTTGCAACCTCCGCTGACACCCCTACACTCAAACTCATCAAGCGCATCTCCTCCAACAACCTCGGCTCACAAGTCACCAAACTAGCCATATTAGATCGGGTCTTGCGACTTAGTGCATCTGCTACTAAGTTCGCCTTGCTCGCATAATACTGGATGTTAAGATCATAGTCTTTCATGAGCTCGAGCCACCTACGTTGTCTCAAATTCAACTCTTTCTGAGAGAACAAGTACTTCAAGCTTTGATGATCAGTAAAGATCCGACACTTCACACTATACAAGTAGTGCTGCCAAAGCTTAAGTGCAAAGATCACCGCTGCTAACTCAAGATCATGGGTTGGGTAGTTCTCCTCGTGTGGTCTCAACTGTCGAGAACCATACGCAATCACATGACCATCTTGCATGAGCACACAACCTAACTCGGATCGCGATGCATCTGTGTACAAGTCAAAGTCCTTTCCTTGCACAGGCATTGCCAAAATAGGCGCCGACACCAATCGCTTCTTCAACTCTTGTAAACTAGCCTCTTGCTCAGAACCCCACACAAAAGGAACATCCTTGTGCAACAACTGAGTCAAGGGACGAGCAAGGGAAGAAAATCCAGACACAAAGCGTCGGTAATAGTCCGCCAATCCAAGAGAACTACGGATCTCTGTGATTGTTCGCGGTTGGCTCCACTCTGTCACAGCTTGAACCTTACTCGGATCTACTGCCAAACCAGCACCCGAGATCACATGACCCAAGAAAGCCACCTTCTCCAACGAAAACTCACACTTTGAGAACTTAGCAAAGAGCTGATGCTCCCGCAACTGGCTCAAAACAATCCGCAAATGTTCGGCATGCTCTTCAAAAGACCGAGAGTACACAAGAATGTCATCTATGAAAACCACCACAAATGAATCTAAGTACTCTCGAAACACTCTATTCATCAAGTCCATAAATGCTGCTGGTGTATTTGTCAACCCGAATGGCATTACTAAGTACTCATAATGACCATAACGGGTGCGAAAAGCTGTCTTCTCAACATCACTTGGCCGAATTCTCAACTGATGGTAACCAGTCCGCAAATCGATCTTCGAATAAACTGAAGATCCCTACATCTGATCAAACAAGTCATCAATTCGCGGCAACGGATACCGATTCTTTACTGTGACTTTGTTCAACTCTCTGTAGTCCACACACAACCTCAAGGTACCATCTTTCTTTCTCACAAACAACACAGGGGCACCCCAAGGCGATGCACTTGGCCGAATAAATCCTTTGGCCAACAACTCCTCAATCTGCACTTTTAACTCTTTTAGCTCGGTAAAGTTAACGATCGAAAGATCTAACTTTTATTGCACCGACAGGACCTTAAATATCTCTAGAAATCCATTCAAGTATTCCTAAACAAACTAGTCTTAAAACGTGAGTATAGGATTAGTTGTTTTTGTGGTAAAACCCGACATCAAATCCAAACCAGAACCGAGAAGCGAAAGTTGAGGTTAGGGTTAGGGTCTGGTCGCTTAGTAACCTTCACAAAGTATCCTGTAAAATTGTCAAGTCGAAACAACAGGTTTAAGGCAAGTTTTGGTGCTGGACAGAACTGATTTCGCATCGAAATAGTTATGTTTCGCACCGAAATGACCCTCTGCCTCGATGAAAATCGTTGTAGAGTTGTCTTAAAGCTAAACTAATTGAACACTTATCCCTAGGACATTTTATTGCATCTGTTTGAGTCCCGAAAACATAAAAAATAACTCAAAAACTATTTTATTATTTATTACTTGTTTAATTGCCTATTTTTCTATTATTATTAGTATTACAAATATTTCTAAAAACACAAAAATCCATCCTCTAGCTTTTAAGAAAGATTAAGTCTGGTACTCAACCGTCCTTGTGGATTCGACACCTTTGCTTTACTCAAACGTCTAGTGAGGTAATTCATAGGTTTAATTCTATTTGACCTAGGTTTTGAAACCTTCATCACATAACTACAAGTTAATAACTATACAAGAACCTAAGTGAAAGAAGTACAAGTCATATGGCATATACCTACCAAAAGGCCAAATGACTAATAATGGTGATAATAACTCGAGACCGGGCCTACTCCTCGCCAAAACTCGTCTCTGACCCCGCATCAAAACCTGGAACCCACAAAGTGGAAACGGTGAGAAATAAAATTTCTCAGTGCGGTATTCAGTTCCAGCACATGAACTCTTCGCTTTCATGTTTTGGAATTAAATCCCCGCAAAAAGAAACAAGTAATGAGCCAATAAATAATAATAGTAATGCATAAGTATGATGCAATGCCGACTAATAAGTTCAATCATATCAGATTTCAACATATCAAATAATCACAAATGTCGGCAATATAAGTTGGTCTATACCATGCAACTACAAGTCTGGTTTGTAATCAATCAAATCATATCACAATTCAATCCAATTAATTTCCTTGTTTCCAAAACAATATCAAATTTACCCTACTTGACATTCCAGAATCACTCCCCTCATACCCCGTCTAGCTCGGGTATCTGAGTCCCATGTAAGCGCTGACTACATAGCGTGGACCGGTAACTAGCCGGCATCCCCACGATGTTTCGTGAAACTGGCCAACCGTACAAGTAGTAAACATAACCAATACACAATCCAATATTTCCATTCCACAAGTTGAATACCATACAACATGCAAACAATTCAATTAAGCTATAATAATAACATAAGATAAACAATTTCAGATGCAAAGGTCATATGGTAGTCATGCAATCATCAATGAATCAACATGCATAAGAAGTAAAGTAAATAATTCCTACTAAGTTAAAGCTTGAGTTCATGTGAATCCGCACCTGAACTCCTCAAGAAAGAACCTGACTAATGAACTCGAAGCACCGACGTCACCCGCACTAAATCCCTCGTCTCCTAAATCTATAGAATAGCAAACCTAAGTTAAAACCCTTTTAAAATCATAATAAGAGTAAAAATTCCAGATTTAAATGTTTTATAGTTTTTCACATAACTTTTAACCTAATTTGCAAAATTAAGCATTAAATGTGTACAAAGTATTCCTACATATTAACCTAACACCTAATAATACTAAACAAGTCATTATAACTCATTTAACAAGCTAAAACTCATGAAATTTAACATCTATCTTTGCTGTCCAAAAAGTACAAAAATAAGGTTATGCATGCAAACTTATTTTACCACAAGAATGCTATCAAAATACAACATTATGATGCCATTATGCAAAAAGTACCTTGCTGAAATTTTTCCCTAAAACCCAATAATTTTTGTAAAACTCACACAAGTCTAGATTTTACACAATATCAAGTATTATCAACCAAAATCTCTAAAAGAAGGCATAAATTCGGGTAAAATGATTATTCAAGCTCCAAGTTAGTTTTAAAACTCATTTTACACAAAAAGAAATCACTTTCTAGCAACATCAACTATATACAAGCTTAAATTAGCTAGAAAATCGAAATACAACACTTAGTTTCATCCAAATTCGGAATATTTTCCAAAAATCCGAAAATAACAAAATAAATTCAAAAGAAATGGAAAACCACACTATTTAGCACAATATTTACAAACTAATCACATTTTGCAACCCTTTTTCAACCATGCTTCCCAAAAACCCGAAATAAATAGGAAAATTTAGAAACTTACATAAATATGCCTTGTTTTTTAAAATAGAAAGGTTGTGCGCATAGATCTCCACCTTAACTCACCATTTTCTATTTTTCCTGAATTTTTCTAGATTTTATTTCAATTATTTGCAGTGGTTTTTGTGTTCTTTGAAATGGATCAAAAGAGAAGGGAGGCTGCGCACAAGAGAGAGAAAATGAGGGCTTCTCTCCTCTGTTGCACGCTGGGTGGGGAAAGTAGTTGGGATTTTTTCTTTTTTTTTTTTAACTCAAGCTAATTTTGCTAACCAACCCCAAAATGCACCCCACAAGCAACATGTGAAAGAAAATTCAATTAACTTAAGCCATGCAATGATAAGATGCTTAGTAATTAATTTTTTTTATGCTAATCATAATCTAATTAACCACTTAACAAAACCATTAAATAATACTTTCAGAAAATATAATAATAATTTTTTTTAAAAAAATTCCATGAATGTAACATTCGGTTTATAGTTTAATGCCCTAAAGACGTCGCGATTCATCCATAGGTAAACATCAATCAAACAGATAATTTAACTAAGCATAAACAACAATTCACAACTAAATATATCACATAATATGTCATAAATCCATCAAGTCATCACAAAATACCAAACTAATCTACTAACTACCCCTAAGACATAATAAAACTACTCACTAATATCCATAACACACATAACAATAAATATCATGCAAATAAACAAGATACAAGCCATGAAATATCGAGATAAAAGCATAAAAAGAGTAAACCAATAGTATCTATGCAAGTAACTCGCTACCAAGGCACATGAATCGATATAGATCTCGCTATTTGCTGTTGCTCGGCTCCAAACTCGCAAGAACTCCAAGGAAATCAATGAAACGCTCAAAAACGCTAAGTCACAAATGTGGAAGTAGGTCTAGAAGGTAGAATACGTGCTCTGGAGGCAGGAGGCGCGTATATACCACCACAGGAGGCGGCTAGGTCAAGGAGAGGCGGTTTGCCTCTTTCCTTCTTCGAAAACTTCCAAATTCGCACTTTCGAGAAATGCATTTCGGACCGAAATGGAAGGATTTCGGTGCGAAATGGCACTTCGGATCTGCTGGATGGGCTGAGAATCAAGCCCACACTGGAGATATGATCTGTGCTAGGCTCCTGTGGTCTCAAGGCACGTTTGTGTGGGCCAGGAATGAGTCGTCTGGCTGAGAATGTGGTCCATCCTTCACAAAAGTCGCGTCTCGCCTTCAGTGGCGAAGCCACGTTGAATTTGGTGGGTCCAGGGACCCACCTGAAAATAAAAAAATTTCATGGCAGTTAGTATGTTTGTATATAAAAAATTATATATACGAATTAATGGACCCATCTAAAAAATTTGAAGGACCCAGCTGGACATGTCGTGTTTGATTTGAATTATATAACGACTTCTAAAATGTCGCACATGGACCCATGTCGTATTCATTCTAACGAGTCACTTTCTTCCTTTCCGTAATGAATCTTATTAAGATAAAACTTATAATAGAATAGGAGATTTTTGGATGAATGATTTTTAACTCTTAAATTATTATTTTGTATATTAGATATATTATTCTGGATCTTCAGTTATTGTTATAATAGATGTCTGATTTCTCATGTTTATTTATGTAACATTATTAAGTTGTTTATTTAAAAATTATTGTCATACTATATTTATATTCAAATGAAAGGTTTTCAAATGTGATTTGTGTAGTTTAGCAGTTGGATGATGATTAAACATTATCAGTGATAAAACGACGATAAATCGGTTGTGCAACGATAAAATGGTGATAAAACGGATCAAAAGATCGTGTGATATAGACCAAAATCTAGATAAAACGGATAAAATAGAGTGTTTTAAAAGCTTGGTTAGACATTATGTTATTGTCGTACATATATTTTTTCAGCAAAAAAATTTTATGGACCCTGTTGACGTGAAATCCTAGCTTCGCCACTGCTCGCCTTTGATTTCTAAGGAATTCTACAAAATAAAACAAGAAGCACGACAGCAGCAATATCCTGAAAAATATGGCAATTTATGAGACAATTTATAGTGGTTTGATCAATAATTAAGGGCTAAGTACGGTCAAAATACATATAAAAATAAGAGACATCAATGCGATTTTAGAGGGAGAGGAACAGAATGTAAGGGGTAGAGACGCTAGTTACTCACTCCAGCATAAAAAAAAAAATAAGAGTAACAAAAAGGAACCCAAGGTGAGTTTGTTCCATCAAAGAGCCCATTTTTGTTACTCCCAAATCGAAATGTATAGAGAGTAAGCAGTTACATTGCTAGTTACTCTCCCAAATCGCAAGTTTCTCTCTTTGTGTAAAATACTAGAGCAAGTAAACTTGATAACTTTACTTCTTTCCATAACCTTCTCTTCCTCTCTTGACCTCTCCATCCTTTCCCCTCCCTTTATTGCCTGACTTCTGGAGCACAATCTAACCGTTTCGTTATCCTTTCACGTCACGGTGAACCGTTGAAACAAAAGCGTTGACAGTGACAGCCCTATGCATGGGACCCTGATCCTGTGTCGCGCGGCACACGAGCCGTTCGATTTTGATCGGGCGGTTCATTTTTTTCGGGCCTAATAGATGCACGGGGCTCCCATAGCCATCAGATTCAAATCAGACGGTCCACAGCCCGCACACACATGTGTCGCGCGATATATGATCTAAATCCCTATGCATGATCACAGAGTTCTCGTCTTAAGAAAATAAACACATGGGACAAGTGGGCCACACATTTTCCGATATCTGTGAGACTAGTAATTAAATAATAAATAAATTAGAGCTGCAGTTCGTGCAAAACACATGAATGATGGGGCTTAATGAATTGGGCAATTTGACATTTATTTGACCTTATAGATTATTGAGTATGGGCCATTAGCATATTCCGCGTATTTAGCACCCAAATCAGCCATCACGTGGAATTTGCACGATTAATATGAAGAATTTATTTCCTTGATAAAAAGACAAAAAAATTTTTTGAAAAAATTATAAATAAAAATAATTTTAAAATAAGGACTTTATCAAGTAAATAAACTTTCTTTTTATAATAAGGGATAAAGTTTTTTTTAAAGAAAATGCTAGTGTCCAATATATTGGATGGATGAGTCTGTCTAATACGATCGTTCTCACATTTTTTAATTTCAAACGACCAATCTTTACCATTAAATGTTCTTCATATTAGAAACTTATAGGAAACTAATTTTACATTTTTTTTGAAAATTTGTACTTTTTTTTGGTATTTTAGAAAATTCATGATATAAAAATATAGATCGTCAAATAACTGTGATTTTCTAAAATACCCAAAAAATAGTAAAAAAAATTCAAAAATATAAGAATTAATTTTTTTTATGAACATATTAGACTCTATTAGACTCTATTATTTCTCTTCTTAAGTAATAAAGTATCAATCAGTACATTAAATAATTTGGGAACATTAGTTAAAATTGGAAAGCAAATCATGCTACAGATACAGTTACGAAGAAAAAAAAATATTGATTTTTAATTAAATTTGTTTAAAACGTAAGTACATAATAAAACTCCATCAAGCAACTTATTATATGCCTGATTTAATGTGTTATAATGGAACTCCATTGATCACAAAATTGACGAAAGAAAAGACCTATAAGGAAAAGAAAGACGATATATGGCATATTGGCATGAAAACTTTCAGAGTGATCCATTCTTGTTAAATAAAAAAATTTCATTGAATGAAAAAAAATAAAAATAAAACACGATATATGGCATATTGGCATGTGCAAGTTTCTTAATGTGCCATGTCTAATTTTCTTAGAAAACTAGATATATGGTACGACATGTTGTGTACATGAGTGCAACTGTGCAAGTGTTTGGACTGATTTTTAAATTTGTTTTGTTGAAATTTAAAACAAATTAGAAAAAGAAAAAAAATATGAGAAAATTATTATTAAAAAGTTCAGAATATATATTGTAAGAAATTTTTTTGAAATTTTTTATTATGTAAAATGGGCATTTACTATTTTATAAAATCTTTCTTGTAATTTATAGCCGTTTCCAAGAGTACATTACATTTGTAGATGCAAGTGGGTACGATCCTTGTTTTCAATACTCTATTGGCTACCAGATATCGAAACGACGATATCAGGTATCAAGAAAGAAAATATAGAAATTTTTTTTAGAATAAACCCGATTTCGGCATTGACCATTGACCAGTATGGATGCCGGTAAAGTATTGAAAACATTGGGTACAGTACAATATAAGGGTGTGTTTGGATCATTTAAAAATAAATTATGATCAGTTAATAGGAGTAAAAAATATTATTTCTAATTGATCAAGAATAAGTTCTTTTTGGATCTAGAATGCTATACTTAAGTGATCTAACATTCGGAATAAATTTGTATTTCTAGTGTGTTTGGATCATTTTTTTAATGAGGATTAAGAAGTTATTGGGACCACTTTTTAATCCAGATTAAAAAGATGATCCAAATATTTAGAAATATATATTTTTTTTGATTTTTTGGACCACTTAAAAAATATCATTAAAAAAATAAAAAAAAAACTTATTCTTTATCATTTTTAAAAAATTTTTTACTCGAAATAAATAATCCTCATTTTATTCTTAAGCGATACGAATAATTAATCGTCATTTTATCACCTAAGTATTCAAAGAAAAAGAAAAAATAATATGTAACATGAGAAAATGGCGTGTAGACATGATAGACCCGGTTCACCGATTATTGACCCACTCGTGAATCATGCTCGAACATGACGCAATCCAAAATTTAGTTTCTCAAAATAATATAAGAGGGATCCTCGACGGAGAAGCAGAGAAGAGGACAGAGAGATGGGTTTGATAATCTTTGTTAGTGTACTCTTCTCTTTCTTAGCAAGTGCTCCTATCTCCAATGGTTGGGGTCCTGAGGGCCATTACATGGTTTGCAAAATTGCTGAGGTACTGTACTACAAAAGTTTCTTTTATTTTGAGGTGATTTAATAGTGCTTGTTGCCCTGTTAAAACCAATTGCATATTTTTAAGGGTTTTAATGCCTAGGCCATTTGAACCAATAACAAATATATCAATAATAACAAACCATGAAAATACTCTTACTATTTGTTCACTTAAATCTCCAATAATTTTTTGCTCATTTTCTCGGAAAAGGATTAAGAGAGGAAAATGTAAATTGGTGGATTTTTCTGCCACCCCATCTTTCCTATATTTTTTAATAATTTTAAATATCATAGAGGGATTTCTGTCCGTCCTTTTATTCTTATTTTTTGCTTTTTTTTATTGAAGGCGTATACATTTTTTTAGCATCAATTTGATGTTTGTCACCCTTCCTTTCTTATACGTTCTTAAGAGATTTGTATAACTGTGTACATTTTTTTTTTTTTTTTTTGCTCTTGTAAAAATAACTCAGAGCTATCTTACGAGTAATGCAACAAAAGCTGTGCGTGAGCTGCTCCCAAAGGATGCAATAGACCTCGCATCCGTATGTTCATGGCCTGATGAAGTACGAAAGCAACAAAAGTGGTCAACGATGCTTCATTTTGTAAATACCCCCGGTGTTTGCAATTTCGATTATGATAGTAAGATTTTTATCAATGATTAAAAAGACCAAGTTGGGTCTTACAACCTCATTTTTGCTTCCAAGTTCCAACCAAAAAAAAACCAAGTTATTTCCATTTCCGTTTTTTTTTGTCGGGTCATAATTTCAAAAAATTACGGAGAGCTTATAATTACCAAACTTGTTGACAATGCACATTGCATAATCGATATGTCCTTTTATTTCTTAATTTTGGTGAATATTGGTCAAGTGGGGGAAAAATGATTATATAAAAGAAAATGTACACCAGGAGCACAAATTGGAAGGTAGAATCGAAAAAGGTTGTGGTACTTCAATTGAAAATTTTTCTGTAAATTTCTGGTCTAATTATACTGATAGTCTGATAGGGAACCATTGGTCAGTCCGTTTTGATGTCCTAAGACTTTCGTTTCCTCCCTTCTTCCTGAGATTCTTCTTTATAGTGTGTGAGTGAGTGTGTTGTGTTTCTGAAGGCTGAGATTCTATTATAGTTGCTACTGTAATGAAACTAAAAAATTAATACATTCTCCGAAACAAAAAAAAAAGGAGGTGACGACTAAATTGAATATCTCTGTTCTCTATTTTCCTTTGCCAAGTATAAAAGACATGCTGTGTATTTATTAATTATGCTATTAATCGACTGCCCCGTGTTGATGTTATCAAGAACCTAACTTAAGATGTCTAGTAGACATCTCTGTGCATATTGTTGAAACATACAACAAAAACAATCCATGATGATTTCATATCTAATGAATTTAATTCATTTTGGGTGTGAATTAGGGGATTGCCATTACAATGGAATAAAAGATTTCTGTGTGGTAGCAGCAATCAAGAACTACACTGAGCAATTGGAAACATACCAACACTCACCAACTTGTAAGATTGTAATCATCAATGTCAATTATTATTTTTCCCTGTGTAATTTTTTTTAAAAGGATTAATTCATTTTGATAAACGCAACATTTCATGCCGGACAAAGTTTTGTCACCATAATTGTACAAATACAGAAAGCAATTGTGATCAGACAAACACTTATGCTAGATCTTTTTACATAATTCCAATCCGTTGATTAATTAAGATAGATAATTATACAAATAAATAAATATGAAACATGAGATCATACAAAGACCATAAGGCCGTAATATATATTAGAAAGTAGCTACAGAGGACCTGCTGACCAAATGCTGCTACTTGCAAAATAATGAGTTTTGTATGTTTTGTTCTCCTAATATGATGCAATATTGTTTCCTTTTAGATAATTTAACAGAGGCCTTGATGTTCCTTGCTCATTTTTCCGTAATATATATTAGAAACTAGCTACAGAAGTATAGAGGACCTCACCAGATGCTGTTACTTCCAAAATAATGTGTTTTTTTATGTTTTGTTCTCCCGATATAATGCAATATTGTTTCACTTTAGATAATTTAACAGAAGCCTTGATGTTCCTTGCTCATTTCGTTGGAGACATCCATCAACCTCTTCATTGTGGTTTTGCGGCCGATTACGGTGGTAACATCATACCAGTGAATTGGTATGATGTAAAGACCAACCTTCACAGGGTAAAGTATACTTAATATTTGGAACATGGTTCGTTCTTTCTAATTTTCATTTTTAAATTCAATTGGAGCTCAATTATATTGATTATTAATTCAAAAGGTATGGGATGACAATATGATACTAACGAGGATGATTGATTCTTTCTTTGGTGACCTGAATACAATGGCAGAGGAACTTAACATGGAAATTAATTCACAGGCAAGTGTTTGAATAATTACTGATATGTTTCAATATCTTGTTAAATAAATCCAATTATCTCTTTCATTTGCAAATAACATTTTAACCGTCACGTTTGTCTTTCTGCAGGACTATTATGCTCAAAAAATAAACAAATGGAAGGCGTGTGGAAATGACGCATTTACTTGTGCTAAAAAGTAAGATATTCAGTTTGATAAAGTATAAAATGTTGAATTTAATTAATATTGTTTCTTCAACAAATAAATAAATGTGGAATTTGCAAAATGTATAATTAGGTTTGCTTCAGAGAGCATTGAGCTCGCTTGCGAATTTGCTTACAAGGACGTGGACCCAGATTGTACTTTAGAGGGTAAGATTTTTCTTTCAGAAAGCATATAGAAATTTAATTCTTCAGGTCTTTGTACAAGTTCTGCAGAAATCGGTGATAGGTTAGACTCAGTACTGAGTAATGCTCTTATCAAGCCATTTCCTCAATTGTTTATAGTGTAATTTACTTTTGTATTGTTCCTATTAGTAAATTAGGCAGCGCGGACCTTGTGGTGCTCCTATATGAATCCTGCATTTCATACATAAATTTAAACCGAATTCCAGATCAATTCATATATCAATTAATGATCTTTTTCCTAAATAAATCAAGACAATGATATATTTGGTAACCTATCACCGATTTTTTTTGAAGAATAACCTATCACCGATTTACCATGGGGGGAACAAAAATAATGACAACTGTTTTTCCTCTTGCAGATTATTATTTCATCTCCCGCATTTCGACTGTAGAAGAGAGGATTATGCAAGCAGCAATCAGGCTAGCTTTACTGCTCAATAAAATATTCAGCAATATTCAAGAAGGCAGCTCGCCAAAAATTAGACAGGTTTACAGAAGCATGCTCGAATCTGTTGATAATTAATTAGAAGAGAACCATGCGGTCATGGACTTCAAGAAATACATCATTGTTGACGATTTGCCACTGAATATGCTATGTCACAAAGAGGGTCTTGTATAACATCATTATTATTTTCATATGAGTTTCTGAGTATAATTGTTTTGCCTAGAAAATACACAAAGTGACTTATGTAGTACTGGGATGCAATTGAGAAATATCAAGTCAAAACACAATTCTAATGATGAAACGTATGCATTCTTTGTACCTTTGATATAGAAAAAAAGTCGACAAAAAATATTAAAAAAATTTGGCCCGTTAGTAAGATTTCGGCCCAAACTTGAAAGAGAGAATACACACCCTCTCGTTCGCCGTCGCTTTTGGGCTAAAACTTCAATGTACTTTCAGTTGATTGGCAATTTGGCATGGAAATTGATCAGAAATTATATACACCATCCAATACCATCCAATTGAACCAGCGCCATCCAACATGCCAAAAAAGCTTTTTTTCCGCGTGCTGACGTAAACAAAATTTTTTGACCAATTTTCGAAATTTTTTTGGTGCTGACGTCATCAAATATGTTGATTTAAGGATTCAGTTAAATGTTTTAAGGGTTGAATTAAAGTGTATAAGTGTTCAGTTAGATACACCAATAATTTAAAATTTTAGTGTTTTGTGTTCAGTTAAATACGTTCAGAGATTATTTAAAAGTATGTATGTGTTCAGTTAGATGCAGCAATAATTTAGAATTTTAGTGTTTTGTGTTCAGTTAAATACGTTAAGGGATGAACTTAAAGTTCTATGTGTTCAGTTAGTTGCAGCAGAAATTTGATTTCGTAGTTTTTGTATTCAATTAAACTAGTTAAATAAAAAAACAAAATGAATAGATACAACAAACATAGCAAACATTTACAATAACAATATGAACATTTACAACAATAAACTAAACATATATACAAATTTCGTAAGTAAGAAATAAATGATCATATTCAACATACAAAGTGAAATAAATTATTGTTGTATCTAACTGAACACTTACACACTTTAATTTAACCCTTAAAATATTTAACAGAACTCTTAAATCAGCATATTTGATGACGTCAACACAAAAAAATTTTCGAAAATTGGTCAAAAAATTATTGATGCATCTAACTGAACACTTATACATTTTAATTCAACCCTTAAAATATTTAACAGAACCCTTAAATCAGCATATTTGATGACGTCAGCACAAAAATTTTTCGAAAATTGGTCAAAAATTTTTTGCTGACGGCACGCAGAAAATTGGATGGCGCTGGATGGTAATTGGGTGGATGCTGACGTCAGCATTCGTCTGAAATGTTGGTGACGTGATACACATTGGAGGGCGAGAGAGAGCATGGGTTTGATACTCTTTGTCAGTGTACTTCTCTGTGTGTTAGCAAGTGCTCCTACCTCCAATCAATCCAAATCTGGTGTCGCGCGACACCAGTTGTAGCGCAGAGAGAGAAAAAGATCTGGCCGTCCGATTTTGATCTAATGGATAAGGTGTTGGAATTGTGTTCTAAAAGTTATCTTATAGTGATTACTTTTATATGTTATATTTATGAATTGGATGTTATTACATTTTGTTCCATGAGTTTATATTCATATTTAGAAGTGTTCAAGAAGATGCTCTTGGTCTTGAACCGCAGAACTCTAAATAAAATGAATATATATCTCTAAAATGTTCACAGGTCTTGAATATTAGCAGGAACACTAATATGTCATATAAGACTGTCGTGTTGATTAAAAGTACGTTGTAGTTCTGTAAACATTGATAAAGGATTATCATTTAATAACACGAGTATATGAAAAGTTTCATATATTGAACAGACCTAATTGATAAAAATATTATATGGATTGTGTTTGTGTCATTAATATTTTTATCGTGTCGTTAATTCTAAGATTGATATGATATATTTTTCACATAAGGAATATGCAACGTAATTATTATTAAAAGCCATTTGAAGCAAGTGGTGATAAAAGTAATAGTTCTTTGTATGTAACTTGTGTAGGAGGAAAATATATATGTCAATAGCTAATTGCCACTCATTAATTGAGGAATGATATTATAAAGGGCCCCTTGGTAAAGTGAGATTATAAATGGATCCAATATAACTGAAGTGCAGTTATAATTATATAATCCTACTTGTTAGAGATCAAGAAAAGATTATAATACAAAGATGACACAGCCCTACTTTGTATAATAGTCATAATATCATATGGCAAGGAATAGACACAAGTAATGTTAATAACATTACTAGAAGGATCGTGTTTCGTAAAAGGATTTGCTAAACATCTATATTATTTGGGTAGCTGTAATGTATGCTAGAGTACCGCTTACAGTTTATGGAATAAAATAATTATTCCATTGCCAACATAATATGGATCCTCAATATAGGTCACACCAACTGAATGGGAAACAAAAAATATATTTTCTATGTACAAGGTTTCATGTTGCATGAAATAAAGTACAAATAGAAAATTATATCACATGACGTGATTAACTAGCAAAGAATAAATTTATCAATATGTGTATATTATGAGGATAATATAAGTTTCACATATTATAATAATATATGAATATTATTATGAAATGTATAAATTTATTTGAAGCCCAAGCCCAATTATTTTAACAAATGAAGAAGAAAGAAGGCCTTAAATTCGGGTCAGAATTTGAGCCAACTTTAAACAGAAAAATAGTATAGCAAACGATAACCATTTTGGGCAAATGATATATGAAAATTATAGCCCTTGAAGTGTAGAATCCAATGGTCCAAGTTTCAGGACGTTTGGAGTTTCCTACAGAGAGTTATCAAGGTTTTAGTGCTGCAACGTCAGAAATTAAAGTGTTGTTTTAATTTCTGGTTAGTGGCTTTAAATGCTATACGAATTTGAGAGGTTTTATTCAGATGTTTTTGTGTAAAAACTGATGAGAAAAATTGAGAAGACAAGTAAGTCTTCATGTGTTGAAGCTTTGTTCTCCTCTTCTTCTAAATACTTGTTAAAATATTCTATCGATTAAGCAATCGATTAAGATACGGGCGACGGAGCTAGGTGTTGACGGGGAATTCGCTAGCACGGATTCGACTGTCATTTTGTTTCGGATTCAAGGTGAACCGAAGAGGAACAGAGCTTCGTTAAAGACCATAGGTATGGTTCTACAATCCTTCTTATAGGAATATATTTGATTGCGATGCAAATAAATAAAGAAAGTTAGCAATAGTAAGAACGATCCTAGATGTTATCGGTTAATAAAATTTAAAAAATTACCCGATTCGCATCATGAAATCCTTCATAAGGGAGCCCCGTGAATAATACCAGATTGATAGGCCCGAAAAAAATGAACCGCCCGATCAAAATCAAACGGCTCGTGGGTGCGCTACAAGCCGTGTAGCGCTACACCAGATCGGGGTCCACCTCCAATGGTTGGGGATACGTGGGCCATTACATGGTTTGCAAAATTGCGAGGTATTATTTGAGAAGTTAATTTTTATTTTGAGGTGCTTTAAGAGTACTTGTGCCCAGGGAACCACAAATTAAATGCATGTTCTGTGGGGCTTAATGCCTAGGCATTTGCCAAAGCAACAAAATTCAACCATGAAAATATCTGTGATGAAGTACTCTTACATTTTGTTTACTTAAATGACCAATAATCCTTGCTCATTCTCTAGGAGAAAGATTAAGATAATAGAAGAAAAAGGTACACTAAGGCCGTTTTTTTATTTTTTTTTTCACACCCAATCGTTCCCTATATTTTGTATAATTTTTAACACTATTAATTGGGGGATTTTCTTTCCCTCATTTTTGTTTATATATCTCGTAGTTTCTTGAATACTTTTTCATAATCAATTTGGTTTGATTTTTGTCACCCTTCTTTGTTATATCACTGGCACTTGCCTTTCTATAGATCTTGAAGCAGTGTACTTAAATAAACAAAATACTAGCTTTATCTGAAAAGTGGAGGTACGATTAAGTTAAGCTTTTTGTGGATCACCAACAAACCTTTGAACAACGGTAATTCTTTTTGTCCTCTTGTAAAATAACATAGAGCTATCTTTCGAGTAATTCAACAAAAGCTGTGCGTGAGCTGCTGCCAAAGGATGCAAGAGACCTCGCATCGGTATGTTCGTGGCCTGATGAAGTGCGAAAGGAACAAAAGTGGTCAACGATGCTTCACTTTGTAAATACTCACGGTGTTTGCAATTTCGACTATAATAGTAAGATTTTTTTCAATGATTGAAAAGACTTAAAATAATTATCCTTCCCTCTTTTTGGGTCATATTTTCAAAAGAAATAATAATAATAAATAAATAAATAAATAAAGGACTCTAATACCACTTTTTTTGACAATGCACGTTGCATAATACATTACATTTTTTTTTTTTTTTTTGCTGTGGCTTACCATTATAAGAAAATCCTAAAGAGTTCAGTAAGGTTTTGATTGCTAGAGAAACCGATAATAGTGGCTGTTGTATAAAATTTGTGTAATTTCACCATTTTCTTATTATTCTGAGAGTAAACCATTGGTTTTTGGTGTCTTAAGACTTTCTTAAGTTATGATGTCTAACAAACGTCTGTGTTTACTATTCAACATTAACAGTTGCTGATAATTCATTATTTCTAATGAATTTTATTCCTGTTTGGGTATGTATTAGGGGATTGCAATGCCAATGGGATACAAGATTTCTGCGTGGTTTCAGCAATTAAGAATTATACCGAGCAGCTCGAAACATACCAACACTCACCAACTTGTAAGATTATAACCATTAAAGCCGACTATTGTTTTCACTGGGTACTTTTTCTTAAAAAGGTTAAATCATCTTGATAATTACAACAGTACATGCCGGACAAAACTTTGTCGCCCCAACTGTTGTATAAATTATCTTAAAAAGATTACAATTATACAGATCTTTTAATTTTTTTCAAATTTGTTGAGTGTTGATTAATACGACAGATAATTATACAAATAAATGAATGTGAAATAATTGAGATGATGCATACGCCATAAGGCTGTAAAATATAGTAAAATCTATCTAGACCTGACGAAATGCTGTTACGTACATTAACCACAATCATGACTTCGGTATGTTTCGTTCTTTCAATATAATGCAATATTATCCCCGTTTAGATAATTTAACGGAGGCTCTGATGTTCCTTGCTCATTTCGTTGGAGACATTCACCAACCTCTTCACTGCGGTTTTGCGGCAGATTACGGTGGTAACAACATACCAGTGAATTGGTATGATGTTAAGTCCAACCTTCACAGGGTTAAGTGTACCTTATCTTTTGAACATGGTTTGTTCTAATTTCTTTCTTATTTTCTTCTAGAAATTCACTTGGAGCTCACTTCTGTTTATTTATGATTTTATTAAGGTATGGGATAACAATATGATAGAAAAGAGGATGAATGATTCTTTCTATGGTGACATGAATACAATGGCAAAGGAACTCATAATGGAAATTGATTCACAGGCAAGTGTTTCAATATCTTTGTTAAATAATTCCACATATCTCTTTTATTTGCAAATAAAAAAAATTACTTAATGTTTGTCTTTCTGCAGGACTATTATGCTCAAAAAGTAAACAAATGGAAGGCGTGTGGAAATGACGCATTTGCTTGTGCTAAAAAGTAAGATATTCAGTTTGATAAAGAAGGAATTGTGGAATTCAATATTGCTTTTTTCAACAAATAAATAAATGTGCCTAAAATCAGGTTTGCTTCAGAGAGCATTGAACTGGTATGTGCACTTGCTTACAAGGACGTGCAACCAGATTTTACTTTAGGGGGTAAGATTTTTCTTTCAGGAAGAATATAGAAATTTAATTCTTCAGGTCTTTGTACAAGTTCGGTTAGACTCTGTACAGTAATATTCTTTTTTGAGGGTGGTACAGAGTAATATTCTTATCAAGCCATTTCCTCTGTTGTTTATAGAGTAATTTTACTTTAGTATTGGTTCTGTTAGTAAATTAGGCAATGTGGTGCTCCTATATGAATCCTGCATCTCATACATAAAATGAAACTGAATTCCAGATCAATTCATATATCAATTGATGATGTTTTTCCTCAGTAAATCGAGACGATGATATACTTGGTAACCTGTCAGCAATGCACCATTGGGGAAATAAAAATAATGACAGCTTGTTTTCCTCTTGCAGATGATTATTTCACCTCCCGCATTTCGACTGTAGAAGAGAGGATTATGCAAGCAGCTATCAGGCTAGCTTCACTTCTAAACAAAATATTCAGCAATATTCAGGAAGACAGCTCGCCAAAAATCAGCCAGGTTTTGAGAAGCATGTCAGAATCTGTTGATAATTAAGTAGATGATAACCATGCGGTTATAGACTTAAGGAGACATCATTGTTGAAGGTTTGCTACTGAATAATATTTGTTACTAAGAGGGTCATGTATTCATCATTTATCTTTTCCTATAAGTTCCTAGAGTAATAAATTTGCTAGAATTTCTTCACTACTGAAGTTGAAACAAAGAAAGTAATTGTTGAAATCCATAATAAATAAGAAAGAGATGGTTGTTAAAACAGTATCCGAAACATAATCATATAAATTGTACCCAGTGAATTAGTGCCTATCGTTGCCTCGATCGACCCATATGTGTACCAAACATATTTGGTCCTAGACTCCAAGGTGAAGATATTATATACCGAAAACGATGATGAAAGCCCAAACCACAATTGATGAAGACACCTGATAGCCAATGCAAAAAAATTATAACTAACCTTGATTAATTAAGGAATTTTAAAATAATCCATTTTTTATCCAAATTTTAAAATTACTCGCAGTATCGGAATCCCGGATACCGATACAAATTCAGCCTAGTATCGGAATTCCGGAATTCGATACTAAGCTAGTATCGGGATTTCAGATTAAATCCCGATTCCAAAACTACCTAGTATCGGATTCCCAAAATCCGACCCTAACAAATCGGCAAAACTTTGATTAAAAATTTTGTCCTATTCACATTTGGCTTAGATCGGATTCTCAGAATCTGATCTTAGCCTATAATTTTGAAGATTTTGTCCTATTCATTATATAGATAAAATATTGTCCTATTCATATGTTTTTAATCAAATTGTTGGTCTTTATAGATTTGTTGTGTACCATATTCTTATAAGTGAACTAGTGAAGTATAATCTGATATTACAACAAGGGCTATTGAATCTGAAACTTTTTAAATTTCATGTTTTTCTATGAATAATAAAATTTGTTTCACGTTTCGTCATCTTTTTTACGTGAACGATATGGCGCAACATATATAAAGATAAAAAATTGTCCCAAAATTGACTCTGTTTATGCGGAACGCTCTTTTTTTTTTTTTCCAGCATACTGTTGTGTTACGAAAAATATTTATTTCACAAACCGAATTTTCATTTACTGATATTAGGATCGAACGAGACTATAATTTTATTAAAAAAAAATCACATTGTTGAATTATGTCTAACACAATGACAATTGTGATACAAAATTTTCGTTTATTAATTCTTGAACACAAAAATATTCAATTTTATTTCTATGGTTATTTTATATCAAATTAATCATATAAAGTACATTTAGAATGCTTATTTAATTATTTGAAGTTTACAACAAGTGAACAATACAATATGAGAACATGCCCTATCAATGGGATCCATATCCTCTGGACATCTTAATGAGGGTGATACGGATTCCTATTAATGAGGGTGATAGGCTGATAAGCATACTGATAGTATCAGCGATCATGTCATTTTTATTTGACAGGGGATGCATTGTGTATAAAATTCTAGTCGATTTTGTTATCGTCTTATCATATTTGCTTGATAAAGTCATGACAACGTAATTTTGAATATATTATAAAAGGAAATATATAAATTAAATCAATTTGGTACAACATGATAAGGGTAGAGAGCGAGATTACTTTTCACGCAATTTTTAAGGACCAAAAGGGAAGCAGATGATGAATCATTCCGTGCTTTATTGGAGAATTAATATTTATAGATTCATGCATCAATGTACTTTTTTGTTCATTGTTTGAGAGATCCAAGGGAAACCATTTATGATTCCATTATTTACTTCACATGGGTCATTTTTCTTTTGAACAATGAACAGGATATCAACTGCACGTTAAAAGAGAAAAAGGAAAACAAAGGTTGTTGGTTTCCAAAGGGCACATGCCCGTAATTCAACACATATTTCTTATTTTTTTTGTTTGGGTTGACTAGGGTAAAGATTCAAATATTGGGTGTTTGGTTAAGAAAAGAGTACATCATAACACTTGACATAAAGAATTTATAACTCAATTAAAATAGATGCATAAGTTAAGTTATAGTGGGTCCACATAAATAAAAAAAATACAAAAATTAGAATTATTTAATATTTCATTATCATTGATTTTGTGATTTTCACTTAACAATAACAACAATAATTATTTTTTAACTATATTATTTATTAAAAGTTATCTATATTATTTAATTATAATAATTATAAATAATTATTATAATAATATCGTAATATCATTATATTAGCACAATAATTATTCATATAATAATAAAATAATAAATTATGCCATCATTAGTTATTCACCACCTATAATGAAACTAAATACCCATTACATAACTTGACATAAGCACTTGTGCATTCCTATTCCATAACCAAAAGCCTCCATTATATTTAATTTTTAGATCCAATTGAAAAATAATGGTGCTTTATGAAGCATTTGTATGATTTACTATAAATGTTTTACAAAGAACCATATATCAATTTATTTTTTATTCATAGTATAAAACCTTTCATGAATCCTATGTCTATGATAATTTATCATAATTGGTCATTTTCTTTCGAACAAAAATCAACCACGAATAAGAGGAAAACGAAAAACAAAAAAGGTTGCTAGCTTGTTTCCACTGCAAACAGCTTATCGCTCAACGAAATATTTATTATTTATCCTCATTTCTTTTCATGGGACTCATTATATGAATAGGACAAAATTTTGAAAAGTATGGGCTAAGATCGGATTCTAAGCCAAATGTGAATTAAGACAAAGTTTCTAATCAATTTTTTTCTGATTTGTTAGGATCGGATTCTGTGAATCCAATACTGGATTGAATTTGTATCGGAATCCGGAATTCCGATACTGCGAGCATAGTTTTAAAATTTGGATTAAAAACGGATTATTTTAAAATTCCTTAATTAATCAAGGTAGGTTATAATTTTTTCTGATAGCCAATGGGCCAAATCAGGCATTTTCTCAAAAGACTGTTCACATTATAATTATGATTGGTGAATCATCAATATAGGAGTCCATGTAATTTGAATCAATTATCAACATAAGAAACTATAAATTTTTTAGAAGAACTCGCAACTAGCTGGTATAATCAATTACCAACTTCCAGTTTCTTATTTTCATCATAAGTAAAAATTTATTAATCAACCGCAGAAAATGATAATAATCTTCACTGCTCCTGAAAAAGCAGCCGCAGAGTATATCATACATATCCTAATTTTATGCACAATAAAAAAATTAAAAAGAAAATCTAGAAAAAAAAAAATGACTCCTGGAATTTTTTTTTAAGGTTAGTTGGCGAGAGCCAACCAACAAAAGATAAAATTATTAATAAAAAAAGAGTATTATAACATAATACAGCTAATTACACTATATAAAAATAACAAAAGAAGACATCCAAAAGACATCTAAAAAGCCTAAAAGGTAAAATCAACAAAGATCAGCAGTGATTGAACCACTGTCTTGATAAAGAGATTATCTCGTTAGCTAGGCGGTTAGATGTCGAGGAACGACTATTGAAGATTCGTACATTCCTTTCTTTCCAAATGAGCCAACATCCTGCCGCCCAAGCCGAATTCCAAAGAACAGGTTTCGATCTTCTTGTGGAATTTCTATTCTTCCACCACAAGTCAATGATATTTCCATACCACGAAAGATTATTTGACACCATGACTTGATGCCAAATATTTTTTGTAAAAATGCAATCCACAAAAAGGTGATTTGCATCTTCAATAGCCATAGTAGTGCACTGGGTACATGCAGTGATTGAAGGCCAGCTTCGCTTTTGCAAATTAACTTGAGTCAACAGCTTATCTTTAAGTAAGAGCTAAATAAAAATTTTGACCTTTGTTTGTGCTTTTAACTTCCAAATGAAAGCTAGAAGCGAGTTCCTCAAGTCGGAATCAGTTAGGCAACGCTAGGCATAAGAAGTAGAAAAATTACCATGAGAAGACCATTTCCAGCGAGGTCCATCAAGTTGTGGATCTTGAGTACAAGAAGCATCATAAAAGGTGCACCCTCGATAATTTTTGCATAACTTGGTCATGTAAATTCACATTCAAGTCATTCCACGATATATGATTTTGCATAACTTAATGGTAACTGATTAGGTATTTATTAAATCAAATTTGATAGACTGATTAAAAATTCCCATCTGTGAGGAAGATGTCATTAATTAATAAAAAGAAAGAAGCAACCAGGCAAACAATTCACATTGCCAAAAGAAACGAAAAAAAAACCGTTCGTGTGCTGATAACATGGTTATCTTTCTTCTATGGTAATTTTTTTTTTTTTTTTTTAATGAACGACCGTAGTATTTCTTCAATGGTTTTAAGTTGATCATATTATCGGCATTAATAATGCACTCACTAACTTTTAGCAAACCTATCTGAAGGTAATTGTAATATTATGAAATGCTTTTATTGCGTTGATATAGATCATGTGACAACCAATTACATTGATTGATCAGACTAAAGACCAAACCACCACCATACCATTCAATGATAACTAAAATGTCTCTTTCAAGCTGTAAATAGTTGCGGATCGCCATCTGATAATTACAGAAATCTGTTCAAGTATTCGTCGACTCTGGTATACTTGACATCGGGATAGAGTTCAGAAGCTTCGACAGCGACTGATGGATCGATCTCAAACCCAGTGTGACAACCTTTCACATATGCAGAGCAACAGACATCAAGCACAATATTAAGAGGGAATGGAGACTCTGCAAACAGAAAAATTAAAAGTAATCAAACCTTTCGGAAAAAAGAATTGCCTAGTATGAAATAATGGTGTGCTAGAAATGTATTGAATAGAAACAATTATGTATGAAATAAAGTATAATAGCAACTTGGAAATAACTCAACAAGTAATAAACCTGAGTGTTAAGTAACCACTGCAGTTATTTTAAAATTATCTTTTCGTGTAAATGACTACTTTACCTAGTATTTTCTTGACAACCTCCTCCTCAGGAAGATAGACCCGTTCGAAAGTCTTGCCGGTTTTCTTCTCCCAGAGTGCAATGAGCTCGTTTTGTGAGAGCGAGTTGTCGGCTGGTCGCATGTAGAGGATTCTGTTCAGTGTTCTTGGGTTATCAACTGCCTTGATGGTGTACGTGCCGATGTCATCCTCATCCAAAAAGATCGCTACAAGAAAATTTGAGTACGTTATACATAAATTCTTTTAATTAATTATATTAATAGACACTATACAGGCGCATTCAGCATACTAATTACTTTGGGTCGTCATTGTCCTGAAGGTTAACAATGTACTATAGACAATTCTTTTACAAATTTGTGAAGGATGAAATACTTTGTATATACATTTATCTTTATTGTTGTCACATCTCAAAGCAGGGGAATATCTCTTCTAGTTTATTGTTCGAAATTAAAAAGTAATCTATTGTGTAAAACTAGAATCGTCATCTATAAGTATACCATAAAGTATTCTGAATACTTTGTTTTTCTCTTCTCTAATGAACTACATGTTGATTCACCGAAAAGTTAAAACAAATAAGAAATGTACCTTTGGTGTTGCCATCGCCTAGAATAGTGTACTTGTCAGTGGGCAATCCAGACAATGCAGCCTGGCCGATGGTCGGGAGGAAGCATCCGGCAAAGAAATTGCAGACCACAAAAGTGTAAGGTATCCCTTCATCTTTGATTATTTGCCTCACTTGAGATTTTTCTTCAAATGACATCTTTGCTGGTCCAACCGCATGGTCATGGTCGATGTCAGTCCCAAATTCGGAAGGTAGGAACCTCTGCTTGTTTGAAGATTTATTTGAGATAGCTTTTATGAGGGGCTTTTGGTATAACATATGAATAATTTAACGTATTAATTATGAATAAGATAATCATTAGTTAAGTATTAGCTCTTTACTAGCATCTTTCAACTATAAAGAAAAGAACAAATATGGATTTTTTTTTTTTATTTTATGTCTCAAGAGAGTTGACAAAATGAGCATTGAAAAGGACTTGATTGGACTACCAACCTAGACATTGAAATTAGAAAAAGACATGTTTCTACTAAACATTTTACTTTTTCTTCTTTCAACTTTATGACTATTTGAGAAAAAAAGCAGGTATAAGTGCAACCTGAATTGTACCGGCTTCTTTAATTGCAGCAATTAGCTTTATCTGTTCCATAATCTGTTTGACGCCAATCGCTGATATTACAACATCAACGGCCTTGATTATCTTCACCAAGCTCTCATGATCATTCAAATCTCCCTAACAATACGAGATGAAATTAATTCAGAGAAAACTATATTTGTTCGCTAAAGTTTGTTTTTTAAGTAACCAATCAACATGTTCCTCTCCCATCCCATGTAATTGGTAAGAAACACATAAACAAAAGAAACCTTGTCGTTGATGATGATAGATAAATTCAATTAATGCAGTCAATAACAATTATATGAAGAGCGTATCTGGAAGGGGTCGACACAACAAGAACAAGATATAAGAATCAGAAATTGAGATAATTGACGCATCAAGTTGTACCTTAATTAGTGTGACGCCTAAGTCGGAAAAACTCTGAAGCAACTGAGCTTTGGCTGGATCGGCCGGTGCGGTATCTCTTACCATAGCAAATGTGGGGTGACCTAATCTCACACTCGCCGACACGATGAATTTCCCGATGTACCCGGTGCTTCCGACAATCAGGATCTTGCTCTTGTCTGATGCCATCAGTAGTTGTTTTGGAAGTCTGGGGTTGTTGCAATGCGAGATAATCTTGAGGAGGTTTAATTTTTGAATCAATGATATGACCTTTGTGTTCTGTGTTGATATTTATATAATAGAGAGAACTGACCTCCGTGGCAAAAGAATAGCCGACATGGCATTCTATAATTGGTCAAGTTAAATAGCGGAAAAATTGTATGGTGACGATATATCTACAACATTGGAATTTTCAAAAAAAATAATAATAATAATAATTACAAGGAATAATGATAGAACTTAATATTTTGACGCTGATGATTGAACAGAACCGTTTACTATCACATCCATTTGGATACAAGGAAACACTGATCCACTGTGATCAAGAAAATTGTAGCTTTCTTGCGTCGCCCACAGAATGCTTCGTGTTGTTCCAGTTTTAAGAATGATTAAAACATGCATCTCAGGTAAAGTTATCACGTCTAAAAGTTTCCTTTCCCTTTCAGAATGATTAAAACTTATATTCTATCGTTTAAATAAAATAGTCCATCTATATATTAATTTGAAAATTTTGAACCAAAAAAAATAGGCAGAAATGATGTGATAATGATACTAATTTTCCTGTAATTTGTGTTTATAAGTTGGATATAAGTGAATGAAAAATGAATAATGATAAATTGCTGAGATTAAATTTATATATTTTTTATGTTTTATATTAATTAACATCTGTTGTTTATTGCGAATAGTACAAAAAAAAAATTCTTTTGCATTAAAAAAACATTTTTTTTCTTTCCTAAATGGTATCAGTCTCTATAATAATGTAGAAAATTTTAATTCTCTCATTGTAAAAAAATGAGAAAGGTGTAATGTGAATATGAAATTCTCGTGTTCCTTCAATTCAGGAGTCAAAGTACTTGTACGCATAAACAGTGCACAGTACTGCCCGTCGAGTATCTCCACCAGTCCACCCACATTGTTTGTCTCCATATAATCATATGTGTTGACCTCTGGACAGCGAGAGCGAGAGCGGGAGAGAGACAAGATAATTAGCTAGGGGATATTTTTGTTTATTGACTTTATTCCAACCGCAATAGGCCAATAGTTGTATCTTTTGACTTTTTCATATCCGAGTCTCTGTTTTGCTAAGCAGTGTAACTAACAGTAACAGACTAACAGTACAACAGCTTTATTTGTTTCAAGATGTTTATGGCCCATGTCTACTCAATTCACATTTCCGCTGTTGTTAGTTTTGTACAACAGGTCAACAGCTCGCCAATGCTCCAAATAACTTGGGGAAAAAAAATCAACAATCACCAGAAAACTGCTTTATTCATCATGAGAAGACTTTACAAGACAACATAAAAATTGCTTACTTTTATGACAACTCCAGTTTTTGTTGCACAAATAATTATCTTGCTGGCCCTGATTAAAACTAATAGCATGCAATTACAAACAAAGAAATAATTATTAGGACTACTCATTTATCTCCGTATTTGTTTTGTGCGGCACTGCATACAACAAAAGTGGTGTTTTCCTTCTAGCTGAAAGCCCAAAGAACTCTGACATGTCAAGTTCCTCTGGTTTCAATCCATCACAAAGTTTCCAATCAAAATGATAAATGAGATTAGCAAGAATCAATGACATAGTAGCAAGGCCAAATGACACACCGACACACATCCTCCGTCCTTAGCCAAAAGGGATAAACTCAAAATCAGTGCCCTTAAAATCGATGGTGCTGTTCATAAATCTCTCTGGATTAAATTCCTCTGGATCTTTCCAATATTTCGGATCTCGTACTGTGAAGTATATAAAATTAGAATATAAGATTTTTATTGCAATTATTTTTATTGCTTTCAAATTTGTTTAAATATCATTTGAAAATGGCTATATTTCTGAATCAAGGCATTCTCTATAGTAAAGTATACGTTTGAAATTGGTTATATTGGCTTATCTTTTAGTAGAAAAGGTGAAAAACTTTAGTCTGATCTTGTTTGAGAAAAATAATATTTGTGAAACAATGTTCTTTTGGCATTACTTAAGAATAATAATAGACCTACCTATTGCCCACGCATTTACAAATATTCTTGTTCCCTTGGGTAGATCATAATCAAAGACGCGACATGCCTCACTGCACTGTCTTGGAAAAAGAGGACCAGGAGGGTGCAGCCTCAGTGTCTCTTTGAGGACTAAATGCAAGTATTGCATTTTGTCTATATCTGATTCGGATACAGTTGTGCTTCCTTTGAGAAGTCCACGTATTTCTGATTGTGCCTTTTCGAGAACTGTGGGATTCCTAAGGAGCTCTGACATGGCCCATTCTAGGGTTGTTGATGAGGTATCACTGCCTGCTGAAAAAAGATCCTGGAGTTTTGAATAAAAATACAATTAAATATGATAGAATATGATGTACTTCTGATATCGAATACATGTATAAATTGTGTGTATTGATCAATTTAACTCAGATATGTATGCATGCATGCTTTGGGATTTTTTACAATATGACTCACCGAGATAAAAGCTTTGATGGTTTCCATGTCAAGAGGATTTGCAATGGTCACTTCGTCATGTAATCTCAGTAAAACACTTAGCAAATCCTCCTCCTTGCTCTCTCCCGTGGCAATCTTCCTTACTTTGTGCTGCTCAATTACCTCATCCAGAAAGTGATTTATTGCCTGATGGGACCTCTCTGCCATTTTAACGGTTCTGCTCACCAATTTGGCAAGCCGTGAAGATGGAAACAAATCAGTTAAATTGAAGCCTGCCACAATATTCTGTGCAGTTTCGAGCTCTCGCAAAAGCATCTCTTGATTCTTGCACTTTCTTCCGACAAGGGCCCTCGTGGTAATATCATTCACCGTTGATGCTAGCTTCTTGCTGAGGCTGACAGGTTGATAATGTGATGCGCATGAATTCAGGTATTTGGTCAGGTTGCCAATTTCTTCTTCCCGTATTGAGCGGTATGACTGGACCCGTCTAATGCTGAGCAATTCCTGAATGCATATTTTGTGCATTTGCCGCCAGTATTCTCCATAGGGAGCAAAAAGTATTCCTTTCCCACCAAAAGTGAAGATATCAAATAGTCGTGCTAAATATTACGAGCCGGGGTCTTTGACAAATTTGGACTGACTTGTTTTGATCAGTCCAAAGCCCATTCTAACCTCAAAATCTCACAGAACCCATCTCTCCAGCCCAGTTTAAAGTTTAAAAAATAAAAGAACTATAAAGGTCCAATAAATGTTTCTGTGAAGCTTCTGCACATATACAACTAGTTTCTCCATTTTTGTACAATTTCTTCAGTCATACCTTTTTCACTCTTAAATTTAAAATTTAGCACAATTTTCTGACTGATTTGTAATGGTAGGAGACAATCCCAACAGTAGCCTCGTGGCATCTATACAACTATATAAAAAAAAAAGGGCCTTAATATGAGCAACTCATAATAAATGGCACAACAGTTTTCGTCGATCTGATTTTATGTCATTAATTATTGTGGTGGCATGTACAATCAAACCTGATCCTACGAGGCTACAACCGAAATCTGACATTTTTTTTTAGGATCTCATATTTCTTGCGTGGTAGGTGGTGTCCCTTTTTATACAATTCAATTCATTCGATCTATTCAGGGAATTATAACAATCATACTATACAATAGTGAAAGTATCTCCCAATTTCATATCTCATTGTGCGATCGATTTCTGTGTTTTCTAAATTTAAATTACAATTAAAAAATATACTGACAACAATAATTAGTTGAGAAACATAACAATCCATAAACAGTCATAAAATTTAGAAACAAAATTGAAAATTGGTTCTCTTCATGATAGACATGTCATTTTCTTAGGTTGTACTTCTTATTTATAAGAACTAATTACTTTCATCAAAATTACAATTAAGAATTAGTTACTTTTCAAGTGTCTATAAAAAAATGTATTAATTTATTTTCTCAAATTGTACTTTCTTATCTATAAAATATTAAGGCCTATTTTTAAAACGGGACAAGGGACACTACAATATAAATAGCAGAGATTTAAAGATAAAATTAAAATTTTTGAAATATGATTCCATTTTACATTATCAAACATATCAAATATAAAATCAGTCTTCCAACCACTCCTATTATCCTATAAAATATAATCAGCACAAAATCCTTCCTCTTTCCCTTTTCCAATATTTCATTTTGCCTCTTACGTTATTTTATTATTCAAATACACACCTCACTTGTGTTCGTTAGACCACAGTTCTCTCTCTTTCCACCTCGCCATCTCTCATGGAAGCCTCCACGCGCCTCCTCACCTCCACCGCCGTCTGTTTCCACCTTCGAAACATGCCTCTCACTTCTCTTCCTCTCTTAAACCCAAAACCCAGACGCTTCGTCAGTCTCTCTCTCGGCAAATGCGCGCTCCGATCAACCACCCATTTTCCCTCTTCACCCAATCCCTTCTCCTCTCCTTTCTCTCGTATTTCTCTCTCTCCGCCTGAAGCGATATCCTCGAATTCAGCTCTGAACTCCTTCGAAGGGTCCTCAATTCAATGGGATCAGCCCAATTTCAGTCTTTCTAATTCCAAAGGATCGGTCTTCTCTGACAAGGACTCGGTTTTGACTGTTGTGTTGCTTGGTTGGTTAGGTGCAAAGCAGAAGCACTTGAAGAAGTATGCTGAGATGTATAATTTGAGAGGGATTCAATCGGTACGTTTTGTCGTACCGCCTACAGAATTTCTGGGGTTTGATTTGGGTTCTATTATTGAGGAAAAGGTGAAGACTTGGGCTCACGAGATTGGCGATTGGTGCTCTGTGAATGAGACTGATGGTAGAGAGAGGCACTTGTTGTTTCATACCTTCAGCAACACTGGCTGGCTTGCGTATGTAATCTTTTTTTTTTTTTTTTTGGGGACAATTTTGGTTAGTACATTCTTTTGATAAAATGACATTTGGCCTTCCCTTGAAACAAACCTGGTTTTAAGTGCATTTTATGTACAAAAGTTAGTTCAATTTGAGTACACTTGCCACAGTTCTTGTAGCTTCGAGCTTCTAGTGTTCTGTGCAACTTTTCAAACTCGACATACCCATGGGTTGTCAGGAAGAAATAGAGGGAAGATAAAAGAAATTGAGCGGAGTGAAGGTAATTGAAGATAAATATATAGTTTCCCTTGTTTGTACCATATTTATGGAGAAGTAAAAGAAATAGATCATGATTAATGTTTCTAAACTCAATTTTTCATCTTTATATATGTAGAGGTTCAAGGTAGATAGAAGTGCAGGCTAATCTAAATGTTGTTCCATCTTTGCCCCGTCACAAACTTTATATTTTTTTCAGCTTAGAGAGAGGAAAGAAAGAAATGTTAGACTGGGAACCTCAACTCTTATTTTGTCACCCACTTTATTTTAGAATGAAGCATTGTTAATGTCATAAGTTTGCTATATTCTCATGGCTTTATATTAGTTAGTCAGCTAAATGTTAGCCAATGCAAATTATATTATTGTGGACACAGCTCAAGAATTAGAAAAATAATGTGGATTATAGTGGAGATGCATAAAAAGAAAGATAATTCGATATTCTTTTCTCTTCTATTGGTTATTTTCCTATCAAACTTGGTAGGTGAATATGAAATGTGTATGATCAACCTTTATTACATTACTTCAATGGGGCAATTTATGATTGTTTATATAGATTTGTACAAGGGGCAATTTTGGCATTTGATATTGATGGGTTGATAAACTTAATATTTTATTTCAGCTATGGTGTAATACTTGATAGCTTAAAGTCAAGAGAGGATATAATTCGGAAGATTAGAGGTTGCATTGTCGATTCTGGACCTTGCGCTGAGATTAGTCCCGAGGTTTGTACTATTATGTTCTTAATGTCATAATATTCTTAATGTTGATTCTAGGTTGGTATTGGGATTTCCTGTTAAGTTCAAAACAAGTATTGAAATAAATATGGTAATTCTTATTAGGCTGTTCATACCGACCAACTATATGTTATCTGATATGTGTTCAGTTGTCCTTTTGTCCTATATTTTTCTGATTTCAGTCCAGATGTTTCTGTCAGTAAACACAAAGTGAACTAACCATATGAAAAAAGAAGCTTTTACTTTTCAGCACTGATAGAACTACTGCCTGACTTCTACATATGGAATTTAAGTTTGTAATTCTTGGTTTATGTTAGACATTTGTACACATTGATTAGAAAACTTTCTGATGATACATATGTTAGTTCTAGGTCTGGGCGGCTGGATTTTGTGCTGCATTTTTAAAGAAGCGTACTTTGTTTGAACCTCCTGCTGAAAGCCCTGATAATTCCAAATTGAAAGGCAGTGTTGTGAGAAATTACCAGAGCGACACCAAACCTTCAATTGGTGAAATTGTGCTGTTGCCACTATTAAGGAAGTTCTTTGAGGTGCTCCTAAGGTGCCCAGATGTTAACAGGTGCAGTCTTAACTCCTTTTTTTTGTCATTACCGGTTACTGGTATTTTATGGGAGCATTACTGAAGAGAAGTGTTAAACTTTGACAGTTCTCTCTTTTTAACCCTGACATTGAATGAATTAAAACTGGAGCCTGTTTGGGTTTGCACATTCAAATGTTTGGTTTCACCTGCAAATATGGTACAGTGCTAGCCTAAATTCTAGATTCCTTCGAGCTTACTAAAGTGGAACAGAGGGAAGTTAGGTCATCCTGCAGCTTGACTATTGCTTGCAATATAATTGATAAATAACAAATCATCAAAATGTCTGTAGACCATGTCAAATATGCAATAGAATTTTTCTATTAGTTACATCCAGATATTGGTGTTATTTGCAAAGTTCTTTCTTATTTATCTTTAAACTAAAAATGGTGATTGTTTTAACCGTAAATTCACTCATTATTTGCCTACAGGAGACTGAGTAAATATATATCAGTTCTTTCGGAGAACCAGCCACACTGCCCCCAGCTATACCTTTACAGCTCGGCAGATAAGGTCATACCGGCAAGATATGTAGAAGAATTCATTGCTCGTCAAAAAGCACTGGGACGAACTGTTTATGCACATAATTTTGGCTTGTCACCACATGTTGACCATTTTAGAAGCTACCCTCATTTATACACAGCCAAAGTCGAGGAATTTTTAAAGCTCTGCTCCACTGCAGTGGTTTCTTAATTCTTGCCTTCCCATTCGCAGATAATTAGGGAATAATTTGTTACAGATCCTTTTCCCACTTGTATGAGAAATGACTGAGCAAACTTGTTTCCATATCCTTTTTTATTATTTTTATTTTTCTTTGGGTTAGGGAACGTCGTCTTTAGGGTTATATAGGCAGTTGAACTTCTTTTTTTTTTTTTTTTTTTGTTTCTTTTCTTTGTGAAATCGAGAGCGCTAATTGGCGCTGACTTAATGGGATAATATCATAAGTGTATTAGTATATAATTTTTTAATGATTAAGTTGGATCAATTTAATTCCGCAAATGTATGTGAGATATTCTTTAGTGATATCAGTTTAATCAATCTAATTTCTCCATATACCTTTTTTTTTTTTTAAAAAAGTCCCTAAACATCCTCTAAATTTTATACGCACTTTAAATTGCACACTTGTATATTGTGTCGATGCTTATTTATATACTGCGCCAAGTCATATTTGTTTATTATACAACTCCTAAAAATATGGATATGAATGAGAGAAATGGAGTGACTAACCATTGCTTAGAGTATTGCAAGTTGCTCCTCGGATAGACGTTTTTAAATTGTCAGTTTGATTCCTCGTATCTGGATATTTATTTCAGTAATTCTCCCTATCGAAACAGTCTAAATAACAATATAATGATAACATCTGAACTAAATGACAATCCCTAGAGCAGCATCATAATATCAAAAAAGCAAAAAAGCAGGTCCGCTTTATATAATACCGTAGAATAACAAAATTTGAACACCAAATAGATGTCCAGATAGTCAACATATTGTCACTACATAACAAGGTATGCCACCCAAAATTTTGCAGCTGGGTTGTTTGGTGCACAAAATTTAGCTTTATAATTGGAGACAGAAGGCTAACTGAAGGTTTAATTATAGTCAGTTAATCTCATGTTTATTTTCTTTTATTTTTTATGATCTCATGATGTCTTTTAGTTGTGCTACAGCCCGATAGAACTCGTAGAAGAACAACCCATGTCCATAGTTTTCCAAGTGAGCTCCAACAACCAAGTCAAACCCTCCAAAGTCTCTGACCATCTGCACCAGCTGTTGCAACGTCAAATTTGAGATACCCCCAATCTGTCTCAGCTCGCCACTCTGGTGGGTGCTGTCCCACCACCTGTTCCTTAGCATGAAATTCAGCTTTATAGTAGGAGAAAATATAGTGTTTTTTTTTTTTCTTTTTTTCCTTTTTTTTTTTTTTTTTTTTTTTTTGTAAGTTTAAACAGCCCGTGGGCTTGTAGGAGAAAATATAGTTGAAACTAGGTTTTGAAGCATCAACATGTATATGTTAGGAAAAAAAAAAAGACTGGGTAAATAGCGAGTACCTCTTGAAAATCTTCCTGTTGACCTCTGAGGCTTCAATTGAGACCACACATTTGAAATGCATACCTAGTCGATTCATAGCAACTTCAGCTCCTCCAATGCCAGTGTTCAGGGATAAGACTCGTAACCCATCTGGGTAGAGGTCCTTCAACGGGGAGAGGATGTACCCAATTGTATCAGTCTGGAAACAGAGCTTCATGATTTCTAAACGTTGGGACAGGTCAAGTTCTGCAAGGTGGGTGTGGTTGATAGGGTATCCTAGGACCTGCTCAAGCTGGTCCGGCTCGAGTGGGGACAGCTTGTTCTTCCCAACCCAGATCAGATTCAGTTGCGTGCACTGCTGAAGTATGAAATTTTGATCATCTAGAGAAGGCACGCCATGTGAATCTCTCACCCGCCGTTCCATTCTCTCACAAATTCTGATTATCTCAGGCATGTTGTCTTTAATTGTACTATCTAGCTTCTTCCGTGGGTCCCATGAGGGCCACCACTTTTGAGTAGCTGGGATCACACCCTTGATTGACATTGGCGTCTTTGGTTGTATATGGTGCCTTGTCTCAGCCGGGAGGTTATGGAGGTAGCCTTCTTTTCTTTTTAGGGCAGAGAAAACCTCTGAATTCACAAACTCAGGCTTAATATTGTAGAGATATTGGGAGTACTGCTTCCATGTCCCTTCTGAAAGCTCAGACACAGTTCCATAGATAAAGTATGGCAGATCTGGTAAATCCTGTGACCTACGCGACTCATTGTTGACTGATCTGGTGGTGCAGGCTCTAGGACTGACATGAACCGGGCTCGCATGACATGTCTTCTCTATTGGAATGTTCTTCCGCCTTCTATTACATTGAGATGTTCTTACGTTGTTCTTGTTTGCACGGTGAAAGCTGGCATCTGTGGTCAAGGCTGTGGGGACATGAGCTGCCCTTTTCAAATTGCTTCTGCTGGAGGAGATGTGCTGTAGCATTAAGAGAAACAATTGCAAGAGATTGAGAACCATTTATAATGAAAACAGGTTCAGCACTGTACAATCAATTCTGCTACATGAAACGGCCACTTAATTGCAAGGCTTTATTGAAATCTGCATTGGTCTCAGAACATATTAACAACTTTTCAGAATATATAACTTTTCAGAATTTATAACTTGGTTTCTGTTAAATTGTGTATCAAACAGGGTGAACTCAAACTGATTTTTATAAAATAAGTGAGGTGATCGACAGCTAAATTATATTATAATTAAGATCCAATTACAACATAAAGGAACAGTCTGATACTGGTAAGGCATAAGACTAAAATTTACAGGCAACTGTTACACTCAGAACACCAAGTAGAATTTTCACCTCTTCAGAGTTTACAGCACTGTGTAAGCCACTTGTACCACCAACTTTTCGATGTGCAACTATCCAGTCTGCAAGCAGCTCCACTGGTACTTCCAAGCCTGACAAAGGAAAGGAACAGAGGTACACAAAAAATGAGTACCTTCAACCAAAATAAATTATATCGCTATTGCAGGTAAGATTCTTGCATTGCTCAGTTCAGTTAAGCAAATTTGGGTCATAGTGTAATGCGGGAGTTCTAAACACACAACAAAAATTAATTTCAACTAACAAAAATTTGCATCCACATCATATTAAAGGTGAATAAAGGAATTCTCTATTTTATGGTGATTTGACTAAGAGCAGACACCCCAATTAGTTATGAACTTGAGTTCAATTATGTAACATCCATTTGCCCTCCATTATGCTGATAATACAAAGACAATATAAATGTAGAAGTATAACTGCATCCCCTGCTTGAAGGAAACACTCCTTTTGCAATTTTAAAACTGATTTATATGCATTTATGTGTTTTCAACTTGATCTTTGGAATTATTTCATCTTAAACAATGTAGCCCCTCCCTGTAGTCAGCTATTCAAAAGATATTATCTGTCCATCAACATAGTATATGACTTGCTGTGTGGATGAAATACATAACAAAGGACCAACGACACAATTATGCTATCCTTCCTTACGTTGAATTCCCCCCACCTCTGTTTGACCTCTACTCCAATTTTGTTTGCATATTAATTCTGCCAAAATCCTAAAAGATGAAAAGGATAATACTAACCTACATTACAAACTGCAGAATTAACTTCTGACTCAGTAAAACCCATTCGGAGCAAACATATTGTCTTCTCCTCAACACTGTGCATTTCCATGGCAGAGCCCTCCTAACAAACAATAGACAAAAAATTTACACCTGACTTTTAAATGTGTGCCCAAACGTGCAAAACAAGTGAAATGAATGAATGAAGATCACCCCATTTAACCTAAAGTCAGCACTTACAGAAGGATTTGTTTGATTTTCTTCTGATGCTTTGGCAGTAACTATGCAGTCTACGAGTTCTTCAATGGAAGCCTCTTTTCCTGAAATACCGCATCAAATATCATTGCAACTTACAAATGCCAAACTAACTTCAGATGAATAATCTTTGCTTACTAGAAAGAAGGAATTTGGGGGTTGGGGAATTTTAGATTTGAAACAAAAGAACTTAGCTTTGCTGGGTAAGTGGTATTGGAAATTTTTTTATAAAGAGCATAGGAGTTTGTGGAAAAGTTTAGTAATTTCTAAGTATAATTTTAGGATCAGTAGTACAATTTCTAATTTCTGGAAAGGTGTGCAGAAGGTAGCTCCGATTATTAGGGCTAATTCTAGAAGATTAATAGGGAATGGGTCTTCTATCAGTTTTTGGTTTGATTCTTGGCATGAGAATGCCTCCTTTAATACAGTTTTCCCTTCTTTGTTTGCTAAAACTAAGAGGCCAGATGCCTCGTTAGCACAAGTTTGGAAGGCTGGAGTGCTTAATTTGAATCTTAAAAGGGGTTTTTCGAATTTGATGAGAAAAGAAAGGGATCTTTTACTTACTATTTTAAATAGTGTGGTGTATACTAGTGATTCGGATTCTATTGATTGGAATGGGGATTCTTCAGGAGTTTATACTGTCAAGTCTTGTTATCATTTCATTAATGATGGGGGTGTTAGAGTTAATTTGAATAAGAGTGTTTGGATTTTGAAAATTCCTCTAAAGTTTAAGCTCTTTTTGTGGTTAGTCGTTAATAATAAAATTCTGACTTTAGATAATTTGATGAAAAGAGGTTGGAATGGTCCGAATAAGTGTTATTATTGTTGTGCGGAGGAGAATGTGGATCACTTGTTTGTTTCTTGTCCTTCCATTTCAGATTTTTGGACAAATTTTAATCTTTTTAATGACAAGGGTATTAAACATAATACGGATAACTTAGGTAAAATTTGGGAACAAATAGGTAATTTAAATAGTACTTCTATTAATTATGTAATGGGCATCTTGGCTGCTTTTGTTTGGGTTAGATGGATTAATAGAAATAAAAGGGCTTTCTCTACTGGTAAAAGTAATAATGTTTCCACTGTTTTTTTTAATGTTGTTAGCCTTTATGGTAATTGGACAGGTACTTCAGGGAATATGGAAAGTAAGTTTGGACAGGCTTTTCGAGCTTCAGAGGCTGGAGCTCGCATTTCTGGTGATAGTAATCAGGTGGATGGAGTTGCAACCGGGTCTACTAACTCTGATAGTGTTTAAATTAGCTTTAGGTGTTAGTTTAATTGACTTGTGTTGGTTAGTTTGAATGTGTTTTAAACTAGTTTCAGAGGCTGGGCTTATGGTTGTTTTTCGTTTGTTTTTAGCTTTTTAGTTACTTTTGTACCTGTAATTTGGATGTTTTTGGTTTTTTGCTTAATGAAGCAGGGATGTCTCATTTTGAGACATTCTTTTCTCAAAAAAAAAAAAAAAAAAAACTTCAGATGAATAAGCTGTTTATAGTGCAATTGATGTCAATTAATTTCAATTTATCTCAATTAACCTTAATTGTGTAACTATCCCTCAAAACCACAAAACATGCAACTTCACCTTTTTAACAATAAAAGATGTTTAATAGCTAGATAGCCAATCAGCAATGATACTTGATGGTCCTAAATATAGGCCAAGGATTCAGATCTTAATAATAAAAGGTCACAAACCAAGCTTGTGCAGTGCTGAGTCAACTTCTTGCATTGAGAAGTTCATACCAAGTAAACGTGACTTGTTCTCTGCAGTGATGATAGAGGGCTGAAATAGAAAAATATATATATATATTAAAGATCAACACTTCAATAAGCTACATGAAAATCTGACTAATTTTTTTTTACAAATCAAATATATGGCCATGAATTATTTATCATTTGTGCAGTACAATCCTTCAGATCAAGAAGAATGAGCAACAAATTAACTCAACTTCTCCTTAATTACTGCAACCTGAACATGTTATACATTATTTTCTTAATTAGCCTATGCCATTCTCAATTTTTACCCAAACCAGATCCTAATGTTAATCTAAGTTGCTTAATTGAACACCAATTAATAAGGAACAACAAACACTTTGTAAAACAAGGAAAAACGTAAATTTCCTAGTTCGCACAAACAGAGTGATGAAAAAACCGCAACAAATCAGTAAGAAAAGGGAAATCTTAATTTCGAAGCACTCTTCAGTCTGTTTTATGAACTTAAACCAGTCAAACTGGAATCAACATAATAAACAGTAGGACTGATATGGAGTATCAAAAATGACCTTAAGATGGTCAAATTACAGGGACTACATTTAACCTTCATACCAAACTACTAAAGCATAAAAAAAGAATACCTTATACTCCAATTAAATTATGGCACAAACTACATAAGCAGATTACATTGGAAGATTTTGACACAGCCACTATGGACTTGGGATTTTACAATTGTATTAGAAAGACAAAAAAGTCACCTTAACATTCAAGCAATACTCTGACGTGCTGGACCTACTTGGTAGTTGAATTTCCTCATCACAGTCAGAACTGAAAAGTCCTCCAATCGAACTTGATGATTCTCTTACTTGTTTCTCTGAAGCCTAATTCAATATCAACGTGTTCAAAAAACAGTTGTGTTCTTTCCAGAAATATCATTTGTCAGAAGATAGCATATAAATCTTAAAACAAGCAATTAATGCAATCATATATCCCATTTAGAATAATCAGAGAGTAACTTTCACATAACTGATTGGTAGAATTCTAAAACAGGATGACACAATTAGGTTCATGGATCATAAATTCTAAAACAGGATGGCACAATTAATGCAATCCTAGAACTTTTTTTGTTTGATCAAGGCCTTTAATTATTGCGGTTTCCTTCCAATAGAGATATGATGTCCAACATATCATCAATGTTGACCATCGCATCAGCATCATTTCATCAAATTGTGTGCCATATTGGCACTGGGTCACCATCTAATGTTATGCCAGAAAAATATGTGCACCGACATCACTCAGAGATAGCAAATCAGCATAATTAATTTCTAATGGGAGAAGCTTAATTGAACCAATTTTATTTGTAGAATTTACTTTTTTCTGATGTCAATTTTCATTTTTTTTATATGCAGGACATACTCAAGATTCTAGAATATGTGTAATGAAAAAAGAAATTAAGGGGCCGTGAGGAAAAGATCATACAGAGTACTTAAGCAAGGTCTCTAGTATAACGTTGTCATCATCTTGTCCTGATAAGAATACAAATATATTTAACCATCAGAACCTCCACACAGATTACAACCCCGTACAAAAATCAAGCCATCTGGTAACCTTTTCCTCTTTTGCCTGTTCTATTATCAACTTCATAGCTTGTTTGTTACCTAACTAAAATACTATTGGCAACTATAAGCACCATTGCATTGCCAGGCTGTGGATAAATTTAGTCAAGACATGAGCAATTAAGGTTTTATTGCACTATTCAACAAGATAGGCTAAAATTGCATGATCAAAGGCAAGTGTAACACCAAGTAAATTTAGACATGATTGCATAATTAAGGTTGTTTCAGGCAAGTATTAGATCCCTTAGGATAGTTGTACATCTGAAAGATATTTGAAGAATAGTAAGGATAACCTAAGGCTTAATTTTAATGCAGCAATTAGCATTCAATTATATTGAAAAACAAAAAAAAAACAAAAAACAGACCATTTTCTATAAGAACCTTTTCTACTAGTGCTGAAGAGAAACCCATGCCAATAAATTGTGATCTCAGGTTGAAACATGATGAACTAGGCCCACCTTCCTGCAATAAAAGTTAGCCCTGGATTATTCAATGTATTGCACAGCCTTATCATATAAAATGCCTTTGCCTATGGGCTTTTACCCAAAATTATATATATACATAATGCCTTCTGAGATCGGCACTCATAGTTCAGTATCTGGAGAAACTTTTTTTCTTCCTTTTTTTTTCTCTCTCTTCTACCTGAAATTCAGGGTCTGTGCAAATGAATATCTGGTTTAAATTGCAAGCTCCAATACCAAATGCATATTGCAACACAACTTATGTAACATTTCAAATATATCAAACATCTTTTCATGAAATGGATTTACTTGCAAGAGATTATTTCTCCTCTCAAGATTTGCATGGGTTTATATTATGATCGAGGTACTTGTTCAGATCAAATGGTAGCAAATAAGATTATTAATTTACTATGGTGTAAAGGATAAAAGAAATCAGTTTTAGCTTTCTACTAGCTACCAATATCAAACATAAAGTGCTACTATGTCATCTAGGCTTTGATAGTAGCATTCTCTTCATTAAGCATCGTTCAACAAATGAAACCAGATTTCCATATTGTGTAATCATGTCAGGCAAGTATGGTGCCAACAAATTTGGCCACATTTTGCTCTTGATTATGTTCTGCATCTGATCATATCTTACTTGGTGCTTAATGTTTAGATACAATTTAGGATGCAGCAGTACAATTTAGGATGGCCTCTATTACTCTATATAAGACTAAATGGCAATTCCCAATGTGTTTGCTTATTTTCCCCTTATAATGAAGTACCTCCTTTGGTATAAGTAAACCAGAACTAAGGTTTCTATCAAATAGTTTGGCCATCGGCACAAAGGTTCCCAGCACAGCTTTGCTATCAGATGGGTCCTCGCCATCATCGAATTCTTCTATTTTAACCATCATTTATGCACAGAAAAAGGCATGGAACATGTTCAAAAATTCAGCTAACAAATTTTTAATAAGCTAATCATTTTCTAAATTAGTACCATACTACCATGTCCTAATTCCAGCTTGTTCATCGATACCGTGACTTCAGCTCCCTAAATTACCTGAAGGATAGACATTGACAAGCACGTGTAAATTGAAAATATAGAAACCAATTTCTCTGAAATTAGTCTAAGATGACAATGAACTCAAATAATAACAAATGCAACAAAATCCTTGCAAATACTACAACAAAACTAACACTAACAGGACTTACATGAACAACACACCAATTTAACACTTGCAATTTGGTATGCCACGTGTTTTGAAAAAATGAAAAGAAAACAGAACTCCTATAAAAAACAACCCCAACTTTTCTATATTTATACAAGCCTCCTTTTTCCTATATATTTGGTCCAACGGAAATTAATAGTTTTGATTAATAGCAGTAGCGAAGTTTCTTAACAAACAGGGTCATATATAGTTTGCAATCAACTTTTGTATTAAGCTACAAAGGATAAGTTCGTTCAAACCAAACTTCATTTATAAAATTCCTCTCTATTTTAGGATTCTCGTTAAAAACGAAATCAGAAAACACTTACACATAAAAAGGGAAAATTAAACAAAAGGAGCAAAGTTTGCAACAAAAACGAACTCAAATAGAAAGAAAATACTTAATAGCATAAAAAAGTGCTAAATAAACTGATTCCAACATGGACACTTAGAACAGAGAATTCCTAACAAGACCCTGATTATATCCAAGTATAAGATTTGAAACCTCACCATACATGAACGTATGGAAAAATGCAACAGGGTTAGATTTTTTTTTTTTAGTATGGAGATTGCAACTAGATCAACAAAGAGATTGGTACCATTGGAGAGTAAAGAGATTTTCAAATGAAAACAGAGAGAGAGAGAGAGAGAGAGAGAGAGAGAGAGAAGAATAATATCTCTTACTTGGGACAGTGCTAGAACGAGAAGGAAAGAGGCCTAGAGTAGTAGTGATTCAGAGAAGCAGCCTTTTAGCCTTCTTTTATGTCGGGTCGGTTCGGCTCTCTCTAGTAGTCTAGTAGTACGGTTCTAACGGAGTGTAACGTCAGATTTGTAAAGTGGCCGTTGAGTTATGATCTGAAGACAGAAAGTGAGAACGGAGAGAGCTGGTAGCTAACGGCGTTAAGTGCTATCACGCCTAAAAGCCATCAGTCACCATGGCAGAACAGAGAGGTCCAATTGTACGAACCTGACATCTGAAAAGCCAATGGACAAAAGGAAAGGAAGTTTCCGGCTTTGTATTTTTTGTATGGTTGGCTTCACAAATAAATAACATTTAATTATATTTAATCCAATAAAAAATCGACACCTGTTATAATCACGCTGCAAAAAACGAGGGTAACATACACTTAGGTGAAGAAGTAATAATTTCATATCCTTTGTGGCTCCCACCTTATTTAATGTTTATGATATAGTATAATTGTGGGTTTACAAAGTATTTGAACTATGATCAGCTACAACCTTAGAAAGATATACAATTTTAAAAACTGTGGAAAAGATTTTTTATTATTATTATTTTTTTTTGGAGAAAGGCTAGATGGATACAAAAGATGAAAAATATTGGAAGACAGAAGGAAATATATTATATAATATAAAAGAAGAAGATGAACGATCAGAAGAAATAAAATATTTTTAAAGAAAAAGTACTAAGTCTAACTCAGAAAGGCAAATAACATTAATGAATCAGCTAATGCGGATATCCAAGACAGCATTTCATTTTTGTTATAAACTTAATAAATCAATTCGAAATTACTTTTGATTTTTCCTACAGCTTTTATACTAGTTTTCACAATTGAATTTTAACATTCAAAAATGATATATCACAAAAATATTTAATTCTTTTTGCAATTTTTAAAAGAATGATGAAATTATCTAGCAAAGTTTATTTTAGAATACTAGCAGCAGTGCCCGCTCAATGTGCGGGTAATATTTTATTTGATATATTTCAAGAGTTAAAGAAGTGCACTACAATGATCTAATAAGGACTTATATTATCAAATGTGGGGGCTAATTTTTATTTGATAAAATTATATTTTCAATATTTGATCTGCTAAACACGTAAAGAATTCAAATCTCAATTAAACACATTGCAATTTTGTAAACAAAAAAAATTGTTGTGCTAATAGAGAAACTTCGCATATTTGCTAAAAGAAAAATTGCTTTAAGGTTATACAAGGTACAAACAGGCTAATTAAAGTTCGTCAAACATATGAGAAATCAAATGTGAGTTGATAAATTATATAATATTCAACATTCATAATTTGCAGCACAGTGTTTATTTCACATCATTACAAAAAGAATAACCTAAACCAATCAACGAAGAGAGCACCAATTTAGAAACATCTAAACAGCTCTACCAATTCACCTAAGCACCAATCACAACCTTATTATCACCTTACAGGTATTGAAAAATAAGCAAAAAAAAAAAAAAAAAAAACCCTCTAAAAACTACAAAATAAAAGGAAGAACTAAACCAAAACTACAAAACTAAATGCCATATTACAAAGCACACTCAATGAAAGCAAATTTTTTGCTCAGCACCAAGCAAACCATTCTCATCCAACTACTCTCCCATGATTTCAGAAGCCCCAGACCACTGTCTCTCATTTCTTAAAGTGGCCCACCTGTCAGATGTGCTAAAAGCTGACTCCTGTGCACTCCATCTTTGATCCTGCCTTATGTTTGCAGATATAGCCCACAGCTACAATACACCTCATGCCATCAAAGACACAGTAAACCCATTGTTGGCACCTGTCATATGTCAGATTCTCTAAAAACTTGACAAATTTTTTTTTTTAAAAAAAAAAGTAGCAAAGTTATTTTATAACCCATTAAGCTAATTGACCAAGATAAAAGAGAAGACAATTTCTTCCTTTTGCTTCCAACCTGTAAGCCAACAGGGCAATATTTGCTTTTCACAAACAGCTTACCACATGGTATCTCATATTCTCATTACTACCTTGTACTAACACTGCTACCAGGAACAACAAAACCATAGTTGTTACATCTAGCATGCTTTGGATATAAAAATGGTCCATGACCAACATTCTGAAAATTTTGAACAACAATAAATAAGATGAATAAAATAAAAATTACAAAATAGGCATACCGGAGAATTGGCAAATAGTATACCCAAAATCCATTCAACTGCCATGTTGTTACCAGTAGAGTACATGTCTGAACAGGAAGAACACACCATGTTGTTACCAGTAGAGTAATGCCTGAACGAGAAGAAGACGCCATGTTGTTACCAGTAGAGTCCATGCCTGAACGGGAAGAAGACCATGGGTTGCATTCAGATTGTTTTTTCTACCAATGAAACCTAAAACAAAACAAGAAGAAATAGCATTTAAACACGCTTGCATTGTGGGATAATAGTAATTTTGCTTATGAGACTGAACCTCAAACTGACACCATAAAATGAACCAATGATAAGAAAATGAAACCTGTTAGTATAGAACAATTTGAACATTATGCAAACAAATGATATAGAAAATAATGTTTGACTACATAACTTCTAAATTGTACGAATCAGTTTTTTTTTTTGCCATTATCCAATAATCAAGATCAAATAAATTTCTATCTACAAGTATAATCTTCAAACAAATTAGAGAATATCAACAAAGATAATTGGTTTTTGTCAAAACATGAGCTTATTAGTTATTAATAAAATCTAAAAGCTTAGTAACAGTGTCTGATCATATGGTCCATTAGTGTACCATATCTTGCTACCAATGATGATGTACCCACCATTGACCTTATCAGCTTTGTATTTCATACTGAAACAACAATTAGGAATGACACATCTTGGGAAGGAACTATTCAATGAATGAGAATTATGAAACTCAATTGAGTCCTGATTAACAATACGCTAAATCAGCTCAATTTTGAGATGTTCACAAGAGAGAGAATGTTGCCTCCTTAAGTCCTTATAAATAAAATATAAGATTTGAGCACCTTCATTTTTTGAAACTTAGCACAATTTTTCCATAAGTTTGCTAAAAATGGAACTACAATGCATTAATAAGGGGCAGCTCAATTGAGATAAGAGATTCAAGGTCTTCAAAATAAATTGGCCTTCTTATAGTTTTAGATTTTTTTTTTCACAAAGAAAATTTCTTCATTAAACAAAAGACCTCACATCACAATAAGCTCAACAAGTCACAATAAAATAATGAAAATGGGGAAAAAACAAAGAGAAGCATCCCATCATTTGGTTGCAACCACTTTAAATAACATTGCCAAGTTGTCACTTAGTTTCGAAAGATACGTTTATACTAAGGATAAATAAAGGACCTTGTCTCTATCACTGCCCCTTGTATAAATTAACAAAAGGGCAGCCAATATCGTGCAGTTCTATCTTGGAAAATTTGAATCAAAGGATTGGATAGCAATAAATGATAATAGCATTAATCTGGAAGAAATACAGGATGACAAATTAGTACCTGAATAAATAGAAATGGATCGGCGACAAAGTTGCTAGGAACGCCGATATCTGACACAGATCTGCATGTGACAATCAGGTTGGCCACAGACCAAGCGGCACTCCCATTCCTCCACATATCCCACTGCAATCCCAATTAAAACAGTAAAAATTTGTTAATTTTGAGATACTCCATCAAGCTATGAACATAATGTGTACTTGCAGGGAAGTATGATTCTGGTATAATAATGACATAACGAAATTGTAGAGAAAATTCTACTTATGATCTCACAAACTGATAGCCCAATTTTCAGTACATAGATACACACTTTAAAGTACCAAATAATTATGCTTTAATGTAAAAGTTTCCTCCTTTATACCTTTCTTGAGATAATTTCAAGAATAAAACATTTACCTGTTCAATGGGCTTAAGCGAGAGAGGTGAGTCGCCATAGAAAAAACAGGAAGTGGCATACCGAAGAGTACATGTCAAACATATGAGAAATCAAATGTTGGAGTAGGTATCACAAGCCCTTGAAAAAACCTCTCTCTCGTCTTGGTGATGCAGCGCAATAAAATTTTTTTCTTCTTTTGTGAGGTGATAGAAAGGGAAAGAGGTGAAGGAGGACGGATAAACTAATGAAATTTCAAAATTTGTTGGCCGCTAACAATGAAAAGATGCGATGGCCGACGGGTCAGGAGTCGTTGGTTGGGGTTGGGGAAAACAGATGACGGGGCACAGAGAAACCAGTGCTAGTTCCGAACCAGCCGCTCCTCCAGAAGGAAAAGTCAGGAGTTAAATTAATTCTTCAATTGAGATTAATCTGACTGCAGATTTTAGAATCAACAGTTCAGATTTAAAATTGAAGAGTCAGATATCCCTGGTTTGAAAGTTTACACCCTTGGATTGGTGCATTTATAAGTAGTAGGGATTACATTGCGAAAGAGCCATTTATTGATTGATATACATAAAGAAAGAAGAAAGATTATTGAAAGCACACGAGATCTGACTTATACAGCTTGCACAAATCTCCTTACATATTACATGGATAACAACAATTAAAAGTTGCAAACATGATACAGTCTCCTTGCATATCTTATATGCAAAAGGAATAATTTATTTATGAGGAATAATCTCAACATTTGATTCCCTTAAAGCCACACCTAGCTGGTAATGTCTTCACTTGAGTAACATTAACTCCGAAGTAGCGAACCAAATAAGAGTTCTGATATCCACATAGACATTTTTGATCAGCGAGTCTTGCATAATGACAGCATAAAGGTGTTGGGCGCGGCGGGTGCGATCCTCTCACTGCCGGCAGACAAGCCTCAATGCCCTTATCGTTAATCCTGCAAAAACTTAAGGAAGATACCATGCCATTACTAATTAGAAGACAGGACAACAACACCATCACAAGTGCCAACTTGGGTAATTGCAAGAAAGCCATGTTGCAACCGGAATTTTGTTTGTCGGATTATTACACAATTGTTTGATTGAGGTTGAAATGAATAATCAAAACGTATATATAACTGGTGGAGTTTGTTTTTTGTTACGGAACTTGGTTCAGTACTAACAATATTTAATATCTGTACTGTTTGTGTTCAATGGACTAAATTTGATTTTCATTTTTGGTTAAGGGACTAACCAAGCGGTTTTATTTTCGTTTGTTAGCTTTGTAGTGACTGGTGACATTGAACTTGGATATGGATAATGGATGCACTTCAATCTTCATAATACTTTTCATTTTACTTATTTTAGAAAGAGAACGGATAAAATTAGAGTAGTCATCCACTAACTGTATTTGTTTAGGTCCTATGTTAACAATTAAAGTAAACCAAACCGGATTTGTTTTTATTTTGACTTTTTTTGTGGTTTTTATTCAATGCTTATTTGTTGGTTAATTGGTTTCAAGTTAATTAATTACGCACCAAAAGTAATACTATCTAAAATCAAGCATATTTTTTTTCCCCTATCAGTGATCATATTTGTTATCTCCTGTCATACAATTGTCCCATCTGTAGGTTTTTATCTATTAATAAACTAATGAAAAATTTTCTATTAGAATAATTGCTGCCTCAAAATCATTGACCATATATTTTATTTTTTAAGAAAAAAAAAAAGTGTGCCCATAAAAAATGTACAAAGTAATACTACTTGATGAGTTCACCGTTTCTATTGAAATTTTGAGCGCATGCCCTTCCTTTGTTGCCTTATTTCTATCACACTGCTTGGTTTCTCTCTCACTCCTGCCCACAGTGCAAGAGAGTGCAGGGGAGATGGCTACACGAACAATTTAATTGAAAACAAACAAAAGCGTCTAACATAATATTACAATTGCAGGCATAAAACCTAAAAAAGAATTGAGAAGGACCGGAGAAGCAAACAGCGCATTTACCGGTACAGAGAAAAAACTCAGTCCAGATTCAATGACTTCAACTCCACTATTAATCGGTAGTAACTAGTAAGTATAAAATATGCATGGGCAATGGAAACGGCCATTAAAAAGGAATCTCGCGATGGGCCGGTCCAGGCAGATTAATAACAAGAAGGAACAAAGTTAATATTACTTACAACTCCGTATATATACGTACAATATATTGATCAACATTTCTAACATATTTTTAAGGTAAATTATTCCACAGATACAAATTCTGAAGTGGACTTGACCACAACCGTTTATGATTTATAATGAATTAATAGTTTTGGAATGAATAGTTGTGATCAAAACTCGATTCAAAATTTGTAACCATGGAACAATTTTTCTATTATTAAAAGCACTTTATTTGATTTATGAATCTTATTTCAATCAAATCGCAAAATTATTAATCCACTCCTTGGCCATTATTCAATCAAATCGGAAAATTATTCCAGCAACTAAAATCTTTTTATTACTCTCTATTTTTGGCATCGAAGTCATTTTTGTCCGATCACGCTGCTTGAAGTTTAAGGCACCTCGCGACTCGCGGGTCCCATGAGGCCCCCAAATTTGCCGAAATTGCATTGTACCATGATAGCTGCCTGGACCGGCGGATAGGGATCAACATCCTCAATTTTATTGTGCGTCTTAGCTCAAACGGGAGGTCAATGATCTTTGAGGTAGCCTTAATTATTTTCATTCGGAGCAATCCAAAAGTCTGTATTGAAACATTTAAATTACAGTCCAAATGGAAAGTTGGTCTAATTTAAGCCTAAATTTCGGTATAGTTTATATAAAAATGGGAATTAATTTTGATCTATCCTATTTCTTTTCAACTAATAATTGAAGTTAAAATTTCATATAAAAAACGTATTTCAAAAATTAAATTTATTTTAAAAATATTAGACTTTGTTTCGAATTTCTTGAAGTAAGTTTAAGTCAAACTAGAAACAACTTTAGCATTTCTCTTTTCCTGACTCGGGAGGAATGATCAAAGATAATTCATTCAACGCTAGAACATTAATATTGTAGATATTACAATAAATGCGAATGACTCCAATAATGACTGATATACACGAAATTTAAAAGCACATTATAATATAACTTTTAATTAAGCAAATAATCTTAGAAGATACATGAAATACAAGAACAATCAGTTTCCAAACATTATTATACAGTCTTCTTGCATCTTAATTACGTGCAGAAGGAATCATATTTTTTATACCGAATGATCTCAAATCAACATTTAATTCCCCTAAAGCCACACCTAGCTGGTAATGTCTTCACTTGAGTAACATTAACTCCAAAGTAGCGAACCAAATAAGAGTTCTGATATCCACATAGACATTTCTGATCAGCGAGTCTTGCATAATGACAGCATAAAGGTGTTGGGCGCGGCGGGTGTGATCCTCTCACTGCCGGCAGACAAGCCTCAATGCCCTTATCATTTATCCTGCAAAAACTTAAGGAAGACACCAGGCCATGACTTATCATAAGACAGGACAGTAGCACCATCACAAGAGCCAACTTAGGTAACTGCAAGAAAGCCATGTTGCAATCACAATTTTGTTTGTCAGACTTGATTAGATAGTTGTTTGATATTGAGATTTTAAATGATTAATGGAAACATAGTATATATAATTAATGAAGGTTGTTTTGTTACGGTTTGGTTCAATACTGTTATATTTGACAACCATATTGTTTTTGTTGAAGGGAACAAATTTATTCCAATTTTGTTAATTATCTTAAATTGAACTAGCCAAAGCTGTTTGTTTCTTTATTAGCTTTGTAGTACCGAACATGGATGTGGATATATTTTATAATCAGTTTTCACTGTCGAGAGGGGAAAAATTAGAGCAGTCGTCCTTTAACTGTTTTTTGTTTCAAGTCGCATTGTTAACAATTTTAGTTAAATCTAACCCGGATTTGTTTTGTTTTGTCCTATTTTAAGATTTTTTTTTTTTATATTTGATATTTTTTTCCTTCTTGATTCTGAGAATAGTTAATTATGATCAGGCTGGAATTAATGTTGTCAAGTTAGGCTGAAATATATGTCTTTTTCAACAACTGATCAAATAGTGATGGGGTTGATTTGTACCTGCTACCTCTATGTTTACGGAGGCGAAAGTGCGAGAGGCCTTTCTTTGTTGTAGTCATACGAATTGGGTTATATATGGATTGGGATTGACTGTTAATGTTTATAAGGCAAAGCAGGAAGTGTAATGTATCACCTTTTAGGTGTCCTTACCAAGTGCATAACTTAAATATTTGTACCTCAATGCTGTTTTTGTTAAGGCTGAAGTGCTTGGTTTATCATTAATTCATAATTATCAATTGGTGTTTTGTGTATAAATAACACTATGGTAACAAATAATTCAAATATTTTAGAAGTATTTTTGGCATTCCAGGTCGGATATGAATTAGTTGATACTGGTATAGACTATAGACCAGGTGGTGCTTGGGGAAACCAGTGTATACTGGTATGTATCGGTCCAGAGTCCAGACCATTATAAACCGGCACAGATTCTAACAAATTTTGTGCTGGATTGTCAGCCCAGTGGTTTCGCTCTATTTTCAAATTTCTTATAACAAAATCGTTAGTTTCAAACTATTCTTAAAAATAAAAATAAAAAAAGGTAGATTTTGTAGTAGTATATCTAATCTAAGTACGTAGGAGCGAAGGTGTATATATTATTTTTCCAAATTCTACGGAAAGAAGGTGTGCCGAGCCGGTTTTGGGAAATGTTTCCCATTGTGACAGAATTACCCTATTTAGTTACATGTTCCATATTGAACAAAGATCGCATAACTATTTATTTTACTTTAACTAGGTAGCCTCTACCTAGCATTTCTAAAAAAAAACTATTTATTTTACTCGTTTGCGTTATTGCGTCAAAGAGAAGCGATCTGAGATGGAGTAAAATACTAAAATTAACGTATCGTATGTTTCAATATTTAATAAAACGTTTAGTGTTTACTCTGCTTTGACTTAATTTCACCTCGGCCAAAACAAGTTCCATGATCTTTCTCCAAATCAAATATCAATAATTTTTTTCATGCAATATACAATACGTGCACTAGCCAATTTGATTAATGTAAACTTATCGTGTCGATATAAGTCTGTCATTATATTAATGTGTATGTGTGTACGTGTACGTATGTGTGTGCATGTGTCGATTTATTATAATGAAAATATAATATATTGTTGATAGCTGACAAACAATTTAAAACTATATATAAAGTCAAAACACGGTTTGATACCTCACAAATAATTACTATATTAATCTTGGAACTTATTTTTCAAAACTCATAAATATAAATATTTAAATATTAAGCCAATATACGTTGTTACTATATTGCACCAATACATATGTACAATAAAAATAGCGTGAAATTCAAAATTAGTATTAAGAATGGATATTTCTGTATATTTGAACAGAAATCATAAAGAAGACAGCAATTGAGTCGATGAGTTTTTTAACTGCTGCATCAATCTCTCCAATTCAACATTAATTGATGCACCTGTAGTCGTACGTAATGACTCCTTATAAGTTAACAACCTTATTTATACACATTGTAAGACTAACGCTATCTTAAGTTCTTAACAACATGAAGACTCAAAGAGAAGATAATTTCAGGTGGGGCACTGTTCCTTGGTTGCACAATTATTTTCCTGGCATTTCGAAATCAATTCTAATGAATCTAATGCTACGGAGAACAGCAAGTCAATATGAACAAGTTTTGCCCTTGCACTCATAGCAAGTCCCGGTACCATGCCGAGCTCGGATGACACGCAGTACGCATCTTTTGTGCCATTGTTGATCCCAACATAGACCAATTCATCTAATATCTCAATGCAGTTATCAAGTTTTATCAGTGCATGCTTGCATACATGTGCGGGCGAGGGTTGACCGGCATTGCAATATTCCTCACTGGCTTGCGGCGCTGGCGGTAGTGGTTGTGGACATGAACAAGGAGGCGGTGACGGAGAGGGTGTGGAGGGTAGGGTTCTGAAATAATGGGCCCACTTGGGGCAATCAAGGAGGAGAGAAGTCACTTGGAGGAGAACTATGATGGCACGCTTAAGCAATTCATAATAAGACATGATTAGCTAGTGAGTAAACTTTTTTCTGTAGAGTGGAGATAGACTGAGTTCTCCTGGTCTTTGTGAATAAATAGGCCTGGCCTTTCCTCCGGAGGCGTATGAATTATATTATTATTACCATTACAGGTTTCAAACTTTCAATGCTTCGTTGGAGGGTCGAAATTAAGTTCCTCTGAGACTCCACAATATCTAAACTTTCCTGAGTCTACTCGGGGCACTCGTCAAGTCGTCATGCCGCCCCCCGTCAATTTTCGTCATTTTTTTTTTTTTTTTGGGTTTGTGTATGACTTCTCAGTGAGGAAAGACACAAGACTCTTAAAGAATAAATAGAAAAGAAAAAATAGGTGTTTTTACATGACAGGGATCGAAGGACTCCAAAGAGATTTTACATCTTCTTTCTATGTCGCTCGTGATAGAAATGGCAAATAATATGCCACAAATAATCCCTTTATAAGGTAATCAGAAAGTCCATTATTTTTATTTTTTTAAGATTCATATAGATATAGTCGCTTGACTTTCCTAGAACTTACAGAAGAACGCGTATTTGGACCGTTTTAGTCTTCATGGAACTATTAATTTGCAGAACGGATTCAATTATTTTTTTTCCTAGTTGCTCTAATTAACATTCTTTTGTTTTGAAATTTTCGAAGAAGCAAACTATGAAGCATGCAGGAACATTCATGAAATGATCATATATACATTTTCTAGACATACTTAATTGTTTACTAAGTACTATTATTTCCTAATTAAATAAACTATCCATGTACGATTTATTTGGCGAGGAAAAGTATGGTCACTCATGTGGAGTTATTATGTCATTTCAAAATGACGATCCTAAATCTATGTGGTACTGAAGTAACTTCTATGGAATTTCTTTTCGATGTCTATTTTAGTCAGAATAGACACTCAACATTGTTCAAATTCACATTCATTTGAATCAAAATGAATATGCATGCACTAAAGCACGGTTGTCTTGAATTTTCAAATTACTAATCAAAATATATTTTTGAAAACACACTTATTTCAGCTAGAATTTGTATACCGAATTGAGCATTTATTTCAACATTAAAGCACGGAAGACCATTTTTTATGCGAGAAAATAAGAGATAGTTACACTATTTTACAAAATGATTTAAGGAATGTGCCCTCAAATTAAGTACATAAATAAGTTTAATTTCGAGTTCTTTATCCATTCTACATCACCCTAATATATATGATTATATTAAGGATGGTATATATCTCTTCAGAATGAAGCAACATTTTGACAATCCTTAACAGTTAACATATAATATATTTTAAAGTTTTCACACCAAGCTTTTTTAGATTATTGACATGTTTAACATAAAGATGTTATATGCCATGCATGTTTATAAATTGAATAAGCATTTGGTACCAGATTAACATCGTTAAGTTTCATAGCTCTGGACTTCTGGGCGAAGTTACTCTATGATAATCAATGGTTATCAGTTAAATGTCATAATTCTTTATACGTATGATATATATAAGTTAATTGCAGTTTATATTCAAAATGAATATTATTTGTGATTATTAATTAATGAAACGAAAAGAAATTAATTTATTATTAGGTTAAAAAAGGTTAAATACATGCGAAGTAAAAGGGTACACTAAATCGCCAATGAGTGCGTGTCCTTTACATAATAATAGAAAAGGAGCCATTAAGTGACTATGATGTTCAATTAATAAATTCAGAGGTTTTTATTACTCAAATATAAAGAAAAGAAAAGGAAAAAGATCACGTAAGGACGTACACGTAAGGAAGTACGTTGGCCATACTAGTTGGAGGTTATATATAGTTGGGGGTTAGGTTATTTTTAATATAATTATGGTTTTAGATATTTGCAAATCCTTCTGGTGGTTCCATCAGATTAGGAGAATCGGCTGATTCGGTGATTTGGTTGGATATTTTAGAATTTCGTAGGATTACAGTTTACGTAGGCATCTGCGTCAGCTATCGTCGAAAACTCAAAATCCTCACCTACGGCAGGGCCAAGATACAACGGCTTATTTTTTATGGAAAAAGACCTTTTCTAAAACTCAATTGATTTAGGAGACATTTTAAAATAACTAAACTAATAGTTTAATACATGTACTTAATTTGCCTGGTGCAGCAGGCAACCCTACTTGGGCTGCTATCATTTCATAAACCGATAGTCTAGTATTGTTTGATGATTCGGCACAGCACCACTTGAAAGTGAGCTCCTGTTAGAGAATTTGTTATTTAAAGAAGGAGATTTTTGTCATCCAATTTTCTTAAATTAAAATTGAATACAGGCTTGAACCCTTAAAATCTTGGCGAAGAATTGGTTTCTTACCATGATGGCCAAAATCCGAACTTCTAAAATCTATGTTTTTCAATGTCTAATTGCTATATTAGTGTACTCAATGGAATGATCATGCCAAACAATCTCTTTATTATTGATAGATCATCAATAATATAAATAAAAGAGGTGTGGGTGTCGGTCCCTATTTTAGTTAGTATTAGTACGACACTCCATCAAGACCTTTGATTTTTCTGCTCCGACTTAATATGGTCTGTTCCTTAAGATGTATGTTAATTTTTTATGTGTTACTTATTGTGTATAATATGTGTTGCTTAGAATTGTGTTCTCTTTATGTTGCATTGTTAATATCAATTTTGATTATAATGCATCCTTTTTGTCACATAATTTATTTCAACCTCTCTCTCTTGCTTCTATGAGAAATTATGGAACAACATTTTTTATTTGTGATAATTTAGAAACTTAAGTAAATAAAAGTAATTCAAATGCCTAAGCAAACTACTAATTGTTAATTTTTTTTCATAATGATATAGATCTTGCTTTTTTTTACTACTGTGTTTTTTGTAATTTTAGATATCTTCATAATTTTTTCCCATCAATTTTTTATAGGTACCCAATTCCTCCATTCATCCATGATGACAATATGTATTAGCTGAATTTCATATTGATGACGAAGGTTATTATCCTGATGATGAATACGATCATGTTGCTGACATGTTTGACGATTAATATTTTCTATATAAATTTATATTTATATTTCAAATTTTTATGGTATCACCAATGTACGTTTCAATAGTTCTTCATTTTAGCTCGAATTTAATTTTTATGTTTCTAATATTTTTCCATCGCATTCCTCTCTTATTGTCGAATTACTTCACGAAAATTATATCGTCAGTATAAAATATTTCAACATATGGAGATATAATTTATTATTTCTACTCTACCAATTATTACACTTTAAATTAATTATAACCATAACAACCTAATTACAATCAATATTTATTAAATGATAACATATTTAATTTTTATTACTATGTCAAATATCAAGCGAAGCTCGATAGCCTCTCTAGTATAGATTATAGTAATAAGATGAGTTAGAATGAGTGCATAATCGATTAAAATGCTCAAATATTGCCAAGAATATGCTTTATTTGCTCATTTTATACATATTTACTATATATAAATAAATAATTTACAATAAATATGCTCTAAATTATATTATAGACGATATAAAATATTCCAATATAGATTATAGTGATCAGATGACTTAGAATGAGTGCATAATCGCTTAAAATGAACAAATATTGCCCGAATATGCTTTATTTGCTCATTTTATTCATATTTTCTATGTATAATATAATATTTGTAATAAATATGTTCTGAATTATGTTGTAGACAATATAAAGTGTTTAAAAAAAGATTATTGTGATCAGATGATTTAGAATGAGTATAGAATCGCTTAAAATTCTCAAATATTAACAAAAATATGCTTTCTTTACTCATTTTATGCAGATTTTCTATGTATAAATCAATAATATGCAATAAAGATGCCCTGAATTATATTATAGACAATATAAAGTATTCAAATATAGATTATTTTGATCAGATGATTTAAAATTAGTGTAGAATCGCTTAAAATGCTCAAATATCAACCAGAATAAGCTTTATTTGCTCATTTTATGCATATTTTCCACGCATAAATAAATAATTTACAATAAATATGCTCCGAATTATATTGTAGACAATATAAAGTGTTTACATATGGATTATAATGATCAGATGAGTTAGAATGAGTACAGAATCGAATAAAATGCTCAAATATTACCCAGATTATGCTTTATTTGCTAATTTTATGCATATTTTCTATGTATAAATAAATAATTTACAATAACTATGCTCTGAATTATATTGCAGACAATATAAGGTTTTCCAATAAAGATTATAGTGATCAGATGACTTAGAATGAGTGCAGAATCGCTTAAAATTATCAAATATTGTCCAGAATATGCTTTATTTGCTCATTTTATGCGTGTGTTCTATGTATAATTAAATATTTTGTAAAAAATATGCTCTGAATTACATTGTAGATAATATAAAGTGTTTACATATAAATTATTGTGATCAGATGATTTCGAATGAGTGTATAATCGCTTAAAATGCTTAAATATTAACCAGAATATGCTTTGTTTTCTTTTATGCATATTTCCGCACATAAATAAAAAATTTACAATAAATATGCTCAGAATTATATCGAAGAAAATATACAGTGTTCGTATTTAGATTGTAATGATCAGATGACTTAGAATGAGTGTAGAATCGCTTAAAATGCTCAAATATTGCCCAGAATATGCTTTATTTGCTCATTTTATGCATATTTTCTATGTATAATAAAATATTTTATAATAAATATACTCTGCATTTTATTTTAGACAATAAAAAGTGTTTAAATATAGGTTATTGTGATCAGATGATTTAGAATAAGTGCAGAATCGCTTAAAATGCTCAAATATTAACCAGATATGCTTTATTTGCTCATTTTATGTATAATTTCTATGTATAATTAAATAATTTACAATAAATATGGTCTGAATTATATAGTAGACAATATAAAGTGTTAAAATATAGATTATAGTGATCAGATGACTTAGAATGAGTGCAGAATAGCTTAAAATGCTCAAATATTTCTTAGAATATGATTTATTAGCTCATTTTATGCATATTTTCTATGTATAAATCAATAATATGCAATAAATATGCCCTGAATTATATTGCAGACAATATAAAGTGTTCAAATATAGATTATTTTCATCATATGATTTAGAATTAGTGTAGAATCGCTTAAAATGCGCAAATATTATCCAAAATAAGCTTTATTTGCATATTTTCCACGCATAAATAAATAATTAACAATAAATATGCTCCGAATTATATTGTAGACAATATAAAGTGTTTACGTATGGGTTATAATGATCAGATGAGTTAGAATGAGTGCAGAATCGATTAAAATGCTCAAATATTACCCAGATTATGCTTTATTTGCTCATTTATGCATATTTTCTATGTATAAATAAATAATTTAAAATAAATATTCTCTTAATTATATTGCAGACAATATAAAGTGTTCCAATATAGATTATAGTATCAGCTGACAAATAATAAGTGCAGAATCGCTTAAACTACTGAAATAATGCTCAGAATATGCTTTATTTGCTCCTTTTATGCATATTTATTATGTATAACAAAATAATTTACAATAAATATGCTCTGAATTATATTGTAGACAATATAAACTGTTTACATATAGATTATTGTGATCAGATGAGTTAGAATGAGTGCAGAATACCTTAAAATGGTCATAATATTGCCCAGAATATGCTTTATTTGCTTATTTTATGCATATTTTCTATGTATAATTAAATATTTTATAATAAATATGCTCTGAATTATATTGTAGACAATATAAAGTGTTCAAATATAGATTATAGTGATCAGATGACTTCGAATGAGTGCAGAATCGCTTGAAATGCTCAAATATTGTCCAGAATATCTTTATTTGCTCATTTTTTGCATATTTTCTATGAATGATTAAATATTTTATAATAAGTACGCTCTGAATTATATTGTAGACAATATAAATTGTATAAATACAGAATATTGTGAGCATCTGATTTAGTATGAGTGCAGAATTGATTAAAATGCTCAAACATTTCTCAGAATAAGCTTTATTTGCTTATTTTATGTGTGTTTTATATGTATAACTAAATATTTTCTAATGAGTAAGCTCTGAATTATATTCTAGCCAACATAAATAGATGAAATGTAGATTATTGTAATCAAATAACATAGAATGAATGCTGAATCGCTAAAACTACTCAAATATTGCTCAGAATATGCTTTATTTGCTAATTTATTGCATATTTTCTCTGTATAATTAAATATTTTATAATAAATATGCCCTGAATTATATTGTAGATAATATAAAGTGTTCAAATATGGATTATAGTGATCAGATATTTTGGAATGAGTGCAGAATCGTTTAAAATTCTCAAATATTGCCAAGAATATGCTATATATGCTCATTTTATGCGTATTTTCTATGTATAAATAAATAATTTGCAATAAATATGTTCTGAATTATATTGTAGATAATACAAAGTGTTTACATATAGATTATAGTGATCAGATGATTTTGAATGAATGTAGCATCGCTTAAAATGCTCAAATATTGCTCAGAATATGCTATATTTGCTCATTTTATGCATATTTTCTAGGACTTTTTTCCGAAAGGACTAAATTTTGTTTTCAAATTTCTTGAAGGGCCGCGCACAAGAGAAATTTTCCAAAAGGGCCTAAACTGAGCATCTGCGCCTAAATATGGGAAAAAAAAAACGTTCTTTACATTTATTCGCGTCGTTCCCAATTGCGCAAAGTCAGATATAAACTTGGAGCACATCCATCGATGGTCAATCTGATCATAAACTTTGTTAGCTTCGGTCGTTGCGAACTAATAAAGTTTCACGAAAATTTCATGTCATCAATGGAAGCTATCCATAAACTGTATCGATATAATCACGTGAATATACTTTTGCAGATATGAACAAACAATCATTTTTGCAGATGTGAACAATCTATAGTTGGCATGAAATATAAGTAACTTTTTTATTTCGGAAAATCTTTAGACCAATGGGAACAACAATTAGACACTTCATTTATTTTGCACGAAAACTAATAATTACGCTATTTGTGGTTGTAAATATTGACACTTTTTCTAACACTAGCAGTTTGCCTTTTTAACATGTTAAAGTTTCTGACATTATTTTATTAATTTGGGCGATATGAAGGCCTAGATCTAATGTTTTCCGAAATGACACGACACAACACGACATGATATGCTTATGGAACTAGCACGATACGTGCGTGTCAGCGTATCGTATCAAAGTCGTGTCGTGTTGGAGACTTCCAAATATTGACACGTCTTAACGCGTCACGAGTTAACACGTGACACGACACGTGACACGAGTTGACACAACAAAAAATAATATTACTTACAATTTATTATTATAAATGTAATAACTTTAATTCATTGGCTTTTTATTCCATCATGAATTTTTTATTTTAATAATTTATTATATTTTCTATTTAAAAAGTATTTAAATATTTTTAATGAATTTTAGTGAATAAATTAACATAAATTATAATATGGCTTGACATGTTTAACACGTCATGTTAGACGTGTCATGTCATAATGTGTGTCGTGTTAACAATTTCTTCATTTGACACGACACGAAATGACACGTTGAAAATATTTACTTGTGCCAACACGACACTACACGAGCTCTAATACGCGTGTATTTGACACGACACGTTTGCAATACACTACTACAACTGTAATGAGACATTCGATTCTATTTCTAGGTCTATATTATTTTATTTCTTTTTTCTATGAAATATTATTTTATTCATGCCTAGAAATTTTTTTTTCTGAAGTTGTTTTTGAGTGCAAACTAACATTCATGACCATCGGTGGATGTGCTCCAAGACTATATACGACTTTGTTCAATTGGGAACGACACGTTTTTTCCCCATATTTAGGCGCAACAAATCAGTTTAGGCCCTTTTGGAAAATTTTGTTGGTGCGCGGCCCTTTAGGAAATTTGAAAAAGAATTTTAGTCTTTTCGGAAAAAAGTCCTATTTTCTATGTATAATTAAATATTTTATACTAAATACGCCCAGACTAATATTGTAGACATTAGGAAGTGTTTAAATATAAAAAATTGTCATCAGATGAATTAGAATGTGTGCAGAATCGCTTAAAATTATCAAATATTGTCCAGAATATGTTTTATTTGCTCATTTTATGCATGTTTTCCATGTATAATTAAATATTTTATAATAAATATGCGCTGAATTATATTGTAGACAATATAAAGTGTTCCAATATAGACTATAGTGATCAGATGAATTAGAATGAGTGAAGAATCGCTTAAAATGCTCAAATATTGCCCAGAATATGCTATATTTGCTCATTTTGTGCACATTTTCTATGTATAAATAAATAATTTACTATACATATGCTCTGAATTATATTTTAGACAATTTAAAGTGTTCAAATATAGATTATAGTGATACACGACTTAGAATGAGCGCAGAATCGATTAAAATGCTCAGTTATTGCTCAGAATAAGCTTTATTTGCTTATTTTATGTATATTTTATATGTATAACTAAATATTTTATACTGAATAAGCTCTGAATTATATTCTAGACAACATAAATAAATGAAATATTGGTCATTGTAATCAATTGACATATAATGAGTGCGGAATCGCATATAATACTCAAATAATGCTCTAAATATGCTTTATTTGCTTATTTTATGCATACTTTCTATGTATCATTAAATAATTAACACTAAATATGCTCTGAATTATATTGTAGACAATATAAAGTATTCCAGTATAGATTATAGTAATCAGATGACTCAGAAAGTGTGCAGAATCGCTTAAAATGCTCAAATATTGCCAAGAATATGCTATATTAGCTCATTTTAAGCATATTTTCTATGTATAAATAAATAATTTACAATACATATGCTCTGAATTATATTTGAGACAATTTAAAGTGTTCAAATATAGATTATAGTGATCACATGACTTAGAATGAGTGCAGAATCGATTAAAATGCTCAAATATTGCCCAGAATATGGCTTATTTCCTCATTTTATGCGTATTTTCTATGTATAATTAATTATTTTATAGTAAATACGCTCAGAATAATATTGTAGACAATATAAAGTGTTCCTATATAGATTTTCGTGATAAGATGACAAAGAATGAGTGCAGATTCGCTTAAAATGCTCAAATATTGCCCATGATATGCTTAATTTGCTCATTTTATGCATATTTTCTTTGTATAATTAAATAATTTATAATAAATATGCTCTGAATTATATTGTAGACAATATAAATTGTTTAAATATAAATAATTGTGATCAGATGATTTAGAATGAGTGCAAAATCGGTTGAAATGCTCAAATATTGCTCAGAATAAGATTTATTTGCTTATTTTATGTATATTTTATATGTATAACTAAATATTTTATAATGAATAAGCTCTGAATTATATTCTAAACAACATAAATATATGAAATATTGGTTATTGTAATCAAATGACATATAATGTGTGCAGAATCGCTTAAAAGACTCAAATAATGCTCTGAATATGCTTTATTTGGTTATTTTATGCATACTTTCTATGTATAATTAAATAATTAACACTAAATATAATCTGAATTATATTTTAGACTACATAAAGTATTCCAGTATAGATTTTAGTGATCAGATGACCTAGAATGAGTGCGGAATCGCTTACAATGATCAAATATTGCCCAGAATGTGCTATATTTTCTCATTTTATCAGTATTTTCTATATATAAATAAATATTTTGTAATAAATACGCTCTGAATTATAATGTAGACAATATAAAGTGTTTACATATAGATTATAGTGATCAGATGACTTAGAAAGTGTGCAGAATCGCTTCAAATGCTCAAATATTGCCAACAATATGCTTTATTTGCTCATTTTATACATATTTTCTTTGTATAACTAAATAATTTACAATAAATATGCTCTAAATTATATTGTGGGCAATATAAAGTGTTTACATATAAATTATAGTCATCAGAAGATTTAGAATGACTGTAGAATCGCTTAAAATGCTCAAATATTGCCAAGAATATGCTATATTTACTCATTGTATGCATATTTTCTATGTATAATTAAAAATTTTAAAATAAATACTCTCAGAATAATATTGTTGACAATATAAATTGATCAAATATTAATTATAGTCATCAGATGACATAGAATGAGTGCAGAATCACTTAAAATGCTCAAATATTGCCCTTAATATGCTTTATTTACTAATTTTATGCATATTTTCTTTGTATAATTAAATAATTTACAATAAATATGCTTTGATTTATATCGTAGACAGTATAAATTGTTTAAATACAGATAATTGTGATCAGATGATTTAGAATGAGTGCAGAATCGCTTGAAATGCTCAAATATTGCTCAGAATAAGCTTTATTTGCTTATGTTATGTATATTTTATATGTATAACTAAATAGTTTATAATGAATAAGCTCTGAATTATATTCTAGACAACAAAAATAAATGAAATATTTGTTATTGTAATCAAATAAGATAGAATGAGTGCATAATCGCTTAAAATACTCAAATAATGCACCGAATATGCTTTATTTGCTTATTTTATGCATATTTTCTATGTTTAATTTAATAATTAACACTAAATATGCTCTGAATTATAATGTAGGCAATATAAATTGTTAACATATAGATTATCGTGATCAGATGATATAGAATGCGTGTAGAATCGCTTAAAATGCTCAAATATTGCCCAGAATATGCCATTATTGCTCATTTTATGCATATTTTCTATGTATAATTAAATATTTTATAATAAATACGCTCTGAATTATATTGTAGACAATATAAAGTGTTTACATATAGATTATAGTGATCAGATAATTTAGAATGAGTGTAGAATCGCTTAAAATGCTCAAATATTTCCAAGAATATGCTATATTTGCTAATTTAATGCATATTATCTATGTATAATTAAATATTTTATAAAAAATACTGTCAGAATAATATTGTAGACAATATAAATTGATCAAATATATATTATTGTGATCAGGTGACATAGAATGAGTGTAGAATCGCTTAAAATGCTCAAATATTGCAGAGAATATGTTTTATTTGTTAATTTTATGCATATTCTCTATGTATAAATAAATATTTTATAATAAATATGCTCTGAATTATATTATAGACAAAAGAATTTTTTTTAATATGGATTATTTTGTTCAGATGAATTAGAACGAGTGTAGAATCGCTTAAAATGCTCAAATAATTCGCAGAATATGCTTTATTTGCGCATTTTATGCATATTTTCTGTGTATAAATAAATAATGTACAATAAATATGTTCTGAATTATATTGTAGACGATATAAAGTGTTTACATATAGATTATAGTGATCAGATGAATTAGAATGAGTGTAGAATCGCTTTAAATGCTCAAATATTGCCCAGAATATGCTATATTTGCTCATTTTATGCATATCTTCTACTTATAATTAAATATTTCATAATAAATTCGCTTATAATAATATTGTAGACAGTGGAAAGTGTATAAATATAGAGAATTGTGATCAGATGTTTTAGAATGAGTGTAGAATCACTTGAAATGCTCAAATATTAACCAGAATATGCTTTATTTTCTCATTTTATGCATATTTTCTCTGTATAATTAAATATTTTATTATAAATACTATCAGAATAATATTGTAGACAACATAAATTGATCAAATATAGATTATTGTTATCAGATGACATAGAATGAGTGCAGAAAAGCTTAAAATGCTCAAATATTGCCCTGAATATGCTTTATTTACTCATTGTATGCATATTTTCTTTGTTTATTTAAATAATATACTATAAATATGCTCTGAATTAAATTATAGACAGTATAAATTGTTTCAATATAGATAATTGTGATCAGATGATTTAGAATGAGTGCAAAATCGCTTGAAATTCTCAAATATTGCTCAGAATAAGCTTTATTTGCTTTTGTTATGTATATTTTATATGTATAACTAAATATTTTATAATGAATAAGCTTTGAATTATATTCTAGACAACATAAATAAATGAAATATTGGTTATTGTAATCAAATGACGTAGAATGAGTGCATAATCGCTTAAAATACTCAAATAATGCACCGAATATGCTTTATTTGCTTATTTTATGCATATTTTCTATGATTAATTTAATAATTAACACTTAATATGCTCTGATTATATTGTAGACAATATAAAGTGTTTACATATAGATTATAGTGATCAGATGATTTAGAATGAGTGTAGAATCGCTTAAAATGCTCAAATATTGCCAGTAATATGCCATTATTGCTCATTTTATGCATATTTTCTCAGTATAATTAAATATTTTATAATAAATACTCTCTGAATTATATTGTAGACAATATAAAGTGTTTACATATATATTATAGTGATCAGATGATTTAGAATGAGTGTAGAATCGCTTAAAATGCTCAAATATTGCATATTCAATATAAAGTGTTTACATATATATTATAGTGATCAGATGATTTAGAATGAGTGTAGAATCGCTTAAAATGCTCAAATATTGCCCAGAATATGCTATATTTGCTCATTTAATGCAGATTATCTATGTATAATTAAATATTTTATAATAAATAAGGTCAGAATAATATTGTAGACAATATAAATTGATCAAATATATATTATAGTGATCAGATGAAATAGAATGAGTGAGGAATCGCTTAAAATGCTCAAATATTGCACAGAATATGTTTTATTTGTTAAATTTATGCATATTTTCTATGTATAAATAAATATTTTATAATAAATATGCTCTTAATTATATTATAGACAATAGAAATTGTTTAAATATGGATTATTTTGATCAGATGAATTAGAATGAGTGCACAATCGCTTAAAATGCTCAAATAATTCGCAGAATATGCTTTATTTGCGCATTTTACGCATATTTTCTGTGTATAAATAAATAATTTACTATAAATATGTTCTGAATTGTATTGTAGACGATATAAAGTGTTTACATATAGATTGTAGTGTTCAGATGATCTAGAATGAGTGTAGAATCGCTTAAAATGCTCAAATATTGCACAGAATATGCCATTATTGCTCATTTTATGCATATTTTCTATGTATAATTAAATATTTTATAATAAATACGCTCTGAATTATATTGTAGACAGTATAAAGTGTTTATATATAGATTATAGTGATCAGATGATTTAGAATGAGTGTAGAATCGCTTAAAATGCTCAAATATTGCCCAGAATATGCTATATTTGCTCATTTAATGCAGATTATCTATGTATAATTAAATATTTTATAATAAATACGGTCAGAATAATAATTTTATGCGTATCTTCTATTTATAATTAAATATTTCATAATAAATTAGCTCAGAATAATATTGTAGACAGTGGAAAGTGTTTAAATGTAGAGAATTGTGATCAGATGTTTTAGAATGAGTGTAGAATCACTTGAAATGCTCAAATAATAACCATAATATGCTTTATTTGCTCTTTTATGCACATTTTCTATGTATAATTAAATATTTTAAAATAAATATGCTCTGAATTATATTGTAGACAATATAAAGTGTTCCCATATAGATTATAGTGATCATATGACTTAGAATGAGTGCAGACTCGCTTAAAATGCTCAAATATTGCCCAGAATATGCTTTATTTGCTCATTTTATGCATATTTTCTATGTATAATTAAATAATTTACAATAAATATGCTCTGAATTATATCATAGACGATATAAAATGTTCCAATATAGATTATAGTGATCAGATGACTTAGACTGAGTGCAGAATCGCATAAAATGAACAAATATTGCCCAGAATATCCTTTATTTGCTCATTTTATTAATATTTTCTATGTATAATTTAATATTTGTAATAAATATGCTCTGAATTATATGGTAGACAATATATAGTGTTTAAAAAAAGATTATTGTAATCAGATGATTTAGAATGAATGTAGAATCGCTTAAAATACTCAAATATTAACCAAAATATGCTCTCTTTGCTTTTATGAATATTTTCCACGCATAAATAAATAGGTTACAATAAATATGCTCTGAATTATATTGTAGAAAATATAAAGTGCTCGAATATAGATTACAATAATCAGATGACTTAGAATGACTGCAGAATCACTTAAAATGCTCAAATATTGTCCAAAATATGCTTTAATTCCTTATTCTATGCATATTTTCAATGTATAATTAAATATTTTATAATAAATATGCTTTGATATATTGTAGACAATATAAATTGTTTAAATATTGATTATTGTCATCATTTGATTTAGAATGAGTGCAGAATAGCTTGAAGTGCTCAAATATTGCTAAGAATAAGCTTTAATTGCTAATTTAATGTCTGTTTTTTATGTATAACTAAATACTTTCTAATGAGGAAGCTCTGAATTATATTCTAGACAACATAAATAGATGAAATATAGATTTCTGTAATCAAATGATATATAATGAGTGCAGAATCGCTTAAACTTCCCAAATGTTGTCCAGAATATGCTTTATTTGCTCATTTTATGCGTAATTTGTATGTATATTTAAATAATTTATAATTAATATGCTCTGAATAATATTGTAGACAATATAAAGTGTTCAAATATAGATTATAGTGATCAGATGACTTAGATTGAGTACAGAATCGCTTAAAAGGCTGAAATATTGCACAGAATATGCTTTATTTGCTCATTTTATGCATATTTTCTATGTATAAATCAATAATATGCAATAAATATGCCCTGCATTATATTGTCGACAATATAAAGTGTTCAAATATAGATTATTTTGATGAGATGATTTAAAATTAGTGTAGAATCGCTTAAAATGCTCAAATATTAACCAGAATAAGCTTTATTTGCTCATTTTATGCATATTTTCCACGCATAAATAAATTAATTTACAATAAATATGCTCGGAATTATATTATAGACAATATAAAGTGTTTACATCTGGATTATAATGATCAGATGAGTTAGAATGAGTACAGAATCGAATAAAATGCTCAAATATTACCCAGATTATGCTTTATTTGCTAATTTTATGCATATATTATATGTATAAATAAATAATTTACAATAAATATGCTTTGAATTATATTTCAGACAATATAAAGTGTTCCAGTATAGATTATAGTGATCAAATGACTTAGAATGAGTGCGAATCGCTTAAAATGATCAAATATTGCCCAGAATATGCATTATTTGCTCATTTTATGCGTGTGTTCTATGTATAATTAAATATTTTGTAATAAATATTGTCTGAATTACATTGTAGACAATATAAAGTGTTTAAATATAGGTTATTGTGATCAGATGATTTAGAATAAGTGCAGAATCGCTTAAAATGCACAAATATTAACCAGAATATGATTTATTTGCTCATTTTATGTATAATTTCTATGTATAATTAAATAATTTACAATAAATATGTTCTGAATTATATTGTAGAGAATATAAAGTGTTCAAATATAGATTATTTTCATCATATGATATAGAATTAGTGTAGAATCGATTAAAATGCTCAAATATTGCCCAGAATTTGGTTTATTAGCTCATTTTATGCATAGTTTCTATGTATAATTAATTATTTTATAGTAAATACGCTCAGAATAATATTGTAGACAATATAAAGTGTTCCTATATAGATTTTTGTGATCACATGACAAAGAATGAGTGGCAGAATCGCTTAAAATGCTCAAATATTGCCCAGGATATGCTTAATTTGCTAATTTTATGCATATTTTCTTTGTAGAATTAAATAATTTATAATAAATATGCTCTGAGTTATATTATAGACAATATAAATTGTTTAAATATAGATAATTGTGAGCAGATGATTTAGAATGAGTGCAGAATCGCTTGAAATTCTCAAATATTGCTCAGAATAAGCTTTATTTGCTTATTTTATGTATATTTTATATGTATAACTAAATATTTTATAATAAATAAGCTCTGAAATATATTCTAGACAACATAAATATATGAAATAATGGTTATTGTAATCAAATGACATATAATGTGGGCAGAATCGCTTAAAAGACTCAAATAATGCACCGAATATGCTTTATTTGCTTATTTTATGCATATTTTCTATGTTTAATTTAATAATTAACACTAAATATGCTCCGAATTATATTGTAGACAATATAAAGTGTTTACATATAGATAATAGTGATCAGATGATTTAGAATGAGTGTAGAATCGCTTAAAATGCTCAAATATTGCCCTAAATATGCTTTATTTACTCATTTTATGCATATTTTCTTTGTATAATTAAAAAAATTACAATAAATATGCTCTGAATTATATTGTAGACAATATAAATTGTTCAAATAATGATTATAGTGATCAGATGACTTGGAATGAGTGCAGAATCGCTTAAAATGCTCAAATATTGCCCAGAATATGCATTATTTGATCATTTTATGAATATTTTCTTTGTATAATTAAATAATTTACAATAAATATACTCTAAATTATATTGTGGGCAATATAAAGTATTTACATATAGATTATAGTGATCAGAAGATTTTGATTGAGTATAGAATCGCTTAAAATGCTCAAATATTGCCCAGAATATGCTATATTTCCTCATTTTATGCATATTTTCTATGTAGAATTAAAAATTTTATAATAAATAAGCTCAGAATAATGTTGTAGACAATAAAAATCGATCAAATATAGATAATAGTGATCAGATGACATAGAGTGAGTGCAGAATCGCTTAAAAAGCTCAAATATTGCAATGAATATGCTATTTTTACTCATTTTATGCATATTTTCTTTGTATAATTAAATAATTTACAATAAATATGCTCTGAATTATATTATAGACAGTATAAATTGTTTAAATATAGATAATTGTGACCAGATGAGTTAGAATGAGTGCAGAATCGCTTGAAATGCTCAAATATTGCTCGAATAAGCTTTATTTGCTTATGTTATGTATATTTTATTGGTATAACTAAATATTTTGTAATGAAAAAGCTCTGAATTATATTCTAGACAACATAAATATATGAAATATTGGTTATTGTAATCAAATGACATAGAATGAGTGCAGAATCGCTTAAAATACTCAAATAATGCTCCGAATATGCTTTATTTGCTTATTTTATGCATATTTTATATGTTTAATTTAATAATTAGCACTAAATATGCTCTGAATTAAATTGTAGATAATATAAAGTGTTTACATATAGATTATAGTGATCAGATGATTTAGAATGAGTGTAGAATCGCTTAAAATGCTCAAATATTGCCCAGAATATGCCATTATTGCTCATTTTATGCATATTTCTATGTATAATTAAATATTTTATAATAAATATGCTGTAAATTATATTCTAGACAATATTAAGTGTTCCTATATAGATTTTAATGATCAACAAAGAATGAGTGCAGAATCGATTAAAATGCTCAAATATTGCCCAGAATATGGTTTATTTGCTCATTTTATGCATATTTTCTTTGTATAATTAAATAATTTATAATAAATATGCTCTGAATTATATTTTAGACAATATAAATTGTTTAAATATAGATAATTGTCATCAGATGATTTAGAATGAGTGCAGAATCGCTTGAAATGCTCAAATATTGCTCAGAATAATCTTTATTTGCTTATTTTATGTATATTTTAAATGTATAACTAAATATTTTATGATGAATAAGCTCTGAATTGTATTCTAGACAACATAAATAACTGAAATATTGGTTATTGTAATCAAATGACATATAATGAGTACAGAATCGCTGAAAATACTCAAATAATACTCTGAATATGCTTTATTTGCTTATTTTATGCATACTTTCTATGTATAATTAAATAATTAACACTAAAATGCTCTGAATTATATTGTAGACAATATAAGTTTATACATATAGATTATAGTGATCAGATGATTTAGAATGCGCGTAGAATCGCTTAAAATGCTCAAATATTGCCCAGAATATGCCATTATTGCTCATTTTATGCATATTTTCTATGTATAATTAAATATTTTATAATAAATACGCTCTGAATTATATTGTAGACAATATAAAGTGTTTACATATAGATGATAGTGATCCGATAATTTAGAATGAGTGTAGAATCGCTTAAAATGCTCAAATATTGCCCAGAATATGCTACAGTTACTCATTTAATGCATATTATCTATGTATAATTAAATATTTTATAATAAATACGGTCAAAATAATATTGTAGACAATATAAATTGATCAAATATATATTATAGTGATCAGTTGACATAGAATGAGTACAGAATCGCTTAAAATGCTCAAATATTGCACAGAATATGTTTTATTTGCTAATTTTATGCATATTTTCTATGTATAAATAAATATTTTATAATATATATGCTCTGAATTATATTATAGACAATAGAAATTATTAAAATATGGATTTTTTTGATCAGATGAATTAGAATGAGTGTAGAATCGCTTAAAATGCTCAAATAATTCGCAGAATATGCTTTATTTGCCCATTTTATGCATATTTTCTGTGTATAAATAAATAATGTACAATAAATATGTTTTGAATTATATTGTACACGATATAAAGTGTTTACATATAGATATAGTGATCAGATGATTTGGAATGAGTGTAGAATCGCTTAAAATGCTCAAATATTGCCCAGAATATGCCATTATTGCTCATTTTATGCGTATTTTCTATGTATAATTAAATATTTTATAATAAATACGCTCTGAATTAGACAATATAATGTGTTTACATATAGATTATAGTGATCAGATGATTTAGAATGAGTGTAGAATCGCTTAAAATGCTCAAATATTACCTAGAATATGTTATATTTGCTCATTGTATGCATATTTTCTATGTATAATTAAATATTTCATAATAAATTCGCTCAAAATAATATTGTAGATAGTTGAAAGTGTTTAAATATAGAGAATTGTGATCAGATGTTTTAAAATGAGGGTAGAATCACTTAAAATGCTCAAATATTAACCAGAATATGCTTTATTTGCTCATTTGATGCATATTTTCTCTGTATAATTAAATACTTTATAATAAATATGCTCTGAATTAAATTGTAGACAATATAAATTGTTCCCATATAGATTATAGTCATCATATGACTTAGAATAGTGCAAAATCGCTTAAAATGCTCAAATATTGCTCAGAATATGCTTTATTTGCTCATTTTATGCATATTGTCAGTGTATAATTAAATAATTTACAATAAAGATGCTCTGAATTATATTGTAGACAATATAAAGTGTTCCAATATAGATTTTAGTAATCAGATGACTTAGAATAACTGCAGAATCGCTTAAAATGCTCAAATATTTCCAAGAATATTCTTTATTTGCTCATTTTATGCATATTTTCTTTGTATAATTCAATAATTTATAATAAATATGCTCTGAATTACATTGTAGAAAATATAAAGTGTTCAAATATAAAATAGTGATCCGATGACTTAGAATTCATGCAGAATCGCTTAAAATGCACAAATATTGCCCAGAATATGCATTATTTGCTCATTTTATGCATATTATCTATGTATTAATAAATAATTTACTATAAATATGCTCTGAATTATATTGTAGACAATATATAGTGTTTGCGTATAGATTATTGTGATCAGATGATTTAGAATGAGTGTAGAATCGCTTAAAATCCTCAAATATTGCCCATAAGATGCTATATTTGCTCATTTTATGCAAATTTTCTATGTACAATTAAATATTTTACAATAAATACGCTGAGAGTAATGTTGTGGACAATATTAAGTGTTCAAATATAGATTATTTTAATCAAATGACATAAAATGAGTGCAGAATCGCTTAAACTACTCAAATAATGCTCAGAATATTCTTTATTTGCTTATTTTATTCATATTTTCTATGTATAATTTTATAATTAACAATAAATATGCTCGGAATTATATTGTAGACAATATAATGTGTTTACATATAGATTATAGTGATCACATGAGTTAGAATTAGTGCTGAATTTCTTAAAATGCTCAAATATTGCCCGGAATATGCTTTATTTGCTCATTTTATGCATATTTTCTATGTTTAATTTAATAATTAACAATAAATATGCTCTGAATTATATTGTAGACAATATAATGTGTTTACATATAGATTATAGTGATCAGATAATTTAGAATGAGTGTTAAATCGCTTAAAATGCTCAAATTTTGCCCAGAATATGCCATTATTGCTCATTTTATGCGTATTTTCTATGTATAATTAAATATTTTATAATAATAACGCTCTGAATTATATTTTAGACAATATAAAGTGTTTACATATAGATTATAGTGATCAGATGATTTAAAATGAGTGTAGAATCGCTTAAAATGCTCAAATATTGCCCAGAATATGCTATATTTGCTCATTTAATGCATATTATCTATGTATAATTCAATATTTTATAATAAATACGGTCAGAATAATATTGTAGGCAATATAAATTGAGCAAATATAGATTATAGTGATCAGATGACATAGAGTGAGTGCAGAATCGCTTAAAATGCTCAAATATTGCACAGAATATGCTTTATTTGCTAATTTTATGCATATTTTCTATGTATAAATAAATATTTTATAATAATTATGCTCTGAATTATATTGTAGACAATATCAAGTGTTCGAATATGGATTATAAATGATCAGATGGCTTAGAATGAGTGCAGAATCGCTTAAAATGCTCAAATATGCTTTATTTGCTCATTTTGTGCATATTTTCTAATGTATAATTAGATATTTTATAATAAATATGCTCTGAATTATATTTTATTCAATATAAATTGCTTAAATATAGATTATTGTGGGCAGATGATTTAGAATAAGTGCAGAATCACTTAAAATGCTCAAATACTGCTCATAATAAGCTTCATTTACTTATTTTATGTATATTTTATATGTATAACTAAATATTTTATGATGAGTAAGCTCTGAATTATATTGTAGACAATATAAATAGATGGAATATATATTATTGTATCAAATAACATATAATGAGTGCAGAATCGCTTAAACTACTCAAATATTGCTCACAATATTTTTTCTTTGCTCATTTTATGCATATTTTCTATGTATAATTAAATAATTTACAATAAATATAATCTGAATTATATTGTATACAATATAAAGTGTTAACATCAATAATCAATAATCAATAATATAAATAAAGATGTGTGGGTGTCAGTCCCTGTTTTAGTTAGTATTAGCGCGACACTCCATCAAGACATTTGATTTTTCTGCTCCGACTTAATCTGGTCCGTTCCTTCAGATGTATGTTAATTTTTTATGTGTTACTTATTGTGTAATCTGTGTTGCTTAGAATTATGTTCCCTTTATGTGGCATTTTTAATATCCATTTTGATTATACTGCGTCATTTTTATCACATAATTTATTTCAACCTCTCTCTCTTAGTTGCTTCTATGAGAAATGATGGAACAACATTTTTTATTTATGATATTTTAGAAACTTAAGTCAAGAAAAGTAATTCAAATGCCTAAGCAGACTACTAATTGTTAATTTTTTCATAATGATATAGATCTTGCTTTTTTTACTACTGTGTTTTTTTTTGCAATTTTAGATATCTTCACAATTCTTTCCCATCAATTTTTTTAGCTACTCAATTTCTCCATTCATCCATGATGACAGTATATATTTGCTGAATTTCATATTGATGGCAAAGGTTATTATCCTGATGATGAATACGATCATGTTGCCGACATGTTTGACGATTAATATTTTCTATAGAAATTTATATTTATATTTTAAATTTTTATGGTATCACCAGCGTACGTTTCAATAGTTCTTCATTTTAGCTCGAATCTATTTCTAATATTTTTTAATCGCATTCATCTCTTATCGTTGAATTATTTCACAAAAATTATATCGACAGTATAAAACATTTCAACATATGGAGATATAATTTATTATTTCTACCCTACCAGTTATTACACTTTAAATTAATTCTAAACATAACAACCTAATTACAATCAACATTTATTAAATGATAACATATTTAATTTTTATTACTATGTCAAATATCGAGCGAAGCTCGATTAGCCCCTCTAGTTTTATTAAAAGTGAGTATTCATGTTGTGTTTCCCCCCAATAGCTATAGAAACAAATTTGCATTAAATGTAACAATGGAAAATTTAATACTAATTACTTAATCGATCGTTAGAAAATAAAGTTATTTAATGCATTATCAGTTATTTTATCGGTCGTTATGATCCATTTCTATTCTTATATATTGATTCTATGTTCAAATGTGATTTTGACGTTTGATTGGTTGTATTCATTGAAACAGACGAAGTAAGGCAGGCACGGCATATCCTTTTTAGGACTCCCACGTTGGCCACGGCCATTACACACAGACACAGGCACACAGCACGTTTTTTAGCTGTTGGTAAAGCCGGTATTAATTATATAATTATATTAGTATGACGACTGACGAGAGATTAAACCTGAGTGATCAAATTTTAAAACAGAGGAGGTGTCTGTCTTGCAGTGGATATGAGCTGATGACTGATGAGTGATGAACAACTTCATTTTTTTTTTTGGAATTTGAGATCATCTTTCATCTATGTTGGAAATTTACGGAAACTTAAGTGGACCAAAAAGGCCCATATAATCAATACAGAGAGTGACCCACTTCCAAAGATATGGGCTTTATTATTTGGTTTCGTTTCACACTGCTATAATCCGAGCGCCAACTTTCAAATCCAAATGAACCTTAATTAGCTTTTATTAAGGCATATTATCTATATTATTGTTCAAAGATTTGGGTAAATAGACATTATTTATTTGGCATGCAAATTCGAAACTTCGATTCAACTTTTACTAGGGACGACAATTGCAAGGAAATTTTTGCTAAACTAAATTCATCCATCTTATGTTTTTGCATTAGCGTTCCGAGTTTCGATCAAGCTGAGATTAGTTCATATGCTGCAATACGACCAACACGAAACTTGCGTAGATGAAAATCATAATAAAGAAGATCATCACAAAATTCATCATTCATCGATCGTTCAGCCCACATAAACAGAGCGGAGGAAAATAAAGCAATAACATAGATCTTAATTCAATTTTTTCTTCTTCCAATTCCCATCAAATAAAATGAAAAATAATGGGTCTTTAAGCATTTGGGATTAGCGAAAAGCTTATTATATTCATATCAAAGTTCAACTTAACTCGTAATTACGGTGCGTACAATTGACAACTCTGCAATAAGGAAAGGTAAAGAGGAATCAAACCACCTAATTTGAGGATTAATTTAACAGTGCTGCAGTATAACGATATAGTTAACACTTTTATGATTAATTTATAAAAGGCAAGGGCCCTATGTTGCATTGGTACGGGTACGAGTACCGTACCCGGTACGATTCGGGTACGGTGGTACGAAAATTTTAAAAAATCTCCGGTACGGGTACGACGATATATATATATTATTTGAATATGTTGTTGATCTATAATTATATTATAATACAAAATATAATGTGTATAACATAATTTTGTTTAGCTAAGGCTTAGAGTTTGCACAAATAAATGACATAAACTTGGAATTTACACAAATAAATGACATAAACGCTAATATCAACACGTTGACCATTGACTGTTGACCATTGACTGTACGGTACGTACCGGGTACGGTACTAGTACCGGATTCGTACCCGGTACGGGTACGGCTGATGTTTCGTAGTACCGGGGTAAAATAGGGCCAGACCCTTGTTTTTTCTTCAAAAATAGTTAACGCTTAACAACTCTGTGAAATGCGAGTTAGAACGATGTACAAGCCGGGTCCACTCACCTGAAAACATTCTGCACTGTTGAAGGATTGCTTCTTATCCGAATCCATGATGTCCTAAAGAAGCCCTACCATTGCTTCCCAAAATCCCAGTTTCAATAATAATCTTTTTATTTTTCGATGTCTAATTGCTAAATTGATGGTCTAAACGAAATAATTATGCAATACAATATTTCAGTCCCTTTATTATTGATAGTACATTTATAAGTTTTTCATGTGATAATTAGTTTTTCCTGTGCTGTTTTTTTCACAATAAATATATAAAAAAAGAGGGTTCAGTGCCCATATTTTTGTATGCCCACAACTGGCGCAAACTCACTTTATTATTATTCTTTTAAAAATTAAAATTCAAACATCAAATCCAAAACGTTTATCATGTTCAATTTAATGAGCGATGCGTTTCTATATAAATTTCATAAATTTTCGAATTCATTTGATACTCGATCAAGAGATTGAATAATGAACGAATCTTGTTAAATATGATAGATTAATTTTAATACGTTCATGTTTTTGCTTCTTGATCAAGTATCAAATAAACTCGAAAATTTATAAAATTTATATATAAATGCATCACTTGTTAAGTTCAACAAGATCAACGGTTTGGATTTGACGTTTGAACTTTAATTTTTTAAAAAGTAACAATTAAGTTTAGGGACATTTTGAGCACACAAAAGGTGGGCACTAGAACCCTCCTCATAAAAAAATGCATTAAATGTAACAGTATTAGATTTAAATATAATTGTTTGTCTTTTATGATTTTGTTAAATTGGCAGGATTTGTTGGTTCACAGTACAGTGCTTATGTCCACCCAATACAGACTCAATTTTTTAAAGTTAGCAAAAGTAGGAACTTCTTTATATAAGGTATCATACACGTTATTTTGTATCCCTATTACTTATAAAATCACCAATGCAAGGGCAAAAATAATTAGACCAAAAGTGTAAACAACTGCTTGCTCTATTCATTAGTAACCATCGATTGTTTAAATTAATGGATGGATGCTAGTGCTGAATATAAGTTTATTGACTTTTCACTTCAAATAGAAAGAAATTTTTCACTTAACTTTAGTATCTTTTCAATATAAATTATAAAAAATAGATAATAAGAAAAGCAATATCCGAGGGAGATAAATAGCAAGTCTGGTCACATAAGATATTTTTATTAATATGCTAATCAATATGTTTTCTCGATTTCAAATTAAAGATATATTTTGTTTAAAAAATTTTTAAGTAGGCATGCCATTTGTTATTTTATTTTATTTTTAACATCATTAAAATTCCTTATTAGTTATTGGTTAAGCAAAGAAAAAAAATATTTTTAAAATATAAATTTGTCCATATATTGGATGGGGGTGATTAGTAGATTATATACACTAAAGTGAAGTGGACGGCCTTTAGCAGAAAAAACTATACCAGCTTTTATAGAATTTCTATTTAGAAAAATGACATAAGAATGTAATTATTCGAAAATACAAATACAGTAAGGAAAAATTTGATTTATGCCATCACAAAACATTTAAATTTTAAATATGCCAGTACAAATTGACTAATTGGATATATGCCACGGCAAATTTGTACAAATTTGATATATGCCATTATTTTTAATAAAAAATATATTTAAAATGTTTTTTTATAATATAAAAATAAAAATTTTCTTGTCAGATTTTTTTATAAATGTCTAAACTACCCAAGGAACGCTCCTCTCTCTCTCTGGCGAACGATGGTGCCCGATGAACTGTTCTCCTGTCATCTCCACAATATGAGGCTTCGTAAAAGCCTGTATCATTCCCCAATCCCCATGTCTCTCCCTACTTTTAATTTGTCTTTTAGTAAATAATTTGAGAGAACTACTTGGGAAATTGACACAAGATGTTTATCGTTCCCCAAAAATCCCCCTTCGATTGAAGCAAGGTGACTTATTATAAGAGACGAGGATTGATACATTATGCAATTATAATCGGTATTTTAGCCCAATGGGAAATTAGTTGAAATTTATTGAAGCGGCGAATATTATATGCATTAAGATTTTTTTTTTTTTTTTTTGACAAGCTAGGTAGTGGCTACCTAGGGGTAAAGAAAAAGGAGAAAAAAATAAAACGGAGAGCAGCAAGAAAAAGGAGAAAAAACGAAAAAAATAGTGAAACAGAGGAGTAAGCATTATTTCATGAAAAGTGTGGCTTCATAGTTCATAGACAATCTAATGGGGAATGGCTCCAAGTCTCCTTCATTAAGAAAATGTTACCATGCCTCCAATATTGTTTCTTTCCTAATGATGTACCTTTTTTTAATGATTTTGATTTTTTCAAATAAATGGTGCTGTCCAGTTCATATGTTCCATTATGAACTTGATTTAAATGAATACACGTTCGCGAAATAAAGATGCGTGTTGTTTGTAAAGAGATAACATTCTAAGTATTCTGTCTAGTGTCACGAAATGGAGAGTAGAGGGCCAGATAAATTAAATCTTTAAGCAAGGTAAATTAAGTGTTCAAAATAGTAAAGGGCAATATAGTCATTTTAAACGTCCGGTGGCATAAAACCAATAACTATTATTTTATAGTGGCATAAAACTAATTTGTTATTTTGTGATGGCATATTATGAATTTTAAGTTTTTTATGGCATAAACCAAATTACCCCATACAGTAATTTGTGCATATGACGCCTCATGAGATAGTATTTTCGATAAAAGTTTATATAACACGACAAATATTAGATTTTCAATTTTGGCGATCTCTTGTTGAAAAATTTAAAATACCATCTCAATCTAAAAGCCAGTACATATACTGACCACCTTAATTTATCGAAATGCAAATTTCAGAGTACATACTCCAGTTTTCCCTCATTAATTTTTTTTCTTTTCTTAATACCACTTTATATTTTCAGAATTCTATTTAGAATCCTTTTGGAAATGAATAATCAAAAGATTAAAAATTGTGTAATATTCAAAAACTCCTTATTCACCACAGATGCTCAGAAGTCTCAGAATTCAAACGGGAACATGCAAACAAAAGCTGATCAATTCAATCTACACTACCGGAAAGAAACTATTATTACGCCTAGAAAGCTCAAACAATAAATAATTAATTTATTCATCTATTTTGTAGGACGCAAATGCTAGCTTTAATTTTTATTTGTATTATGATTAACACAAAATGAAGAGAATAAGAAATTATTCAGGTGGGGCACTGCTGCTTGTTTGCACAGTTTCCTACATTTTCCTGGCATTCAGAAACCAATTCTAATGCTACAGGAACCAGTGAGTCAATATGAATCAGTTTGGCCCTTGCACTCATGGCAAGTATCAACACCGTGTCGAGCTCTGACGATGCACAGTACCCCTCTTTGGTGCCATTGTTGATCCCTGCATGTACCAATTCATTTAGGACGTCAATGCAGGTGTCAAGTCTTATGAGTACATGCTTGCGTACACATGTATGTGACTGTTGACCGGCATTGCAATATTCCTTAGTGATAGGTGGCGACGGTGGTGGTAGCAGTAGTGGACATGAGCTTGAAGGCGGTGAGAAAGAGGGAATTGAGGAGGAGAGACGCCATTTGGGGGAATGCTCAAGGAGGAGAGAAGCAAGTTGAAGAACTAATACGACACGCTTAAGCATTTCATAAAACATGATATGATGATAGTTATAATTAAGCTCTCTCTATATATAAAGTGGAGGTTAATTATATATGGTGATGATGACTTGTTGAATAGTGTTCCTGGGTATGTATAAATAGAGCCATGGTGGCGACTTCAGGATGGTTCCTAAGTCCTAATATAATAACAACAATAATAATACTGTATATTAATAGGTTAGACTTTTTTTTTGGACGGCAGCCATGCTCTCCCCAACCCAAGCGATTCTCAAAGCAAAAAAACTCTACCCTCAAATAGCGCTGTCAAGATTCCACCGTTTCGAACGTTTCCGTTCCGTTCCGGATGGAAGAAAAATTGGTTTCGTTTTGAAAAACGAAACGAAAACGAAATTGAAATTCACACCGTTTAACCGAAACGGAACACAGAAATGACGAAATACAATGGAAAATTGAAGATGGAACGGAAACGGAACAGAAATATCGTTTCGTTTAACAAACGGAACGGAAACGAAATCAAATCTGTGTTTCGTTGCCGAAACGGAACGAAAACGGAACGGGCTGTTTCTGTTCCGTTTCGCACGTTTGACAGCCCTGTCCTCAAACCTTCAACTAATGCCACCAAGAACTGCTTCGGCTCTTTCACAGAAGCCTTCCACGCCATTCTAAAACCTCAGCCTCAGTCGTTTTTTCAACCTCAACCCCCATCTCAGACCAAATTACCCATAGAAATTCCCCCACCCACCAAGAGGAAGCACAAACCTCCAATTCTCAAAACCGTGAAGCGCAAACTTCAACCACTCCTACCCACACCGCCATTCTCCCTAGCATTAACCTCTTCCAAAGCAGAAACCTAGCAAGAGCTTGTCCAGCTTTCTTCAAAGGATCAGATAAGCGAGAGAAAACTACCTCATCTAAAAAGGATGACAAGTGGACCCCATCCTTTCCAAAAAAGTCGCCTCTAATTTGAAGAAACTAAAAAGCATGAAGCCTCTGGACTTCATTAATTGCAGGCTGCAACAACTCAAGAAGGGTCGCCGATGTTTCAATTGCCAATCCAAAGGACATCTAAGCTTCTTCTGCAAGTCTCCAACTAAGTGTTCAGTCTGCAATGCCCCGAACCACTCAATGCGAACCTGCCCGCTACTCCGCAACACGCCACCTGACTGCCAATCTTCTTCCCCAGAAGGCCAGGACTTAATTTGCCAGCCATTTCCTCCAATTTCAGAGCAACAACAAAAATTCGACCAGCCATTGGTCACGGTACTCCATGTGTCGTGTCAATCCACTGGACGCTCCAAGGTCCCCCACATAGTATTTTGGCCAATTGGAAGATCCGTATCACTGACACCCCTTTTTAGGCACAAGGTAACCTTCTGCTTTACTTACACAACGAAAAGCATGAAGTACCTTTTGCCCATCTGACTTTCTTGACCATCCCTTTTGTTGTAACTCTGCAAACACCTTTCCGCTTGCTGCACCACATCTTTTCTTTGTCTTGTTTTACCTTCCCGACAGTAGCATTAAATGCTTCTGAACCAAACATGTGCGACAGCTCGCACGCGTCTCCTGCTGAACTGAACCCTCTTGAGCCTCCGGGATTTGAGGGACCACCTAGGTTTAAGAAGAATAAGCCTATCGTGGCCACCAGAAGGAGTCCCCGCCTCCAATCCAAAAATTGTGAGACTTATGTCTCTCCAATTACTAAAGCCCAATACCAAACTTTTGGTGTCGTAGGCCCATTAACACCCCCCAAGAAGAAGCGCAAGAATATGGCAGAGCCTGATAGGGCTTTCATGAAGAAATCGGCACCTATCTCCAGACAGCAGGCCGAACTAGTAGTTTCCTCAGCAGGCTTTGAAGTTATTGAGGAAATAATGATTAAGATCTCTGAGGCTAACATAGCGCCGCGGGCCTAATCGAAATTTCATCTCTTCTTACTTTCACCTCAGTTTTTCTTTGCTTGTCAGTTATCTTTGATGAAGGTTTCAAAACCTAGGTCAAATAAAATTAAACCTATGAATTACCTCACTAGACGTTTGAGTAAAGCAAAGGTGTCGAACCCACAAGGACGGTTGAGTACCAGACTTAATCTTTCTTAAAAGCTAGAGGATGGATTTTTGTGTTTTTAGAAATATTTGTAATACTAATAATAATAGAAAAATAGGCAATTAAACAAGTAATAAATAATAAAATAGTTTTTGGGTTATTTTTTATATTTTCTGGACTCAAACAGATGCAATAAAATGCCCTAGGGATGAGTGTTCAATTAGTTTAGCTTTAAGACAACTCTACCACGATTTTCATCGAGGCAGAGAGTCATTTCGGTGCGAAACAGAACTATTTCGGTGCGAAATGAGTTCTGTCAAGCACCAAAACTTGCCTTAAACCTGTTGTTTCGACTTGACAATTTTACAGGATACTTTGTGAAGGTTACTAAGCGACCAGACCTTAACCCTAACCTCAACTTTCGCTTCTCGGTTCTGGTTTGGATCTGATGTCGGGTTTTACCACAAAAACAACTAATCCTATACTCGTGTAATAAAACTAGTTTGTTTAGGAATACTTGAATGGATTTCTAGAGATATTTAAAGTCCTGTCGGTGCAATAAAAGTTAGACCTTTCGATCGTTAACTAACCTACCCTTTCGAGTTTTGGTTTATCTCAAGTGCTTTAATCTATTAATTATTTGGTCGAGTTAAATCCTATCAACGCTACGTATCATCAATAAGCTAACTTTCAAGCAAACAATTAAATCAAACAAGCAAGTAATAATTCTCAAACAAGTAAATCACAAAATATCATAATATAATCATCAAGTCATAGCAACATACTAAACTAATCTACTAACTACCCTAAGACATCGTAAAAACTACTCACTAATATCCATAACAGAAATAACAACGAGTATCATGCAAATAATAAAGATACAAGCCTTAAAACAACGAAATAAGAGCATATAAGAGTAAACCGAAGAATCCCAATGCTAATACTCGCTATCTCTGGCCTAGGAATCGATGTGGATCTGTGTGCTGCTGCTGCTCTCTCCAAAAAGGCCAAGAACTCTCCAAGAAATCAATGGAAAACCCTAAAACGCTAAGTAAAGAAGATGGAAAATGAGTATGGAAGGTAGAATCCGTACCCAGGAGGTCAGGGACGCATATATGTACCCACAGGAGGCGGCTAGGGCAAGGAGAGGCGGTCCCAAGCTTTCCTTCTCCGAGAATTACCATTTTCGCTCTTTCCAGAAATGCATTTCGGTGCGAAATGGCATCATTTCGGTGCGAAATGGCGCTTTGGATCTACTGGATGGGCTGAGAATCAAGCCCACGCTGGAGATGTGGCTCGTACTGGGCTCCTATGGTCCTGTGATATGTCTGGGCAAGCCAGGAATGAGTCGTCTGGCTGAGAATGTGGTCCATCCTTCATAAAAGTCGCGTTTCGTCTCCAATCTCCGAAGAATTCTACAAAATAAAACAAGAAGCACGGCAGCAGCAATATCCTGGAAAATATAGCAATTTATGAGACAATTTATAGTGGTTTGATCAATAATTAAGGGCTAAGTACGGTCAAAATATGTATAAAAATAAGGAACATCAATCTTTATCTGTGGTATCATCCCTTTACTTTGCTATGACTCAAACCATTACTTTTAAAGTTCTCTCATGGAATGTCCGAGGTTTAAATGAAAAAGATAAACTCTTGGCTGTTAGACAAACAATCTTATTGGAAAAACCCTCAATTGTTTGTCTCCAAGAAACTAAGTGGGATAGACCCTTCAGTACACTTGTGTACCAAACTTGTGGCTTTCGGTTTGCCTCCTTCCTCACTGTTGATTCAATTTACTAGAGGGGGCATTCTTCTCTCTTGGGATGCCAAAATTTTATCCCTAGTCAATTCAATAGCGACACCTTTCTCTTTAACAGTTGACATTTCTCTCATTTCAGAGGGGTCTCTTCTTCGCTTCACGACTGTATATGGTCCCTCTACCCTCCACCGTAGAACTCATTTTCTCAATTCTCTCGCCTCAATTGCCCCACCGCTATCTCAACCTTGGTTACTTTGTGGTGATTTCAACATCACCCTTTCCCCTTCCGAGAGATCAAATCCTGACTATGGAGTCTCTGACTCTGATCTTTTCAGAGAGACTGTTCTCAGTTTGCAACTCACTAACTTACACATCCCAGATAGATAGTTCACTTGGTCAAATCATAGACCCTCCCCCTCCATGGCTAGACTTGACAGATTCTTACTTAATGGAGCTTTCTCTGCCCGCTTTCCAAACACTCAAATCTCTCCTCTCTCGAATACTTCTTCAGATCATATCCCTCTCCTTTGCGGCATCCCCACAACCTTCATGAAATCCAACTTTTTCAGGTTGGAGAATTACTACCTCAAACTACCACAATTCCAGGATTTATTCCTCAATTTTTGGCTCTCCTCTCCCCCCGCTGCCTCTCCTGAGCAACTTAATTCTAAACTCAGCAAACTTACCAAAGAAATTAGATTGTGGGCCACAAAAAGAGTCAACTATATGAAGAGCCAACTCACCTTCATTAGAAATTTCTTAGCACGATGCGACCGTGCTGAAGAGTCTAGAAATCTTTCTGAACTTGAGGCTTGGCTAAAGGCATTACTTCAAAGACGTTTTACTGAGTTATCAGTGTTGGAGGAGCAATATTGGAGGCAACGTTCTTGAGTCAAGTGGAAATTGGAGGGAGATAGAAATATAACTTTTTTTCATGCAAGAGCTACTAAAAACAAAAGGCATAACAATATTAAAACTGTCATATTTCTTGGACAGACATGCTCCGATCAGCAATCGCAAGGGAGAGATTTCTTTGAATTCTTCAAGTCTTTCATGGGTACTACATCTTTTGGTATCCCAAAACTCAATTGGGCTGCGTTGTACCCTGACCAGCCAACTTTACCTGACCAGCTAATAGTAACTATCTCTGACGAGGAAAAACTGGCAGTCATTAGTTCTTGGCAGGCCAACAAATCACCGGGACCGGATGGATTTATAGGGGAGTTCTTTAAATCTTTTGCTGCTGAGCTCGTACCTGATCTCACCCTCTCACTTAACCATGCCTTACTCATTGGTTCACTTGCACCTGTCAACAACTCTCACATTATTTTAATCCTTAAATCTGACAACCTTAGTGAACCTAAAGATTTCAGACCTATTAGTGTTGTGCACTCGGTTCAGAGGATTCTCTCAAAGATTTTAGCTAACAAATTACTTCCCTTAATGCCTGCCCTTGTTCATAAATCACAATCTGGATTTATGAAGGGTACACTTATCACAGAGAACTTCTTGTACGCACAACATTTGATCAGACACTTTTCTGCCAACAAAATTCCCTTAGCCATCTTCAAAGTGGACATTTACAAAGCATTTGACACAATCAGTTGGGACTTCATCTGTAAAGTGCTACAGGCCATGGCATTTCCTCCCCCTTCATCTCTTGAATCGCTCATTGTGTTCTTCAAGGATACTCTTGAGTCATTGTTAATGGCCTAGCTGGTAAAAAAATCACACTCAAAAGATGGGTACAACAAGGAGACCCCTTATCTCCATTTCTCTTCATACTAGCCATGGACTTTCTCTCAAGATGGTTTGTTAAATTGCACAGCAATGGCTCTCTTCTTCTACCATTCTCTCACATACAACCATGCCTTCTTTATGCCGATGACGCACTTTTTTTCTTCAAGCCTTGTGTTGGCCAAAGTCAGATCCTAAAATTATTTTTTGACATCTTCCATCAAGTCTCAGGTCTTCAAGTAAATCCTTCTAAATCAGACTTGATTGTCTTAAACACAAACCAGCAGCTTATGGAGACTTGTGCTGGTATCTTGGGTTGTCAGCTTAAAAACTTTCCTGTCAGTTATTTAGGGTTGCCTCTTTCAAACAAAAAACTCAGCAAGGCAGATTACAGGCCCCTCATTGAGCGTTTCAAGTCCCATTTGAATACCTGGAGCTCATCTCTACTTTCCATGGCAGGTAGACTAGTAATGGTAAATTCTTGCCTCACATCTTTACCTGATTATTACATGTCGATTTTCAGACTCCCTAAGTGGGTCATTCAATTCATAGATAGCTTCAGAAGGAGTTTCCTTTGGCAAGGAAGCAACAACAAAAGCAAAAAAATTTGTTACCGTCAGCTGAAAAAAAGTTTGCGCCCCAAAACAAATCGGAGGACTAGGTGTTCTTGACCTCGATTCGTTCAACCTTGCTTTGTTGGCGAAGTGGCTCTGGAAATGGTTCTTACCGGTCAACTCAAACTGGCAAAGCCTAACCAGAACATTACAAGCAACTCCATCATTCATACCTCTAAACTCTCCACTTTCCAAAGCCCTTCATGAAGTACTACCAATCTTCAACTCTATCACCTTCATGAAGGTTAATTCAGGAAACTCAATTTTTTTCTGGCACCAAAATTGGGGATTAGGAATCATTTGTTTCTCCTTTCAAGTTCTCTACAGTTTTTGCTTGGACCCCAATATCTCTGTTTCAGATTTTCTGACAAGCTTATACAACCTACACGATTTGTTCCAGCCTTCACTCTCCTCCTCCAATATAGCCTGCACACAGTTGCAGCAACTCCATCAAGCCATCTCCTCTACTGACTTACTGCCTAACCCAACAAATCAAACACTTCCTGACCAATTACACTTCAAGTTTTCAGATAACCAGCTCACACCTGTCTTAGTTTACAAATTCATCAACCTCTTACCTAAAGTCAATTCTGACATTTTCTACATTTGGAACCTGAGGGTGCCTCCAAGAGTTCTGACTTTCACTTGGCTACTTTTATATAACAAACTAGCAACAATTGACAATTTGCAAGTGAGAGGCTTGACTCTGGTTAATAGATGTCATCTTTGCCTTTCAGCCTTAGAATCTGCCTTTCACTTGTCAAACCACTGCCCCTTCTTCTTAGAAGTGAAGCAACTTGCCTTCGGCTCTTTCTCTCCTGCCTTGTATTCATCTCTACCAACTCAATCCTTACTTGTTGACAAAAGTATGCCTAAGAAGCTTAGAGGCATCATTGCCATTACTTGCTACTTCATATGGAAAGAAAGATGTACCAGAATTTTCAAAGGCTTTTCTAATTCCACCTCCTCCACATCCAGATTAGTTTCAAGCTTGAGTAACTCTTACTTCTTTTGTTCTTTTTTGGGCTGTTTTTTACTGTTCTTTTTTTTCTGGTAATTTCTGGTTTTAGAAAAGTGTTTGTTTTTTCTTTTCAGTTTTCTAGTGTGCTGGTTCCCTGCTCGGGAACAGTACCTTACTATTATTTTGTTTTTTCGTTGTAACTGCTTTTTGTTAAATGAAAAGGTTATGGGCCTGACCCATACTTTACTCAAAAAAAAATAATATTGTATATTAATTAGAGATACAGGTTCTAAGTTTTCTAGCTAGAACGGGAGAACAATTCCTCTAAGGCTCAAGATTGCGGTGGTTTTTCTCCTATGGGAAGGGGCAGATCCAAGTCAAGTCCAGAACGTGTCTGAACTTATTATAGAATTTAAGGCCTGGTAGTGTTTTCCAAAATGATATACATGATCGTGTTGACACTGTTAGGAAATGCTCATATTTTAATTTTAGATTAATTACAACTAATTAATCCCATTAATAACAAGCAAATCACAAGATCTAGTGCATGGCATTCACACACAAGAGAGAAAGGGTGTAGGAGGAAGAATTGTACCTCTCATGAAATTGTATTCATGAGGCTCGAATCCATGGCATGGGAGTCGATGGGGTGCGTGCTCCACCATCTCCACCATCTATGGCCGCCTCTAGCCCACCAAGGACCCACCACCAAGCTCAAAGAGAATGCTAGTTCTCTTGAACCTCTTGCTAATCACCTTGCTTCTCTTAATTAACTATTTAATGGAGAGGAAGAGAGGTGGGATGCTCAACACATGAGCTAAGAGAGGAAGGGAAGAGCCATGGAGAAGAGAGAAAAATCTCTCTTCTAGGTGGAGGCGCAAGGGAGGGGAGAGGAAGAGAGATGACGGCTAGGGTTTTCTCCCAAAGAGACCCCTTTATATAGCCAACCACTCTCATCCAATTTTCATACTATTTACAAGTATGCCATCCACCCTAAGAGGCCACCTAATGGGCTCTCTTGGGCCATCTTAATAAAAGGCCTTTATTCATTAATTCACCAATTAATGAATCTCCTTTAATTGTCTCTTCATTCTTCCTTAAATCGGGCCTTTAATTAACCAATTAAATAGAAGCCCAATTAGCTCAAACTAATTAAAGTAAGTTGAACATAATTAATTATTAACTCATTAATAATTAATCTATGATTAGCTAATGCATTATATTGTTTCCATATGATCCTTTTAATTTAATTAATTATAACGGTTCACAACGGTATATAATTAATTAATTAACTTATCACATTTCACAATACACATTATTGTGAATAAACAATAAATGCACCAAGTGGTTAGAATCCTATTTGTGCGACCCTATTTGAGGATTTATACTATGTTGGCCATGGAAATAAATCGTTATTTATTTTCAATAATCATAAGCGGTATCTAGCAACACGTTATGACTCCCAATTCGTATAAATAATGTACCGTTACAATATCTCAATCCTGCATAAGAAATAATAGTATTTCCTTGTCTGATTCTTATGTCACATGATATCATTGTATAATCCAAGATAGGAATGTGTCATTCTTGCAGATTATACATTTCTTGATCTAGAGTTGATCGTCTAGTTTGCATGCATACGATCCAACTCCATCAAGGGGCCCAAACAGATATCATCACTCACTAGGTATACTAATGAGGGACATACGGTTTTCTTGATGAACAACTTTTCCCCGCACAATTCAAGAGAACATAAATAAAGTCCTTATAGCAGCCTTTATCAGGAATCAACGTTAGACGATATTTATTGAACCTATCCTCATGTGGAAAAGATGAACATCTCAAACTTAGAATCAAACTCATATGAAATAAACAATGACACATAACACAATCCATATGTTTATTTCATTGGGTCAAGTCCTGTACTATGTTCCAATAACATACACATATGCAATTAAGTTCGTAACTCCTTACTTATGATTTGTAGAACTTAATCATCACTTAACTTGCATACTAATCTTTTATGATAATTAATGTTCCTTGTTAATTATCAAGATTATGGACGATTTAGATTTATTATTGTCATTCTAATGAATGATCCACAGAGATCTACAATTCAGATCCTCAACCTGAATGATCTGTCAATAATAAACTCTAGGAACAAATGATCAAATATCATCATTAACATAAACTAAGAAAATAAGTCATGAAATATTGACTTCTAGGACATAACTCCAACAATCTCCCACTTTGCCTAGAATCAATCAATAGTGACTTCTAGCCAGTGAAGAACTTAGAACAATGTCATATATCTATATATATACATGTCTCGAACCTCAAAAGATGTAATACACTTAAAGCAAGTTACTCATACGTCCATCACGCATGGATGCACAATTGCATCTCGTATACCGCTTAAGGTAGAGGTTAAGTTAGAGTGTTCGCTGTGTCCGCGAACCTATCAAATTTTATTTGACCCTATATACATATATACTCCTATATATGTGTTCTTGATCATCATCATGTGAGATCAAGTGACATCGTCATAGATCTTAGTTGGATCACCAATTTAATATTGGGTTCTTCAAGTTTAAGCTATGGTTCGAGATGCATAGAACCATATTAGCTTGACTGAGAACTTCACGATCCTTACTACATTCTTTCATTGCTTCACAAGTTGCTATATATTTTGTTTTGGTGACGGAAACGGTTGTAATATTCCATTTAGAACACCTTCTAAACTTACAACACCACATTAAACAAAATATGTAGCTCAATTGCATTTATATCAATCTTTCGAAAACTAGCATCAATATATCAATTTATATGAGCTTTCTTTTATCTTATCAGATGGAAAAACATATCATTCTTTCTCATAAGATACTCGAAGATATTCTTGATTATTGTCCAAATGTATTTTTCTTTGTATCCAGTTGACAACTGCTTGTCATACTCCTTGGGTACAACACATAGGGGCATGTGCATAAATATGGCATCCGTTATGAAACTCATAACAGAAGGATGCTCGAAATATATCGTGCACTCTTTTCGAATTGAGTTACAACACACCGAGTAGAACTCAAGTGTATGCCATACAACGTGGTTAGACATCCTTTCCAGGAGTCTATCTTTTCGTGTTACTAGAACACTTTGTCATTATATGCACATTTTCTCAAACCAGACATCCATTATAATCTATCTCCATAGATTTTGTTTCCTTGGATTTAGGTGACTTGCCCAAGTTCTCAATTGAGAAAACATTCTCCAGTGAGATCTTGACAATATTCATTTTCTTAATGTTATTCCCAATTAATGTCTTGTATCTTGTACAATACATGTAACATAATAATGCTCCCACTGAATATCTTATCTATACAAGATACTTTTGACGAAGTTCAACTCCTTGACTTACTTGTCAAAATGTTTATTCCAGTTTTCACAGTACTTGCTTCAATGGATCATTGAAGCATATATACGTTTCTAACAATACAACAAAAACTTCGGTTTGTGTCAAATACACAACAACTTCCTTCATTCAATCGAAGAAGGCGGTTTTGATGTATTTTTCCATATATCTATATATACGAAATATAATTATTGTTAGAATGATCTTTATTGACTTATACACAACTACAAGCGAGAAGCCGTGCTTTGTACATGGTCAACTGGTTATCGACTTAGACATAGCATCAATCATGAAATTGTGCTTTGTACATAGTCGACTTGCTATCCATATCTATCTTTCCTTTTAAAGATCTAAATGTTCTAGATGGATCGCTCCTTCTTGAACATTAATCAAGGTCTATACCTTGTTGTTATATATATGGATTGCACTTAAAGATCATATAGATTCAAATTATACTTGTGGAATCGGGTCTTTCCATCGCTTCTTTATTTATCAACGGATCCTCATATGTCAAGTACGAGGATGTTGTGAAACCTATGTACTTTTTAGTTTAGGCAATTCACTCTCGTTGATCTTTGTAGGATTGGTGCTTGAGGTCTATGAACTACTTCTACAACAACTTGTAGAATAAGTTCTTGATCCTAATGTACTGCACGAGTTTCTCTAACATCATCCAGTAATGAGATGTTTGAGTACTCTTTAGAAGCGAGCGTGCTTATAAACTTCTTCCTTTCACAACTGCTTGTGAGTTAAGTTCCGCTCAACTTCCACTAAGCACCATGTATGGAGTGACAAGTTCCCTATAAAGGTACTTCTTGTAGTGACGCATAAACTCCTTTAATGCTCACTTTACTCCCACTACTTCATCTTAAGAATATCATTCTTTAAGATTACGTTATGATGAGCAACAACTACTTTGTTCTTATCATGTTCATAGAAGTAGTACCTTTTGGCTAATTCAAGATATCCTTCAAAATAATAAGCGTCTTATTTGTGTCCAAGCTTATCAATCAATCGAACCTTGAAATAAGCTTCTCAACACCAAATCTTGAGAAACAATATACCTAGAGATCGAATCTCGTAAGATATCTTTCTCAATAGACTTCGATGGAATTTTTTATTCAGTGTAAACAATATTGTCCTCAAAACACAAATCCCTTACATGAGTCGAACAAGTCAATTTGATTTATTACCGATCGAACTATATCAAACAATGTTCGATACCTTCATCTTTGGATACATTTTTCAATGTTCCTCCTGGAGCGAGTAGTGAAACGTCTTTCATACTCTTTAGGCAATATATCAAACTATATGACTTAACTATTTACCATGATCCATCTTAAGACTTTTGCTTTTATTGAATAGTTTTTCAACTTTACTCTTGAGATCCTTTTGATCTTGTCAAAAGATTCATACTTATACCATATCAAATAGATACGTTAATATCTACAATGATCGTTGGTCAAGTGGTAAAGTGTCAACAACCTTTCAATTGCACAAGTCCTATAAGTCTATATACATCAATATGTATAAGTCTTAATAAGGTTACTTGTCCTTTAAACCTTCGTAGGTCAAAGGCGCTTTTGTCTTTTAACAAACACGATTCGCATGAATTTCAATTGATTTGCAATCGAATTGATTTACGAGCTCCACGTTACGTAGACTCTCATAATGCGATTCTTTGCAATCAAATTGATTTACGAGCTCCACGTTACGTAGACTCTCATAATGCGATTCTTGTTTATATTCGACTAAGCAACTATTTTACATAAAAGTCAAATACTTTATGTGAAGTCTTACATATTTGTCATTCAAAATTTGTTTATCTATTTCAAGCAAATTCAATTAAGATGCATGAAATCTTATACACAAATTTATAACAATAAGAGAACAACATTTCTCTATTACAAAACATGATCATCCATCATCAAATATGGAGATAAGGTTTTATGAGATGTTTGGAATAAGGTATACAACCTCAAATTCCTAAACAAACTCTTTACTTAATAAAGATAACTCTACGTATTCAATGGTAGCGGCTTAGACGTATAAGCCATTTCCAAAACGGAGTTTACTTTACTTATCTCGAACTTTCTTTTATTCATCATTGTCTACACATTTCGTTAAATGCGAACACATGAACTAGCACCTAATTACTAGTGTGAATTAGAGATAGTGAGATAATTTGAACGACAAATATCTTAAGGTTTAGAACATCATGGTATTTCGGACAACCTTTCAAATGCCTCCCATAAATGGCAAATGAAACATCTCATGTGACACACGGTCACTAGTGAGGGTCTCAAAGTCTCAACTCATATATTGGTGGAGTATTCCTTTAATACTTAACCAATCATTTTAGCACTAACAAGTGTGCGAACAATACATCCTTTATCCATAGAAAGAGATTTTATGACAATATCAACAATCCTTGATATTGGAGATCTCAATATCTCTAGTTGTCAATTAGCTACTCAAACCTTTCGGTTCACAAGCTAATGAAATATTTATCTTCTTATAAGAAGAGTCTCTTGGTTAACTCACATTCCATTACTCGATCATTAATGATTGAGTCTATCTTTTACTTTCTCTAAGACCGTCTTCTTGAGTAAGTGGATGAGAGTATAGAAGTCTTAGTATAGTCCTTATGAATTCTCCAATTCAAAGGTCCAGAACTTCTAAAAGGATATGAGCATTCGCTTTATTGAATAATTTTCGTCAAAACTAATCAATCATTGCGAAGCTATGTTCGGGAAGTTGAGGAACGTTTTTGGGATTAAACTTGCTCAAGTTTCTCATTTCCAAGAACATGTCTTAGGAATCGGTATTTCTTCTCCAAGTAAATACCTTAGAAACGAGCTTGTCGTTTTCCAAAGATTGATCGCAACGAAATTAACATATTTAATATCTATAACAATTTCAATTTAAGGTCATTTAGTTTATGCAATGTTTTGTTTATGGAATGATAAACAAAAACTCCCACTACATTTAATTAATGTCCCTAAATGTAATGGATTCCAAGATCCCCATTTTTGTCAAGTAGAGCCTGCTATGGCACGACACCCTACTTAACTAGACAAGGTAGGTTCTCCAACCAATCATATCAACCATATGACTCTTGGTTTGTGAATATCTAAGTATATTTACAAACTTCGCCCCGATGTCCAAGAAAACTTGTTGGGTCCATCGATAAGCAACCTCTCTCTATTTGCTCCTAACAAATCTTTTCATTTGTACCCCGACTATCAAGGTTGACAACCATGACGTCCGCTATGGCGGACCGCGCCATGATTGGCTATTGACGTGAAGGGGATAGAGAGAAGGAAGGCGGTCGACTTAATCAATTTAGTTTGGGACAAAATAAGTGACTCTTGTTTGGTGGTCGTGTAAGCATACACCCATACCTACCTATGACAATTCAAGGCATTCACAAACAATCACATAACATAAGCATCTCAAGCATTGTCGTGGGTTTGTATGGCTCCCGCTTGCATTAGTCTTCGTCGCATCTCCATGTAACGAGACTAATCTAATCAAACCCTCCCACTAATTACTAAGATCCTATCTAATAATTAAGGGAAATAAATACATGTGATAAAATTCCTAAAACCCCGCCTAGGCCTTAGGGGCATGCAAGCCTCACAAGTTACATCAAAAATTAACCAATTAATTATCAAGGCACCTTAGGCCACTTTACAAGCAATCACATGCATTCACAATATTTTACAACACACAAGGCATTGACATCTTGAGCCATATCAAACCCACATCCTCCTACAAAATAAAGTTAGCACATATACAATATACATGATTCACTTGCTCTTAATTAATTTCATTAATTAGAATCTTTGTGCATAATTGTTGCTCAAGTTTTCCGAATGCAAACAAGGCTTAACCTTAACAACCAATTGTTTAAGCCCTTTTAAATTAAATCCAACCATCAAAATAGAAAGGAGGGTATTTAAGGAGTCTTCTAATTAATCTTTCAATAAATTGATTAATTAGAAACTATTTTAACTAATTAAAATACGAAATTCGGGTCCCGAAAAATTTAAAATAATTCGGTCTCCAAAAAATCCGAAATAAATCCAGAGAACTCCTTACAAAGATTGTGATTACCTGTAAAAATCTCAAGGAGAGATCAGTTACCATCAGGGAGAACCAAAAAAGACAAATCCTCAGATTATGCGCGAAGCACCATTAGAGAAAATTCTGTTATTGGTCTCAACCTTTTGGTCTGTATGATCATCCCCTTGATATTTTTCCAGCAAACAATTTACATAGAAAAATACTACATACAATAGGCTATCATTCCATGAAAAGAAAATCCACAAGTTATATTCAAGATCAACGAGATAACAAGCATTTAAGCAAGGTATCCTGTTCTGGAACAGACCGTCGACCAAAAAGGTTTCACTCGGTTGAGGTATCAAATCTCAATGAAAATCTATGAAATTAATTTTCATAGATTCCAGACTTAAAGGAGAACATTTCCATTCAGACACTTTTCCATAAAAGTTTCTCAATAAGTACAGTTTTTCAAAACAATCGGTTTGTTTGAAAAAATAGATCTGACAACTTCATCACTTTTCATCCTTGAACGCCCACATAAGATCCGAAATATGCAACAAAATTTACATATCCAGAAAGAGCATCAAGTTTAGATTAATCCTATCTAAAAGTTACAGGTACTTTGTATATAAACTTATTTGTTACCAACCACAACAACAGAACTGTGCAGCAGAATTACAGATCTGCGCACCGTTACCGTTTAAATCACTAAAAATTCATTTTACATCGAATTTCAATGATTCCAGTGGAAAAACAACCACAACTCAAAGGGCTACAACCTCCAATAAGAAGGAAAAAATTTCAGAGAGCTTTACACCACGAAAAACAAGCAACAAGACAGAAAACAGCCTTTCCAGGGCCAGCAAGCATGCACATCACTAATTAACTTAATTAATTACGAATTCTCACTTAATTAAGTGTGAAAAACCTTAAGCACGACCATAGCTCTGATACCACTGTTAGGAAATGCTCATATTTTAATTTTAGATTAATTACAACTAATTAATCACCATTAACAACAAGCAAATCAAGAGATCTAGTGCTAAAGCAATCACACGTCAAATCAAGAGAGAAAGTAGGAGAAAGATATTGTACCTCTCATGAAATTGTATTCATGAGGCTCGAATCCATGGCATGGGAGTCGATGGGGTGCGTGCTCCACCATCTCCACCATCTATGGCCGCCTCTAGCCCACCAAGGACCCACCACCAAGCTCAAAGAGAATGCTAGTTCTCTTGAACCTCTTGCTAATCACCTTGCTTCTCTTAATTAACTATTTAATGGAGAGGAAGAGAGGTGGGATGCTCAACACATGAGCTAAGAGAGGAAGGGAAGAGCCATGGAGAAGAGAGAAAAATCTCTCTTCTAGGTGGAGGCGCAAGGGAGGGGAGAGGAAGAGAGATGACGGCTAGGGTTTTCTCCCAAAGAGACCCCTTTATATAGCCAACCACTCTCATCCAATTTTCATACTATTTACAAGTATGCCATCCACCCTAAGAGGCCACCTAATGGGCTCTCTTCGGCCATCTTAATAAAAGGCCTTTATTCATTAATTCACCAATTAATGAATCTCCTTTAATTGTCTCTTCATTCTTCCTTAAATCGGGCCTTTAATTAACCAATTAAATAGAAGCCCAATTAGCTCAAACTAATTAAAGTAAGTTGAACATAATTAATTATTAACTCATTAATAATTAATCTATGATTAGCTAATGCATTATATTGTTTCCATATGATCCTTTTAATTTAATTAATTATAACGGTTCACAACGGTATATAATTAATTAATTAACTTATCACATTTCACAATACACATTATTGTGAATAAACAATAAATGCACCAAGTGGTTAGAATCCTATTTGTGCGACCCTATTTGAGGATTTATACTATGTTGGCCATGGAAATAAATCGTTATTTATTTTCAATAATCATAAGCGGTATCTAGCAACACGTTATGACTCCCAATTCGTATAAATAATGTACCGTTACAATATCTCAATCCTGCATAAGAAATAATAGTATTTCCTTGTCTGATTCTTATGTCACATGATATCATTGTATAATCCAAGATAGGAATGTGTCATTCTTGCAGATTATACATTTCTTGATCTAGAGTTGATCGTCTAGTTTGCATGCATACGATCCAACTCCATCAAGGGGCCCAAACAGATATCATCACTCACTAGGTATACTAATGAGGGACATACGGTTTTCTTGATGAACAACTTTTCCCCGCACAATTCAAGAGAACATAAATAAAGTCCTTATAGCAGCCTTTATCAGGAATCAACGTTAGACGATATTTATTGAACCTATCCTCATGTGGAAAAGATGAACATCTCAAACTTAGAATCAAACTCATATGAAATAAACAATGACACATAACACAATCCATATGTTTATTTCATTGGGTCAAGTCCTGTACTATGTTCCAATAACATACACATATGCAATTAAGTTCGTAACTCCTTACTTATGATTTGTAGAACTTAATCATCACTTAACTTGCATACTAATCTTTTATGATAATTAATGTTCCTTGTTAATTATCAAGATTATGGACGATTTAGATTTATTATTGTCATTCTAATGAATGATCCACAGAGATCTACAATTCAGATCCTCAACCTGAATGATCTGTCAATAATAAACTCTAGGAACAAATGATCAAATATCATCATTAACATAAACTAAGAAAATAAGTCATGAAATATTGACTTCTAGGACATAACTCCAACAGACACGACACGATGTGTGTGCTGACACGGTACGACACGACACGAATACAGATTTGGCATGCACAACACGTGTTATCGTGTCGTGTCATTATTATGTCGTGTTGGGACTTTAGAAGTTTGGCACAATCTAACACGACACAATTCGACACACAACACGACACAAATAACACGATACTTCACCACAAATTTAACTATTAATGTTGATTATTTGAAAAAAATTAATAATTTAAATTCAGTTTATAATAGAACATCATATAATTTATCATCATTTAACTCATATTGTTATTATGTAATTATTAGATTTTTAAAAAAAATATTAGTAAAAAGTTTAAACTTAACCAAATAATAAGTTATTACGGTTTAGTTAAATACTTTCCTTTACTTTATTTTTTTAATATTTTTTTATTTTAAAAAATAATAAAATAATCTGAAACGACTAACACGACGTGCCAACACGATACGACACGATGCGTTAGTCGTGTCGTGCCAAAATACGTATTGTGTTGGCCCCTTTCACCATTTAGCACGACACGACACAATTAAAAAAGTAGTTTGTGTCAACACGACACGGCACGAGACTCCAACACGATTGTATTTGACACGACGAGATACGACACGCCCGATTGGAGAACCCTAGGCCTGATAGAAGTCTGGAAGGTATACACTATACAGCCCAGGTTTATTTCAATTTTTGCTCCCATTGGTGTCGGATTAGAGTCCTCTGATGTCGTAAAAACGACAGCAGAGTGTTGTCCGTGATTGATTTATTAATAATTTAAAATTTTAAAAATTCAAACACTCAATCCAAAATGTTGATCTTATTTAATTTTACCTACAATGCATTTTTTTATAAGTTTTGTAAAGTTTAGAGACAATGTGGTACTCAATTAAGGGTTTGCTCCAGAAGGGGTTAATCCAAGCTAAGGAAAGATATGGAAAGGCAAGGGAGGTGAAGGAAGGATATGAAAAATTTAAGATGATCTATAGTTACTTGCTCCAGTTTAAAAAAAAAAATGTATAAAAGTAACTAGTAGTAACCCTCTATGCTCTATTTAATATATGTAAGTACCTTTGATTCAATATATCTATAAGATTTAGCTGCTGGAGCCCTTCCCTTTCTATCAGATTCTTTTTAATGACTCCCCCTTGAGATTTTTTTCTTTATTTTTTTCGTCTTTTGGCATCAATTTGGTACAATACTTAATGAACTTGTCTGGTCACAAACTAAGTCAATTGACATAGTATAATCAGTAACTAAATCTAAATCTACCAATCTATAATCAGTAAAAGAAATTGAGAGTGAACTCATAAATACTTTATACCACCCAAGAACAAAAGCACAAAACTGAGGGGGCAAAATCATAAGCAATAAATGTCAGTGTTTTCAAATTCCTTCCCCTTACCGGAAAATTCCGGTAATACCAGGTACCGAAACAGTGACCGAAATGACGGTTTTCGGTATTGTGAGACAAAATACCGGAAATTTTCGGAAAATACCAGGAAATTTCGAATTTCGACCATATGGCCGGTAAGGATGCCGGTAGGAAATTGAAATCATTGATAAATGTACATTACCACTAGAACCAGTAAATTAAAAAACAACTTAGAAAAAAGAAAGAACAAACATACCGAAGAGCAACAATACCAGGACGGTAACGGTCAGGCTTCTTGACTCCTCCAGTGGTAGGGGCAGACTTGCAGGCAGCCTGGGGAGTAGAAACACAATTGGTTAAAAGCGTGGAAAAGAAAGGTAACAACAAAGAGTAAAGAGGAAACAATGCCAAAAAGAGACAAAGAAAATTTCATATTAAATTGCCGTGAAGTGCTTCTTAGCTACTGATAAGAATAGTAGAACTTAGATTTAATTTTTACACTAAGTTTCATGCAATAACATTATATAGGAAATGGACAAACGTAGGAACCAACAAGATAATACTTCACAACATTAGAATTAACCTTCAAAATTACTAATTGATGATCAATACCAATACATGTCCAGAAAAATAGATAAGCTTAATTTTCCCAAGTAAAAACAAGTTCTATAATTAGTAACTAACAAATTTCAATTGAGAGTAAACTCGATAAAAACGAGCAACACCCATAACATAATCGGGGCATTTTCTCAAACACCTTGTGGGCAAACCAATTCTTATAGAAAAGAAATTCTACTAGCTATTACACTCGTGTATACAAATAGGAGAAAAAAAGTTCTTAAAGAAATTTCAATTCCTTCAAAAGAAAATGTCAAACTTCTTTGCACAAATTGGAAAACCACCTCTGCCTTCTTTCTTTCGTTGGACCAAAGGACTAAAAGTAAGCTTTATATAAAGAGATATTTTACCTCAAAAATTGCTGATTTGGCGGGAGAACGCAAAATTTGGGAGGGAACGCTGAATTTGGTGGGGTCCGATGCCAGAGAAAGAAAACCGTAAGGGTAATTTCGACAGAAAAGTTTAGTTCTCGCGTGCTTCGTCGTTACGCCCCGATTTTGGGGATAACCGGTCTTCTCCGTAAATTGGCTATTCAGGGGCTGTAGTGTAATCGAGTTTCCGTCGATTCAACCGGCATCGCTGATGGGAGCAGGGTATCTCGGTTCCTCTCCCTTTCCTTAGCTCCGTTTACATCCTTCTGGAGTAGGGCATAAGTGACCAAACTATGAACGTATTAGAATTAATCAATGATATACTTAACTAAATTCGTTCATTTGTTGACTTTTTGATCTAATATCAAATCAACCCAAAATTTATAAAATTTATATGAAAATACATCTCTCATCATCTAATTGAACAAGATCAAAGTTTGTAGTGAGCATTTAAACTTTCTAAATTATTGATAAACTTGCCACGGACAACACTCTTTTTTTTTTTGTTCGCACTGGTTCCTGGGCTTGCGGCTCAGTGAACAATCGAAGCAAATTGATTATTTTATTTTATTCCTTCTTAAATGGGTCACATTTTGCCTTTGGTTTTTCCCATATTACTTTATTCCTCTTTGATTCACATCTCCGCAGATGCAGGAAGTATCCCAAATTTGTTTTTTTTTTTTTTTTTTTTCCCTAATTTAGACGTTGCTGAGCATAGAACCCCACTACGCTCATTACATTTGGAAACTAAAATATATTTTGGAGACTGGAATAGACGGATGATTTCATAATGGTTTCTTTTATCTATTTTTCATTTAAATAATTCTTCCATCTTACTTTTTTTTAACCAGTCCATTTTACTTTGTTTCTCGTTTTACCAAATTTTTAGTTTATAATTTGAAAATTGAAGGTTATTAATATCATTTAATTTTTTAAAATAATTATGATCAAACATTGCATCGTTCTCCTCTACTTTTTTGTTCTTTATGGCAATCAACTATATCAATGAGAACAAAATATTGAAAATAATTAAGGTCTTAAACTAAGAACGAAAACAATAATAAAACGTAAATTTGTTATAAGAGTTTGCGGGTGTATATATAATATTTTTAACTTACATATTTTATTTATTATGAATTTCTAATATTAAATATATTATTTATTACAAACTGCAATATTAAACTTTTTATTGTGCCCAGACTTAAAAAAAAATTTGTTAATGAAACTCGTTTACCCTACACTTACCATATTCTATAAGGCGGGTATAGATAAGATTTTATTTTCATTAGACTAATGAATATGGCTAAGGGTAAATAAAACATTTCATTAACTTATCGGGTACATGTACATGTAAGAGCTTTTTCGTACCCATTATCTAACAAGTATAATTTTACAAACATATATGTATATATAATCATGTTATTATCATATTTGGTAAGATATAGTGTTAGTTTTGATCTTCATCAAAATTTATTTATGTTGATGGAAAAATAAGTTGGACTTTATTCTATTATAATTTATAATTACTTATATAATTTTTTGAATGTCAATTGAATAAGAAAAAATTTCGAGTAATGCTAGAGTCAAACGTGTTTGACAATTGAGCCCGTCAAATAAGATCAAAATTTAATTTTTGATATTACAATGGAAAATCCGAACCGCTCAATTTATTTTGAATAATTAAATGTACTTAGAGATTATTTTTTATATATTTTTTAATTTGTTTACTATTTATTTTGAATTTTAGAAAATCTTCAATCTAATTCATTATGGACCCTCCAATTTTTAAAAATCCAAAAAAAAAGTAAAAAAAATTTTGAATTATTGTTAAATTTCATCTTCAAGATAATTTCAATATGAAGATCATATTGACAGGTTCGGATCAGTCATTTGAAATTTTAAAAGTTGACACTAGAATCATGTTTGTCATCAAACGCAATTGACTCTAGCATCACTCAAAAATTTCATGATTTTTGTAATATCTAAAGTATTATCTAAATATTGTACTTTATCCCTATATTTATTTGATGTTATTTATTTACTACATTATATAATTTATTAAATAGTAATTTTATAATTACTCATTTTGTACAGTTATCCTACACTTACCGTTAATTCTTAACGGATACGGATAAAGTCAGTTTTTATAAATACGGGTAGGATAAGGGTAAAAAAAATTAATGGATACAGTTATGAAAATACCATTGACAGCCTTTCTTCAAAAAAAAAAATAAATAAATAAATAAAAATAAAATACCCGCACAACCCCCATCTACTTATTTCTACTTCATTTTTCTTTTGGGTGGTTTGTACATGTTTTGATGACGAAGGACGTACCCCAAACTCATAAAATAAGAACAACTATAGAGGGAAAAAAAAATATGCGCATTTTGTTTATTTGTCACCCGTAATATTTGTATCTAGTTGTAGTGCATATATATACTTTCCTAGAACTTACAAAGGAACGAAACATAACTTAAAATAAGTTTTGACTCAAACGCGCCAAGCTTGGATGCGATGCGATTATAGTAATTGGCCATGGGATAGTCAAATGATTTGTTGCGCCATGATCGCGTCTTCCTCCATCACGATATTTTCTCTCGTAGATATACTATATCTTATATCTTATATAAATGCATGCATACCAAATTCAACGCGCCGTTCACATGTGACGAAATCCAGCACGAAGATACTATCGGATCTCATTCTGATTCGGGCATGAATTTATATTGACTCTACACTAAATTGTTATTATATTTGCATTTTTTTTTTTTTTGGAAATTAGTTGGACAGAACCCCGCCTCTTTTCAATTAAAAAAGCAAAAACAAACATACAAAAATTCTACAAGAAAAAGAAGCAGCTTGTTCTCCCAGACATCTACTAATTAAACACCTATGTACCACTAATACCAGTACCTGATCCCTTAACCATAACTGACACTTGTTCCTCATCATCAAAACAAGTTCAGAAAAAGAAAAACAAACAAACAATTTAATGTTTCAGCGCTATCTACAATCAGCAGATGAACTGCTGAACCCTTATTAATGAGACACTGATAACGTCTCACAACGACTACTAACACACCATCGTACCAATGTTACAAAACAGTCCCTTAAAAATAGTAAATTGCTAAAGAGTTGAAAAAGCTAAAATCTGCACTGTCAGAATAATTGTCAACTCGGCTTATGCTTGGATGAGGGCGAGTGAACTGTTCTCTATCGTCCCCACTGGGTCCCCCTGAGCCAACCTGTCAGTTGGAGAATTGTTCATTTCGTTCATCTGTGGCATCTCACCAACGGAAAGCGCATATCCAAGCTCCGGCCTAGCAGCCTCATCATTGCTTGCATCTCTCCACAGCGTATAACTCAACTATTCAGGTCCCTCCAGCTGATAAGGCAGTTGTTCTTCCTTCAAGGCCATCACCTGTACTTTAATTTCGCTTGGCCACATTCCTGACCAATAGGAAATAGGATAGTAGAGATTTAATCTTAGCACAATATCCTCTCATGTTTACATACTTTGCATCATTGAAACACACATCATTTCTCAATAACCAGCAAGCCCACAAGATTGTAAATCCATGTCAAAATCTGAATCATATCCGATATTATTTTCCTGCTGATTTCGTCGACATAAATGTAAGGCAATGTTTTTAAAACCTTTAAAATCGGACAGGTCACTTAAACAAAAATGGCAGTACATGATTATTATAATTTCAAATTGTGAAAGAACCAGCATGTGTGTGGAGATGCAATTTTGGGTATTGTGCACTATGCAGCCTGCAGCAGCGCGATTTCCCTTTTGGTTTTTTCCTCGGATGAATTAAGACGGTAAAACATAAGCCAGCGAACCAAGATGATTCGATGAACGAACATCCCCGATAGACGATTTTACCCGGCATATCCGATAACTATCCCGTATTTAATCTTATTTGATCACTATTTTAGTATATTAAACACTGCAATAAAATACACATGTGTGTATATATAATTTATAACTTTTCACAGTTAAAAAAGGAATCTATTCGGTGCCGCTGAGGATACGGAAAATCTTCTTCCAAGTGCAATCCGCATGTTCCAACCATGCATGTGATACTTTTTCAAAAAAAAAAAAAAAAAAAATCAAAATTTCAGAATCTGTTTGATTTCAGAATCTGTTTTTCAAAGTCTGCTTGTTATATTAGTGGACTCAACTTAATGTTTAATTATGCCATGCAAACCATTTTATAATTGCTAGTGCCTTCAAGAAGTTTTCAATTAAATAAGTTTTATCGTGGCGTTTTAATTTTCAGCTGATGCTGCAAAGTCAAACATTAGTATATTTCAGAATAAAAATTCAGTATTCTATTATTATACTTTGTTAAATTGGTCGAATTTCATTTGTGTTTCTTATTTAGGTGTGCTAATTAATATCATTCTACTATAAAGACGATCTTGTAAAGTTGGTAAATTTTGCAAATTTTAATTATGAAAGATACATTATTAGTAGACAATACTTAATTTTAAAATAAGTTAGGAGACCTTACCCAAATACATTTTCAAAAATGGTAACAATTTTGAAGGTATAGTTTTTATTTTTTTAGTACAATAACAATAGCATTATAGCAGCTTTATATATTTCTCTTTTCAAAATTACATAAGGCCATAAATTTTTGAAAATATAAATACACTAACTTGCAATGATTTTTTTTGTAAGAAGATAAAAATACTGAAAAAAAATTATGTATCAATTATATTTTTATATCAAACTCTTGAATTTAATTATTAATTAAGCGATCTGCGGATTACAGTAACCTTTTTTATATATAAAGAGGAGCCCAGGACTAATTTTGATATCCTAACATACCACTAACATTTTTGGGGAAGTTCGGCAACATCATAAGTTAGTGATTAGCGATTACTTTTGGTAATAGTGTTTGAGATGAAATTAGCAAATATTAGTTTTACGGACGTAAGTAGTAACTCTATTGACCTCAAACTTGTTTGACAATCATAGGTTAACAACTTAGGATACTAACTTAAAAATTAGGCTAATCTCATGCATGCCAAACGCTCTCTTTTTTCATTAATAAAGTTTCACAAAACCGATAAAACTAATGCTTTGATCAAAATGTTTTTTACATGAAATTTCATTACATTCAGTTTGTTAAATATATCACACCCGATCATGCATGAAATGCTCTTTTATTTTATATAGCTTGCCAATATATAATTCAAAACTGACGTTTGTTATGAAATGCTCTTTTATTTTATATAGCTTGCCAATATATAATTCAAAACTGGAATTTTAATAACAAACGTCGTAAGTTTAGAACTTGTTAGTATTTTAAACCAGTTACATTTGAATCAAAATATCAACCAAAGTGTGAGAAAATAAGGAATGACGGGAATTTTTTCGATACTTGGTCATGGATTGGGAGGAATTGCAACTTTTTCAAGCAATTGAAGACGATTTTTCCAGATAATCGTTCGGACCAGAATCGTTTCTCCCTTTTCAGTGTATTATTTTTTTTTTTTGAATATTTGTCAGTGCATTTTAAATCCACAAGAATTAATCTTGGCCTGCGACCATATATGGTTGGTCGTGCTAACTCACTAAAAAATAAAAAATAAAAAAAGAAGCAATAAATAAATCATGTGGATGAACCAGACAGAACGGAACATGCGGCCGCCTGTCATAACTCGTTGTCGGACTTGATTTATCGCTCTTTCTTGTTCAAAAGAAAGGGTTTCTTTTTTATTATTTTCGAATTGTTCCAAACGATCATAACCAATTTGAATGAAATTTTGTTTTTCTCGTTCCAGATCAGAGTATTCATTCATTCGATACTCATTTGCTTCCTGTTCCATTTTCTGTAAACGAATTCGAACCTTTTCGAGCTGCTCAATAGCTGCTTTACGTAATTCACAATTCTCTAGCATGCTTTGGCGGTTGAACTCTTTCAAAAAATCCTGAATTCACAATTTTTGTAAATTTTTAAAAAATGTAATTCTTTTAAATTCTTCCCTTGAAGATGCTTGATCTACTAAAAACGTGTTAATAAAAATTATAGAACGAAAAAAATACTGTAATTTTACAACAAGTGTTTTTTTTTAATTTTTTTTGTTATGTATAAGTAATGACAACACTCAACAGAGATTTACTGAAAAAGTTTATTGAAATAATAAACCTAACATTAAAATTTCATTTTCCAATATCTTAGATTACTTAAAAAGGAGAATTTGAAAAATTATAAATTTAGGGCCATCAAATTCAAATTCGTCATTCGAACCATATCAAATGATTTTCCTAAAAAATTACTTTTTTACTTGTCCCAATGGAATCAATTTATTTGGGAAGAATTGCTTAAATACAACGCTTTGCACAAATATGTTCTGTGCAATGTGTGTGTTTGTTTTTCGAATTTCGTGCTTTAAATATACGATTCAAACCGTTTTAATGGTTTTTCTGCATTGCAATATCATACGAAACCAAATTTTATACTTTTTTTTTAAAAAAAAAATTTCTTAATCGAATTATTTTTGAACCCTCAATAAACGATTTTCTCAATTTTGTTCAAACTCAGTTGCCGTATATGTATGAAGATTTCAATACGATTAAAGATGTGAAATGATACAAATGCTCGAGAATTACTTTTTTCATTGATAAACTATTATGTAAATTCTTAGTGCATGCAGTGACGGATTTAATATAGTTTACGACTAAAAGGATTGCTTAAATACAATTCATTGCACGGATACGTTCCATACAATGCAAGTTCTCGAATTTGATTCATGTTTTTACATGATCAATCTAATTTGCTCAATGTGATCTTTCTTTTAAAATTTGTTGGAAACCAAATTTATATTTTTTTAAAATTATTTTTATTTTTAGAAAATCGTTGATGTTGAAGAATTCGCATCATGAATTTTTTATAAATTTTGAAATAATATAGAAAAAATATAATTTTCTTTTTTTAAAAAAAAAATATAAAGAAGACATTAAATAGTTTGTCTCACTCTTTTGAAGTACGAATTCGAGAACCGATGCATTGCACAGATGTTGTATTTTAGCAATCCTTTAATCATAAAAAGAATTAGCTAATATATGATATTAAAGTATTGTTTTTAATAAAAATGATTGCATTATTATAGAAGAATCAAAAGAAGAATTACTGGACACATCCACTGAAAAATGCCGTTGAGTTTGACTAAATTGAGTTTTATTTTTTAAAAAAATGCCGTTGACCTTACTTTAACAAAACTGTTGTGAATTTCGTGGTACTATATTAGGATTAGGAATGAAATATAGCGTCGGAGCCATAATTCTTCTTTTGATTCTTCTTTTGATTCTGAAAAATTAATGGCTCCATAGAAGAATCAATTTAGTCAAACTGTTGAATCAAAAGAAGAATCAACAGTTTTGAAGGAGCCGGGAAGGCGGGAACCCTTTGCTCTGAAACTGAAAGGCGCCACAAAGTTAGGGATTCGGCACGTTGCAATAAGAATACAACACTTATTGCGCGGGGCTTATCAGCTCAAGCTTCCGATCTTCCTTTTCTAATAAAATGAAGGAGTTTTCTGAAAAAGCATTAATTTTTTTTTTTTCTCTAGCTAGAAACTCAAAGAACTGTATTTTTTTTTAATTTGGCGGTAATTTCCATAAATCCATTGTCATAATTCCAAGGACATTCAATTTAGTTAAAAGTACAGGTGAACAAACAATCAAATGGTTGTACCCACGGTGTTCTCCGGAAACGATGGGGTCAAGAATTAAGAAGAACATAACTTTGATCTATCTAGAAACTGGGCTCCTCCCAATTTAACGCCCGTCATTGGGCCCATTATTTCCGGACCAACATACTCTGGACTCTGGAGTGGTCCTGCTATCGACCCAACTTCTCAGAATTTCGATCCTGGATCAAATCAGAGCCTACTATAAAATGGGGCTTATTTCTTTTGAAATAGAATTTGTTGACATACTAGTGTTGGTGTCTGCGTTCATTTTAGAGGTGTCAAGTTCTTTGATTTTGAGTGAAGCGAGTTAGATTAGATGTGTTGTTGCATCTTGGTCAATACATATGGCGCCATAATGCCTTCAGTCGTAAAGAGGGGCTCCCCTAGATAATGATTCTGAGGTAGTTTACATATAATGGAGAGTTTATCTTAAATTGATTGCAGTAAAGAGTCGTAATTCCTACTCACTATGCATGTTTCCTGTTCAAGTATCTATTTTGTCCTGATCAATTCATAGGCGAGAAAGATTTGATTCTGTATGGAAGAGTCCCACAAGAGGGTGTTATGAGTTATGACACGCTTTCGTCTAGGTGTGTGACTAGGTGTGTGACGAGTCACTTCGATCGATAGTGGTGGACAATGCTGTTTAGTGTTTATAAGCATGGTGTGAATTACCAGTGCCAATTCTATGGAAAATGCATAAGCTTCATAGTTTTCTCACAATATAGAAACTGAAGGTCAATTTGGGATCAGCACTTAGTTCCTCTTATTGTATCAGATTTTACTGTAGTTATTGGGATTACGAGTGCCAATTCTATGGAAAATGCACAAGCTTCATAGTTTTCTCACAGTATAGAAACTGAAGGTCAATTTGGGATCAGCCCTTAGTTCCTCTTATTGTATCAGATTTTACTAATAAGTTATATCATAATATCTTAGTAGTCATGTTTATAAGTTTATTGTTTGCTCATTCACTGCTGATGTTAACCAAATCTAGTAACAACTTTTTATAAAGGATCTTACTTTTACAAGCCAGAGATAAGTATGGCATCTTTGGACCATTCTAAAGTACCACAATTTATGGCTCCTAGGAATAAATAAAAAATCTCAACAAAATTATGCCAAAATTATAACAACTTTTGTGCTTAATAGATAACAAAAAACCATTGATAGATCAACCAAAATTGGAACTTTTTTCAAGTTTCCATGTTTCTCAAAACACAAACCAAATTTCAAATATGTTCCTGCTCAGTAGTTGTAATTTAAAAGTAAGACAAATGAACCCCAATTGCATCCAGGTAAAAGCTAGAGCGGCCGAAGAACCCAACAACCTTGCTAGACCTGGACGAAGAACTTGCAGTGGAAAAATATCTCCCTACTTCTCCAATTGGCCCAAATTTTGACTTGTTTGTGAAAAATGTCAAAGACTTGATCACTTCATATGCTCCGGTACCTTCTGCATTACCATAATAACCAGCAATGCTTACCAGGTGCTCAGCTTCTTCAAGTTCAATCTGTGAAATTGAGTATGATTAGGATGAGAGAGATGATGATAATGATACATCTGTAAAATTGAGACAGGTATGTACCCTGTGCAAAATGGTCCCGCGAGAACTGCCATGGGTATAGGAGATCTCAGTTGAATCCCAACTTTTGTACAGAAGCTCAATGCTATTAATCACAGAGCAATCACTGCGAACGTAAATCGCTGTTATACCACAAAAGACCCCATCATCCCATGGTTTGCCACCAATTCCCCCCCATGCAGTGGGGCATTGCCGGCTTATTTCGCCCTGTGCAACCCAGAAAAATTTATCAATCTACCCTCTAAATTGTCACATATATATAATGGCATATGGTGTCTAACTGTTTACTGCATTTTCTCAAATGCACAGAAAGACCGAACATTTTGGTAAATCTTGTACCTTTAAGTTTATCACCAAACCAATCGTATGCTCCTGGTAAATTTTAACAAAGTTTCAAATCGAAAAAAGCAATATAGATAACTGGCAATAGTTAAGAACAATGCATGCAAGCATCACCACTCACAAGTCAATTATAGAATTTCTTTGTAAAAAAGTTTAAGCAAATACTTGCCTCTATAGATGGAGATGTCAAAGCAACTCTGGTAACAGCTGGGCATATCTTCATCTCAATATACTTGGAAAGAACACTTTCAAGTGGTTTAACATATAACCCAAGGGCATCTAGATAATTTCCTTCCCTCCCATGGAATCCAACAATAACTCCTCCATCAATTGGTATGGAGAAGTGTGTTCCTTCCTCTTTCCCATATGGTCCATACTTGTCAACATTTGTGTACAGTGTCAGGGACCGGAGAGTTTGTCTATTATTAAACAAACCTACATGGCCGCTGATTGATGTCAAATATTCATCTGGGAATTTAATATTTATCTGCAATAGGACGTTCAAGTAAGCGATACATCAAATCTTCAAAGTATTAATTATCAAATAAATGAATAATAGATTATTTGGAAAATTGGATATGACACCGTGTATTCTTTAAAATGGGAAATAACCACGTTTAATATGGATATAATATAAACCCTTTTACTAATTTTAAATCATTATTGATTTAAAAAAAAAATCCATTTCCAATGTCTGACCAAATTGCCCCTCCCTCTTGCCTAAGACGTTTTCTCTGCCCCTCCATCAAACTTGTTGACCATTTGACCATGACGCACTTGATTCTTGATATATATTGAAATTCATTTTCTTGGAACTGGTGACCAAAATAATTTTTCTTGAACTAGTGTTATTCACTCAGATTAGCTTTGTTGGGTAAATAACATTGGGATGGAGATCAAGGAGCAAACTGTGTTTTCAATTTAATAAATAGGGATAGCGCAAAGCCACACTACAATGACTTACCTTGGTAGGTAAAGTCAGAGAGAGACGAAACATTTTGAGAGGGTTGATTTGGTCAGACAATTTTATTGTCCCAATTAAAAAAAAATAAGGGGTTATATATCTATTAAATATGATTAGAGGGGGTATTTTCAGTTCTAAAAGTTAAGGGCTATATCTGGATAGACAAGATTTCATGGGCTATATCCAATTTTTTCAAGATTACTTCGTCAAAGTAGAAGGATTATATAGTCCTTTGCACAAACATAACTATCCATAATGCACCAAAATTTACATTCTTTCAATTACCTTACATATAGATACACAATCAATTACATTTGCACTATCTGCTTGCACTAGATGAAATATAACATGAGAAGTTAAATGGATTTTTGTTTTTTCAAAAGTTACATTTATCAACTTATTGCCAATATATTTAGAGACCCCACAAATTAAGCTCGACAAACAAAATGCCTATTTTAAATTAAATTTTGTCAGCTTACAGTGCAAACACAAGTTAATCCTGAAAAACAAAAGTTGGGTCCAAAAAAGGTTTGTGATGAAATTATACATATGATGTTTGTAACTTTGTGCGCATGCAATTTAAAATGTGGTAGGGTTCATACACTGTTACACTACACTACAAGAACTCAATCCAAATAACATCAACGGTTAGCCAACAAATTATGGGCATCTCAGGAAATAAAAGTAACAGAGGTTCGATACATCATTAGATAACTTTTAAATTGCACTAAACTTTTTTTGTGGCAAATTTATATGTCCAACAATATATTTAGAAATTACATATTAATTCAATAAATTTTAAATTGATCTGTGAAATATTAGCATCAAATATTAAGATATATAATTTCGAGGAACATCCTGAACCAATAAGAACCAGAATTACACACACACTAGAACACACTCAAGAGAAATATATACAGCTAAGTTGGTAAAAAAAAAAAAAAAAAAATAGCACGTAGGTGGTTTAGCAAACTGATCAAGACCTGAAACAAAAATGTGATATCTACATCGGAGAAGCGGACTAAGGCTTACAACAGGACCTCATCATATTTCCAATTGAAATGCAAATGAGAGGGTAAAAAAATAATAAGAAAAACTTTTACCTTATCTTTTGCACTTCCCCCAGAACCTCCGTTCAATTTTGACCACTCCTCTTTTCCTCCAGAGTTGGTTAAAAAAGATATCGAATCGATCGCCCAGGCATAGGCGATGACAATTTTTTTGACAGCTGAGTCGCCACATTGACTCCACCTGGATCCACCAGGCCCGCCCACCCCATGGCCCCATTCGTATGATTCCTTGATCCATCTTTTCTAAATCTATATCCTGCATCAAAAGGCCGAACCTGTCAAGTTTCTCAATTTCTTTTGCTTTTTATTTTTTTTTCTTTCACTCGGCTTAAGATATTTTGAGGGCTGCAACTGATGTTAAAATTAAGAAATTAAAACACAGTAACTATAAAATTTAACAAGGCACAATAGTATATTTTCTATGCAAAAAAGCATTCATAAATATAAGTTCCTCCATTAGTGAAAATTTAGTTAAAAGAATGCAAAATGTTGAAAAAGTATGTCAACATAATTCCAGCATTCTTTTAAGCAGGAACTATTTTACAGCAAAAATGACTTGATATTTAACTATTTGAACATTAAAAAAAGGAAAAAGATATTGTAATACTATATTCATGCGTGATAAAGAAGCAGAGTCCTTACATTCAGATGAGAATGGTAATAGTTACCTCCTTAATCAGGATTTTAAGCTCTAAAAAATACGTCCTTGGTGGATCAGCAAAATGTAGGCGAAAAGAACTGATATATATAGCGAACTCTTGAATTTTTAGAAATAAATTTATTTCTAAGTGATTCCTTGAGGCTCTTCGTTTCCTGTGAGATTCAGTAAATGCATTTGATTAATGCGAATTGCGAACTTTTCGTTTCCAGTGAAAAATCGGTGAATGCAAAGTATCAACTTCCAAGTTAAATGCATTTGATTATGATTATTACGTGTCATGATGCATTTCCTGCATGCCGCAGAAAGATGGTCGCATAATTATTTACAGACCCAAGACCCCGATAATCCCAGTCACGTATCACGTTCTGATAGCTTATTGAATTTGTATTTAATTTAAATATAAATTCAAAATTCATTAAATATTTAATAACATCAGTAGAAGATTGAACTATATATAAAATATGTGTGATCTATTTCTACTATCGTATATGTTCAAAAAAATTTAATTAGGTAAAAGCCAAAATTTTATTACTTCATCTAATTTTCACTTTTTAGAAGGTTTCATTAAAATTACGATAATCTACTTTTCGGTTCAAATTTGGACATTCTGCATTTATGGGTAAAGGGTAATGTACATGATGGTACATACGTCAAAGTTTATAATTTACAAATTGTAATGTTAAATTATCTTTATTGACATGCTCACAATCATTTTCTGTCTGTTATACCTGTGTTTTTTTCAACAAATATATGTGGCAATTGTTTTGCCCCATATTTGAGAGTTTCGCAATAAAGGATGATTAAAAGAACAACCGAGTAAAAGAAATATTATCAAATTATATGTTCGTTATTTTATTTTTTTTGAAACTTTATATGTTCGTTATTATAATAGGATAGTAAGAATTTATATTGTTAGTTATTTTGCCTTTTCATTGGGATTGGTTCTTATTTGTATATCCTTATTTTATATTTCATTGAACTCCTATTTTGTAGCTGCCGCACATATGTCGAAGCCAAATCATACACATTGGAACAAGAACGGGGTCAGAGGATCAAAAACTGCTAATCAAAAACCAGGGACAGACTTGTCCTTGTTCGTGAAAAATAGCAGAACTGGGAACAAGGTGGAAGTTCGCTGTTCGTATCATTTGGGATGGTGTTTGGTTCGAGCGAACTGCGCCTGTTCGCGAACTGCCAGTTCGTGAGGCATGCCAAACATAGCCATAAAGTCACCAAACCACCCCAACCAGCAACTAGAGCTGTGTGCATTATATGAACAGAACAATTGACCGGGATCATTCAATACAACAATATGAACATGATACCAAGACAAACTCATGGAAATAACCCTTAAGAGAAATTAAAATTATTTCACTTTATTTTATCGCATTAAATTAAAATGACTATATACTGTGTACCTCACCTTTCTTTCGGTAGATTATGTATCAAAAAGAGCTCATTTTGGTTTCATCACATTGAAAATCAAAATAAGGGAACAACTCTGTTCATGAGACAGAGAGAACCAGATCTATCCGATAAGTATCAATATGCAACGGCATGATTGCAATATTATAGAAACTTGTTGATCATTCGAATGATCAATCCTTCGTTAACTAAAGAAAAAATATTATACTGATTTGGTTATATTGAATAAAAATTATTTATTTTGTTAGGTTTCATCTCAGTCAACCAATTTGTTCGGTTGATTGGTGATTTAAATTTATAAATAGTTATGTACAAAAAGTTTGTTAATATGATTGATCTTATAGATTCATATGATTCTTAAGAAAAAATTTATTTTATAAATCACTTCTACAATATAACATTCTACTTACGTTCCTACAATTCATATTGAAATAAGCACCAGTATATCTTTAGTTGCATTCCCTAGTTGAAAATTGATGAGAATGAAACTGATTTTTCTAATAAGTCCGAATCTAATATGAAATGGAATGCGTAGAAAATCAAATTAATATAGCTTTATATTTTACACATTTTTTTACATCTTTCTTCCTCTTTGTAACCATGAAAAGCACATGGGTTGAAAATTCGCTTCTTGCTAAGTATAAAGAAAGTATAGCGAACATATAGAGCAAAAGAAATAGCGATTTATGACGTTTTTTTTTTTTTAGCATCCTCTGATATCTGATTATATCAAATTTTATATTGCTCGAAGCATCAGTTGCTTCAACCTTAATATTAAAACAAAAAATTCCATAATATAAAGTCGTGTAATTAAATGGGCATAATATGAAGCACAAACACATGGCGAAATTGGAAATGCTCATATAAGTATTCTTGGGTTAGATATCACTTGGTTGTTGTGCAGTAAACATACGATATAAGCCTAATTGAAATGTCAAATTACAACTAATTCATGCGATTTTTATTCCCTTTATTTAAACATTTTATCTGGTTCTATTGGAAAGCAAAAAGTTTTGCATGACTTCGACAAAATTATAAAAAGCAAACCTCGGCCACAATTCTTTCGGCTCATGATCAGGTCCATTTTGTATTAGCACCAGGAATGGCTAGATATAGAAGTTTAATGTTTTCTGCTTGCGAATGGAAAATTGAATTTGATCACGATCTGATTTTATAAATTATTATTTTTCTGGTTTTGAATGTCTGCAATATTTGAATAGCAAAGGAAGAAATGTAATAGTTTAGTTCTACATATTCTTCGGATGATAGCCTATATATGTACTTATTAATTAAAATTAAACAGAAAACACAATATTCAGTAACATCTTATCGCGAATTGAATATTGTGTTTATCTTCGCTTCCTTTGCTACTGCTTCTGGTTTATCTCTTAATGCTTCCAAGGGAACAAATGTAATAGTTAAGTTCTACATATTCTTTGGATGATAGCCTATATATGTACTCATTAAAATTAAACAGAAAACACAATATTCAGTAACATCTTATCTTCGCTTCCTTTGCTACTGCTTGGTTTATCTCTTAATGCTTCATTTTAAATTTGTACGTTTACTTTTCTCTTTAGTTTTTTTTTTTTTTTTTTTTGGATTTGAAATGAACGAATACATTTTAAATAAAGTGGTTTTGTTTCCAATTTATATAACTCAAAAATCAATGTCATTCGATTTTACATAGTTGGTCTGGATTATAATTTTTCTCGGATTGGATAGGCCGAATTTAACAAAAGACTTGGTTGCCACGATGTATTCACCGGAGAAACAAGAGACCGCAAGCGACGGTCCACAGTACACACTGGCTGACATTTGCTTGACCGAGATGTAAAAAAAAAAAAAAATGTGAACATTAGGATCAGCACAAGAAGCATGCTTCTTTGAATTTTCATACCAATAGTGCATTCTAATAAATGATCGGAACCGCCACTATCAAGTTCCATCTAAAAAAACTAATTATCGGAACCAATATATATGAAATCATTCTCTCAATTAATTAAGTAGATAAAGAGATGAATATATATACATTTGATGGATGCAAATTTCAAAACTAAATCCATCTTTAAGGGATACATGCAGAGGGATAACAACATATACAATTGGAATACGAATGCAAAATTTAATAGATATTACGTACAATTATACACCTTTAAATTAAAATAAGTACTTCAAAACAATAAAATTAACAATTATAATAAAATTAAATGCAGACATGTAGTTTAGATGTTCATAAAAGCAATGTTAATATTCGGACCATTCCAAAGTATCACGATTATCATCTAGCAAGGAATATATAGAAAATCTCAATAAAATTCATACCAAATTATAACAACTTTTTAGCGCCTAAGATGGATAGCAAACCCACGCTCCATCCCAACAAAACCAACAAATTGGAACAAGGATGCATATTTCAATGTTTCTCAAAACATAAACCAAATTTCAGATATGTTTATTTTGCAATTTAAAAGTAGTGCATGTGCACGCCAATGGCATCCAGATAAAAGCTGGAGCGGCCGAAGAAGCCAACAACCATCCCGGACCCAGAAGAACAATTTGCAGTAGAAAAATATCTGCCTACTTCCTCTCCAATTGGACCATACATGATACATTGACTTGTTAGTCAGAAACGTCAAAGATTTAATCACTTCACAAGAACCAGTACCATTTTCAGCACCATAATAGCCCGAAATGCTTACTAAGTACTCCGCTTCATCAAATTTAGTCTGTGAAATTGTAATATGAGGAAAATTGATAATAATGATTAAAGACATCTATAATGTTAAGACAGGTGTGCGTGCAAAGTGGTACCGCGAGAACTGCCATGAGTACGGGAGATCTCAGTTGAATCCCAACTTTTGTACAAGACCTCAATTGAAGTTAGAACAGAGTCATCTCTATGCACATAAATTTCCTTGATTCCAGTAAAGACCCCATCATCCCAGGGTTTTCCACCAACTCCTCCCCATGCAGTGGGGCATTGACAGCAGATATCTCTTGTTGCACTTGCATCCTACAGAATTTTAACATTTTACACTGTACTTAGATTCACTCGATATTCGATATGTCTAACACTGCCTATATATATATTCTAGAATGCACAGATAAGAATGGTTATCTCAGTAATTATTATCAGTATTAGATAATAATCACATAAACAATGTCATACACTCATACTCATAAATTCAACACATTGGGCGTTTTATACCAATAGCGATAATTAATGTAAGAAATTTATCTCTTTTCTTGTGTTAGCAAATGATAAACCACCTAATGTGCGTGCAAGCATCACCAAGAAGTATATGAGATTCTTAATAAAATAAAAGCAATAAGCAAATACTAGCCTCGATAGGAGGCGAGTTAAGAGCTAATCCACTAACAGCCGAACATGTCTTCTCATTGTACTTTGAAAGAAGAGCCCCAAAAGGTTTCACAAATATCCCTAGGGAATGTAGAAACTTTCCTTCTCTTCCATGGAACCCAACAATAATTCCTCCATGAATTGGTATGGAAAAGGGGGTTCCTTCCTCTCCCCCATAGGGTCCATATTGATCCAAGTTTGTTAAAAACTTCAGTGACCGGATAACTGGATAGCCATCAAATTCACCTATATGGCCGCTGATTGACGTTATGTATTCATCAGGAAAATGAATATTTATCAGCAACAGGGCATTAAAATTACATATGCATATCTTCGAACTATTAACAAACAAGCGACTACTATTACTAGATTATGTCAAAGCACAAGTCTTAGATGGTTCTCTGAACAATAATAAATAAGAAAATGCACCAGGTTTCATATTCATATTCATTCTTTTATAACATATGACAAAATCTTTCACAAGAAAAACACACATAAGACTTGAGAGAATTAGAGAAGGGAAATGTTTAATTGTATGCATTAACTCATTGTGAATCAACTTAGAGACCACACAACAAACAACAATGTCAAGCTCAACAAACTAGCTAATATTTCATCATTAAATTAATTTATGTTTTCACCAATACAGACCAAACATCTTAATTAGTGTGGTAGGATTTACAATGTTATACTCTTGTCAAGTCAAGATATATAGTAAATGAACAATCGCAATGAGTCACGACCCATAGGCCACAAGTACATACACACTGTACTCTAGACAAGCATATCCAGCGAAGTTAAGAAATTAAAGAAGTTAGGAGGCTTAAAGCTTATGTTAGAGTACTTTATACTAGTTAATCTTTATAAATGAAACCAAAAAAAAAAAAGGAAATAAAGATGTACCTCATCCTTTGCAAGTCCAACAGGTCCTCCATTCCCTTTTGACCACAAATCTCTTCCTTCAGAATTAGTCAGAAATTCAAGGAAATCAATAGCCCAACCATGGACTATGACAATTTTTTCGACGGCGGAGTCACCGCATTGACTCCATTTAGAGCCACGTGCCCCACCCCATGGCCCTAGTTTTATGATTCCTTCTTCCATTTTTAATTACCCAAATGATCTGTGTATATATCCTGCTTCAAAAGGACAATATATCAGTTTCTCCTTTTCTTTTTGGCTTCTCGATTTTGCAGGCTGCTAGGTGCTAGTGAAGTAGTGATGTCAAAATTAAGAAACAACGTATCTAATATAAGACAAATATTCTCAAAGTGTGTCAAATCCCTGAAGGTCTTTTGAGGATACAAGATCTGTTTTGCAGACAAAAAAAAAATATATATATATATATTTCTGGGTATTGCATTTAACACAAGAAGTTGTATACAGAAAACTAAAAAATCTACAATTTTTTTTTTAAAACACAAACTCAATCCTACAAGTTCACCCCCGCTAAAAATGAAAAGCTTAACTACTGAAAAACTAATTTTTAACCTTCAAAAAAAAAAATTTAGTAATATTCATGCATGCAGCCGAGTCTGAGTGTTCCTATATTTATAGGAGAATGTTAGAAGAATTGTTACCTTATAACTAGATTGGCAGCCTCACGGAATTCGTACTTGCAAGAGCAATTAGATCAGATAATTAGAACTGTGGGTATATATTGCGAACTTGAGGTGCTCGTTAATTTCCAGTGATTTCTCGGTAATGAAATAGTTTTTAAATACTTGAGCTCTTCATTTCCCGTGAAACCTGGTAAATGCAGAGAAAATCAATGTATCAACTTCCAAGGTGGAGTTAATTAATTATATATCCGAGTCTTGATGCGTTTCCTGCATGCTACAGAATAGTGTTCTCCAAAATAACACGACACGATCGTGTTGGCACGACACGGTGTGCGTGTTGACACGACACGACACGACACGAATACAAAATTGACACGACACGATCACACGATCGTGTCGTGTCATAATCGTGTCGTGTTGGGATATTAGAAAGTTTAACACGAACCAACACGACACGATTTGACACGCAACACGACACGAACACGAATTAACACGACACATTAACACAAATTTAATTATTAATGTTAATTAATTAAACAAAATTAATAATTTAAATTCAATTTATAATACTATATCATATTATTTACCATCATTTGACTCATATTGTTTAAATTTAATTATTATTTAGTAATTTTTTTCCTTTACTTTAATTTTTTAATATTTTTTTATTTTAAAAATAATAAATAATATGATACGATGTGACACGACTAACACGACGTGTCAACACGACACGACACGATCGTGTTAGTCGTGTCGTGTCAGAATGCGTGTCGTGTTGCCTATCCTCACCATTTAACACGACACGACACGACACGATTAAAAAAGTAGTTCGTGTCAACACGACACGACACGAGACTCTAACACGATCGTGTTTGACACGACACGACACGACACGCACGAATGGAGAACCCTACTACAGAATGCTGGTCACATCAGTCTTTTTTTTTTTTTGCTTTCAGATTAGTCTCATCAGTTACTGTTGGCTCAGTGGTTTATATTTAAAAATTGTTACGTACGTACAAAAACAAAATGAAAGTTAATGCGAGTTCTTTTAGTTTAGTTTCAAACAAAATAGCCAATTTTTAGGGACAATTTAAGCTTTTCTTGAAACTTTTGGCACCAAATTAGGAACTAACCTGAATTACCAAAAAATAATTTTGAACTTCAAAAAACAAATTAGCAATGTTTATGCATGCATAGCATTACCATTTACCAACTCTGGTGGGGAAGCAAACATACAACAAAGGAGGGTCAACTAACCCCGCATTTTTTTTTAAAAAAAAAAAAACACTTTGCATACAAAAAATATATTTATCACATGAATTTTTATATTGGCACACTAATTTGAACCACATAAATAACCATATGAAATTTTTAATATTTTATTGCTGAATTTTCTTTTTGTTTTTTAATATTTGGCATCATTGCAATTATAAGTGCAAATTTATTTAAATTTTATTTTATGTGATAACATTAATATTACAAATTTATTAAATCCCATTCGAAGATTTTTCTAGTTCCGACCAACCCGCTCTTCAACAAAACCCGGTGGTCAACTTTGAGGTGTTCGTTTCCTAGTGACTTGATTCCTCGATAAAGAAAATAATTTTAAGTTTTTTTTTTTAATAATAAGATAGTTGTAAGTTACTTGAGGCTCTTCGTTTCCCGCGAAACCCGGTGAATGCAGAGAATGATAATAGCATCAACTTCCAAGGTGAAATTAACTATTATGAGTCCTCATGCTTTCTTCAGCATTAATTGCACAGAATGTTTGGTCACATCAATACGTTTCTTTTCTGAGATTAGCCATCTGTTATTGTTGTGTCGATTTTTTTTGTGAAAAAGATTGTGGCTATTTATGTAACATAGTTTACCGATCCAAATCGCCGTTGGCCGTAGGTAAATCCCAAGCATCAACCATGTATCATGTTGGGCATTGGGTCACTTTGCAAACAATAAATAAAAAATAAAAAATTTCATGTTCGGTTAACTTCTCATAGAATTTTATCAACTTTGTTGAATTTCAATGTAAATTTTAAATTCAAATGTCATTACAGATTTTATAACGCCAGTAAAAGCTTCAAGATTAGAGATTAAATTAGAGTATATGTGAGCTATTTCTAGAAGTTCTCGTCGTATATGTTCGAAATCAATTTAATTAGGTTACGAACCAATTTTTAAAACCCAATCAACTGTCACTTACAGGATGTTTTAGTAATATTATGGCAATTTTTTCCCTTTTTGCAACTCAAATTAGGATCATTTTGTTTTCGATTATTGAGTCACTTTGGGCATTCTGCATTTCTGAAATTTGCTCTTTGCGTTAGGACTGACAAACAAAAATTTGCTAAAAGGAAGTCTGATTTGAATCATGTATATTGCACTGAAAATATTTACACTAAACTATTTTTTTTACGTTGCATTTCCGGTAAACCAACAGAATTTTAACATTATAATTATGGATTTATTTTGCGTCATTGATATTGTTACTATCATATCAGGCACATTATATCTAATTCATAAACGAACTTTGCACATTGAAAAAGTAGTACTTAGAAATCTTAAATTCTTAAAATCTATGCTCGAATATATTTGAGAAGTCTGGTATATGTTAATTTTTCGAAATCTGAGGATTCTGCTCTCTGTTTTCTTTTATTTCTCTTCTCGTACCCCGCCAATAGGGTTAGACTCTTCACTCGTACTGCCGTGTTAACTAACGGATCACATCCATTGTACAGCTGTACTCCACATCCAATGAGACTTGAAATATATTAAAATCTACATATAATCTTTTGTAATAATATTTTAGAAGACAAACACGATTAAAGAGTTGTTAACATAATTACCCTAATGGCGATCTGATCTTGTAAGAATAATTTTATGTGCGTTGTGACAAACTCTCGGCCTTTGTAATTATTCAATGTCGTGAATTAAAAAGTTTCACTTCATTCATTTATATAATTTCAATCAAGCCCCAATATGTAATCCGATATAGAGACTATATCAATATTATAAATAAAAGCCTACAGGCGTTAAAAAATTAAAAAAATATATATCAATATTATAAATAAAGATGTGTGGGTGTCAAAATTCTTTTAATTAAATATTATCCGACACTCCAAACATTGTGAAATAGTTGTGCAATAGCATTTTTTCTGATTTCTGTAATGTGATACTTTGTAACTAATTGTGTGTTGGATGTTATTACTCATAAAACTGACTCGATTCAACATCGGATAATAATTTGGCAACACGTTGTTTTATTTATGATTTTTGTGACCCCTTCTTATTTTCATTTTCATCATGTCTCCATCTCATTTGTGTTGCTTAAAGTCTCTCTCCACCTTAATTTCTCTTCATTACCATTCTTAATTTCGATTTACAAAATATAAATTAAATTCATTCCATTGAAAATAGAAAAAAACGTCAGATCTTTTACGATATATATTTTTTTATTTAAGTCATTTATAAATACATTGCATTTCATGAATAATATCAACATAATATAAATTATATAAATCATATTATTTCAGATAACTATAACTATATTTACACACATATAATTTTTTCTTTAAAATTGATCAAACTCTTTAACTTTAATTAAATCAAATTATCTATAATAACTAAATTATATTTCTAAAGATAAATATATCTTAACCATATATCCAAAAATAAACATAATTAAACTATAGAAACATAATAAAAATATTCTTATTATAGATATCTACATCGAGCGAAGTTCGGTATTCCCCTATAACGGATGTATGTGTAATCCGATATAGTGATTATGTTTAAATGAATTGATTTTAAATTAATTCCTACCGAATAAGTTCTGCAAATCATAGAGGATTGAATATTACGCTGAGAGAGTTTAGTTTTCATTTCCCATCCGTCCACGTGTAAACAAATGAAATTTGATTTCTACCGTCAGCTATTTTACCATGGCTCGACAGTCGACATCGCGCAGAGACCCTCCCTCACCCAAAACAGCGTGTTATGTCTCCCTCCCTTTCCTCTCTCCGTCTTCCGCGCTTCCCTCATCCAGCAGATCAGCACTATCTTTGATCCTCCGCTCCCTCTAGAATCTGAGAGCGGTGAGCACCGTCACCCTAAAACAAGAATTCTTTGCCTAAATACCACTTTCTCCTTTTTTATATTATATTTCATAGTAAAAAATATAAATAAAATTTTGTGACCATTATACCCTGTCGATTTGAACCCATTCGATTAAAACCAAATCAAACCCAATCCTAGTCTATCTCGTCATCTATTTTTCTCTTTCGCACAAACCAGATCGACTACAGACAGAGCAAGGGTTCATGCCCGGTTCATCTCTCTGATCGGAGTTGAGAGATGAAGCTACAGTTTATGCCTGGTTCATGCGAGAGAGAAGATATGAAGGTGGAATGAATTGATTGGGTTGGATAGAGGGTTCTATTTGACTAGTTCTATGTCGACAATGGGATCGATATAATGGTCACAAAGATTTTATTTTTATTATTTTAATGTTAAATCTGTTATTTAATAGGACAAAGTGGTAATTAGGGAAGAACGTGGTCTAGGCAAAGCCTTGTTGAACGTGGCCTTTAACTTCCGGTTTTATGCTGAGGCTCCCTTTTTTTTTTTTTGTCATATTCTCAGTACCCATTGAAACTACACTCCACTTTGATTTTTCAGTAAACTACATTTGATTTAAGTTGAACCAAACCAACCGACACCAAAACCTCAGAAGGGTGCATTCAGAAATGCAACCCGAAGAATCAAAGTATTGTTGTTTCACAATTCTTTGTTATGGCAAGGAAAAGTTACCGTTGGTAGAATGATGTAAAGGATCTCATAAGAGTAATAGCAGAAAGTGCAGAACCCATAATTGAGCACGAAGCCGCAGCAGGCAGAACTGATGGATGCGGTCATGCGGAACTAATCTGTAGAATCAATGCAGGCAGACTAGTTAGATGTCGCAGGTAGCGAGGCTCAGCAAAGTAAATTTGCAAAGCTGGAGCCTACATGAAAATTTCCATTCAACACAACATCTCTTGTGAATTGTGATGTTTATGCTCAATAGCTCATGGTAACGGTACAACCCGTTGCTTTTTTGTGGGCTGCACCATTCGTCTACTTTATTTAATCTTAATTCCTCCTGAGCCCAATTGAAGCCCATCAATTTTTTGACTGCCCATTCCTTTCGTACCTCCTCCATTCAAACAAATGTCTGGGTCGAGACAAGAAAAACATAACATTATTAGAATTAAATAGAAAACATAATATTCAATTTAGAGCAGAAGTTAAAACTGGTTCATTAACAATCAACTCAATATTTCAATATTTGTAAGACCTATAAAATTTTAACGATAAACTGGCGCTCTAGTAGACGTTACATGAAAATTTCATTTAGCTTCTCTACCAAATGCGTCAACTTATCTCAGTGGGGACTACAGTGTACTGAGGCTGATAACATTTCATAAAAATTGTCTTTATGTTGTAATAATATATAATTCATTAATACCAATTAAAATACCAAAAGTATGATGAAGTACAATAAGTGACTCACGAAAACTAATTAAGCTAACCTCTGGCTAAATTGATTGTTATTATTATTTCTAGCAAGATATCGACAATTTATCCTACACGACAAATCAAAATATATATATGCACAATTAATTACAAGGAGACCCTTTCATCTCACGCAAAGAAAACTTAATCCTTGACAACTAGGATTGAAATCTCAGAATATCAGAGCTACCTCTTAGTTCTGAGTTTTGTACAAAGAGGGTTAGCAAGCTACAAAATTTCGAGTCAAATACCCAACCAAACTACCTTTTCTACCCTTCATTTTTCTTTGAAGATTTTTTTCCCTAATTACATACAACTACATGGTGAGATTACTTACAAAGGTTGGGACTACATTAAAAAATGAGCCAGTGATCTAAACCTTGCGAAAACACTTTTCTTCTTTGGCAAAATTGGAGATGTTTTGGAAACAAGATGCTCATGCTTACATGTACCAACTGTACCACTACCAATGGCCAATTCATTACCATCATCCCGCAAATCCCGTAAGAGCTGTAGCAGTTTCTTGGACATCTCCATTGCCATCTCACTTCCATTCACTGACAAATTTACCAAAGGCGGTACCACAAACTGATCTCTAACCACTAAACAATTTTCATGTCTTAGAGAACATATAGAATACAGTATGGATACTGCAATCTCTTTTTCATCAGTAGTACTGGTATCAAGGAACTCCACCAAACAAGCGATAAAGTTGGGGTTTCTACCGATAAGTTGTGCTCCTTCCTCAGAAAAACTATAAATTTGTAGAACTTTCAGGGAACACTCTGCTAATTTCTCATATGAAAGAATTGAAACTAGAGCTTTCAAGTACCCCGATGAAAATATTTGTGATTTTGTGTTGTCCTGTGATGACAGATCGCATACAATTTCCATGCATATTTCTAGGATGTTTACATCATCAGAACTTAGCTTTTTTGAAGGCGAGAAAGATGTTGTATTTAAATATTGTGAGAATTTTGGGAGAAGTGCCAAAGCTTCTGTTGTTTCCTCATCAAGAAAAGGAGCCACAATTCTTAAGATCTCCTCAGAGAATGTTGGGAATTCAACTCTGAAATAAATTAATTCAGAAATTGGGATGTCAATTATAACAATAAATTGGGAAACAAGTAAAGATCATATGGAGAACAAGCTTGAAACAGTAACCACTATTACTCACTGGTATGTGTCAGTGTAACTATCAGATTGTACCATTTTAATTGGTTCTTTTCTACTACAGGCGTCAATCAACAATTTGAATTTGTTCAGTACAGGCACTGTGGGTCCAATTACAGACTTGCACCACAAATGGTTCAAGATGACAGTAACACCGATATAAAGCCATCCTAGCATTCTGGTTTATTCCAAAAGAGACATAAAAATATTGCGACACAAATATTAACTTACTGATAAATGTAGTGTTGATTCTGATAAGAGTGTTATATGGTATAGACAGTGCAAACAATACTGAATGGCACAAAAAAGAAGTAAAGAATGTGTGCCATACCTATTGTTCCTAAGATACGCAAGAAACAATTGGGCACCAACTTCTTTGGCATCCGTGTCAGACAATTGGTATGACATTCTCAAAAACTCGATCAGTGCCTCTCCAAAACCTTTGGACAGCATTAGATAACAAGTGTCAACATCTCTCTCAAGAAGAACTACCACATCCTCTACTGCCTTCTTTCTTTTTTCGCTACCAAGCCCAGCCAGATCTTTGAAGAAATTAACAAATTTCCCAGGACTGAATTCAGAAAAAGACCCACTATTTACATAGTCCACATTCCAAGGAAACAATACGTGCAAAAGTTCTTCATTTTGGCCCTCGGAATCATTTTTGAATGGGGTCTCATTATTTTCAATTTTTTCCTCCCAATACGCAGTTGCTAAGCATTCATCTTCGTGGTCACTCTGATTTTCTTCTATTTTAATATCTATTGGCATATCTACTGGCTTGATGTTTTTTGCATGTTTTTCCAACAGGTCACTGAGAAAATTTAAAACACGCTCTTTTTCAGGGTCTCTACCAGTCACTTGGTCAAGTAGCCTTTTGATGGATCGCTTTTCAATTAAAAGGGTTTTCCGTGAGGTTAAATTGAGACTTGAAGCAGCTTTCTGTAATGTATTTGATTTGACTTCATCAGTAGAGTCTAGTTGATGAAGCAGTTGAGATATTGCTTTACCAGCTGCTTCTTCTCGTGGGTCAATGGCAAACTTTATGTTGTTGAGATAATTTATTACTTCTGATACCTGAAAACAATGAAACAAAGTGAGTATTTGAATTAGTAAAGATCCTCCAAAAAGAGTTTTTTGCATCTTAATATGGTTTTTACGTGATGATTAGGAAAGGTCCAAAAGTATTTGAGAAAATTTTAATTTGATCCAAAAGATGGAAAAAGTTCACAAAATAAAAGATTATGAAGCAATCCTAACTAGTAACAAACCAGTAAAGACTTGGTGACAAACAGTGTGCATCAGTATGGAAATATTAATTTAGTATAATGAAGGGACAATATTAGTTTTATAGTTACTTTTCCTATGTATCCAGGACATCAGATTAAATACCACAACTGATCCAACCTGGAATAGTAAATATATGTTTAAATGTTAGAATTACTTGATCAGCCAACACCAATGGAACCATGTTTTGGATAAGAGACAAACTCTGAGTAACTGAACTCCTTAGTCTCTCACACCGTCCTAAAATTTTCTCCCCTGTCAATGCCTACATAAATAAACATAAGATAAGATTCTTTAAGGTCATAAGTTTGGCACAATATTGGTACAAAACCAACATCACATCTAGCAATTATGGCTTGGGTGCCAACCTAGGAAAAGTTGGTACCAAATAAAGTTACTTGTAGAAACTAGCAAGCCCATTAAGGTGGTGGGATGTATACAAGGGCTATTTCATCATAATGAAGCAGATATAGAATCTGTTTGATTTTGTTTTCAAATTCTCTATAAAATGATCTAATAGTAGGCACCCGGATCCTCTGGTCGGCACATTTTTTACGACCATGTGGTCGGCGTCCGATCCGAGCCGTCCGATTTTAAATCAGACGGTTCATTCACACCTCCTGCGCCCAGAGAGAGATATAAAAGGGCTCTCTTCATCTCCAGAGAACTTATCACGATTCGGGCCAATATTTTTTTTCGGGAGTGGTAGAATTCACGGGGCTCTTTTAGCCGTTGAGATTAAATCAGACGGTCCGGATCGTGCCGACCAGCAGGTTTGCCGACCAGAGGATCTGGATTTTAATAGTAGGACTTAATGTGAGGTACTTTTACTATCGTGACACATTAACAGATTACTGTTCCGATCTCATAAGCTGACATTAGTATCATTAATTTTGATAAAAATCATAGTCTAATTAATCCTTCATTTATAAATAATAAATAGTTGCATACCAAGTAGAGCTTACTACACTCAGCACAGTGTTGAATAATTGAGCTTCCTTTCCCAATAGAACAATTTATTGAACATAAAGTCTTCAATCCTTGAGAACTTCCTGGCCGTGCTGATTCTATTGCAGGAAGTATAGAGTTAATTTTCTCTAGTAGTTTTGTTAGCTCTGAGCACAACTTTGCATGAACCTACAAGGAAATTAAGCTAAAAGTTGCTCTAAGAAGGATATATATCTTAATTTTTCTAATCATAAAAGATTTCAACATTAAATAATAAGTTGGTTTACAACTTATCTAGTAATATACGAATTGCAATGCAAAAACATGAAAATGCAACTCAATCATTTCACGGCTGTTGTTTTTTACTAATATATGATAACAAAACCTTTAATCTTTCATTCTTTAGCTTCTGCCAATGGCATACATATGGTTACTAAAAAAAGAATAGAAAAACAAAAAGAACACAACGAATCTAGCATTCCTTTTTTGAAGTAACTTATCACAGAATACCAGAAATTTACCTTCACGGGGAGAAGATTAGGTGTCAATTTTGAATTTCCAAAGATATGGGTCTCCATTCAATCTAAACCTTCCCCTCGATTTGTAATTTCTTGCTTCCTAGCTAACCTAATTTTCAAAGAAACATCCAAATAAACAATTTGAAAACAAACTCGAAATATTTGCAATATAGAAGATGTCATCACAAGGTAATTTAAATGATCCATAACAGTAAGCTGATTTAAATAAATTGATAAGTAGAGTCTCACATAATATTCTCTAGCAAATGAAAATTGCATTCAACGAGTAGCTAGCCTACTCCACCATACCAACAACAAAAACAAAATGTAACAAATCAAAGAAAACACCAACAAAAAAAAAAAAAAAAAAAAAAAGTACAACTTACACCAAGCTCTTTCAACATCTCAGTGAAGGAAGCAACAGAGAAAGCTACTCTTCAAAACAAACAGACTGCAGCTGGTTTCTCCTCTCTTTCCTTCCTTTTCTCCCTCTCTCTCCCTACCCTTTCTGTGTCGCCTTATTTTGAAGGTTGATACGAAAGAAAATCTGAATAAAATACTTGCTGATAATATCCACACGAAAGAGGAAAGAGACTAAAAATTAGTCACCTTGGAAATGCAAGTTTCGCTTTATTGAGTGAGTGGGAAATAGACAGAGCGAGAAGGTGCCAAGCGTGTTCTCTCTCTTATAGCGGTTGGTGGGGCCCACCTGTCAAATTTGGGTTGATCGTTTTTGTCTCCATTCGGTTCCTGAATCCTGACCTTAATTAATAGAATGGAAACTGGAGATATTCCTTTTGGGCCCCATGTCATCCTTCCCTGTAGGCTGTAGCGCTTTGATTGTGACAAATTTTAGTATAATTTTTTGGTTCTATTTTTTAGGTATAACTTGCATAATGATATGCTTAATTAATTTAATATGGTTTAATATTTGGGATGGAAGGTGTACAATCACGTCGGTGATCACATATATCAAATTTTCAACACAACAGATCAGAGATGATGCAAAATTTGTTATTTTTTTAAATAATACCAATAAAGGGCCTACGAGCGTCAGCAAAAATCATTTATTCAATTATTTGAGATGTATCGTATCTAATAAAATACATATTGGTAGCATTTTAAAATCTGATCTTCATATTACTTATGTGGCCTGTATTTACTTATGGAATAGAAGATCTCATACGTAAGAGTATGCATTGACCTTCAATACTAGACTATATATTTGTGTAAAATTTCCATCTAGTGAGACAAATAATAATAAATATTTAGCATCATTGTATAATGGATCTTATATGTATTATACTACTATCTAAATTGAATCATCCTATATTCTCTAAATGAAGTTTATTTGGTTTTTATAAGTTTTGGAGATACTTTTAGAACACTCTCTCTCTCACACACACACACACACTCGTATGTTATATATCCGTATATCCTACATGTATTTGTATTTTTTAAGTAATATATTATAATGGACAAGTACCTGCATATTGAAAACTACATATTAAATATTGCATCTACATAATGTCTTCCATGGCACTAAAACATATATAGTTAAATATGCATTATTATTTATTAATTTGAATTAATCAGATTTTATAAATGTATATAGTTATTTGATCTTAAAGGACAAGATAGGTGACGGATTTAAAAATATCTCTCGACAGAAAGATGGAATGTGAACTTTGTCCGAATTTTCATAGTGCAAATACAAAAAATAAACCATTCGATTTATATATATTATCAGTTGACAATCATAACTACCAAAATATAATGGAAAAACAGGTATTATTGAATATATATCGACTTGAAATTTGACAAAAATACAATATATATATATATATGAAGAAAAATTGAAATACATTATACATACAATAGGGACGAGTAACTGGGTTTTGACGGTCAGGATAAAAAATAACTGTTTATTTTCTTCATTCCATCTTCATCCACTACTATTCTGAAGTCTGAACTATAAAATTCCAGCCAATTTTGCAGAGCTTGACGTAGTGTAATCATAGATGAGTTTAGTTACGTTAAAAAAAATACGATAAACTGTCTCGATATATTTTTTTTTATTGTAGTTATTTATGGAGTACCTTTGGTTTTTCTCTCTCTCTCTATTTTTTTTTTTTAATGAATAGCAATTATAAATTAAAATATTAGTCGGTGTTTTCAATACCCTACCGGTTACTGGAAAATTTCAATAATACCGGGTACCAGAACAGTGACCGAAACGGAGGTATCTAAGAGAAAATACCGAAAATTTTCGGAAAATACCAAAAAATGCCAGATTTCGGTCATCCCAGTAGAGATGCCGGTTGAAAACACTGAAATTAGTTGTCTCTGATATAATTATCATATTTTATATCGATACTTTATATAAGATAAAAATTTATGTCTCGTTATTATGTTTCTAACAAAAACACGCCCGTCTATTGACATGCTTTTTTTTTTTCCTTAATAAAAGAAGGCCACACAGTATGTTCCAAAATTTGGAAATACATTTGTATATTTTTCTCCTGAGTAAGATTCTTGTTAGAACATCATGAGCAATTCGATGCTATACGACATAAAAATAGTAAAACCGTGTAACGAACCACACATAGAGGACCTTTTTTCTGGTACTTATATACTTTGTCAGGGATAAGCGACACAATATTGGATCAGTATATGCCACTGGGAAATGTGAACCTCCCAAAGTGGCCACAGGAACAAACGGACAGAAGCCACAAAACGTGCGGGGGATGTGTGCTCGCGGCTGAGTGCTCCGCTGACGTCACAAGCAACTAAATTTGTGATGGGTAATTACCTGTGATTTGAGAAAGGATTCTTATTGTACTTATAACTTTGACAAGAAAAGGAAAGGGGAATTATAAAGTAATATAAACAAATAATGGACTTTTTGTTGCTTATAAATAGCCAGATAATTACAGCTGGCAATGATGATATCTCGTGGCGCATTAGTTTACTCTTATCCAAGACTTCAACTAACTGGGATCATGATTGCGTCAATAAAAATATAAAATTAATGATCATGATTTTCTTTTATTTAAAAATAAAAAATATTATTATAAAGTGTATTGGTGTCCGCATAACTTACCCACCCGCACTAGTGCTTTTTGGAATTGTTTCCGGCCACCTACTCCTGACTCACCTAAGCATCACCCGCACATCACTTTGTCTGATCTTTGTTAGTTCATTGAAATTTATTATGCAAAAGTTGATCTATTTTTCTCCAAGATTGACACGCGGATTTCCATTATTTTGCAAGTAATGATTTTCTAGAGCTAATCATGAAAATCAAAACTTTCAACTCCTTTTCCAAGCAACAGATACCTACTTGAATGGTTCCGAATTGATTTAGATTATCAATTTTAAATAAATTATCTAGATTTTTTTTTTAATTAAATAACCGTCTATAACATCTGATTTTTAAACATTGATTTCTATTAGGTCGAGCAATATGGTCTAGATTTGTCTGACAGCCAAAAGGCTGAAACATTATTTAGAACTACGATTTGTCTATATTATTATCTATGTTTTCAAGTTTGCCCTAACGAAACAGATTTTGAAAACAAGACGAGCGTATTGAAGTAATAGTATAATCAATGAGAACTATTAAATTATAAAAGAAGTTAATAAGGTATGCCGTGGCCCTAACCAATTAATCTTTATGAGTTTAAAATATAAAAAATGGTAGCATGTCCTTTTATCTTGACACAGATAGAAGAGGGGTACCTACCATTGTTTCTCCAAACTTCTTCTCTTTCAAGAAAGATATATTTTCCTTTTTAATATAAAAAAGATACCTCTCGTTTTCTTTGACGCTCCCAATTCAATTATTTGGGCAACTTTGTCCCTACTTATTATATTTAAAAAGTTTATCAAAAACTAGAAAACAATGCTTTGGGCAGATGCCCAGTTTGGAAAATAATAGAAAAAAAACTACCATTTTAGAGAGATTATAATAAATATAAAAGGTGCATTTCTATAAGAAAAAATTTTATTATTCATTGAAATAAAAATTTCATGTCGAATAGCACCCCTCCCAAAAAAAAAAATTTGTATTCTTATAGTAAGTTTAATAATTTAAAGTCTGAATTCTACTTCCACATGATAAAAACTAGCAAAAGCATGGTGCTTTGCGTGATAAGGTTTTATTTTTCATATTTTTTTTTTTAAAAAAATATTAGTAGCTATTTTATAATTTTTAAAACATCCATAAAAATTCATGTAAAAATGATTTGAAAGTCTGGTAAACAATCTGAGCTAAAATATATAGTGCACTCTGGTGTAATGTATATTTGTTTATATAAGAGCAACAAATATATAGCAACACATTTAAAAATAACTACCTAGTACCTACTGTTATAACAAATGTGAGCTAAAATATATTTATTTTTGTTGTTCATTATAAGCAACCATTGATATTAGTTGTGAACATAATATGAGTTTTTTTTTTGTATCCGAAAGTAACTATATTTCGTTGTGAGATTATCTCGTATTTTAATTAGGGGACCATAATTTAATATTTTTTAATTGCTGTACTGTAGAAACGTTACCTGAAATTAAAGGTTGTCTTGATTGATGATGTTTTCCGAGAGAGCAAGAATATTGCGAAAATATAGGATATTTATGGGGCTCTGATTATTGGTTTTTTAAGTTATCACAACCTTTCTATTAAAATTTTTAAAATTAGAATCCAGTTTATCTTGTTTCCGAGGCATATATTACTATATAAAAGTTGAAAAGTTATATTACTTTTTTTTTTTAATTTTCTTTTTTGTGATTTAGAAACATATTCATTACTACCAAATTCGATAAAACTCATTCATTAAATTTCGTAATCAATTTATAAATAAATCCTTAATTTTACATAAGATGATATCCATTAAAGCTATGTATTTTTAATCTTTTGTTTTTATAATTAATTTATTATATATTTCGATTCCTAAATAAATATGTTTTTCATAATTTATTATACATCTTCATTAACTATATATCTGTTTTCAAATTAATTTGTAAATTTAGATTGGTGGGCTGGTTTAGTAACCAGGATAGTATTGAAGTAATATTTGTAGGCATCAATAACAACAAAATTGGACCCTTATAACTTGCTATATGTATTTTTACGGTCTTGATTCAGATTTGATCACTATATAGTAAAAAAAAACGAATACAACATTATTATAGAATATTTTTACGAGCGACTACCAAATTTCCTTTTCAATATTTTCGGCCTGTAGATCCATAATTAATGAGCGGATACTACCTAATAGCCTTTTTCAGTTTTCACTTATCACATCCTTGAATTAGAAGCTCATAATAACTGTCTTAACATTGTTTAGTTATGAAACCACCATAAAAATACTCTCCGAAGGTCCGAAGGATTTAAATAGAAGTCTATGAAGTATATAATATATTCAGTAGAATTAGAAAGGATTTAAACATAACTAAACCGTAAAGTACTCTCCGAAGGATTTAAATAGAAGTCTATGAAGTACATAATATACTCAGTAGAATTGGAAAGGATTTAAATAGCTGTTTTGGTTTTTTTTTTCAATGGAATGCTAAATTCCTACACGTATGACGGATGTCGTCCGTCCAATATGTTCATATTCACGTATCAAATTTCAAACCACCGATCCAAACTATTAGATTGAACCTTCATATTGAAAACTTGTATGAAACTAAATTTGATTTTTTTCAAAAAATTTTTTTTACTATTTATTTCGTATTTTTAAAAACCGTTGTTATTGGACATTCCATATAAGTTCTCGTATCAACACTTTTGCAATTTTCAACTCAAATTAATACAAACAAATCTGTATTCTTGCAGAAAAACTAACCGCATGCCTCCAATCCTTACTACTTATAAAAACACCAATTCAAGAACTAAAACAATCAGACTAAGGATGTAAACAACAACTCACTGTATGCAACCTTAATTGGTCCTTTAAATTAGTGGCCAATGTTATTGACAGATATAAGTAAATTGGCTCTTCACTTAAAATAAAAAAAAATATAATTGGATTGGTTGTGCGATGTGTTTGGAAAGAGAGCACAACACATATGGAAAACTTACTTATAATAATAATAATAATAATAATAATAATAATTACTATTTTTTATTTTTTGGAAATAGAGCACATATGTGAAATTTTCTCATTTGTAATTTTTCAAATAATTTTATTTATTATGAAATAAATATTTCTATTAATTTTTTACTGGGATGTCAATTTTTATTTTTGTTGAAGTATAAATATTTTTTTACAAATTTTTATTTACACTAGCATAAGATGCCCTCAGATGTGGGCAAATAAATAAATAAAATAATGTTAGACAATAAAAATATGTTGTTTAATTTACCAGCGATATAAATAGTTGTGTTATTCAATTTGTTTCTATATTAGATGGAAAATCAAATAATGGTGTTTCTAATCAAATCGATCAAATGGCAAAAATACATATTTACTATTTAGACCTAGAGTGTAACACATTTTCCATCCGTGCATTTATAAGTAATAGAGATAGAGATATTCATTGGGTGGGTAAGTTGGGTGCTGATCCGGACAACACAAAATTTAATCCGAGCAACATATTTTAAATCTTATGACCAAACTAACCCTAATTATTCTGTTATATTGTGTTACCTAAATTATCCTAATTTTTTTTCTCAAAAACCTCCTTTAATTAAGATTTCCTATTTTGAAGGAGCATAATACTAATAAGCATCTATTAAGTGATCTGTATGTTTTCTTCCTAGGCTCCGTATAAACTCAAATAATACTAATATTTGTCTGTGCATATAAATTTAAAAGAATAAATAGATAAATTATGCATGTGTGTGTTTCATGTATAAAAGCAAAAGGATAATTAATTTCAAATATAAAAGACAATATAAAGAAGCGATCAAACACAATTTAATCCAAAATTCAAAAGAAAAATATACATGTGACATGCCAGACTGGATTAAGACCCTTGTAACTCATCAAAAAGACAAACATCTTTCTAGGTTTTCTTCTGAATACAATTTAAAATTGTCATCGTTGGAGGTGGGTAAAGTGAAATAACAATGATATCAGAGATTCAAGTGCGATTTTATATTTTGTGTTTGGAGTTGAAAAAGAAAGTATTTGGTAAGTAAAAGAAAAAAAAGGCTGTTTGGAGAAAGCGGAGAGAAAAATACAAGATTGTTAGCTTAGAAAGAGGGCATAAATGTCATTTATAAAATATTTTGTTGCTCGGATTAAATTCTTTGTTGTCCGGATCAGCACCCGGTAAGTTTGCTAGTTAGTTTCCTAAGGGTCTGCTCCAGAAGGGATGAACGGGAGTGAAGGAAAGCTAAGGAAAGCAACGGAAGAGGAAAGAAGTTGAAGGAACTGAAGAGGAAACAAAGATGCCGTGCTCCAGCTTCAAAAGCCGTGTATGAAAGATAACTGCAGTACTCCTCTTCTTTGACAATATTGGTCTAAATGGGAAGACAAAGATGACATGTGGGGTCCACAGTCAGAGAAAGGAAAATAAAGGGTAATTTGGGTAAAAAGTTAAATTTATTGGTGTATCTTCGGTACACCCCAAAATCGGGGATAATCAGTCTTCTCCAAAAACGAGCTGTCAAGGGCCTGTAGCTTAACTGAGTTTCCTTCGATTCATCAAGCGGCAGCAACGGAAGCAGGTTATTTCGGTTACGCTACCTTCCCTTTGCTTCGATTCATCCCTTCTGGAGCACACCCTAACGGGTATGGTTAGACGCAAAATCAACGGCCCAAATAATTAAAACCTACGAATAGAAACCATATATTTGATTGGATCAGGTATTTCGACAGATAGCGGCATGAATACAACACACAGCAGTATATGTACTAATATATATGGTACAAACTATGGAGCGCCTTTTTGTATTTCTTGAATACATGGAGGCTTTAAAACAAAAAGAAAAAGAAAAAAAAAATACCAGGCCGGCGTAGATAATTCATTCTAATACAAAAAAAATATTAGTGAAAAAGTTTAGTTTGAACAGTATGCTTTTTCTTTTATTCGAGAGTAATGAATATTGAATAGTAACATTTTCGAGATTCACAACTTCAGTATCTTCGCAGTTCACACTTCACACTTGTGAGATTTGTTGTCATTTTCTTGTGAAAAAAATGACATCATTTTCAAACGCCCGCTTTAACCACGTTACCACGGCACCCAACTCAAGCAAGTAAATCTTTGGTCTCCAACTCTCCATTGACCGCTCAGGTACCATTAGGCATTATCAGTTTATCACATTGACGAGCCACCAATTTTGTTTTGGAGAGAAAATTTCAATCCAGAAGTGGTACAGCCGTCGTTTGGGATTTGATTAGACGGGACTCGGATGGGGCCATATTCAGTCTTTTGTCTATTGCAATCATGATATTGTTCCTAACCCAATTAGGTACATCCCCAAACAAGCCCAACTAATCAGAAATTTCTCATACGCAATTTTGTTAAAACATGTATAAGTGTACACTGTACACGTAAAAAGTGTTAAAACTCCCTAATTTTCCAGCGTCTTTTTTTTCATTAAGCATAACAAAAAGTTTGTTTAACACATGATATAGAATTTTTTGTTTTGTTTGTTTTATTTTGTGTTGGATGTATAACAGTACAAAATGGAAGATGACTCAATTTATCGGGTCTACATCCGAAGCTTCATAATAAATCCCGATTCATATGCTCTTTCCCTTTTTTTCTTTTTTCATTTTTTTTTTTTTTTTTGGTATAACTTTCCTTTTCTCGGATTGCAACACTGTAAAACTGGGGACAAATTTTCTTCTTTGTGGAAAACACGAGGTCCCCAAAAGTTTTCTAGCGTTTGATCCTATACCACTAATATGTGGTAGTAAATTTTTGACATATATTAGAAAAAAAAACTTTTCAAAGTTATGGTCTTCTTTTGAAATTGGGTCAATCTTATATTCCGTAGATGTTTCTATCGAAGGTTCGGCTCAGCAGTGCTTAAAATTTCTTGTAAATAATTTTGTAAAAAACATTTATCTGTTTTAAAAGTAAAATAACTTGCTTATTTTTGTTGTCTAATTTGCACATTTTTGTATCTTATTATCAATTTGGCCCTTTTCTATGGTTTGACTTTTCTTTTCGGCGTTGCTCGGAATTGTTTCACATAAAATTATATTTTATTGGAATAAATTTTTCAGGATTTATTTGTTCTAATAACATAGAAATTCCAATCAAACGAAATCAAATTCATTTATTTCTATCACATAATTTCAATAACATAGAAATTTTATGATATGCATGGGGAAGAAAAAAAACTCATTCCAGCAGTGTCCATGTATTTTAACATCCGATACAAGCTGGAACCTCAACGTTGATAAAAGCAGGAAAAGGAAAAGAAAAGGAAGTGACAAAAGAAAAGATTAAAAAACATAGCTCTCAAGGAATTTCAGGTTTTATTTTTGTGATATAATAGGCTTATAGGCGGTTTCGAACTCTAGTTAGTAACATGACCGATCGACAGTACAATTATTTGACCGAAACAAAACAAAACAATCAAAACACTACAGCAACAGCTAAGCATCCACAAAAGATTACAACAGTTCGTTCTTGACCAGAATTGCATACGTTGTACGAGTTTGAATTTTCAAATGTTTGGAGTTTGAACTTGGGTGACAACTGCAAGACTGCAACTATCCATGCCTTCCTAAATTAAAATTTCACTTTTCCACACTTAGAATCTAACCATGGCTGTTCTAGCTTCCGCCGCCTTCTGTAGTATCTTTTTTCCTCCTTTTTTCTTCTTTCCTTGCTTCCAAGAAACTTATGTGTACTAACGGACACTCCTTCAATTTAAATGCCATTTTGATTTTGGACTCTGAAGCCTAAAGTTCGACGCTTCAAATATTGGAAAACGTATTCATAGCAATTAACCTAGGAAAGAGGCATTTGAAAGTACGGGGGAATTTTATTAAAAAAAAAAAAGAAAAAAGTACGGGCGAATTCAAGTATTGAATATTTGAGCAATTTTAACATACAAAAATGCCAATTTTGCGGGCCGTAAAAATTTCAAGCTTCAAAAATACAGAAACGAATATTATATAATATTTCTCAAACAATTTACCAAATATAATTTAAATACCATATTCCCTTATTTCAAATATGACTGTAGACTACCTAGATAGCATGCCTCAGTACAGTAGATGTGTGTAATCACGATCGGTGGAGGTCTCAATCCTAACAATATATGCTAGTTTATATGGTTAGTTTTGTCGAGTCAATCAACTTGCACATACTTTTTATTTTCATCACGAAGACGCGAACTTTAAAATTACCCGCTTTAATAATTGAACTTCAATATTTATCCAAATTTGACCACTTTGTTGACTTCTTCGTCCGAAATACTTTCAAATTTAGAGAATTTCCATTGATACTAGATAAAAATTTGTGAAAAAACTGAATTTGAACAAATATAAACGTTAGCTAAAAATTAAAAACATGAACAAGTAAAATTTTGACCCTCAAAAAGAACAAGTAAAATTTTAGTGATCAACAGTGCATTTCATGTTAAGTTCAATGACCTACGACAAGATTAACCCTATCTATTGATGCATCCCTTCTCGTGATAATAAATTGTAGTGATTAGTTTTATATCGGGAAAAGGTGGGACAGCACGCAACTTTTTCCTAAAATTTTAAAATAAAAAATTAAAGAAGGCATGGATAGAAATCACAGAAACAATACTAAAATTTCAATAGGAATGTTTAGATTCTTCTTCTGCTGTAGCAAGTTCTTCATCAATATGTTAGGTAAATTCCTGCAAAATGTTTTGAGGTTTTTATTTTTATTTTATTTGTTTATGTAACTATTCTAAGAAGAATCTAAACATTCCTATTGAAATTTTAGTTTGAACTTGGGGAACAACTGCAAGACTGAAACTATCCATGCCTTCTTAAATTAAAATTTCACTTTTCCACACTTAGAATCTAACCATGGCTGTTTTAGCTTCCGCCGCCTTCTGTAATATCTTTTTCCCCCTTTTTTCTTCTTTCCTTGTTTCCAAGAAACTTATGTGTACTAACGGACACTCCTTCAATTTAAATGCCATTTTGATTTTGGACTCTGAAGCCTAAATTTCAACGCTTAAAATATTGGAAATTGTATTCATAGCAATTAACCTAGGAAAGAGGCATTTGAAAGTACGGGGGAATTCAAGTATTGAATATTAGAGCAATTTCAACATACAAAAATGCCGATTTTGCGGGCCGTAAAGGGTGCGTTTGGCATGAGAGTTTAGAGGGGTTAGAGGGGTTTTTGGGGTTAGTTGGAGCTACCTCGAAAATCCCATCCTCTCACTATTCTACCTCGAAATTCCAAAAAGTACCTCGAAAATCCCAAAAAGTACTAACCTTACACCACTAAACCCACTAACCTCACCCATGCCAAAAGTGCCCAAAAATTTCAAGCTTCAAAAATTCAAGTCCGAAAAACGCATGATTATATAATTAAATATATCTGGAACCGGATCCCTTCTGGCTCTGTCAATGACTTGGAAAGGAGTCTTGAAGATGGCAAATGACCCAGCAGGGGATTAAGGCATCATCGAATAGTTACATAAACAAATAAAATAAAAATCAAAACCTTTTGCAGGAATTTACCTAACATATTGATGAAGAACTTGCTGCAGCAGAAGAAGAATCTAAATATTCCTATTGAAATTTTAGTATTGTTTCTGTGATTTCTGTTAATGCATAAGAAACGGGAACAGGACAGCAATACGAACAAAGTGGCAAAAACCACATATACATACCAACGTGGCCGCAATACTCACTTTTGAAAGAGAGAATTAAACATTTACCCATTCAGGCAAGGTATACTACAAAACTACAAGATTACGTTTCCCTTTTTCCTTTTTCATTATAATGAGCCGAAGAATATACCTAAGAGAGAATCCATCCATATTGGAATGAAATAAGCCTTCCAAATACAAACAGAACTCCTAAAGATGTCTACAAACAGATGAGTTGGCCACTTGATATTGGTCGGTTTTACTCCAAATCACAATAAAAAAAACCAACCAAAATTACAAAATTGCAAACTACGCATGTCAGAACATCTTTTTTAGACTCATCAGCTCCAACAAAATCTGCAACAAAAAATGGACAAAATTTTAGGAGAAATAAATTAAAAAACCTCTTAACAATTTTTACTTCAATAATTGCGAAGTATGAACTTATACTGTTCCTGAACCACTCTAAGTATCAGTTGCACCCGGTACAGACAGTATGGTTGACAAATCCTTGCAAAAACTTTGTTGATCTTTTAGCAATTCACAATTATCACTCAACAGTCAATTATCAGTTGTGTCCAAAAGTAGGGGTGATATAATAACCAGGCTCAGACAAATTACACAGGTACAAATTTGGTCAGATTCAGCAGTAGCTCAGAACTGATGGTTAGGAAATGTACTTACATGCAACACACTAATCCCTTCTTCTCTTCTTTCTCTTTTTAGCCTTCTCAGTTGCAACTGGTACTGGCACAACAGGTGACACAGGAATTGGCATGGATGGAGGGAAAGGCGGGTATACCATCTGGTGTGGCCCTACTGGTAGGTAAAATATTCCTGGAGGAGCAGCCACAGTTACAAGTGGATTTGCCGCAACACCACTTTCAGAACCTTCTTTCACCCCACTACTACTACCCCTGTCATTCTTCTTCCCCTTTTTACTCGTTTTCTCTTTTTTCCCTTTCTCCTCTTTATCACCAGATGTTGATGCAGTGCCAGACTTGGACCCACCTCCTTTCGACTCTTCAAACTTCTTCATTATCTTTTCTCTGGCCTCCTTCATAACAGATAGTGCGTACTCCATGCCATCCTCATCCAATGTACCGAGTTCAGCCAACTCAGCCAAAAACTTGTTCCCATGCTGGTACAATGGGTCATTGCCCTTCTCATTTTCTCTCTCCTCCCCAGCTGAATCTGAGCCAACCACCATCTCATCATGATATGGCAGCTGAGCCGGTGAGTCAGGCTGAGGCAATGCCTTATTACTCTCCTGTTCATGTGGCCGGTTATAATCCTTCTTCCATCTATCAAGTATATACTTATTTGGTATGTGCATCACAAGTTCCTGCTTAAGCACTGCCAAGGAATGACTACATAGTATACCTTTGAACTGAAAAGACCGGCAGATGCACCACACCTCCTTTTCGGAACTATTAAATACCACTCTATAATCAAGCTTCTTCCCTTTTCCTATTACTGTCACAGTATATGTTACCATGGACCCAGTACGGTTTGTCTCTTTACAATTCACCCTTACCAGCTGACGCACCTGGTCCTGGAACTTCAGAAACATGTTTATCGTATATATCTTCGCAATCTGCTCTTCAAAAAGTAAACCAGACAACATGTCAGGACACTGTTGCAACGATCTGAAATCATCATACATCTCTCTATCATACCTCAGTCGCATGGCTGTATCATACTGTTCTATGAATCCCTTAATGGTAGTTTCTGGGGTTATGTACCCATCAAAGAAGTGGTCAAGCCTCTCGCTTCTATGCATAGTCCCAAGCCCTGCCCAGAAGGTTTCTTTGATATATGCTGGAACCCACTTGTCTCTCTCCTCAAACAGAGCGGCAAGCCACCGATTTTCTGCCAAACCATACTGCTTAATCATTTCCATCCAGTCTCTCTCAAAATCCACACCAGTGAGGGAACCAAATACGACCTTGCGAACCCTCATGCTCATGGCCTCTTTATCTTCAGTCCTTCCAGAAAGTTCTGGAAGGTCCTTTAGAATATGCCATAAATTAAATCTCCTCCTGGCAGAGGGAAATGCCTCAGTAACTGCACGCACCACCGCCCCAGAGTGGCTCGTTATTACAGCCCCTGGGGGCCTGTCGTCCATGCATTTTAGCCATTTCTTGAACAGCCAGACATACGTCTCAACTGATTCATCTCCCAGCAAACCGCACCCCAGTAAAATCACCTGGCCGTGATGGCTCACACCCAGAAATGCAACAAGAGGTATCACATATTGCTCAGTTAAATAAACAGTGTCAAAAGAAACAACATCACCGAAGTACTTGAAAGCTTCTCTTGATCTGGGGTCAACCCAACAAACATTTTTCAGTCGACCTGCCTCATCCATGTCCCAGCTATAAAAGAAACTGGGATCTTGTGTATGGTTCCTGTCGAAGAATGCAAGCAAAGCCTCCACATCAGCTTCAGTGAAGCGCCACTTACCCATGTCCATCGAAAAGCCTCTCTGACCCAAAGTTCTTTCGACATACTCCTTTGGCCGCGCAGGCCGGCCCCGGCCAGCATGAATTTTTGGGTGGAGCCTTGTTCTTGCATTGAAGGGCTGGTATTCCTTTTTCCAATCAGGTAGGTCTTTGAAACACATCATGAATCGTACCATTTCAGGATTGCATGGGTGGTTGTGTTCAAGTTCCAGAAAGACGACTTCCCAGTTGCCTTGTAAGTTGTTGAACTTGACTACCATAACGGCCTTGCAGTCGGTCTTGGCCACAAGCCTCCTACGCACCTTTCATGAAAAATTTTAGATTAAAAATGTTTTTAAGTAAATTTTTTGATGTTTTTGGATATTTATCACTTGGTGCTTGCCAATTAAATACTTAAGGAAAATTATTTTTATTGCAATATGTTTACAACTACCCTTCCGGGTCCATAGAGATGACCATGAGCAAAAACCAGAACTAAAAGGTTGATCTGACCAGGGAAAAAAAAATACTTGCTCGATTAATAAATGCAGTAGGGTGCAATGGAAGTTCAGGAACAGGTGACAATTTGTGAATTAATTGGTCCAGAAATGAGAAAGCACTAAACTGCAACTCTGTTTACAGTAGCAAAATTTTCCACTCCTAAAATCAAATATCCTTTCACTTTAAAATTTAAATATTAACTATAATCTGATAAATCAGTTATTCTGAATTATGAGCAGAGATGGTTTAGAAATATTTATGCTGGTTATTAAATCTTTTATGTTTCAAAGTTTGCATCGAATAAAGCTTACAGAAATGTCTTAACAAAGTAGAATCCAAGACCGACAAATCAGCATACCTTCAACCCAGGCTTATTCTTGGGCTTTCCACCTTTGTAACACATGAGTGTGTAACGGTAGCGAACCCCATTGCGAGTGTGGAAGTTGCGTTTGGTCACACCAAACCCATTACGGTACCCATATGCAAGGTAGTACTCGTAAGCCTCATCCATGGTGTCAAACCGCATGCCAAGCTTTGGGGGTGGGATTGGCTCCTTGCGTGCAAGTATGTCTATGGCCCGCTTCCCTATTGGCACCAAGTCCTTCTTAGAAGAAGAAGAGGTTGAAGTTGATGGCAACGCATTGGTTGGGGGCACTTGCATAGCTAGAAGCCTGCAAATGAACATTTAAAAACACTGATTAATATCCTTTAAGAGCCTATTAAGTGGCCTACCGTATGAGAAAGTTTACGTAAATGCTCTCTTAAATGAAAAAAAAGGCACATCAAGTTCACAAGCCAGTATTCCGGGACCATCAGTTTGTTACTTCATTTAGTATGGTGCTAGCTGACCATGCGACATTAAATTCAGATATAAATTTTTATGTCAAATCCTGTCAAATCCTAGCAGAGGCATTTCGTTGACTATCCAGTTCCAATATTTTGAACTGTTAGTATAGCAATCCCTTCTATAATATAACGGTTCCGCATTTGGTCAACTTAACCTTACTATTTGAATCCAGAAAGCACGAATAAGACAAATCAGGGAAATGACAACTTTATGAGGTAGGCATTCGCCTAATCTCCATTCAATTTTTTTTTCGCATCATGTTAATCCATTCTGTTAGTTTCGGAAGAATAGTGCAGCATTGCAGATAAATAGGGGCTTCAACAATACTATTAAGTCACCTAAAAAGCTTCCTATTGAGCCAATACCAGATCCAAAAACGTTATCACTCAGATTAGGTGCTCATATAAATTTCCCTTGACCAATACAACAAACCAACCAGTTATTTTGTACACTTGATTACAATCCAAAACTACCACATTGGCCAAAATTAAACTGTTACTAACCGTAATTCCGGAGAGGAAAACTACAACAGAAAGTAAAGTGTATATCAGATTACTAAATTTCCATTGCTACAGATCATTAACCAATACCAATAAAACACACACCAATAACTTAACCCATAATTAGCAACCTAAATTCCAGCTGAAGTATAACTAAATAGCTACTAATAAGTCAAAATAGAGACCCAACTGAGAAAAAATGCTAACAAAAGTTCTCATACCACTAGTCGTCGCCTGATCAGTGGAGTAAGTACCCAAGCAGTTTGGGGCAGGGAAGAGAAACTAAGAAGATCGGAAGACTGGTGCTTTGTGGCACACAGTAAGAGAGAAGAGAGAGAGAGAGGTTTAACGGAGTGATAGAACCCTAGGTTAGGTTTGGGAAGCTGGTTTTAGGATCGAAGGTGAGAGAGAAAGAGATTGTAATAAGAGGGAAATGGAAGGGTTAAAGTTGTTAAATTGTGCCATTACGACTTTACTTCGGACTTGGGAGAAATCAGCGAAGAGTGCGAGAAGCTCATGACCTCTACAATTTTTTTGTAATTGCAGCGGGTTGTGTGGAGGTCGCTTAAGTCTACCATTGGGAAGTTGTTTATTTTAAGGACACTTTTGGATGTATTCTGACATATTCTCCAATTTATTTTTGTCTCAATTGTCTGGTCAGATTGTTTAGTGGATCTTTAAAATTGATACAGTAAGTAAGTTACGGATTTGAACGAACTTAATTGGATTTACATTTGAGAACTGAACCTATAAATCAGCGTAGTTTACATACTTGATGAAGGTTTTATTAAAATGGTATGTCATGTTAGGTTTCCTTATATTTGAAATAGTTCTAATAAATTTATGATATTCCATTTACATCAAGTGAAAACGAAAATAACTATGATATTACATCAAAGGGATATCAATATAGACCGTCATAAATTTTAAGTCACTTATTATAATCTAGTTTTAAACAAATTACACTGATTTAACAGGTTTAGGACAAATTTTACTGTTTAATGTGAAAAAATGTTCTCCGTTTAAATTCGTTTTAAGGATCAAAGTTTTACCGTTAAACTTTATTTTGTGAATCTGATTATTGATATATTATAGCAGTGGTGTTCTTTTTAATTTAGAAAAATTATTTTAACTATTCTATGTCATAAATGTTTTTTTATTACGTAGTATAAAACCACTAAGTTCAAGAGATCTTGTGGTATTAGGCAATTAAGTACTATTTTATTTTAATTTAGGAATTGAGACCTCCAGTAATTAAATACAATTTATTTTCATTATAGTGTTAGAATTATGTGCTGTTTTACCTTATGATTAGGCTCAGACATTGTAAAACAAAAAAGGTCACTTCTAATTAAAATACCCATTAAAAAAATTTAAGGTCATTTTTTTTTTCGTTTCGAATTTTGGTTTCCATGGGGGCGCTTCTGGCCAATCTACTTTTGTCAATAAAATATATATAAATATTAAAAGCCCAAAAGCACTCTCAGTGGTTTTGTTAGCAGTTAGCAGCATCTGTCAACGTACAGAAGAAACAGAGATAAATGAATGCAATTTATCTAATCTAACAGATAAATTCTCTATTAATGTCAAAAATATCCCGTACATACAAAGAAACTCATCAAAATAATAATAATAAAAAAAAAAAAACAACCAACATCGCCAATCTCAATATATTGTAAAGCATAATCCTTATCAGCCTGCCTATTCGCTTCATCAACAGATTCTATCATTTCTCTCTACGATCCTTGTAAATATCTCAATAGTGAAAGACTCGATTAGATATTGCGGGTTGATAGAAGTGACTCACCCTTAAAGTGTTGCTCACCCTCACTTGAATGCAGAAACATTTGTAAATGCAGCAGTATATCTATCAGTCAGTTAAATGCAATCTACTCATGAACATACCTGGCACAGTGCTTTCAAATATCATGAACGAAGGACTCTATATAATAAGACAACATGATTAACTTAGTTAACCCACGGAAGGTGCTATATGAGTAAGTCCACCAGCTTGAATACAGAAAATATTCAGATAACTTCAACATAAGACAATTGCACCTCCACAATCCAAAATGCGAAGAAAACAGCTTTATAACTCCTTTCTCAAATCCACATGGAACAAACTGCCATTTTCAACATAACATGTAACATGTTTCTAATAATTAAGAAAGAGCTCAGGCATGTGAGCATTGGTGAGCCTAGAGATATTGATCTTTTGTCTGCGCTTTCTGGGCTTGGGCTTGGAAACTGGCATGCTGAGCACCTGGGCCGCAGCCCTCCTCTCAGCAGTATTGGTTGCCGGCTTCATGCCCACCTTCACCAGCTCCTTCTCAATGTCAACAAAGTCGTGTGGCAGTTTAGTTCCCATAAAGAGCTGCTTGACATCTTCATCAGTTTTGATTGATACCTTTGAATCATTGGGGTACGCAATGTCCTCTTTTGAATCCATGTTGGAGAGAAGCCAGACAATGTTCTCGGCCTTCAAAGCCTAGGTGAGGAGTTTCAAGTAATATGTTGACTTAGAGCAATGTCGCTATGTTTAAGGCTGCCAAAATTTTGTCAGATTCCAAAATTCTGGCATTATACATGCACAGTTTGAGAAGTTCACGTCATTTTCATTTAGATTCTGAACATTATTTCAAGATAACATATTTCTTTTGAGTTCTATGGGCATTTCTGTTGTGCATAAATAATTTTATAATAGACTATGTTGACCAAAAGTTACCAGATTGCCAAAAATCAGCTAAGGGTAATACTAATCCAAATTTACTCAACCTTCAAAAATGATATCAGATCATGCAGGATGCATCCAATAACCATAAATTTCTACAAATTGTGCGAGCAAAAATAAACATTTTCCATCTTTGCAATGCCCACCGAACAATTCTTAAATCATTGTCTACCAGCCAAGACACCAATGAGGTAAATGAATTATTATAATGACCCATTTCTAGCATATACTGACAATATGTTAATAAAACCTAAGATTGAAAAAGATGAGGAAAACCAAAAATAAATCGACAAGGAAGAAGTGTAATTTGAAACAATTTGGATATAACACTACCAACTTGGCACAAGTAAAATGGAAGAAGTCTGTCTTTCTTAAAACAAGAAGAATTGCCCCTATAATGTTGCCTTTACTAAAGCCAAAACTCAAACAGAATTCAGCTGAAGCTTATTTTGTGTGTGGTTCCAATGCATGTTATACTTGATAGCATGGCTTGTTATATATCAAAGATATCAATTTGTAACTTACCTTCTAATTTTTGTTTCAAACGAACTTTTCAGTTATTGTACTTATTTGTAATCACCAAAATAGTATACCCAACTAGTACTGCTGAGATCTACAAGATCCACACATGCAAAAACTCTTCATATAACATACCATTAAATCATCCATCACGGATGGGTACGCATCCTTGACATCCACAACTGGGAGGCCTTGCCCATCATCCCATGTTTTAATCAGATAAAGCAAGTCATCTTTTCCCTTTAGATCATGCTTGGCCTGCATAATATAGTCAATAACAAAACAAGCAAGCTAGATATAATTAACTGTATCTTCACAAAAAAAAAGATATAAATAACTAAAAATTACATTACACAGATCTAAACCATTCATTGTAACATTAACATGGAAGTTATATTTTCTTTCTTTATTGGGGATATTAATGGTGATATTCTGTGACTTTTTATTTGGCCTGAAAATACACTGTTGTCAATATATCTAGTGCCTAAATAATGGTGATAATTTATCAAAATTGCAAGCCTTCAGAATCAGTCATAGCCAGGTACTACTTTTTTCTTTTCTTAAACAAAAAGCTACAACAAAATACATTTTTTCCAAAGGAATTCAAGAAAATACCTTATAAGAAAAGCGCTTTCCATCAAAAGACACCTTAGGATTATTCCTTAGGCTAACAAAGATTTCATTATTGTTGCCATGTATATCAACATAACATCCATTATAGATCTCCTCAGCAGTTAAAGCCTCCCATGTCTGAAAATCATGAAAACATATCCACTGGGGTAGAGGAAGATTTTTTCACACCGAACACCGATTCAAAAACTCAATATAGTATGACAAAAACCCAAGAAAAGAGCTTCGAGATTCTTGTGTTTAAGCTGTTCAAATCCTAGTAGAATGCATAGTACTAGAATACATTATCTAACATATTAGGTCACAACCTAACAGGATACTGCAAGTAAGCAAAACATATTCAAGATCTCTGATCTCTGTTACAATAATCAATTTTCAATACCCAAAAATAGACCTACAATAGCAAAGAAATGTAAATAGTATTTTTTTTTTTTTTTTAAGTATCTTTCTCCTAAAATTGACCTACCTATCACAAGACAAAATTACTAATAAGTAACACCTTACCTTTAAAAGTAGATCAATAACAAGCTTCACTCTTGCCCCATGAGGAGATTTTCGAATTCTGTCGATGTGCTGCAATCTCTCTGTGTCATTTGAGAATTTAATGGGTGCGGCTGGTTTCACCGTCAGAGAAGACGAGGCTGCTATGTGTGGCTTTTTCTGTGGTGGTTGTGGTGCCACTTTTGTATTGGATGATGAAGTAGTCGCACGAGAGATGCTTCTTAGCGTCGACTGACATTTCTCTTGCTGTTGCTTAAACCTGTTCAAACTTTCTTGTAAAGACGCCATCTGCCAAAAATTTACATGCAAGACAAGAAACCAATATTTAAAGACGCGCTGACGACTATCTTAATTTTGCTAACTTGTACAAATGAATTCCATTCTGAGAAAGGACCTTTGTGAAACAATAATTTATGTTTAGAACCATTTTGTAAACAACAGGTGCTAGGTTCTCCATGCAAATGTGGTTTGGAATTAAGAGAGAAAATAATCATAATGACTTTGCAGTTTGATTGGGCGGTATGGGTACGAGATTCTTTGTTCCTAGCAAATTGAATTTAATGGTCAGCAAATAAACGAAAGAAGAAAAAATAGAATGCTATGAAGTTGAGATGTGCACATTCTCATCACCCAAGTGAGTAAGTGACCCGATACATGGTAACCAAAAGGTGAGACTGGAGAGGGGAGAGAGTCAGAGAGAGAGAGAGAGAGAGAGATCGAAAAGAAGAGAAAGGGCGTAGTGCACGAATTTAGTCGGAGGCGAGGAAGAGCACATACCAAGAAATCGCATACGAAGAAGAGAAAAGGCACTACTTGCCAACTTCGAACTTGGAAGAGGCTCAGCGCCGGAGAAAAGAGGGGGGTGCGGCGCCGCTGAGCAAATCAAATCTAATCGGTAGAAAGAAACTGGAGAGGATGAGGCGAGAGAAATAGACGACAGAAGAGAAGGAGATGTTCGTCGACTCGAGGAGAAATAAATAGAGAAAATTACTAGAAAGTAGAAACCAACGAGATGAAAGCGTGTTAAGAAAGAGATGTACCTCGGTGCCAAGTCCTCCGACGGCGTCAGAGTCGAAAACAGTTACAAGTTGAGAGTCGAAGATTTTATCGGCGGAGAGCGGAGAGCGGAGGCGGTGTCTTTTTTGAGATTGCAATGGCGGTGAACTTGAGACGCAAGAGCACATATAAAATGGGACAAGGGCTGTATTTAGTATTTATGGAGGAAAAGCCGGAAAAAAAGTGACAAGCCTTAATTTGAGGCCCGGCCTAAATTTAAAGTCGGCCTCTCTTTCAAGTTATTTTATGATTTGTCTGCGGTTATGGAAATTGATTACTGTCATCTCTTGCCATCGCTTGGACAAACTGAACACATAAAATAGACAAAATGAATATATAAATGAACAAAGTGAACATTTACAAACAAGTGAGTATAATAAAAATAAATTGAACATGCATATAAAAATTTGAACAACAATGACAATGCTTATTTGTTTGTACGTGTTCACTTTGATTACCTATATGTTCAGTTTGTCTGTTTATCTATTCACTTTGTTCAAGCGATGGCAAGGATGACAAAATTGGAAATGACAGTTATCATTTCTGGTGGGTTATATGTTCGAGTAATCAACTTGTCTAACCTGGTCAGTGGTCACTCTACAGAATTATTTTGTCAATTGCATTAGACTGTCGACTGTTCGTCTTAACTCTTAAAGCAGCTCGAAACATCAGAAAATGCTACAAGCATCCCGGCACCTGTGCCACCACCCCATTAAAAAGGTCCCAGTGCCCCCCGAATTCTTATAAATTTTCTTAGAAGCATATGGCAAAACGCAGGATGAATTGAAAAGCCAAACGAATAATGGTAAATTTCTCAAATTAATAAATTTCGAATACTAATATATCGTCCAAAAACATTCAATTATACAAAATATAAATTGAAAATTATAAGATTACTACCAGATCTTTAAAACCAACAAAAACAAGCCATAAAAAAAAAAAATATAACACATCAAATCTCAGTAACCTAAAATATAATCCTCATCAGCCTCCACATTTTCTTCATCAATTAATTCCTCCCCCAAATTCCCACATTCAAACAGACTACGTGGAACTACAGCCCCCCTCTCAGCCTTGCTCTTCTTATCATTTGCTTCTATGATCCTTGCTAGTTTCTCGCTTATGCAAGACTCAACTAGGGTTTCTGGGTTGGATTGAAGTGAGCTCAACCCAAGAAGTGCTGTGCACTCTTGTTTGAATTCAGAATCATTTGATGATAATATTAAGCTGGCAAGTGATCTGGAAAGATCCGGTACATATTCTTGAATCTGGCAAAATACAACATTGGATAAGCTTAATTTGAAGGTAATTCAACCACTCCTACAGAGCTTAAAATTTACAATTTGAAACATCAAAGTGGTATGCATAACCCTCACCCCCTCTCAAATGGTATAAGCTCATTATTACGAGAGATGCCATGATGATTCGAATTGTAGTATACCTGAAGATTTTCCCATATAACCTTGTAGAAAATAAGCATGCATAATGCCTGCTGTCCAAAATATAAGCAGCAGAACCTATGGACCACCTTAATGTTTCCTTTAAAAGGCTGCTGCTACCCCTACCTTAGTCAGGCTAAGTAGTTTGCCCACTTGGGAAGACTATGATGATCAAATTTGATAAATGTTACATAAATTTGAGGTATAAATGTTTCCTACTTTTCAGGGGCAATGCAAGTTATTTATCTTGGTGCAAAAGCTTTTTGTGGTTTTTTACAGGATGAACATGCAAGTTGACACAAACATTAAAACATAATACTCCATCAGATCGCTCTAAATCATGATAAAAAATCATTTCTAGCTTCATCAATTGTAAAAGTTTATTTTCTACCGAATATGAATGAAATAGCCACATGAGTTGCGACAAGTTTGGATATCCTCAGGACAAGGATGTTGAGGTTCATCAATGCTGTCTTTCATCTTTTGTGTAAAGAGTAATGGTTTTTATGTTTTAAGAGGGTATGAATGACATTTCATTTTCGAGTATATGTTCTTTTAGCTTTGCATGTTTATATTGGTAAAGAAAATACTTTTAACTCACTTAAACAAACAAATCAGCAAAATAAGTACCTAGCCCTGAAATACTTTGAATTTCAGATTCACCCAACTTCTCTTTTTTCATGAGAACTAAATTTTATAAACACCACATTTGCTCATTGGTTAAAGATAAAATTTAAGAATTGAATTTCATAGTACTTAACTGCTGGGTGCCTATTCATACCTTAGTTGCCTGGGAGCTGAGAAAGAGGTGTGTGTTAGAAGCCTTGAGATCCTCCAATGCAGCCTTGACAGCTTTTTTTATGAGATTTCGATCAGGCACTGATATATCTCGTGTCAGTATGGCAGTGTCTTCGACAGGTTAAGGGTTATTTAGGAAGTATCTTGAAGACTACCATTTATTACCAAGTATACCTCCTTTGGAAATAACACCCACCATTATTGTTCTTACAATTAAAATTCGTGAGGGAAAGGTGAAAAGAACCCCAATCGGGGAGTGCAATAGAGAACCTGAGATCCGATGCGAACAATCAGTTCAAATCCGGATTCTGAGACTCACACGAACGACGCCTCTTCTTATTCATTAAATGTAAATCCCAGAAAAACATAAAAACACTTAAATGCTCTTCAAACCTTTGAAAATTACACCCAGTTATCTAAAATAAGGATAACAAACAGGATGTGAAAATAGATTGGTCCCAACTTTTCTGAATAGGAACTGAAAGAAGTTTTTGTTTTATACTATTTAATACAGACAGGAACTTAACATTTAAATTTCTGGGCCATTACTTAGTTTAGTTTAACTTGGCAAGATTTAAATTAATATCAGTGCTAGACAACACTGTTGATACTAATATATGGTTGCAGTCTCCAAAAACAATGTTCTAAATTGCAATATGCAAAATCATGGGTTCCATTTGCAAATATGTTACAAATATGATGTAAATTGAACAAAGCCCAAATGTCTTTAGCTCTTCTTTTTACTTTTACTTTATTAGTTACTTTGGACGACTACTGCAACCATACAAATACCCAAAACACACTTAATCAGTGGATATGTTTTATGGTAGCAGTGTATAGCAATGTGCATAAAAGCAAATGCTGTGTCTTCCCATTCAATCACAATCTTTCCTTCACTTTCTACAAAAGCTTCTTTCATTCTCAACCCAAAGCTCAGCCAATCAAGACTTGAGAGTGTAACTAGGCAAGAATCAAGGTGTGAAGACGGTGCATAATCTTGGAAGCAAAATACCTAAAAAAGGGAGGGAAGGTAAAAGGCAGCAGATACACACAACAGACCATGGAATAAGATAACAAACAATAATGATCCTTGTTGCAAATTATATCTAGCAGACATTGAGTTTTGCACAACAGAAAACCTTTTTTCTTTTTTATCATTTTGCATGTAACACGACACTGAGTTACACAACATTTAGGTGAAACACATTAAAGCAGTATTCTCTTGTGCATGTTCTATAATTTTGTTGAATGTCTAATGAGAAGCCATATTTTCCCATAAATCCAAATCAAAGAAGAAATAAAAAAATATGATATTTGTACAAAGAAGGCTTATAATTTTTATATGTTGAAATACAATTAATTGGTACAACAATTTACAATTTTACAAAGAAGAATTATCACTTTATATGTTCAACTCCAAGTTTGTAAATTAGCTACTCAGGACAGCAAAGCAGGATATTTTAGGCAATGTTTCTTCTGTTGAAAATTAATTCAGGGAATTTTATTAGCTTCAAGTTTCACAAGTTGGACACTGTTTGCAGCTTACTCACAAGCACTTCATGAGTAGAAAGTACGAGAAATAGTTTGGCTTTAGTTTCCAAACACAATGAAATGTTCAACGGAACGTACTACATCACTGGTAACAGATATCAAATTTTACAACAACCCACGACAAAAGAGGAGATATCAATTTTCAGCCATACCGAACGAGTCAGGATCTAGGAAAAACTAGCATCACTGGTAACAGATTCAACTAGAACATGTCAGTGTACACTTATGGAAGCACTGAAATGCATTTTGCAGATGCAGTGAGTAAACATGCATTGCTAACCAATTTACAGCTATGGAAATAAAAGTATGCAGTAGCTAAACTCATTGAACACCGGTACTGGAACCTACTAGTACAGTATTGACGAGGGTAGAGAATAGAAGTTAATTGACGAGGGTAGAGAATAGAAGTTACAATGGGGAGCATCAGGGAGGAAGGTATTATGCAATTTGAAATTTGTAAGCCCATCAATTTAGAAAACAAAATACTTGTCGATTTTATGCAGCCACCAACAAAAACTTTTAGTGATCCCCATACAGGTAACATACCTAAAGACCTAACTACTTAAACACAAATGTCTTTTAATATATAGAAGAAAACCTGCGAGGTAGAACTAGTGACAGACCAACAGGAAGGCTGCAACTTAGCCGGAACAACCAAAATCACGGCTTCTACTCTCACTTGATCTCTAATTCTGTTTCTCTCAGAATTGCATGCAACTCCATTTCCTTCAATTAGAAGTTCTCTAAGAAGAAGCAGAGAAAAGAAGAAATTAGACAACCACAGTTTATTTATTCTTCAACATACAATAAAACGAACCACAAAGAACCTTTACCCAAAAAAAAGAAAAGGGAAAGCTTTCATATGTTCCAAATATGCAGCAAGCATGCCCTTCAAAATGATAAATGAAATAATACCATAGGAATTCCATAAAACAAGAAAATACGACATGTATAAATTCTCTACAGAATATCCAGAGTCCAAATGATAATAAGAATATTCATGTGCCAGAAGTATCAGGTGGTCACATACACCCAGGATAGGAATACACCTAGGATGCGCTGTTAAGCATAAATATGAACTACACCCGTCTTATATTTTTTTTAAAATATTCCAAACTGCCCCAGTTAATATATCTGGAGAAAGCACGAGCCGAGGGGGCCTCAGCTTGGAAATATTGGGGAGAAAATGGGGGAGGAAAGGATATAAGATGTGTGATATTTACTAAAAGCAAGGGATTCATAATGTTTTGGGGTTTCGAAGGAATAAACACATGTGAACATATAATACATAGCATAGATATTACACCAATAGAGTGAATGATCAAGTACCGGTGACTCGAGCAGATCTCACATTCTTTAGATAGAGTAAATCCATGCCTGAGAGAGTATTCTTGCAATCCAAAAGCCATGCATTTAATGCTAGAGAGTGAGAGAGGTGCTCGAGTATCATCATTTTCATGTAGAGGAAAATCCCGTCTTGACATGCGCCCATTGATATTTTCCAGTGCAAGCTCCAGTACTATGTTCTACAAGAAATAAAAATGTTAGTCTTGGAATAATAGACAAAAATTCACCGATTTTTAAAAAAGAAGTAAGATACACAAATTGCAATGTCACATAGACAGCTATATCCCTTCTTTCTTAGTATACTAAAATTAACTATATTCTCATTAGTTACCAAGAGGAAAATAAATAGAATAGGAGGGCCTCTTGGTGTCTTTTTAATGAAACAGAGAAAGAATGGGTGAAAATTACATTATTGATTTTATGCATGGTTATGCACGATATATATATATATATTTTTTGTGTCACAATTTCTGAAGGCATGCATGATACTGAGAAGGGTGTTCTATAAGGTACTTATGCTAATATTGATGCTTCCCGAAGTCCATATGAAAAGAGTCAAAACAAAAAATGGAATCCAACATTTAACTAAATATTAGTTCAAGCTCATGCAAATTAAATGTACAATCGAACATGTAAAACTGCTACTATCACAAAATAAAATGGATTCTTACAAAAACTATCTCATATGTTACCTGGAAATTCCAAGTAATCTATAAATACACAAAACAAGAACCACAATCCTTTTATTCCCCCCCCCCCCCCCCCCCCCCCATTTAACACTTAATTTTAAAGGGTGAGTGTTTGAGAATTCAAGGTAATTCTCATGATTTTTTCAGGTATGATAGGGTAATTACCATTTTCTGAGCTCTCTAGCAAATTTTAATATTTTAGAAAGGCCATACAAAAAATTGTCCCCATTTGTTCACGATGATCTCCAACTTGCTTGGGGCTTAAAGGTTTTGTTGTTTTGTTCACAATGATATCATTAAAAAGTCTGAAACTAGAAGTTAGGGAAGAAACTTACAGGATCTTTTAATATTAGCATCTGCATAATTGGGAAAAAGGAAAATAGTTACATTCATTTATGTCTTCAAAGAAAAAATTGGCCTGGTAAAAACAATTTTACGACAACCAAGTTGATAACACAAATTAGAGGCACCTTTTTTCAAGTTCAAGGACAAAAGTTAATATAAATTTATGAGGACATATCTTCTTAAATATCATCAAAGAAAGGGAACCATACAACACAAAATACAAACCAGTTTGCCATCTAGAAACCAGAAACATGATCATCATTTATAGCGATAAATTCAACTATGGCCATCAAAACAGAAAAGATCTCTCTTAAAACATGCAAAATAGTTTTTTGTGCTGTATGTACATAATGGAAGAGAGATAGTATGAACATTCTCTGCATTGTAGGGGTACGGAACTTCCTTCGTTAGGGCATGTATGATATTTTGACATCTTGTTGCGTACAAGGTAGATCACAACTTATTTACAACAAAGCCAACAATTGTGTAGTGCTTTAAGACAGCAAGTAATGTTTAATAATATTATTAAAGAGACCACATAGCCAGGTCTGGCTACAGAAAATTGATGAAATTACCTTCTTGACAAAGCCAACCGCCCACAAGTCAAACTCCTTTGGATTTCTTGCACGAATTGAGAAACAGACTTCTGTTCCACTATACAAATTAACAATTTTCAGAAACTAAACTAATATAACATATTCTTTAAAGTCAAGTTAAAGAGATAACAATAGACATTAACCTGAAAGTGCCAAAGGTTTTGTAAGTGGAAGGTAATTTTGTTAGTCTTCTATTTGAAGTGGTGGATTCTCTGAGATTTAGACAGAAATGCTGGATTTCTTTGTCATTCATCCCTGCAGGCATTATAAAGTTCATAATGCTTCATAGATTTATTGATTAGGGCATGTTACAATGATCGTATACTAATTTAAAAAAGTCATTGCCAAACTTTTTCATAATTGATAAGAAATAAAAAAATTTACAAATTTCAATCTAGTCTTTTACTATTTGTTTTTTTTTCTATTTTTCAAATTGTGCTTATTTGGATATATAATGCATTTTATGTATACTGGTAAAAACATGCTGCTGTGTCTTGGTTACCAACCAGCAGACCAACCCTTTCTTTCAAAAAGCCATTGCTGGTTAAAGAGTTCCAAGTACATGACCTAAACTGAGATAATGCATTGAATGAAATTAAAAGTACCATTAAAGAATAAAAAGTCGTACCAGTAGTTGTAACTGAAAGTACCCCATCTGGAAAGGAAAAATTATAAAATTTCTGGAAAGTCAGAGAAAGCTTTGTTTTAATTAAAATTTGTATTATACTGATGGTATCGCTACTGGGTTGTTACTACTTCACAGGGTTTATATAAAAGTCAAGTGATGAAAGCTGAGATGAGTTATATGTACACAATAGAGATGCAATTTGAACATACTTCCTTTGATTACATTTCTATCATAATTATTTGAACGAAATGCTGGCAACACTGCTTAGATTTGGGGTTTAACTATCTCTAGAATCTAGACATATTAAGACAAATTATTGGCTTTACTATATTGTATCGATTTGCTTCAAAGATAAAATAAAAATCTACATAAAAAATGTACCCCATTGTTCAGAAGAGATCATTGATGCGTAAATATTCAGTTTTAGAAATTCCTCCAAGGTACTGCCAACCCCAGTATCTGAAACTTTTAGCCAATAAAAGAAAAAAAAAATGAAAAAACGTAAATAGAAGGAAATAAATAGTCTAAAACTTTATAACAGGATAGTTGGGGAAAACATTTTACTCAAGTTACAAGGCTGCATGTTTATGCCAAACTAAAATTATGGAATTTACCATCTAAACAGCATCAAACTGTCCTCAACTGTAGTTTACTTTGGCAAACTTCCCAGGTTGTTTACTTTGGCCAGGTACTCATAGACACTGTAGTTACAAAGATTGACCATATAGTAAACAGCTGATTTAATAACATTGAAGGGTGTATACGTTAAACAGTTCAAAACTAACTACACATGCGTGATTAAACCATGGTCTTTACTCTTTACCAATCTTCTTACAACTTTCAGATCAAATTACACTCACTGGATATACGAAGTAGAGGAGGATTCTCCTGAAAAGTTTTAAGAGAAACTGAGAGGCGACAAAGAGTTTCTGAAACTCGACATCTCTGTATTGAATGGTAAATCAGCTGAAAAAGACAAAAGAAATATATATAATAAGATAAATAAATAAATATGCATATAAAGGAGGAACCGAAGAGAATGACGAAATGACGAGAACAAAAAGTGACTAACAGTTGGGAAAAGGATCTGAGCAAGAGAAGCCTCCATCAAGACCAAATAAGCACCTGATTTCGCCTATTCCGATTTATTTACATGTAAGACTGGGAGAAGCATCAGTTGAGGCATCTAGGGTTAGGGTTCTGGGCAGAGAAATTAGAGAGAAAGGTAGGTAGAAATGCTACTTTTTCCTCCACTCAGCAGTCGCTACCCCTTTTGACGCCTTCTCCTTCCCTATTTGATTCTGGACTGGACTCAATAATATGATATGGGGCTCTGGAGTGATGTGGCCGGCTGCGTGAAGCGTGAGTTGAGTAGGAGGTGAGCGAGTCGAGGTCTCGAGGAGAGGAGACGAGGGAGATTGAAGCGCCCCGGCTAGGAGTGGGCGCGGTATACCGTTTATACGCGAAACCGTTCCGTTCCGTCCATACCGAACATATTACGGAATGAAATTTCGTTCCGTTTCGCAAACGTAACGGTAAACGGAATGCGTTTCGTGATTCATTTGTGTGAAATACAGCGTAAATATAGCCGTTCTGCAAAATTTTGTTGAAACGGAACGAATACGACTCATTTCAATCATACCGTTTACTGAAACGGAACGGAAAACCCAACGGCCCATTCCGCTTCTGTTATCCACGTTACCAACCCCTAGCCCCGGCCCACGGGGATCGATGCGGATTGAATCGGAACAAACGGATCGGATACGGAGCGGATGTTGGTCTTCCCATATCCGCATCCATATTTTTTTTAATACGGATACGAATACGGTTCGGATATTATCGGATACGGAGTCGAATACGAATATATTTTGTCAGATACGGGTTGTATTTTAATCTTTTTTATTTATTTACAATAGCATTTAATGAAAATATAATGATATTCAATATACTCAGTGTCTATGTTAGTACGAATATGTATATCATCATGATTAGAGAAAAAATTAATTTTAGTGTTGTTACTAGTCCAAATGAAAATATTATTGTAAGAGAATTTATCTAATAAAAATTAAGTATTATCTAATATATAGAAGCAATTATATTAATCATCTTATGCCGTTAAAATACGGATAAACCGGTTAATATCTACCGGATACGGATAATATCCATATTTTTTTGTCGGATACAGATACGGATCGGATAATGTCAAAACCATATCTGCATCCATATTTTTACGGCGGATACGGATACGGTTCGGATATTACGTGATTTTTCGGATTCGGATACAAATCAGAGCGGATAAAATCCGGTTCATTTTCATCCCTACTTACGAAGCTATCCTATACCCTCTATTCTAACTAAGGGGCCAATCGAGCTTCGCTCGATATGTGAATTAATAAAATATTTAACACAAAAAATGCATATTTGTATTTATTGAATATGGTTAAATAGGGAAGATATAGAAAAAAAATTTAACAGACCAGCATCATTATGATTTTTATTTATAAAAATTCAACTGATGATTGCAACTCTGAGCCATTCCATAACCTCAATATTGCCCAATTAATCAAAATTTAATTTTTTCGGTCCCAATTTTCTTCTTGTACCAATGTTCCCGGAAATGCGAAGAAAATAATTCAATACATGACCAATTCGCATGCCTATCATTTTTACTCTTCACCCCCAAGGCCCCTACTATATGGAATTTCGTTACATATCAATCTATCCTTATACTATACCTCATTTGGTACCAGATCCATATCAGTCCATACCACAAAAAGATGTCCCCCACCAAACCATGCCAAGTCACCATGAATCAAAATATATTCACAGTGCATAAAGAAAAATCTTAAAATAAAGTAATATAAAATCATACCATCGATGGGTGGCAACAGCAAGACATATCAATACATATCACTAAAAGTATAAACACACATTAACCCATTACAAATTAATAACACATAGACCCAATTCACACTATATCGAGTTACAAATATCCCAAACATAATTATGAAAGATATAATATAGAAATTTGTAATACAAATTAATACACAATGCAAAGTTAATAAGTCACATTTATAAATTGTAAACGTATAACTCTGGATGAAATATATCTCATTGTCTATGACCATCTAAATCACTCAACACTTCAGTACAAAAAAGGGAGTACAATTTTACATCACTCAACAAAATAAAAAAAAAATTTAATTCCTACTATTCTATAACTTAAATTGATGGGGAAAGGCAAAAACAGGTCACTGTTAATCCAATACATCTCAGCTCTACATTGTATTTCATTTAAGCTTTCAGGGAGAAGTGATCCACCCTCCGATTCACTTCAGATCGGTTTGTCTGTCATTCATAAATATTGTAGCAGTCCATGGAAATTATCCAACTAATCAACAAAGACAATTCTGATTAGACAAAACCTTAAAGCTTTTTACTGTAAATTGTGCAAGATGTACATAATTTATTATTTTTTTCCTTATTAACTATAATAATAGAGAGATACCTGTTGTAAGTATGGAGGGAGTTCAGCTACTCTTGTAAAGTGAACCGTCAAAAGCATAAAGTACCTGTCCAGTAAAAAACTTTTGAAACAAAATTCATAATGCAACCCAAACAAATAGCATTTATAAATTATAAAACGAAACTAAATCTATATGTAGGACACCATAGCATCTTAAAACGTATCAAATCATTAAACATCTCAGTACAACAAACACATTTATTTCGAACAACAGAAACATAAGGAAAAAATTCATTTAAATAACATGCTGCTACTCTATAACTTATATAAATAAATTAGACTTCTTATGGCTCAGGTAATCCATCGCGTGGCAGTATAACTTTGTATTTCATCTCAACTTTCAGAGAGAATCATCTTCTGAGTCACTGCAAATTAGTTTATTATTAGATACGAATAAGATTTAAACATAGTGATCAAGCTTATAATTTAATTTTTTTTGGAGCAAATAGTGTACTTTTGCTTTTCCATAAGAAGTTTCCTCCTAGGACTCTTTGAATAACTGATTTGGCAACACCATCAATATCTTTCCTGTAATTTGTAGAAGAGGACGCTTGAATTAAAAGAGAGATGTCAATAGTTATCCTGGTTTTTGTGATTGCAAATATGAAATCATTTTAAAAGTACCTTTTTCTGGTTCTTTTCTTTGTTGTCAGTAGCAGGAGTAAGTGGAGTTTGGCTTGTAGATGGAAAAACCCTTTTTTTTTCAGGAGTTTAAATTCCTGCTTGATTTGTTTAATTGAGATTGTCAGACCCTTTCCCTCAATGCTCAACAACTTGTCAGAAGAGCTATACATGAAGAATTATTATAATAAAAACGCTATTTTCATTTTTTTCAAAAAAAAATGATAAAAATTAAAAGCTTTTAGACCTTGTCTTTGTGTTGACGTTATCACAATCTCCTTCAACATCTTCAGTGTCTACTGGTACTGCAGGTAGCAAAAGCTTTTGGTCTTTACTAAGAACAAACAATACTTTTAGCATAACCATTTAAATGCGTGTAACAATTTTTGGAATTTTAAAAATAGCTGCACAAATACCTGTAATAAGCAAGAATAAAGATTAGGAATACTCAACTGGAAAGGTATAAAAAAACATTCATCTCGTACCATCATATATAGAGAAAAATTAGTAACAGATCCCGAATTAAATGCATACATCATGGAGTAATAAAGAATTTAATTGCGCTTAGCCTGTGTAAAAACTGTAAATCACACCTCACCATATTTAGTGGCCTTTGTACTACACATTTAATCCCACCAAATCATTAATATCACAGTAAATAAATAACATATATAGACAAACACTGCAGCCTGTCTTTTCAAAAATTACTCCCTCTACAAATAAATGTTCAATATCATTGAAGTTTATGCTATAATTTCTTAGCCAAGATGCAATTTATTACGAAAGTTATTTTTGAAATCTAATTTATTGTGCAGGCTATGGAAATTCTCAAACAATTTTGATGACGAATTCTTAATTTATATTGGCATATGTCTCTTACCAAATTAAAATGCAGGTACGTATGAGAAAGGTATATGTCACCATATATTGACTTTGTCCCATTTGCCTAAAGGCATTTCCTTTATATATACATATAATAAACAGAAAAGAATAACCTTGACCCATCTCACAAAGATTGCCATTTACTTTATGCTGGAACAAATTCAAATTCAAATTGAAATGAATGCCATCGGCATATTTTTTATCTAATGGTATATATGCTGATTAAAAAAATATTTTTACTGTAAAAAATAAGTTCCTATTATATTTATAAACAATAATTTTATAAAATTTATATGTTTTATAAAAGAAAAGAAGAGTTGTTATTTGTCTAAACAAATACTAAAAGAAATCTCAAAAAGATATATTGATAAATGCGTAAACAAATACTCAGAAATAGCGAAAATTTGAACTGACAAAAATTTTGCTACTCTCATTAACAGCAACTGGAAACTCGAGGTAGAAAAAGAGCAAATATAATCAGACCCGATATTGAACTCAAACTCAGCATTTCAGAGGAAATTACAAAGAAAAATATAGCAAAAGAAGGTAATGTACCAGAATGTGAGGGAGAAGAATTGATATGGCTGATTCCCTAGCTCCAATAGATATGGCTCATTTGATTTTCTCCACACGAAGAGCAATTGATCATCTAGCAATTATCAAAAGTTATGTTTGGATCATCTGGCAATTGAAGTTATTATCATAATGTATTAAAATAATATATCAAGATGATTCCCCAATAAGACCTGCATTAACAATAAAATGCAGTGCAGATTCTGACAGATTGAATTCGTACTTTAATTTATATGCAAGTAGAAAGGGCATTAAGGAACCCCCATGATCACACACCTGAGAGGCAAAAGGCCCATGAGAACTAATTGATGCATGAAAGACAACATAATGCAAATCTGCTAGAGTACACACTGTATCAAACATCAGCCTTGGCTTGTCTAAGCACCCCACGTTTTGAGTACCTCTTTCATATCACAAATGATTTATATCACTATTTTTTACCCGTTCAAATAAGTGATTTATCAGTAGGAAATCATATGTGATTGTAACAATCTATATTTAATTTATATCAGAAAGAAATCATAGACTAAAATCTATGTGATTGATAATGGTAAGGCCACATATCAAGAATTTGCAACCTGTTCAGATCTCTTTCTTATTGATTGTAACAATGATAGTCTACAGACACCATCGTCCTCTTCCCCACACCAATCTCTGAGTAGTAATTGAAAATCATAATAATTAACCTAGGCATGATCTCCTCATAATTAACCTACTGAACAAAAATCATAATAATCGGAAACTTCAATTTTTTGGTACTCAAAGTAATTGAAAAATGGAGACGAAAAATCTTAAATTTGGTCAAGTCAGTATAAAAAAAAAAGAGAAATAAAAGAAGAACTTTGTTAAAAGGTGGAGGCCTACATCGGTTGCAAATATCACCTTGAAAGAGGGAGACGATCTCCTACTGCGTGTGGTAGAACCGATTTGGTATGGACTCTGAGCAGATCTGGTGGAGGCGTGAATTGGCGCAAAATTGCGACCAAATGCAGCCATCTGTGGCCATGCTTTCTAACTTGATCCATCTCAACGGTGCGAAGGGGTTGAGGTTTGGGCAAGCGTAAGGGAGGTAGGCGGAGGAGGGTAAATGAGAGGAAGGAGAGTTGGCAGAAAGCAGCGATATCGCCGAGAAATCGAGAAGAGAGAACTTTTGATGCGGCTGAGGCTCAATTTCTTCCGATACAAAACTAAGAGAAAGACAAATTAGGATCTCTATTACAGGCGTGCATATTTATTTTTACAGAACTGTGAAACGGGTTCAATCTCGTGGTAAACCATGCAGCATCAGGAAAGCATATAGAGTTGCATTCATAGATATTGCATAATTTAACCAATCCCAAACCAGCCAATACGCGAGGGTCTGCCGTGTCGTTTAGCAAATTAAAATTTTGGCTCAGATTCCCACGCAAATTTATTTCTATTTTTTATTTTTATTTTTGATTTTTGATGCGGCCAATTCCGATGATTAGATTATGCTGTGGCCACAGCCAGTGTAGTTTCTGTGTTTCAGCCTACGCGATACCAAAATTTAAAAAATTTCAAATTTTTTATATATTTTTAAATAGTACGAGAGTTGATATATATAAGAAATATTTCGTAAATAAAGACCGAATTTGAAAATATGTAAAACTGTTCAAAACTAACTACATGCGTGATTAAACCATGGTCTTTACTCTTTACCAATCTTCTTACGACTTTCAGATCAAATTATAATGTAACAGAAAATATGGGTAATCAGACAGTACAGGCACTCACTGGATATACGAAGTAGAGGAGGATTCTCCTGAAAAGTTTTAAGAGAAACTGAGAGGCGACAAAGAGTTTCTGAAACTCGACATCTCTGTATTGAATGGTAAATCAGCTGAAAAAGACAAAAAAAAAAAATATATATATAATAAGATAAATAAATAAATATGCATGTAAAGGAGGAGCCGAAGAGAATGACGAAATGACGAGAACAAAAAGTGACTAACAGTTCGAAAAAGGATCAGAGCAAGAGAAGCATCCATCAAAATCGAAGAAGCACCTGATTTCGCCTATACTTATTTATTTATACCTACATGACTACATTTACATAAGGTTAAAAGTATTAGAATGTCGGAGTAGACGAAATGTCGAAATCAGATGCACAACATGATGGAACTAGTTAAGGGGTTCTAAAAAGTCTCCGGGGCATTTCGTCGAACATCTTTCGCGCACAATTGTATAAAGACGAGGAAAGTATTTCACTGACCTCTTCTCTCTCTGTTTGTCTATTCCTCTTTTTCACAATTTAACGAAAACGATGAAAAGAAGTGCTGAGCGAGAGCGACTACTTGGCCGAATTTCCGGCAAAGGATAAATCAACGACATGGTCAGTGGCTTTGGACTGAGCGGCCTCACCTTCGCGGGAAGAAAGAAAGTTAGCTTGACGTCGTCGTAACCGAGCCTAAGCAAACCTCACACAGTCACACTTACAAGTTAGAAGCCCACACTTAGTTTTGCTTTCCTACTCCAGCGAGCGCGCACGGGATGATCATGTCATGTGGGCTCATTCCGGATCCGATTCCATCTAGAATGTCGGATTATTTGTGGCACCATACGGTGTAAATTGTGATTGGCTGTAATTTAGAGGGAGCAACTTTAAATTTGTTTTATAGGTTTCAGCAGTGTACGTATAATAATAAAATAGCTAATTAAACCATTAGATAAAACAACAACGTCAAACAATGAACTGAAATTAATTTTCAGACGGTTTAGTCTCTTATTTGAAATACAAAGCAAAGGAAGATTCGAGTCATGAAAAATATTTAAGATAAATTGAGAGACAAACATAGAGGTTATGCGACGTGACATTTTGTATTGAGAGAAAAATCAGCTGAAAACAAAATCAAGTCATCAGAAATTCAGAATTCTGCGACACCGGTCCAACGAGAATCAAGAAAATAATTTGGTACTGTTGAGATCTTCAAGTCAAAGTGAATTAAAATATGTTTTGAATTTGGAAAGAAAGCAGGATGCACAAGATGAACCGTTGCCTTTGAGTTATATATTTTTATTTCAAACTAACTTCGAGACACAATTAGTTGGCAGTCTCCATTCAAGTCAAAAAAGAATTTTAAAATCAATTGTTTCCTACGGGAGATTTCTCTAAAATAAAAAAAAAAAAATTGTCAACTTTTCGAACTTCTATTGTGATACTTGTGGTGTGTAATTTTTGTCTACGTGAAGAATCTTTTATGGAATATTTTTTATGTCGGTTTTGATTTATTTGATTGAGAGTTTCTCTTTTCAATTTATTCAGTGATGGATTACGTAGATCAGACAAAAATGGCATGGCCTTGCTGTTCAATTAAAGTTTCTATTGCAGTATCGCTTATTGAAAGTGAGAGCTCCTTTATTTATAATTTGCATTTTCTTAGTTGGGACGTGCTGTGGGCAACCAATGATCCAATACAACAAGATATTTAGATTTTAGAAGGAAAAATAATCATAAATTATTATTTATTCGATAAGATATTTCTAGAAAGTCGTTTTTTTTTGTCCCTTAATACACTATGCCTGTAAGTCATTAGACAGGTACGTACGCCCATAAGTTTACTTCGACTAGGGTGAACGACAACTGTGTTAACGGATTTTGTTCAAGTTTTAAAGTTCAAGTTACATTTATATATTGTATTGTATTGGATTATTTTTTTTTCAAAAATTTTCCTTTTAGTCCACCTACGACTGCTGCCAGCCGTAAACCCAAAAACCTACCTAGTCCTCTACTTTTTTGTGCGCGAGTTATATTGGTTATACGGATTATAATTTTATGTATGTGAACTATGATTTTTAATTAACTCTCTATGCATGATACACTTTCTGTTAATTTGGCCTTTGGCGTTACAGTTAATATATCAAGAACATTACAATTAAAGAATAGATAAATAATAAATAAAATAGCATAAAGATAATCGTGGGTAAAGAAGTATTTCACTGATAACTTTATGGTAAAAATATTCAAGTTTCACCTTGCTAAATTTTTTATGTTGTTTTGAATTCGGACCAGGTAATTAATTAGGTGCAAATTCAGGACTTTACGGTCTTTCACCAAGCAGCTATCAGCAGAGGAACTTACAAAGCAAATTTAATGCATATATTTTATTTGTTTCTTCGAATCAAAGGCAATTAATCGTGTCCGCAAATTAATTTAGAATTTAGAAAGCAATTTATCCTGTCTCGTCGACAGAGGCATTATTTATCCATTAATCTAATCGAACTTAAAAGTGACCCGTGCTTTTCAATTAAAACAAAATTAATCGAGCTTAAAAGTCAAAGAAATAATTAATTAGAAAACTCGTGTTCTGTATTTTTAAAATTTATTTAATAGTTTGTTTATTGGTTCTGAGCTGATTAATTAAGACCGTATCATACTATTCAAATTTAAATATGTTACCATAATATAAGTTTGATTATTTCTTCATGTTAGTCTTGAATTATTAAAGCTATGCCGACAATGGGCTAAATTTAATACTTAAGCAATTTTATTGTGAAATTTTCGTAGAACCACATTTTTTAAATTTGTGCGTGATTCTAGGTATATATATAGAAAATGTTGTTATAAATTATCTTTATTTATTAAATTTAGAGACCTCATCCCATCTTTTTACACGAAAAAAAAAATAAAGTCAAATAACATATTGTGTACGCTTGCAAGCTTACGTACGTGTCTTTTTTTTTTCTTAAGTCTTAATTATAATAATTCTACAAGTCAAAAAAGAAAACCCGTATGTTTCTAGAAATGATAATTTTCATCGAAGCATATGCCCGGATACAAAATGCATACATCTATGTAGCCAAAAAGTGTTTTATCATTAAGAGCAATAAAATAATAAATGTTGCACTATTCAAAAAATTGATCGTTATGATAAATTCACTCCGAAAGATGAAATGAATATCAGATGCACTAACTTTCTGATCCAAAGAATTAACAATATATAACAAAATATACTTCACATATATTGAATTGAAAACACAAATGTGCTCCAAAATAGTTCAATAAATATAACCGATCGAGTCACTTCCCCCAAAAATGTAATTTATATATATTCCTTCATTAAAGTTAATTAATTTGTATCTTTTATGTTATGTAATATCGTACAGAAACAAAAACTCTTGAGTGTTATGGAAAATCTCTGAGACTTCATGGATAGTTTAAATCTGTACATAAGAAAGCGACCGACTACGCAGAAAGAAATTCTTGTCCAATCATGTTATGTTTTCTAATACCAATGCTACCTATATAATTTCTGCCAAAAATCTATCGTCAAACGGACCAACTAGAGCACAAGCATAAAGCCATAAACAAAGACAATTTCGAGAGAAGGAAAAAAAAATAAAAAGAAATTAAAGAAAGAGGGGAGGAGGTATAGAGAGGTCTCCATTAAAAAAAATAAAAAGAAATTAAAGAAAGAGGGGAGGAGGTATAGAGAGGTCTAATGGAGAACTTCATCCTCAATGCTCTCCCTAGCATTAGGGAAAGCATCTCTGTCCACAATCGTGAGCCACCGCCAAATCCAACCATTGATGAAACCGACTCAGACGATGATAACTACCACTACGATTCGGCCGATGAGGGCTTCTCATTTGGCATTTCAGCTGCAGATAGCTGCAATAAAACACCCAATCTCACTGCAGACGAGATATTCGACCACGGTCACATCATTCCTCTATATTCCGTTCCAAACCGCACCATGTACGTTGATGATACAGATACAGATGCAAGTCCGATACAACGGGATGCAGCCGATGATATTTATGACATGCCCAAAACAGCGCCAGGATCACCTATGAAAAGTTGGTCAACTGGGTCGACAAGGAGACGAAACCCGATTCATGAATTTCTCTTTGGAGGGAGGAGTCGTAGTGATGGAAAAGAGAAGTTAGGATTCGTCGAGAAAGGAAGTGGAAGTGTCAAGGGCAAAAAGAAGAAGGATAAAGGAAAGGAGAAGCGAAAAGAGCCGAAAGATACGAACAAAACGGATTACGCGAAGAATGGCGAGAAGGGGATTATTGTGAAACGAAGAGAGAAAGACGTGTTAGCAAGGAGAAGATCATTTTTGCCCTATATAGGGGTCTTCGGCGGTGGACCGATGCATGATTTCACGAAAAAATTCTTTTTCTAGCATTTTCGGGTGCATTTGGGATCTTTTTCATCTTCCTTCTGGCTTCTGCTATTTTATTTTTTCGATAAACTTGTAAAAAGGGTTTCGACAGTCCCATACATACATAATTACATTAGGCATAGTGTTTCCAACATTGGGAAAATAGTCCTGATGTTGATTGGAAAATTATCAATGAATGCAAGTGGGAAGAGATGAAGCTAATTGAAGAGGACCAGCTGAGCATGCAGCCAATTGTTCGGAAATTTTTCGAGCAAAATGTTCCTTCATGATAATTGGATAAAATGTTGTCTTTCATAATTCATTTTGAACTTAGTAGTTGGTTTGACAAGGGACCAAACCAAACGGGGAAGGAACAAGTTGCCTCCTGAAGTCCTTTTGGTTTCAACATTATTCTTTTTGTGAAAATAATCTTTACATTTCTGTTGGGCTTCCATGACGTCATTCGTTGTAACTAAGAAGAGGTTTTTCGAGAGAATGGGCCAAGTTCAACAGTTGAGCCCAGTAGATTTCAGTAGGCTGATTTACGTTGGCAAGCCTTGTACACTGATGCAACTATGCAAGTATTCTCTCGACGTCCTGCAGGCTGCAGTCTTAAATTTTTTCTTCATTTCTGTAGGTTTTTTAGAATGAGATATATATGAGTCAAATCTAAAAAATAAATACCAGACGAAATTATTTAATGGTTTTTTAAATTTAATTCAAAACATCTTTAAATAGAGAATATTGCTCAAATTAATTATGTTTGAGATTGTTGCCCTACTTTTGTGACGTTTTTTAAAACAGTTTTAACAATCATAAGTTGACATGTTAGCAACTAATGTTGCTAATTTAATACGCGGCATCGTGCAGGTACTTTTAAGTGACAAATTATAATAGATTATTCACAGATATGATGATTTAGTAATGTTGTAATTGAGAATCGTGTGAGGAATTTGAAGTTGTAGGTTCAAATTCAGCACCCGCTTTAGAGATGATTCGAGATCGCTTTAGAAATGATTCGAGAGCAATTTCATCTTATGGTAAAAAAAAAAAAAATAAGAAAAAAAAAATCGATTCACAGTTCATTAGTTTACAGCGTACATCAATTATGCGGATTGTCAAAAATCTTAACCCTATGCACATTATTCAACTACAGTTGAGTTTGATGACTTGATCTGATGTATTTTTTAAAATTTAAAAGACGATGGTCATGCCTTCAATTTTATAATCAACTGTAAACTTTAATAATACAATTGATTTGACACATAGATAATGTAATCAGCAACTGGCCGTCTAAAAATCATTATTAGGTTATGTCCAAGCTCCAAAGCATGTGCTATTAGTTTGAACTTTGAAATACGTCATTATATAAACTATGCATACAAATTTTCTGGGAATCAGAAGGCTTCAACTCTCCTCTAGTAATTGTAATACTGCCACATAAGTTTGAACTATTTAATTCAAATCAGACCGTTAAGATGTAAATTGTTTTTTATTTATTATTTTCCTTTTTTTTACAATTGATTTCAGGCAGTAGACAACTTAAATAGGTAAAGAACATGGTCAGACCGGATCCGAATCTAAATTATTTCATCTGAAATGGATAAGGAAAATTTGTCTACATTCTAGAAGGATTAAATGAACTTCACACAGTTAAAGAGAAGTCAAGTCTCTCAACCAATCACGCTTTTTCCGTTGTCTAAAAATATGGTTTTCATATCTAATCTAACACATCAGTTTTTTTTTTTTTTTTTTCCTTTTCTTTAAGAGTCAATTATTAGTATTTCATCCTCCATTCTTCTATTTTATTCCAAGTACTGTGGCCAAACTTCAATTACGCCGATTATAATGAGAAAGTTTAATATGCACCATAGTGCATAGGGCTTTCTATGCACCGCGGGCTTTTTCGAGGGTATTTTTATAAATTGACAAATCTAATTCAACTAATCTAATCTACATATTGAAATCTCATAGCAAACCAAATTTTACAATTTTTGAAATTTTATTACTATTTTTTTTCGATTTTTTTACAACTTGCCATCTTTGGAAACAAACTACTATTTACAACATGCCAAAAATGGAAGTTCTAAAAAATTCGAAAAAAATAGTAATAAAATTTCAAAAATTGTAAAATTTGGTTTATTATGAGATTTCAATATATAGATTAGATTGGTTAAATTAAATTTGTCAATTTACAAAAATATACCCGAAAAAGTCCGTGGTGCATAGAATGTTCTATGCACTATGTCTATGGTGCATATTAAACTTTCTCCGATTATAATTGAGTCTAGCAATTATTTGTCAACCAAAGGAAACCTAACAGAAGAAAATCTAAGAATTATACCTTGTATTATATATTTCTAGACAAATTCGTTATTCTAGTGGGTGAATGCATAGGGCTGTCAAACGTTGATAATGGCAACATAATGGATTGTTCCGTTTCATCAACGGTATGACTGTTTCAATCTATTTTCCATTCCGTTTCAGTAAACGAAATGACATTTCGTTCAGTTATACGTTTCGTTTGGATGGAACGGAACGGAACATTTACACTAAAAACTGCACGAAAACGTCGAAACAGAAGCGAAATGGCCATTCCATTTCAGCAACGGTATGTCCTCCCATTCCGTTTACCGTTTCGTTTTCTAGAACGAAATGAATTTCGGTACTGCCACTCGTTCCGTCCAAACAGAACGTGCACGGAAACGAATCAACGGTATACCGTTGACAGCTCTATGAATGCATTTATGCATGTGCTGCTTCTGCTGTAAAATTTGACTTCCCGTTCATGATTTTACCGTTTCCTATCTTGACCTTCTAGATGTACTGTAGAATTTTCTTCATTTAGATTCATCCGCCTCCATTTCTTCTAGGCTCTAATTCTCTCACGTCTAGTAACGAAGGGAAATGTCAATGCGTTTACTTCAAAGAAAACGAAACAATCAAATATCATGAAATAAAAATTTTCTTATGTGGCCATTCGTTGTGTGGCAACTTCTGTAAATGCTCCTCTGTAACACAAATTTATAATATCATATCCATATGGCGATTTTGAAAATTGCCCCAGTCGGTTCTCTTGTTAATGACGATCATTAAAAACTGTATGTAACTCTGTCAGGTAATATATTATGGTATGTGAATAAGAAAAAAATTTAGTTGTTTCCAATCCTCTTTTTTGCATATCAATAACAGATTTGACAATTCTATTTTTGGTGTACTCACATCTTTGCATCACCATGTCTTTTACCTTTTCTTTTATGATAAATTTATTTATTAACCTTCTATACAAAATGAATTTATTATAGAGAATGATTTCAATCATATTCATTTAACCAGATTCCCAATTGAATTATGCCGTATCTCAATTTTGAAAGTTCAAATGATCGATCTAAACTGTTATGTTTTCAGATTTTAAAAATTATTATTTTTGGGGATCTAGAAAGTATTTTCTAAAATTGCAAAAAAAAAAAGTAAAAAATAAAATAAAATTTGATATGCAATGAGATTTCAATATTGAGATTGCTTTGAACCGTCTGGATCAAACGTTTGAACTTTTAAAATTGAGATATGACATAAATTAACCAACAGTCAGATTGAATGAATTTGATTGAATACATTCTCTTTGGGCTTGTTTGGATGGTTGGGAATAGTGGGAATAGGCACTCTTCCCACTCTTCCCACTCTTCCCAATAACACTCTTCCCAACAACACTTTTCTCTCTACTTTTTCACACTTCCCAACGCTATTCCTAAACTCACCATCCAAACAACCTAGGAATAGCACTCTTCCCACTCTTCCCACTCTTCCTACTCTTCCCACTTTTTCACACTATTCCCACTATTCCCAACCCATCCAAACAAGCCCTTTAGTATATCTTATTTTCATAATGTTCTCAATACCATTCATTTCTTACTTTCTTGAAAGATATTTGTATGTCGCATAATGTTTTTAAAAAGATAAATTTAAAATATCTGATAATACATATTTAGATGTCCGAATGCCAAAATTTGTGTGAGTGTTAGTTTGTGATTATCTAATCCCGCCACCTGAAATATGAAACATTCACATGAGTAGTTTGTAGAGGTCTGAATATCAAATTGTACAAGTATAATTAAACATCAAAAACATTCAGCCATAACACCTAAACTATGATATCTCGATCACATGGACAATATTTAAGATGACGTGCTAGTTATCGGACCCTGATCTGGTGTTGCGCTACACGCCGTGTAGCGCACCCACGAGCCGTTCGATTTTGATCGGGCGGTTTATTTTTTTCGGGCCTAGGAATCTAGTTACTTTCACGGGGCTCCCTTATCCATCAGATCAAAATCGGACGGCCCGTGTGAGCGCTACACAGGATTTGAATTCGCTAGCTATCAGCCGTTCTTCTATTGCTGATGTCATTGAAAAATAATAATAATAAGAAAGAAAGAAAGAATACATAACTTTATATACTCAAATCATATTGATTTAGCCTTTGCAAAGACATAGTCAGCCCCAAGTTGGGCCTAAACCCTGAAAGCTCTCACACATACTAGTGAACTTATTTCAGTAGCTGCAACATTAAAATTAGACCAATCAGATGAAGCCCTTATTGACATTAGTTAGGAAGTCTTCATCTTCACAAATATTTCCCCAGTTGGATCCATAAATATTTTATTAATGTTTATGTCCACACCATGATCTAAATAATAACTCAAGTCGCAACTTGCAATATGGTCATCGTGTCCGAATATGGATCATTTGAGGGGCAAAAATAATCTATTTTTTTAACAAATATAATAAAACATATATAGGTGCTCACATCAAAGGAAGGAAAATAAATATGACATATTTGCATCCACCTAGTATTCAGATAATTGTGATTTCAACATTCTTTTCGCTTATTTTCTCTTGAATTATTAAGGATGTGTTTGAAAATGCATTGAATAAGAACAAGAATAAGAGTTTTTTTTTCTCGTTTTAGTTTGATGTTTTTGTTGAAACAAGAAACAATTTAATTTGGCCAAGAACAACTTATTTTAGACCAAACAAAACATAGAATAGTTTGTTCTTGTTATTGTTCTTATTCAAAGTATATCCAAACACATCCTAAAATACTGAGGAAATTTCTAACACGTTAGAAAGTAATGTCCTAACGAGCAGTTTCGAATATGCATACTATTCATTTGTACAAGGCATACGCGTTATGTGTAATATGCAGTATGACCAGAAAATGTATGCTGATCTGCTTAGAAATATTTCAAAAAATAACGATTAAATATAATTTACCATTTTAGTCGAAAATAAAAATACAATAAATCTAAACTGTCCTAGAAAAAAGAGTGTGAAAAGTGTAAAATTACAATAATCCGGGTAATTAAATAATTTTGAAAATTTAAAATAAATTTGTATATGTACATCCGCCTTATTTTTGCGGAAACAAATGTTGATAATTATTTAAAATACGGATTGTATATTTATGAATTTTATGACAACATCGACTTTGACGAAGCAGATAAATATTTGCTCCGTTTACACTCGTCTCTTCTGTTCTAATATTGGCTGACAGCGTATTGCAAAAGAGTTAAAAATAAAAATAAAAGTGAATTGTTAAAAACAACATGAATTTTTCATTTGTGAGAAGAAGACTATCATCTCCTCATCTGTGACGTAAAAGCGTGAAAAGTAAATTCTTCTGATGTTTCCGAAGTGGCCAGCAAAGCAGTTCATTTCATTATCTACGCATTTACCAGCTAAGTTATTTAGAAAGGAAACCAATAATCACTCCACCAATTTCGGAAAAATACTTTTCCAAGAAAATCAATTTTCCGCGTAAGTTAAAGCGTGTAATATACTTTTCCTAATGCAATAGATGATGTTTCCTTTCCATTGCTTTGCAAAATGAACGCAAGCCTTTCTGTTGCTCTAGTTAAGTTTGTTACTTTCCGACTGTTGTTTAATGTATACAAGCAAAATTATGTTGCGTTACAAAATCAGAACAGCTCGCTACATATACCCCCACAAAGAAAATGTTACAGGAGATCAAGACATGGGTTCGCCCTTGATTTGATTCGTTGGTCTTATAGTTATAGCCTTATAGGCTTATAGGGGCAATCATGGCACGTGCAAAGCATGCCTTTCAGAAGCGTGCTTCTTTTACAAGGAAAGTGGATTGGGAGTTGAACCCTCCTGGCCAAGGAAACTCAGACTCAGCACCCGCTCACGCGATGCTTCCAAACAATTGTAAAACAACTCTTAGGCCCGGTCCGCATGCACCGTGGATTTTAATGGCGTCACGACTCACGTATATGATTTTTTTTTTTTTTTTTGACATTTGTATATGAGATGTTTTGAAGCTTTGTTGCAGACTTGCAGGAATACTAATACAAATATCATATTTGATAGAATGTTGATATAATTTTACAGTTTTTTTTTAAAAAAAACTTTAATGTGCAACATGTAAATCATAAATATCTATTTTATTATTTTTTTAATAAATAAAAAATATATAATTTGATAAATCTAAAAAAATAATTTTCCTTATTTTAACAAATAAAAATACTTAAGTTGAAAAATTGTATATTTGAGGGATCCGTTTAAAATACAGTCAATCGGTTGAAACTCTAGGTCTTTGGTGAATGAATACGTAAGGATATGCATATTACAATCACAATATTTGAAAATCAAACTATTTAATTTTAAAATAATAAAAATACACATTCATTACATACAACACGAGTTCGGTACATAATACATATTTAATACAGATGAACTATCTACGTGAATAATTGAATGATAACGTAGTTTTGGTGTAACAACATGATTCCAGTTGTACCACAAGTAAGACCCAATATGAAAGTAGTATATCTCGTAGACCCAATATGAAAGTAGTATATCTCGTTAAATAAAGAGTAAACTATACAAATGATCCTACAACTACAAGTAAGACCGTGTGTAAAAGAAGTATGTTTCATTTATTACTAAATAAAGTGTAAAACACACAAATGGTCCTCAAATTGTCACTTATACTCTGTTTCGATCCTTATAATTAAAAAAAAATATCTACTCTAGTAAATTGTTCTCAAGAAATTATATGAATATGTTTGTTCTAATCATCTATCGTTTTTTTTTTCCAAAATTAAAAATAAAATAAAATACCGCCTTATTTTTTATGCATGAATAATCCATTAGGCCGCACTAGTAATGAAGCTGAAATATTATTTTTCATATTTAATTATAGAGATACTAACATAATATTTAAATATTTATGAATCGTTACTCTTGTCAATTCGACCGTCTTATAATTCGGGAAAAATGAAGTCGTAAAAGTTTTGTTGCATCCTTGAATTATTTAAGGCAATTTGGCTTTAAGAATAAAAAAAAAATCTTCAAAAAGAAAAAAAAAATTTGAGTGTCTTAATCTATATGAAGTTGGTGTGCATGCATAGTTACTCCATATGTGGTTGTAATTTGCAAATAAATATTTTTAAAAAATCCTTGATAATATAAGATTGCATAAAAAAATATACCTATACAATACCAATATGGCATAGCGTGAACTCGTCCCATAATATTTCCAAGATTGATGACTATGCAACTTCTCTTTTAAGTAAAATATTTTCTTTCTAGAAGCTCATGCGTTTCGTGAATAATTTAAATAATAATATACAATTATGCCTTTATCGTATTTTATTCGTATAGTCTTTATCATAAACAAATGGTCCTCAAATCGTCACTTATACTCTGTTTCGATCCTTATAATTACAAAATTATCTATTCTAGTAAATTGTTCTCAAGAAATTATATGAATATGTTTATTCTAATCATCTATCTTTTTTTTTTCCAAAAATAAAAATCAAATCAAATACTACCTTATTTTTTATGCATGAATAATCCATTAGGCCGCACTAGTAATGAAGCTGAAATATTATTTTTCAATATTTAATGATAAAGATCTAACATAATATTAAAAAATTTTATGAATCGTTACTCTTGTCAATTTGACCGTCTTATAATTCGGGAAAAATGAAGTTGTAAAAGTTTTGTTGCATCCTTGAATTATTAAGGTAATTTGGCTTTAATAATAATAAATCTTCAAAAAGGGAAAAAATGAGTGTCTTAATCTATATATATATATATATATATATATTGAATATAAAAAATTGAGTGTTTTAATCTATATGAAGATGGTGTGCATGCATGGAGTATCAAAAATTGAGTGTCTTAATCTATATGAAGATGGTGTGCATGCATAGTTACTCCATATGTGGTTGTAATTTGCAAATAAATATTTAAAAAAAAAATCCTTGATATTATGAGATTGCATAAAAAAAATACCTATATAGTACCAACATGGCATAGCGTGAACTCGTCCCATAATATTTCCAAGATTGATGACTATACAACTTCTCTTTTAAGTAAAATATTTTATTTCTAGAAGCTCATGCGTTTCGTAAATAATTTAAATAATAATATACAATTATGCCTTTATCATATTTTATTCGTAGAGTCTTTAGTATTCAAGGTTTATAGTGGTTTTAGCTCATCTGTCATTATGATCGTAGATAATTGTCTACATTCATAAACGTATCAAATTGTCACTTTGAAATATACAACATTTGTGTCATTTATGTTTTATTGCAGAGCGGAGGATAATACAGTCGTGAATATTAAACTCTTTCCTTTTTGTTCTAAGTAGTATAACATTCTCTTGAAACAAAATTCTTCATTTCTAGAAGTACCCAACATATTTTGTATATAGTCATATAGGACAATAAAATAATAGCTCATAATTAATATGTAATACCTCTACAACCCAAGGAAAAAGTTTAGTTCCAAAGCATATTTTACTCCAATTATCATTTTAAAACAATAGAAATTTCATCTAATCATTTAAAAAAAATTTCGTTTATGTATTAATCATATAGCTAAGAAAAAGGACACTTCTAACTTCAAAGGAAAGCATTCATTGAGTGTCCTGTATATAAAAAAACGTTTGAAAGATGTAAGCACAGAAAATGCACCATATAAAATTCTAGAAAAAAAAAAAAAGTTTGAAAAACCCCCCGCCTTGTCGGTTTCAAAGGTGGTAAAACACCGGGTGTATCCAAACATCTCAAGTCAAAACTTTCCTTCTAGTTCCAACACCGCGTCTCTCTTATTACCTCCATCACTTGATCATCTCTCTATCTCCCTAACCCCTATATAATCGCCGACCTGATCTCAAACCAACTACTTCACGAAATAACTAATCAATTACAAAGAAGAAAGAACCAAAGAGAAGCAACAGCATCATATCAAACGAAAACCAGAGAAGATGGACACAAGCCCCACGAGGAATTTGATGGAGGATCCACCTCCACCTTCCAGCCCCGGCCACGCTCGCAATCCGAGCTTCACCGAATCGGTCACACCAGCGCAATACTTTTCAGACTTTGAACAAGCCGATGAGGAAGACTATGATTCGGCCGAAGAGGATTTCTCATTCGCCTTCTCGGCCCCACGTCCGAGCAAGAGCCCCGACATCACGGCTGATGAGTTGTTTTCTCAAGGAAAGATCCTACCTATCTACCCAGTCTGGTCTAAATTCATGCCGTCTCGCGAAGAACTGAAATCGACGACTAAGGATGAGCTGGAGGTTTTCGAGACTGCTAGTACATCGCATCCAGAAACGCCGAGTGATTACTGTGATTGGGCCCCGCTGTCGACTCCCAGTTCACCGTGTAGGAAAAGCCGATCGACCGGTTCGGCTCGAAAGTGGATTTTCCATGATTTTCTAGCTGGTGCGAGGAGTCAAAGCGATGGCAAAGAGAAATTTGTGTTCTTGGAGAAGTCGACGCAGAGTCAATCTAAGGCGAAGGGTAAGGCGCCGGTTCAAGCGAAGGTGGAGAAGAGTGTGAAGGTTGAGAAGAAAGATGGAGATGGAAAAAAGAAGGAGAAGAAGGAGGTGAAGGAGAAGGTTGACTTAGCCACGGCGTATAAATCATTTTATGGAATGAGAAAGGATAAAGGAAAATTGAAGGAAGGAGAGAAGAGGAAATCATACTTGCCATATTTTGGCTTCTTTGGTGGTGGTCTCAATGCTTTCACCAAGTCAAGTTACCCATATTAATTTTCTTTTTTCTAATTTTTTTTTTGTTCTTCTCTTAATTGAGTAATTTTTACTCCGTTTTGAGAAATTTTATTTAGAATTTGCTCTAAACGGAGTAAAAGTTGCATGAAAATAACACTTCTTTCATTTTCTTTTTCCCTTTTGAGTGCTTTTGGGGGATTTGTGTGGTTTTACAAGAAAAGTCTTGGACATTTATTGCAAGAATGCTCTTGTAGAAAAAAAAAATTGGAGAAATGGTCCACTTACAACTTCAGAACTGGAAATTGGAAGCTTGATTTGGGGGCTAAATCGAGATAAAGGGGAGAAGCAATGACATCAATGTTATGTTATTGGAGAGAATTTTGGATGTTTAAAGTTGGAGAGTTGTAACAAATCAGCCATCCGCAGTTGAGGAACTTGCATGAGCCAATTCAACTGTCAATTAAGGCGTGTTTTGGATATTTTTTTTTTTACTAGATTCATTTATTTTTTTAGTGTTTGGGGACATATCATGGAAACTTACAAAATACAAGATAATAATGTAAATAATTGTTCATAAAATCTTTTTATTTTTCTGTGTGTATACTTCTTCATGTAATTTGATTTTATTTTCAAAAGGTATATATAGTTCAATTTTGCCTTTCTATATTGTGAGATTATCCCAAGTAATTGAATTTTATGATATTGTCCTTGACAAAATGTGCTTGTACCAGTACCAGATCACTCGGAACTAGATCTCTTTCATCAAACGACACATCGTTACTTAATAATAATAAATAAAAAGAGATAGTAATAATAAATAAAATTCTTTGTTGATTAGTTTATGGAGCAAGAGCTGTTCATTGATGAATGAACAATTGTTGGATTGTGAAGTTTGAGAAAAGTCTGATTTTGGTTTGATTCGGCTCTTAAATGCTTTATGGGTCAAATGGGACCACCGAAAGATTAAATTTATCTATTAAATCTTCTACTCCGTGCTCTGGTTCTAGTTTAGGACGTCGATGAGATACTAGGGTCTAGGGTTCGGTAGAATCCGTTAAAAATATTAGTTTTTAATCTTTTATTTATATTAGATTGTTATATATTAATGATTCCATTCGTGCATTATTTTATCTTTTAATTTTACATAACAAATCATTATTGTACAATATAATAATTTACATAATTTTGTCCAAATAATTATTAAACAAGTACAAACTACTTTAAACTTTAACATGCATGTGCGTAATACTGTATAAGAGAAAGAATCTCAACGTCACGAGTTTTTGGGTACTATAAAATTTCTACGATCTTCCATTTATAACTATATTCCAAAATTTTCCGGTTTGGCAGCCGCTGCCTAACTGTCCTAAAAAAAATATATGTATTTGAAAATTTGACATTTGGATGTCGAATCCAAAAATATCGATTTATTCCTTTAACCGATGGATGCATTCACATTACACTTTTACAGTTTTTGAAATTCTATTTTTTTTTATAACTAGATTAAATGGCCGAAAAAAAATTAAATCTAATATATTTATTTCTATCTTCTTAATCAAATATAAAAAAAAATGCAGAAATTACAAACTTTTTCTTGAAAACATGTGCCATGAAAAAAGAAACAACTATTTGGATTCGATGTCTGAACTTCACATTTTAAAATAAAGTTGTATAAAGGAGATTGTAGCGTTTTTGGAATTTAAATTTGTGGTATTAAAAGCCTTGACATGTCATGACTCATGAGTACAACAAAAATTATAAACTCATTGGCCTTAATTCTTCCAAACTTTCTACGCGTGAAATTATTCGATATCGAAGAGATTTCATAAATTAATCCCGCGGTAATTATGAATAGTTTATATATTAATATATATACATTTTTTATTTGTCAATAATATAAAGGATAATGCATATGAAATAGTTTCAACCATACCCATTTGAAAAAGATCTTACTTGTATATATCGAGTAATTTGATAAATAGATTTCATTGATATCTCTCTTGTACTAGCTTCATCTAACTATTGTAATTTAGATTTAACAATTACTAATTCAAATTATTTTAAAAAAAATTACTAATTCAAAATCACTAACTCTCATTCATCTGAAAAAAAAGAGAAGACTAATCCAATATACCTTTTTTTTTTAAAAAAAAAATATACTACCGTTACAAATTTAATTATCTAGTTCATTTTTTTCAATAATATAAAAATATAAATATATGTTTTTTGAATTCAGAGTATTTATTCAGAGAGGCATATCACAGTCAATAGAACTTTTATTCCTTTTCTGTATCATTAGAAATTGAACCCGTTACCTTAAGGCAAACGGCAAAGTCACTAACAAGATATACTGGACATAAAATTAATAAATTGAACAAAAAATTAAATGTAAAAATAATAAATTAAACCCAAAAAATAAAAGTATGACGAAGGAGGGATTTTCGTTATGATGACATCCCTATTCTAGAAATATCATGGGTCAAAACTCAAGAGCTCCGGCGTACTAATCATGAGCGATTTTTCTTTGAAAATCAGTTTCCTTTGTCCACCAGCCTACAACAATTAATTCAACTCGATACCTTTCAGAGAAAGAAACCAAGCATTATTCAAACATAAATTAACAACTAACACCAAGGAACAGTAAAAAGACAAGATCTGTAATGACGTACCTCAATCGGAATCCCAGTGGGCGAATGCAAGTCACGCCAAACGATATAATTTTAACAAATGTATAGATGAGGTAATTAATGTCCAGTGGATCATAGGACAAATTTGAGTACCGTTTCAATACATTTGCTTACTTGGCACTGTTCTTCTTTTTGTTATATTTTTTTTAATCAGTTTCCAGAAGGTCGACATAAACTTCGGCATCGAAGTTCTGGTTATTTGTCGCTATAATTTTAGGCTATAATTTTCTTAGGCACTTGATTTATTTATACGAGTTCTGCGGATAAATTGGGTCCAGCATATATATATAATCAAATATTTATTTTTTATTAATTTAAATGTAGAAAGAAATAAAATTTAATCATGTTACTTATAACGCAAAATATTACGAACCATACAAAAATGACTAAAAAAAATATTATTCAGAAGGTATTCTATTGGCATTGTTTACGTTCAGTAAATTTTACTTAACCAAATGTAATCAATGAAACTTGCTTAATTCTTTAATTTTGTTGTTTTTTTTTTTTTCTCCTTCCGTGAATAGATTGGAACGAAATGGCATTCACTGATCTTCGAAGAGGCAATAATAAATCCTTTTCTTCGATCATAAATTAATTAATTTCTTTTTTCTCGGGGCTGGTGGTCAAATTCTAAATTCTATGGTTATTAAGCTTGAGTGTTATATGATAAATTTTTATTTTTATTTCTTTGGATTATAACGGTGCATTATTCTTGCGCAATGCATCTAATATGTAAGGCAGCTAGACAGAAGTAATAAAGTAACTCTTTTGCAGACTTATCCAAAAGTAGTTAGAAAAGGAAAGGAAATAACTAGTAGACCTTTTCAACTATCTAGAAGGTCAATGTTCACACTGGATAATCTAATATGATTTCGTTATATGAGAAAGCCTCCCATCTATTTCCAAATGTTTTGGAGGCACATTTTATCAATGTGCAGAAAACTCCGTGATAAAGTAATAAAAAAATAAATCCTGATCGTTTCTAAGTTATTATTGGCATCCTCATTATCCCTAGATCAAATAATTCGTTTATACACAAAAAAAAAAAACTGTACATAAGTCTAGGGCAATTTTACCGTACCCAATTTAATATATAGAGCATTTTAATGTGGGTTAGAGACTTTTATAATATTTTTTCTAAAGTTATTGTCAGAATGTCAGATAAGTTTTGACTTTTGAGAGTCAATAAGTTTTAAAAGTTGTAGTATTGACTATTTTTTTTTCTGAAATTTCAGACACCCCGTAGGGTGTAATATTGACTATTGAGCTGATCTGGGCAGGAGGTTATGTGGGCCTTCGTCGTTTGTTTTGCTACATCCCAGTTGCTTCATTACCTTGGGCTAAACAACAGACAGATTTGTTATTAGCTAAAGACTAGCAAATATAGGCTGCATGCTAAAAAATAATGTAAGGCAGGAAGCTCTATGTAATACGTAGAAAAACTAGGTGTCTATTCGTGGAGATATTTTTTTTTTTATTATCCCTAAAACATATTTGTTGCGATTATATATTTATTAATTTTTTGTATTAAAAAAAATCTGACTTTTCATATTAAATTAAGATGGGTTTAAATCGGCAGAGGACCGGAGTTGCTACGGCTCCAACTATTTGTAAACTTCTAAAGATGTGTTATACACTACAAAAGAGCTTAATAGTTATTTAATTAATGTATGTTAAATTTCATAAGTCAGTTTTACAAAAGAGCTTAGTTATTTAATTACTACCTTTTTTTTTTTAGAAATTTTATACTTATCATAGACTACAAATCACTGAATCTCTGAATGGACTTTTTGTTTTGTGAGTTCTAAATTCACATATATATCTTACGATGTATCGTTCACAATTTTTCAGGAAGGAATGACCATGAATTCATCCAACCTGATGTCGCAGAAACAATAATTCATTTCATGTGATGTGAAATAGCTTTCATATCGTATAAGGGCTTAAACACCAAAAATTATAAAAAAAAAAGGAAAAGAAATAGCTTTCATATTGCAAAGTAAAAAAAGATTTTCTTACAATGTTTTCCTCACTCAATTCCCTATCTTCACAGACTTTTAAAATCAGATTCTTCTTCTAATACTTTCCTTGCTCAATTTCCCTATCTTTACAGAGTTTAGAACACCAGAATTTTCTATCCCTAAAAAAAAAAAACGGCCAAATTTTTCTTACAATGTTTTCCTTACTCAATTTCCCTATCTTACTCAATTTTTCTATCTTCACAGATTTCAAATATTGCCTTCCATGCCACCATACTGCAAAACCAAAAGAAAAGGAAAGCATCACTAATCGAATTGGAAGAAGGCAAAGAATATAAACTGTTTGTTTTACCTTGCGAGTATTTACTAATCAGTCATTATCCATTGCTGGCCTTGCGTAAATTTACATTGCATCCTTGAAAGGTGAAATCCAACTATGACTGGTTTGGTATAGCAAGGATCCAGTAAGACAATGAAGGTGTATCACTGTGATTCTAAGTTTCTAACCTCTGATGTACCTCTAGATAAGTAGATTTAGTGAACACCAAGCATATCTTAATGGTAATTACTATGAGAAACCTAGAGCTAGTGAGTTGGAAAAAAAAAAAAAAAAAAAGAGATTGATCCATATCCATCCTTTCCAACCTCTATAATTTTCTGAACCCCCAAAAGAGAATAGAATATGTACTGTAACGAAATATAGTTAATGTGGAATACAATAGAACATACAATGTCTGTTGTTTCCCCCTTGAGTGATTTATCTCCTTTTCCTGATTGATCGGCAGATCTTGAACCCTTGCTGTCGCCCTGTCATTAAAAGTTTTAAAAGAACAAAATAAGTACATCAGCTTCAAAGTAAAGAGATTAATATAAAACAAAAGAACTTATGAAAGAGAAAAACAACAACAAAGGGCACTAGAGATTAGAGAATGTTACAACAACAACAACAAAGCCTTTTGTCCCAAACAAGTTGGGGTAGAATAGAAAAGAAACCCAATAAAAGTCACCAAGTCACTGAAAAATAAGAAGTATATGTCAAAAATAGGGCTAATAATACTAAAAGAATAATATAAAAAAACAAAATAAAGTAGTAGTAAATGCTTTAATTTGGTTTGGTTTGCCTGCTACATCGTTCCAACCCCATCCACTTTGCTCTGCCAGTGAATAAAGGACTTGAAACTCATGCTTTAACCTTTTAAGTCGGTTGCTTATGTTCTCCTTTGTGCGAGTGGTGCCTTTCATCTTTGTCAGCAAATGCATTTTTAATTTGTTGTATGTCAGATTTATTAAACCCGAATCCAAATTTTCCATTCTTTGTTTGAACATGTTCTGTTGCTTCAAGGAGAGCTTTTGTTTCATAATCACCCCAATTGTTGCCCCTGTTAGTGGTTTTCTTTGCTTGCATGCTTGTCTCTTTGCCCTTGTTCCTTGATTTTCCATTTCGATTGGGTTCCATTGAACTAAAGGAATGTGTATTAGTTAGGTGTACTGGAATGGAATGAAAGTACTGGTGTAGACTAATTAAAAAATATAGCTAGTTAGATCCCTTAAAATTAATTTCAGTCAAGTACTGATATGGACCAATAATGATTTCATTCAAGTACTAATATTAGTTAGGCACTTAGGCTAGTAACTAAAAAGATCTAGTGGATTCCCAAACACACTACAAAGATCTGATAATTTCATTACTTAAATTGCATGCACAATAAGGTGCCGCAAATTGCATTTGTGGAGATTAATGTAATTCAAATTTAATTAAACACACTACATAGATCTGATAATTTCTTTTACAAATTAAATTCGCTCAAAGTACCAGTGTGGACTCGTATTCATTGAAAAGCCGCTAGTTGAAAAAAAAAACCGCACAAAACTTTTTCTTGCAAATAACTATGAGATCTATTAAATTGAAAGGTCTGAAAGACAGATTTAGTGACCCGATCTAAAAGATGAGAAGTAAACGAGCAAAAAAAAGAAGCTCTGCGCGGAGAAATAACGAGAGAGGATATAGAAAAACTTTCAGTGAAACGGAACTCTCTGCACTCGTCGTGCGGTTAGCTAATCGATTCCGCCAACAATATTATTGATTTCTCCTCTAATCCGCTTAGATCTGAGAAATATACAGCTCACACCATTGAAGAAGGTAGGTGCTCATTTTAATAGGGAAAAGAGATGGGCAACGGTAAGAACAGTAAATGAGGCCTTTCTCTCTCTTCGGAGCTGTTTTTTTAAATGAAGTAGGTGCTCATTTTAAATGAAGTAGCTATTTTTTTAATATTAAATGAAGGTCACAGGTTTCTATTCCAGCATTTTGCTCGAATATCTATTCGCATGTGAATAGGCCTATTCAGTCTATTCGTGAGTTGTTTGGATGACCACCATTCAGACTATTCGTGAATAAGCCTATTCATCCAGCATCCAAACGCACCCGTAAACAGTATGATATTATTCAACAGATGCATGTGAGAGAAGCATGCAATAACATACCTTAAGTTTGTGGTCCCCACCTAATTTGTGGAAGTGCGTTATCACCGATACACTCCAATTGCTCAACAGAGGTGGTTGCTGACGGCGCCTCAATCTCCCTGATGCTCCCCAGCTCCAAAACTCCTGCCACATCCCCACATCATCTCGCAAATGGCATGTGAACATCAGTGAGTCGACAAGCCTCCTCACTGAGGACCACACCTACAGTTTTGAGTAACAAATTTGATGTTTAGAGCTATATGAACTTTTGATTGCTTTTCTTTTGTTTTCCAAGTTGTCGGCAAGTTAAAATATAATACGACATAACTACTATATGTTGTACTACCTGGTAATCTGGTACTATGTACAAATTTTGGTTTTAACAGTCATAAGCAAGGGCTGTCAACAGATAATTATATAAAAATAAAAATTAATTAAAATATTTCAAGTAAATGATAAATGGGAATCAGCAATCATATAATCTTGCAGAATCCTACAAAGCCCACCAACTGACCAAGAAATAAGTTTTAGCCTCTAGGATTGATTAATTTGGCTTTAGAAAAAGTAATCAGATTTCCAACCCAAATGAGATTTGGTAGGTCAGGGTCCCGTACGGTTTATAATAGGTCTCACAGATTGGACTCTTTCATTGTATATCATAGATGGTGGGATAACTCATTGGAATTTTTTCAAATTAAAAGGACATAAATAATATAAGGGCCATGAAAAGGTCCAGGCTTGGTACCCATTAGCTTTAACAGGCATGACAAGCAATAGATTAGGACACCAGGACATAATGATCATTTTTTTTTTCAATGTAAAGCATAAAATGGAAAAATATAATACTGGAAAGTAAGAGAGCTAATTTGAATTTGGAAATTTCAATTTGCACTCAGATAAGGTATTTCATCGATTTTCTCGCAATCTAATTTTGCGGTAGCACCATAAATTGCAGAATTATTTTAACTTGTACCTTCACCTTTAAGAAATAAATATTTCAGAACTCACCTCAGTCTTCGATTTCAATACCATAATGGCCATATCTAACTTTCGCATGTCCAATCAAATAATATTTCCATCCAGTTACCACTGATCATAAAACACATTCAGATTTTTGCTTGCCTTCTCTTCTCTCTTTTTTATGGAATGAAAGACGGCTACTGCCATGCCCTATATATAGTACCTTCTGACTGCCTAAGAGACCCACTCAACCCTAATTTTTCATTTTTGACGGCTGAAAATAACCTCTCCTAAATGACAGAAATACCCTTCCCAAAACCTAAATTCCACGGCTCAGATCGAGCAAACTTGATCTGGATTCATATAGGTGACTATGCAAGGTAACCTTTAAAATTTAAATATGTATGGCTCAAATAAAAAATAACCTCATCTGAGGGCAGCCGTAAACAATTAACACAACCCTAATTTGGATGGTTCAGATTGAACTATATACTAATACTCTGCGGCTCAGAAAAAAGATTTGTATTTCCAAAATCCAAAATAAAGACTTTCTATAGTAATAAACTAATAATCATAACTAAAATTTATAATTGTCCCAACAGAATGAACAGTTCAATGGTTGAACATCTTTAGCAAGTAGTAATCACCTTTCTTTGTTCAATTAGAGTGGGCATTGAACTCGTTTTCTTGCTCTGTTTGTTTAATGGACTTGTCTAATCCAATCGAGCTCCATGATCATAATCTTGCAATCGGCTGGAACTTGAACATTTTGATCAAATAATTTAACTACAAAAGGGTTGCTATAGCAGCTGTGCCAAGGAAATCTCTAAATTGAAATTTCCTCAGCAGGTCCAATTACTAGGAACAAAATGGTCCACAATGAAGTTTATACCCTTTTGAATTCTAATGTAAAGTTCTTTGGTGCATATACTCAAAAAGAGTACAGAATTAACACGTGGCGCCTTCAATTTCCTTCCATTTTCTTTCAAACTTGGAAGGAGACCGAAAAGTATATAGTAAGAAATTACAGCTTTGGTAAACCATAGATTGAATTAGAAGGGGCTCGAGGATTAATATTTTCAGATTAGAGAAAATTACCCACTGTTGTTCATCAACTAATCCAAGATCATCATACTAGGAAAAAGACGATTACCCAAGAAGTACCCGCCAATGCCTCCAGTTGAGATTGTTTTGAAGCACTTGAGATCAGTGAAGACGCCATTCCTCTGGAAAACTTTTCTCTCCTTGACAGGACGAAAGAGGAGAACAGGAGAGTGAAGTTGGGTTGTTTTGGGCCGTAAAACTTAGTACACTGATGGAGTGATGGTGTGCAACGCAACGAAACTATCGCCAAACAACACAACCCATCTTCTTCGTTAACCGTTTCGTTTTATTTATGCCACGAAACAAAAATTATTTGTGTTAATCATTTTGTTATTCAAATGAAACAAAATTTTGTTTATGGCATGAAATAAAATTTATTCGCGACTTTGCGTTATTCAAATGAAAATTTTAAAAAACAGTTTTGTTGATCGTTTTCTTTCAAAACGATCAAAGCAATCGAAAAGATAAATTTTTTTAATCAAAATAATTTACAATACCAAAAGATCAACAACAAGACCTCTTGGCCAAATAGATAGGGCTGGCGCTGTTCATAGTGTGTAACTGTGTTCAATAATGCAGGATTCTCGATTTATCAAATTTGTTCACAAATACTTAAAAAATACATAAAACAATTAAAATAAAATAAACAAACCGAAAGAGTTTAGTTCCGTTAATTGTTTCATTTATCCTACAAAACTAAATTGATTTTCATTGATAGTTTAAATAAAAATAAACAAAACAAAAAAACAATAATTTTGTTAACCATTTCGGAGGGACGAAACGGAAACACCAAGGGGTTGAAACAGGTTGCATTTGCACCCTACTGATGGTGATTCACGATTTATACGTAGTAGAACTGTAGAACGATATATAATAGCAGTATTATCAATTATTCTATGCACGAAAGATTAATACAGAATATAAATACAGACGATATTCTTCGAGGATGTTTTGCAGGATTTTGTGCGATGATCCTGTACAAAAATTTAAAAAAAAACAATAATAAAAGCCAAAAAGAGCTAATCATATGCCTGGCACAATACCGACATTAATAAGTGTATGAATACAAAATATTATTTGTAAATGGCCGTCCAATGTAAGCAGTATATTTTTGTGAATTTAAATTTGTTGAGTTTGAGAACAAAGAAAAATAAATAAATGCAAACAAAAAAAGGGCAATTTTTGTGTCAATTTTTTTCCTATAAAGCTCTATTTAGCCATCAAGTTTGAGCTTATAATCATTAATTAATTACAAAATTAGTACGCATTTTATATATAAATATGAATTAAGCAAAAGACGCATGGAGCGCGATAAATACTGATACACATCTATACCATAGTATGATTTTATTTTCTTTCAACATAAAGTGCGGGGCTTAATCCTAACAAGATGATATGGATCTAGTTCGTCCGTAGCAGGCCGTATTAAAATGTAATTGTGGTGTGCTATTTTTAAGATGATAACAGAAATTTGCTACTCACGTACATTCCTCATTCTTTTTTTTTTTAAAAAAAAAAATGTTGACAAATAAAACAGAAATGAAAACATTTGCCTTCACGTTTTACTGGCTGGCGACATTGCAGTATGTGTGCTTGTTAAAACATCTAAATGTGTTCCACGATAGATGAAGTAATTTTGAACCTTCCTAAAATATTAATATAATTAAAAAAATCTAAAGAATACTCATCTTAGAAATGCATTGCACAACATAAAAGATACATCTTGGAAAATTAGCAACAGTAATTAATATTGATTATTAATATACATTTATATTTACGTCATTCTTCGATCAACTAAAACTTGTGAGATATTGGACGGTAATCAAAATTGATTCATTTCGTCATTTTTTTGAATATAAGTGGGTTATCTCACCAGCAGGAAAGAACTGTTCAATTCATTCCAAATTCAGAGGTGGGGTTGGCGTAGCAGGAGGTCGAGAGGAGGAGAGACTGGGAGGTAGGAGGAGGGATTCATCGAGGAAGACATGGACGGGTGTTGTTAGGGTTGAGGGAAGTCAACGGAGGAGGAGGAGGAGAGATGGGTTGGTAGAGGAGGTAATGGTGGTGAGGCGGATATATGGCGGAGGAGAGACTGGAGGTGAGGCTGGGAGTTGTCAAAGAAGGAGACGGAGATGCGGAGGATGAAGGTTGAGCGGGATTGGCGGAGGAGAACTGGAGAAGGAGGAGTTGAGTAGTATGGGGGAGAGGCGCTGTCTAAAAAGAGAAAAAAAGGACGATCCGATTATAGCTTAAACGTTAACGAACGGCTCAGATTTATGCGATGTTTGACGAACGGTTCAGATTTCCGCAAATTATAACGGATCGAGATTTAATTAATACTATAGATAGTGAAAAATCATATCACTTTTGTCAAAGTTGATGGGGTGTAGTTGACATGACACTAGTCTACTACGAGAGAGACCAAAACAGTGGCGGAGCTAGATTGATCAAATGGATATCAATTGACCCCCCATTTTATTTCAAAAAATAATACTATACAGGAAAATTTATATTTATAAGATAAATATTTTTACATTTATGCTAAAGTTGAAACCCATAAATATATATAAATATTATGGTAGTACTGAAGCCTATTTAGATCATAATTGCTGTAAGATTAGTAATTCTTCCCATTTTTAAACACATTGCATGGGAGAATTTAATTTTCAGTTAAAATAGCAATTCTCTCTTTTGCTTTTAGAAAAAAACAAATATCATGACGTTGTTACTTATGAAATATGTTATATTTTATTCTCTTAATTATTTTTAATGTTTTATTTTTTAATCTTTAAATTTTAGAATTGTTATGTTTAAAAAAATAAAAAATATATATAATGATTTATGAATTTAATTTAGTTAGTTAAAAATATTATATTAACATTATAAATTTATTGAATCCCATTATTAAATTTTCTGGCACTATCACTGGACCATGGAAGATGTAGCTAAGAATGAAAAAGGAAACTTAAATCATATACTAAGGTCTAAGTTTATTGGAAGTGCATTTAAAGAAAACTTAGTTATCATCGATTAAGGAAAAATAACACAGCAATTGTATGACGACCATTTTAAATTAAAATTAGGGCTAATCGATCGAGTTTTGCTCGAAATTTGACATATTAATATAAATATAAATTATTATTATTTAATAATGGTTGAGTATGAATAGATTGTTATACTTGCAACATAAAAAGAGAGATAGATGCATGATGAAAATGAAAATAGAAAGAGATCACAAAAATGAGAAACAAAATAATGTGTTGCCAAACTATTGAATGTCGGTGAAGTGGGTCAATTTTATGAGCAATAATATCCGATACACAAATAGTTATAGAATATCATTTTACAGAAATTGGAAAAATTATAATAAATTGTCGAACCACATTTAACTAAATGATCCCGATACCCCCACACATCTTTATTTATACTAGAGGGGCATATCGAGCTTCGCTCGATGTAGATATCTATAATAAGAGTATTTTTATTATGTTTCTATAGTTTAATTATGTTCATTTTTGGATATATGGTTAAGATATATTTATAGAAATATAGTTTAGTTATTGTAGGTAATTTAATTTGATTAAATTTGAAGAGTTTGATTAATTTATAAAAAAAAAATTATATGCGTGTAAATATAGTTATAGTTATCTGAAATAATATGATTAATATGATTTATATTATGTTATATTATTCATGAAATCTAATATGTTTATAAATGAATTAAATAAAAATAATATATTGTATAAGATCTGATGTTTTTTTCTATTTTCAATTGAATGAATTTAATTTATATTTTGTCAACCGAAGTTAAGAATGGTGATGAAGAGAAATTAAGGTGGAGAGAGACTCTAAGCAACACGAAAGAAATGGAGACATGATGAAAATGAAAATATGAAGGGGTCACAAAAATCAGAAATAAAATAATGTGTTGTCAAATTATTATCTGATGTTGAATCGAGTCAGTTTTATGAGCAATAACACCCGATACACAATTAGTTACAAAGTATCACATTATTGAAATCAGAAAAAATGCTATTGCACAACTATTTCACAATGCTTGGAGTGTCGGATGATATTTAAATAAAGGATCCCGACACCACACATCTTTATTTATAATATTGATTTTTGATATATTAGCTCTTTTAATGAATTCTCTTTGGCATTACTAGACGTTATGCAAACAAATTTGACTAATCGAACGAACTTTAAATTGATTTTTTGAAATAGAATTAGATGTCGAATATCAAATTGCAAAAATTGCAACTTCACATATGTTATTTGGAATTTCATACAAAGTGAATCAGACAAAATGCCTGTAAATTACAAGTATATTATTCGATTAATCTATTTATTTTGATCTAAAAATGCACCTTTTCTGATGTTATACACATTTTTATCGAACAAAATTAAATCATCTTTTCTTTCAAACTCAATCATTTCAGTCTAGTCTGTAATCATAAAATACACTATTTCACAGTTTATTTCACCGGCAAAGTGACGGTATTTCCTTTTATTTTTTAACATTTTCTTTTTATTTTGGGTACATGATAAAAATATGCATATTTTAAATACATAGTAAACAAAATTCTAACATTTTTTAATACAAAGATTATATCAAATCACTGATGTATTTGGAAAGCAAAATTAAAATACGTCATAAATTGTGTAGTCTCCCAATTATCACATCCTTTTTCTCCTTCTTCTTCTTCTTCTTCTTTTTTTTTTTTTTTTTTTTTTTTTTTTTTGAGGGGGAGTGTGGCACCGATGTTGAGCTAGCTAGTTTATCAAACATGCAAGAAATAGTTGTTTTTTGAACGAAATAAGTCTTGTTCTTACTCCTAAAAAATGTTAAAACTAAAATAGTTCATGAACCAGTTGTTCACATGCTTGTTGGAGGATATTTCTAACACGCTTAATATTTCTCGTTTCCTTCGCAATGAAGGACCTATTCATCGGGGTGTGTTTGGATGTTGTTGGAATAGGGAATAAGAATAAGAAATTTCGGAATTCGTGCTTGTCCCTATTCCTTATTCTTATTCCTTAGTTTTGTTGGTATAGGAATAAGGTCCGAAATTGGCCCAAATTCCTTATTCCTATGGTGTTTGGTTTGACACCGGAATAAGGAATAAGGGGCTTATTTCTATCCAAAGTCTTATTCTCATGCATCCAAACACACCGAAAAACGTCCCTTCGAGTAGAGTGAATTGCACAAAAATACATGTATATGCTTTTGGAATTCTTGAAATAAACTCTTATTCGAATTTACTAATTTTTTATGATACCAAACACACTTGAGAACAAGTCGAATCGCTTGTTTCGATCCTTATTCTAGCATGAAATAAGCATAGAACTAAGCACCATGATCTTTATTTTTATACATATTCTAAACCAACCACCCAAACAACATTTCTAAATTAAAAAATAAACAATTATTCACCGCCCTTGTTCTAGAATAAACTATTCATTCTTTATTCTACCACGAATATTAATGTAAATCTTCATCTATCGTTTTAAACAGACGGCAATGATAAAATGATAATATCAATTTTGACATGAATTTAAAAACTTCGATTCTTTGATTTTTTTTTTTATAAGAAAAATAGTACATAAGTTATAATCGGCATTTAGTATGCTCTTATCCATAATACAATTTCGTTACCCCAGTAGCCAAAATTCATATTTCAAAATGTTCGTCAATAGCATATTCTCATATAATGTAATTGCATTCCGCACAACAAAAAAAAAAATCCATGCACATTATAACATCAAAAGGGCCCAAATCTTCTTCCAACTGAGCGAGGTGCCGAGGTGCATATATATTACATTTTAATTAGAAACACCATTTTTTTTTCTGCCATGACTTTCAAGAAATACTTGCCAACTCCACACAGGCAAATGTCTCACTCTCACAAGCCACAATTCACAATTAACAGCCAACTTGCACTACAATCGCCAAGTCACAATGCTAATTAAACATAGCGAGAAGAAACAACAAACAGGGGACAGCCACATATGGCTCTAGAACAGCATGCAAAAATTGAAAGGATGATTGATGAAAAGTATTTCCAAAGAGTAAAGGATGATTGATGAAAAGTATTTCCAAAGAGTACAAGAGGCGCCTCCTTAATTTGTTCTCCTTGTTTCTTTTTAACCCTGGTGCTAGTTTTTTAAATTTAGGATTGTTTAATTTTTACTTTTCTGGCAGGAATTTTTTAGCATCAGTCATGGAAGTATCTAGAAAGCTAGATTTTTAGTTGACACCAGGGTTTTTCTGTTATGTGCTGTGCGCTATGTTACCCCGGTACTTCGAAACATCAGCCGTACCCGTACCGGGTATGAACCGGATACTGGTACCGTACCCAGTACGTACCGTACAAGTCAACGGTCAACAATCAACGGTCAACATGTTGATATTAGTGTTTATGTCATTTATTTATGTAAATTCCAAGTTTATGTCATTTATTTGTGCAAATTTTAAGCCGTAGCTAAACAAAATTATGTTATACACATTATATTTTGTAATATAATATAATTATAGATCAATAACATATTCAAATAATATATATATATCGTCGTACCCGTACCAGAGATTTTTAAAAATTTTCGTACCACCGTACCCGAATCGTACCGGGTACGGTACTCGTACCCGTACCCGTACCAATGCAACATAGGCTGTGCGCAAAAATTTGTAAGACTATAAGTTTACCTTGTTGAATAAATCAGTACCCATGGGCCATTAAAAAAAAATGCTAATTAAACCATACCAAAAACAAGATAGTTACCATCTCAATTCAGTTACAACTACCGAAATTAAACCACAATGCTCAATTCCATGAGCCAAAAAGGAATATTTCCTAATATTTAAAAAAAATCACAAAAAGAATTTTATAGCCTCATCCAATGATTCTAAGAAGAAGGTCAAATACTTTAGAACCCATTACCAATCTCATTTTTCAATAGTTCTACCATACCTAAGCAAACAAATACTTTTTGCAACTATTGTTGTCAAAATGGGCATATTTCTTTGTAATGCAAACTTAGGAAACCAAATGTCAAAGGTGATTCTAAAAGTAATTGGGTTCCAAAAATTGATACCTCAAGCGGTACAACTAATGGTATGATACCAAAGATAGCCTAGATACCAATTTTACCCTTGGTCTTACAAACTAAATATTTAGGTGAAGCCTCTTTTATTTATTATTTTTGTTTTTGAGAGGTTGAATTTGGTCACACTACTTTGCGTAGTGCCCTAAATCGGTTCTCCAATTTCTTTTCTCCACAATTAAGGGAGAGCCATAAATTTTAGGAGGATATTGTACAATTTTCACATTTTGTCGATTTACGAAAAAGGAGAGAATTGTAGTAAAACTTGTGAAATGCCAAAATTTAATCTCTTTACTTATGATATTGTTTTGCAAATTGTCAAAAGGGAGAGATTGTTGTACTAAACAACTCTTGATTTGTCGATTACAAAACAATATCATTTGACATTTAACAATCTTCTTTGAGTTTTTTTAGTAAGAAGATAGAATTGAAGACTTGGATCAAAGTTATAAAGCAAGATCAAAATCAAGTCTTTGGAGAGCTTGTAGGCTAGCTTAGACTAGGGTAAAATGTATATTTAAGTCTGTATTTATCCTTGAAATGGTCTAGATGGTAGAAAAACTCATTAAACTAGCAAAATCCTGTTTTCTGTGGCTATAGCATCATACAACACTATATAGCGTTGTGCAATAGTACAAAACGGTTCAAACTTAGTTTTTCTGTAAAAACAGTATTCTTGCATTACACAACGCTTCTTTATAGTGTGTAACGCATGGTCAAGCGTTGCACAACGGTAGTTTGCGTTACACAACAGTTTGACCAGGTCAGCTGTTGTTTTTAGCTTTTCTAAACAATGCGTTGTGTAACGCTAGTGTGCGTTCCACAACGGAAGAAAATCAACTGTTACATAACGAAAGTTCAGATTTTTGTAACACTTGATTTTTGGCCAAAATGAGGTCGTCCTGCCCTACGTTGTGCAACATCTCTATCTAAGAATTCGACCGTTAGATTTTCACTGTTCCAAGCATTGCATAACATTACATAGCGTTGTGTAACACTACTGATGCATTCAAAGGATTTGTCAAATTTAGTTTTATTTAACGGCTATATTCAAGCATCGTGTAACACTATATAGCGTTGTGTAATGCAAAGTTGATATTTTGACTGGTTTGTGGCTCAGTTCGAGCTCTATATATATCCTTCCCTTTGTTCTCTCGCTTTAGAGAGCTTTACCTTGCAAAATTAGAGACTCTTTGAGCCTTTGAGCATAGGGACATTCTCCCACTTGAGTTTTTCATAACTAGATCACTTTGAGAGATATTGTAGCTGTTGAGAGCTCCTCTCCCTTGAGGTCGTAGTGCCATTTGAGTTAGGCCGATCCACCTCGAGTGTCATTATGACGAGGCGATTCAATTCAAAGTTGTAGTTCCGTTCTTATTGGAATTGAATGGAGCACACATTTCCGGTGGTTGCGAAACTCTCGGAGACGTACGACTAATGCTAGTATATCCCTAACGCGTCGGAACTCCATAATCATATTGCGTGTTCAATTCCTCTCTCTCTCTTTATTTTCTTGCTATACTTGCATTGTTTGTGTGTGCTTATTTGTATTGGGTACCAATTGAATTGTGTCAGATAGTTCATACCAAAATCGGTTCAAAACCAATAAATCGCTTCCGCTAAATCTCGAATTGGTTAGCAGCCAAAGAGAGACAGCATATATCTTACGATGTATCGTTCACAATTTTTCAGGAAGGAATGACCATGAATTCATCCAACCTGATGTCGCAGAAACAATAATTCATTTCATGTGATGTGAAATGGCTTTCATATCGTCTAAGGGCTTAAACACCAAAAATAATAAAAAAAAGGGAAAAGAAATAGCTTTCATACTGCAAAGTAAAAAAAGATTTTCTTACAATGTTTTCCTCACTCAATTCCCTATCTTCACAGACTTTTAAAATCATATTCTTCTTACGATATTTTCCTTACTCAATTTCCCTATCTTTACAAAGCTAAGAACACCAGAATTTTCTATCCCTAAAAAAAAGGCCAAATTTTTCTTACAATGTTTTCATTACTCAATTTCCCCATCTTACTCAATTTCTCTATTTTCACAGATTTCAAATATTGCCTTCCATGCCACCTTACTGCAAAACCAAGAGAAAAGGAAAGCATCACTAATCGAATTGGAAGAAGGCAAAGAATATAAACTGTTTGTTTTACCTTGCGAGTATTTACTAATCAGTCATTATCCATTGCTGGCCTTGCATAATTTTACATTGCATCCTTGAAAGGTGAAATCCAACTATGACTGGTTTGGTATAGCAAGGATCCAGTAAGACAATGAAGGTGTATCACTGTGATTGTAAGTTTCTAACCTCTGATGTACCTCTAGATAAGTAGATTTAGTGAACACCACACATCTTAATGGTAATTACTATGAGAAACCTAGAGCTAGTGAGTTGGAAAAAAAAAAAAGAGATTGATCCATATCCATCCTTTCCAACCTCTATAATTTTCTGAACCCCCAAAGGAGAATAGAATATGTACTGTAACGAAATATAGTTCATGTGGAATACAATAGAACATACAATGTCTGTTGGTTCCCCATTGAGTGATTTATCTCCATTTCCTGATTGATCAGCAGATCTTGAACCCTTGCTGTCACCCTGTCATTAAAGTTTTAAAAGAACAAAATAAGTACATCAGATAATTATATATGACATAACTACTGTATGTTGTATACTACCTGGTAATCTGGTACTACGTACAAATTCTGGTTTTAACAGTCATAAACAAGGGCTGTCAACAGATAATTATATAAAATATCACATTAATTAAAATATTTCAAGTATTTCAAGTAAATAATAAATGGGAATCAGCAATCATTTAATCTTGCAGAAGCCTACAAAACCCACCAACTGACCAAGAAATAAGTTTTTAGTCTCTAGGATTAATTTGGCTTTAGAAAAGTAATCAGATTGCCAACCCAAATAAGATTTGGAAGGTCAGGGTCCCGTAGGGTTTGATATAGGTCTTTCAGATTGGAGTTGGACTCTTTCATTGTATATCATAGATGGTGGGATAACTCATTGAAATTTTTTTAAATTAAAAGGACAAAAAATAATATCAGGGCCATGAAAAGGTCCTGGCTTGGTACCCATTAGCTTTAACAAGCATGACAAAAACTAGATTAGGACACCAGGACATACTGATCATTATTTTGTCAATCTAAAGCATAAAAAGGGAAATATAGTACTGGAAAGTAAGAGAGCTAATTTGAATTTGGAAATTTCAATATGCACTCAAATAAGCTATTTTCATCGATTTTCTCGCAATCTAATTTTGCGGTAGCACCATAAATTGCAAATTATTTTAACTTGTACCTTCACCTTTAAGAAATAAATATTTCAGAACTCACCTCAGTCTTCGATTTCAATACCATAATGGCCAGATCTAATTTTCGCATGTCCAATCAAATAATATTTATTATTTCCATCAAGTTACCACTGCTCATAAAACACATCCGGGTTTTTGCTTGCCTTCTCTTCTCTCTGTTTTTATGGAATGAAAGACGGCTACTGTCATGCCCTATATATACTACCTTCTGACTGCCTAAGAGACCTACTCAACCCTAATTTTCATTTTTGACGGCTGAAAATAACCTCTCCTAAATGACAGAAATGCCCTTCCCAAAACCTAAATTTCACGGCTCAGATCGAGCAAACTTGATCTTGATGCATATAGGCAACTATGTAAGGTAACCTTTAAAATTTTAATATGTATGGCTCAAATAAAAAATAACCTCATCTGAGGGCAGCCGTAAACAATTAACACAACCCTAATTTGGATGGTTCAGATTGAACTATATCCTAATCTCCTGCGGCTCAGAAAAAAGATTTGTATTTCCAAAATCCAAAATAATAAAGACTTTCTATAGTAATAAACTAATAATCATAACTAAAGTTTATAATTGTCCCAACAGAATGAACAGTTCCATGGTTGAATATCTTTAGCAAGTAGTAATCGCCTTTCTTCTTTTAAATTGCATGGACACCGAACTTGTTTTCTTGCTTTGTTTGTTTTATGGACTAGTCTAATTCCAATCGAGCTCCATGAATCATAATCTTGCAATCGACTGGAACTCGAACATTTCGATCAAACAATTTAACTACAAAAGGGTTGCTAACTTGCTATAGCAGTTGTGCCAAGAAAATCTCTAAATTGAAATTTCCTCGGCAGGTCCAATTACTAGGTACAAAAAGGTCCACAATGAAGTTTATACCCTTTTGAATTCTAATGTCAAGTCCTTTGGTGCATATACTAAAAAAGAGTACAGAATTAACACGTGGCGCCTTCAATTCTCTTCCCTTTTCTTTCAAACTAGGGAGGAGACCGTAAAGTAATTAGTAAGAAATTACAACTTTGAGTAATTTTCATTAAGCTTTGGTGAACCAAAGATTGAATTAGAAGTAGCTGGAAGATTTATATTTTCGGATTACTTAAAACTGCACAACCGTTGTTCATCAACTAATCCAAGATCATCATACTAGGAAAAAGACGATTACCAAAGAAGTACCCGCCAAAATGCAAGAGAAGTTTCGAAGCACTTGAGACCAGTGAAGACGCCATTCCTCTGGAAAACTCCTCTCCTTGACAGGACGAGAGAGGAGAACTGGAGAGTGAAGTTCAATTTTATATTTGGGCCCAATTATAATTGGGCCGTAAATTAGTGAACTAATGGTGATCCACAATGTCTTAAATATATTCTTTAAGTTTTGACTTTCGACTTTTAAGAAAAGGAGCTTCATTTTCTTTTTTCTGCATGTCTCAGTTTTATATAGTGTAACGACTTTTAATAGCACTATTATTAATTACTCTCTGCACGAAAGACTGCAGAATATAAGCCACAGACTATATTCTTTAAGGAAATTTTGCAGGATTTTGTGCGATGGTCATGATTGTGTACAAAAATTCAAAAAATTAAAAAAACCAGAAAAAAATAATCATAGGGGAGTGATAAGCCTAATTTGCAATCCTTATCATCCCACCAAAAATGGAAAGGACGTTAGAAGCACCCTTTTCATTTTGAGCGCTCCACTCCGCTCTCCTCTAATCGCCCTCCTTTCTGATCGCTCCACTTCCCAAACTGATCTCTTATGATAACAATCTGTTCATTTATATTTATAAGATGATTCCTTATTAAAACAATCTGATCCCTTATTATATAATCTGATCCCTTATTATAACAATCTGATCCCTTATTATACAACCTAATTCCTTATTATAACAATCTGATCCCTTATTATACAATCTGATCTCTTATTATACAATCTAATCCCTTATTAATACAATCTAATCTCTTATTATACAATATGATCTCTTATTATAACAATCAGATCCCTTATTATATAATCTGATCACTTATTATAACAATCTAATCCCTTATTATAACTATTTGATCACGTATTACATCCAATTAATCATTTATGCTTGTAAGTTTATCATTTATGCACATATAAGATGATCCTTTGTTTCGAAAAACTGACATTTCCGCTTATTAGCTTATCACTTATTACAATATCTTTAGACCGGACGGAGCAAAAAGAGAAAGTTCGGAGGGAGGAAGGAAGGTCGGAGAGATGAAGGCCGGAGGGAGGAAAGGAGGTTGGAGGGAGAAAAGGGAGGTTGGAAGGGAAGGAAGGAGGAGGTCGGAGGGAAGGAGCGAGATCGGAAGGGAGAGGAGAGATCGGAAGGGAGGAGGTCGGAGAGAGGTTACAGAAGGGAGAGGAGAGATCGGAAGGGAGAGATAGGTTTACGGAAGGGAAGGTCTTTATTCTTTAAGAGGAGATGACAGGAGATTGCAAATTAGAGGATTGTCCTAAGTAATTCCCAATAATCATATGCCTTGGAACAATAACGGCATTAATCATATACCTAAAACTTCCAGAAATATTAGTGTATGAATACAAACTATAATTTGTTAATGGCCGTCTAGAGTAAGCAGTATTTTTTGTGACTTAAATTTTTTAAGTTGAAGAGCAAGGAAAGAATAATTCAAGTAAAGAAAAATAATGACAATTTTAGTGTCAATTTATTTCCTATAAAGCTTGATTTATGCATTAAGTTTGAGATTCTAATCATTAATTAATTACAAATTGGTACACATTTTTTTATAAACAAGTATTTTGCAAAAAACGCGTGGAGAGCGATAAAAATAACTGCAGTGCATACAATACACACATGTATGGCCACACTATGATGATTTGATCCTCTTTCAACATAAACTATTCACATACATTTCTCGTTCTGATTTTTTTTATAAAAAAAAATATTGTTGATAAATATTACAGGAACGAGAGAGACATTTGCCTTCACATTTTATTAGTGACACCGCAGGATCTGTAATTTAAAACATCCAAACCTGTTCCATGCGAGGTCAAGTAATTGTGAGGCTTCCTAAAACATTAAAAAGAAGTTAATTAAAAATCCTTTTTATAGTCATCTTAAATATGCATTCTTGCGAATCATATCAGATATATCTTGCACTGAAGGAAAAATATCGATAAACAATAAAATTTTAAAGCAATTCTCTCAATTAACTTAAAACTTAAAACTTGTGAAATATTGGTGGATAATCAACGACCCCAATAGCCCAACCGGGCAACCAGATGGCCGTACAAAATAAATAAAATCAAGAGATAAACAAAATAGTAGTTTCAAGGTTAAACCTCATAATTGTCCTTGAATAAATCATCCACAGCTATAACTTTCTCTTTTTGCTTTGGTTCCTGCAAAAGATAAATGTAAAAGGAAAACTAGATTTTTCAGTGGCGCCTCCAACGCGACTATAGTTGGGCATGAGTTAATCATAAAAAAGTTGGACATGGAATTAATAGAATACTTTATATTGTTTATATATTCAGTAATATCTTCTGTTAGTTGATATGTAGAAAAGGAAACATGGGAATTTTGTTGACTTAAAATTTCTATAAGCTTCATTAAAGAACAAAACAATTATAACAAAACCTACGACATTTTATAGCAATCTCAATTTGAACTTTGAGAAAAAAAACAAACTAAAAGTGAAGCCACAAGTTTATCTCAAGTCCAATATATGATAATCAACTTTGAAAAATTAAAACAGTATTTCCTTGATATGACAATTAGCAACTTCAAAGTAAGCAGTGAAGCTCAGCTCCTATAAAACATGTTAATGTACCTTATATAAAATAATATTATGTGTATCAAAAATTCACCCAAATAAATAAAATCTGTCCGTCAAAGATAATCTATTCGAAGAGTTAGTTAATTGAAATAATGAAATTTTACTCAATTACTCAAAAGTGTGTCACTTAAAACTTCATATATTAGACGTGGTTTATTTGCTTGTGGGCAAAATATACTTGATTGAAAATATCTGTTACGAAGTGATGAAGTTTATGCAACATGATAAATGATAGCATATCTAAACAACTTGATAAAACTCCATCAGAGGTTGTAATTTTAGAAGTCAATTTATTTCATAAATAAATAAAAATGCAAGTACCATCCAAAAGAAAAAATTCCCTTGTTACAAAAAAAAAAGAAGGAAAGATGAACAAAATCTAAAATCACAAAATAATTTCATCTTTTTGTCAATTGATGACACCATTTTGTACCATGAATGGTAATTGCACCAAATCGGTCCGATTTTATATTTTAAATTTCTATTTTGTTACTAATTTCTTAGTATTTTTTTAGGAGAAGATATTGTAAAGGCCCTAGGTTGTTATTTCAAGTTAAGCATCAATCCCTTTACGATGGTAGAATTTGTCAAGAAGAAAAACTCTTTACAACTTTCAGCATCATCTTTAAGGACCGCAGAGTCATCTCTTGGGACTACAGAGAAGCACCATAGAAGCAGAACCGTAGAGGAGCTTTTAACTACATAACACATCACCTCTGAAGCCTCGCGAACCACAAAGCCATCTCTGTGGACTGCAAAGATAATTCTGGAATGCAGTTTTTCAGGAGGTAGATTTTGGAGTTTTATTTCCCATGATTTTCACGATCTAAACTGACAAAAACCACCCATCTTTGTCTACTTAGGAGAGAGGGATCTGATCATAATAGAACACAAATTCATTTAAGCAAGGCACAAGGTGAGAACAGAGCAACAGTCGTGGACCGCGGGAGATCTCTGTGGACCACGACAAGGAATTTCGACGATAATTCTCAAGCCAAACTCGACTTTTCTTTGGTTGTAATATTCTATATGGCTTGTTTATTATTTGATAGGATTATGATGCTTGATTTTATACTTGGCTAGACACTTTAGAGCTTTGGTTGCATTGAAACATGGCTTAGCTAGATAAATACTTTTTATGCAGTTTAAATTTATTAGTTGTTTCTATGCTTTCTACTTATGCTATGCTTATTTATAATTGTTTGATTTGATTGCTTGATTTATTCAAATACCTGATTGGATTAAAGGCCTTGTCTAATTGTGGTCATGTTTGAATTGATTAGAAATTATTATTGCAAACAAGTAGGGTTGTAGGTTAGTCTGGAAAGAGAAATTTCCTTTTTTTACCTATGGACCGAAAGGAGTTGGTAAATTTCTAAAAAATCACAAGTAGAACTAAACCATCCTTAGTACCGATAGTGAAGACTTAGGGTTATTTAGGAATTATAATTTACATTTGATTTGAACACCTAAATCAAGGACCGAAAGGTGAACTTTATGTACTTAGGAAGGGTTAAGTTGTTCACATAGAATCGGTTAATAAACTAACGAGGGAGACTATTTTATATTAAGATATAATCAAAATCCTAATCCCTTTTAAACTTGAAGTAGAGTATGTAGTTTAGTTTAATCCTTTTTCTAATATAATCTGAAATTGATTTATTTAGTTTAAAAACAACAAAAAGAATTTACTTTTAATTGTTCAAAAATCATCTTGAATCCTATAGAAATCTTGATTTGCAAAATAGAATAGACTTGACCAAATTCCGTCCCTGAGGATCTACCTAGTTTTACTTTAAAACGTGTTGTGCGCTTGCGACTGATTATTGAGTAGAATTAGGCATAATTTCTATTACCTTAAATTTCGTTCATCAATCAAATAATAAAGAACAGAAAAGTGTGGTATAAATTTCGCTTTCTGTCGATTATAAAGAAAAGAGGAAATAAAAAATGAACCAAATACAATAATAATTCAACTTTATAAACCCCTTCTAAAAATAAGAACACCAAAAAAGAACAACAAAACCACATCAAAAAGTAAATTGAATTCGTTTTGAAAGTTTTTCCAGCAAAAGCGATTATCATACTTTCACATAAAAACTTGCTAAACCACCACCAATTAAACAAACACAATAAGTACCTCCGCCAAAAAAAAAAAGAAAAAAAAAAACGAAGTCACAGGTAGAACCGCTGAATAGAAAAACAATTTAAAACTGTTCTTAAGCAAAAACACACTCATAAAAAAACTAGTATCTACCAGCTCGTCATAGAAAGGAGATGAAACTTTTCTCAATAGATCACTGCAAAAAAAAAAAACTTTCAAAAAAATTAAATTTCTAAAAAAGCAATTTTCACACTCTCTCTCTTGTCCTCATTGTTAGAAGCAATATATAAGGCTAGAGAGGAAGTAGGTTTAGAAAAAAAATTCAAAAGAGATAAATACGGAAAAAGCAGAACTGAACTTTTCTTTGTCCAACAAACATAGACAACAATTAAAACAATAAACCTGCACGAAAATACATCGACAAACAAAGTAAATATGCACATATTCCATATTAACCCACATGCTCCTAACTCGCCAAACAAAATCAAGGAGAAAAGGCGGCACATCATAAAATAATGTTCTCTATTGTCTTAGCTAAGAATAGTCCTATGCATGATACTTGACAAACGGGTATCCATTAAACTCTATTGACCCGCTACATCATGAACAACAATATAAAAGAACAAAAATAATGTGGCAACATCCTACGCGTACAATTAAAATCAAACGAATTTAATACCCGTTGACACTGTTCATTTGCTGACGTTATCAAAAATCAAGATTATAACATAGTATAATAAGAAGAGTTTGGAGATGCAATAATCAAAAGCCATAATCAGGTTTCTTCCCTAGACTCTTTTAAGGCCTATTGACCAAATCTTCATTACTTTTGGGGCATCAAAATCCGGACCAGTATCCTCTACCCATCTCTATTCGAGATGGGTAGAGTGCCCATCTCATTACGACCGTCCGATCTAATTTGGACGGTTCATTTTTTTCGGGCCAATAATTTTTTTCGGGAGTGGTAGAATTCACGGGGCTCCTTTTAACCGTTGAGATTAAATCAGACGGTTGAGGTAGAGGATGGGCACTCTACCCATCTTAATGAGATTTTTTTTTTTTTGGAAACAAGCAGGGTCAACCCCGTCACTTTCTATTACCAGAAAGTATCAATGAGATTACAAAATTGAACTGAAAATAAAAACAAAATCTGTCCCAAGCTGAAGCACTTGGTACGTTATTTGGTACCAGTGAACATAGATCAGCTGTGACCCTTATTATTCCCTGAAACCCAGCGTAAAAATAAATATTGCAAGTCATAAAACAGATAAAGCCAAATCCACAACTCAACAAAATAAGAGAAATATAAATCAAGCAACTGGAGCTCCAGCACCCCTGGTCGTCCCATGGTCTAGCAGCCAAGGCATTGTTGTCATCTTTGTGATCACATTTAACACCTCATCTTTCTCCTCAGCGTGCCACATATATGTCTCAGTCATCACAATGCCCCATGGTACCAGCAAACTGACCATCTTGCTGTCCTTCTTATCTTCAATATCCATCTCTATTAAGTCAACTTTCTCGGTGTTAGCTTTATACTCCGTCATCCAGGCCAAATCCGCCTGCATTGACTTCGTTCCTGAATGCAATTTGTAGAGGTAAGTTGTCAACTACAGGGATCATACTAAATACACAGTTCTTTAATTTATCTGCCCATAAATGTGACCAATATATCAACAGGGATTTGATTTCAGAACCTACATGTCTAGCGGTGTGTATCTCCACCGAGTTAAAGCATATTTCATTTCTTTTTTTCCATTGTATCCATAAAATGGCAGCACAAATGATATTAAAAGCTTCCTTGTTACTTGCAGCTAATGTATTTCCAAACCTCACTATATCTTCTAAGCAATTAGGCAAATTACGTGTACCTAATTGAGAGAAGAACCAGTCCCAAATAGTATTATTTTGAGAGCATTGAAAAAATAAATGGTCAGCGCTTTCTAATCTATCGCAATAAACACAATGAAAATCTCCAGTCCATCCTTTAGTAAGTAAAATATCTTTGGTGAGCAATCTCCTTTTGCTGAGTACCCAAAGGAAAAATTTTATCTTAAGAGGTATGTGCATTTTCCAAATCGATTGTGTATGTGTGTCTAAAACTCCTGTGTTATCTAGCCAAATATATAACGACTTGGTGGTGTATATCCCATTGGGGGTGCCATTCCACCTGATTTTATCTGGATAATCACTCAAGGGTATTTTTGGTAATAAAATGTGTTGTAATTGGTGTATCTGTTGAATTTGTAGGTGGGAAAGGTTCCTATTAAAGCATATGTTACTTGTATTATCTTTTAGGGCTTCCGCCACCGAAATGGAGGGGTTAGAGCAGATTCTAAATAGGGAATAGAATTCGACACTTAGGGGTTTATCTAAGCACCAAGTATCAGTCCAAAAATTTGTATCTCTACCATCCCCAACTTCATGATTGCAATTGATCTTGAAAATTTGTTCAAGCTTCATTACATGCTTCCAAAAAGGCGAGGGCTGGTAGGTTCTCCTATTTCCAAAATACTTGTAATTTATAATCTGTTTCCACCAATCATTGGGAGAGTTATGTTTCAATCTCCACAACCACTTGCATAGAAGGGACATGTTCATAAATCTCAGGTTCAGAACTCCTGCCCCCCCATGTAATTTCGATCTACAAACAGTAGACCAGTTGATTAAATGTATCTTTTTTGTTTTACCACTATGCCATAAGAAGTTGGATCTTATCTTATCTAATTTTTTTTGTATCATAGCCGGTAGGTAATGAAAAGATAACATGTAAGTTGGCAAGGCAGACAATACACTATTAATCAAAGTGATCTTGCCACCATAAGAGAGAAGACCACCTTGCCATCCTTGTAATCTAGACGTAAATTTATCTATAATGGGCTGCCAACTCGCTTTATTGATTCTCTTCCAGTGTATAGGTATACCTAAATAAACGAGAGGAAAGGAGGCCAATTGACAACCAAACACCTGTGCTAGTCGTTCAGCTTTATCTACTGTTAAATTGATTGGGTAAGCCTCACTTTTGTGGTAATTTATTTTCATACCTGAAAGGGCTTCAAAATCGATAAATGCCCATTTAATCGCTTTTATCATAGTTTCATTAGTTTGACAGAAGATGATAGTATCATCCGCGTAATGTAAATTCGTTAGAGCACGATTATTATCTATATTTGGGCCTAGTCCCTGTATGAGGCCTTGATCTCTACCTTTTTTAATCATTTGACTTAAGCAATCAGCTACCAAATTGAAAAGGATAGGAGATAAAGGATCTCCTTGTTTTAGTCCCCTTTTCACTTCAAAATAAGGGGTAACCTCTCCATTAATATTTATACAGACCTGTCCGCCTACTAGTAAGTCTTTAATCCAAGTTATCCATTTTATGTGGAAACCTCTAGAAACTAAGAGTTCCTCAAGGAAAATCCAATTAACTCTATCGTATGCTTTCTCCATATCTATTTTGAAAACCATACCTTCATTTTTATCTATTTTAACACAATGGATTATTTCATTAGCACAAGCTACATTGTCTAGGATGAATCTATTTGGTAAAAAGGCAGCTTGTGATTGGTCGACAATCCTATTGACTACTTTAGTTAATCTCTCTGTCATGACTTTTGTGATTAGTTTATAGATGCAATTAATCATACTAAGTGGTCTAAATTGCTTGATCTCAGAAGCGTTTTTTATCTTTGGTGTGAGACAAATCATTGCCTTATTTAGTCTGCAAACATCTAATCTATGAGTGTAGAAATCATGAAATAAAATTAGAATATCGTGTTTGATCAAAGGCCAGTGATTTTGATAAAAGAGAAAAGTTATACCATCAGGGCCTGGAGTTTTGTAAGGATCTGAGGAGAACAAAGCTTCTTCAATCTCTTTTTCAGAGAAAGGTTGTATCAAAGTCATATTTTCCATCTCCGAAACAATCTGGTCTGGACTCCAAAAATCAGACTTTAGGGATGCATATTTCTCCCCTGCTATTCCAAAAAGATTTTTATAAAAATTGGTCACATGATCTTGGATTTTATGAAGCTCAGTAATATATTCATTATCAATATTAAGGCCTAAAATCAAATTTTTTTGCTTTCTTAATGAGATGGGTAGAGGATACGGTTCCATCAAAATCCTCCATCGGTTAGATGAAGCGAGAGCCGTCAGATGCGCTGAGGTTGGTGGTAGACTGGTAGGTGAGGTAGACAACGTAGATGATCTTTGGGAAAGCTTCTAGAGCCTATCCATCGCCTACATAAACCCCAGACCCCAGTCGACCTTAGATCTGGGGTTGGATAGTTGGATGCCTAATGACTGAAGAGAGAGAAAAAGACGGAGGCGGAGGCAGTAGGGGCAAGGGGGCTTGGCCCCCCTAAGATTTTTGAATGTAAGGAAGTGCTTTTGAATTTTATGCTAAATTTAGTTAATATATAATATCTTGTTACCTAATAAAAAGGTTCCAATGCAATACATAGCTGAAAAATAATTTAGTCAAGTTTATTATTTGTTCAATGTTTAGTTAATATTTTTTGCCTCTCTTAAAGCAAAGTCAGAAGGGGAAAAGTCACAAATGAAACGTTTCTTAATATGAACTCTTAGTTTATTATTATTTTAAGAAAAAATCACTTCTTTGTTAATGTATTTGATACAATTCATATTCAAAAAAATTATTACTATATAGTAAAATAATATTTTTCTATCGTATTATTTTTATTTACACTTTCGAACTTCAGTCTCCTAAGCCGAAATTTTGGCTCCACCCCTAGAAAAAAATCCTGCATCAAAGCTTCTCTAACGAATAAAAACTTCATTCAAAAGTGAGAGAAGTTAAGATAGCTACCGATAATAGAGAGAGAAAGAGTGAACCCTAGGAGTCTGCTCCAGGAGGAGTTTTTTGAAGGAACGGAAAGTAGAGTAAGGGGAAACAGCTGTGTTTACTTGCTCCAGGACGGAAACGAGAGGGGAACAGAAGGAGAAGAAAGGGTAGTCAGTTACATTAAAATCGCGATTTTTGTTACTCCTAAATCGGAGTGTAGACAGAGTAAGATCCGTAAATTACATAAATATCCTCAGAAACTTTTGATATGAACAAAGTCTCAAAGGGCAAAATGGTCATCTCAGTTTATTATTGTTTCTTCCTTCCACTCCCCTCGTGTAAATCATGGAGCAAGTAAAACTATTTACTTTTACTCTTTTCCGCACCTTCCTCTTCCTCTCCTGACCTCTCCGTCCCTTCCCCTTCCTTTAATACACGGTTCTGGAGCATAGCCTAGAGGGAGAGACCAAGGTGGGAGAAAATGTCGGAAAGAGCGAAGAGGTGTCAATTATTATATTTTATATATATTGAATTTTTTTATATTTGTTTTAGTAATATTTGTATTAATTTTTGTCTGCATTTGACAATATTCAATTCTTACTCGCTAGAACTGTGTTTATATTTGTACATATATCTGCACATTTCTATATGAGAATTATAATTATTATGCACCATGGAGAGTTTCCTGCACTGTGATCATTTTGATTGGTGATTTTGCAAATTGACAAATCTAAATTAACCAATCCAATCTATATATTGAAATCTCATAGCATTCTATTTTTTTCGAATTTTTTAAAGGTTTTCATTTTTTGAATATTCTTAATACTAATTTGCAGCAAAATGGCAAGTTTTAAAAAATTCGAAAAAAATAGTACAAAATTTCAAAAATTATAAAATTTTGTTTGCTATGAGATTTCAATATATAGATTGGATTCGTTAACTTAGATTTGTCAATTTGTAAAATTATCGATCAAAATGATTGCACGGAACCCTCTATGAACCATGGTGCATAATATATATTTTATTTCTATATTTATATTCCTCTTCGCTAATATTCGAAACATATCCATATCCGAATATATCCATGTTTAGATCCGTATTTACCAAAAAATAAATAAAGATATATATAATTTGCTACTATCTGATCCGGGTCCTGTCCGTCTGCATCCATACATATTTAGAGAATTATTAGAGAAGAAGAGAGAGGACAAAAAATATTTTCCACAAAATATAGCATTATTTAATTGTCAACCATGAAAGCATAATTGAGATGGGCTACGCTGCTACTGTAGTAATCTAAAAAGTTTTTCTTACTCAGAAGTCAATAGGCAATATCGAAGACATTGAATGGTGAGATAAATTGCCGACTAGGCTTAAAAAAAAAAATGCTGAGATACTGGTACAGTCCGACAAATTAAGATCTGGCAGTAGTTCATCCATTGGCTACGCGATACTTTGTCAAAGCTACCACGCATAACTCTCATCCTTTTTTTTCCGATCTTTGGTCTCTGTTTGTTCATACTTCATATGGATATATACAACAGTTATTTCATGATAAATTGGTGATCAGTTGCTGGAGATACTGTTGTACTCGGTGGCAGAACTAGGAGTGTTGGGCATCCATCCATTTGGCACACGGGGGATTTGCGGATCGGGAATTGAACAGTAGCCTTGGAGCATGAGTTCGATTTGCCGCATTGGGGGTCTGTTTTCCGCGCTGTCATTTATGCAACATAGCCCTATCTGAATGTACCTTCTTATTTCTTCTTCTGGAGCTTCTCCCATATCTGGGTCCTTTAGATCACCGGCCGCCCCTTCCGTCCAATTCCGAACCACCTGACAAAAAATTTCTCCTCTTAGTAAACTATATGTGTGTGCCCGATGTTTAATTGGTGTTCATGGACAATAATCACCAGGTTTATATATACCATATTGTTGACATACGAATTCCATGAAAATATTGGCATTGCGAGTGAAGCTACTATAGATATACGAGGTCTGTGAGGGAAACTAATTAATTAGAGTCTGCACTTTGATGGGAAACATTACGGCCCTGATCAAAATGATTTTTACTCGGGATTTTATTTCATTTCATTTCATTTGAATTGATTTCATAGGATTTTATAGGATTTCGTTAGATCTAATTACATAGGAATTACAACCAAATGATACCAAATCCGCTAATTGTGATCAAGAATTTTTCAATGAAATGAATTGAAATCCCATGTTAAAAAAAAGGAGATTCTGATCAGGGCTACTTTTTTCTTTTAATAAATGTGAACTTACATTGCCAACAAGACCAAGACTTCCGTCCGAGCTTTGAGGAGGAATTATCGGTTGGCCTGTGATTATCTCAAGCAACATAATTCCAAAACTGTATATATCAGACTTAAATGAGAATTTCCCTTCACGAAAGTATTCCGGCGCCAGGTATCCACTGCATGTCACAAAATCGAAGTAAGTGTTTTTTGAATTTGTTTATTTCTCAAAAAGGTCTATTAATTCCTGTTGATTTAGGAGAAATGCAAAGTCTGTATTCGTTAAAAATTGTTTCTTATTCCTTAATAACTTGGGTTATTTCCATATCTACAGTTACAAGATCATATCACTTACAGTGTGCCAATTGCTTTTGAGGTGATAGCATGAGTTTGCTCGTCTTGAAATAATCTGGCAGTACCGAAATCTGAAATCTTTGGTATCATGTCTATATCGAGCAGTATGTTACTAGCTTTAAGATCTCGGTGTACAATTTTGTTGATAGATTCTTCTTGAACATAACGTAAGCCACAACAGATGCCAAGAATGATATTGCGCCGCATGTCCCAATCTAATTTATTAACATTATTTCTGTCTGCACAAAGTGTATTATTTAGCTGAACTCTTAATCTTATTACTTACTTGCATACATACTGATCTTTTACTGGAAATTTTAAAAAAAGGGCATACATGATGAAAAAAATTATTTTACTTGACAATTAGGAAACTAGTTTCTTAAATCAAGTCAAAAAATATAAAGTTATTGATATGTTGTTACTTGTTAATTATCTTTATATTTAATTGTGTAGAATTTTCATGCAACTTTAATGAAATCTGATGAGCAGTATAATATAATAAAATTAATCTGTTGTTAATTAATTCCAGCCCAATCAATGAAACTATAAATAAGAAATTGCATCCACAAGATTTCTAGCTCAGAATTTGTTTAGCATGACTATATTAAAGATTTGAAGCTTAACAAGAATTGAAATAGAAAAGGTACCAAAAAGTAGCTTGTCAAGGCTCCCATTAGGAAGGTACTCGTAGCAAATTAACTTCTCTGTCCCTTCGATGCAGTACCCGAGCAATTGAACGAGATTGTTGTGTTTGAGCCTCCCAAGTAACTCCACTTCTGCCTTGAATTCATCAGATCCTTGTTTTGAGTCCTCAGACAGCTTCTTAACTGCGATTTCTTTGCCACCTATAACTCCCTGCTAACACGTATCATCAACCATTCAGGATTTGAAAAAAAGTTACGATCAAGCTAGCTGATGTCAAACAAGAATAATCATTTTGCACCTTGAAAACTTTTCCAAAGCCACCTCTACCAAGCTCCTCAGAGAAATCATTAGTGGCATTTCTCAGAGAAATCAAGTCAAATACTTGGACTTCTGAACTTGGAAATACATCTGGACTTGGTGTCGTCTCTGGCACAACATATATAAGAGAATTAATGCCAAATTAATAAACTAAGACACCAAGATTTGATTACTAATAAGACACATGACTAAGTTAATCAATATTTAAGGAGCTTCAGTGCCTCAACATTTTGGACGCATAAAAAATCTCTATTTTGAGTTTATTGCTGGAATTCATGAATTGCACGATATTTATATTTATCTTGTGGATGGCGGATGCATGCGCAAAATTCTTTTATTGGAGAACATTTGTGTGTCTTATACAAATGAACTTAAAAATCAATAATTTTTTATGGGAAATGAAATTCCTGTCCCACATTATTTGATTTCCCATGTCTTTTCAGTGCTTATAGAAAATAAATTCGACTTGTGCTCATGTGCATTACTAGACACTTACTGATGTAATTCAATCTCTTCCGCCATCTCGCAAAGAAAAGTCCACTTACAATCACGAGCAACATAGCACAGGCAATTATGATAGCAGGAAGAAATTTTGGTTTGTTTTTTGACCCTGTCAAATCAAATGGAAAAAAAAAAAGAGAATGCTCAAATTCATCCATTTTGAATGAATGGACTTAGATTTTCACTCTTCCTATAGGAATACTAAGAACTGCTTAAATAAGACTTCCCTTAATATTCCTCTTATAAATCTAACTGCTAGCCATGGTAAGTTTGAGTGAATTGTTTTAATTGGGCTTTGAAAGTTGAAACACGGTACACTCCTGAAAGAGTTCAGGCATTTGCTTCCAGACAGGAAAGAAACATTACAGCAAAAATTTTTCTATGAGAAAGGAAAAACATAAGTTTAAAAAAAATTAAATGAAAATTTTACAAATAATATAAAGGAGAATGGAAATACAGAACCATTGAACAATTGATTGAAATACTGATTCTCAAGGCAAGTTTTGCCACATCTCAAGAGATAACAACTGTCATATGTCTCCGTGATTTGATGACACTAATATTCAGACAAACACAAGTATCAAAATCATTGCTTTATTTGGGGGTTTTCAAAGATTGTCGAACAACCTTTTCTAACTTCATCATAGTTTTGCGTGTTGATTTGTTTTCTTTTCTTTTCTTTTCAATTGTCAAATAATTACATAGTAGATTTTAACTTTTCTATATATATGTCCCTTATAGATTCAAACTTAAAAATTAAATACATTTACTAGAGTAAAACTTTAGTTTCTATATACCTCTTACTCTGTTTATATGTATGTCTTCTGAAAGTTCCGGAAGAGGATAATTGGCATATCTAATGTAGCAACTAACATGCTGAACTCTGACACCACTTGCTTTCCCGTTTCGGGAGCATGTGCTCATATTCCTGATAGCTGACTGGATGCATAGGTTGCAATCACTTGCCAACAAGTCTTTTGTGCACTGTACAACACCATACATCTGGATTTGCATCCCTGGATCGAACCTGTTGCCATTTGCATACAGTTTGGTCGAGTTGATTGCCTTTGCTCTCAATGAATCCAGCAGTACATACACAGTGCTGTTCCATGTGGATGAATCAGATACATCAGCAGAAGTGGATAAGCACTTGGACGACTGCTCAAGCGCTAGTCTAGAGAAGAAATTCTGACGGGAAAAGTGAATAATGCACCAATCATAACTAAAGATTGCAGTACTATAATTTGGACATAATAGGGTGGCATTATGGGTAGAGAAATCGAGACATTCTGAGCAGTCCAACCATATTATGTCATTGTAACACATGATAAGCCCGTTTATTTGGTTCGGCTGCCCATTATTCACTGATGTCGTGTTAAAGCCACCAGACTGTTTAGCAGAAATACTGAGTTTACTGAGGAGTTCATCTCGGTAGCTTGGGAAGTCTGGCTCAGTTGTGTTGTCTAAACATATTGAGAAATTTGGAGAGTAATTGTAGGCATTAACGGCTATTAGGACTATCAGAAGGTTAAAAAATGAGATGGAGAGGGATTGGGAGACCATCTTTGGTGTTAGAAACAAACAAATAATGCATGAATGGTATATAGATGCCAATCATATCCTCTCATCCGGGTTTTGATGATACACAGCCAGCTGTACTCTAGTAATAGTTAATTCTTATGTAATGATGTCATTAAAAAAAAAATTTCAAATATTGAGGAATAATGATGTTTATTTTCTACCTCCCTTGCCAAGTTGAATTTTGTTTAAAGTTTAGATTGGTGTTCGTGTCATTTAACTTGAGGAATAATGCATTGGTCTTCGTGTCATTTAACTTGCAACACAACTTCATATTACGCTGGATTTTTTTTTCAAAAAATAAAAATGGGGGTCTAAGCCCCCACCTTTCTATTAAATTTTATAAAAGTCAGTACAAAAATTTTTAGCCAGCGGCTAAAAAAATGAAAAAAAAAAAAGAGAAAGTACAAACTAAGAGTGTTAGCCATAAAATAAAAATAAAAACAACAAAATTCTAAGGAGTGTGTCAACCAGAGAAATTAACGCTGGAAATTTTAATTTTTGTATTTTAATTTTATTTTTTTGTTGCTTGCTTGGCGGATTTATGTTACAAAACTAATGCATAGCTAGCTCCTGTTGTAAACTTGCGAAGGACAGATGACATACTCGTAAAAGGCGTTTATTACACATCTCCGTCCTCCTTTATTTATTTATTTTTTTCTTTCTTTCGTCGGCCCAATTCAGATATAGACTAGATCTAGCAAATTTCACACGTATCTCCAATTATCAAAATCCAATCTATTATATTAATAAATCACTTTTCTAATTAAAAAAATTGTGCTGGAGCAATAATTAATTCAACTTGGAGCTGAATTTTTTGGGATTGTACCTGTTGCCTAGTTGTGCATGATAATACTAAAATTGTCATATATATATTATTTGATTCATTCAGTTTAAATAAAACGTGCACCCACTGATATTTGGATTTTAGAAAGAACTTTTAAGTTTAGAACTAAATTAAATCAGATGATTCAGCTTGCATTGTATAATTATGGCACCATTCTCTCGAGTACAGTTTTAGTTTCTCACTTTTATATTGTTGTATTTGCTTATATTCTCTGCCTTCTTTTTGTCTTCACATCATTTCTTACAGATCCAACATAATTTTCTCATATGAACAGGACTATATATACCATGATATATATATCAACTAGCTAGGCACGCTTAATATCATTTAGTTCTTACAACTACCAGGTTCATTGCCTGAATCCTAGAAAATCTAACAATTACATCATCTGTAAATTGAAGTAAAGTAACTATTAATATATGCTTGACTATTTGATCAAGTTAAATAAATTGAGTTTAATATATAACACTAAATAAGATCAAACGAGAGAAAAAAAAAATCATAATTAAAATAATTCAGTGCACCAATGGCGTTACTAATGGAAAGAGTTCCTAGGACTCGCCGACACGCACTGAAAGCTTATGTACATCTTAGTTTAAGATACTTTTTCTTACGCTACATAATTGTTTAGAATTTATTTAAATTTATTTATAAACGTAAGAAGACTCAAGCGCTCCCTGCACAATTTAAGTAAATTTGCTGCTTTAGATGAGCTTAAATTTCCAACAGGAGACCCACAGAAAGAAGTGGAAAAGGAAAGATTAAGCAACAAATTCGCCGGTCAGAAGCAACAGAAAAAATAAATTCTTTGTGGTCCAGCATTACAAAAACTCGCAAGGGCATGAATCCCTCTTCTGCCTGGGGACCACCTGACACCTGTAGAAAGTGAATTTTTTTTTTGAGATAAAAGTATCTCAAATAGATGTCATGCTACTTGCAAAATAAAATCCTAAACGGCTAAACTTATCTTCCAACAATTGTCGATTGATATGTTAAGCATATCAAGGCATCTTCTACCCAAAGCAATCATAACTTGTCTAATCAAAATAAGCATACAGAAAGAAGGGGTTCAACCCCACTAAAAATCACAGTTCAACGCAATTCAACGCAAGAACACTAAATCTACTAATAAAAAATTTTAAAAGGAAGATCAATCAAGAATCAGAAGAGTCGGTGTCATATGTGAAATGCCGATCTCTAGCATCATAGTTTTCACCTTCATCCACTCTATCATCTTCATTTTGAAGATAAATTGGAGGTCAACCTTTCTACCTTAATTTTAAATTAAATGTCTACGAAAGACTCCTCAGCCGAATTTCGAATTTACGACTTTTCACTTAATTTGTATTGATCTTTACCATTAGATAAAGAGCTAATTCCCCATTCTATCATCTTCATATTGAGGCATTAATCTCGTCAGAGTTACGTCAAACATGTATTCTTCTTCATATATTTATTTTAACTTTTTAAGGCACACATGACTGCTATTTACTAATCGTAACTGACCCGATAATAAATCATCGAATGGTGGTGTTAACAGATATTTAGCAACCTTTTCAAATTTTTAACTACTTCTGTTATTGCATGATGGCTTTAAAGGCTACCTTAACGTGAAGATTCAATTGTCAAAATTCTCAAACTATAAAAATTAAGTAAACTAAAATTATGTACCTATCTGCTTCGAATTACGAGTACGAAGCTGCGCCGAACTTGCTGGTAAGGTAGACTTTCTTTTGGTCTTTTGAAAGCGAGAGATCTTTTGACTTTAGATAATTATCTTTAATGACATACCGCCGTGTGACACTAAATTTTACCTTATTTTTTTTTCTCAAGGCTATTTCATTAATTTTATTAACTTATTGTCTTTTATCTCCCAATAATCTTGGATGACATGTTGATCAAGTGATCAAGTCCATTCGACACGTACACAGTACTGAAAAATTAGACTTTAGCAACGGTCAAAAAAAAAAATGGATTAGAGACGGTTTTAATCTGTTATAAGAGGGGCCGCTAAATCCTAAAAAACCCCCTTACAAGTTTATCACTTTATTGACGAGTTTTACTAAAAACCTTCGGTAGTTTTTATATTTAGTGACGAGGTAAAAGCCGTAACTAAAATATAATATTTATTATTATTTTTATTTTGTGTCACATTTATGGACGGTTTTTACATAATAATTGTGTCTAATTCAATATATATTATTTGTTTATATTATTTCCCTGTTTCGTGTCAATATATTTCAATTTATATTATTTCATACATTTCAAATTTGATGTTTTGATATATCAAATTGGTCAAACTATTAATAGAAAAGTTTGTTTGCAGGGCGAAGCTACGTTATTTTTTTTGGTCCAGGGACTAAGCTTAAAAAATTACATGAGATAAGACTGATATGTAAATATAAGAAAGCACAAGGATCTACCTCGAAAACTTAACGAATCTAGGTGGTCAGATCGTGTTTGATTTGAATCGCATAGCGACTCCTGAGAAAGTGCACAGGAAACTCATGTCGTATTTGTTCCTTACAAATCGTCTTCCCCTTCTTCACAAATCGCATAGCGCCAACAGAAGTCTCCCGACATGAATTCCTAGCTATAACCCTTAGGGCATGATCTCAATGCGGAAGGTTCTCTACAAGATCTACAATTTTGTAAAAATTTATTTGGTAATGATCGTTTTGTGGTAAAAAAAAAAAAAAAAAAAAAAGCACTGTCTAAAGCTCTAAAATTCATTTTGAAAGTTTTGGAACATAAAAAAATCACCAGAAACTACTATAATTAGTATTTAATCAGCATAAATTAGCCATTTGATACGAAAATGGAGTAGCAATATATAGGTGATTAATTATTGAAAATCGAACTAAATTGAACATTAACTAAATGGTAAAGTAGAAAAGTAGATGGGATTGAGAGAGAAGAGGAGAGAATAACCGAAGAAACGAAATCGATGGGGTTGGAGCAGAGAACATACGACAGAGAATGTGACACAAAATATTGGGACTCTTTCTATAAATGAACCGTTGTTATCAATGTAAAGGATGATTTTTTAGAAAAAAAAAATTCATTAAATTTAGGGACAATTTTTTCATAAAAGCTATCATTAAATATTTTTTTTTTTTGTTCTTATTAAAATTGTACCTAGATGAAAATGACTGTTCTTTTATAAAAACCGTCACTAAATAGTTTTTCATATTTTTAAAATGACGTTTTAGAGAAATTTTTTTTTTCTAAAAAATCGTCCTTAAATTTGTTCATCATAATTTCAACGATGCCACTGTTTTTCCATAGTTATTTATAACAATAGCAGTTACTAAAAAAAAGTTGTAAAGGCCCTTTTTTATAATAGTGACAGTAACAAAATAAATTTTTTAACCAAGTATTAAATTATTGGTATTATTTTAATTAGTACTTTCATTTTAAGTATTTCTTGATTAGTGACTTCATCGGTTTTTTTTTTTTGGACATATAATTGTAATTCTTGTAACTGCTCCAGTTCCAGTTCATCGTTTAAAGATCTCAATGTGATCAAATTAACGAAATTTGGTATAAATTTGCCACGGGTACTTGTCTTTTTTTTTTTTTGCCGTTTATTATATAATTATCAGAAGGTTCTAGTTGCAAATATTGATAACAATGTAAACAAACGAGTTTTATTTGGTCTGCTGTTGGCTCCTGGCGGACCAGCCTGCGAAAAACCGAGTTTGATTTCGTTCGTTGGGATAAATAAGCACGAAATCATTAAACTAAGAAGCAAATTGCCAATGTGGGCTGTATGGTCCAAAGTAAACGAGGAAATGGTAAAATATTGAGTGCAATCAAAGTAAATATATTACAAAGTACAAAGTAATTAGTAAAAAAAAATTAAAAAAATTTGACCGAGCCCATTATGGTGAATTAACAATGCTTTAATTGGTCTATTCTGTTGGACTTGACTGTATAGGTATAATATTATATCAGCATATTTCACGCTTCTCAGTGGACTTGTTACATCCTTTCACACTAATCGGGCTAATCGGATGGACATTACTAGATTCTGGAAATTATAGATATTTACATCGAGCTATTTTTTTATTATAGATATTTATATCAAGCGAAGCTCGATATGCCCTTCTAATTTTTATAAAAATATACGTTTCATAGTTTATTGTACCGGCAGTGTAGTGGTATTTTTCTTTTGTGGAGAGGCAGATACACTCTTACAAAAATAAATAAATAAATAAATAAAGAGATGGACTCTTATACATAATAAAAGAATATAAAAAGTCAACTCTACATTTGTATAGAGGTAAAAGAACATCTGTAACGGACTATGTCTCCCGTGTTTACAATGACATCAGCGTTACACGTACACCAATTACCAGAAGTGGACAGTTCCTATAAATAAATTTGAGTAAAACATATTGGTACAAGTTGAGCACTTGAACCGTTTGTATGTAAGTAATGGGTACTGAGTACTGACAGATCATCCATAAGAAGGATTTACACTTGACATGAATGGTACAGATCAGACAGAACTATGTCCTCGGATGAACTATTACAGTGCTAAAATCTACCATTGGCAGGAGAAGTGACTGGTGAGATTGCCAGAAGAGCCTGCCGGAGGGAACCAGGATTCTCGGCAGGTTCGTTCATTTGTTGAATCCAAACCGTTAATTTTGTTCAATTTTACAGGCAATGCGTTTTCATATAAGTTTTATAAAATTTGGAGTTGATTTAATACTTGATTAAGTGTTCAAATTATGAACGTATTAGAATTAATCAAACCAGGTTCGTTCATTTGTTGATCACTTAATCAAGTATTAAATCAACTCTAAATTTTATAATACTTATATGAAAATGCATCGCCCGTCAAATTGAACAAAATCAACGGTTTAGATTCAACAATTGAATTTTAAAATTTTCAAACATTAAAAAAAGAACAAGAAAAAAGAGTGCTCAACAGTCATTTTTTTTACCGCCGAGGATCCGCGCTGCTGCCGGAGGAGGAAACAGGCGGAGTTGTCAAGCTCTCTTTCTCTGTAAGCCCAAAAAAGCCCAGCTTGTTTGGTAGAACTTTTTTTTTTCGAAAGATTGATAGGAGCTGTCTTTTTTTTTTTTTTTTTTTTTCTGAAGCTTAAAGCGCCCATGGGCTGACAGGAGCTATCAAGGAAGCTTGTTTGGTAGAACTAGCAGGCTTTGTCGTCGCGGCTTCGCCGCGACCAACCCCACAGCATTCTTCTTTTATATGTAAATGCATTTTGTTGAATCAAATAACCAGAAAATCAATATTTGTATCCAGTCACATTTGATTTAAGCAAAAAGAGCTTGCAACCAACGCAATTCAAATCAGTTAGACATATATCTTACGATATGACAAAGTCAATTAATCACTTCAAGGTTTAGTCCTTATTCTTCTGGAAACTACATTAAAGCAGCTACACAATACAACAGAGCATAAATGATTGAGCAAAGGGAATAAGGCAAATATTACAAGATGATAAAGCATATACAATATTTTATCAAAAATAAGCGAAGGAAAGGATTTTCAAAAAAGAAATATGGGGCAGGAAAAGAACGGTTTCTGGTACACATTATATTCTGACAACATGTTCTTCCTTTTTTGTAGTTTGCTGATAATCTGGATGAATAAAAGAAAACACATTTCTTTCACAACAGACTGATGTGACTCATACAGACATTATATTTCGTTCATCATCTTCTTGTGACTCATATTTTTATAGAAAACTGATATTATGAGATAGACGCCTAATATCCTTACCCACAGTAAACTATGCATAACCATTGCAACACATGAATGAAGATTAATAATGAAAATCAAGAATCATAGTTTCTTGCATAAATATTGCTTGAAAGCAGTCTCAAAGTACTACAGTTTCATTACACGAAACATTAGTTTCTTACCTAAAAAGACCTATATAAGGATGAATCTATTGCGCCTTGCAAGAATGAATCCCTACTGGAGCAGTACCTGTCTAAAATTTAATAGAGATGCATATCAAAATAATCATATTTCTCATAATATGACATATTTTTTTCGTTAGAGAAAATGTTGTATCGCACATTCCACACTGCCCAACATAGAGCACAGAACATGATTATGAAAGCATGTTTAGCATTATTATTTAATAATAAAGCAAATTGAACGATGTAAGTCCACTTAACAGCTTCCCTCGAGCTTTTCCGAAAGGAAAATGGTGCAAATCTGTTTAATTAAATTATTTTAAATTATAATATGAACATTCAGAAATAGAGGAAATTAAAAAAATGCACAGGTGTAAAGCATGACACTGAACTTGATGAAGCTGGCAACCGTTGATTTCCATATAATGGTTAAAGTTTAAGACGACAGTTATCGCTTTGAAAAGATGCTAAGGAAAACAATTACTTCAGTGGCTAGGACCACAGCTTTTAAATTTGATATGCAAAAAATAAAACAATCGAGAACAAAGTAAGAGATGCAAAAACCTGAAAGCAGAAATTTATTTGAGATACCTATCTGGCAGTGAGGTGTTGTTTCTTTTCAAGCATTTGATCATCGTTGTACTTCACTTCTCACCGGTCATCAGCTCAGGTGAAGAAGGGTTTCACTTTCGCCATTCACCTATTCCTTTCACTGATCTTGCACCTTATTCTAAAACCTAAGATCACAAAACCATCAGTTAATTAAATGTAACAATTAGAAAGAAAGAGAAAAAAATAGAAATAGATCTATTAAAACCCCCCAACAGAAAGCCAACTGCAAATTTAGTCTGATCAACTTTAGTTTTGACCTTGCTTTCAAGTTTCTCTCTTTTTTGTGGACTATATAATCAAAATTTAATTCAACCTATCAAATAATAGAATTCGTAGAATAGTATTTTCTTAATTAATTAAGAACCTTGGTTTATCTCTGTTGGTTCAAGTTTCATGGAACGTTGCCTAATAAGTTGATCAGTACCTGAATCAATCTGTAATCATACCATAAGTCTATAACTAAAAGCTTAATACAAGCACCTGTAAAGATCGGTTTCCCACCCAAAAAAAAAGAGGATCTGGCTGCTGCTCCTTTTCTTACAAATTCTTTAAGGTCAGCTTCTATGTTTTCTTGTTAGGCTAGTGATGATTAGGAAACGTTCATATTAACAACAGATTTAGGAAATTGCAAGGATAGATATCCAGCTATACATGCACCTGTTACTTATCTTATTTTCAACAAATGGAAGATATCTATTGTTCGTATGAGCTGTGTTCTCATCTTAGTCAGCCTTTATATGGAGTTAATATCTTGGCAAACAGCAGAAACTTCCTTTATGAGAAATTAAAGAAAAGAACAAAGATATAAATCCACATGTACAGTCCTTACTATGCAAGGATTTGCCTCATCTCCTTGCCATAAATTAAAGGAATTGGATTAGGGGCAAATGCATAGTACTTTTCATACTTTAAATCCATGAAATAAACTAAACCTTTGACAATTATCAAAGAACTAATGTTGAAAAAAATATGAAGCTTATCCCAAACACATTAAACAAAGGCAACACAATATATATCGAAGACATACCACATATATTGAAAAGAAATTATTGTAAATTTTTCAGGAATAAGAATATACCACGAACACCTACTTGCAAAAAGAAAACACTCAAATGTGGATTAGACTAAGGGATAATATCAGAGCAAGAACATGTCAGCCGTATTTGAATCCCATCTCAAGCATTCATCTAGGTAATCCAAATAATTCAAAGATTGTCCAGAGGATGTGTCAGTACTCGTCAGAGCAGCTGATGACGAAGCAGAAAGGTTGCTCCACAAAGAAAATCGCAGGTGATTGATATGTCACAATGTCATGACTGGCCAAATTTAAAATAGACTGTGATAATTAAGTTAACAAATTGCAATATTACATTATCTATAAAATTTTTAATATAAAAAAGAACTTGCATATATATGCATACAGCTCTGCATGTATTTATGCAGACAAATATCAGAAAGAATTGTTCTCGTATTTATGCAAGCATAATTTGTGGGTTGAACCTGAAAAAACTCAATTTATTTTCTTATTTTGCAGGCTTTGGGTCCACTTTTCTTGCTTGTGCTTTATTTCATTCTGTGTTTCCTATTTCCTACATAAGTGATCTTTTCATGCGCAAGATAAAATGCAGCATTTGGGTTTCTCTTTTATTTCTTTTTTCTTGAACATAATTTTCGATTCTATCATAAACTGTAGGGATTCAATTTCCATCCGTATGATGGAAGAGGTGCTTTAAATCCTTACTGATATAGCATCAATCAAAAATCATAATAATATAGTAGAAAATGTAGTAAAATATGAGAATACATGAAAAAGAAAGAAGCTATGTTATTAGGAGGCCTGTTTTTAAAGAACTTGTAATATGAGAACAATTCTACGTGTATCATATATGTTTAGTTGAGCACTTTACTTAGTCAAACAACTCTGCTTGTATTATAGTTGTTTAGTTGAGCACTTAATTAAGCTGTTGAAAGCAGGAATATAAACAAATTCTGGAAAAAAGAATTGGGCACCTTGATTACAATTGGAAACGGCCTGACCAATTGACTATCCTTGTTCGAGAGATCCCTCCGTGCACAGTGCATGGTAAACATGGATGAAAATTGAATACTCCTCATGGATGGAAATTGAATCCCTACGGTTTATGAGGCGGAGCCTTGGGAGGAAGTGGGGACAGATTGGCAGAGGAGGAGGCAGCGACGACAGAGAATCGGCAGGAGAGGCGCCGCGAGGTTGCGGCGGCAGGTGAGGCGTCGGTTTAGAGTCTAGGATTTAGGAAGCGCACGAAGAAAGGGACGGCTGGATGAAGCACACCTGTCTCTCCCTGTCCATTTTTTCTTCCGCCTCAAGGCCAATTCCTACTCCTCATGCTTCTCCAGCAACGATGCGGCAGTTGAAGTAAGGGGTGTGGGCGAGGTCGGGGAGGGTTTGGGTGGAGAAGGATCGGGGCACCACAGCAGAAAGGTGAAGAGACGGAGGAGGCTGTGATTTTTTTCCCTTGACAAGAAAGAAGAGAGGGAGGAGACTGTGTCTTTTTTTTTTCCTTCTTGAAGAGAAAGTACAGAGGGAAGAGGACTAAGATAATTGCTCTGTGTGGAGACAAAATTGAGAACCGACCTAACAATATCACCACCGCCCGTCTCTTGATAGAAATTCGCTGGAAAATCGCTGGAAATAGAGAAATGTTACTGTAGATAAGGAAGTGAAAGGGGTATCAAGCTTTACTATGTTCAAATTTGGACAAATATATTGTTAAAAAATTTTATTTTGGTGTGATTAACGATGGCTACAGTGAAAAATTTTGAGGCAAAAAAAATACAAGGGTGATATACACCATCCACAATTTTCCCATCCATCCCATCCACAGGCCAGAAATGGGCCTCAGCCTCATTTTTTCGCGCGCTGACGTCAGCGAAAATTTTTCAGATTTTTTTTCAAAAATTTCTGGATGCTGACGTCATCAAATGTACTGGTTTATTTGTTCAGTTACCATAAGGGTTGAATTTAAAGTCGTAAGTGTTCAGTTAGTTGCTTCTGAAAATGAAATTTTCGTATTTTTGTGTTCAGTTTAATACAACAAAGGTTGAACTAAAAGTTTTATTTGTTCGGTTAGTTGCATCTGAAAATGGAATTTTCGTATTTTTGTGTTCAGTTTAATACGGCAAAGGTTGAACTAAAAGTTTTATTTGTTCGGTTAGTTGCATCTGAAAATGGAATTTTTCGTATTTTTGTGTTCAGTTTAATACGGCAAAGGTTGAACTAAAAGTTTTATTTGTTCAGTTAATTGCAACAGAAATTTGATTTCGTAGTTAACATTTACAATATACAAAGTGAACACATATAACAATATAATTAACATTTACAATAAACAAAGTGAACACATTCAATATTCAATATACAAAGTAAACACATATAACAATATAGTTAACATTTACAATACACAAAGTGAACACATATGATGACTAACTAATCCATTAGGAAAACTAGATCACTCATAACAAATTACATATTATGATATGAATAAATGAAGAACTACTTTTGAGATGAGAAGATTGCTAGTCGTCTTGGTGCTTTTGTTAGCAGGAATCCGTAAACCTCTCTCCATTGCATACAACATACATGCATATTCCACGCTTTAGGTACAATAAAACCAGAAATTAGGAAAAAAAAACTAATACAACTTTAACCATTACAAAACTAATACAATTCATTAATTCCTCCCATTCCTTCTCCACAACTCTTTTCACCCTGTAATTCCTACACAAACAAAACAAATATAATTAAAATCAATTACTAATCAAGTGTTCTTCATAAATCATCGATTTCATAATTTGACAAGAACATGAAAGATTTCTTTTTACACCCTCATCACGCGATTAGTAATTGATTTTTAAAAAAAAAATCAGTACAAATCGTACCAGATCTGGATAAAAAAATGGTTTAGATGTGAAATTAACAAAAAAATCGATGGACATTACAAATCAACAATGAAAATCACAATCAAAGAAAATTGGAATATCAGCCACTGTACTTGAAATAATAGTAACCAGATGCAAATTTTTCAAAATTGGAATATTGACCATTTTATTTCTTACGCAAAAGGACAAACTACAAAATCTAACAATATATTATGAGAATTTGCTGTAACTGGAGATATTCGGAGTGAGACTAGTAGGGTGACTCTGTCCAATCTGAAAAAGAAATGAATATCCCTCAATGAGAAAACTACAAAAATCCAAAAAAAATTGATAAATTCAAACAAATCACAGCAAGACGAGATGAGATTATCCTCCAGGGTTAAGGTTTAAGAAGAGAAACTTACGAGCTTGAGCTGAAAAACATTAGAGCAATTCTATGCTTTCGTTCGATCTTGTACGGCTGCTTCGTTAGTTCGCATCATGGCCTGGTTGAAATCCCCCATGCCAAAGAGCAAGAGAGACGAAGAGGAGAGAAGAGGCGAGGCGCCGACGGAAGAGATCGAGAGAGATGAAACCATAAGAGGGGGGAGGAAATGAAGGCTGCGGCTAGGGTTTGATGGAATATTTCGGAGTATATACGGAGGTGGGCCAATCGCTGGGTCAGTTATCGGTTCAGTAAAAGTCCGTGGATGATATCATGGGAAACTTGAGGATGATCAGTACCAATTCTGAAAATAATATAAAGCTATTATATTTGACTATTCGTGAATCAGGCTAAGTCTCTGTCTCTTGAATTTTATGGAGTATTCCGTTATAAATTGCAGAAGTGTTGTTCATCCTTTTCATTCGATTTACATCATTAAATTACAAAAGTCTTTACCACATTAAATTCTACTGTTTTCTTTACCTCCAATCATGATTTCAAAGACACAAAAATAAAATAATTACACATTTTGATTTCGGTTTCTTCCACTCCTTATTTTATATTATATTTCTTCAATATGTAATTTCAGATGACGCCAATTTTTTAATACGTCTTCCACAAGATCCCTGGTAAGAAATCTCTTTATTTTCAATCTCGAATTCAAACCTCACTAGTTATACAGTAATAAAAAAGCTACAAGATTATTATACCAAGAAATTGAAAGGTCCTTTTACGGACATACTAAGGAAGATTATGATGCAAAGATGCACAATATTAACGTAAATCTTCGTCAATCATTTTAACAGACGCTAATTATAGTATCAATTTGACCTAAATTTAAAAACTTAGAATTAATTTTTTTAAAATAAATAATACATATGTTACGCCCGAGGACCATTTAATATGCTCTTATACGTAACACAATTTCGTTATCCCAGTTAACAAAATTCAAATTCCAAAATGTTGAGCGAGTTGCAGATTATATTTTACTTACAATCACCATTTTATTATTATTTTTTTTGTTGCATGACTTTCAAGAAATACTTGAGCAACTCAACAAAGGCAAATGTCTCACAAATAACAGCCAACTCGCACTATCACCAAGTCAGAATGCTAATTAAACCGTACCAAGTACATAATAGTTACCATCTCAATTCAGTCACAACTACCATACATCTAATTCAACTTTTCAAGAACAGTTTCCATTATTCTCAGATTACATACATACAGAGACTATCTGTTGCCATCTTTCAGTCAGCCTCTTCCTCCAGATTGTTTACCCTCTCGCATTCATCTATCCACTCACTGTATCTGTTGTTGATGGAAAAAAAAAAATCGAAAAGGAAAACAGATTCATAATTATTTCAGAACTAAAGTACTAAATTCAATCAGGGGTTTGTTGTTCCCCAAAACATTTTGGGAGGTTATTTAATGATATCAACCATAATTTTTGGCACGAAAACCAAATAGAAGCTCATGTTGTGGACAATATTCATAAATTGGTGAGTAATTTCATCTTTGTACCGAGGTGTAAGAATTTTTACTATTTTTCTTTTTTTTGTTATATTCAGCCCAAATTTTTAGGGTAAAGAACAGAACTGAAGTAATTAAGAGACTACAGCTGTAATTTAACATTTGAAGAAAAAAAAATAACAGCCACCAAAAGCACCCATATTTCTGGTAGGATTTGAAGTTGCAGTTTACCCCTTCTTCCCACCATTATGCTTAAGAAACACCAGAAATAAAAACACTACACAACCTCAAAAACTTGAAAAGACATCAACTTACACGTCAATAGGCTCAGTGAGTGCTGCAAAAAGGCAAAAAATTTACAAAAAATGAGTCAGACATGAAGTTGAACAGATTAAAGCATAAAAACAAAAAGTATAAAAAAAATTCAGCACATTAGTGCAAATTCTGTAGCATACAACATTTATAACTCCAAAGCTGCTATTAAAGACATGAATTACTTAAAGACTTATTTTAATATTTGAATCCTTTGTTTAGTTACACTGCACCAGGAGTCCAGGACATTATATACCAACCACTTGTTGCAGCTGATATTGCTGATAGAGTTTTTTTTATTGTGTACTGATATTTAAATGTAACAAGTAAAAACTAACACATTTGCTGAAAATTTTAGATCAGAGAGAACTGGTACGCACCATTGACAGAAGTGCTGAAGCTTTCCTGGCATATCCTGCAACTTGCCTCACCAATATTGTTCTTCAAGTCACTGGAATTAAAATGAGATCGCACGAACTGTTAGAGAGTATATTAAAAGTTACATACAAAGGGTGCTATATAACATGCCAGATCAGGATTGATTGCAGAGACATTTCAACCATCAATTTAACTAAATGTAACATAAAGTGCACTCACCCCTCCACCACCCAATGATTTTCAAAATCTTAAAAAACAATACAGTGGAAAGTGAAGTGAGAAACTGGTGAACCTGACAAAGCAATAGGAAATAGCATGCCCTCCTTGAAAAAACAAAAGCTCTACTGACTGTCCCATCACAGCTTCACCATTTATTCTCACAGATTTACACCAACAAGCAAGCACAAGGCCATGTGATATTTTTATCATGTTCTAATGTATATAAGGCCTTAGTAGTTTGCAGGTATATGCACATCTTTTGATGTGCCACATATGTGAGTTGCCAAGGATAACAGATAAATATGAGATTAAAAACTTTATAATGAGCTTACATTTTGCATTCAACACCACTGCCATGGTTGCAAAAGGGGCAACAAAATGTAGTGTCCAGCTTGTCCATGCGCTTCTTTGGTGGCGGCTTCGCTCTGGACTTTCTCTTCCCCATTATGTGCCTTGATTTCTCTCTTTCACTGAAATTGAAAGTGGAATTGTTATTGTTAGCATTTAAAATAAAATAACACTATCTTGTGTCAGAAAATTACTACAAAATCTTGTTACCAATTTAAACCTTTGTACCCCAAACTTCCTATTAGCTCTTCAAACGAGCTAATAGAGAAATAAATGAAAGATGGAGTGGCTTCCGAACAAATTTCACAGGAAATGAGAATAGGAAACTTAATTTCTGTTGGAATTGGGAAATTTAATCGGAATAACTACAAAAAAAAAAAAGTCGGAAAGAAACCGATCGATGGAAAACTAAAAACAAAAAGCCCCAACAATCACGAAATAATCCCCAAATCTTGCAGAAACGAAGGAATTAAGAAAGATTTCAAAAAGAAAAAAAAAATGATAGAAAGAAAGAAATACCAGAATTAGAAGAAAAGAGAGGCGATCGTTTCCCCTTGGTATCGCGCTCGATCGATCGACCGAGAGAGAGAGAAAGAGACTAGGGTTAGCGGGATAAAGTGTGAGGTTGGAGGATTCTTGGAAATTTTTACGGAACTCCCCTCCAAACAAACTTATATCACAAAACAAAATGTTGAGTCGGTTGTCGGTTTCTTTTAGTTTTTTAGCTTCGGTTCAAATTACGGAAAGGTAGAATCATTATCAACTAATATTTCTATTCCTTTGTTTAATATTAATTGATTATTAATTTATTATTATTTATATTTATATTTTAATTACAGTTATGATATGAATATATGATGAATTGATGAAAGACCGTTTGTTGTGAATAGAAAAAAAAAATCCATTAGCTCGGTTGGGTCCGGCCCGTTAAGCGTTATTGGGCCTCAACGGGGTTGGTTATGTAATTTCTAGCCTATAAAGTTTGCATAAACCCTGACCTCTCTCTACAATCCTCAATCTCTCTCTCTCTGAGAGCCGCCATAGTGCCTCTTTCCCCTCTATTGATCCTACAATTTTTCATGTTTTGAGAAGGGATTTCATAATCAACCCCTATCTTGAGCAGATTAGCAACTCTAAAAGCGTTTTTCTTTTTTATTTTGTATATTTGATGCTTTTTTTTGTGTTTTCGTGTTTCTTTTTATTTTGATTTCTCGTTTGGAATTAAAAGTCGAGGGAGCGAGCTGTGATGAGTACTGCTTTTATTTCTGACACCTCTTGTATGAGAAGGGTTTTCATCTGAAAATCCTTCGCTGAGCAGATTTAGCAACTCTCTGAGCCCTTTTTTATATTAAGAGTATTTCTACTTTTCTCGGATTTTGAAAGGTACTATTTGGTTTATGGGATGTGAACTTTAGTTTTATTGTATACTTTATTCCTTTTCTGGCAATAAAAATGTACGATTGAGGTTTTCAAAAAACGAAATTCACGATTTGTCAATTGTTTAATTTTTATTTTTAACAATTAACAATTTAAAAAGTGATTGGCTTCTGAGATAAAATGCAAGGTTCTCATCGCAAAGGGTAAATTTGGCGAGAAGAGTACAGTTGAAGGAAAGTTGAGTGCATAAAATGCTAAATTATTTCAATTTATTTAGTTTTTGGCGATACTAAAGTAGGCAAATTAAATAATATTAAATAAACAAATAAACTGTTCTTATGTGTTATTAATATGTTGGTAAATATAGTAGTAAGAAATAGAAAAAATGTTAGAAATTAGAAGTTTGAAACTTTGGTACATATTATTATTTGAAATAATATAGATTATTAGTATTAATTAAAATTATTTCCTTTAATCAACTTCTATTTGATTTAATGAATTTGAGAGTAAAAAATGTTTCAAAATCAAGTGCGAAGTACTTGCAAATAAATTTTCAAAAAGAAAAATAACACGCCTACCAATTTCTATACAGGTCCATTGAGATATAGCTCTCAGAGTGTCAGTACATCTCTAGTTTGAAAAAAATGAGAAAACTTGGTTTTTGTACTCATGATTTATTTCAATTTTAAACATTTTCCACCCATAAAATTTTACTGCACATCTCTGAGCATAAAAGCATTAATCCTTTCACTAAATTAAAATTAACATTATAATATTTATAATCAACTACAAGTCTTCAGATGATAAATGATAAAATCGCTATATATGTTTCTTTCAGATTTTTCTTGAATATTGCCGGTTAGTGTTCTCTAAAATGACACAACACGATATGCGTATTGGCACGGCACGACACAACAAAAATATAGAATTGTCAAGACACGATCGTGCCATAATTGTGTCGTCTCGGAACATTGAAAAATTTGACACAGTTAAACACAACACGATTCAACACGAACACAAATTAATACGATACATCAACACAAGTTTAATTATTAATATTGATTATTTTAATAAAATTAATAAATTAATAATTAATAATTTAAATTCAATTTATAATACTACATTATATTATTTTGCATCTTTTGACTCATATTGTTCATATCTAATTATTAATTTTTATAAAAATATTAATAAAAATGTAAACTTAACGAAATAATAAATTATTACGGTTTAATATTTTTTTCATTTACTTTTAATATTTTTAAATATTTTTATTTATTTTTAAAAATAGTAAAATAATCTGACACAACTAACACAACACGACACGATTCATCAGTCGTGTCATGCCAAAATACTTGTTGTGTTGGCTCCTTTACCATTGAGCACGATACGACACTATTAAAAAAGTAGTTCATGTCAACACGACATGACATGAGTCTCCAACACGACACGACACGCACGATTGGAGAACCCTACTGCTAGCTGGATAAAATTTCGAGCCTTACTTTTTTTTTCAAGTTAATTTAAAAGCTTGAAATAACTCTTAGTCTTGAATTGATTATAACTTCAACAGATGCACACACTATGCTGTTAGTATTCAATTATAATTCGCATAAAAGTAGATTTATTTGTCATAATTTGCACTAATAAAGAAATTCTTCAAACATAATAGACAGTATTTGAACGATAACTATAACTATACTAGACTCTTGATAGTATACAAATATAATAAAGAAATTCTTCAAACATAATAGACTCTTGATTATTTTGTATGCCATCCAGAACGTATACAAATATACTTTTTAAAAAGGAATAGATTGAGCACAAAATTTTATTTGGTCATTTAAACATTGAAATATGAAATTTGAAATATAAAATGAGAATTGAATTGATTTCAATTAAAACATCAATAAATGCATACAACGTGCTGCAAATGAATTTATGCATCTTTGTTTCACAAAAAATATATATATCTTATTGGAAATCGCACAAACAAACTTTTTGTGCAAGTGTTAGATGGGCTACCTTTTTTCATCTCTTTCCAACTAGGCCTCAAAGGGACAAAAGACACCAATAGATGGGCTACCTACTCACTAGCTTTAGCGCACAAAAGTAGATAGATCTATTTTGATTTGCACAGAGAAATTGCTATGCCAGAAATTGATTATCAAGTATAAATGCGAGTTTTAAAGATTTTATAAAAACAATCTATTATAATTTGCAAAAATGTGACAATGAAATGGACTCTGACTCGACTTTAGAACATGTCCTCTCAACCATACAAAACCAATGGATTGTTATTTAACTTATTAGAATGAAAAACACCCTATTTCATTTGTAATAGAGAAATTATCTACTACACGTTATACACTAACGGACTGATACCAAAGCATTACTCGAAAAAATGTTTTATTTTTTTAATACAATAAATCTGCTTCATGAGACTTACTTGATAGTATGATACAGAGAGTAAGAACAAAATCATAATAATGAAAGAAATCCAGTACAGAAGACTATTTGATCACTATCAACAAACATTATGAGCAAAAAATTCAGAGCCGCATTGCACGTCGTTAAATCTGTGCCAACCGCAAATGATCTGATTCTTTATTCAGCATCCGGACGGCCGACATTAAATCATTAATTGGCCGGCTCACGAAGTTGCAAGCATTTCAACTTGAGACACGGATCCGCTGCCATGTATACAAGAAAGCATTTTCATATAATCATATCATACCCATAATAACCAACTGACCTCGCCTCCAAAATCGTTTCGAGTTCTCATGTAAGCTAACCACCACACTAAACAAGTATCATTTGCATCCACAGAAGATCCTACTATTATTCTCCTCTTCTGTAAATAACTAAATATTCCATTTCCATTGTTCCATACCAGAAGTCATAAGTCAACCAACGATGAATAGACCTCACCAGTCAAACCTCTCATCTCCTTCCCTCTCTCTCAATTCTCAAACCAAAAGTGTAAAACCCATCAAACCCCAACGCAACTCTCTCTTTCAACCTCCCTTCGTTTCTTCAATGGATCCATCAACGGCGCTGGCCATGGCAGGGTGGTTCGTGCAGGTAATCTTCGACAAGCTAGCCGACACTGCACTCCAGGCGTGGGCTTCACGTGTGCAGCTCCGGGAGGAGATTGAGCTGCTCCTCACACACGTCAATAGAACCAGTGTGCTGCTCGAGGCCGCCAGGGGTCGCCGGGAGATCGGCAATGCGGCTCTTGCCAAATGCCTGGAGGAGCTCGAACGGCTCGCTCGGGATGCCGAGGATTTGGTGGATGAGTTGGATTTTTATAGGCTTCAGGCACAGGTTGAAGGGCCCGGGAAGCAACAGGTGAATCATTTTTTTTTTTTTTTTTTTTTTGAATGTGTTTGTTTTTTACCTGGGCGGTAATATATTCTGGAATTGAAAATAGTTATATAAGAATTCAGATAGTCTGGTATAGAGTAAACTCAAGGCACCAGGGACTATTTCTTAGTTTTCTTAGTTTATGTACTGCTTATTAATTATTTAGTTAGAGGCATAATTGTCCATTTACAACTGACAATATATCAACGATACTCTTGATATTGATTGTACTGTGAATGTCAACATACTTGGTGGTATCAGCATAAAAATCTGAAAGATAACTATCCAAATCTATAACCAACACAAAACATGAATACTGTACAGTTGAATACAGAAGAAATAAGCATAAAATTGATATGAATTTGAAATAATTCACATCTAAATATTATCCAACCAAAATAAACTGAGATCTGAAATTGGAACAAATCAGAAATGATATAACCAGCCCCTTGTAATATTTAGACCTTTTAAAAAAAGCCTGATCTGACCAGCCCTTCTAATAATATGTGGGATATTGCTTTATTTTCTCTCTATTTATGTATAAATTCGTTTCCTTTTATTGATATGCAACATAATGGTTCTTTCATAATGACGGGACAAAAGATTTTAATACACAAACAATGTAATGAATTTCAGGATATTTCTTTGTTAAATTGGAAGTTTTAGATGCTTTAAACTTTTATAGTCCCGGAATTAGTTAGTTCCACTTGCAAAATTTTATTTGACTAATTTCATGTCCTGTCTTTCAACAGTCCATAGGTCTTAAATATTACCCATTATTGTATGCTGATTGAAATCCTGTTACTGAATTACTACTTTTTGTGAACTCTTAGGAACCACTAATTATGACAAATATATGCAGGTAAAAGCACCATCTATAACCACTTCTATAGTTAGTCTTGCTTCCAGATTTGGATTTGGAAGTCCTGCCAATCTCACTGATTCAAAGATCCAAGGAACTGGGCTTGACCGAAGTACAGTCTCATCTCAAATTAAAGAAATCATTATCAAGTTTGATATAATTGGTGATAGTGTGATGCGGGGGCTAAACCTAGAAAGCCTCCATTCTATCAGTGAGGAAACCCATAAAGTACCAACTGAAAACCAGACCACCAAATATACCACAGTTAAAATAATTGGGAGGGAGAAAGAGGTAAATTATATACTAGAGCTCTTGAGCAGTAGCTTTAGTGATAAAGTTATCTCAGTTTTACCTATAGTTGGCAATGGGGGTATTGGGAAAACAACCCTTTGCAGACATTTGTACAATCACCCCAGAATAAAAGAGCTCTGTGATCTACAAATTTGGATTTCTGTCTCTGCTAGCTTTGACGCAGTGCGCATTACACGTGACATGCTGGAGCATGTTAGCAGAGACAGACATGCCGGGATTCATTCTCTAAATATGCTCCAAGAGATCCTTGTAGAAAAATTGAAGAAGGTGAGTCGGTTTTTGCTTGTGTTAGATGATATGTGGGAGTTGAAGGACAGGAAAGGTTGGGAGACACTACTTGCTCCATTGAGGTTTGGGGATAATAAGGGTAATGTTATCTTGGTAACAACTAGGCGAAATTCTCTTGTAAAACAGCTTGGTGCAGAAATCCATATCCGATTGGATGGTTTAAAAGATGGTGAGTTTTGGTCCTTATTTAAGGAATGTGCTTTTGGGGCTGAGAAAATTGAGAATTCTGAATACTTGGAAGTAATTGGGAGAGAAATTGCGAAACAGCTTAAAGGTTACCCATTAGCTGCTAAAAGTGTCGGTGGGCTTCTCAAAAGAAATTATGATGTTGTGCATTGGAAAAGAATTTTAAATACCAATACTTGGAAATATTTGCAAGATGATGATGATATTATACCCACACTCAAATTGAGTTATAATTATCTACCCTTCCCACTCCAGCGATGTTTTGCATATTGCTCACTGTTTCCAAAGAAATATAGTTTCGATTGGAAAGAACTGGTGTATTTATGGTTTGCTCAAGGTTTCATCCCTACACAGAAGAGCAAAAAGGTTGAGGAGATTGGGAATGGATATTTGAGTATGTTGTTGGATTGGGCATTTTTCGAAAAAGACGATATTCATGGGAAGTTCGTGATGCATGACCTGATGCATGATCTGGCACAAATGGTTTCTCTGGATGAATGCTTGTGTATAGATGGGTCCATCATAAGAGATATCCCAGGTACGATACGTCATTTATCTATTATCACTAAAGGTGCATATGTCAAGGACCAACAAAGTAAGGAACTCCAATGCAACGAGAGCTTTGAAAACCAGCTTGTTGAGGTATGCAGCTCACTAGAGATAGAAAAATTGAGAACCCTCCTGTTAATTGGCCAGTACGATCCTTACTTTGCAAGAGCATTTGCAACAATATTCAAAGAAGCAAGACAATTGCGTGTCTTGTGTTTAACTGGCATGCATTACGATTTGAACCACCTAATATGTAACTTTGAGAACCTCATTCACCTCCGCTATCTCACAATAAGCACCTCCAAAGCTGGTAGACCATTGCCTAAATCCCTATGCAATCTATACCACCTACAGTTTTTGGATATTAGTCGGTGTAGGCACCTCTCAGATTTGCCGGAAGGTGTGGATAATCTCATTTCCTTGCATCGTTTAATGGCAGAGAAAGAATTACATTCTATGATACCAAATATTGGGAAGCTTACTTCTCTACAGAAACTAGCTGAGTTTCGTGTGAGAAAAGTGAGTGGCTTTGAGATAAGGCAGCTAAAGAATTTAGGAGAGCTTGGTGGATCTCTGCGGATATTTGGTCTTGAAAATGTCAAAACTAAGGAAGAAGCTAGAAGTGCAGGGCTTGGACACAAGAAGCATCTAGGAAAGCTGTGCTTGATATGGGAGCAGGAGAGAGCAAATTCTGGCTTTCTTGCAAAACGAGAGGCGCTAGAAGGTCTTAAACCTCACAGTAATCTGAGAAAACTTCTTATTAGTGGCTATGGCGGTGATGTTTTACCTACTTGGTTTGATGGCACGATGTCATTAACTTCTCTCGAGAGCATCAGCATAGAGAATTGTAAAGCATTGGAAATTCTCCCACCTCTTGGACAATTACCTTGTCTTCAGAAGCTACGTCTGGTCAATTTAGGTGCCATTAAAGAAATCAAAGATCAATTTTATGGCACTCCAGGGTTAAATGGCTTCCCATTATTGGAGCACATGGAGGTTTTGAACATGCCAAATCTCAAAAAATGGATTGCAACAGATGATGAGATATTCTTCCGTTCCTTGACCAGTCTTACCATAACCAATTGTGAAAAATTAGAGGAATTACCCTTTAAAGGTAAGCATTGGTTTAGTTCATTGAGCGAAGTCACCATTGACAACTGTCATATGTTGTGTGATCCAGTGCCTCTACCATGTACTGACAAATTAAAAAGTGTAACTGTGAACAGAACTCGATATTTGGGATCTATATACCTAAGAGATGGGAATTTAAAAATTAAGCATGTACTAGATGGAACTGCTGTGAGAATTTTTCAAGTAGTGTACCAAAATCTGAAGAACATAACAGTACTGAACTTGAAAAATTGTCAAAACATTTCACCACTCTTGTGGGATGGATTCCAGCAAATGACTTCATTCAACCGATTCCAGCTGCTGGATTACCCGAAGTTTATTTCTGTCAAAAAACTCTTGATCGAGTTATGTTGTATCACTGGCAAGCAACTCTCCCTAATGCTACTTGAATTGCCTTCCCTTTCAAAACTCTCTCTCAGTAAGTGTGTACCCATAGGCCCGGTTGATGATGATGAATGCTTGCTTGAAATACCTGCATCATTAACATTGCTTAAGCATTTAGAGATAGTCGATTGCCCAGGTCTGAAAATTAAAAAGGAAGGATTCACAGAGCTTTCTTCGCTCAGAGAGGTGCGAATAATACATTGCCCTTATTTCTTTTCTTATGTGACAACATCAAAGAATCAAACTGAAACAATCCAGTCCTGCCTCCTTCCTTCATCAGTTGAACAATTGCGTTTTACTGATTTGACTGATAGTCTAACAACCAGTTTGTTGTTGAACTTGAGTTCTTTGGCTGAATTACGAGTAGTAAAGAGCCCCAAGCTATCAATTTTAAATCTACAGTCTAGCACCTCGATCAAGAAGTTGGTGGTTGATAATTGTAAAAAATTGGGTTTAATACAAGGCATAGGAATTTCCGGGCTTAACTACTTGTCGGTACACAAATGTCCTGCTTTGCTCTCAACTTTGCTAGAGGAACTCTTATCTGTCAAAGTTCTTAGCATATCTTATTCATCTTCCCTTAATGATATGCTTGCAAAATACATTGCTCTGCTCCAACACCTCACAATTGATTTCTCTAGCCTCAGCCAACAGGAGCAGCCAAACAGATTAACTGAGGAACATGAGGAGGGTTTTAAAGGCCTTGTCTCACTCCGTGAGCTGAAATTCATGAATTGTGCTAATCTACAATCGCTGCCATCTGAGCTGTGCTGGATGGTCAGTTTGGAAGATTTGTGGGTTTCTGACTGCCCAAAAATTGCTGCTCTGCCAACAAATGGCCTCCCAGTGTCTCTCAAGGGCCTGTTTGTGTACCAGTGTGGTGAGGAGCTGAAGGAGCAATGCAGAAGTATACCGGGTGTTACAGTACATTCATGAACGGTAGAGCATTATGTTCTTTTTTTTTTTTGTCTAAAATACCTCATAATAATTTTACATCTTTCTGAAGCGAATTATTAATCTATGGTGCAGTAGTCTTCTTTAAAGGCTTCGTAGTTTCTCTCTCAGGACTCGGCAGCTTGTTTGTGTAGATTTGCTGTGAGGAGCTTAAGGAGCAATGCAGACTATACCTGGTGTTACAGTAAAATTATGAAAGGTACAATATTTATGTTTTTGTTTCCTGGTCTGTACTAATTTCACCACTGTTGTGGGATGGATTCCAGCAAATGACTTCATTCAACCAATCCCAGCTGCTGGATTACCCAAAGTTTATTTCTGTAAAAAAACTCTTGATTGAGTCACGTTGTTTCACCGGCAAGCAACTCTCCCTAATGCTACTTGAATTGCCTTCCCTTTCAAAACTCTCTCTTAGTAAGTGTGTACCCATAGACCCGGTTAATGATGATGAATGTTTGCTCGAAATACGTGCACCATTAACATTGCTCAAGTATTAGGTCTGAAAATTAAACAGGAAGGATTCATAGAGCTTTCTTCGCTCAAAGAGGTGCGAATAATACATTGTCCTTATTTCTTTTCTTATGTAACAACATCAAAGCATCAAACTGACACAATCCAGTCCTGTCTCCTTCCTTCATCTGCTAAAATATTGCATTTTACTGATTTAACTGATAGTCTAATAGCCAGTTTGTTGTTGGACTTGAGTTCTTTGGCTGAATTACGGGTAGTAAAGAGTCCCAAGTTATCAATTTTAAATCTTCAGTCTAGCAACTCGATCAAGAAGTTAGTGGTTGATAATTGTGAAAAATTGGGTGGAATACAAGGCATAGGAATTGCTGGGCTTAACTACTTGTCAGTTCACAAATGTCCTGCTTTCCTCTCAACTTTGCTAGGGGAACTGTTATCTGTCAAAATTCTTAATGATATGCTTGCAAAATGCATTGCTCTGCTCTAACAGCTCACAATTGATTTTTCTAGCCTCAGCCAATGGGAACAGAGAACCATATTAACCGAGGTTCAAGGAACATGAGGAAGGCTTCAAAGGCCTTGTCTTGCTCCATGAACTGAAATTCATGAATTGTACTAATCTGCAATCACTGCCTTCTAAGTTGTGCTTGATGGCCAATTTAGAAAAGTTGTGGGTTCCTGACTGTCGAAAAATTGCTGCTCTGCCAATGAAAGGCCTCCCAGTGTCTCTCAAGAGCCTGTTTGTGTATCGGTGCGGCGAGGAGCTGAAGGAGCAATGCAAAAGTATACCTGGGGTTACAGTACAGTCATGAACAGTACAACATTTGTCTTATTTTTTTGTCTATAATAATTTTACATCTTTGTAAATTAACTTTTTAATATATGGGTATCTTCTTTGAAGGCCTTGCAGTGCCTTCCAGGAGCCTGTTTGTGTACCATTGCAGTGAGGAGCTTAAGTAGCAATGCAGTTACTTGGTGTCACAATAAACTCGTGATGGTAAAGCATTTATGCCTTTTTTTGTCTATACTAATTTTACATCTTTATAAAGTGAAATTCTTAATGTATGGTGGAGTAGTCTTTCTTCTGTTTAGGGGAAAAACTGATTGATTTATATGTACTGAGATCCACTAGTACCTAATGGTAATTACTTCATTTTTGTAACCTGTTGGCAGATAAAAAAATTTGCTGTTAGGGTGTTAATTTAATCTGACTATGTTGGTGAGGCTGGCAAAAAAAAAAAAGAAGCACCGAAAAATAAAGCCAAACAAATGATATTGGATGACAACAGTAGTATATATGGGACAGTGCCCACACACGGCTCTTACTCTCCTACCTTGTCATTTATGAAAGACCATGTTGAACATGAAATGTGGTGAACTTTCAAATGACTGATGGCCGTGTACTTAATTTGTTTAATTGTATCTTCATTGGCATGTTGTGGGTACCTTTTTTAGGAACATTTGAGTGCAAATGATTTATCAAAGTTTGGGGATATTAAATTGGAATTTTGGATGAAATAGAGCAGAGAAGGGCGAATTTTTCGATTTTTCATAACCTCGGTTCGGTCCGAACTGGAGGACTTAGGCAATCCAGTTTTATATAGTCTCAATTCGGACCGAATTGAGGGTCAAACAGAGCGAAAACGTCGGATTTTGTTGGAAAATTGATTGCATATGCCTACCATTTCTCGTTTTCGATTTCAATTACAAATTTCTTGAAAAATCAAACTGTTTTAAATGTTTTAAAGCTGTTCAACTATTTTCTCAAGTACTTTTACTTGTTCAGACATCTCTTCTTGATGTATGCACCAAAGGACCAAAATGAAAGATTTAGAAATTATAGGACCCAAAACTAGTTGCTAAAAAATGTATCCAAACAGTCTAAGTCAATTCTCTTGAATTCTTGAATTTTTGCCAAGTGAACAGATTTGTGTCTTGCAAATTTTTGTTTTAAAAATGATTTTTTATCAATTTTGAAAATCATAAGGTGAGTCTAGATAGTTTGAAATCATTTTAAATGCTTGCATCACCAATGAGCAATCAAATTGATAAAAACCTAAATAGTTGCGAAAATGAGAGTGCATAAGGACTTATTTTCCAATAACAACCCACAAATGTCGGAGGGTGAGACTAATCTCACAGTGGACCGTCGCGAAAAGGCATAAAAACCGATCTGATTTTCCCGATGCGTCATGTTCTAGTAGCTTAATCAAGTCCCAATTGCATAAATCTCTAAGTGATGTAAATCACCGCGACTCAACTTACACAAATACAAAAATGGGTGAAAATTGAAGTAAAATCTAACTCATTATAAGAAGATTTTTTATCTTGATAAAATTTCTTTACAAATTTTTGCGAGATATGAAAAAGAACGGGTAAATAACTTTGAGTTTGCAGTTGATTTGATAAAGCAAAAGCTTGGGTTCTTGAGTAATTAAATTTTCATTAAGACCAAGAGAGGCATGCTTTGATTTGTAGAGTATTAAACCCTTGTGCTTGGATTTTTTTTGTTGAGCTGGCTTGTTTGTTATCGTGTGATTAATTTAGTAGGCATGAGCGATTGGTTCCATGACATCCCTTGGTTTTGGATGATTTGATTTTTAAGTCTAACTACAGTAAAAAAATCCTAAGTTTAGACTATTGCTTGAAAACAAGCAAAGATTAAGTTTGGAGGATTTGATATTACTTATATTTATTGGTATTTCGATCGTACTTGGCACTCAAATATTACCCAAACCATTAAATTATTTGTCAATTTACTGTATTTTTTCAGGATTTGGCTATGTCATCACTTCTACTTGTTTTTTATAGGATTTTGATGAAGACTGAAGGGAAAACAAGCTCAAGAAGGATTCTAGCGCTTACATTCACGCCATACGACTCATTCGTGATTCTATGGACACTTTCCGGATCGTCATGCATGCCATATGTCACGACAGATAGCACATGGAGTATAGTCCAGGTCTTAGTTTGATCCAAACACATCCAGTTCGGACCGAATTAGACTCTGTTCGGACCAAAGCACATGCCTACATTGCACAGCTCTCCAGCCAGGTCGAATTAGCCTCCTCCTGGTCGAACTGGCCTTGTTTAAACCGAACTGGAGTACATGGCAAGTTTTTCTACATAGAAAAGTGAACATTTGGAAAGAATTGGCGACCTGGATGTCTTAGCCTCTCTCCCAAGCGATGGAAACCTTCTATATAAAGTCTTCTTCTTATCCAGAGCCGCCATCTTACACCCTAGGGCGTTTCCACTTCTCAAGGACCTAAATTCCTATTTCTACTTTGAACTCTTCATTAACCTTTATGATTTACCTATGTTTTGAAATGCCGGTAGCAAGCCGGACTAGATCTTACGCACCTTTAGCATTCCACTGCCCCGGAAGATGAAGTTGAAGTGTAAAAGGAGTAGTTGGTTCATTCTTTCTATGCTTTCATCCTTATTTTCTATGGACTTGTATCTTTATTGTTATTCTGCACTTATTTACAGTTTTGAGAATATGTTAGGCTAGTTTACTTCATGTCTTAGGGTAAAAGATGTAGCTTTAGGTTTAGTTTGATGTTATGATATGATTGGCTTGATATTATGACTTGTGATATGTTTTATTGAGTAGTATTGTTATGCTTATATATTTGATTCTATTGCTTGATATGATTTACTTCTAAATGAATGACCACATTTAGTTAAGTTATAATGTTAGGTTAATCATTTAGGGTTAAATAAAGTGCTTGGGGTAAGTTGAAAGATTCAAAAGAGTTGACTAGTTTGCATCGAGAGATGCAACTTCTCAATTGTCTAGAAAACAATTAGATATCCCCTCGAAAACCAATAGAATAGACTTAGGTAAACTAAAGTACCGACGTAGAATTCTATGCCAGATCTTAATCCAGCAAACGACAGTTGAGGAATAGAAACCCTAGTTACAGTCAATCTAAATCCTACACAATGTCATAGCCAAGCAAAACACGTCACAACACAGTCTCCTGCCTTCAGTTCGGATCGAACTAAGGGTAGGAGATTCGAGAACACCGGTTTCAAACGCAAAAGCGAGTGATTCCGACATTCCAGAAGCTAAACCTAAGTGATACCTGAACCTAGAACACCTTTTTACATATTTAAGCCACAAAATTCAACCTTTTAGCCTTTTGCATTATTTAGAATTGTTTTAGTTAACCAAATTATACAAAAATATCTATTACTTGCACTGTTCCTTTATAATTCAATTTATTATACAAAATCACTAAAAATTGTTTGTTTAGCTTTTGAAATAGAATAAGTCCAGACTCAATTTTAATGGTCTTTTAGGTTTGACCCTTAGCTTTACCAGAACGAATATTAGTGAAGTAGAACAAGGTACAAATTTGTTTGATATTGGATTTTATTCCTTCATCAATTAATAATTACCCTTAACATTATTAATTATATTATCTTTACAATGAGGATAGCACTTATAGATTTGGATTTTAAATCGACCTTTAAAGTGTTTTTTAGATACAGGCCCTCTTTATTTTTACTACTAAACACGTAAGATAATACATTTTCTAGTATTATGAAATTGCTTTTACAATTAATTAACAATTGTAACATCATAGTAACAATAATTTTTTAATAAACTACTAACAATAACAAAAATATAATTATAATAATAATTAATAACGTTGGACTAAATAATTCGTCGTTTATTTGCCGATTTGCAAAACAACACCAAAATCCTTCACTAACATCTCGATTTAAGTGATTTTAGGTGTTTAATTTGAATAAATGCTTAAAACAATATTCCTATAAATTATAAAGCATTAAGAAATTCAATTAGGCCACATTAAGTCATTAGAATAGGTATAATTATTCTCTAAACTAATCTTAATCAATTTTTTGGTTAAGTATTCAGTTTTCCTGTCACGCATCATGTTGGAGTTATGTCTTAGAAGTCAATATTTAATGACTTATTTTCTTAGTTTATGTTAATGATGATATTTGATCATTTGTTCCTAGAGTTTATTATTGACAGATCATTCAGGTTGAGGATCTGAATTGTAGATCTCTGTGGATCATTCATTAGAATGACAATAATAAATCTAAATTGTCCATAATCTTGATAATTAACAAGGAACATTAATTATCATAAAAGATTAGTATGTAAGTTAAGTGATGATTAAGTTCTACAAATCATAGGTAAGGAGTTACCAACTTAATTGCATATGTGTATGTTATTGGAACATAGTACAGGACTTGACCCAGTGAAATAAACATATGGATTGTGTTATGTGTCATTGTTTATTTCATATGTTGTTGATTCTAAGTTTGAGATGCTCAGCTTTTCCACATGAGGATAGGTTCAATAAATATCGTCTAACGTTGATTCCTGATAAAGGCTGCTATAAGGACTTTATTTATGTTCTCTTGAATTGTGCGGGGAAAAGTTGTTCATCAAGAAAACCGTATGTCCCTCATTAATATACTTAATGAGTGATGATATCTGTTTGGGCCCCTTGATGGAGTTGGATTGTTTGGCCAACTTGTACAATCAACTCTAGATCAAGAAATGTATAATCTGCAAGAATGACACATTCCTATCTTGGATTATACAAAGATATCGTGTGACATAAGAATCAGACAAAGAAATACTAATATTTCTTATGCAGGATTGAGATATTGTAACGGTACATTATTTATACGAATTGGGAATCATAACGTGTTGCTAGATACCGCTTATGATTATTGGAATTAAATAAGCGATTTAATTCCATGGCCAACATAGTATAAATCCTCAAAGGGTCGCACAAATAGAACCTGAACCACACGTGTATTATTTATTTGTATTGTAGAATACAAAACATGATGGGTTGATTAATTAATTATATACCGTTATGAACCGTTATAATTAATTATATCAAGGAGATCATGTTAGAATAAATTAATGCATAAACCAACCTATTGTTAATTATCATCAATTTGATAATTAATAGTCTCAACTACATTTAATATAATTGTTAGAATTATATTGAATATATAGGCTTTAAATAGCTAAGTCTAATTAAGCCCAATTAACAAATAATTAAAAGGCCCATTAGTTAATAGAATTAATGAGCTAATGAGAGATGAATTTGCCATTTGGTAAATTGGGCTAAAAGCCCATATAGGTGGCGCCTAGGGCATGGTGGCATGCTTGTAATTTGTTTGAAGTTTGGAAGAGGAATGAGAGCTCTATAAATAGACCCCAAGGGGTGGCCTCTCATCCAACTTTCTCTCTCCTCTCTTCCCTCTTCTCCTAGCCGCCACCTATCTCCTCCTTTGGAGATTTTCGAAATCTCCATTAGAGGAGCTCTCATCCTTTGTTTGTTAGGGCCCATGTGTTGGGATTAGCCACATAATTAAGGTGTTAATTGTGATTAAGTGTTGGTTGCTCTAAAAGCTTGCTAGCACAAGCTCTTGAGAGGTGGTGAAGCTTCTTGGTGGATTAGAGGAAGGAGAAGAAGGCGCGGAGTGCACCCCATCGATTCCCATGCCATGGATTCGAGCCTCATGAATGCGATTTCATGAGAGGTACAATTTCTCCTACCTTCTCTCTTGATTGGATGTGTGATTGCTTTAGCACTAGATCTATTGATTTGCTTGTTGTTAATGGTGATTAATTAGTTGTACTTAATCTAAAATTAAAATATGAGCATTTCCTAACAGCATCATACCATGTCCTATGGCATCACACAACGCTGAGAAAGTGCAGTTGAAAATATCAAAATCCTGACAACTTTTGAAACGACGTCACACAACGCCCACCGACGTTAATAACACTGAGGCACAACGTTATATAACGCTCAACAACATTGTACAATGCAAGGTCAAAAGACTTAGGAATTTTCAAAGTACTTAGGCAGAGCATTAAGCAACACCCTACAGAATTGCATAACGCTCTATAGTTTCATTGTGTAATGGCTTGTAGCGTTTACACAACGCCACAAAAATTCCAATGTCTTCACCAATGCTTTGGCCTATGCTTTGGCTCAGAGCATTGAGTTGTTCACGTAGAATTTGAGTTTTTACACTTAAAACTACAGCTAATGTGTGACAACACCATTAGGCGTTGTGTAACAATCATAAGCGTCTTATAACGCGCTGTTGAAACTGTCAGAGGGTTATTTCCTTCTCTTTTCCAGATCGTTGTGTAACGCTGGTTTGCGTTGCAAAACACTCTGACAAGCTAACGGGCTTGTCGAAGCTGCTTCCTTGGTTGTATGCTCAACCGTTGTGTAACGTTGTATGACGTTGCACAACGCTTTGACATGTCTACGGTTATATTAAAATAGCCGATTGAATTTAAAACGGTAACATTGGACGTTGCACAACACCCTCTGGAGTTAGGCAACACCCAAGAGAATATTAGTCTATTTTGAAGCTCTTTGCGTCTTCTATATATATCACGCCATTTGGAGTTGTTTCTCTCCCTTGCTAACCTTGCAAAATACATGTCTTTGAGCTCCAAATCAGCTAGTTCTCATACTTTCTTTGTTTGAGCATTTTTCTAAGTAAAATTATTGAGATTAGTTAGTCTCAATCAAACTCCAAGGTCATAAGTGCTACAATTTTAAGTGTTTTAATTGTGAGCATCAATCTTAAGTAGTAGAGATCAACTCATTAGTGCTTTCTAGTGGTTAGACCAATCCACCTCGAGTTTCATTGCGACGAGGCGATTCGGTTCGAAGTTGTAGACATATTCTTTGTGGAATAGAACATAGCGCATCTTTTTCGTGGTTGCAAAACTCTCAGAGACATAGACTAAGGATAGTCTTTCCTAGCAGGTCGGAATTCCGTAATCAAGTCTGTGTGTCTTCATCTCTCTTTCAATTACTTATATTGCTTGCTTGCTTGCTTCTGTGAATTGTTAAATTTTTGAATTCTACAAAATTGTCTAAATCGGTTTAATACTTGAAATTGTGCCTATTCACCCCCTTTAGGCCGTACTTAGAGATAACAATTAATATGATAAAAAACGATGATTATTATTAATAATAGTACTCATTATTAATTATCAGATGAGTAATTATGATATTAATTAGTCATATTATTATTATAACTGTAATTATAATTAAATAAATTAATTAATGATAATTATATAATTATTGTAATTAATAATTATAAATAATGCTAATATTAATTAGTAGATTGTTAAAATGCGATCTCTATGGTATGGAGCATCTTTTTACATTGAGTTCATTCACTAATTCCATTCTTTCGATGTTTGATCCAAATTATTCAATGTCTTTTTTAAGTTATAATTTTGTTAAAAATCAAAATTTATATTTTTCAGTTTATTTTTACTATCCTTTTAGATTTTTAGTAATCCTTTGAAAAAAAAAATGTACAACTTGATATCCGACAAGTATTCAATATGGAGAAGACATTGAGGTGTTCGGATTTGTTGTTTGAAGTATGAAAGTAAAAAACAGATACAATGTACAAGAGCCATATTCCGACCTTTCGAAAGCATTTTAGTTGTCCTCAATTTATTACAACTAATATGAATTATAATAGAATAAAATAATAGTATTAGTATAATTATGAGTATTGAATCCATTAGTGATATTAAAATATGAAGATATTATTGTTACAACGATAAAATTATTGATGCTAAATTATAATAATAATATTATTATTTGTTTGACCTCAAAATATTATGCCAAAAATGCATGAAATAAATAACTCATTTTATGGCAAATAAATGCAAGAAACCCGAAAAATACATGAAAAATACCAAACAAACTCCAAAAATTTCCAAAAAAATACCCAAAAATTCCTTAGGAATTATATATGATGAATTTATCATGATTTCAAAATCCCAAAAATGTCAACATAAACCCTCCATTTTGCAAAGAAACTCCCAAAAACCATAAAATTTCCAAAATAAATCCATGAGGAATTCCACAAAAATATTTAAACCGTTAATTCCTCATATTTTTCTGAGTATACCCATAAAATTTTATCCAAAAATACCATTGGGAGCCCCTCAAATAAATTATTTTCATTGGGTAGCAAAAATATATAAAGGAAATTATAGAAATCAAATGAAAATCCCACAAAAATCCTGAAGTTTTGGTGCGTCCGACCAACTGCAGCGAATCCCAGGGGGAGGAAATGTCGCTGGGTTTAAAAAATTACCCGCCCCTGAATGAAGTTTGGATGAGCCTGGTTCATGCACCGAGTGCTTCAAGCTTCCGTTGGCGCACGACGAAACGAGTTCACCTATCTCTCGCTGTCATTAAACCCTACATGCGGGCCCTCACTTGTCGTTCCTTCTTCCCCTTGGTAAAACAGAAAACCTCCGATTTTTACCGCGCGAAGCCGGGTAAATGGTGAAATCAGCGTTCTCCGTCGACGTGGCCTCCCTTTCGACCACAGACATCAAAACCAGGCACCCAGCCCATGGTCTTCCAAAACCAGGCCCTAAGTGCAGCTGCATCTCGTCCATTGGTGAGAATTGGATGGTGTAGATCATCTCGGCCATGAAAGTGAAGCCCTACATATTAGCCTATATAAACCCAAATTAAAGCCACAGAAAGGAGGAGAGGATGACTCTGTGGCCGAGGAAGACTCTGTGGGCCCCACAGCAGAGACTTAGTTCAGACCAATTTGAACCAGTTGTACCTCAGTTGAGTATACCCCTTTCCAGGTTTTCTCACTCAAAATTGACCTTTAATTCGTCTTAAACGCACATCCCTGAGCGTAATTAACCTTTTCCTGGTAGAGGAAGATGATCAGAAGGCTTCAAACGCCATTAATGGCTTCTCGAGCTTCTTCAAGTGCCACGTGGCGACACACACCTCCACAGTTCGAATGGAGCCTACCAACGTACCCTCCTCATTCCCACGATTCCAACGCACCCAATATCGACTGAAATGGTGGCCAGAACCGTCGCACAGGTCTGATCACTCGCGACACGGAGCCCTTTGACATTTCAACGACCCCTGACGTCAGCCAGCGCAGTCAGCTCCCAGTCAGCCATCTTTGCTTACATGGACCAATCAGAAAATTCCAAATCATCAAAAAATTTAAAAAATTCATTAAAAATAGTAAAAACTCAAAAAAATTAAAATAAAATATCCATAAAATCCTAAAAATCTGTAGAAACTAGATTTACTAATATTTTGATATAAAATTATGTCAATTTGTGCCTCTTTTGTATTTTTCATCAAAATTGAATTTTATAAATTGCCAAAAAATTTTGTTAATTCACCAAAAATAATAGGAAGCTCAGAAAAATTCAAATAAAATATCCAAAAAACTTCTAAAAATCTAAATAAACCGAATCCAATAATATTTTGACAAATTCAAGAGTTTTATTTTTTTAAGCTTTTTATTATGAAAAATAAATTGTATAAACTTTAGAAAAATAGTAAAATCTCTCAATAAAAATTCTAAAACAAATTTTATAGATAATCTCATAAATAAAAATGGTATCTTAAACCTTTGAATCTCAAAAAGGTAAACCAACTCGTTCAAGAGTAGCACACGTGAAGAATGGATTGTAATGTGAAATTTAATAGTAAAATCTAAATTCAAAAATCTAAAAAGACAAAAACAAATGAATAATAATAAATAAATAAAATAAAATAAAAATAAGGTAATTCCAAATTAAATCAATATAAATTAAATTAAAATTCAAACCCTCTTAATAAAAAAATAATAATAATATTTCAAATAAATAGTTTTAGTTTTAGATGTTCTTAGATTAGTTTTAGATATTCTCAAATAAATAGTTTTAGTTTTAAATGTTCTTAGATAAATAGTTTTTGATATTCTTGGTTATTTTAAATAAATGGTTTTAGATATACTTAGATATTCTCAATTGTGTCCTGTCAATTAAGTTTGGTACCACCAATTGAGTCCGGTCTAAGCCAAAAAGAAATGAATCATTTGTATACTCAATTGTGCCCCGTCAATTAGGTTTGGTACCATCAATTGAGTTTTGTTTAAGACAAAAATAAATAAATCACTTGTATTCTCAATTGTGTCCCGTCAATTAGGTCTGGTACCATCAATTGAGTCTTGTCTAAGCCAAAAGAAATAAATTACTTGCTAAACACCAAAAATCATTTGAATGACGACTTTTCTAGCCTATTACATTTAATTCATCGAATCCCTTAATCAGAGGTTCTCGTGGGAAACTACGGGGTAATTAACAATAGGGGCTTGCGCCTATTGGTAAGAAAGGACCCACAAATTAATAAACCCTCATGAGAATAGATTCTCGTCGATGTTCTCTAGTTGTTAAGAGGCATTAGCACTTGAACTCAAGTTCGTGAGGGGTGAATCTAAGACTTATTCCCGTTCTTGAGGAAACCTAATCATTCTTCGAGAAATTACGAAAAAGTCCATACATTATTATTATTATTATTATTATTATTATTATTATTATTATTATTATTATTATTATTATTATTATTATTATTATTGTTATTTTTGTTATTATTGTTGTTATTGTTATTATTATTATTATTATTATTATTATTATTATTATTATTATTATTGTTATTATTGTTGTTATTGTTGTTATTGTTGTTATTATTATTATTATTATTATTATTATTATTATTATTATTGTAACACTTTTGACCGTCGTATGGTAAACCAAGTCCTGTTAGGTCTGATAATGATTTTTATAAATTTACATAATTGGTATGATAAAGAAATTAAATGAAACAAATGTTTGCAACAGTAAAATTTGCGGGAAATTCTGACCTGAGGACAAGAAAACATTCGTCATATTTTATAGAATTTTTCTAGTATAATTTTCACTTCAATCAAACTTCTGAATGGATTTAATTTAATTATATAGTGAAATAGCTAATTTACAAAATTGGTTTGTCCGTGGTTTGATACACCATTAGCCACATTGCTACTGCCACAGAAGATACTGACCAAATTTAACAAAATTGACTAAACAAAGAAAGAGACACTTGTCTCCTTCTTCTGTCTCGCCGAGATGTCCGCTCTCTCCTCCTCTCCTTCTTCTCGAAATGCACTTGAGGCTATCTCCTCCCGTCCTCCTCTGTCATGCTCTGAGTGACTGACCTCGTGTCACAGTTGAGTTTGCCTTTGGATGGCTGCCACCTCTTACTTCTCTCTCGTGGTGGCACGAGGAGAGCATCCTCCCTTCTCCTCTCTCGATGGCGGGCTGTTAGGCCTTAATTGAACCTACGATATGGCTCTTTCCTTATCTGAGGTGAGAAAAGTTCTCTCTGAACCTGATCTGCCGTGAGAACTTGAGTGTATATGTATAATGATTGATAGTTATGCTTGATTTGGATCTGTTGCATATTTCATGTTGCAGTATGCCAGTAATTGGACCGTTTTGCCTTGTGCCATCGGTATAGTGATTTTTTATTGAAAAATTTATTATGTGCATTACAAATGTTTTCAAATGAACTATATTTTTAGGTATTGATTCTGTTACTCAGTTTGTTCCAAGATCCACTTAGTGGAACTAAAACTCGCACTAAGATTGATTCTCATCCGTGTGTTTGTTTTTGCATGTTTCCTCAACGGTTGGGGGTTTCAGGAGCGTAATCAACCGGTGAGGCGCAGAGTTATAGCTACTATAGAATGTTCTTTTCTTAAGTTAGAAGTGCAAATCCCCATTTTGAATTGCCATGCAACAATTTTGCTGTGTCTTGAAGAGTTACCCGAAGCATGTGCATACTTGTATCTAGAGTTTCCTCCTAGTAGTCCGGGGATGGTATGGTTCCGGAACAGGAACCAGCAGTTAACCCCTCGGAAGAGGAAACATGAAGAAATATAATATTGAGTGTCAGAGTCAGTTTGGTTAAGTATGGTTTGTCTATAGTTTATCGGTCTGTTGTGTGTGTGTCTCTTGTGAAGTGTCGAGAGTGTTAGTCGTGCCGGAAGTTTGTGAGCTTTTTTTCCTTATGAAACTTTGTATCATATGTACATAGATATAGCTGGTGGAAAGATGAGAGAGTGGTGCTGCTAGTCGGGGATTTAGGTTGGACTAGCAGTAGGTCGTTTGGGGATATAAAATACCAGCCTAAAAGATGTGCCATAAATAAGCCTGTAAAATAGTATGGGTATGCTTTTGTGGGGTACGAGTGTGCTTAATTTGCAACTTTCTCTTTTGTAAGATAAAAGTTTGAATAATGTAATATAAAAGTTTGTATATCTATTTTCTTGTGCATATTTAGGATCAAAATCAAGAAAATTGAATATGAATGAAAAAAAATTCATTATCTGACTTTTAGCTTACGGAAACGATTCATCGATCTCATGGCGAAGATCAAGACGTTACTTTTACCATTCGAGGTGTGACAATTATTATTGTTCAATTAGTTATATTGATGCTAAGGACAAATAGTAATGATTATAAAAATTGATGTAATAATAATGCTAAATTTGTAATTGAAACTTTTCGAAGAAAATTAACAACTATTTATTAATAACATATGCAAACGACATGAAAATCGTAGAACGATGATAAGATGCTTATTTCTATCGAAACTAAAAACCGCTATCTAATAAGAATCCCATCACGAGGTCGTTCGGTTGTGATGTATCGCTACAACTTGGAAATAGTTGTAGCGATACATTTTGTGTCCAACTTATATCATAACAGTTTTATTGACCGACCACTATTAGTCATGTTTGAAATTATCTTATTTTTCTTTGCTATAGATAAAGATAAAATTCAGACTTTAATATTAAATAATGTATTCTGGACCACTATTAAGTTTTAAACGCACAAGTTTTCTTTAAAAGTGTGTTTACCGTAATAAGTCGAGGCTCGTCACCAGCTTACTTTTTTCATTTCTAAGTTGAAACTAGAAATCATCGAAGAATACCTCACAAGTAGGGATATATTTTCTACGGTAACTCTGATGACATGAGCTAGTTTGGATATCCCCACATAATAAATAATAAATAATAAATAACATAACTACAACATATCTTGACAGTGCGCATTTAATTTATTTAATTCAATAAATAATAAACATAACATCCCCACATGAGCCAGATTGGATCCGACAGTGGCGGATCCAGGAATTTTTTTAACCTAGGCACAATTATAATATAACAAATAAAAAAAATTAAAATAAAGTAAATAATAATTTTAACAACAAAAGTCATTCTAAATGTATATAATTGGAATATTACAAAATATATTATCTTTTTTCATAAACTTAATTACTTTTTCATGATCTTTACTTCTCTATTAATAACCAAAAAGTACAAAAAAAAAATCTAATCCTAATTTTCTAATGCAAGTAACAGTCCTTTGCAAGTGGTTAATTACCAATTTAATTAAGATCTAGCAATTAGTCAATTACTAAAATTAAGTTCAATTTTATATAAATGGTAACCAATAGAAGTGTAGACGTGTCAATGATGAAACCAATCAAATAATCAACCAATACAATGAATGAATGATAATATAAAATTATGAATATTGCTCCTTTATTAAGCTATGCGAATCTTAAAAGAAAAAATATAATCTAAAGATGTCAGGACTCAGGATGACAACTAATTTGTCACTTGCCTATTTAATTGAAGGTATTACGAATTACGAAACAATGAATAAAACAAAAAGATGGGATTAAGGGAAAATGGGAAATTCACCTTGGTAGTGAGGTGCCGACCAGCAGGCAACAGCCTATCAGCGAACAGAGGGGAATGAGGGATCGAGATAGATGGTTAGGCTAGGCGGAGAATTGCAGAACAGAGAACGAAGAAGAATAAGAGATGTACGGAGAACGGAGGAGGATTTTTTTTATCCGATTAAAATAGATGTCAGATGCAGTCATCCCAAATAAAAACAGACCGGATCCAATTGCAAACCTTTTTCCGGACCCGCTATTAAAATTGGAGACGAATAGACAGATGCACGGGAGCAAGAATAAGTGGAAAACATTATTTTTAGACATGCCCATTATCTTAGCCCAGGCACCATAATTTTTTTTGGCCCAGGCACCAATCAAATTATACTATCCAGGTACTTAATTTTTCAAAAACTACCCTAGACAAGTGCCTGGGATAGCTACCATTTGGATCCGCCACTGGGATCCGAACACATGGGCCACACCACACCACTCCACAGTTGAGCCATTATTTGCTCCCCTTCTCTTTCACAATAAAAGTGTTCGGAGATGGTTTCTATCCCATTGTATAACTAACCACTCTACCCAAAAATTGGATAAACTAATGGAGACCTCCATTATTTGATTTTAGAAAAATATAGATGTTTTTTTAATTGTTTTTGGACTTTCAGAAGTTAGTTTGGCTATGAAAATTTATATAGTTGCTCAAAATATATGAGTAATTCCATGATATAAAATTTTCTAATTATAGAGTTATAAATATTTTAAACAATTTTGTGAATCACATAAAATTGAATCTCCATAATAGTTTCATTCATTAATTGTTTGAACGCATTTAACAATTCATTTGTCTAAGAAATTATGTGCTTACTCACATATATATGAAAAATTTAGTGATACAATTTTCTAATTATAGACTTATAAATATTTTAAATAATTTTCTAAATCCCATAAAATGTAATCTTTATAATATTTTACTTCTATAATATTTGGAAAGCTTTACTAAATTAATTTTTGCATAAAATGTAATCTCACAAAATATTTCAGTATTAAGTGTTTTTAAAATGTCCTATTTTTCGACCTTGATGGTGTTTTATATAATTTTTCAAAATTATTCTATTTGTATTTATATAATTTCAAAATTGTATTTAAGTTTTGAAACCATTTGGAGACCATTATCATATTTTATATCGTCTATTAGATGTTCTCTTTAATTTTTTTTTTTGTTTCATGAGATGTGTAATAGATATATTTTTCCTTTTGTATTTTTTTTTGGAAAATATTAAATTAAATTCAACAAAATTAAATTGAGATTTTATTTCGAAATTAATTTAATTTTTTTCTTGACAGCATGGACCAATTTAAAAAGTTAAGATCCAATCAATTAAGATAAAATTAAGCAAACGCTTTTCATGTGATTTGAATATTGTTTGATGACGCATCAGTTATTATTACTTTTAGACTATTAAAAAAAGTCGAGTCGTTTTGTAAACGATAAAACATATAAAAAATCTTATTAAATTAAATGGCCATGATATATGCACTGTATAGTCATGTCTATAATATTAGATTTTAAATTCAAACTTTCTTTTGAAAGATTTAATTATTACGTGATTTATCTTCTTTTAAATTATATGTACATGCTAAAAGATGCAGAATGTGGGTGTGGGGGTGGGGTGGGGGGGCTTTCATAACTTGTTCCTAGCTAGCACACTTATTTGTTTATTGTATTTATTATTATTATTATTATTATTATTATTATTATTATTATTATTTATTTTGGTTCTCGCTAGCACACTTATTTATTGCGTTGGTGCGAGTTGCTTTCAAGAAAAATGAATTCATTGTTTTAAATGTAACATACTTACTTGTTTAAGGATGGAGGTTAGGCCTATCAAACGTCTGAAACAGGGACTGTTCTGTTTTTGTTTCGTTACAGCATGTTCCGTTTTTGTTTCCTTTCAGCAATGTAAGTATTTTGTTTCCGTTCTGTTTAGATAAACAAAACAGTTTTCAGTTCCGTGCTCATTTTTCACTGATTTCAGTCTAATTTTCGTGTTCCGTCTCGTTCCGTTCCAGTAACGTTCAAAAATTTTGTTTCGTTTCCGTTCTATTTTCAGAAACAGAATTGATTTTTCCTTTCGTTTTCGGTTTTATTTGGACGGAACGGAACGTAAGTGTTAAAACGGATGGATGATTATTGACAGGCCTAATGGAGGTGCCGGGTGTGTTATTAAAGTTGTATAGAATTTGCCTCTTATTATTTGGACCGCATAGTTTTTTTTGTCGTCTTTCGTTCAAAATTATAAAAATTAGTACGCCAGGCACCTAATATATATTTGAAAGCTAATAGTATATAATTATTTTTCATAATTTAGCATGGTAGGTTTGATATGTCGGCCTGCTCCATAAATTTATAATTAGATGATCTAAAAAGGAATCATAATTTTAAAAATCGGATGACTCAGATTGTGCCAACTACTATTATCAAATTGGACATATTGGGTAAAGGTCTAGATAGCTCTCTCACGAGGAGGTTTCTTCAAAAAAAAAAAAAAATTCTAGATAGCTATTTGATGATTTGAAACGTCAAATCTTAGTCTGATGTGACGAATCGATGTAAACTCTTTCAATAAATTTTGTTCAATTGGGACGAAGCCTAGCATCAGCTTTTATTTTATTTATTTATTTATTTTTAGATAGACTTCCAAGAAGGAAGCCCAGCATTTCATTACCAAAATGCCATACTACAATATTCAAGTCACATACAGTGACTACAACAAAACTAAATTGCCCTTAGGGAGACTTCTACCAGTATCTACTTCAAGCACAAAATTAAAAACATCCAACTACCTATTGAAAGACGTAATCATAAATTAATGCGTTTAAAAATAAGAATACGATTGTTAGGATCCATAAATCATATAAAATAACAAAATCATGAGTATAAAACTTACAAATTGAAGAGCAAAAATCATAAAGCGTTAGGCGGAAGCGATAGTACTGATCTTCAACGATTTTCCTTAGACATAATGATGGTCTTCTTTAGACGTTTTATTCCCTCAATTTTATTCTATTTTCATTAGTGGAGAAATGTATAAAAATGAACACACCCTTTAGTAGAGATGGGTAAAATGAACCACTTTAGCAGAAAATTAATGAGGTATTTATTTATAATACTCTAAGACAACAATTGAGATCAAGTACAATGAATCTGGTCCATCAGAATTTCCATCAAATTTTGATGCACCCTTTAGTTAATTTCATTAAATGAACTTGGTTCACAATTAATAATATAGGCAACATAAATAAAATTCCAACACCTATTACAACTAAAGTGCAACCCAACTCTCTCTCTCACTGTACGGAGAGCTACCTACTAGGCGATTCCTTGGCGATTGTACGGATGGATAGTGAAGGATGGCAAACTGTTCAACCACGCTGATGCTCCGGCCCATGACGACCCTACCTCGCTTCCTCTCCACAACAAACTAAGCTTTACCAGCCCTACCCCGCTCGCCCTACTTTTGCTCAGGTAGTTGCCTCTCCTCCCACACCTATCGTTCCTGTTGCTCTCTCTGCCTCTCCTCTTCACTCTCCTCCTGTTGCTCATTCCTCTCATGCCCCTGTAGTTCCTGTCTCTTCCTCCATCCCGCCACGCACCTCTCTCCCTAACCCTTCTTTGCACGCTTCCGTCGCTCTTTCCAATCCACCACTACTGTCTCTACCGAACCCAGCTACCATGCTCCCTCTTTCTGCCAGGCCTACGCCTCGCGTCAATGGCACAGCTAGGACAGCCAATCCCCATAGCAATCATACCAGCTCCACCGCTATAGTTCACTTCACCTTCATCTCTCCTCATAGCCAGACGCCTCTACACTTTCCTCCTTCCCCGGACTTTCCGGAGTGGAAGGGTCACTGTTTTCGCTGTTTCCAAACGGGCCATATCATTGCGAAATGTACAAACTCATTTGTCTGTGCTAAGTGTGGTGACAACGGGCACACTTATTATAAGTGCAAAGAGGACATTACTATCACTCCAAACCAGCTACATCGGCCTCCTTACCGGCCGCGACGGCAGCGAGCTACTCCTGTGCAACCTTTGGCGGCCCCACGTTCTCCTCTGGTCTTTGCACCACCCCCACACAGAGTTACACCACCCCATGCTCGACTTCGAGATGAACCTGACTGTCAGTATCTTCTTGATGGCTCCTATCCTCTACTTGACCCAGTTATGCCGCTCGATTGTGAGCGACCTGATGTAATCACTTGTTTCATTCTAAGAGATGACGCCTATTTTGCTGAATTTGATAGGCTTTCTAAAGCAATCATTTTAAGCCTCCCAAGGGATTTTGATGTAAATCTCTCTCTGGACCAGATTGCAGAGAGAGTGGCTGCAACTGGCCTTGTCTCGGCTGCTGACTTATCCGTAGCTGAACTACCAGGTCACAAATACTTAGTGATGCCACCACCAACTGTTAGCAACCTTGATCTTTGCATGGCTTTCAGTGATAATTTTTGGGAATTAGGATTTGAGGTTCAACTTTGGTCTCCACTGCTTGATAAAGAAGTTACCATCCCTTCCTTTACCATTTGGCTTGATCTTATTAGTGTACCTCCAGAACTTTGGCATGAATTGAATATTGTTAGAGTCGTTAGCTCCTTTGGCCTTTACCTAGGAACAATTCAATCTGATCAAGTGCAAAATTTGGATATCTGGGGGGTGGTCGTTGCCACCACTGATCTCAAAAAGATACCTAAGTATATTGCAATGATTGCGGGAGGTACTGAAACCTTGGTAAGAGTTATTCCTAGGAAATGGGTTCATCGTCCGATCTATGCAACTGCTGATCTCCCCACTCCTCCAAAATCAATTGTTAGACCCTCTGAACGGCGCCGTTTACCTCCTACACCGTCCCCTCCCTCCTCTGACTCTGTAAATTCATACTCCAATTGGTTAATTGACGGTGAAAATCTTACTATCAAGATTCCGACTTTAAGAGAGATACTACGTGGAGTCAATCTTGTGCATATTCCACCTGGCATGGTTGCGGCAATGGCCGGAGACAAGGAGGCAGTGCTACAGAACAATGCAGAACAAAGAGCCGTTCATGTGGGCCGTGGAAAGCAGCCACTAACTGCTGACGTCCCCATTCAAATGAATGACGTCACTGCCTCCTCAAACTACATCCCAGGCATGCGTACTAACAAGCGCCCGCGTGACATGGTGCAGGTAACAACTCTCTCCAATTCGTTCAAATCCTCTTGATTGTGATAGAGTCCTATAGACTGAATTGCTTTTTCCAGAAACAGTACCTCAGTCCTTGTCTATCACTAATTTGGAAACTGAATTACTGTGTGTGCCTACTGTGTCTTGTATTTACCACAAGAAAATATGGGAACCATTGTGCCTGTTGACCATGTTTTCCAATTACAGGCAACCATTCCCCAACTTGACCAAAACCCCACCACGCATGCTTCACATGTAAGCACTGCACCTTCTACTTCTAGTTTGCAATTAGAATCTTTGACTTCTGCCCAAGCTTTATTCAACTCCCATTTGGAATCTTTGCCCCCCCCCCCCCCCCTCCCACCTCAAAAAAATCACAAAGGTAAAAATAAAAAAGTACAACCTGGCCCCACACCCACTAGTAGCTTTACACCTATTGCTTCAGCAGATCCTTCTGATTTTTTCGATGTACTTCTCATGTACGCAGAAAGTTTGGTTCTAGCTGACTTAATAGGAATCCCTGCTTTTAATATTCCTAAATCTATTTTGGATCCTATTTTGGGTCAGGGCCAGGAAACAAGCTTCAACAAAAAACAAAGATTGGTAGAAAAGGACTCGGGTAAAGGTTTCGTAAACCAGGTTGGCACCAACAGCTCTGCCCGTGAATCCACCAAAGTCCAACGTGGTGCTGATGGGCCATCCACCTCCTCCATCTTCAAATGATTGGGCCCTGTTAGCACTAAGCAATATGCTGGCCCTGTTGGTGATTATGGGCTTATCTTTGACCCAGCTACTTCTGATGAAGTGGGCTCGGGTTCAAACTAAAATGATGGCTAGAACGCTGCCTCCTTCTTGTTAAGTTAGACGTTCACTTTTTGTTTTTATGGATTTACAAGGTTTTAAAAAGATTAAGATCCTTAGTTGGAATGTAAGAGGTTTAGGTGATGCTACGAAATGTCTAGTTGTTAGGGAAGCGATTCGATCTTCACGTTGTGATATTTTTGTTTTCAAGACACGAAACTTGATTGTATTAACTTTAATCATGCTTTTCTTTTTTCACCTACTTATTTTCAGTTTCCAATGGTCACTTTGGATGCTATTAGCACCAGAGGTGGGTGTTGCATTGCTTGGAAATGTTATTTTAATCTACTCTCTTCTTGGGTAACATCTTATTCTTGCTCTGCCTTACTATGCGTTACGAGAACTAACTCAACTTTTCTGGTAACTAACGTCTATGGCCCTCATCAAGATACGCATCGACGGATGTTCTTTGATCAACTACGCTTCAATGCCTCCTTAGTAGATTATCCTTATTTCCTTCTTGGAGATTTCAATGTGGTACGCTGGATGGTTGATCGCTCTAACCCTTCAAACGATTTTTCCATCATGGAATCTTTTAACGAACTCATTTCTGACTTGCAGTTGGTCGACATTACGCTCAAAAATAAGTGTTTCACTTGGACTAACAAACAACCTTCCTCTACTCTCTCTAGGCTTGATCGCTTCTTTCTAACAACTCAATGGTTAAGTCATTTTCCGCTCATAACTCTGGAACCTTTGTCTATGATTGTTTCAGATCACTGCCCCATTTTTCTTAATTGCAGACATCTCCCCACTAAATCTACTTCACCCCGTTTAGAAAAATTTTGGTTCAAATATCAGTACTTTTAGTCTCTATCTGATACATCTCTAGCACCACTTGCCTCTTTTTATTCTCGTTTGCATTCTCTGCACGAACATCACGGAACTGGCATCACACAAATTTCTCTTCAGCTCATTCTCAACTGCTTAACGCAAAACTTTTCATTTCACTTTTTGACAAAGTAGAGGAGAACTGTTCTCTAACTCCTTTAGAATTCTGTGTAAGAATCCAATTGCGTGAGCGAGCCTATGAGTTATCTAGAATCGCTGTTTAAATGGCAGCAACGTTCCAGCTGCAATTGGATTAAACTTGGTGATCGCAACACGACTTTCTTTCATTCTGTTGCTTTCTCTCGTGCAGCTAAGAAGAAAATCACTGAATTACTCGTACAGGGACAGACAATTCGGGATCCAGGGGCTATTCTTTCATCTTTCGCTGACTACTACAAAACTCTTCTGGGCACTTCTTCCAACCCCCTTAGCTTTTGGCCTGAGACTCTCTACTCCTCCGACATAGATTTACACTCTTTAGTTGAACCCTTCTCGTTAACTGAAATTAAAAGTGCGGTAAGGTCTCTCTCGGATGGCAAGGCGAGTGGACCCGATGGTTTACCAAACGAGTTTGCAAAGCTTCATTGGAACTCCTTATCCAACAATCTTCTACAAATTTTTGATGATTTTTACCACGGTTCTTTAAACTTGTCGGACTATAATCAAGCAAATATTGTTTTGGTACCGAAGAAAGAACATTCCCTCGGCCTTACTGACTTTCGTCCCATCAGCGTTATATCCTACATACCCAAACTCATTTCTAAGGTTCTCACTATCCGTCTCCAAAAGGTCATACCAGACTTGATCTCCTCAAACCAAACGGGCTTCATCAAGAACCGATTCATTGCTGAGAATTTCATTTCGGCTAGAGAAATGCTGCGTCATCTGATATCCTCTGATGAACCGGCAATTATGTTAAAATTGGATTTTGCAAAAGCCTTCGATATGGTTGATTGGAACTTTCTCTTCCTCTTTCTTTCAAGCCGAGGCTTCCCTCACATTTTCATCTCATGGTTGAAAATGATTGTTACCACTGCCTCATCGACTATCCTTATCGATGGTATCCAAAGCCCCGTGTTCAAGCAGGAGCGTGGCCTTCGTCCGCTATCCCCATCTATTTCATATCATGTTTTAAACTTCCCTCCTGGTTACTAAAATCCATTGATAAAGTCATGCGATCCTTTCTCTGGTCTTCTGGAAACGCTAACAGGAGAGGAATTTCACTAGTTAACTGGAATCTTGTATGTACTTCTAAGATATTTGGAGGACTAGGAATTCCTGATTTAAAGCTAAAGAATGTAGCCATGCTTTTACGCTGGTGGTGGAGCCTCTATTCTGATGACAACTCTATTTGGAAATTTACTGCTGCTTTGCTTTTCTCAAGGCAAGATCGAAGCACCCCCACCTCTCCTTTGGGTTCAACAAGGCTCCTTCTTTTGGCGCTACCTTCTTTCAATCCGTTACATCTTTCAGTTTTCCACTTACTGGCAAATCGAAAATGGCTCAAGAGCCTTGCTCTTGTTCGATAATTAGGGAAAAGGCAATTTTCTCTCTCTGTCAAATTTCAAAAGAAACCAGTCTCCTGTTCACTATAACTTCACTCTGGCACAAGCTTTGCTAAACATAAACTCTCTTTTTCCACAACCTTACTCACTTCTTCAGCACACTATATTGAATTCCATCACAAACATTATACTCCCTAGTTCTCTAGACTCTTTGATTTGGAAGTGGAACACAAGTGGACACTTCACTACGAACTCAGCTTACAAAATGCTAGCCAATGCGGGAAAAGTAAACAGCCACCTAATGTCGGTTTGGAATTTCAAGCTAACTCCTTCTATTCAACTTTTCAGTTACTTCTGGTTTCGAAACAGACTGCTCACGCAAGATCGCTTTTTAAGATGGAACTATAATGTTGCCCCTGGATGCTCCCTCTGCAACTCACTTTTAACTGAAACTCCTTTATATTTATTTTTTACTTGCAGTTTTGCACAGGAAGTCTAACAGGAACTACATCGACTTAGTGGCACACCGCTACTAGCATTACGTGATGACTGCTATTCAACCTTTTTAAAGGCAATCAACATTGCGAGTAGCAGAAGGAGAATACAGACCACTGTCTACATCTGTTGTGGGGCTTGGTGGCTGTGGAAAGAGAGGAATGCAAGGACTTTTAGAGGTGAAAAGAGCTCAGCCAAGAAGATCCTTCATGATGTTTTAATTCTTGCCAGAGATTGCCTTAGATACTGTTAATAGGGTTTATTGCTTTAGTTCTGTTTTATTACTTACTTACTGTACCTAGGTAGCTACTACCTAGTCTTTCTAAAAAAAGGAGCTAAACAAATGCTGAAATAACTGGTCCTGCACCAGCTCCTCCCTGACTAGCTTGCAGAACATCCTTCCCCATTCCAATTGCAGTGCCCGTCCAAAATAGATATAAACTAAAAATTGAAGCACATAAATTTGCAGCCCTAACCTCAGCATTATCAGTAAACACCCTATTATTGCGTACTAGCACCAGCTTTTATTAGTCCGTACTAGCAATGGTCATTGTTTAATTTGTTATAGAGTGGATCATATCTAAACCGTTATATCATATCTTAGAATTTGGTATTTCCATATGATCAATTCTCCAATAAATATTGTACAAGAAGAAGAAATTCTATTAAATGATAGTATGCATGACGGTACGAGACTTTACTTTTCATTTTTTTTTTAATGCTTGGAGATCTCCTAAATGTTAATCGCAAATACTCATTGAAAAGATTAGTAATATGATTATTTACAAATTATTAATGGTTTAAAATTATAATAATTGAGAAAATATAAGAAATATATCAAATGACACTTATTCTATGTTGAAATCGATATTATATATAGAGATATGCTATGGTGCATCGCGATGTATTTAGGCTTTGTACATCGCGATCATTATCCGTCAATCATTTTACAAATTGACAAATCTAATTAAACTAATCCAATCTACATATTGAAATTTCATAACAAACCAATTTTTTATTTTTTAAAATTTTTTACTATTTTTCAAATTTTCTAAAACTTTTCTTTTTTGGGTTACAACTAATAATAAGGAATTTCCAAAAATGACAGCTTTTAAAAAATTCGGAAAAAATAAAAAAATATAAAATTTGGTTTACTAGGAGATTTCAATATATAGATTGGATTTTATTAATTAGATTTGTCAATTTTTAAAACTACGACAAATATAGTCGCGATGCACAAAAACCTCAATATATCGCGATGCACCATAGCATTTCTATATATATATGGAGAGAGGTTTTGCTATGGCGAGTCGCGACTCACATAGCCTTCTGTGAGTCGCGGTTGATGTCTCATTTGTGTGCCGTCCAAGGCAAAGCTCGGTGCAACTCGCATGAGGTCGTGCATGGCCACTGTTTTTGGTCTTTTCCTGGCCTGTGGTGCTCTAGCACGAGTTGTCGCCTCGCCTTTCTTCCATCGATTCCATTTTCCTACACAAAACTAAAAGAAAAATGTTAAACAACTAATTTTTATGTCATTTTTTATTTTCTAATTTTTTTTTTGTATTTTCTTGATTTTTCAAAAATTAACGAAAATAAATAAAACTCTAAAAATCCTTGGGTTGCCTCCCAAGAAGCGCTCTTTTTAGGTCACTAGCTTGACCCCTTTGTTTTCTATGCGTCACTTGGAGGTTCGGAGAAGCGAACGCATGCCACTTGCCCAATGTCCTCATTGGCAATGTAGTGCTTCAATCTTTGTCCATTGACTTTGAAAGGCTCCGAATCCTTATCACAAATTTCAATGGCACCAAAAGGATAGACTTTAACCACTCGAAAAGGTCCAGACCACCTCGATTTCAACTTGCCAGGAAAGAGCCTCAACCTCGAGTTGAACAATAAAACCAAGTCTCCTTCCTTAAACTCTCTTCTTAAGATTTTCCTATCATGCACAAGCTTTGTTTTCTCTTTATAGAATTTTGCATTTTCATAGGAATTGAGACGTACCTCGTCGAGTTCATGCAAGTCTAAAATTCTTTTCTCGCCAGCTTTGAGCAAATCTATGTTGATGGCTCGTGTTGCCCAATACGCCCTGTGCTTAAGTTCAACTGGTAAGTGGCAAGGTTTACCATAAACAAGCTTGAAAGGACTCATACCTATTGGAGTTTGAATGCCGTGCGATAGGCCCAGAGTGCATCATCAAGCTTGCTCGCCCAATCCTTGCGCGATCGTGCCGCTGTCTTCTCCAAGATACTCTTGATTTCTCGGTTCGAGACCTCCACTTGTCCATTTGTTTGTGGATGATAGGCGATGGCAACCTTATGCAAAACACCATGTCTTTTCAAAAGGCCATCAAAATGTCGGTTGATGAAGTGCTTGCCACCATCACTAATCACCGCTCTTGGCACTCCAAAGCGTGGAAAGATAGTCTTGAAAAAGAGCTTGATCATCGAGTTCGAGTCAGCTGCCTTGCATGCGATGACTTCCATCCATTTTGAGACATAATCTACCGCTACTAAGATGTACTCAAATCCTTGTGAACTTGGAAACGGTCCCATTAAATCCACACCCCACACATTAAAAACCTCGACTTCAAGGATGGGATTGAGTGGCATCTCATTCCTTTTCAAAATGCTACCTGTTCTCTGACACAAATCACAAGAATAAACAAAAGAGTGAGCATCTTTGAAAAGAGTAGGCCAGAAAAAACCTGATTGGAGCACTTTGGCTGCTGTCTTTGAGAAAGAGGCGTGGCCACCATAGGCGGAGGAGTGGCAGCTAGAAAGAATCGGTTTGACCTCTTCATATGGCACGCACCTCCTAAAAATGTTGTCGATTCCGATCTTGAAAAGGTATGGCTCCTCCCAAAAGTAATACTTCGCGTCTGATTTTCAGTTTTTTCCTCTGTTGGGGAGTCATGTCGGAAGGTACATAGCCACTGGCCTGAAAATTGGCCAAATCTACAAACTAAGGCTCGCTGTTTTTCTCGCCAGAGCCTTCATTTTGGTCCGAAATGGCTGCTAGAGTCTCGATATTCGCCATGATTTCTTCGAGATTCCCTTCCTTTGCAGCAGATATGAGGTTTCCCTGCACAGAGAACAACTTTTCATGAGGAAAAGAATCATTGATAGGGATTTCTTTACCTTCTTCCCATTGAAGACGTGACAGGTGATCCGCGACCGAGTTCTCCGTGCCTTTCTTGTCCCTAATCTCAAGGTCAAACTCTTGTAGAAGCAGTACCCAGCGAATCAACCTGGGCTTGGCATCCTTTTTGTTCAAGAGATAGCGAATCGCAACGTGGTCGGTGTAGACGATCACCTTGGATCCCACCAAATATGACCTAAACTTGTCAAGTGCGAAGACAATGGCGAGGAGCTCCTTCTCCGTGGTTATGTAGTTGACTTGGGCAGGGTCTAGCACCTTGCTAGCATAGTATATAGCCACTGGCTTCTTATCCTTGCGCTGCCCTAAGACCGCTCCGACTGCATAGTCGCTCGTGTCGCACATGAGCTCGAAAGGTTGGGTCCAATCCGGTGGTTGTAGGATAGAAGCCGAGACAAGAGCCTCCTTCAACCTACAAAAAGCATCAATACACTCATCAGTCACAATAAATTCATTATCTTTTATCAAAAGATTAGTTAGAGGTTTAGCAATTTTAGAAAAATCTTTGATAAAACGGCGATAGAATCCAGCGTGTCCCAAGAAACTCCTAACATCCTTGACATTTTTAGGCATGTCGAGCTTTTCTATCACCTCAACCTTTGCTTTGTCAACCTCTATCCCTTTCGATGTGACCATGTGTCCCAAAACAACGCCTTGTTGCACCATAAGTTGACACTTTTCCCAATTCAAAACTAAGTTCACCTCTTCACAATGCTGCAAAACTTTGGAAAGGCTAGTTAGACAAGAATCAAAACAAGTGCTGTAAACAGAGAAATCATACATAAACACTTCCATGTCTTTTTCAATAAAATCAGAGAAAATAGCCATCATGGCTCTTTGGAAGGTGGCTGGTGCATTACAAAGACCAAAAGGCATACGCTTGTATGCAAAGGTACCCCAAGGACAAGTAAAAGTGGTTTTATCTTGGTCATTTGGATGGATTGGTATTTGAAAGAAACCTGAATAATCATCTAAATAACAAAAATAAGAGTGATTAGCAAGCCTTTCAAGCAACTGATCAACAAAAGGCAATGGAAAAATGGTCCTTGTGTGTTGTCGCGTTGAGTTTGCGGTAATCAATACACATTCTCCACCCAGTTACCATCCTGATTTGTGTCATCTCTCCTTTCTCGTTCTGCACCACTGTTGTACCTCCTTTCTTAGGCACCACATGTATCGGGCTCACCCATTTGCTGGCTGAGATTGAGTAGATGATGCCCGCATCATGGAGCTTTTGTACCTCCTTTCTGACCACTTCTGTGAGGTTGGGGTTGAGCCTGCGCTGCCCTTCTCTTGATGGTTTGTGGTCATCTTCCAGTAAGATCCGATGGGAGCAAATCAAGGGATCGATACCCTTCAAATCTTCAATAGAATACCCAATTGCTCCTTCGTGTGCTCGAAATACTACCAAAAGCTTTTATGTTTCTGCATCACTTAGCCCAGAATTAATAATAACAGGGAATGTTTGACTTGGGCCAAGGAATTCATACCTAAGAGTCTCTGGCAGAGGCTTGAGCTCGACTTGGAGGGCCTCTGGTTGGACATGAGTGAAAGAATTGGGCTCAGAAACGCCTGCCTCGACCAAATTTAGCACCTCCAGAGGATCATTTCGGTGCGAAATGCCCTCGTTTCGGTCCGAAATGGGCTCCAGCAGAGGCTCTTCTTCACTATTTTGAGCGATTTCTTCATCTTTCAGTGTCTCCTCGACTCCTATGGCTTCTTGCATATCACAGAGAAAAGATTGGTAAGAGTTCAGAGCTGCTTCAAATTGATTCTTAAGAGATTGTTCAATATTTAGTTCATTGTCATCAATTTCTTCAATTTTGAAGCAAGTTTTTGCAGGGCTGGGGTACTTCATGGCATGTTGGATTGAAAATTGAAGTATCTCCTCCCCCACCCTGACCAAAATGGTGTCGTCCCTGGCATCCATCATTACACCTGCTGTTCTGAGAAACGAGCATCCCAAAATGATTGGTACTTCCCTATCTTCAACCATTTCAAGTACCACAAAATCACATGGAACTACAAATTTGCCCACACACACGGGTACATCTATCAACTCCCCTAATGGCAACCGCACGGATGAGTCTGCGAGTTGCACTGTCGTAATGGAAGGCTGGAGTTCTCCAAACCCAATTCTCTCATATATTGTCCTTGGCATAACGCTCACACTAGCCCCCATGTCACACAAAGCTTGCTTGATTTTCTCCTTCCCAATTGTGCAAGGTATGGCAAATCGTCCGGGATCGGGGAGCTTGGGTGGCATTTTGTTCGTCCAAATCACCGATTTGAGCTCCTCAATAGTCTTCTTTCGTGTACACAATTCTTTCAAAAATTTAGCATGCATAGGAAAATGTGTGAACACGTCAGTTATGGGAATAGTAATTTTAACATCTTTTAGAATCTCCCAAAATCGCTTGAACAATATACCCTCCCTTTCTTTGGCCAACCTCCTGGGGAATGGAACAGGGGGCTGGTAGGGAACCACTGGGGTGGAACCCTCGTCGGATTTCTTCTTCTGGGGCGCTTTGTCAGCCCCTGTGGGTGTCATTTCGGACCAAAATAAAGGGATTTCGGACCGAAATGGCGCCTCTGGTCGCGATTTTTCTTCTGCTGGTGACCCAATTTGCGGGCCAGAGAGTGTAGCTGCGTCCTAGAGAGGTAGAAATGGCAGAACTTGCTCCAGAACGGGCTCGTCTTCTTGCTGGATGTCATCTTGGGCGCGTGGTTGTGTCTCGGCCCAAGTCGGCATTGGAGGATCATTGTATTGCTTGCCACTTCTCAATGAGTGCATGGCCTTGCACTCGGCGTTGGGGTTGACCTGCGGCTTGCTTGGAAATTTGTCTTGCTCCCTCGCGAGATGCGCCTTTATCATTTGCTCCAACCTAGAAACAGCATCAATTTTAACCTTTAGTTCCTCAATCCCTTCGGCCAACATGTAATTATATTTACCTTGTTCATGCATGAAATTTTGGACAACAAATGGTACACCGTTCTTATTATAAAAAGGTCTCTTTTGGAAATTTTTGGTATTTTCATTTGATTGTGCATTTTTATACAAGGTTGGTGGATTGGTGGAAACTTGCAAACTTGAAAGGGCAAAAGGGAGTTTTCTAAAGTCTGGATTATTCATTTGGTTCCAATCCTTTTGTTCTCCCTCTTGCAAGGAGTAACTGCGGCTAAAAACATTTCGTGGGAAGTAGGAAGGCTCGTTGTTGATGGAGTTGACTTGTTGTGGGTCATCCGGTTGTGCAAGTGGACATTGGAGGGATGTGTGTCCTTCTTCGCCACAAGCTCCACATGTGTTCAAGTTGAGGTGAGAGCCGAGAGAATGATATGCGGCTATCTCCGCTTCGAGCTCGGCAATTCTCCTATCCCTCGTCGAGATCTTGTTCACATGTTGCTTTCCACTTGATCGGCGTTGTGGTAGCCAATTGTATTGCCTCACGCATTGCTCGATCAAGTCTTTTCCTCGCAACGAGTCCATTTTCAAGAAGCTTCCACCACCTGAGAGAGAATCCAAGTTAATTTTGATGTTATCATAAAGACCATTATAAAAATTTTTCAAAACAAGCCAATCTTGGATTCCATGATGTGGACAAGAATTTTCTAAGTCCCTAAATCTCGCCCAAGCAGCTTTTATGGATTCATCATCACTTTGTTGGAAATTGTTCAGTTCAGTCCTAATTTTATCGGCCCTACCATCAGGAAAGTATTTCTCAAGAAAAATTTGGGTCATATCATTCCAAGTCCTAATCGACCCCTTTTTGAGAGTTTTGTACCATTTTTGGGCCTTATCCTTAGGACTAAACCTAAACAACATGAGTTTACTGGCATTTTGAGGCACCCCGTTCATTTTGATCAATCTAACATAATCAGTAAAAGTTTGCAAGTGTGCATGGGGGTCCTCGTGTTCATCTCCATGGAAGGAGTTTTGTTGGACTGCTGTGACATGGGCGGGGAGGATTTGTATGTTGTTCGCTTCAACCCCTTGAATAACCATCGGCCCGGCAATGTCCTTGACTTGCGGCGCCCAATAGTCCATGAGAGATTTGTTGGGATTTTCAGCTGCATCCTCTCCATCAGAGTTTCCATGGACGCTCTCCTCGTCCATCGTCCACTTGCGTTTCTCTTCTTCGAGCTCGTGCCTTTGATTTTCCACGTGCCTCCTTTCGGCCACGATGCGGGCTTCTCTCGGGTCCAGCTGGATCCTCAGGGCCTCAAGGCGCTCAACCTCTGCTGCTACATCGACAGGTGCACCAGTTCCTGCCATCTCGCTCGCTATTTCGCTCTCTGGTTGATGATTTTGGACCGAAATGGAAGTGTTTCAGACCGAAATGGGGTCTGGCGGGGCTGAAATCGCCTGCTGCTGCTCCGGATCCTCTTACAATCCGCGTAGGAAGTACCGGCGCACAGGAGGCGGAGGTTGAGAATGAGCTCCCTTCTTCCTACTTGCCAGAATTCAACCTGTAGCACGAGAGAAAATAAAAAGATGATTCAGTAAAGAAAAATCTAGCCTCTTAATACTAGAAAAAGTACACGATATCAAACACCCTTCCCGGCAACGACGCCAATTTGATGAAGGTTTCAGAACCTAGGTCAAATAAAATAAATCCTATGAATTACCTCACTAGACGTTCGAGTAAAGCAAAGGTGTCGAACCCACAGGGACGGTTAAATTGAGTACCGGACTTGGACTTTCTTAAAAGCTAGACAGATGAATTTTTATGGTTTTGACAATAAGTTGCAATAAATAAATAATGCTAGTAATAAAATAGGCAATTAAAAAGGATAATAAATAATAAAATATTTTTGGAATTATTTTTATGTTTTCTTGACTCAAACAGATGCAATAAAATGTCCTAAGGATAAGTGTTCAATTAGTTTAGCTTTAAGACAACTCTGTCACGATCCAGAATCAGAGAGTCATTTCGGTGCGAAACAGTTCTATTTCGGTGCAAAATAGTTACTGTTCAACACAGAAACTTGCCTTAAACCTATTGTTTCAACTTGATAATTTTACTGGATACTTTGCAAAGGTTACTAAGTGACCAGATCCTAACTCACCTCAGCCGTCGCCTTTTTGTTTTGGTTTAGATTTGATGTCGGGTTTTACCATAAACACAACTAATCCTATACTTGCGTATTAAAACTAGTTTGTTTAAGAATACTTAATTGGATTTCTAGAGATATTTAAGGTCCTGTCGGTGCAATAAAAGTTACATCTTTCGATCGTTAACTAACCTACCCTTTCGAGTGTTGGTTTATCTCAAGTGCTTCGATTAATTAATTATTTGGTCGAGTTATATCCTATTAACACTGCGCATCATTAACAAGTTAACGTTCAAGCAAATAATCAATTCAATCTAACAAGGAATAATTCACAATCAAGTAAATCGTAAAATATCATAATATAATCATCAAGTCATAACAATATACTAAACTAATACACTAACTACCCCTAAGACATCATAAAAACTACTCACTAATATCCATAACACAATCAACAATAAATATCATGCATATAATAAAGATACAAGCCATAAAATAATGAAATAAGAGCATATAAGAGTAAATCGAAGAATTCCAATGCTAATATTCGCTATCTCTGGCCTAGGAATCGATGTGGATCTATGTGCTGCTGCTGCTTCCTCCAAAAACGCCAAGAACTCCAAGGAAATCAACGGAAACGCTCAAATACGTCAAGCAAGGAAGGTGGAAAATGAGTATGGAAGGTAGAATCCCCCCTCAGGAGGCAAAGGACGCGTATATCTACCCACAGGAGGCGGCTAGGGTAAGGTGAGGCGGTGTGGATCTTTCCTTTTTCGAAAATCACCTAATTTGCTCTTTTCAGAAATGGATTTCGGACCGAAATGGCACTTCGAAATAGCTAGATGGGCTGAGAATCAGGCCCACGCTGGAGGTATGGCTCATCCTAGGCTCCTGCGGTCTTGTGGCACGTCTGTTTGGGCCAGGAATGAGTCGTCTGGCTGAGAATCCGATCCATCCTCCACAAATGCCGCGTCTCGTCTTCAATTTCTAAGGAATTCTACAAAATAAAACCAGAAGCACGGGAGCAGCAATATCCTGGAAAATATGGCAATTTATGAGACAATTTATAATGGTTTGATCAATAATTAAGGGCTAAGTACGGTCAAAATACATATAAAAATAAGAGACATCAGCGGTCAAAACTCTTGGATCTGAATCAAAATGGCCGATCCAAATAGTCCGATATGATCTCCATATTGAAATCTCTTTGCAGACAAAATTTAATTTTATATTTTTTCGAAATTTTTAAGTATTTTTTTTATATTTTTAAAAACTGCTATTTTTGAACGGTGCATAATTAATTAGATTAGCGATTTTCTAAAATTCCAAAAAAATAGTTAAGTCCTAGGGTATAAGGTATATTTAAGTCCATAATTTTTCTTGAATTGGTCTAGATAGCAGAAAATCTCAATAAACCAGCAAAATCCAGCTTTTTGTGTTCATAGTGTCACACAATGTTTCATAGCATTGTACAACGATTGGAAGCGTCATACAACGCCTGACCAAGTCAGCAAAATCCAATTTTCTGTATTCATAGCGTCACACAATGCTTGACCAAGTCAGCGGGCCTGAATTTGCTTCCTTTGACCTATGTGTTGTGTAACGTTTGCTTGAGTTACACAACAGATGAAAATTATGGCGTTGTATAACGCTTCCTATGTGTTGTACAACGATTAGTTTTTGGAGAAAAAGACCTCGAAAATTTGCTCTCGGGCATACGTTGTGTAACGCTATATAGCGTCGTATAACGTTATTGACACATTCCAATGGGTTTGTCGATTTTTTATTTTATTTAAAGGCTATATTCAAGCATCGTTTAATGCTTCATAGAGTTGTACAACGCTTGAGCTAATTTTGCTGGTAAACAGCTCCCTTTGAGCTCTATATATATCACCCCTTATTCTCTCTCTTCGGTGAGTTTTGTCTTGCAATATTAGACCAGTATTGAGCCTTTGAGCACATCGATAATCTCCCATTTGAGCTTTGCATAGCTAGATCGCTTTGAGAGATATTGTAGCCTCAAACACCACCCTCTCGACATTATCGCTAGGTGTAGGTTGGAATAGGTTGAGAGCTCCTCTCCTTTGAGGCCGTTGTGCCACTTGTGTTAGGCCGATCTACCTCTAGTGTCATTGTGACGAGGCGATTCGGTTCGAAGTTATAGTCTCGTTCTTATTGGAATTAAACAAAGCATGCTCATTTGGTGGTAGCAAAACTCTGGGAGACGTACGACTAATTAAGGCTAGCTTTTCTTTAGCGGGTTGGAATTCTGTTATCACATCGAGTGTTCAATTTCTCTATTTCTTTCTCCCTTTATTTTCTTACTATACTTGAATTACTTGTGTGTGCTTTATTGTTGTGGGTACCAATTGAATTATGTTAGGTAGTTCATATCAGAACCGGTCTAAAACCTTTATTGCTTCCGTTAAACCTTGATTAAGTCGCCCCCTTTAGGGAAAAAAAAAGTGGTATCAGAGCAGGAACCACGATTAAGCCATTCTTAATCATTGGTTTTCGGTCATGGCGGCTCCATATGTCAAGAGACCGGATAAATCAGGCCAAAGTTGTAAAAACTTCTCTTTTTGGAAGAGATACATGGTGAACTACCTCAATATCTTTGGATATTGGCATGTGGTAGAAAAATGGTATATTTCCGAATGTAAGCCCAATTCTACCGATTTGACCAAGAAATCCCTAGATGTCCAAAAGGCCAATGATTATGCGGTTAATACCATACTAACCTTGGTCCATGAATCGATTGGAGTTACCCTTACAAAGTATGATTTGGCACACGATATGTGGATGACTCTTATCCACCGTTATGAGGGAAATTCTCAAATTAGACACTCTAGAATGTATGAGTTGTATTCTAAATTTAAGAAATTTCACATAAAGGATGGTGAATCCATAGAGGATATGTACATGCATCTTGTACAACTCCAAAATGAATTCACCGAATGAGGAGAGTCCCTAACAAATTGCAAGATTGTAAGGAAGATGTTGCGAGCTATGAGTGAAAGGTGTGAATGGGTTGCTCATGTCGAGACTCTTGAGACAATGATCCGGATTGACCAAGAATACACCCCGGATCAAATGTACACCGAGCTCCGATGTGTTAAGGTGAAGTTCAAGCAACTCGGCAAACTAGGTTATACTCCAAGAGCCATAGCCATGACATTCACAAGCGATCCTGACTTCACTTCCTCTTCTCATTCCTTTCATTGCCGACACTCACATCAAACACCCGACAACCTCTATGAGCTCGATGAGACGGAGCAAGAGGCGATGATTCAAAGGATGTTTCATGGGCTTGTCAAGCATGAGAAGAAGTTCAATAGAGTAGTCAATGATGAACGAGAGTTGTGTTTTGTGTGTAATAAAGAGGGACACTCTATGCATAAATGTCCCAAGCTTTTTCCTCATGTGCAAACCTACAAGCCAAAATACAAGCACAAGAAGGGAAAGGTAAAGACTCATGCCTTACATGCCGTGTGGGAAGCGAAATCCGAAGCCGACACTAGATCATCCGACTCGGATTTTCCTAAGGTGTATGCTATGGTGGCAAATGCGGACCGAATCGTTAGTATGTATATATTAAGGAATAAGAAATAAGAAATTTGGGGTTTATTCATATTCATTATTCATATTATGTTTTTGTTACATATGAATAAACATCTGAATAAGTCAAACTTCCTTATTCATGTTGTTTGAATTCATGCGAATAAGCTCTATGCGTGAATAGGCTTATTCAAACACAAACCAAACACACCAAGTACCGAATCAAAAAGTGCAAAACTGATAGGTTAATTTCGTCGTTAATGAATGTTTAAAGTTTGAGATAGTTGTCAATAATACTATATAAACTATCTATATGTACATATAAATAGGTAAAATAATATTTAGAAACTGTGTTTATGAATAATTCGTTGGATTCACACTAAGCTAATTATATATAAAGTCAACTTTGGTAGTACGGAAAGCAAAAAATTATGTAACATACATTGTCGGGAACACAAAATATTCACCTCTTTAATTAGAACATGAAAAGACAGAACAAAATACAATCAACTCTCACGTAAATCAGTTCCATAAAACCTGCTATTAATTCAAGCCAATCTGAATCGATTCAGATTTTTAAGTGTGGCAGATATACTATCATGATGCTCGTATCATATTGCAAATTTTTTTTGCTTGATCTAAACTCATACATTAGGTATGTATTTTTGTATTCAGAATATTTATACTTTTTTAATATATCAATTATCAACACATTTAAAAACAATAGCATTAGCAGACATTTAATTAGCCGGGTTTAGGGACCTTAAAAAACAATTATCCGGGTTAGGGAAAAAAATTACTCCAGCAATCCTTAAAAGACGCAGCACGTCGTGACATCATTTGTGCAAACCAGATGATCTGATTCTTTTCCATCAAATTCGGACCACGGACATTTGATGGGTCGGCTGAAGAAGTCGCAAGCATTCAACATGGATCCTCTGTTTCTTTATACAAGAAGCATACTCAACATCATGTTGTACGTACTGACCCCACATCCAAAATCTATTCAGTTCTCATGTTCATTACCCATCACACTAAACACATTATTATTTACGTCCACAGAAAACCTCACAGAATGTTCTCTTATTTATAAGTCGACCAACTATCGAAGCTCTCACCAACAATCACGCCTCTCGCTTCCTTCCCCTCTCTCTCTATCAAACCAGAAACCAACTAACCAACACTGAACTCTCCCTTCTTTTCCCATGGAGGCATCGGTGGCGCTGGCCATGGCAGGATGGTTCATGCAGGTGATTTTCGACAAGTTGGCTGACACGGCTCTCCAGGCTTGGGCTTCGCGCATGCAGCTCCAAGAGGAGATCGAGCTGCTCCTCGCTCGTGTCAAAAGGACCAGCGTGCTGCTTGAGGCCGCCAGGTGCTGTCGAGAGATCAGTAATGAGGCTCTGGCCAAGCGCCTGGAGGAGCTTGAGCAGCTCGCTCGCTACGCCGAGGATTTGGTTGATGAGTTGGATTTTTATAGGCTTCAGGCACAGGTCGAAGGGCCCGAGAAGCAACAGGTAGTTTTATTTTTCAACTGTTGAATGTGTTTGTTTCCTAATTTGCAGGGCAGTTTAATTTCGGAGTTGAGTACGGTACAAAGTTCTGATCTGGTGGGCTCAAGCACCCGGGACTCATACTTAGACAAACCTATTAGTACTCCCTGCTCCTTGCGGTGAGCTATCTTAGAGGAACCAAGCCTAGCTCAAATATGATGTGAAACAATCTGTATAAAAAAATTCCCAACCAAAATGATCTGATTCCCGATATTAATTGATGCTAACCAAATGAAACCTCTTAACAGTGAATTAAGCCTGATCAGACTGACTCTTCTATATGATAAATTAATGTAATCGCAAAAGCGTATTATGTTCTACGGCCATTTCACATGATGGCGTGAAAATAAATAATTTTTGTAGAAACAAACTCTAAATTTAGAAATGGACGCGTAAAATACATTTCGAAGAGTTTCTTTCGCGTATTTTTCTCTGGAATCAAATCTTTTGCGTCTTATCGCCGGTGTTTTAAAAAACGGACTAGAAGCTACCGGTTCGCGGTTTAATCTATAGTATAATTAAGCCTCAATCCTTTACGATATGCGGAAATCTGAGTCCTCTATTTTTTCCGCGATCGATCTGAGCCATTGATAGATTATTAGCGATTTTTTTTTCGCTCTCTAACCCTATTTCTCATTTTTTTTGATCTTCGGAAGACTCTCCTCAGCACGCCAACACCCCCCACCCCATGTCTCTTCTCCTTCCACTCCGTTGACTCCCATGAAAAATCGAGATGATAGAGACCTTCCACTTGGGCATATAATCGAGATGATAGAGAGTCTTATTCTGTAACTTGGGCATATAATCGCCTCTCTCTCCGTTCGTACTACTACTCATCCTCGCCTCTGCATCTATTCCTCTTTTGCTGACCCTGTCACGCCGCAAGCCCCTCCTCCTCCGTCGATCTCGCGATGGCGCACCCCCATCCTCCCTTACGCGCGCCTCTCTCTCTGCCTCCTCCGTTAATACTGCTCCGTACTCCTTCATACTCAACCTTTTATGTACCCCAAATCAGAACGCTCATGCATCCTGCTCTTAGGTTTGATAATTTCTCCTCTTTCATATGCTAAGATCAATTTTGATTTTTTTCCCTTTTTTTACTTTAAACCTTTCAGTACAATTAATTTTTAAAACCTAGGTAGAGCATTGTAGGCGGGAAGGATAATTTTTAGATTGGTAAAGAGAAGAAGACCAACGCCATAGAGAAAATGAGAGATCAAGAGAAGCTAAAGGGATGCCGTCGAAAGAAAAATCACCCCATTGGTTTCCCCTTTGCACTGATCCCATGATTTCTCCTTTTTATTCCCTTTAAGGTGATGTATACATTTGCCTTTATCACTCTCTTTGTTTTAAATTGTTCATCTTTCTAACTAATTGAAAATAATGGGATCAGTGCAAAGGGTCTTTTGTAAATAAAAAGAGCTTTTTGCAGCAAATTACAACTATAAATTGAAATAGTGGCTCTTTAATTCTGGTTGCAACGTGCACATACATAATTGCAAGGCATGTGAAAATGCATATGTGCGCAGTTTCTTTTTTTGACCAAGTTTGTAATCCAAATTTAATGCATATGTGTGTCTAGCACTAGGTATAGATGCACATAAAGCTACAGTTCAATTGTATATGGAACACCCAACTGTAAAGGTTACATGGATTTATATTTTAAGAAATTGCCTCATTGCCTCATTACATGGGGGCTAAGAAGTTGTTATCGATTATTATAGCAGTAGTGTTTATTGTTCTTTTGTTTTCATTTGATGGATATCCCTCTGCTGGTAGAGGAAACCAAGGAAAGTTTGGGTATTAATCAACTGGTTGTACAAATAATGTTTTATGTCATGTAAAAAATTCTTCAAGGGGCCTGCCATTAATCTTAACTGGCTAGCTATAAAAAAGAAGCATGAGTGATCGAATTTTCTCACAAATTCACCTAAAAATTGAAGAAATGCAGAAAATAAGGAGTGCTGCTACAGGTTCGAGGATCAGCACAGTTTGATGACCGGTTGTGTTCAGGGCAATTCAAAGAGCAGGCAAGGGGGAAGTCTGGAAGTAAAATAGGCAAGGGATTTCTATGGCGTATTGAAAAAAGAATGAACAGGAACAGTCAGTTTTACCATCAGCAAATGTAGCATTTAGCTACCTGGTACTGATAATCAGAGAGAGGGAACGAACAATTTCTTTGTAATAATAAGAGTAAACCATAAAAAAACAAATTAAAAAAAAGGAGACTTTAGATGCAGCAAGTCTTATAACCATTGCAAGGAAAGGACAAAACTTCAAAAGGGGAAAGAGGAAGCAACTGAAGAAATTATATTCAGTAAGTATCCTTATTTTAAAATTTTTTATTTCTTTTTTTTTGAGGTGATTATTAATCAAATTCTGTTGATTAATAGATGTGAGTTTGTTGAACTAAGATATTTGCTTATCTCACTTTTCTTAGTTAAAAAACAAAGTCAATAAATTGAAAGAAGCTAACTATTATGGTAGCTGGATATCAGTTTAGGATTTGTGGTAAGGCCTTTCCTTGGCTTTGTAGGACTTATTTAAAAAAGAAAGTCTTGGCTCTACCTTTCAGTTCTTCATGTTTTAAGGCCAGTTGCATTTGGTGGTTGTACACAAACAAGAATGAATATTCACCCAAAATGTAATATACCCAAAATGGTGCTGGTACTGGGTGCTTGATCTAATAAACTAGGTTTGTTTAATTCCTTCAAATGTGTCGCTTTATTTTGACATATCACATTATCACACTTTTAGCAGATGTCTCTTACTTTGATTGTCACATACTCACATGGGTGAAGGGAGTCAACATGGTTCTTAATTTTAACCTCCTTGAGACTGCCTCTTTGGTCATGGCAATATTTGCTACTGTCTTCACACGTCATGTACCTTTTTTCATTTCAGCTTTTTTCTTTATGGATTCTTATTTACAAATTCCGGAGAACTAGATAGATTAAATCATAAACTAACTTTATATTTATATCGGTTATGCCTAAGTCGTGGTGAATCTTAACCTAACCACATATAAATATAAATTATAGTAATACTCGAATAACATTTATATCGTATTCAGGTTCTCGCCACTTAGTAGCAGGATCCATGGAGGCATGAAGTAGTTCATGCGAGAGTTTTTCATGTAACAACCCTTGGCTCCGTGAGAAGTGGTAGAAGAATTAGAAGTAATTAATAGGAAATTAATATCCAATTTACTGTCAGTATAATCATAATCTTTTATGAAAAAACAGGGCCGAACTGTAATTTGTTCTAAAAGAGGAGGCGACGTGCATGTGCCCAGCCACTCCAGATGGCTCCAAACAGTTTTTGCAAATCCTAATGTGATAGCATTTAAATTCGTGCCTATTACTACCCTTCTGACGGGGCATTCAATGCAGTGGCTTTCTCACCCATGCTATCAACCTTTATCTTCTCTGTAAGTTCGCAACTTTGTGAGGGTGTACCATTAATGGCACTAACAAGTACTGGTATCAACAAAGGTGGGAAGAGAGGCCTGACATAGATTAATGTCGACGTGTGATAATGATGCTACCAATAGGGTGTTTCTGAAAAAAGTATTAATGCCTATAACCATTTAATTTGAAATTTTCATTCTATTTAGTATAGAAGTTGAATTCCAAAGCTTTGCCATTTATAGCTTTAAGCAAACAGAAAGATCCTTTATAAATAAAATCAAATAAATTAACTATATGCTATAATATAATACTATAGTAGTTTTGATTTTCTGACAAATGGATTCTTTATTTAGTTTCCTGTTTTGCCATTTTTATAGAAGCCTGAGAATTTTCAAAACTACTATAAAAATGAATCAACTATAATTAATATTTCTTTGATTCACATAGGTTGTTGCTTTCCTTGCTGTATACTGGAATCAAGTATGGAGTCCTTGGTGAAATTGGCGGAGGGTTATGATGGGGGTGTGAAAAGCAGCTAAAATTGGCGGAGGGTTATGATGGGGGTGTGCAAAGCAGCTATACAACATGAGACCTACAGAAGAGGCCCACCATGTAGCGATGGTGCATTCTCTTAAATGACTACCTTTTGTGTTCGATAATGGCATTGAACATGGAGCAATTCAGAAGTTATTTTCTCCTTAGAATGTGTAGAATATAGTACAAAATAATATTTCTCCTGTTTTCATTGCTAAAACTAGCATTGTGTCTAATAGATTGAAGTCCATAAAATATTTTTGACCTTTCCAAATGGTTAACGGCCGTTCTAAAAAAATTTCACTTAATGTCCGTTCCAAAAATATTTTCTTGGAAATTTGTTCAATGTCTATAATGTCTAATACGTTATGTGGATACATTTACATATTGATCGACCTGTAGAATTAATATAATTTGAAAAAAAAAAAACAATAGCATTTTGTAAAATAATCAGTCAAATGGAATTCTTGGTAGATAATAATATCATAGTTTCTATTTATATATTATTTGAACTATATTCATTATAATAAAACATTAGACATAATTAACCATTTTTTAACTATATTCATTATAATGAACAATTTAAATAAACGATCGCAGCGAAGCTGCGCCTTCCATAACTAGTTATTATGAGGTGGTGATGTGTTTTTTGTTTTTTTCTTCTTCTTCTTCTTCAAGTGCTTTCAAATAGACACCCCACATTAATATTTTTCTAAGAAATATGCTAGTTGATAACAGAGATATTTGAATTTTGATTAGCTTGCTTCATTGATTGTTATTGATTTGAAATATGGTCATACATATAAATCATACAAACCATGATCAATAAGGAAACATAAATCAGAATCAAATTCTAAATATGCTAGATATAAGAATAAAATATATATAGGGAGAGAATGACTACGGTACACTCTAAAGCACGGATCAAGCGGTGCTTTAGAGTTGTTTTTCAAGATTCAAAATTTGAATAGTCGATCTGAACCGTACAATACGTTCTTTATATTGAAATATCCTTAGAAACAAATTTTTACATTTTTTTAAAAAAAATTTACTATATTTTTCAGATTTTACAAAATTGCTATAAATGAAGGGTCTTGAATGTTTATGAAGGATTTTGTAAAATCTGAAAAACATAGTAAAAAATTCAAAAAAAATATAAAAATTTGTTTCTAAGGATAATGAAAATGACTACGTTACACTCTAAAGCATGGATCAAGCGGTGTTTTTGAGTTGTTTTTTAATATTCGAAATTCAAATGGCCAATCCAAACCATACAATATGTTCTCCATATTGAAATATCCGTAGAAACAAAATTTTAAATTTTTAAAATTTTTATTATATTTTTCAGATTTTACAAAATCCTTAATCTACATTTTAGACCCTTCATTTATAGCGATTTTGTAAAATCTGAAAAATATAGTAAAAAAATGTAAAAAAACTTGTTTTAAAGGATATTTCAATATGGAGAATATATTGTACAGTTTGGATCGACCATTTGAATTTTGAATCTTGAAAAATAACTCTAAAGCACTGCTTGATCCGTGCTTTAGAGTGTACCGTAGTCATTCTATATATATATATTGGTAACGGGCACATGGGAAGAATAAAATATGATTGATTGCAGAATCGTAAATTGCTATATGATAATACCCAGTATGGTCACTATAATTATAAAGATATGATATTCTGTAACACCACCTCTTAAACTGAGCATGACTTGACATGTGAAGTTTGCATGCATATGTTGTCTACCATTGAATGAAGAAACTAGTTAAATGACTCGAATAATTGATGCACAAGACGGAATTTTCATCGAGTACTCGATATCATATTCTAGGATGACTTAAGCGAATTGGTGCGTGGAAAAGCCACCAGAATGCTTAACATTATGGATTCGATGTGTTCCATATTTGGTTGTAATTAAAATCACCATCCAAGATCTCAGAATGATGTGAGTGAAGATTCAAACAGTAAGAATTAATTTTGCATGCTTAGAGAGAGAAGACTCAGAGCATAACAACATGAAGAGGCATGATTGTGTGAGTATAGTGGAAGTTAGACGTGTCCAAACAAAGCAGCGAAAGCCAAAAAAGACAGATTTGGTAGGACAGCGTGAAGAGGCGACAGCACAGTAGGCTGACAGATGCTGATCTGGGTCAAAGTCAGGTGGAAGCAGCGAGGTGGTGCAAATCTGAGTGCTCAATGGTGCCGGTGGCGGCAGACCTGCGAGCGCAAAATGGTTGTATAGATAAAAGATAAACTTGATGCTGGATAGGTAGAAGAAGTATTTCGACGAAGTAAGAAACAGACTAGTAGTAGAAAGGATTTACATTGGATTAAAATTTACAGTAGTTGGTCATAATCTTTGTTTTGCCATTGGCAAGAACAAATTAGGACTCTAATAACATATTTAATTTTTTTGAATAGAATGATTGACTGTTATTGATTTGAAACACATTCATACATATATAGCATACAAACCATAATCAATAAGGAAACATAAATCAGAATCAAATTCTAAATATGCTAGATATCAGAATAAAATATGATTGATTACATAATCATAAATTACTATAATTACAAAGAAATGATATTCTGTAACACTAGTATTTGAATTAGCACAAGTCTAATTCAAAATTCTATCCCTTCAAACAATCAATTATATGTTTATTTGATAGAATATATGCTCAACATATGAGCCTTAATCAATGGTGTGAAAGTGTTAAGAAGTGTTCAATTTCGATTTTTGAGCCAACCATTTAGCCATAAACTCAATTAAACACAAGAGATCTAGGTTTCAACATCATTCACAAGCATTTCAAGATGAGAGTAGGAGATTTATACCTCTCTTTGTGTAGCAACAAAGAGGCTCGATTCCATGGCATGGGAGTCGATGGGGTGCGTGCTCCACCACCTCCACCATCTATGGCGCCTCAAGCCCACCAAGGAGCTAACCACGAGCTCCTTGAAAGTGCTAGCTTTCAAGAGCTCTTAGCTAATCCCCTCTACGAACCTCTTCTTTCTATTAACTATTTTAATGGAGGAGAAGAATGAATGAAGCTCAACACATGATCAAGAAAGGAAGAGGAAGAAGGGGGCAGCTAAGAAGAGAGGAGAGAGAATGTGGATGGAGGCTAGGGCTTTCCCAAGAGGTGACCCCTTTATATAGCCAACAACTCTCATCCTCTCTTTGAACTATTTACAAGTATGCCACTAGGGCTCTAGCTGAAATTGATAGGGTCATTTTGGGCTACATCAAATGTTGCAATGGCCCAATAAACCATCCCATTAATTACTCCTTCATCCTTCCTCAAATCGGGCCTTTAATTAATTAAATAACTAGAAGCCCAAATAGCTCAAACTAATTAAAGTGTGTTGAACATAATTATTTATTAACTCATTAATAATTAACTTTGGATTAGCTAATGCATTAATTTGTTTCCATATGATCCTTTTGACTTAATTAATTATAACGGTTCACAACGGTATATAATTAATTAATCAACTTAGCATATTTCGCAACACTCACTGTTGTAAATAAACAAATAATGCACCGTGTGGTTAGAGTCCTATTTGTGCGACCCTATTGAGGATTTATGCTATGTTGGCCATGAAAATAAATCGTTATTTATTTCCAATAATCATAAGCGGTGTCTAGCAACACGTTATGATTCTCAATTCGCATAAATAATGTACCGTTACAATATCTTAATCCTGCACAAGAAATATAAGTATTTCCTTGTCTGATTCTTATGTCACATGATATCATTGTATAATCCAAGATAGGAGTGTGTCATTCTTGCAGATTATACATTTCTTGATCTAGAGTTTATCATCTAGTTTGCATGCATACGATCCAACTCCATCAAGGGGCCCAAACAGATATCATCACTCATTAAGTGTATTAATGAGGGACATACGGTTTTCTTGATTGAACAACTTTTCCCCGCACAATTCAAGAGAACATAAATAAAGTCCTTATAGCAGCCTTTATCAGGAATCAACGTTAGACGATATTTATTGAACCTATCCTCATGTGGAAAAGGTGAACATCTCAAACTTAGAATCAAACTTATATGAAATAAGCAATGACACTTAACACAATCCATATGTTTATTTCATTGGGTCAAGTCCTGTACTATGTTCCAATAACATACACATATGCAATTAAGTTGGTAACTCCTTACCTATGATTTATAGAACTTAATCATCAATTAACTTGCATACTAATCTTTTATGATAATTAATGTTCCTTGTTAATTATCAAGATTATGGACGATTTAGATTTATTATTGTCATTCTAATGAATGATCCACAGAGATCTACAATTCAGATCCTCAACCTGAATGATCTGTCAATAATAAACTCTAGGAACAAATGATCAGATATCATCATTAACATAAACTAAGAAAATAAATCATTAAATATTGACTTCTAGGACATAACTCCAACAGAAAGAACAACGAATGTGGTGGAGGTTGAAACCCTTAGTGGTGGAAAGGAAGGGGTGCATGGGGGAGGGGGGCTTGATAGTGGCAGTGGTCAAGGAATAGGGGAGCTAGCTCGGTCTAGATATTAGAAGGGGAAGAAAGGAAGAAATGGTGGCTAGGACAACAGCCTCTCTCTTATCCAATGCGGAGGGGTTTATATAGACATATATTCAGTGTTTTCAATACCATTCTGGCACCTGTACCGGTCTGGTGACCAAAATCTAGGGGTGAAAACGAAGCGGATACGAATCGAATAGTGGTGAAACCATATATGTATCCATATTTTTATCAGATACGTACGGGTATGAATACGGTTCAGATATTAAACGAATATGAATACAGAGGAATGCGGGTATATTTCGAAAATTAAAACGAATATTTATAACTTAACAAACTAATAGAAATAAAAGGTAAACAAGATATATTATCGCTATGAAATGTCATCATACATCAAAATAGTACATTAATTATATGTAATCGTCATGGTTAGAGAAAAAAATAATTTTAATATTGTTATCATATATAATCAACTTGATAAAAGAAAATAAAATTAATTTTATATTACTAGTCTAAATCAAAATATTACTATAAGAGAATTTATCTAATAAAAGTCTTCTCTAATGTAAAGAAGTAATTATATTAACCATCTTGTGTCGTTAAAAATACGGATAAACGAATTAATATCTATCAGATATGGATAATGTCCATATTTTTTTTATCGGATACAAATACGGATCAAATAATGTCAAAACCATATCTATATTCATATTTTTTATTAGATACGAATATGGTTATGGATATGTTTGGATACGGATAGAGCTGTCAAACGTGCAAAATGTACACGGAAATAGTAACTTCCGTATACGTTTCGTTGCTATGCACGTAATTATTTCCTTTTTCGTTTATGTTACGTTAATTGAATGTAACTAAATTTTTTTATGTTTAATGTTCTGTTAGATTAAACGGAACAAATGTTAAAAACGTTAAACTTTTGTTACCGTTTAAGAAGATTGGTTTTTTAAGTTCACAACACAAATAATAGTTAAAAAAATTTGAGAATATCATCGTTTAACCATATATGGAACATATTACAGAAGGATTACTTGTAAAACTATTTGAAAGGTAACAAATAATAGTTACAAATAACACTCAAAGAATAAGAGTGAAATCGATCGACTAAAAAAAAAAAAGAACATCTGAACAAAAGAGAATATCACGATAATTATTTACCCCTTATTCAACAACAGATTCAATCTCTCTCCCTAATTTTTTTTTTGAATAAAAAAGAGGTCAAGCCCTCATCTTTTCATTAAAATAAAGTCAATTACAAAAGATTAGCCAGTGGCTAATTGAAAGAAGAAAGTAAACAAAAAAGAACAAAAATAATTTTTTTAAAAAAAAAAAACTAATTAAAGCAATGCACCAGCAAGCAAAAATGATAGAAAAGAAAGGATGAGCTTCACGAACTAAGTACACTGAGACTGGAGTGCGTGCCATTCCAGGAAACTTGATCTACCAGTAAATTTATGGGAAGCTGAATTCCAGTAAAAATGATGTCTGCATTACTGGTAAAAACTGCAAAATTGATCTACCAGTAAACTTGATCTACCAGTAAAAACTGCAAAATTGATCTACCAGTAAACTTGATCTACCAGTCTGCATTTCTGGTAAAAAGAGAGAAAGGAGGAGCTTCATATGTTGCCTCTTGATGCACCAAGAAATAGCTCCTAATCCTAAGTTAAAGACATACCCAATTGTTGATCCACTCATGTCATAGTCTCTAGAATAATCGACATCACAATAACCCGTCACTTAACATTCTCCTCTATGATATAAGATGTCATAGTCTAAAGTACCTTTCACATATCGTAGTATCCTCTTTACGGCTTCTAGATGTGGCTTCTTAGGGTTTTGCATGTGACGACTTGCTATTCTTACTGCTTAGTCATGTCTGGTCGAGAAAGCATCAAATAGATAAGGCTACCAGCCATTTGTCGAGTGTCTTCTAAGTCTTTCCCTTCTCCAACACGAAGCATAAGGTTTAGCTCTATTGGTATAGATATTGGCTTGCATTCTGACTTCTCGTATGCCTCTAAGAGATGCTTTGCATATTTATGTTAGCAAAGGAACATACCTTCTTGTCTTCTCAACTTCGAGCACAAGAAAGTACTTGAGTTGTCTGAGCTTCTACGTCTGAAACTGGACTGATAAGTTCTCTTTGGTTCATCGAAATCTTATGTGAGGTCTACTATCAAGATGAGATTGTCTTGGTACACCAAGACTATGGTGAGTTTGCATCTAACTTTCTTGAAAATAGGCTTGAATCTGAAGTTGCCACCATGTAGCCACTTTGTATGAGAAACTCGATAAACTTTCCGTACCAAGTTCTTGGAGCCTGTTTTAGACCGTACAACATCTTCTTAAGCTTTCATACGTACTTTGGATGTGCATTGCTCTTGAATCCTTATGGTTGGTTCATGTATATGTCTCGATCAACCACACCATGTAAGAAGGCATTCTTCACATCTATCTGCCAAAGCTTTCAACTTCTTTGTGCTTCAAAGAAGTAGAGCTTTTTTTAATGTCACCTTGAATCTCATGATCATCTCATACTACATCTATTGCCATCTTTTCAATCTCCATCAACATATCTTTCGCCACCAAGATGAGGCTTTGTCAAACATTACATTTCTTGATATTTAGATGTGCCCATTTTTAGGATCATAGCATCTCCAGCCCTTTCTCACTATCGTAACCTATGAAGATACGTCGTATCACTTTTGGTCGAACTTGGTTCTAAGATGATCAGGCACGAACACATAGCGCACACAACTGAAAACTTGAAGTGACTTACTGTGGGCTTGATCTTCCAAAGTTTCTGGAATGGTGAGATAAAATCTATCTTCTCTTGAGGTAGACGGTTGATGATGCGGGCCGCCGTCTTCATGCACTCGGCCCAAAATCTCCTTGGCACATTCTTAGCGTATAGCATATTTCGACATATTTCTACAATATGTGTATATTTCTTCATTCCGCTAAGCCATTTTATTGTGGAGTGTTGGGACATGTGAACTATCGTTGGATCTTGTATATATGTGTCAAACTCGTGTGATACATATTTTCGTCCATTAAATCAGTACGAAGACACCGTACCTTTATGTTAAGTTCACTTTCCACCTTCTCGTTGAACTTTTGAATTTGAAAAGTGTCTCAAATTTTTCTTTCATGAAATACACCCATACATGCCTCGAGAAATCGTCGATAAAGGTCACCATGTACTTTCAATCACTTACAGAAGCTTGCTTGATGGACTGGGATCCTCAGCAGTCGTTTAAAACGACTGCTGGGAACAGCCGTCCATATTTTTGTTAATATTAAAAATTTATAAAATTCAAATGATGAATTCAAACCGTTGATCTTGTTGAATTTTACGGGCGATGCATTTTCATATAAGTTTTATAAAATTTGGAGTTGATTTGATACTTGATTAAGTGATTAACAAATGAACGAACCTGGTTTAATTAATTCTAATACGTTCATAATTAAATCACTTAATCAAGTATCAAATCAACCTCAAATTTTATAAAACTTATATGAAAACGCATCACCCGTAAAATTCAACAAGATCAACGGTTTGGATTCGTCATTTGAATTTTAAAAAAAAAATTAATATTAAGAAAAATATGGACGGCTGTTCCCAGCAGTCGTTTTAAACGACTGCTGAGGATCCCAGTCCTTGCTTGATTGGTCTAAAGACATCTGAGTGGACAAACTCCAATAACTTATTAGCTCTAAACTTGGATTGTTGGTAAGGAATTTGTTGCGCCATACCAAATTGACACTCCACACATACTATGTTAGTGCGTATCTCCATGTCTGATATGCCCTTGACCATCGACTTCTCAACTATGAGCTTCAACTTGTACTAGCTTACATGCCCCAGTCGTGCATGCCAGAGATTGAATGTTTCATTCTTTCGAGTCTTGTCTACATAGGTCAACTGTGTTGACATCATATAGATTAACTCCATCCTTCGACCCTCCATGATTGGTGTGTCTGACACCTTTATGTTACAATACACCTTGGCTTCTTATGGTTGGAATAATCCATAGTTGCCTTGTGTGGTCAATTGTAAGGCCGACAATAGGTTATTCTTCATAGCAAGAACGTGGTAGACTCTTTGCAACTTAATCTACTCTGGATTGAAGCAAGAGAAAATTATTGGCTTACCGATGTAAGCGATCAACAACTTAGAGTTTTTGGCGGTCATAATCACCTACCTTCTATTATACTTCTCCAGCACAACTGGAATAGACAATTCAGTCACTTTCGTAGTTGATTTGCTCTGACTTGGTCACCGCAGTCAAAGCAACCTCCATCTACTCTTCTTGCTTCTCCTTTACTTCACTAGTTGCAATCGCACAAGAAGTTACAACATCCCAATCGTCTTCACTACTACTTTCATGACTCTTATCATGTTAGTCATTTTTTAATACTGTCATGTTCCCCTGAATCTTTTTCTTGGACCGACAGTATCGAGCATAATGTTCCTTCACAAGAAATTCAATCAAAGCTCTGACAACATTGGCCAGCTCTGATACCATATTGTTTAGTAGAGACACTCTATACTAAAACTATTTTTTTATATTTAACTATCGTTAAGTAATACAAGGGAGCTTTACAAGTTTTGTTTCTTACTCTCAACCAACGCACACATGCAAATAAGTCATGCCACATTTATACTATTACAAAGTCGGTTATTGGTGGTTTTCTAGATTATACATTTAGACTTCTACCTTCTACATAGATTATACTAATAGAAACAAACAATGTCGATTATGTCTTCTCAAGAAATTTTCCTATTTTCATTTTTGGACTTTTGGCCAACGTTGACATTTAACATACAATTATAAATGAATGTGAATAGACCTAATTAAGATTGAATGTGAATAGACCTAATTAAGATGATGATTATGATGATGATATAATTTCATATTTTTCAACTTTAAAGAATTGTAGAAGCAATAAAATTTATTATTATTTATTTATAAAAATTTTTCCAACTTTTAGTGATTGGCTGCTAATGAAAGTGTTGTTCACGTTATGTATATGCATACCTTGAATATAAGTGAGGGACGGAAGGAACGAGAGGAAAGAAAGTAGGGGGGCTGAATGGCGTTGGAGGACAATGTCCTAAATCAATTTACTTAAGAGAGAGAGTAAATTAGTTGATTTTTCTCACTCCCTCGTACTTTCTCTCCCTATGTCTTCTTCTCTAAAAGATGCAAGGGAATCTATCACATGCTATGTAATGAAATATAATGCACCTCATTAAGTATCTAACCTATTAGGTTTGTTTGAATTGCAGAAGAATAATTCTTTTTAGGAAGAAAATTAAGAAAAAAATATTCATAAATATCCAAACATCTTGAAAGAGGGTGAGAAGAAGGGTTTCGTCCCAAAATATTTCTTCCAATTTATTGTTGGAATAAAAATTTTCTTCCTAGGAAGAAACTTAACTCCTTTTCTCTAGAAAAGTTCTTGTTAAACTTACTCTTAAATCATCCAAACACATCCATTAATCAGAAATGTTTCCATAGAAATCTGTCAGTGCAAAAGTATTCGCTATCCCATTGGAAATTTTCCTTGCACATAATTCAGTCAATGTTTAAAGTTTCTTTGATTCTTATTACCGAAATTTTCTGAACTCAAAATAAAAAATTCTATCACTACAAAAAAAATTCTATACTTAAGTTTCTAATTCCAACACTGATGATGCAAATTTACTAATTACTGCATTTTTTAGCACTCTGGATATCACAATTTTGACAATACCTGCAGGTAAAGGCACGATTTATTCGCCAATTTTCGACCACTTCAGCTTGTTTTACTTCTAGCTTTAGATTTGGAAACCCTGTCGACCTCACCTATTCAAAGATTCGAGGAACTGGCCTTGACAGAAATAGAGTTTCGACTGAAATCAAAGATATCATAAAAAATATTGATATAATTGGTGATATTGTGAAGGAGGGGCTAGAGCTAAAAAGAAGTGTGAACACTCCCAATGTACCAACTAGAGAGATCCAGACCACCCAATATACCACAGTTAAAATGATTGGAAGGGAGAAAGAGGTAAAAGATATACTGGAGTTCATGAGCGGTAGCTCTAATAATGAACTTATCTCGGTTTTACTTATAGTTGGCAATGGAGGTATTGGAAAAACAACTCTTTGCAGGTATATATATACAATCATCCAAAAATAAAAGAGCTTTTTGATCTACAAATGTGGATCTCTGTCAATGGTAGCTTTGATGTGTTGCGCATCACACGTGACATTTTGGAGCATGATGATGTCAGCAGAGACAGAGACAGACATGACAATAATAAAAGCTCTTTAAATAATCTTCAAAAGGCCATTGTAGATACATTGAAGAATAAGAGTCGGTTTTTGCTCGTGTTAGATGATATGTGGGAGTTGAACGACAGGAAAGGTTGGGAGACACTACTTGCTCCGTTTTCTGTTGGAAAAACGAAGGGTAATATTATCTTAGTAACAACTAGGCTCATATCCCTTGAAAAAGAGCTTGGTGCAGAAATGGCTATCAAGTTGGATGGTTTGAAGGAACGCGAGTTTTGGTCCTTATTTAAGACATGTGCTTTTGGGACCAAGAAACCTGAGAATTCCAAAAGGTTAAAAAAAAATTTTGGGAGAGAAATTGCAAGCCAGCTAAAAGGCAACCCATTAGCGGCTAAAAGTGTGGGTGGGCTCCTCAAAAGAGATTATAATGATGAGCATTGGAAGAGTGTTTCACTTACCAATGCTTGGAGAGACTTGCAGAATAATGATGATATTATACCCACTCTAAAATTGAGTTATAACCATCTACCCTTCCCACTCCAGCAATGCTTTGCCTATTGCGCACTATTTCCAAAACAATATAGTTTTGATTGGAAAGAACTGGTGTATTTATGGGTGGCTCAAGGTTTCATTACTGCCCAGAAGTGCAAAAAGGTGGAGGAGATAGGGAAAGAATATTTGAGTATGCTGTTGGATTGGGCATTTTTTGAAAAAAGCTATAAAGATGGGAACTATGTAATGCATGATCTCATGCGCGAGCTTGCACAAACAGTCTCTCTGGATGAATGCTTGATTATAGATGGATCCAGCAAAAGAGATATTCCAATCCCACAAATCCCATCTACGATTCGTCATGTATCTATTAGTACTAAAGGTGCATATGGAAAGGAGCTCCAACGCAATGAGAATTTCGAAAAACTTGTAGAGGTATGTAGGTCATTAAAGATTGCAAATTTGAGAACCCTTATGTTATTTGGCCAGTACGATCTTAACTTTGCAACAATATTTGCATCCTTATTTAGAGGAGCAAGACGACTGCGCGTCTTATGTTTAACTGGCATGCATCACAAAATAAACGACCTAATATGTGACCTTCAAAACCTTATTCACCTCCGCTATTTTGCATTAAGCACCTCCAAAACTGGTAGAACATTGCCTGATTCCCTGTGTTATCTATACCACCTACAGTTTTTGGATTTAAGTCGGTGTAGGTACCTTTCAGATTTACCAGAAGGTGTGGATAATCTCATTTCCTTGCATCGTTTAATTGCAAAGAAAGAATTATTTTCTATGATACCAAATATTGGGAAGCTAACTTCTTTACAGAAACTACCTGAGTTTCGTGTGAGAAAACTGATTAATGGCTTTGAGATAAGCCAGCTAAAGAATTTAAGAGAGCTAGGTGGATCTCTCCGAATATCTGGTCTTGAAAATATTAAAACTAAGGAAGAAGCTAGAGATGCGGGGCTTGGATACAAGGACCTAAGAGAGGTTTGGTTGACATGGAAAAACCATTTTTTTGGGATAGAAAACTATGGCTCTGTTGCGGAAAGAGATGTGCTAGAAAATCTTAAACCTAATGATAATCTCAGAAAACTACTTATTAGTGGTTATGGAGGTGATGTTTTACCTACTTGGCTTGATTTTAAGATGTCATTAACCTCTCTCGAGAGCCTTAGTATAGAGAATTGTAAAACTTTGGAATTTCTTCCACCTCTCGGACAATTACCTTATCTTAGAAAGCTAAGACTGGTCAATTTAGGTGCCATTAAAGAAATCAAAGACCAATTTTATGGCATTCCAGGGATAAATGGTTTCGCATTATTGGAGCACATGGAGTTGTTGAACCTGCCAGTTCTCAAAAAATGGATTGCCACAGATGGTGAGAAATTCTTCTGTTCATTAACCAGTCTTTCCATAATCAATTGCGAACAATTAGAAGAGTTACCCTTCAAAGGTAAGCATTGGTTTTGTTCATTGAGGGAATTCACCGTTGAAAACTGCCATATGTTCTGTGATTCAGTACCTCTACCATTTACTGACAAATTAACAAGTGTAAGAGTGAACAGAACTCCAAATTTGGGATCTATAAACCTATATGATGGGAACTTAAAAATAAAGCATAATGGTAATCAAACTGCTGTGAGAATCTTTCAAGTGGTGTACCAAAATTTGAAGAAAATAACATCACTGAAGTTGATAAATTGTCAAAACATATCACCACTCTTGTGGCATGGATTCCAGGAAACGACTCCATTCAAACAATCCCAGCTGCTGGATTACCCAAAGTTTCTTTCTGTCAAAAAACTCTTGATCGAGTCATGTTGTATCACTGGCAAGCAACTCTCCCTAATGCTACTTCAACTGCCTTCCCTTTCAAAATTCTCTCTAAAAAAGTGTGTACCCATAAACCCGATTGATGATGCGGAATGCTTGCTTGAAATACCTGCATCATTAGCATTGCTCAAGCATTTAGTGATAGCTTGTTGCCCAGGTCTTAAAATTAAAAAGGAAGGATTCGCAGAGCATTCTTCACTCATAGAGGTGCGAATAATACATTGCCCTAATTTCTTTTCTGACGTGACAACATCAAAGGATCAAACTGAAACATTCCAGTCCTGCCTCCTTCCTTCATCAGTTAAAAAGTTGCGTTTTACTGATTTAAATGATAGTCTAATAGCCAGTTTGCTGTTGAACTTGAGTTCTTTGGCTGAATTACGGGTAGTAAAGAGCCCCAAGCTATCAATTTTAAATCTTCAGTCAAGCAGCTCGATCAAGAAGTTGGTGGTTGATAATTGTAAAAAGTTGGGCTTAATACAAGGCATAGGAATTGCTGGGCTTAACTACTTGTCGGTACACAGATGTCCTTTCCTCTCAACTTTGTTAGGGGAACTCTTGTCTGTCAAATATCTTAGCATATCTTATTCATCTTTCCTTAATGATATGCTTGCAAAATACATTGCTCTGCTCCAACCCTCACAATTGATTTCTCTACCCTCAACCAGCCAACCAAATTAACCGAGGAACATGAGGAGGGTTTCAAAGGCCGCTCCGTGAACTGAAATTCGTGAATTGTGCTAATCTACAAGCGCTGCCATCTGACCTGTGCTGGATGATCAGTTTGGAAAAGATGTGAGTTTCTGACTGCCCAAAAATTACGCCAACAAAAGACCTCCCAGTGTCTCTCAAGAGCCTGTTTGTGTACCGGTGCTGTGAGGAGCAATGCAGAAGTATAGCTAATGCTACAGTACACTCATGAACAGTACATCATTTCTTAGTTTTTTTTTTTTGGTCTACAATAATCTCATAATAATTTTACATCTTTGTAAAGTGCATTCTTAATCTATGGTGCAGCATGCTTTAAAGGCTTCACAGTCTCTCAGGACCCAGGAGACTGTTTGTGTACAATTGTGGTTAGGAGCTTGAGGAGTAATGCAGGCTATACCTGGTGATATAGTAAATTCATAGATGGGTACAACATTATTTATTTATTTATTTGGCCTATACTAATTTTACATTTTGTTAAGTGAAATGCTTAATCTATTGTGCAGCAGTCTTCTGTTAAGGGTAGAAAAATGTTAATTTCTTGGGTATTGGCAGCGAAAACTTTAGGAGATTTCAGATTATATACTGAGATCCACCTGTACCTGATGATAATTACTTTTTATCTATTTTCTCCTTTTGCGTATAAAAATATTTGCTAATAAGGCATTAATTTAAATCTGACTAGGTTGGTGAGACAGGCAAAAAACATACACCAGAAATAAGGCTGAAACAATGATTTTGGATTGTGACATCAGCCAATTTTTTGATGTCTACTATGTAGATGGTCTTTAAGACGAACAAACATGAAAATTGAAATGCAGCACGGTGGACTCGACCAGCGTCGACACATAATAAAAAGACCATGTAGTTTATGAAAAGCCATGTTCAACATTATTGAGGTGAGACTTCACAATGACTGACATTGTTTGTTTTATTGTTCCTTCTTAACGAGTGGACCTCTGAGACTTGACAGCAACACACACAATAAATTAACTAAGCACTTAGAGAAGACTCTTAGACCTGGCAACGGTATATAGTTATTTTTTTTTTGCCGTTCCGTTCCGTTGAGGCGGCGAATAACGGAACAAAAAAGTGTTTCATAAATGGAAAATGGTATTAGAGGTTGTACCATTGCCGGAACGAAACAGTACATGGAATGCCTTATTTCGCATTCGTTTAAACGGAATAGTGAAATACCTGATGATGTGTTATTCGATGTTTCGTTCCATTTCTATGGAATGGAACAATGACAGAACAAAAAAGTGTTTCCTTTCTAGAACGAAACAGAAAACGATAATACGGATTGTACCGTTCTCAGAACAGAACGGTAAACTGAATGCCTTATTCCGTTACCTTTTTTAATGTTAAACGCTCCTAAAGACTTGAGTATTTCATGGTCCTTCTCTCTATTTAGTAATAAATCTAAACTAAAAAGAAATTATACTAGGAGTCTTGGACAACCTGGTGTGTGATAAGTACTGCAGTCACAGAGTACTCACCTGCTCCTGATCAGCAGAACATTGCAGAACAGAGGATAAACTGAAATATACCTACCTTGTTGCCACGTATAAAATTAATTCAATGAATCTTGTTTTTTCAGTTGTTGTCAGGAAAATCAAGAAGGCGGGAGTAATGATTTTAAATATTTTAGGCTTCACAGGCTTTTCAGATGAGCACCTTATAGGAGTCAGGTTACTTGTTAGTATTGGAAGCTGGAATTTCATTACATATAGTAAAATTGATTCCTTTTTTTTAGTTTAGAATTCTCTGACTTGCCTTTCTATTTGCATCTATAAAAATGCTTGCAAATTTTTGTTGTATACAGGTAGATTCGTTTTGATATGGTTTATATCCAGAGAACAATTATAAAACAATTGATATAAAACTAAAGCCAAGCCTAATTTGAAGTTTTCACAAAAAGGTCCTCCAATCGAATTTTGAATATGCAATCTCTATTAGAGAAGTGATGTCTTATAAGTCAAAACAAAATGTCATGTCGGCCTGTAAGTTTGAGACAAATTCTATTATTCTATACCTGCACACAAAGCAAATTCTATATATTAAATAAGAAGCACTAATTTTTTAAATTTTGATTGGATGGTTGTATCCACATCCACTACTCTAAAAATTGGCAATGATATGTGTTAATGTGTTATCAGGTTCGTATCAACGGCAACTATTATTTGTAAGAGGAATACTTTAATCTCTATTTTCGTAAAAATTCAATTATATGTTCAGATCGCAAAATTTAAGCCACAATTATGAACTAACAATTATGAGCCAGCCATGAAGTATTAACAATTCTAGAAGCCAAACCCGCCACGGCCCCTCATTCGCTTTACATCCTTTCAGGAAATCGAGACGAAAATAAATAATACTTTTTGACTTCTATAGGGGAATCCCAAACCAAACCAAACAAGAAACAACTGTCTCTTTTGGAATCTAAAAGAACAAAAAAAATAAAACAACTGTTTCTTTCAGCTAGCGTCTGCCACTTATTGTTAATTGTTTAATTCTAGTAGATACGATAAAATTGACAGATTAATCGATATCTGCTGACACGACTTTCTGTAGTTCTGTTTCACAAAAAAAAAAAAAACAAAAACAAAAACAAAAAACATGAAATATTTTCCACTTTTGGTAGTGCTTAATTTATGAATAGGCATCAAGAATTTTGATTCATATTGATTGTATGAAATTAAAATTAGGTCCAAATAGCTTACAAAACACCAGTGAACTTTCCCATGACTTCTTGTAGATATATTCCAATAATTTCAAATAACATCCAAAAAAGGTATTTAAAAAATATAGTTTTTTAAATGATCTGGTTGTAATAGGCAACATATCAAATAATAAATACTGACCAATAGAGGCCTCACCAATACACATCTAGACCAGAAAAAAAAAAAAAAAAAAAAAAAGAATTACAAAAACAAGTGGTTTAAAATTTACAGCCAATTTTGACCAGAATTCAGCGTATCCATGCACTTTTGCTTTCTTTCTTTTTCATTTTCATGGCTGGCGTCACTTGTGGTGGTCCAAATTGATCCACCAAAAAAGGCGCCAACTGCGTGCAGCAACCAACCAGCTGCCGCCACTTGTGGCATTTATTAGGCGGAAAAGGGTACATGAAATTTGAATGTATAAATTATAATATTGCAAGTAGTAATTGATTTTTCATCATTCATTGGTATTATCAATAGTCGGACAAATCAAAAGTTCAAAACTATACTCGACAGATAATCTATCGTGCTAAAAAATTGAAAAGTATTGGTGTTAGTATTCCAAAACCGGGATTGAGAATTGTAAACCAGGTAAGCCGGTGCTAACCTGTATTTTTCAAGTCAATCCAATTTAATTTCTGCGTATTTAATATTTTTTCTAATTTATGATTTTCAATTATTCCGAACATCTTTTAACTATTTTTTTGAAAAAAAAAAGTTGTATAGGCTTTTGGGCATTAGTTGTGTATCAGCAAGGTTGATCTACGTAGTTCAAGTTGGGGATAATTTCTCCAATTTTTTTATTAGATAATTAACGTTATTGTTATATATATTTTTAAAAAATATATTTGATTCTTATAAAATATAAAATTATTTCGCCATTAACTTCGATAATTACACTCTAGCAATTTCAAAAATTTTATGCTCCCCCTAGTTTATATTTAAATTAAAAATATGTGGACGATCATATAGTAATATGTTTTTTATAAAAATATTTGGAGGATTAGTTACCAAAAAGTAGTAATTAGAGCCGTAGGAAACGAGACCCTCGCTGCTGCACGGACACACACCTTTTTATTAGGTAGATATTCTAATGAAAAAAGATGTGGCGCCTCGGGAAGCGCAAATTTTCTACGCACCTCCTGAACCTTGATTCAATATTACACTCTTCATATCAAAATATGCAGCAAACTCATCTAGAAACTAACATTGACCCGCTACACATAATTTTGTATAGATTGATGATCAGAAAAATTGATTTCCACAAACCCTTTCTCTTTCGATTCTCCATTTTCTGCAAAACGAACCTTCCTCTAAACAAGCCAAACCGCTCTTTCTTTCTTTGATTATTTTTCATTTTTTTTTTTCGTTTAAAGACAAACCGCTCTTTCTTTCTTTGGTTATTAATCATTAATCAACTACCACAAATATAGCTCGCCAATTTGTACTCTGCTTTTCTTTTCTCGGGTTTCTCCTCTTCTTTTCTCAGTCGCCATTCTTTATTAGGCGCTAATACGAGGTTGGCGCGATCTCCGTCAACAATTGATTAATGTATTGTTCTCATTCTCTTCTTTAGCTTTATTTGTTTTCTTTTTGTTTAGCCATGCATGCGTGACGATTTCTTTTTATATCAGAAGTCGTTTGTGATGATTTCTATGCGAAGCTCGAAATTGTGATTTGTGATCTTTGCTATTAATGAAAATTCCCTCCATAGCCAAATTTAGCCATCATTTTGAGATTGCATGCTGGTTTAAAGTTGTCAAAATTAGCTTTTCAGTAGTTGTTATGTACAATTTTCAACTTCTCTGTGTAGTTAATTAGTCATCTTTTTTGCTTATGATTTACTAATTCTGAGAAAGAAGTCCTGTTTAGTTTTAAACTTCTGTGAATTAAATTCACAATTTGTGAATTGTTTTCAGATTTCGTGGCCTTGTTATTTAGATTTAATTCGCCCTTGCTGGCATAACCCTTCTTTTTGAAATGGACTCCCCTTTTTTAAGTAATTTTTTAATTTTTTTTTTTAATAATTACACTGTATTTAAGTCACTCTTTTGCTTATATGATTTTATTTGTCACCTAAGCTTTGTCTTTCCACTGAGGTTTACTATTTTTGTAGCTTGGCATCTCAGAATAATTGTTAAGGTCATATAATGTTGTTGCTTATATTTTTTAAATTTTGCAATATTGGGAATGAGCTGCTGTACAGTAGCATACCGTTTTGCATTCTGATTAATTTTTATTATGCAGCAAATAGAAAAAGAAAATGGCGAGCCTATTGAATGGGTGCGCCAATCTACAAAACCGGGGTGTATTATGTCTTGAGAAAGGGCCCCTACAAGCCTCAAGAGTTCATGGCATTTCATTCAAGAGATTAACAGAAATAGAAGTTTCAAGGTATAGCTACAAGAAATAATTAATTAGCATGTGCTTTTTTGTTTGCCATTTACTCCCCGTTTGATTTTGGTAGTAACTTGAGGTTTTAGGCAGGAATTGGAGCTTAATTTAAACCGCAAACAATAGTTGTGGCGAAACAAAGATGGAAAAGCTCCATTTTGGTACCATTACCAGATAGATAAAGTACCAGCATGTACTGATACCTGGTAGCATGATATCAATCCTTGTTTAACTAGAATTGCTTGACTATAGTCGTCTATTCCTGACATACACATCTTAATGAAATGCTGATCTTCTTTTACCTAGGTTCTCTTCCATATCTCGATTAATATGCAGAAGAAACCACAGCTTATCCCAATCTCGTTCAACTGCCCGCATCTATCCAACAAGAACTGCCACAAGAGCATCTTTGCAAGACAAAGATAGTGATACCAAGTACGTTGACTTTGTTGTGATTGGAAGTGGCGTGGCCGGGCTAAGGTACTATAAACCCAATGTAGACTGTTTATTATTATTTACTGCTATCCAACCTCCCAGTGCAGCAATTAACAACAAGGAATGGGTAAAGAAAATTTATGGAAAAATATGGTTTTAGTAGGATTGTCTCTGAGCATTTTAACATGCCAGTTCCTAAAAGGTAAATACTTTTGAAGCTGGATTTCACTCCTTTTACTCTGTAACAGGTATGCACTTGAAGTTTCTAAACATGGATCAGTTGCTATTATAACAAAGGCAGAGCCATATGAGAGTAACACAAACTATGCACAAGGGGGAGTTAGTGCTGTTTTGTGCCCCACTGATTCAGTGGAGAGCCATATGCAAGATACCATTGTGGCAGGTGCATATTTATGCGACGAGGAGACAGTCAGGGTATGCTATTAGTTGAATTTATATTTTTTTATTAAGAATATTACTATTCTGTGGGCTTTTGGAAGATTTTTGGTCCAATGAAAAACAGGAGGGACTATATATATCTGTTCATTATGTGCTGGTATGTGCCAAGCTGTACATTTTTACCTTGAATTTGATTTTGACTAGCTGACTTTATGGTCATACTTGGCTTCTTTTTGTTTAGTTGCGGTTCTCTGTCCTTTTGTATATTAATCGAGTATCATCTTCTGTAATTCTTGGGATATATAAGCTATCATGCAGTAGCCAACACTGTACAAGTTTCTGATATACTGATTTTATGTCAGAATTTGTTGTTTGGATGTCAATCTGCAAGTGTTAAATCACCAGCTTGTCTGAGGCCTACTCCTGGGTTAAATGGTTTGAGTATGGTTCACAATTTCTCAACCTGTCATATGTTTAGCTTCAGAAATGACCTGACCTAACAAAATGGCCAACTCCCAATAGCCCAATATCATTTGTTAAGAAATATAGAAAAGAACAACATCAAATAATATTCGAAACCAGCAATCGTTCAGAATTTGGGATTTTCTACCTATTGGTCAATCCCACTTGAGCTAACTCGATATATTAATAAGGTAAGTCAGGTCAGTCGCTTTCTTCTAAAAATAAAAAGAACATGCAATTGGAGACCAACCAACTCACTGCCACTCATTTCTAATACTGGTACCTGATTGATCCAGGTGGTGTGCACAGAAGGCCCTGAACGTGTGAAGGAGCTGATAGCCATGGGCGCATCATTTGACCATGGCGAAGATGGGAGGTTGCATCTGGCAAGGGAAGGGGGTCACTCTCACAATAGAATTGTTCATTCAGCCGACATGACTGGCCGAGAGATTGAACGGGCACTGTTGCAAGCAGTTGATAATGACCCCAAAATCTCCCTCTTTGGCCACCATTTCGCCATTGACCTGCTCACTTCTCAGGTTCATCCATTTTCCTTTTCCTCGTTTTGTTTACAGAAATGATTTCTTCTCCTGGCATGACTTTCATATTTGATTCAATATAAACATTGTTGGCTCTATAAAATTTTGACTGATTCTTCAATTAATCATTTTTTGATGTTTGCATTTGTTCCCACTACTAGTTGCAGAGACCTTTTCTATTATTTACTTCTTCTTATAATACTTTATTTCATATATATATGTCGTACTTGTATGTGTGCAATTCTCTTTGCAGTTGTTTGTCCTATGTTCTTGCCAACTTGAAGTAGTCATGTAACAAAAACTTTCTCACATTTTTTTTTTGTCTAGGATGAAAATGGAATAAATTGCCATGGAGTTGATGTATTCAACACAGAAAATCAAAAGGTATTTTGATTCTTTTTAATTCTCTTTATTTTATATTTTATTTTCTCTTGTGTTAGGAACCATCCATGGTATTAACAGCACAATCTTGATGAGACTCGGTGTACTTTTTTTACCTTTAACAAATGATTGTTTGGAACTTTGTGTATTTTTTTTTAAAAAAAAATTAATATTAATTGATGCTTCATCAAATGAGATTCAAATTATACAAAACTTGATAGCAGGCTACTTTTGTATCCAACAATGTACCTATAATTTTACTTTTTTGGTTTCATGGTTTTATGGATTGATCCGAAAGATATATTGCCGAGATTGTGAAATAATTCCATTGTAAAAAATCCCACCACTTTTTTCTCTCTCTTCTTTTATTCAGTGCCAGTTTCTGTGTTAAGGTCAATTTCATTGTAAGGTAATCTTTTACTTCTTGCAAAATTCAGATAATTCGGTTCATCTCAAAAGTGACTTTGCTTGCATCTGGCGGAGCTGGACACATCTACCCCACAACAACTAACCCTCCTGTAGTCAAATTTACTTCTGATGAAATTCTAATTTACTATCAAGTTTGGCCTATTTTTTTCATAATGTGCTTATGTGTAACATGATTTATTCAGGTTGCTACTGGGGATGGTGTTGCAATGGCCCACCGTGCTCATGCTGTGATATCTAACATGGAGTAAGTGTCCAAACCCCTAATATCACCCCCCCTGATACAATGGCATAAATAATAGTAAATAATAAACAAATCAATAATTGGAGAGCATTTGCTCTTATATAAATTCTTGTCTAACATGTGATTTATGCAGATTTGTGCAGTTCCATCCGACAGCCTTAGCTGACGAAGGCCTCCCACTGAAACCGGCCAAGAGAAGAGAGAATGCATTTCTCATAACAGAAGCCGTCAGAGGAGATGGTGGCATCCTATATAACCAATCGATGCAGAGATTTATGCCTTCATATGATGACAGAGCTGAACTGGCCCCAAGGGACATCGTTGCTAGAAGCATTGATGACCAACTAAAAAAGCGTGGTGAGAAGTATGTATTGCTAGACATAAGTCACAAGCAGAGAGAAAAGATCCTGTCTCATTTCCCTAACATAGCTGCCGAGTGTCTCAAATATGGTCTTGACATAACAAGTGAACCTATACCAGTCGTACCAGCTGCCCACTACATGTGTGGTGGGGTCCGAGCTGGGTTAGAAGGTGAGACGAACATAAGAGGTCTCTATGTGGCTGGTGAAGTAGCCTGTACCGGCCTTCATGGTGCAAACCGTCTTGCAAGTAACTCGCTACTTGAAGCCTTAGTATTTGCTAGACGTGCAGTACAACCTTCAATCAAGTGTATGGAGAGAACAAGCCTTAACCCTGATTGCTCAACCAGGTGGGCCCGGCCAGTAGCACCGCTGGTGCTTAAAGATAACACAATAGATAAAATAAGCAAAAGGACAAGAGATATTAGACTGGAGCTCCAATCTGTTATGTGGGAGTATGTTGGCATAGTGCGTTCCACAAATCGGCTCAAGATGGCTGAGTGGAAAATTAAAGATTTGGAGAGAGAATGGGAGGATTATGTTTTCAGAAGGGGTTGGAAGCCAACTATGGTCGGGTTGGAGGCATGTGAGATGAGAAATTTGTTTTGTTGTGCCAGGTTGGTGGTTGAGAGTGCCTTGTCAAGGCAAGAAAGCCGTGGATTACATTTCACTGAGGACTTCCCTTATTTGGAGGAAAGTGAGAGGAAGCCAACCATTATTTTCCCGGCAGCTCTGCCGAAGCTGACATGGAGTACCCAGCAGCTGCACAAGCAGCTTCAATGCTAAGGGCATTTTGGGAATGAAGTACTTTTTTTTTCCTGATGCTTTCAATGGATATTGCAAGATTGGAAGTAGTCAATGATTTTGCATTTGACAGGATCCTTAAATCTCGTGCACAAAGCTGCGTGGTTGAGATGAATATTTGCATCCCTAGTTCTTTTCAAATTGAATTCATATTGAATTCTAACTTGTAGGTATAGTCAAAAGAAAAAGGCCAAACTGTCAAAGTGTATTTAACAGGGCAGCATAATAGTCATAAAATGATTTTATGGAGGATTTGCATAAATTTTTTCAATGTTCACTTTTTTCCTTTTTGGTCCTAATAAGTGTAGAAATTGCTCTTGCTTGCTTGTTTTATGAGTTGGTACTTGGTACTAAAGTGCATGCTAAATTTGATGTTTGCAAAGCAGTAATGTACAAATTTGTCATAATACTACTGAAAGGATTTCTTAAAATGTAGCATCGTTTATTACCAGTTTATAACCATTATCATTAGAATAGGAAACTTAATCAACTCGTAAGAAAGTTTTCTTCACTTCTCATAGAACCAAGTCATTTCACCTCGAGGGAATTAGTCTTGTTAACAAAACAACTCGTAAGAAAGTTTCCTTCACTTCTCATAGAGCCATGCCATTTCACTTCTAAGACCTTGACACTTCTGTTGGTTTGAATCGTCAGCTTGCATTGTTGCATCAGGCAAGTCATCTTTTCAATTGCTAGTTGTTCCTTTCTTATGGTTCTTATTTTGTAATTTTTAACTTGTTACGGTAAAGTTGTTAAGTTTGACAATCTTCATAAATTTCTACTAAATAAATCAAACTGTTTGTAGGACCATGAATAATTGAATTAAAGGGCATATTTCACTTTATTTGGATTGTACTGTTTCTCTTTGCTAGGACCATAAATTGAACTCAGCACCAGTTTAGTAGGATGGAAATAAATTTTTTGTATTTTCATTTTTGTTTCTTTTGTAGTTTAGATGGAAATAAAACCTACTTCCGATTTAATGAATGATTTAGTGATTTTTGTTAGAAGTAATTTTTTATTATGGAAGGGACTTGATGTCCATGCACTCAACAAGTTTCCAAAATACCGCAAGAAAAAGGGGAAAAAAAAAGACTGTAAAATGAATCGAGTTAAAAGAACAACAATATCAAGTTCAAGTAGTTCAACTGAGACTAACTCCACTGAAAGTTTAAGATTATGAACCCCGACTTCATTATTAACCTCGAAGAAGCAAGATCAAGTGTAAAACTATTAAAAATAAACAATTACCCAACCTCTCAAACTCACAAATAAGTTATCTCCGCCTCTCTTTTCTATTAATAAAATTAAGGACTCCAATCAACTCTGAAACAAGAAAAAATGATCACCCGTAAACCAAAGGGGGAACCGCATCCTCGACAGTCCTTTTAAAGGACTGTACCGAGCAGTCAAACGATGCAATCCGTCAGATCGCGATCCAAGGGCGCGCAGTCAAAATGTGCAAAATAGACGTCCCAAGCCTCTGCCCGAACTCTTCTCTCCTCTTTTCTTTTGACCTCTCCGGCTCTCCTCCCCCATCGTCGAGCCCTCCTCTCCCTCTCTGTCGACCCTTCTCTCCCTCTCCGGCATTGAGTTCTCCTCTCCCTCTCCATCGTCGCTGCTCGAGTTCTCCTCTCTGGTTTTTTCCTTTTCCCGTCACTGAGCTGTCATATCTGGCTCGCTCAAACCCACATTTCACCTCGATGAGGTATGCTTTAATTTTCTTGTTGTGAGACAATAAAATTGATTGCAATAGAATCCTAGAAATGATTGTTGTTCTTCCATTGAATCTTTCTTCAATTTTAGATCGTATCCAAGAATCAATTTCAAATCGATTATCGTTAATTTTCTAGGAATTTTAGGGACTAAAATAAGTATGCTAGAATTGGGTACGATGTTACTGAGACGGGAACTAACCTCATGCCCGTATGTATATTGTTCTTGAGAATTTCTTTTCATCACGTTTCTAATATTTTTGTCAGATTATTTTTCTATTCAAAATGAAATGGATAGAGTTCCTTACAGGAGTCGGTACTCGGTACCCATACCAGTTGCCAGAATTGGTGTGGGTTTCGTTGCCATCTCTGTAACTGTTTTTCTTCTCAAATCTATTCTTTCCACAGCCTTTTCATGTTGGTAAGTGGCCTATGTACCTTCTGATGTACAATTATAGGGACATTTTCATACAGACAACACACTATTGTATCAAATAAGTTCTCATGAATATGTCTTTTGTTTGTTTACAACAGGCTATGATGGGGCTAATATATTTCTCATTCGTAGCACTCAATTCTGATGAGGGCTCAGGAGTTAGTTGTAACTAGAAAATGAACATGTCAGAGGATGATCCAGTAGAAGAAGCAAGGCGTATAATGGAGAAATATAAATGAAGCTGTACATACAATTTTGGTGCGGAGATTTATGAAATAATAACTGCTATGATAGAATTTCTTTGCTGAAAGGATTTGAACTTCTATTAGATGTGTATGTATAAATTGACATTAGGAGATAACCATATACATATTTCTGAGCGAAGCCTAAAAGAATTTGCAAAATTTTCCATACCTATTAAAAATTTGTTGATTTTCAAATGTGCTTATGTCTTATTACTTTGTCTTGATTTGTTATCTTCTGCATACATGTCTATGTGGTTATGAAGGAAAAGCCTTTCAGTTAAATACTGTGATTTTCAATCATAACAGCGACTCTAAAAAAAGTTCATACAGACATACACTGACACAGCACCAAAGTGGGTTTAATTACATTATAAAAAGAAGTTCATACACTAGATTCATACATAAGACTAAGCAAAAAAAAAAAAAAAAGGAATGTCCAGATTAATTAAAAAAAAGGCAACCTACATTAACCAAAGTTTAAACCAAGTATCAACTTAGAACAGCCTAGAAGTTGGTGTGTAAGTTTGAATCCAAAATCTCTGTTTACCATGCTAGAACCTCCTGAGCCCTATGCCAACATCGCCATGCTAGCATCGCTTGAGCCACTGTCTATGTGAACACCTCCTGTATCAGCACCTCATATATCAGTCCCACATAGGCCCATGTACCTAAATAAAAATATATGTAATTAATTAATTAAAAGTTCTAAAGAGGGACAACCTGAAACAAGGCAATTGCCTTTCTAATTTTTTATCCCTTAATTCATGAAAAATAATAAATTGGGAAGATTCAATTTTGTTTATTACAGTCAAAAAAGGTTGCAATTTTGTCTAATTCATAAATATACAACACCTTACTCAACACCTCTCCACACATAGAGGACACTCATGAAGGAATTATGACCAGAATTTATTGCTTGTCTCCAACATCTGTCCACCTTGCTAAACTGAAATTCTAATGTGTCAACTAGTTATAAATGCCGTACCCGTTCAAAAGAGGAGGAATGGAGAAAATGAGAGCCTAGTTTCACTTTTATGGTTCTTTCAAAAAAAAAAAAGTTTCACTTTTATGGGCAGAGGAGCGTCTTATTTAATGGTACCTGTTCGATTTTGGTTTTCTTCTGGCACATGAGGTTAGTTCCCGTCTCAATAACATCCAATTCCAGAGCAATTCTAGCATACTTACGAGAACTCAGCGATTGGAAACGGAAAAAACTAGAGAGGAGAACTCGAGCAGTGAAGAAGGAGAGGGAAAGGAGAACTCAATGCCGAAGAGGGAGAGAAGGGCTCGACGGAGAGGGAGAGGAGAGCTCGACGATGGGGGAGGAGAGCCGGAGAGGTAAAAAGAAAAGAGGAGACGGAGAGTTCGGGCAGAGACTGGAGACGTTTATTTTACACATTTTGACTGCGCGCCCTTGGATCTCGATCTGACAGACAGCATCGTTTGACTGCTCGGTACAGTCCTTTTAAAGGACTGTCGAGGATGCGGTTCCAGGGGAAGGGAGCATCTTAATCCATTGGCCACAAAAAAGGCCCTAGAGACAACTGGGCCAAGGCCTAATTTAAATCAAGACCTAACACTATCTGTGGGCCTCAATCGTTAGAGAAAAGAAATAAAAGTATCCGTGTCCGTAAGAATTCGAATTATGGATTTATGGATGAAAAATATTAATTTTCATCTTTAACTGGCACTCCACGGGGTCAGTAGGTGATCCGAATTTATATAATTAGATTAGATGATTCCAACAGAAGGAACATACCCACTTGTCACTAATAATGATGTTGTGAATAATAAGAACGAGAATAAATGATGAACGGTGACAGGAGCAATTGATTGACCTGGAAAGATTTATTAAAGTTGACCTGAAATATTCTGAAATTTAGAACTTCGGATACATAAAAATCATGCCCGAAATCTAAAAAGAAATTCCGACTTATTGGAAACCCCTTTTTGAAAGAAAATTTAAATATCTTTTAGACAGAGAGTAATGAAGAAAAATATCCTAGAAATAAATCCATATCTGTTATAGCACGACATGTTAACAACATTTTTTAGCCGTCCGATCTTCATTTGATTCGAAATAGCACCAATCATGATTAATCAATATATGCTTCAAAATACTTGACAACCACTGTCAAGCGTGTCAAAATAAATAAACTCAACAGAAAACAAATTGTTTACGTGTTATCAACAGCTTTTCTAAAAAATCTGACGTCCAAGAGAGCGCTCTAACTTGTTAACAACATTTTTTAGCCGTCCGATCTTTATTTGATTCGAAATAGCACCAATCATGATTAAACAAATATGCTTCGAAATACTTGACAACCAATGTCAAGCGTGTCAAAATAAATAAATAAACTCAACAGAAAACAAATTGTTTACGTGTTATCAACAGCTTTTCTAAAAAAATTGACGTGCAAGAGAGCGCTCTAACTTTACAGTACTGTGTCCAGGATTAATATTTTGAAAGATTCGCAAAAATAGTTATTATCAATAAAAATATATATTTGTACTATTTATGAAATTAAAGCGCATGCATACAATTGGATCATAGACAAGATTTATACTATATCAATCATGATCTTATGATTTTAAATAAATTAATAAAAAAAAAAATCTTGTTACATTCCTCATCATGTAATTTTCCAAAAGAAGAGGGACTTAAGTTATAAAACTGAACTGTCAATGTAATAATCAAAGTTGTATATTCCTCACTGATACACAAGAGCGTTGCGTGGCAGTCGACCAGGGATGAGCATGTGACTGCCCCTCCAGTGGGGTACTTATCTATTATTATTCAAAGTCTGTGGGCCTGCGTTGAATTTTGACGCGTTCACCACTTCACTCACTTTCCTCACACGCTAGATTTATTATCTCTTTTATTTTATGATGAATTTTCAAGTACTATAGCAGCCACGTTGGCTACTAAGCTACAATTTTCCACAGTAATTGAATATTGATTTTTCTATGTTTCGCAGAATCGCCGTCGCTACAGTAGTATCTTTACCTTTGAAAAAAGAAAGAGTAAATAATGGGTCGGTGGAAAAGCGTACAGAGAAAAGAAAAAAGAAAAAAAATAAAAGGAGTACAGAATCAACAAAGAATTCTTTTCCTTTTGTCTCCTTTTTTTTTTGTTAATATAAAGTTATGTTTTGCATCTTGAGTGTCTATTTTTACAATCTTTCTTATCCGTACTAGATCTTGTTGTTGTCAAAAAGGTATTCCGGAAAGGTAACGGAATTTATTTCTTGAAGGGCTTGAATTTCTCAATATTTCTTTAGTTCCTAGAGGAACTTGATTGACTGACTTGTTGAAATTAAATAATCCTTGTGAGAAATAATATATTTTTCATAAATATTTTAGTAATTCCTGCAAATAATAGTTATGGTTTATAAAATGGAGATAGGAAGCTTAAGAAAATAATTATTCATTTATCTGATCTGTCAATCAATATCTAAATATCTCACATAAAACTTGGCAAGTTAATCTTAACACAAACATTTCTTTATGAGCAGCAGTAAGAACTAGAGTATAACATAATATAAAATACAAACTCGATACCTATTTTTATTCGACAACCGCAATAATAATTGACAATATAGCTATATAAAATAAGTAAATTTATAGAATATGTTAGTTCAGATAGTTTTTTTGTATAAATCTTGATGCAATTAGAAAATTATTTAACTATCAAGCTAGTGCCGCTATTAGAAAATTAATAAACTATCAAGCAAGTGGCCCTATAAGTTATCCTAGAACATAAAAATTAACAATATACTTGTGATAGAAAAAAAAAAAAAGGACAAGCACAAATGCACAATGCCTGATAGAGGATAGAAAAAGAAAGAGATAGCAAATAGGAAAAAAATTATATAAAAATAAAATACTAAAATTGGAAAGGAGTAAGGACAATAGACAATAGTATGGCTTTTGCAAATTACAATATGCAAAAAGCTAAGGAGAAAAGGACACTTGGGAGATCTTTAACAGCCCATTCATTGGATCTCGTTGCATTTCTACTTTTCCAGTGTCAATTTCCACTCATCCCATTCCCATCATGCTTTCCCTAGTGAACGCCTCCAAGGGCCGGGCCGGGTTCTCGGGAGGCCGGGTCTAAAAGGGCCTGCTCAAGGGCCGGGCAGGGCCGGACTTAGGGAGGCTTTTGGAAGGGCCGGGCTTAGAAGGGCTTAAATATGAAGATTGAGCATGGCCCTTTTCAAGCCTGGCCCTTTTAGGCCCTCCTGGTTTCAAGAGGCCGGGCTCGAAGGGCCTAAAGGGCCTGAAGGGCCCGACGAACAAACAATATTTTTCTTAAACAATTCGTTTTAAACTATATTTAAAATATAAATATTTTATTTATAAAAGATAGAAAAATAGTATAAAATATTTAAATATAAATTGTAAATTTTATTTTTCATCTTTAATTTGAATTTAGGACGAGTTATATTATAACGACATAGAAAAAAATTTAAAAAAACCAGTTTTTGTTAATATATTAATGAATTAGAATAATTGAAAATTATGAATGCATGAAATAACATAACATAAAATTTGAGAAATATATATTTTTTAACTTGTCTTAGCATCAATATGTTAAAGAAATTTAATATTATTTAGAATGATAAGTTTAGATTGGATTGGATTTGATCAGATAGGATCTACTCTTGAGTTGAGATTATGTCTGATTCTTCATAAATCTGGCCTCTCTAGGCCCTGGCCCTTCGTAAGCCTGGCCTCTCTAAGCCCTGGCCCTTCCAAAGCCTGGCCTCTCTAGGCCTCTCTTCAGCTGAGATTGTGGCCTGGTCCTTCCTAAGCCTGACCTCTCTAAGCCCTGGCCCTTCTTAAGGGCTTAGAGAGGCCGGGCAGGCCCTTTGTTTCAGAAGGGCTTGGCCAGGGCAGGGTCCAGGGCCAGAGGCTTTTGGATGTTCACTAGCTTTCCCTCAATAATTAAATAAACAAATAAAATTAAAAGGCGCCGATCTCAATAGTACAATAGAAAACTATGCTATACCACGAAAACAAACAAACAAAGAAACCTTGATCAATCAACCAAAGAAAATTCAATCAATCTAACCACAAAGAGAGTAAAATAAAAAAACAAAATCAGAACAAGTATCAAACAGCTGTGCTGTCCCCTTGCAATTTCCCAATCCAATCCAGTTATCCATCCATCCAACAATCCTTCACACACTCCTAAGAAGAAGGAAGCGCTTCTCTCTCTGCCAATGCTGCGATCGCCACTAGTTGCGACGAGATAAAAAACCATTACGCTCTGATTGTTGTATTTGTATGGGGGGAAGCAACAACCTAGTCGGTGGGGTGCGGCGCTGGTTCAAGTGGCGATCAAATTATTCTCAGACCTCCTCCGCTTCGTCTTTCGTCACCTCCTCCTCCGTCGCATCAGGTAGCGAAGACTTCGAAGACTCCATCGACGAGTCCGAGCTAGCGGACCTAGAAGAAGCCTTCGAGGATTTGGATCTCTCCTGTTTGAAGAGAATTCGTGTTCCTCAGAGAAAGATGACACCGTTAGATTCTTCCCACAGAAAGGTTTCTCCTTTTTAATTTTATTGATTTTGTTGTTTTGTTTAAGATTTTAATGAATGCTAAATTTTGATAGAATAAAGTTCGAGAGCTGATTTATTTGGTCGTTGCTGACCTAGACACTTAGTCTTCATTAAAAGAGTCATGCTTTTGTTTCTGTTGTTCATTAATGGAAGCTAGTTCCCTGGGGTTTGGGGTACTTACTTTCAAACATAAAGAAAAGTCATGGGAAAAGGAAGTATAAAGATCATTTCCTGATTGTTGCCCATTTAGGAAATGGATAAATTGAGAAATGCAATTTGAGCATTTGTGTAATTGCCTTCTCATTTCAGGTGAAGTATCTTACTTTTGTTCAACAATTGTTTAATATTTGGGTAGTTGATTAGTTCAAGCTAATGATTCTTATGTTGAGCTGGTCCATGTTGACTTTGTCAGTTTCACTGTATCATTAACTTTAAAATAAATAGTTGCTTCTCTATCCTAAGATATTCTGAGCTGGGTGCATTTCTTTAGAATCTCAATTTTCATATTATTTTTTGGGCTAGTTAGTTGGTCACATCCATGTGTTACCAGTCTCCTATTTAGCAGCTATTGAAGCCAAATTGAGTTTCCTTTTCTCTTTCCATTTTTCATCTCTCATGCTTCTGTGAATGGTGGGTGAAACTTGTGTAGTGATATTTTTCTTTTGCTAGTACGTGAGCTGAAGATATTTCTAGGAAGAAGGTGAGGTCCGTGCTGTACCTTCTCCGAAACTTTGATTTTCTTTTCAAAATCACACTTTTACTCGTCTAAACTTCTCTAGGATTCACATCTCAATTTTGCTGTTTTGAATCTTGGGGTTGTCATCAAGTTCATGATCTTTGTTTTTTTTTTATTTTTTTCCTATTATTATTATTATATTATATATATTTTTTTTTGGGGTGGATTGGGGGGTGGGGAGGAGGGATACATGCTTCTGGTTCTAATATTTTGTAGTTTCAATATTGCTATATGAGTGCAGTACTGGATACCACATGATGTATTATAGGGCTGTTAGAGATTCTAAGGGTCAAAATATTACTTTCTGATCCTAACATTTATAATTGCAAATTTTAACAAATTCTTGTTGTATACTCAGTCACATTACACATAAAGAACTGGCATTTTTTTTTTTTAGGGACCACTATGAGACGTATTTTCTTTCACTAGGGTCAATAAGAATTGTATTTTATTTTATTTTATTTGGGCAGAGCATAAGAAGTTCATTACTATTTCTTATACGTAGTCATCCATTTGCCTCCACTGTCCCCTGCTCTCACTTCATTTCCATTTTGCTTCTAGAATCCTGTTGACATGGAGTTTTTCACTGAATACGGTGAAGCCAGCCGTTACGAGATCCAAGAGGTGATTGGCAAGGGCAGCTATGGTGTTGTTGCAGCTGCAATTGACACCCGCACAGGACATCGTGTCGCCATAAAGAAGATTAATGATGTCTTTGAACATGTCTCTGATGCCACTAGAATCCTTCGTGAAATCAAGCTGCTCCGACTTTTGCGCCACCCTGACATTGTGGAGATTAAGCACATCATGCTCCCACCCTCACGTAGAGAGTTCAGGGACATTTATGTTGTTTTTGAGCTGATGGAATCAGATTTGCACCAGGTCATTAAGGCAAATGATGATCTCACGCCCCAGCATTTGCAATTTTTCCTCTACCAGTTGCTGAGGGCTCTCAAATATATCCATACAGGTTACATTTGGATTCTGATTTTACTAACTACTATATAATTATTTTTGCATATAGTTGCTACATTGTTCTGAACTATCTTTCGGTACTTACAAATATCAAAAACCCATTCTACCCTGCAAAGTGAGAAACATGTCTTGTACTCTAAAAAAACATGGAAAATGTCACAAAAATATCCTTCTTCTTTGAATTCGCACGACGCATATCGCTCTCCTTTGTTTCTTGTACAATTTGAAATAGTGAAAAAGAGAGGTACTTGTTAACAATTGGATTTTCATCATGCTAGTCAGATTATATATGTGACTACTTGTTTTTAAAGGTGCACATGATTTTTCTTTTTTCTGGTCTTGTTTGGTTATATTGATCTTTGGACAGTTAGCAGAGTTACAGGTGATATTGATTTTTGGTTCTAAGAGCAAAATGTTACTCTTTAAGTCTCCAATACTGCAATTATCACCCCGTAAGCAAAGATGAAGGGGAAAAAGCGACCTCCATACTTGTGATAATGGTTTTCATAAAACAAGACGGTGATACTAAGAGATCAATATTTACGCATGTCATACATAACACAGCATAAGATAATTGTAGGTCCTTTATGCTAATTAAACTAGTGTTCTCTTTTTGCTTCATATGCAGCTAATGTGTTCCATCGAGATCTGAAGCCGAAGAATATACTAGCTAATGCCGATTGCAAGCTGAAGATTTGTGATTTTGGGCTTGCCCGTGCCTCTTTTAATGATGCTCCATCTGCTATATTTTGGACTGTACGTACTAATTTTCTTGAATCATGTTTTCTATTATTCTCCTTATTTTTGTTTCCTCAATTCTTTTGTGAAACCAAATCTCCTTGTTTCATCTTCAAAGGATTACGTAGCAACAAGATGGTACCGTGCACCTGAACTCTGTGGTTCCTTTTTCTCCAAGGTAATAACATTTTAACATCATAGAATTTATGTGACATGTGAAGCATCTGTATGAAGATCCTCACATTAATGCTTGTTTTTTGGCTCCTTGTATTTACAGTATACACCAGCAATTGATATATGGAGCATAGGATGCATATTTGCAGAGCTTTTAACTGGGAGGCCTTTATTTCCTGGGAAAAATGTGGTTCATCAGCTAGATCTTATAACAGATCTTCTTGGGACTCCCTCATCAGAAACATTAGCACGGGTTTGTTGTTTACTTTACTTGTTTTGCACTGACTGCATGATACTTGAGTTGGGTTGATTCTTGCTTTGTCCAGAAAATTGCAAGGGAACATATCATAGGAAAAAATCATTAGATACTGAAAATATCACATGCAACCTTAGAGAAAGAAAAAAGAGTATCTACAACAACCCTAACTTCCTATTTCTTCTTACTGTACAAAGAGAAATTAGGGTACTACAGGTTTTTATTTTAAGACAGCTGGAGATTGTGTCAAATGACAATTCCTTTTGTTTCTCGAAAATACGTGTCATTTCGAGATTTTGCATAGGTGGAAATGAAAAGTTCCTTTTGTTTGATTAGTGTTAGGTGGGTCTCCAAATGAAGTGACCTAACACCATGTATGAAGTCTAATCCAGCCATAATGCACTAAAAGGTACTAACCCACAATTCCAACCCTGATTGCCACATGCAATGCTGACATTAATCATTGTATAGCCAGTATTAACATAACCCAAGTAATGTGTGGCCCTAAAGCTATTCAGGTGCAACATGCAATCTCAATTCTTAAGCTAAATTACTGATGGTGGATTAATCTGGCCATACAAAACATTCAAGAATGCCCTGCAGTTAAGGTGCCAGCTAGTGCTGATCATTATTTATGACATTTATTTATATAAACTTAATATATATTTCTTGAATATGTAGATACGAAATGAGAAGGCAAGAAGATATTTAACCAGCATGAGGAAGAAAACACCAGTACCATTCTCAGAAAAATTTAGGAAAGCCGATCCAATGGCTCTCCGCCTGCTCGAGCGGCTTCTAGCTTTTGATCCCAAAGACCGGCCCACTGCTGAAGAGGTACTTTCTAAATCAGGAATAATTTGGTTAATGACACCTAAGATGCAATGAAATAAGAAAATGCCTTCTCTTTTCATTAGTTGAGACAGTCTGTTTAGGACAGTGAAAACAAATAGTTGTCCAGAATCTGATTCAGTGAGTAAGAGGTATGAGAAAGGTGGAAGCTTAGAAATGGGGTGCTTAATCATAATGGAGTTGATGAAGGGTTTCTCCTGTTTGTTTATTGAAAATAGTTTTAATTTTTTTATTTATTTGGGTATAGTACTAGTTTTAAATTTTTTATTTTCAATTAGGCTTTAGCTGATCCCTACTTCAAACCGCTAGCAAATGTGGAGAGAGAACCATCAACAACACCCATCTCAAAACTTGAATTTGAGTTTGAGAGAAGGAAGCTGACGAAAGATGACGTCAGAGAGTTAATATACCGGGAGGTAAGACCCCACAATTGAAGTCTGCTGAATTCCAACTATGTTTTCCGCCTTTTTTTTTTGCATGTTTATTTATTGAGTATTTCTGTAAAGCAAACAGATTTTGGAGTACCATCCTCAAATGCTACAGGAGTATCTACAAGGTGGAGAGCAAACTAGCTTTATGTATCCAAGGTACTACTCTTTGATATTACTGCATTGGGCTTGACTGGAGAGGAATTTTGTAATTGAAGCCCCAACATACATTGCTAATCCTAAACCCTGAATCCTAATATGACGAATAATGATGGCTGCTCTCTCTATTTGCATGCAAAAAATTAAATGCATATTTACAAAATAATTAAGCTATTACATTATTAGATCTTAATTTTTTTTCTTGTGTACTTTTTTTAGTGGTGTTGATCGATTCAAGCGGCAGTTTGCACATCTCGAAGAGCACTATGGAAAAGGCGAAAGAAGCTCCCCTCTCCAGAGAAAACATGCATCTTTGCCAAGGTAAGAAAGCCACAAATTCCAAAAATTATGAATTTTATTTATATCTTGATTTTTTTTTTGTTTTACTCTGTACAACCCTTTACAGCTTTTAGAGAGAAAGCATCTGAATATCTGATCTCATTGGTGGGTTTGATTCCGTGAATTAGGGTTGTAGGTGAGAAAGAAGAAAGCAATATAGATGCAGAAAAAGGAAATAGGTTTCCATTCTGTGTTCTGGCTTAAAACCTGGGGGATGGGTATGTTGGTGCCTTGGTGGATGGTGTTAAAAATAAATTAATGGAATCCAACCTTCCTGGTACTATTTTTAATGCTGAGAAGGTATTTCTTTTCTGACAACTGTGATTTCTTTTGGACAGGGAAAGGGTTTGTGCACCAAAAGATGAAGACCCAGACCAAAACATAGAGCTAGAGAAGAGAAGTGCAGACTCTGTGGCTCGAACTACTATTAGCCCCCCCAAAACACAACATATTGAAAGGGATAACGGTGATTCACCCCACTCCAACTCGCGATTTTTGAAGAGTGCGAGTATTAGTGCCTCCAAGTGTGTTGTTGTCAATGGCAAGAAGGATCCAGAGGTAATTTGTTCCTTAAAACATGTTCTTATAATTTTTGCACATTCTTATGGTCCTTTTTTGATCCATCCAACTATAAATGTTTTTTAACGCACCTTTATACAACTTGACATATTTCTAATGTGCCTGTTTAATTTAAGTATCCCCAGCATGCTCTCCACAATTTCCAAAAAATATGATTAGCCCTATTGCTATATTATTGGGACAAAGATGTGGCCAAGTTTGAGTATTTTTGAAGAATATTGCAATACAACATCTGTTAACCTTTAAATCCGTATGGCAGGAGGATTCCATTTCAGAGCAACCAGATGAGGTAATGGAGGACTTATCCCAGAAGGTTGTAGCAATGTGAAGCAACACTAGAGGTTAAAGATTAATTAAAATCTCAAATTAAGTTATATAAGAACAGTATTCAGGGTTTAGCGAGTAAGATTCTCATTTGCTATTCTGTTGTTGTAACATCTGTAATTTTGGGGGCTGCAAGCTCTCACCGCTAGCCCCATTTATTAGGTTCCAGCCTCAGAGGACATTTTCATCACTCAAGAGTAGAGGCTCTTGTACTTTCAAAGAAAAGAAAATGCCAAGTTTTTCAATGAAATATAAAAAGGATAATAATTCTTAGTTTGGTTTTGGAACTCTTTGCTACTCTAATAATTGTGTTTTAAAATGATTTTTGGGATAAACAAGCTTTAATTATATCTCTGATATTTGCCTCCCTATGAGAGGCTTATATTAGCAGATAATTCATTAAATATATTCTTAATTGCCTTAGGAGGCTTAGAATTATCGACGATTGAATTTTTTTTTTCTCCCCTAAGACTGTCCCTATAAAGGGATAACTGCTTCGTTAAACCATGAACAAAAGCAATTACTGCAAGCGGATCCTAACAAAGTGAAAGCTAGATAAGCTAGAAATCAGCTGTTAAACCTGCAAACCCAAAAAGCTAAAAAGCCTTAAATATAGGGTACGTAGCCCCAAACCCAATCCGAGAGATGAAAAGAATCGGCAAGCAACAAGATACAATTATGCCTGAAAACCAGACTATCAAAAAACCAACCCCCAACAATCATCAAAGTTCCTCGTCCGAACAAGATTGAAAGTTATTTTCATTAACATGATGAGACTCGCCAGTCGCCAGGTTGCTTAGCAAATTTTCTTTACATCAAGCTAAAGCCTAAAGATAAACAGTCCTCTAAACGATTGACAACTAATGATGGTTTAAAGGGGAGGAACTTTCTTTGGAATTACTTGTTTGAACAATCAAGGGAAGAACTGGATAACATTGGGCATTGCTTTTTACACGGTCTCAATTTGCAATTCACGGCAAAATACCTTGTTAAGACAAAAATGTCCTTCAGTTAATTTTGGCTTCGTACAGAGCATAAATAGTTTGACCAACTATGGTGGATTGTTGGGCGATCTTGGTACACAGAGAGTCAGAGACATTCTTCCTTTTTCATTTTAATTTAGAACAAAATATGTCACGGAAAATAAAAATGAAAGAAAATTATAATAATACCTTTAGACATCCCTATATGATAACTTGAATCGCGTCACTCGCGATACTAAATACTGTAATTATACTAATCACCATGAAATATTTTGATTGTTTCCAAGATTCAGCAAGTTTGAAAATTATATCATCTGCAAGTTTGAAAATTATATCATCTGACAAGGGGGTCTGTGCAGTAATGGACGAGTTCCAATTTGCACAAGCAAAAGAAGAGATTGTGATGGCGCATCTGCTGGAGAACGAATGTTGATCCACGAACGGCCAGAAAAGGTGCGAACAAAGAAGCAAGTTGAAAATGACGAGTAATTGAAGGAAGGGCCGAAGGATGCAAGGAATTAGGGGAGAGAAATAGAAGTTCAAACAGTGTGAAAAGTGGAGACGGAGAGTTCAAAATTATAGAAAAGGGGTACATTTGTCATTTACAAATTTGAGCCGTGAATTACAATTCGAGACCGTGTAAAAAGCAACGCCCGATAACATTGTAACTGTTCGATAATAAAATCAGAAATGTATACAATTTTATGTTATTAGTCATTACATTTCAATATTCCACTTAATTAGCGTTCATTTTCAGGACCAGCGTCATGTAGTCAGATTTTCAAATGTCGTTTGACTTGTTTCCTAGCCAAAGACGCACATAATTAACCAAATTAAAATTTGAAAGTCTACAAGTGCTTCAGAAACCTACCACGAACACAGCTAGCCTTTAAGCTATTTAGATAAAAAAGTCTCCAAACTCTTAAGAACTTGAGAAAAGGCTATATACAAATGCTTGTGTGGCCGTACTTCATGCTACAAGTGTGTACCGGACTGGTAAGTAACTCTTGAATGGTAGAGTTCTGAGTACCACCAGGTGTTACTAGTGCCATAGGCAGAAGCTGATCAGACAGATTGGAAACGACAATAAAACAGGAGTCAGGCCATCTAGCATTTCTAACTAAAAGGTATGCAGTCAATTTAAAAAAAAAAATAAAAAAAAAATAAAATAAAAAGAGCTCATAATCTATTAGTAAATGGTACATGTGCCAGAGGTACAATTTATAGTAAAAGAACAAATACATGAATACAGACAAAATTTGAGATTGGATCCAATAATTTTCACGACATTCAATGCTTCTTTGGCTTTTTATTTTTGTGTGTATTTTCAGGAGTTGAAGCCTCCAACTTTCGCTTCTTCAAGAGTTGCTTTGCCTTCCTTGCCGCAACAGCTGGTCTCTTCTTTTTTACATTATCATCTCCTACTGATCCTGCATTTGATCTCTTCTGGGCCCTGTTTGGTGTAGTTCGTATCGCAGTCTTCTTAGGTGGACCACCTGATTTGCTGGCCCTGATACCTTGGTAGGAGAGATTGGAAGCTCCCTTTGTCCTAGGAGTAGGCGATGTAAATTTATTTTTGGAGAAGGTTTTGCTTGCCTGATTCTTTTTGGAGAAGGTTTTGTTTGCCATGGGATTCGGGCTACTTTTAGTTACTGCATCTGAAGATTTTGCATGGGAAACTCTTAAAAAGCGTTCTCTGATTTTCAAATCTTGCCTTCTGACGATCGTGTTGGCATCTTCCTATAATAAGAGGTAAAACAAAAGTTAAAAATAAAAGCAAGAAATTTTCATCTGATGATATTTAGTATGTTTTGCGAATGGTTTTCTTATGCTCTTCTCTGTGGGGCCATATTATGCTTCTCTCTAGCTAAATTATGGAGAAATAATTGACACGGAAAATTAATGGAATTTGTAATCCTTTTAGTGTGTCCTTGTGTTAAAAAGATAAAAAATACAGAATCAAGTAACAGCTAATTGAATCAGAAATAATGAGAAAAAAAAAAGAGAGAAGCTCAAAAAGCCATACCCTTGTCTTGAACAAAACATATGCAATGCCTTTACCTATGCTAGTATTAGCATCTCTTACAACCCTGATGGCTTCCACAGCAGTACTAACACCACAAAATAAGCTATATAATTCTTCATCCTGTAAAATAAACAAACGAATGAATGTAAGAACAAATACAAGTACGAACGTATATGCCAAGAGTTAGGGGATGGATTGACAGTAACGAAAACATTTGGTATACAAAACAGTCAGAAATGAACATTATTAGTGCTAGATATCTATTTCAATTTAAAAGGCAATTTAATTTGCACACCAGCAAAACCTAAAAGTGATAAGCCACCTTTTGTGAAGTATGGAATATATCATTATACTCAATAAGGATGAACAAATATCATCTATGCATCTTTCCCAAATACGTCAGAAGCAAAAGCTCCTTTTGTTTTCACTTTAACAAAAATGAGGTAGAAAAGCTAAGGTATTGTTCCAGTAATCTTGAATAAATCAGAAATTACATTTTTCACATCTACCATCCTGAAAGTGGAAAAACTACCTTGACCTAGAAGTTTTGCCGAACTGAACAGAACATACAGCAATTTAAAATAGCAGAAAAAAGATACATACCTTCACATCAAAGGGAAGATTACCAACAAATACAGTTCTTTTTCTATCATACAAAGGTCCTTCTCCTTTCAGCTTTTTCCTAGGGGGGCATGCCATGTCAACTCTTATGTGGTTACCTTCAAACTACATTAGATGTAACATATAATAAACCTCAGTAAAATAATAGAAGTTACGTTGGATAGGAAAAACATGAGATGCAATAATTTAAATCTGATTATCTGTTTGAAGTCATTCAACTCGGGTATAAAAATATTAACAGCATGTGCCCGGTGGTAATCCTGGTTCGCAACTTCCCAAACACTATCGATGTTTGGATGGATATGTAGGTGTTCAGAATAGTCTCAGCCCTCTGTTCTGCTATTCCAACAGTTGTGCTAGCGACTATTCCAGAAACCTGGTTAGCATGCTAACCTTGCTAACCCAACTCATGATCCAAAAGGATGAGTTTTTAATTTCATATAAGGATCATAACAGTGCCTAGTGGTATTTGACCAATTCCTGCTCTAGTGCTTCACACCAGTACCAGTCAGAGGCTGGTCATTGCCAGTAACCTTACAACCTAAAATAAATAAATGAATAAAGGGTTGAATATGCTAGATAGCTTACCAATGCCATATTATGAGCCAGAGCAGCATTGGCGGATTGTTCCTCTTTGAAGACAACATAGGCATGGACACTGCAAAACACATGGGAAAAGAGAAAAAAATGTGAGATACATGAAAGTAATGATCTTTGGAAAATTCAAGGTTAAGAGAGAGTGTCGAAATGAAAATTACCTATCAACAGCTTCATTAACTTTCCCCTGAATTATAGCTCCCATCCTAGGAACCTTGGTCTGTCAAATCAAAATAATGCAATAGGGTAAAAACCGAATGTTGATATAAAAATTAAAAAGGTTCTATGACTTTTCACAGTATGAATATTGCACAAGTAATAGGACACAAGAGGTATCCCTCAACCAGGTTTGCTAAACTACCAGTGAAGTTTTCTACTCATAATGGCATTGCAAAGGCAAATTGACCCTTAAATAGGAATCATAACCAACAAAATTTCAAAACTTTTTAAATGGATTACCACGGATAGACAAAAGTAAAATGTAAAGTTGCATTCTAGAGCATTTAACTCACATCAACAAGAGGAACTGATCTGATTCTGACAGATTCGACCTCTCCGAACTGCTGAAACTCCTTCATAACCTCCTTTCGTTTAATTTTAAGAGGCAAATTGCCCACAAAAACAGTTCTCAAGAGCTTCTTCTCATCATCAAAAGGTTCCGGTTCCTCCTTAAAAGGCGCCGCCTCAGCTGCCAAATCATCAGCCTTCCTCTTCCCCCTCACCAACAAAAGACCCACCTTTCCTCCTTCCTTGCTCACCTTATCTCCCTCATTTCCAACCTCATCGCCTCTCTTCCTCTTCCTAACCTTGGGAGAGGAACTCTCGTTTTGTTTTTCTTTCTCTGGTCCTTTTTCGGGTTTGAGTTTTTTGAGAGGTGATGGGTTTGGTTCCTGGGCGGCCGGAGAAGGTTCCGGGGAAGGTTTCCGACGGAAGGGATTGTCGTCGGAGAAGAGAGACTTGACGGCGTCAGAAGAAGACCTCTTTCCCATTGTAGAGGAAAGGAGGCGCGAGATAAAAGGCCGAGCAAGGTTGCGGAGAAGGAGAGGTGTGATATATTGAAGGGGGCACGCAAAAAGGAACCCTAGAGGCTGCTCTGGTCTGGTGCGGGAATGGAAGAGAACGAGGGTCGGTTAACAAATTTTGTACGTGTCGGATTGAGAGGGAAGAATTGTTGACAAAATTAAATACAAATATAGAGTTTTTATAAGTTTTATTAATTCTTCTTTATTTATTTTTGGAAATTTAAACTTTAATGTACGGTGGACAGAATTTTTTTAATTAAATCTGAGTCTGATCATTCGTCTCTGTTTATAATTTTATTAAATAAACGATCTGAATTGAAACCTGATCATAAAATTATGTCCATATGAATTTACCTAAACAATAATATAACGACTTAGGAGGGAAAAATTAGTTTATCAGAATAAATAGATAACCATGTTTGCATTGATTAAAAAAAAATAAGTGCTATCCACCGACAAGAATAATGACTTTCACAATGCATTTTTTTTTTTTCAAATTAAGTAAGAATTTTTTTTTTTAATCCAAGCGGTACCCGCCCGCTTCCATTAAAAACAACAGAAGTATGCCCACGGGTAGGGCTGTCAATGGGTAGGGTACGATACGGTAGAGACGTTTTTCATATCCGTACCCGTTAAAATTTTCTTTACCCATACCATACCCTTACCCGTTAAAAATTGACTTTACCCGTACCCTACCCTTACCCGTTAAGAATTAACGGCAAGGGTAGGGTAACGGTAGAAAATGGATAATAATGTTAATAAATCAATGAAAAAATTATACATTATGAATAAACAAAAATATTATATAAGTATATTAATAAAGTGCACTATTTACTAATACTTTAAATATAATAAAATCATATAATATCTTCCCTTTTCAATTGTCAAAAAAAATACATAACTAATTAGTAATTACTAATTATACAATATTTTCTCAAACAAAGGATCTTTTGAAAAAGTTTAACATTTTTAATAATTATACAATATCATATCTTTTTTTTTAATGTAGTGCGTGAATGAAGATCAGAAAAAAAAATTAATATATCAATTGAATCTTACCATCATATCTTTTCAAATTAATGCATTATTATCTCAATCAAATCTAGCAAGTTAATCAAGTAATTTAATTATTGACACATCAATTGAATCTTACAATTATAGCTTTCTGATTTTGTTTGTTATTAATGTATAATTGAATCTTACAATTATATCTTTTTATTATGATTTAGATTATAAACTATATATATAACGGTACGGGTAATTAACGAATACGAAATAGCCTTACTCATACCCTTACCCAATAAATTAACGAAATTTTTTTTCCATCCATACCCATACCCGATAACTTAACAAAAATAAAACTTTACCCATATCCGTCTTATCGAATACGATACGGGTAGGATAAACGGTTAAAAGGGTACCATTGACGGCCCTACCCACGGGTTTCATACGTATATATAAAAAAAAAATAAAAAAAAAACAAACAAACAAAAACAACAACAACACAACAACAACAATAGAAATATCCATTACAATTAAGTAAGAATATAACATAGAAAATAAATTACGGAAGTCTCGGTTGCGTTAATAATATGCGTTATATATTGATGAATGATGATAAATTTTTACTCAAAGCCTCAAAGGTTAAAAGGGAGTGGCCAGTGTCATATATATAGGATACTTGCATTCGTCTAACATGATAAAATTTAAAATTTTGAGATTACAATAGTCGATCCGAATCGTTCAAATTGGTCTCATGATAAAATCTTTGTGGAGATCAACTTTTATATTTTTCAAATTTTTTTACTATTTTTTTGAAATTTTTAATCTGCTTGATCTAAACAAGTTATGAACCCTTTAATTTTGAAAATTCGAAAAAAATAGTTAGAAATTTGAAAAAGTATAAAATTTAATTCTCAAGTATATTTTAATATAGAGATCATATTGAATGGTTCGGATCGGACGTTTGAAATTTTAACGATGTTTGGATCGTGTTTGATTCTAGCATTACTCGAGGTAACAATATGACAATTACAATTTTCAACTATTCGATGAATGGTAAAACTTGCATCGAAATTCATCATTTTTTGTGTGTATGGTGTAGTATCGTCCAAACATGATATGTATCGGGCGGATAGACGGGATATCACCATTGATAAAAATTGCAGCCGACTACGGACATGTACGGCCGATCCAGTGTCCCCATTGATTTATTTATTTTTTTTTAAAATGAAGCCCGTACGCCGTGTCCCCGTTGATAATTATACAATTATTGATACTCGAAATAGAAACATGTTATTTTTCATACAAACAAAGACCATAACAAAAATGTAAGTCCGAAATAAAAAGTATTTTGAGATTGAATATGTGCTAACTTATTAAATTTTTATTATTTTTTACTATACTGTGGATTCTAAAAATTCATCCTTTGTTCAGTTTACATAGCACGTATTATATGGCAAACAAAATTTTACAGGGAAAACTTTTCAGACATCATTACGCCGTTAAGAGGACAATTAACTGATTAAGTGATATATTATAACGATTTAAAGCTTTCAAAATTCATCATCTAGTTATAGAGAACAAAAAACTAACAAAAATAATTCATCTTGCAATAACTTCTCTTTCCTGTTGTACGGACATGAAAAAAAATTATGGGCTGAACGTTATCACATTCACAGTTCTCATACCAAATGGTCTTTCCGACTAATTTGAATCGGAGAGAATCCGACTTCTTAATCTGGGCTCAATTAAATCCAAACGACAAATTCTGGGCCGGAATGCCGAAAAAATTATAAATAACTTTAATTAATTACGAAATTATAAAATAATCTATTTTTAATATATTTTTTAACAATGACTTCGCAATTCCGAAACTAATTCTGCTTAGTTTCGGAATCTGAGATTCCGAAACTAAACCTGCCGACATTTTTGCGGGAAAATAGCTAGTTTCGGAATCTCAAATTCCGAAACTAGCTAGTTTCGGATTTTAGGATTCCGAAACTAGCTACTTTCCCGCTCATAATGATTATTTAATCAATTATTTAAATAGATTATGATTATTTAATCAATTATTTAAATAGTTAATCAATTATTTCACTATTTAAGCACTATTTAATCAATTATTTGCCCGTTATATATAACCCCACCCTCGTCCCTTTCATTTCACTCCTCTCTCGCCTCTCGCGTCTCTGAAGAGCATCAGTAAGTTTTTATTTTGTTTTATATTTTAATTTAATTATTTATTTTATTTAGATAAAATATGTTAATATTATAAAAAATAGATAAAATATTTGAAAATTTTGAAAAAATCTGAAAAAATTTTATTATTTGTTATGTATAATAATAATATAATTTTTGAATTTTTAATGTGATATAATAATAGAAAATTGCATTAAAAATTAGGTTAATATTAGAAAAAATACAAAAAATAATGTTAAAATATTGGAAAATTTTGAAAAAATCAGAAAAAATTCCTTTATATATTATGTATATTAATAATATAATTTTTGATTTTTTTACATGATATAATAATAGAAAATTGCATAATAAATTAGGTCAATATTAGAAAAAATAGAAAAAATAGTGCAAAAATTAGAAAAAATTCTATTTGTTATGTATAATGATAATAATAATAATATAATTTAGAAATATTGTAAAAATATTGTAGAAATATTGGAAACATGTTAAAAGATATTATAAATAATATGTAAAAAAATATTGTAAAATTATTTTGACAGATTATAATAATTTAGAAATATTTTAAAAATTGAAAAAATTAATACTAAAATTTGATAATTCGTTTAGGTTGATATTATTTTTTTAAAATGTACAGAAAATATCTTACAAGAAGAGCAGTTGAATTGAACTTTGAGAGATATGGAGAAGGGAAAAGCGAAGGTTGATGCAAAAGTTGACAATACTCCAACACTCAAAAACGAGGAGCAGTTGAATTCAATTTTGAGTGACGATGAAGATGGTGTAATTACAAAAAAATCAAGAAAACTAATGCATGTACGAGATTACAGAGCACTTTTCAAGCTTCCTGCCAAAAAGATGAAAGACGGTCCGAAAGAAGAACCGAGTGTTAACACTCCGAAAGAAGAACCGAGTGTTAACACTCCTGAAGATGATTGAATGCCTTAACGTCATCTTTATTTGTGGACAAACTATTGTGTTGTTTAATTATGCATCTTGTTAACATATGTGATCTTTATATGTATTTTGTTAACTGTTTGTTTAATTTTAATCTGGCTGACATTTACATGAGGTTATTTTTTTAAAATTTTTTGTAAGCATAAAACTAAAGAGATATATAAAATATGAAATATAAAACTCACAATACGAGATATATAAAAAAACACCAAGTACGAGATGAAAATATCATAACAATGTCATAGAAAACGAGATACAAAAATCCTAACTCCGTCCATCACGACGGTAATTCCCCGTTGCCGGGGAATAATCAATATATGCGCCTGGTGGCTGTCGGCGCTGTCGGCCGCGAGCAAGTCCTGGAGTGGGACGAGGCGCAGGAACTGGAGTGGGAACTGGAGTGGGAAATCGAGGAGGTCTACTAGATGATGCCCCAGGATGACCTGACTGTGGACTGTATCCAGGAAATGGAGTCTGATACTGAGGCTGCGACTGAGAGAAAGTCGACAACGGATCATCATCTAAGGGAATACCGTATGTCTGGTAATAAGCATCAGCCTGAGTCTGGTACTGACTCTGCTGAGGCTGCTGCATATAAACCCCTCCATACTGACTTTGCTGCATATGACCCCCTCCAAACTGCGTCTGAGTCTGGTACGGAGGATAAGGAGTATGCTGGGTGGGGTAGTCTGGGTGTGGCTGAGAATAAGGTGGAGGTGGAGGTGGAGGTGGAGGCTGTGGCTCAGCAGTCTCAGGCTCAGCAGTCTCAGGCACAGATGGTCGGGAATGAGAGCGTCTGCTCTGAGTGATCGGCTGGCTAGGGCGCGGAACATCAAAAAATGAATCGAAATCATGCAAACTGAAATCACCCTGTTACACATAATAGCAGTAATAATGTTATAAAAATAATTTTGAAAAAGAAGAACATAAGAAGAATAACACAATAATATTAGATTAAGTTTGTGATATATCTGCATGAACCGATGCTCGTCCCAACCGGGCTCCGGAAGCTCCTCCTCGTCAGACGACGTATCAGGTATGGATGCGATGTCCGTCGGAAGACCCTTCGACTCCAATACATGAGGTATCCGATGAGGCTCGCCGACAAGATCCAATGTCGTGCTGCAACTAGTAAGCAGCGTCTTCCCAGCACGTCTGAATCCCTTCTTCACCGCCCATGCACATGCTCGAAGCACGTCTCTCAAAGTATGCTTAACCTGTTTAACCAATGTTAGCCATCAAATTATATTTGAAATCGGTTATTGTGAATGGTTATTGCATCAAAATGAACTCACCAAAGCCACGTGTGCAGGACTGTCGCGAAGGTACGACATATCGGCAACCGGAGCTGTCTCTGTCTCCTCCGGAATATGTACGACATACGCACCCCCATGTACCCTCAGCCAGCGTAGATACGTGGCCTCGATAGCATCGCTCCACGGTCGCTCCTCCCTGACCCTAGCCTGTGCCATGTCTGTTGGAGTTATGTCCTAGAAGTCAATATTTAATGACTTATTTTCTTAGTTTATGTTAATGATGATATTTGATCATTTGTTCCTAGAGTTTATTATTGACAGATCATTCAGGTTGAGGATCTGAATTGTAGATCTCTGTGGATCATTCATTAGAATGACAATAATAAATCTGAATCGTCCATAATCTTGATAATTAACAAGGAACATTAATTATCATAAAAGATTAGTATGCAAGTTAAGTGATGATTAAGTTCTACAAATCATAGGTAAGGAGTTACCAACTTAATTGCATATGTGTATGTTATTGGAACATAGTACAGGACTTGACCCAATGAAATAAACATATGGATTGTGTTATGTGTCATTGTTTATTTCATATAAGTTTGATTCTAAGTTTGAGATGCTCACCTTTTCCACATGAGGATAGGTTCAATAAATATCGTCTAACGTTGATTCCTGATAAAGGCTGCTATAAGGACTTTATTTATGTTCTCTTGAATTGTGCGGGGAAAAGTTGTTCATCAAGAAAACCGTATGTCCCTCATTAATATACTTAATGAGTGATGATTTCTGTTTTGGCCCCTTGATGGAGTTGGATTGGTTGGCCAACATGTACAATCAACTCTAGATCAAGAAATGTATAATCTGCAAGAATGACACATTCCTATCTTGGATTATACAAAGATATCGTGTGACATAAGAATCAGACAAGGAAATACTAATATTTCTTATGCAGGATTGACATATTGTAGCAGTACATTATTTATGCGAATTGGGAATCATAACGTGTTGCTAGATACCGCTTATGATTATTGGAATTAAATAAGCGATTTAATTCCATGGCTAACATAGCATAAATCCTCAAAGGGTCACACAAAATAGAGTTTTAACCAAACAGTGCATTATTTATTTATTCGCAACAGTGAGTATTGCGAAAATATGATGTGTTGATTAATTAATTATATACCGTTATGAACCGTTATAATTGATTAAATCAAATTGATCATATAGAAATAAATTAGTGCATTTGCTAATCCTAGATTAATTATTAATATGTTAATATTTAATCATGTGCAACACATTTAATTTATTGAACTAATTGGGCTTCTAAATTAAATGGTTATTTAAAGGCCCGAATTGAGGTGTATGAAAGGAGCAACATAAGAGATGGATTAATGGGCTTTGGAGCCCATAATCCCTCTACCTAATTTCGGCAAGGATAAGGGGCAGATCTGTCCAAGATATTTTGGATGAGAGACCTAGGGTTGGAGCACTATAAATAGGGGTATCTCTTGGGAGAAAACCCTAGCCGTCACATTGCTCTCTTCCCTTCTCTCTCTCCTAGCCGAAATCCACCCAAGGGAAGAAGAAATTTCAGAATTTCTTCCTCCCTTCCTCTCCTCTCTACCTCTCATAGTTCATGTGTTGAACAAATTTTCCTCTAATAATTAATTAGTTAATTGTTTTGGAAGAGGGAAAACCTTAGGATTAGCTTTGCTCTCTTTGAATCGCTAGCACGAATCTTCTAGAGCTTGGTTAATCTCTTGGTGGACTCGAGGCGGCCGGCCGGCGACTTGGAGGAGGTGAAGGCACGCCACCGACTCCTACGCTTAGGATCTAACTTCCTTAATACGATTTAAGGAGAGGTAATGATTCTATTTCCTTTCTCATGACGTGTGATTGCTTTAGCACTAGATCTATTGATTTGCTTGTTGTTAATGGTGATTAATTAGTTGTAATTAATCTAAAATTAAAATATGAGCATTTCCTAACAATGTCACCCCACATGTCTACCTCCGTCTGGAAAACGCCACGCCAGTCTCTGTTTCGGTAGGTGGTGAACATGTATCCCATCAGCTGCGACGTCCTCTGCCAAGCCTGTTTTATTTTGAAATTATATTAAGTAAATATATTAAGTAATAATAAGTAAATATAGTAGTGAAAAATATATTTTATTGTACCTCAGGTCGAGGTGGCGGCACTGTCTGGTACAGCATGAACTGGTGCATGACACGATCGGCGTAGTGCCACATCACCATCCAGTAATGAATGCACGGGATACGGACAACAAACAAGCTCGGATCAACCTGAGCATAAAATGTATGAATTCAAAAAAAATAAAAAATTATATTATTATATTATTATTATATTATTATTTCAAAAGAATATTTACCTAATTTTTTAATAAATTTTCTATTATTATAACATGTAAAAGAATAATATATTCATTGCAAACCTGAGCATAACGAGGCATGAGGCTCCTCATATGGTCATAAGGCCTCCAATGGACGTGCTCGGGTCTGATCTTCATGAGAACGTCCCGAGCATAATCCATTCCGGATGAGTAACCAGGGCCTTGATACTTCTTAGATCTGTGACGTGTAGTCCATCTCCTGCAAATATTTGAACATGTTTGTTTAGTTATCTTATTTTTAAATGCAAATATTTGAACATATTTGAACATCTCCTGCAAATATTCAAATGTGTTTAAAAATTTAATCTCAAATGCAATGAACATACCTCCCGTAAGGTGCACAGGTATCAATAGATGGTACACCCCAGTCGCTAAAATCATCCGTGATCGTCGGCCGACACAAAGTCAATCGCGCATACGACCAGACCTGCAGAAGTAACCACGGAGCCCCGATTGTATAAATAATTTATTGCTGCTGTGTCCAAACCTCTATATAAAGCAGCAAGTGTGGTCGCACCCCAATTGTACACTCCCTGAGAGGGAGCAGTACGAAGATCCTACAAATATTTACAAATTTCATTTATGTCAGGCAGTCAATTATGGCAAAACAAATGTACATATTATAATAATTAACAGAACTCATAAATATTTTATAAAAATCTTACGAACCCGCAAAAGATCCAGATAAAAAACCGGAACGGAGTCCCCCGTGGCATCCGGAAATAACGTGCAACCAATAAGCTCTAGCACGAATGCCCGTGTGTATCTATCAATCTGATCCTCATCGTCGAGGACAACATCATTCCAAATCTTTCGCAGCTTCGTAAATCTAACGCAATGTTTTTTCCTGCATTTCGACTTTATTGTCAGAACAAAACATTAAGTTTATTATAAAGTACACAATAAGTTTTATAATTTTCTTACGTTCTATCTTTTTCTCGGAAGCACTTTTCCACTTCCTCCTGCGGTGTGTCCCGCGGCAACGCATATGTCGAAAGAAGCTCGATATAATCGAAATGACAACGACCCGTCACGACTCGGCCACTCGTGACGGGTAAACCATATAAGAAAGCCACGTCCTGCATGATAGTTGAAATACTATTAGTATACATATAAATCATAACACAAGTAAGATGAAATTTACTTATAAAATGTCACGTACCTCTAGACTGACGGTCATCTCGCCGACATGAGGAAAGTGAAACGTGTGGGTCTCCGTCCTCCAGAACAAGGCCAAACCCTGCACAAGCGTATGATCCACAGGCATATGACCAAGCTGAACGACGTGGATCAACCCAAGTGTCGTCAGATGCTGGTCCACCTGAGGAGTCCTAGCCATCATCGGCTTGTGCACCAGTGGATGCCATTTCTTTATTTATCAGAAAAAAAAATTAGAGACTATATTGATTTGAAGTTGATTTTCAAATAGTAATGAAAAAAATAAAATAACATACATCAGGGCCACGAAGCTGGTCTGGTTGCAAATGCAACAGACGATCAGCACCAGGAGGAGGAGGAGAAGGAGGAGGGGAGGAAGAAGGGTCCGCTGAGGTAGAAGCGCCGGCTGAGGTAGAAGCGCCGGCATCAGCAACACCAGAGGAAACGACGTCCGTAGGCTCAGGCACGGCTGAAGTAGAGGCCTGAGGATCGGTACGTAGCCTCGTAGATCTACGTGAACCTGGAGACGTTCTTCTTCTCGGAGGCATTTTCACTACTTAATTAAAAAAATTAAATGTCATAAATCTAAAAAAATTTCGGCAGCATCTCCCCTGTACCGGGAGGGTTTCCGAAAATTTCTTTACCCAAATCCCCCCTAAATAAACCCATTTCAAACCAAGCAATCATATCATATCACATCATATCACAATCGATAATCATATTCAATATTCAAAATCATAAACTATCATATCATATCAAAAACTATCATATCATATCAATATTCTAAAACTATCATAAAATCATAAACTATCATATCATATCACATACAATATTCAAAATCGTAAACTATTCTAAATTACGTACATTATGCAAAATAATTAAATTAATGAATAAAAAATACTAATCTCGATCGACAATTGCTACTGAAATAGGAAATTCGAATCTTGAATCTTGTTTGAAATTTTCTGCACATTGAAAACCAAAACAATATATCAACAATATATCAACCTATTAATTTTTCTAATTTTTATATTGATTTTCCTAATTTTTTAAAAAAATTTATGTTATTATAATATGTACAAATATCAAAATATATATTATTAATTTACATAACAAATAATATAATTTAATATGATTTTTTAATAATTTTTAATATTTTTGGAATATTTTTCCTATTTTTCTTGTTATTAACCTAATTATTTAAACATTTTTTAACTATTATAAGATGTAAAAAATATAAATTTGCTAAAATATTTTTTTTCGTAATGAATAAAATTTAATCCGAATTTTTTATATATTTTTAATATTTTTTTTGAATATTTTCCTATTTTTTCTATTATTAATCTAATTTTAAAATCAATTTAATATTATTATAACATATAAAAAAATATAATATTTACTAAACTATATTTATCCTAATTAATAGAATTTATTCTGATTTTTTAAAATTTTTTTGATATTTTTGGAATTTTTTTTTTAGTTTTTCTATTATTAACCTAATATAACTAAAAAATAAATAAATAAATGAATTAAAAAAATTTTAAAAAAAATACATACCTGAGAGAGGAGGGAGATCTCTCTTCTTCGGCGGAGAATGAAAGCGACAGAGAGAGAGGGAAGAGGTCCCCGCTATATATAATAACCGCAATTCTAGTTTCGGAAACTGAGTTTCCGAAACTAGCTAGTTTCGGAATCTGAGATTCCGAAACTAAGCAGAATTAGTTTCGGAATCTGAGATTCCGAAACTGCGAAGTCATTGTTAAAAAATATATTAAAAACGGATTATTTTATAATTTCGTAATTAATTAAAGTTATTTATAATTTTTTCGGGACCTAAAACCCTCTCATGTCGGACCAGCACAGCCCATAAAAGCCAGACCCGCATCTAATCAACATTTTTCAATTCATTTCGTGTCCTCTCTCCCAAAGGCCATGAGCGAGTTGAATTATTTATTTATAATTTTCCTTCCTCGGCATATCTGATCAGACTAAATTTGCTCCGCCTTCGCACTGTGATTTTGCATCTTTCGCCTTCACGAAAGATTTTGATCGTCTTACCCAGCAGGTCTCTCTCTCCTCTCTCTCTCTCTCTTTCTGATTTTTTTTTTCCTTCTTTTTTTGAGTGTCTAATGCCGTAGGCCCGCGACTTGTGATTTGCATTAGTTCTGATTCCTCGTCTATCTCCTGAAGATAAATAGGACTTGGTGTTTTTTAATTCGATTATTTTATCGACCTTTTTTACAAATGGAACTTACTAATTTACTTTTTTTGGGGCAGTCCAATACCTTTAGGTATAAATTGAATTTTACTAATATTATACTTGTCTAATATACTTTTCACTTTTTTTATATATAAATAATGAAAAAAGCGAAATATTGTTTATCGACAGAATTCATCACCTTTTCTTGTCAATTTAGGTGCCTATTTCGTCCATCTTTGGTATCCCTTCTTGCTCTAAAAATGTTACTTATTTTTCTTGTATTAATTGATATGTCAGCAATTCCTTGTGTTTCAGAACTAATTAGACAAAATGCCTACTATGGTTCTTGACACACACAAAAAAAAAAAAAAAAAGAAGAAGCTACCACATAGTTATACATTGGGTGAGAGAAAGTTTGGAAAAAAAAAAAAAGAACGATTAAGGAGTGCTCAGGGACATCCTGGCATCCTGTGTCGATGATTGGTAATCTTTATAAAAATTTGTGAAGCATCAAGCATTATTTAACTGTCTTCGAATATTCTGTTGCATGGTCATGAATATCTTCTCTATGAGAAAACATGCATTTCTTATCGTATTTTAGAATCTTATGATTTATTCACTTCTCTTTTCATTCGAGCTTTCAATTGGTGTTTGTCTGTGTGACTTTGCAGTTGTTATAGATGAAAACTGAAATGATGAATTGAAATCCCATCTGATTTGTGCACAGAAAAATATGTTACTAGATAAAAATAGCATACTAATTTTTTGTTCCGATTGATTTATTAATGGGAATGTGTACTTTTTATAGGCTCTCATTTGGACCGCAGCTATAATGAAGGGATTAAGAGGTTTAATGTCAGAGAGAATGCTCGATAATATGCATTATTTGTGTAATAACCTGTCTCTTTCTTGTTTATATCTTATTTTTGTTTTTATGGTATGTCTCATCTCAGCTTGAATTGCATACTTAATAGTAAGAATGCACAGTAATTATTTTCTCAAGTTAGAATGAGGTATGTTGTTTCTTAATATTTAGTCCATGACATGATATGCATATCTGAATCAACAAAGAATCAACCTCAATAAGAGTATAATTTGCAACAGAAAAATACATTTCATTATGAGTGAATAAACTGAATGTTGCCTAAATTCAATTCATGCATTTATTGGAATTTGATATATCTTAATGAAAGTTTTGAGACTTATTTGGTTGAATTTGACATATTTTAACCAAAGCATGTGCATGTGTTGCCATTCATTTATATGGCTTTTTGTTTCACTGCTTTACCCAATTTTTATGCACCACTTATGATAGTGATTTTCTCAATGGGGCAAAATCTTCTCATGCCGGTTTTGCAACGCATCTATAATTAATTGAGTTTTAGGTTTTCCATAGATTGCAATAGATGTTGCTGATGGACTGTAAAGAATCAACAATTAATAGTATTGGAGAATTTGTTAAAGAAAAATTACTACTACTATTGGAGATGAATGGGGCATTATCCTTTTTATGATAAATTTTAGTAATTGGATTTGCATGTGGAGGAATTGCACTCTTGACTGAAGGAGGGTTGAACCGCTACAAGGAAGCAGTTGAGCATTGTAAGCAATGTGGCGAGTCAGGCAAACAAGTGGAGAGTAAGAAACCAGGGGGAGTTGAGATTCCTCGAGGGCCGAGGCGTCAAAGTGATAATTGGAGAGAGATCTAAGGTAACACTTCAGAGTTCAGCTCTCCTAGTTCAAATATTTAACTCAGCAATTTTTTTTTTTCATTAAAAAGGTGAAAACTAAATCATCTATTTGCTCTTTCTGAAACTCACCTATGTAAAAGGATGTTTAATCCATGAGATGAGCTGTGCGTATACTCATTGGAGATTCATGAGCGTCAACGGTCGTCTTTTTTCTACTTTTTTCGGGCTTATATCAACTGTTGGTTCCATTACGGTGTTGCTTTTTATGCATTTCTTGTACGAGTGGAGTATGTAGTCGAGACAAGCTGTAGCTGTACTTGAATGTGTTTTCTTTTTTAGTTTCTTTCTTTTTTTGTGTGTTGTAATTTTATATAATCAGCCTCGACTTTATTGACATGATATTATTGTTTGATTCATGATGTTCAAATTTTTATTTAAGAAACGAAAATATGAAATCCTATTCATTATTTTAGACCAGTAGAATGGACTGATGTCGTTGCTGTTGACTTAGGGCTCACTTCAATAATTTATCATTCTGATATGGAATTTTGACTGTTAATTTTGTGGAGCTTGAAATGTTTGTTGTTGGAAGAGATATTTTCATGAGGTGAGATGTCATTTTCATTCAAGGGACATAAACTCAACGGATCGTCAGTGGTTTTGCCCTCAGCAGTACCCTTCAAGGCTACGAAGCTATTGCATATGAGTAGTGAAAGTTTAGAAGAGCTGGATCGGGTTTCGAGAGACTAGATCTACTGAGGTCTCTACAACTGCGAGGATCAGGTAGGATTACATAGGTCTGAATAGGCCTGCATAATGTGGAAAACGACGACGAAATAGCAGTCTTCCGTTAACCGTTTCATTCAGATACGCAAATTTTTTTCTTTTTGCGTCTTTCGTTTCGTCCTTGGAAGAACTTTTTGTTGCGTTAACTGTTTTGTCTAATTGAACGATCAAAAACGATTGAGACGTTTAAACATTTTAACCGTTTCTCACATGTATTAACATCTTTTATCGTGGACTACAAATAACATTATATATTGAAAATATACACAACTAAGCACACACGGACACACAGTAAGCAAAAGAATGGCACATGCATTACATATTTACACACAATAAGAAATACATATCAAACTTAAACAAAAGATAACTAAGCAGATCAAAGGAGTTTCTAACAAAACACAACTAATGGTGCTCATAAGCTCATTATTCCTTATAGCAGTGCTGCACAAATGAAAAATTGAATGATTTTAGTAAAATCACATATTGCGTATTACATACACAGTACAGCTGAAAATGCAAGGTTATTCTAACAGTACATCTGAAAATGCAACCTTGTTATAGAACCATTCTGTCCAAAAAGGAGCTTTACATAGAGGCAATACAAGAATCAAACCAAGCAAACATTCTCTATACTTTGACTGAAAGCAACTAAATTTGAGCTTATCATCTAATTACAAGCTAGAAGCTAAAAATTAAGTTTTCATTCTTTATTAGGATGAACCACAATAGCAGACTATAGGCAACATTATGTACCGGTAGCCTCTTACAGTTAACGGTACCATAAAATAAAACCTGATACTGTATCTGAACTCACTGCAAAAAGGGTAAGAATGTAGGCACCTGCTGTTACTCCCATGCACAAAACTGAACTTGACCTGACATAAGCACAAATCAAATTATCAATCAAAAACAAACAAAAAGGGAATTGTTTCAACAAGGAGTTTTGTTAAAAATAGGTGGGCTAATATGATAGACACAAAAATTGTGAAGTACTAAAGAGGCAGCCTCTGGACAGAAAAATAAACCTTGAAACAAGACGTATCTGATAATAAACACAAAAAAAAAATCAAGTCAGTGAACCTCACCATATTCACTCAAATTTCCCAACAATTTATCATTATTCTCCAGTAAACCTTCTAAATTTCCCAAATTCTCTAGCAAAAAAGTATCCTTGCATATTACCCTTAACAATTTATCGTTATTCTAACAGTACAACTGATCAATTTAGAAGGTTTACTTTAATGACTAAGGAGCTTAGGAGCACCCAAATTCTCGAGTAAACCTTCTAAATTTATCATTATATTCACCCAAATTTTCCAACACGTTGCACCTAATTTCAATCAACACAAACAACAAGAGAAGAGAGAAAGGGGAAGCAAGCAAATCGAAATAGCAAGCAAAGAGGAAGGAGATAGGGGAAAGGCTTCAGCCACAACCATTGATCACATACAGCTGGTTTCTGTACTATCTCAGCCTCACCTGAAATCACAAACCCCTTTCATGTCAAATTTCATCACAAAGAAATACCACAAGCATGCTTCAACCAGAACCAAAAATCACACAACAATGCTGACAGAACAAGAAGGAAGAATTAAGCATAGCACCAAAAGTTGTTACCTTGATTCAAGCTCCAACAAATTTAAAAATCAGTTACCTAGAGCCGATTCCTTTAGTCTCCTGAGCAAAAATCAGGGGAATGGTGTCATTCGAGGCATCAACGTCAGCCACCAACCAAAGCCTAGACTCTCCATCTGTCAAAAGCCACTAGAATAAATGAAATGAAATGAGTATATATTAGGTGTGTTGAGAAAAATGAAAAGATTTACGTATCCAAAACCATCTTGATACCATACGATGGGTTAAATTTAGGATCTTGAGAATCCACATAGTGGACAAAAGATTGCACGAGAGTGAAATAACAACCCATTGTTTCCTGCAGTTAATACATATTTAATCTTGTGAGATAGAAAAATTAACGAGAATTATAAGTAAATTAATCTTTGAAAGGTTAATTGTTCTAACTCCAGCCTCATAGTATGACAAGAAAAAATGGCGGGATGACGTGTCTTAGACATCCACAAAGAACTTGCCCAAGTATTGGGTCATCCCAAACAAACCAATAGAGACATAACACCCTGCCAATACTTTTGGATCTAAAAGCAGCACATCAATACCACAACCATAGGTCCTACACATCTGTGCACATAACCTGCATGTATGCATCATACTTGTTTCAAATTCAGATGAAATATTAAGGATATAATTAATTTTAAAATTCTTATGTGCTGAAGCTTTAGCATTGAGACATTGAGCAAGTCTCTCGTGAACAACTCGATGATATCAACCACGCTAACATTGTCTCTTTGAAGAATAGCAGAAACTGAATAAGCATGCACAAAAGTACTCAAAGCTGTATAGATGCTTGACCAGACCATCCAAAACACCTCCACTAGCACCATGTGAATTCAAAGCCACAAATGAATTGAAATTAAAGGGTCAAACTTTCTTAACAGCGAAAAAATTTGTTTGCTGCCACTTAGTTTCTTGAATACACAATACTTGACATTTGGAAGCTTTAATAGTTTCTTTTACAACTGCACACTATTATCATCTGAGACCCCTCTAACATTCCAACAAAGAAGATCGAGTTTTTGAAATCATAACAACTATAACAAGATTTAAGTAATGCCAAAATAACAAGCATTAAGAACTAAAACCAGCAATAAGTGCAATACAGAAATAAGAGAAGTCAAATAAAAGCCATTCATAAACTGAAGTACCATTACAATGAACTGAGCACAACACGAGAGTTCCAAAATGCTGTAATTGCTACTACATTCCACCTAATTTTCTACCAAATCATAAAGTAACATTACTAACTTAAACATAACAGAACATAACCATAAACTAAGCTTAACCCTTAGTACAACCAAAAGTGCCACTCTAATAGGCCAAAAACGGGCTAAGTAAACCTGCAATTGCCTTACACTCCAGAGGTGAAATCCTCTACAACTTCATCATCAAGTTGGATGTCATCCATGCCACTAAGAGAGAGGTTCAGGTCTTTGTCAGAGGCTCAGAGCCATTTGCAAGTGGAATTGCCTCATCCTCAGGTAAACCTGAACCTGACCCGATATCAACTTGTGCCATTTGCAGGATACCACAGTATTGGCGCAGAGAATCATCCTCTTCCTCATGTAGAGAGGTGTCCATCATGGCATCAACATTTGAGCAACGACTGAGCCCGACAGCTTCAAGTGCTTCTTCAATCACTTTCTTTCCCTTTGTAGTTCTGCTGGCAGAAGCTTTACGCTTTGTCTTCTTATTACCTACAAAGAATGCACACAGAGTTGTATTTAATTTAGGTATTCTAGAACTTCTTCTCAGAGGCTTAGCTTTAACTAAAGCAGAAATGTCCTGTGTGTTACCATCAGCTACTGGAATAGGTTTCACATTGTGCCCAGCACAAGGAACCAGGTTAACTGGTACCATAACCAAATTGTCATTCAAAAAACCCAAAGGTGAAAGGGCTGTTGAGAGGTTACCTGAGGAAGGAGTGTGCTAAACTTCAGTCTGGGGAGGCGATGAGGTAGTGGCGATTTGCTTTCCTTTGCGAGCTCGCTCAGCAGATGCACGGCATTTCTTACCAGAGCTGGATGTTGGAGTCTTCTGAGAGGTTGGCTGTGTTGGAGAAGGCGAGGAACGACCTGGAACTGCAGAGGAAGGCAGATGCTGGGCTGCAGTTGGTTCAGATGCACCTGTTTGGACAGAGCCTGCTGGGACAAACAACTTTCTCACCGCCGAAGGCCTCGCAGAAGCTGAGGTGTGTTGCTGTCCCTTCACTTGTCCAACCTGAATAAAAGGTTGTTCCTGCATATTTACTAGGAATGAGCCAGAGTTTGCACCGCACGCTTTGAGAGAATCTCTTACTTCCCTCACATTCCAGAAGGGTGAGTCTTTGAGCGCTGCCTCTAGGACATCCTTCTCATCTGAGATATCCATAGAGGCCCACAAATCATAGAGAACATCAAAATCAACTGGAACTATCTTAGAAAAAGCTTTATGAGCAGGGATGTGAACTGCCTCATTGTTCAGCACTTGCAACAACCTGTCGAAGTAAGCCTGTGGTGGAGTCGGGTCCGATGGAGGACGAACCATGATTGTCTCATGAGTCCACCCAAGCACCTTGACAGGTACAAACTTTCCTATTGCCGGAGTTGTGAGGCACATGCGGTGGGGAATATCAAGAAGACTTCTCACTGCTAAGACTACCCTTAGAGAGTCAATGCTTGTCACGCTTTCCAGAGGAGAGTGGTCAAGCAACAACCCAAAGGGAGAAACCATTAGTACAAAATGAGAGAGAGTCGAAGCATGGATAGGCACATTCAACAGGTCAAGCCACACTTTGAAGTTGTAATCTTTTGGCTCAGCATCAATGCTGGCACTCCAAGAATAGGTAACCAACCCCAATTTCTCTAATTTGGGTCCAAATTTCTTAAGAAAGACAGATTTATCAGAGCCTTTTGGAAGCACAAGCACATACCTAGTATCAGCCATGTGGATAAGAGAGAAAGGAGTGGTTGTTTGGCACACTGACATAACTGCTGCCTGAACACCATCTGGATCAAAGAGACTTGGCTTCAGCTTAGCATCGACAACGATTGCTGAGGCGAGATTCTGTAGATCTCGTATGCTCTCAGGGCCCTGAGGTAGGAACACCTCCTCAAAGGCTCCAACAGTTATGGTCGCCCAATGGGAAAGACATCCTCACCAAGATTTCTGATTTCCTTTTTGGTTTGAGATTGTCTAGCTCTTGCAGTTAAGACTAGCTGCTTTAACAGCAGCCTTGACTTTGTTCTTACAGAACTTGAGATCATGGCCAGGTTTCTAACATCCAGCACAAACAGAGGTAGCAACCGGGCAAGCTGCACGCTCATGGCCGTGCTCGAAGCAGTTAAAGCAGCGACCCTTCCAAGCTGGGTTTGACGGCTGAAAGGTTTGGGGGCGTGGGCGCTTAGCACGAATTTTGTCCATAGTTTCTGTGAATGGAGGTTGTGGATGAAGGAGAGCTTTGAAGGTTGCAAAGTTTGAGAGTGGAGGGGGGGAGGGGATGGCGTGGTGGGGCGGGGTTTTGAGCGGCTGAGCGGCGGTGTTGCAGGATTTGCAGGGCATCAGCGGTATGGCTTTCAGAAGAGGGGATGGGAAAAAGTCGTAGAATAGAGGGTCTAGGTAGGAAGGGAGCAGAAGAAAACCTATGACGAGGGCGGCGCCGATGAGAAGGGGCACTCCAGCGGCGACGTGGCCTTACCCTAGGTCCAATCTTGACCCAGCCGTCCTCCTCTGGGAGGAGAACATTCCTTTTCGCCATCAAATCGCCGCTTGGGAAGCTCCCTAAAACCCGGAGAACTATCACATTGCCATTTTTTTACTTGTCACAGACTTGCTCGACATAATTGCTCATCCATGTAAATTGCTTGTTAACTTTTATGAGCATCATTTATTTTCCTTTCTTTTCTCTCTTTTGTTTGTGCCAATTGCACTGGTTTCAGCTTATGTTTCCATAATTTAATTGACACAATAAGTAAGCCTATACTCCGGATCACATCAAAGAGATATAAAGTAATTATCATTTATGCTTCATCTCTAATTTTACTCTTGGATGAGACAAATGACATGCATCAGGGTTGCTATAGTGTTGACAGCCATGTGGGCGCAGATCCTCTGGAAGTTTTTTTTTTTAAAACGTCGAGTGGTAGTTTTTGATCGGAGCCGTCCGATTTAATCTCGACAGTTTATTTTTTTCGGGCCAATATTTTTTTCGGGAGTGTTAGAGACTATATTGATTTGAAGTTGATTTTCAAATAGTAATGAAAAAAACAAAATAACATACATCAGGGCCACGAAGCTGGTCTGGTTGCAAATGCAACAGACGATCAGCACCAGGAGGAGGAGGAGAAGGAGGAGGGGAAGAAGAAGGGTCCGCTGAGGTAGAAGCGCCGGCTGAGGTAGAAGCGCCGGCATCAGCAACACCAGAGGAAACGACGTCCGTAGCCTCGTAGATCTACGTGAACCTGGAGACGTTCTTCTTCTCGAAGGCATTTTCACTACTTAATTAAAAAAATTAAATGTCATAAATCTAAAAAAATTTCGGCAGCATCTCCCCTGTACCGGGAGGGTTTCCGAAAATTTCTTTACCCAAATCCCCCCTAAATAAACCCATTTCAAACCAAGCAATCATATCATATCACATCATATCACAATCGATAATCATATTCAATATTCAAAATCATAAACTATCATATCATATCAAAAACTATCATATCATATCATATCAATATTCTAAAACTATCATAAAATCATAAACTATCATATCATATCACATTCAATATTCAAAATCGTAAACTATTCTAAATTACGTACATTATGCAAAATAATTAAATTAATGAATAAAAAAATACTAACCTCGATCGACAATTGCTGTTGAAATAGGAAATTCGAATCTTGAATCTTGTTTGAAATTTTCTGCACATTGAAAACCAAAACAATATATCAACAATATATCAACCTATTAATTTTTCTAATTTTTATATTGATTTTCCTAATTTTTTAAAAAAATTTATGTTATTATAATATGTACAAATATCAAAATATATATTATTAATTTACATAACAAATAATATAATTTAATATGATTTTTTAATAATTTTTAATATTTTTGGAATATTTTTCCTATTTTTCTTGTTATTAACCTAATTATTTAAACATTTTTTAACTATTATAAGATGTAAAAAATATAAATTTGCTAAAATATTTTTTTCCGTAATAAATAAAATTTAATCCGAATTTTTTATATATTTTTAATATTTTTTTTGAATATTTTCCTATTTTTTCTATTATTAATCTAATTTTAAAATCAATTTAATATTATTATAACATATAAAAAAATATAATATTTACTAAACTATATTTATCCTAATTAATAGAATTTATTCTGATTTTTTTAAATTTTTTTGATATTTTTGGAATTTTTTTTTTTAGTTTTTCTATTATTAACCTAATATAACTAAAAAATAAATAAATAAATGAATTAAAAAAAAATACATACCTGAGAGAGGAGGGAGATCTCTCTTCTTCGGCGGAGAATGAAAGCGACAGAGAGAGAGGGAAGAGGTCCCCGCTATATATAATAAGCGCAATTCTAGTTTCGGAATCTGAGATTCCGAAACTAAGCAGAATTAGTTTCGGAATCTGATAACTTGAATTATAACTTGAATTATATAATAAGCAGAATTATAATAATACCTTTAGACATCCCTATATGATAACTTGAATCGCGTCACTCGCGATACTAAATACTGTAATTATACTAATCACCATGAAATATTTTGATTGTTTCCAAGATTCAGCAAGTTTGAAAATTATATCATCTGCAAGTTTGAAAATTATATCATCTGACAAGGGGGTCTGTGCAGTAATGGACGAGATTCCGAAACTGCGAAGTCATTGTTAAAAAATATATTAAAAACAGATTATTTTATAATTTCGTAATTAATTAAAGTTATTTATAATTTTTTCGGGCCGGAATGTGCCTAGTCGGCTAGCCCAAGTAAATATGCAAAAGAGGAAAAAAAGAAAAGAAGATAACGGGTATTAAAACGGGTTCACGATTTTCAACATTTCGGATCCATTTTCACCGCCTGACTGTCTCACACTCTCACGCAGTCACGCTTCAATCCAAGATTTCGATTTTCGAACCAATTTTCTGTTATTGACCTCTTTCCTTTCCTTCCTTTCCTCTCCATTCCCTAATTTCTAGGGTTTTTAATTTTCGTTTCCCTCTTCTTTCTCAATCAAATACGATTTCGAACTAATTCATTCGAGAGGTCGCGATGTTTACACCTCAGCCGAGGAAATGGAGCGCCTCCACGAGCGGAAAGGGGAAGAACATTGTGGCGAGCACGGCGGTGGCGTCCAATGCGTGGCCGCGACAGGGTTGGACGGCGGCGGGGGGAGGAGAGGCGGAAGAGGAAGGAGACGACGAGGCCGTGGTTTGGAGGCGGTTTCGAGAGGCTGGGATGCTTGACGAGGCCGAATTGCAGAGGAAGGATAGAGAGGGGCTTTTGCAAAGAATTTCAGAACTTGAGAAAGAGGTTGATTATAAACTCTTGTAGTTGCTACTATTTTTGTATTTGGTATGTATCGTGAGTGCCTCTTTAGTTGTGTAATTGATGTTTTAAGATTGGGAGGGGGATTTGGTTCTTGATAAATTATGTGGTCAATTTCAGTATTGAATAACTCCGAAGGTTGGGATTATTTCAGTACATAACTGCTAGTGCATTGATAATTGAGAGGGATTCTTCAAGAATTGGAGATCATGCGCAAGTCATTGTGTCATACATTATAAAAATTGCTCTGTTGATTTGGGTATCCTATAATAGTGTTTGTATTATAGAATATTTAAATTTGTTGTTCATTAGAATAGTGTTTATATTATAATACGATATTTAAAATTGTTTTTCATTGGAACATGATTTAGTTAGGTGTGTTAATATATTGACTATTTTGAAGCTCTAAGTATGACGATAACCATTTTGACTGAATACACATTTCAGCTTTGCGAGTATCAACATAACATGGGTCTTATACTGATCGAAAAAAATGAGTGCTCAGCCAAAATTGAAGAGCTCATGCAAAGTTTAGAAGAGGTCGAGGAGATATTGAAACGGGAACAATCTGCTCGTTTGATTGCCACGTCAGAATTTGAGAGGCGTGAAGAAAACTTGAAGAAGGCACTTGCCTTAGAAAAGCAGTGTGTAGCTGATGTAGGTTTGATTATTTTTTCTATAATATGTAGATATGCCTGATACTTAGACCAAGTTTAGAAATTTTTTTTTTATTATTATCAAGTGAATTCCAATACCAAAATTGATGGTAAATCCTGCATTGTTGTGGTTAGTACTTCACAAAGCTCAACCTACAATTTTAGTCTTAACTCTTAAGTCCTACCTTGTGATCACAGATTTATATGCCTTTGGTGGCTATCACACCATGACAATTCCATGATCTGGTGGATTTAACTTTGTTTTTTTATTACTACTTTTTGTTCGTAGCTTGAGAAGGCATTGAGAGAGGTGCAATCTGAGATTGATGGTGTTAAAACAAATTCCAACAAAAAACTTGAAGAAGCAAAGTCCTTGGAGGCGAGCTTAGAAAACAAAAAAATTGAGACCGAAAGAAAACTGCATCAGGCAGAAGCCAGGCTGGCAGAAGCGAGTCGCAAATGCACCCAAGCTGACCGGAAGTTAGAAGATGCAGAGGTGATGGAGAAGAAATTGCACAAGGAAAAACTCTTGTTTGACACTGAGTATGATTCTTTTTACTTATTTTTCTCTTCTTCGTTTTACATATTCCAAGAGAGGTTGGCTGAATCTGTTGCTAGTCCATTGGTTAATAGTCTTAGAGTTTCCAGTTTCCACCATTTTATGGTATAAGTTTTGGCAAATATTTTTGTTTCATGCAAGGTGGCAAAGAATATTAGGGTATAATTCTGTGTGCATCTGTCAACAGTCCTTTTTTTAGAGTTTGAAAAGAAATATTGAGAAGCCTGTTTGTGCAATCTCACTCTTTATCGTGATCCTCTCTGCTGTTCCTCATCATAAAGCTGTAAATATCCTCTTCTGATATCTGGTTCAGGTTACCCTCCAGAAATTGTGTGCCATTTTGTTCCTTCTATTTTGGAGTTTGTTTGAGTTAATCAATCAAGGATGAAGGAAAATAACTGTCGGTCCTACTTACCACATTGCTCGGCCAATACATTTGTTTTAGTAGCCTGCCTTGAAATCAGTTCTAGTTTCGATAATTCTGATACTAACCAGACTCATCACTTTCTGGGTTTTACTTTTATTGGATTTTTATTTCTCGGATCTTTTGCAATTATAACTAGGTTACTATCAACAATTTCTCATAAAACTGTAAAGACCAGGTATGGTACATATTCTGCTTATGCTATTTTGATGTGACTGTTTCTACTAAAACTTAACTCATTATTCTCTCTTGCCAGACGACAACTGTCAGAGAAGAATCTTAGTGAAAAAGAAGCAAATCTTCTTGCCTGGGAAAGAAAACTCGAAGAAACCCAAAGGCGGCAGTTTGATAGGCAAGAGTCACTTAATGAGAGAGAGGATAGGATAAATGAGAGGGAATGGTCTTGGACCAAAAAGCAAGAAGAATTAGAAGAGATGAGGAAACGAACTGAGAGGATGAGTGATGCTGTCAAGGCAAAGGAGGAGGATGTTGACAAGAGATTGCAAGATTTATCTGAGAAAGAGAAGGTTTTTTTTCGTATCTTTCAAAATTAAGGCTTTCAACTTAAGGTCATGGTAGTGATTTAAGTAGGTAAAGCTCTTATTGTCTTGATTGGTTTATGGGCTTTTCTCAAGTTTAAATCTTAACTGCTACATGAAAATAGAAACAAAAATAGACAATTAAGCATGAAAGACTTCTGATAAAATAGATGGATTAGAAGTGCTGCTGGAATCACCTAAGAGGCTTAAGAGTACAAAAAGGCAGAATGGAGGAAAAAACTCATGAATTTCAGACATGGTATCACATTGGGTTCAACTGGTGGCTGCAGTTGCATATCAGAATATTTTCTTGCCTTCTTCTTCTCATTTTGGTGTGATGTCTTTAATTATATATTTCTGTTGCTTTTTCAGGATCTGGAGTCGAGGATTAATTCTCAAGAAGTTAAAGAGAGAGCCTTTGTTGTAAGAGAAGAAAAAATCAGCCACAGAGAATTGGTTAGTCTTTTGACATCATAAAACTTTACAATTTGCTTATTAATATGAAGATAGAAAAGTGAAACAATATCACAGATGGTATCTCTCTATAATGAGTTTTTATACTTTTTCATCAGGAGTTGGAGAGGAAAATGCACAAATTGAAGGAACTGGAAGCAGACCTTAATGCAAAATCTAGGGTTCTGAAGAATTGGGAGGCATCTGTCAAAGAAGATGAGAAAAAGATAAAAGCAGATCGTGAAAAAGTAGATGAAGATTTAAAGGAGTACAGTGCTTTAAGATCTGAACTTGAAATTCTGAAAAAATCATTAGAGGAGGAAAAATTGCGGATCTTGAGAGATGAGGAGCGACTTCAAGTTACACATGAAGAGAAGGAGAGGCATTCAATGCTAACTACTCAGCTTGAGCAAGAGATAGATAAACAGAGATCGCTCAACTTTTCCCTTTCAAAAGAATTGGAGGAATTGAGATTGCAAAAGGAGAGTTTTGAGAGGGAATGGGAGCTATTGGATGATAAAAGAAATGCATTGAACGAGGAGAGAGAAAATCTTGAAAGGGAATTCAGAACGAAGGAAGAAAATTTGAATATGAGATTTGAAGGAGAGAACAGCAAATTTGATGAGTTGCTAAGAAATCGTGAGAAGGAATTGCAACAGCTGGAGAGAACAATTCAAGAGCAAAAAGAATCTGAAGAGAGACAACTCGAGTCTTTAAGAGCCTCAATTTTGAATGAGAAGGAAATGATTCTGAATGATAAGGAAAACCTCAAATCTGATCGTTTAGAACTAGCAAAAGACATTGACAACCTCAGAACACTCAGTTCACAAATAAAAAATCAGAGGGAAGAATTGATCAGGGACAGAGACCGTTTTTATTCTCTGGCCGGAGAATACAAATCTTGCAAAAGTTGTGGGGCTGAAATATTCAATGATTCTGAACTTCAGTTTCCTAGGTTGGAGCCACCAAAAGCAGTAGCAACAACTCCAGAGGCTGGATCTAGTGGTGCCCGCTTTTCATTTGTTCAGAGGTGCTCGGCATTGTTCAACCTCTCTCCTGGCAAAAGAGACAAAGAAACCCCAGCCTCAGAAGTTGTTGACAAAGTAGACAAAGAAATGTCAGAAGGGAATGTCATCTCTGAAAATGTAGAGCAAAGTGGTGAGAAAACAAGCCAGCAGAAGAGAAGGGGAACGAGGGGCAAGTTGGTAAAAAGAACCCATTCAGTGATGGATGTGATGAAGGAATCAAAAGGTATAACTGGAGAGGATATAGAAGAGAATAAAGGGAGGAAGAGGAGGTTGAAGGAGAGTGTAATTGAAGAGAGCGAAGGTAATTCTGAGAGTGCTTCACTAGGTGGTGGGAGGCGCAAGAGGCATCAGACAGTTCAGACTCCAGGAGAGAAGCGATACAACTTCAGACGCACTACCATGTAAGTTCCACAATATATTTGCAGATTTTAGTACCCAATTCAGATTTTTGGGCCACTACTAGGGATTGCATACATGTTCTTTTTTTTTAATTAATTGCATTCATGTTCTGCCCAGAAGAAAGAAGGCATCACTGGTGTTATTACCATACAACTTTTTTTTTTTTTGTCTATAATTTGAAAGCGTTGGTCAGGTATCCAAATTCATGTATTCACATGAATTCCATTTTCCTGATGTGATGTGCTGGCTTTGTCTATATTATATTCTTTCTGTAGACTTCACCTTGTTTCATTTAGTGTGTAAATTTTGTTGTTAATCTTATGTACTACAAAATTACAAATTTTACATAGCATGGACCATGCTGGAAATTGTAAATATGTTTTTGAAAGGTTATAACTGTGCAGCTTCACTCCCTAAAGCTTAATTTTTCTGTGATTTGTCATATATAAAATTTAAAATAAATTTGTTTAATGGCAGTGCTGCTTCTCAAGCAACTAAGGAGGAGAGCAAAGGATTTGGGCAATCAAAACCAACTGAGAGCGAGTTGAGGAGTACAGGAGGAGATGGAGAGGAGATGGAAATTTCAAAACCAGATAATGCAAGTGAAGTTCAACAAACTGATATGCAGGTCCGTAATATTTAAGTCATCACAAGTCCCTTTTACCATTTTTAGTTGTTTTCCTTTTGTAGTCACTACCCTGTGGCGTTAGGAATGAAATTACTTTTAGGGTAGACCTATTTTACGTGTATGTTTGTACAGCCTTAAAAATGTCACTTATTAAATTGTGGAACATGAAGCCAGCCACTGAGCCATCTGAACATTTCATGTCCCCTCTTAGCCTTTTTAATCAATGTGTGAGAATTATTTCCTAGTGTAATATATATATATTTTTTAAATTTATTTTGCTCATTGGCCAATATAAAGTAATCATTGATATGGAGGTTATTGGAGTTGCAAGCCACGTGACTGCATGGATAATTGTAGTGGCATTTATGACAATTTAGTGATTATTAAGGGTATCCATGATATTGTATAAGTTTACTGAGTGCAAAATAGTAAAGTTTCCCTCTTTTTATAATTGTAGCCCGACCTATCATTGCAGCACATGAAAATAGTTGTGCAATGCTTCTCGCAATTTTTATGTGTAGAGTTCTTTGTAAAGTTACATGGTCTTTCTGATTGGAGTGATTTTCTTTTTCTCTACAGCCTGATGTTGAAGCTACCGGTCATGAAGAAAGGGGGGAGGAAGAGATAGTTGTGGTGGAAGAAAAGATGGTCCTAGATGGAGTTGCTGAAGCTGCAGTTGAAGGAAGTGAACTTGCCACTACTTATAGTGGGGAGGAGAGTGAAGAAGATGAGGAAGATGATGTTAACAAACCTATCGGTAGGAAGATTTGGGACTTCCTCATAAGTTGATATGGATTTAGGATGTTTGACATTTTGTATTGTACTACTAGTTGATTGTTATGACTTTGTTCCTTGTTTACAATGTAGTATCTCTTGATATCTCATTTAGAGCAACTTTATTAGGTGAATTTCCATCTTTGGGTATTTTTTCCGTTTTTTTCTTTTTACGTGATTCCATATTTGGTTATGTTCCCTTTTTTGTTTGCCGTTGGGAAGCTCTCTCAGCGGTTCTCGCTTCAAAGTACTATGATTAATAATGGTGTTTGGGGTATTGAGATGATTCGGTTCATTTAGTTGTTACATGAACCTATTCATTTTGAATAAATGGCTCAGTTGATTGCATGTTTTGTCGGTTTGGCATAGAAATCGTCGAAGGTTTAATTTTGATTTATTATTAGATTTTGAAAATTTAAAACTAAATAAATTGTAAAACATAATGTAGCACATTAATACACATTTTATGCAAATTCTATAGTTGACTGAATTTTCTAATTTATGAAGATAATACGTTTATTTATGGTTATAGATTGAATTTTTGTTTACACTAATTCGATTTTAAGTGATTTAACTGTATTAAAGTTCTTAAATGGTTTGGTTTGTTATTCAATTGGTGAGATTTTTCGGTTGATTTCGTTTATAATTATGTAAATCAAATGAAAAATTATCCAGTTGACCGATCGTGGCATTTTAGTTTCAAATAAAAACGAGGCAAAGCCAGAAGTCAGAAAGGTCAGCAAGATGAAAACGTCCACAAAAGTCACTCGGGAATCGATCTAGTTTTAATTGAATATGTGTTTTTTTTTATCTATAATTTAAAAGAACTTTCTGCATAGAAGAACAATAAGAATGAACTGGCATCAATATTGCAGTTTAGCTACGGCCTTTCATGCAGTTGACCTCTCTATATTGAACTAGACGCGGCAATCCACCCGGCGTGGCTTATTTTAAAAACTTAATTTTTGGATTTTATCAAATATATTAAATCTAGCACCTAGGTTAGGAATATGCAGATGAATTCAATATCTGATTCATCAATATGCTCTTTCCAGGGATAAATAAGTGATCCCTTGGTAGCTTCGAGCAGAAATTGAAATAAAAGCTGCAAAAGAAATTTTTTAGCTAATTATTGGACAGCTATCTTCCGGCTCCAACAAAATTAAGCACCGAAATATCAATATATCATATTTTATGTGGACCAACATATTCTATACAAGAAATGGATAAGAGGGAATAGTATACAATCCCTAAGCAGAACTACATGATGTGGTAATGTATAGAAATCTACAAAAATAGGCCGTGAACACTGTACAGCACCAAAGCAGTGCAAAGTGACTGTGGAATAAAAAAGAACCTTAAAGCAACTTATCATTGCTTAAAAAGGGCTAATTCTACTAGCAAGCATCAGCATCCATTCAGGTACAAGACGGCGTGCTACAGGTGCTTCCACATCTTTCGCACAAGCACTCACATCATCTTCATGAATAACCGCAACTACAGTCTCAAGCAATTGGTCACTGCCACCTCTTAGAGGATCCTAAAATCACGAAAATGCAATGCAATAAGAATACAATGTAATTCTATATATATGCAAGCTGCATTAATCTAATTAATTATGAAGTCTTTAATGTACCTGAAGAAATAAATCAGTATGAGTCTTGTTATCATACAAGATCAAATCAACTGACCCCCCATTAGCCCTAAGAGCATCAGCAAAATCCTTGCTGAACATAAATGTCAAAGTCAGAAAAAGAAGAGATGTCAAAAACAATAACAAAATGAAAATAGGAGATGAAAGCTGCACAAAATTGTCTGGGCTTCTTACAAATATGATTGGAACTAATAAATACCATTTCTGGAAAATTTCTAGTGCACAAAAAGAATAGAAATTGAGGGTTCTTTCTGCAAATAGCATGGATATTTTAGTGTATTGAAATACACCAATACATTTCTCTTATCTGTAGCTAACACAAAAATGTATGGATTTTTTGGTAAACATAAACAAGTAATGAACCACCATATATATAATTGAATTGCTACATAAACAGGTTGTAAATAACCCATAGACAATATATAGGAAAAAGAATGGTAGCGAGAAGCATAGACAAAGTATAAGCAGAGACAAAAGTGTGCATATGTGGCCTAAATTTCATTTGCCTATGTCATAAGCAATGGCTGTACATTTCTGTTTCTCAAGAAAAAAGCTCCAAAAAAGGTCATTTTTCTACTGACCTGGCAGCAGATGGAATAGAACAATCGCTGGTTCCATGAAATAGAACAATTCGAGGCAGCAAAGAAACTGCAAGTCTATTACTTGGTTTACTCACAAGTAATTCAGGTGAAAATGCTGAAAGAGATTCTTCACCTTCCATTATGCTAAAATCAAAAGCAAAGAACTCAGATAAGAGTTGAAAATAAAAATGAAAAATGCTAATTTTAATCCATGCTGACCAATTGCTAAGTTACCTTACGAAAATTGAGCGGTACAAACCACGGTTATGGAAATGATCAACCAAATTGACAATGTTGTACCTGTTTTAGATTAAAAAAGACCCATAAATGAGTAAAATCTGCCTTCGCTCTAGGAGACTCAATTGACCAATATTGTAGTCTAATTTTAATATCGAGAATCAACAATTGAAATGTCACTGGAGTATTACACATTGTGTACCTTTTGTTTTTTGTTTTTTGATTCCCAATTCTTATAAAATTTACGGTTCTTTAATAACACATAAATTTAAAACCAAAAAATTTTACCCGCCTGAAATACCAAAGTATGCTTTTATTTGAGAAACATTCCAAGAGGTAACTCCTGCACTGCATTCTTTAATAGCTTGGTTTAGGAGAGTACATGATGCAATATGTGCACCGGCTGATTGTCCAATGAGATATATCCTGCTTCAGATTAAAGCTAATGATCATATAGATGAGCTAAAAATAATTCAATTATCGACCGTGATTAAAAAATAAATGGTAACATATGACACTGTGTATATACTAAACATAATAGAAAACTTCCATCAAGTTTAGACAACAGATTGAAAGAGCAAGTAACTCTATATGTATGCCTAGGAATCTATAAAAATGCCTAAGTCAGTTTGCAGTACCCACAAAACTCAGAAATAGTTATATGAAAATATGGTTGCTTGCAAACTTCTGCAAAATAGGTAGTGGTCGATGGTGAAATTATCAGTTTGAAAGCGCATGTAGAAAATAAAATTTTCATTTTCTTGGGAAAAGAAGACGACCTGTTAGGATCACCCCCAAAGCTAGCAATATTATTGCATACAAATGAAATTCCTTGAGAGGCATCTTCAACCATGTCACTAATTGTACCTTGAGGGAAGTTCCTGAAAATATTGTAAAAATAACAAAACAATGTCAAATACAAATTGTCTACATGTTAAACCATTTTGCAAACTGTCAAACTCCATTTTAGAATGCAACTGAACTTAAACATTATACATTCAAGCAGGAGAAATTTTTATAAGTTCACAATATTATAGTGCCCTAGAATATGTTATGTTTTTGGTGTCGCGGGGGGGGGGGGGGGGGGGGGGGGTGTTGGTGTGTTGAGAGAGAGTGAGTTTAGCCTTACCTGTAGTCTATGCAGGCAACAATAATGCCCCTTTCTGCTAATCTTCTCCCTAAAAGTGCACCCCATGCTTTGTAACTACAACAGAAACAGGAAAAACAAATCACTGAAATAGTGGCTTACACAAATATCATCACACTAGGCCATATTAGTCTTCATTCAGCACAAGTGCCAACAGGGCTAAATAATAGGATTTCGACCAAAACTTTATGTAAGCCTTCATCTCAAACCAAACCCAAAATGACCAAGAAAGAAAAAAAAATATATAATTTTGATCTTAAATAGAATTACTTTATATTTATGCTTGAAAAATCAGAGTAGGAGGAATATTGAATTTACTTACCCAATAATCCAAGCACCTCCAGTTATAAAAGCAACCACTGGCATCCGATCATTTGCATTCAAAGGTAAGTACAAATCCAACCTACCAAATGCAGAGTTTAAAGGACGCAGTAAATTTAAAGGAGATAAATTACACAAAAAGATGACTGTGAATTTGTGCTTACTGCTTACCTATTTCTAGGCTCTTCACCATATACCACGCTTCGCCGAACTTGGCTTGAGAAGAAATAATAGTACCCAACTATTAGAAATAAATCATCAATATTAGAAATGATAATGCCTTCGGGTGCACAATTTGTTCCTGTTGAGTACACTGATCATGTACCAATTAACTATTCATGAGTGGCATATGAGACTAAGGTATGGATGAATAAGCTTAAACATGAAGGTCCTTTGGTTAACAAGATAATAAATTCTCAGTACAAATTATAAGGTAATAAAATGTGAACTGATCAATAGAGCCCGGTATAAGGTATCAACATGCATAATTGAACAATGGAAGAACTTCTGCTAACCTTGAATGAATCCGGGCATGAGCAAGAAAGCGTATAAACAAAGGGCCAGAAACTTGGTGATCCATCTATATCCTATTCTGGATGAAAAATAGTTGTTATTAAAGCAGCAAACTGCAAACTATTTGAAAAGAAATTCTTACTATTGTTTGAAAATTTCTGGTCCCTTATAATAATAAGATTTGTCTAAACAATGGCATATAAGCATACAATAAGAGCAGTTGGTTTTCAATTATGTAAAAGCAAAACAAAAAGGCCTTTCTCACTACTTAATCGTTTGCAATTTGTGACTGATACTCATGTCCCATTGAATCTGGCAGACAGGCCCCACGGACTTCAATGATGTCTTGGTGGGACCCACCAGTCAGAAAATACATCACAAAATCTACCTACCCGAGATAGCGGAGTAGGGTCAAGGTGAGGCGGGTCAAGAGAAAGGTCTCCTCGGCGGCGTGCTGAACCTCGCGCCCGAACGAACGACGGCGCGACATGGTGCGACCAGATATCGACGACTCGCTCGGTGCTCGGCGCCGGATGCCTCCGTTCGACGTGAACAGAGGTGAGCTCTCGGAATTCGAGCTCCCGCCATCCGACGGCGCCTTGTCTTCCTCGGGTTCTCTGATCGGCAGTTGGATTTGCATCTTTTCCTGTTTCGGAGGGAAGGGTTTGATTGTTAGGTTTCGGTCGATGGTATGGTGTTGGTATTGGTATTTTGGTATTTACCATGACTCCATGAGAGAAGAGGAGAATGATGAATGAATGGTTGCCTCCTGTCGTTTTCTTGTCTGAGGAGAATGGAGACAGCGGGAAACAAGGGACACGCGGAGCGATTTCAGAGGTCGGTGTCACCGTGTCAGAGAAAGTGCGATTAGAAAATGCGGATTATACATTATAGTGGAGCGGGTGATGTTTTGTGATTGTGAATTATATTGGATCCGGCCCATTAATGGCCTCCATCAAACAACCCGTTAATGCTTCTAAATACGTAAATTCCCCGGTTTTAATTTTTCATTTCGGTAAATAATCCCACAATGTTCGGATAAAAGCGTGTCTTAGCGTTTAAATAACATCTTCGTGTGATCAAAGTTGCTACCACGGTAGTACGCTCATATGGTTTCTGTGAATGCAGACGGTGTGGAGGCATGCCCAACAGGGTGGCGCACCGCCACCCTGCCCCCCCCCCCCCCCCCCCCCCCCCCCCCCCCCACCCAAACCTTTTTTATTATCACTTGACAAATCAACAACCGGAATTAATCATTAATTCGATTCGATACAGATATGACGTGTATCATGTATATGATCTGTGCATGTTTAATTATTGATTGAATTCTTGATAATCCAATTAAGGTTCTTTGATGTAATATCTGGTTTGAATGACTTGAGTTCTTCTTTTTCCCTCTCCGACTGTCTTATCTCATCCCCTTTTAAAAATAAATCCTTTTTTGTTGATATATTAAACCTTATAAGTACCTCTTCTTTGCCTTAAATCTTAGAGAATTTTAGTGAAATTGTACAAATGATGATGATTTCAACAGATAACAGAAGGGAACCTAGATTCTTTTCTTTTCAGGATACTATATCTTATTTCTAGTCTTGGTCTTTACTACTTTCAAACTGACAGTTTCTAAAAAAACATGGCTTTCTCTGTCAACTCGTCTTCCATCTCTAGTCGAAGATTTATGCAAGAATTGCGCCTGGCTCTAGGGCATTGCTTTTTACACGGCTATAATTAGCTATTCACGCTATTTTTAAGAAATGACAACAATGTCCCTGTCCTTAAATCCTCCGCCTCCACATGTATCTAAAATAGAACATAACATATTTACTAAACAAAACATGTAACTTTTAAATCTGCATGAGGATAATTTATCGCATAGCAAATGCTCTCATTTAGTACAGTTAGCAAAGACCACCTCCTGTAAATGGTAATTGTACAGTAAATTTGTCTGAAAAAGAAGCATACTAGTTGGAATGAAATATTCACTATCAGTTAGCAATCAGATCTTTTAACTGAGCATCCTTTTTAGCGCTTGTGGTGAACGAAAGACACAATAAGCAAGTAAATGCTAAGGCAAAGCCATGAAAAATCATGGAGAACAAAAATGATCTTCTATAGATCTCCCATGGAGAGTGGAAGTGTTCATTTAACAAAATCTAGTTCCTGGCTATATAGCTAAATCTTTACAAAATCAGGGTACGAGATGAAACCTACTATAGTCCCAAAATAGTACCCTTAATAAGATAGGAAACCAACAACATAAACACAAGATATTTCCCTACTCTTTCACTGCTTGGACGTGGACTGTGACTTAGAACATAACTTATCAAAGATTGGGTGTTCTATTATTTCTCTTGCTGAAGGTCGCCTTACTGGATCAGGATCCATCATGACCTGTAAGAAAAAAGAATAGACAAAAAGTAAAAAGAAAAATTGTGTTACTCAATCTGGGCAGTTGAATCAGATCAGACTAAAGAAAACTCATTTCAGAGTTCAGACCAAAAGCAGCCTTTTGGGAGCTTATTGCATTAAACACTAAAGTTTCCAACAGTAGTATTTTTACTTATTAATAATTCAATATGATGAAAATCAAAACAAAAAAATTTTACTCAAATGACCAAACATATTTTGAATATATGACCAATAGATGACCACCAAACCTAGATGATAAACTGACACAATCCAAACCTGGAATTGACCTTACCTTACCCAGGACCTAAATTTTGAAACTGAAATAACTTGCCTGAATAGCCTGACATTAAAAATACTAAAGAAAGAACCACATCCAACAAAAGCCTCAGTTATCCTGAACCCAGAGCGACTCAAAAAGGAGCCAACCTAAATGACAGCTTCAATTTTTGTATTACTTTTGTGGATCTGAATAATCTGATTAACATTATGTTTTTTTTTTTTGTTTCTCCAGATTTAATGGAGGCTACTTCTGAAAACTTAAACCAAATATCAAGGTTTAATGAGAAATGCAAAAATAAAGTACCTTGAGCAAGTTCTGAAATTGTACAGGATACCCAGGAAGCAGAGAAATCTTCCCCTCCCTCAGATTAAGAAACTTTGGTCCTGATTTGGGAAGTGGAGTCCCAATCAATATCTCATACATGGCTGCACCAAGTGAAAATATATCAACCTTGTCTAAGTACTCGCACTGCTCATTTAACATCTCATGCGGCAAGTATCGTGCATCCCCTTCCTCTACACCAAGACTGCGATCCATTAAAGTAGCACAACCAAAGTCACCGAGTTTATATCTGCCGCTTTTGGCATATATGTTGTCAGGTTTTACATCTAGGTGAGCTATGCCTCGCTCATGGATGAAATTAAGAGCCTTGGCTATCTGAAACATGCATTTTGAAAATCAGGCACCATGACTAATAATTTGTTCAGCAAAGAAGTAAAATGATAAACAAGAAAAAACCCTATGCAAGATGAACAGAAGGCAGTATATCACAAATTAAATGGTATACCAAAGTGACAAGAGGTATATTGCATAAATAAAGGTGGGTCATCATGCAACAATTATACAAAACAGGTGCAAATTGAACACCTTTCAGTTGCCTTGCTGCCACCTAACTTGACAACAGAATATATTCAACTATCTTAGCACAAGTGACAAAACCTATATATTTCATCTAGCTAATTTTTTTCAGAAACTGCCAATTTCTACAGCAACAAAGACTAACCAGTACCAGAAAAAATGTGGCTGGCATGGTAGCTATCCCATATTAAACCAGTGATCTCCATACAATCAAGTATAAATGCAAAGTTTCCTTCAATCAATCACAAATAATGCAACTAAGTTTAAAACGAGACCCAATTCAGATGCAGACAAATCAACCAAGAAGCACTTATTATTAACTCATTGCAAAGTTTATAAAAATGTACAAAGGAAAGATAATTTGGACCTGATAAAGCATCTCAAGGACTTCAGGGCATTTGGTAACATGATTTTTAGTTATAGCCAGGCTGTGATCACAAAGTTCCATCTGAATATATAGTCTCTCATTCTCAAACCAGGAGGTGTGATATGCAACTATGTTCTCATGAAACCCTGGAAGGTACAACTTCATGTTATTTCAAGATATTAAATTTTATTAAAATGAATGATCCTTCAAGTTTATAAAAATTCAATTGTGGTCGATGTAATTTGAAATTTAAATACATTAAATGGTCCTTTAAAGTTGACCACCTATAACCAATCTACATATTAATATTCACAACACATACATAAACATGAAAAGGAGAATAAATTTCAAGATGTGTACTAATATTTACATCATTTGATGTGTCTTTTTTTTGATATTTAGCAACACAAATTGAGAAAACCTGATCATGACAATTTCAGGCACCAATTTGGAATCAAGTGACATTCATAGGGTTAACAATTACTACAAAAGGTTAAAAAATTCACACACCTAGTGCAGCCAAAGCTTGAATTTCCATCAATGCCTTTTTCCTAAATTATAAGAAAGCAAGTTAGTTTTGTTGTCTCAAGAGTCACTAATGTATGCTCCATGGAAAAGCTAATTTCTATCAATTCTTTTATAAACCCATTTCCCTTTCAATTTTCAAAGGAAAGTAAAGTACCAAAAAGAAAAATAGCAATGAATAGATAAAAGTTACCTTTCTGTTTCATTATGTAACTGCTTTATGCTTTGTTTGACAGCATAAAGGCAGCCATCTATCCTTTTCAGAACCTTAAAAACTCTACTGAAATTACCATATCCAATTTGCTGAAACAACAGGAAGTGATTTAAGTCAGTAAGCTTTACTTTTGGAGAAAAAAAAAAAAAGAAAGAAATAAATACAAATTATATAGTCAATTGAGATACCTCAAGTTCGTGGAAATCGGTACGGTACCGTGAAAGCCCATCTCCACCAACAGAGGGAGAAAATCCTGCACAATAACTGTTTTTACATTCTTCTCTCTACTCTGAGATTTTTACATGGTTTCACGTGAACATTTTTGCAGACAAATATTTAAAAAATGCCAACTATTTTGCAGGCAAATATGGGAAAAAATCTCAAATAGCTTTTGGTCACTGAAAGATGATGTTCAGATATGGTTTTAAACTGAGGTATGCACAGTACTTGTGAGTTGTGAGGACTTTCAGAACATTAATGAGTGGCTTCTATGAACAAACAGTAAAAACAACCTGATAATTTAGACCTCCTATCAGAGAATGCGTCAACATGTAAGGAGGATGGCGCATTGATATATGGATTCTTAATGCACGGCGGTGGCAGAACCCGGCATCTCAGTGCAACTGCAGTCTGGGAGACATAGCTATGGTTCTTCTGTTGTGGATCACACCTTGGACTTAGCAATTCATCAAGCCCATCCTTGCAGGAGGCATCCAGCTGGATTTCCATGGGCTCATATTGGGATACTAAATTGGTCGATTGTGGATCACCTGGTGACAGGCCTAAAACAATAGCAATAAGAAATTAGTACCGTTTGAAATCACTTAAGAAAATTAGATTGAAAGATTAAAAATTAGAAAAGGAGAAGAAAATAATCATGCAGAAAAATGAACAGTTTCTACAGTATAAGCTAGGTGTAGATCTGGTACTATCCTGTATGTGCTTCTATTGTAACTGTCTACTATATTTATTAGACATCAAAAATTCAAAATCAATTTCATGGTTATATGTACGCTTGGCATGATTAAGGGTTATTGAGAAACAGCAAGGCTCTAAAAATTCTATCTCTATCTCAGAATTGAACGGTACCGCCCAAACATGGCATGCCTATAATCAATACTACTATGAGAAGCTAAGTTGTAGAAAATAATCCTTCACTGCTAGAATTAGAATTTTGCTTCCAAAAACGTTTCATTAATTAGATGGGGAAGGCTAGGATCTCAGAAATCCTAAACTTTTGCTATTTGGATCTTACACTCCCTAATACAATGATGCGTAATCTAGCAAGTCAGTTGCATTTTATCTTTCTAGAAAATTAGACATTTATTGCCCTGCCATTATTCAGGCATTGTCACCCATAATTGGAATAATTTAGCATACCTCTCTTTAACCTTTTACTTCGAGCAACTGTAGACTTCTCGGGTGACTTCGGGCAAACATTCTCCTGAATAAATCAAAAGAATTTAACTTTACAAAAGAACATTAACTAACACCAACACAAACCTAAAAGGATTCGGATTCAAAAATTGAACCTTGTTACCTTATCAAACTCAAGAAAGCTAGGAATTTGTGGAGCATCTGGCGTAATATAGTCTGGCGTGCTGCCAACAAAAAAAATAAGCTTAAATTAAACGAGAATACCAACTTCAATAGAGAGAAGTAAAACAACAAGTAATAAAAATTAGTTCATCTCTAGCCATTATTTGAAAAAGTAAGTCGTACCAACAATGTAATCCCAAATAACCCACGAAAAAATTGACAAAAATGAGAATAAATTGCACAGATCTGAGTTCAAAACTACCAGAAGAAATCCTGACTAAGAATGAAATCTCTATCCTGCGACTGCTCATCAGGCTCAGACAAGCACGAAGACTCGAGAAGCTTCTGAAATCGTGCAGGAGGAGGAGGGAGAAGAGTGACGCCTTTGAGCTGTACGGTCAGATCGCTAGTAGTTTCCATCGCAACTGGATGCGACGAAGGAGAAGGATCCACTGCTCCACTTTGTACCCGTCTTCCTCTTCCCCTTCCTCTTCCTCTTCCTCTCCCTCTCCCTCTCGCTTTGGAATTCGGGGTTTTCCCCTTCATCGCATCGAAAAGCTCATCGCGCCTTTTTTGGTGTTGTGTTTTGAAGCGTTTCTCGAAAATAAAATAATGGCAATGGCAAGCACACCTGCTCCCGATGCGGCTCTTTTATCGCTGTTATCTTGCTTTTAAACTATTTTCTTCTTCTCGTTTTTCGTCCGTTCGATTTGAACGAACGGAGAGGATTAAGAGTTAAATACGCTATCTAATTTTTATATGGTGGGGATTCAAATTAGATCTCGGCCGTGAGTTTTGATCAAGCGGAGAGGATATGGGAATAGGATGCTGTTTGGGTAGCAGCGGATCTGAGAGCGCTTCCAGGAGGGAAATTGGCGGGAAAATGAATTCATAGGAGAGTGATCCTTTTTGAATAATCTACTTTCCTCCTCTTAAGTATTTTAATTTATTTAAAATGAGCTGAATAGTGATCTGTGACTTGATGGAATACTGAAATGACCGTTGATATATGTATTCTTATACTCAAGTCTGCAGATGCATTTTTAAGATCAAGATAAGTTGTATCGTATGGCTAGTGTCACAATGTTTTTTGTTTTGAGTTTTTGACTTCAATGAAACCATATGATCAATATCAATTTTTTTCTTTTAATCTTATATGACTACCAATATATTGAGTGACTCATATTTTCTGATTTTCTCTGTCAAAATAGATTTCCGGAAAATCAGGTAAAATCCGAAAACAAAAAATAATCAGTCATGCACAGGTAAAACGAAGAGAAAGCATTGAAAAGGGTATAGCGTGAAGATCAAATGATCTATAAATCAATAACAGGGAATACTTTAAACTATTTGAGAAGGCAGAAAACAAGGCTAAAAAATATTTAATCAGATTTCAAATTTAAAAAAAAAAACAAAGGAAAACGATAAAAGATGTGTATTATCTGGAAAAAGAAACTGCTAAATTCAAAGAAAGCTGAGGAAACCATCAATTCATCACAAAGAAAAATTGGTAGAATTGTGGATAAAGGGAGAAAGAACATACCAATCAAAAAAACCTAAATAAATATATTAGTGCAAAAAAAAGGTAAAATTTTAAAAAATTAACGAAGACGATGAAATAATGTACATGATACGTATAGGAATCGCGAATTAGTATATATATTCTTGATGCATAGCCCAATTCTTAGTTGGTACCTCTTTTCATTATAGAGAGAACAAAGAGAAAGAGTAACATTTCACTTCACATACTCTGTCAAAAAGAAGGTGAAATTAACTAAATTGCAGGACTTGCTGCTCTTTCTACTAATATTCTTTATACTTTTTGGTGCCTTTATTACAAAATATACAATTAAAGATATAAAACATAATAAAAAGAGTTAAAAATGACTTAGTGGGTACTTTTTTTCTTATCTAGTTTATCTTTTAAAAGAAACATAACTCTCTCAATCTCAAGGATGCAAGTTACTTTTGAATGCATCTTAGATGGGCCGAAACTTTGGAATAAATTTAGGCCGAGACCATGAGTCTATCCCATGAGCGCTAAGGGCTCGTTTGGATTGCCTAGGAATAGCCTGTTAGAAATTAAAATATTAATTCATAATAATATTTTCAATTAACAACCCAAGATTATGTATTTCATATAAAATCAACAAATCATAATAAAAACTCACAGATTTGAAGGGCAGAAACGGTGTTAGGCGGAAATTTCTGACCTTCTTCAATATTCCTTAGTCCAAAATGATGGTTTCTTGAGGGCGTTTTTACTCTCTTCTATCACTATTCTTAATGGCAGAAATTAGGGAAAGGGTGCCTCTCTTAATGACAGAATTTAATATATATAGACTAAGGCTATTGAAGGGATCAAAAATGAATGAATCTGGTCCATTGATTTTCCATCAAAATCAATGCACCCTTTAATTAAAAATTCATAAATAAACTTGGTTCAAATTAAATCATATAGGCCACATTAATAATAATTAATAATATTAATTATAATATTCTCCCACTTGGCCTATAAAATATCATAATGAAACACAAATTCATAATTGGCCAATAAAAACTTAAACCTTGTTCAGTTAGAAATACCAAACTAAACTAATATAATCAAAATAACTATTATTGTTATTTGATCCCTATTAATTATAGAATTGGTATTCTTTCCAACAAATGGTTGATATATTTCATTCGATCCACTTAAGTAAATTTGTTTCAATTAACCATAATGCGCAACATAAGAAATAAGCAAATTTCATAAATTCAAAGTCAAGCCATTAATGAAGCTTCACATCATTACTTAATTCATAATTTAATACAACAAATTTATAATTTGGTAATTGAACCCGTGCAGGCAAAAATGGGTGGTTATACTTTAGAGAGATAATTAACATAGTTCTCAAATTAATATGTTGTATTACTACAGCCATATTTTTGACTTTGTATATAACAACAAAATATTTAATGTCGATCCATTAGACATGTCACTTGATTTGTTGTTCTTAAAACACAAAATAGCAGTCGAGTTATTACAAAAATAAAAATATGTGACTCTACAATATGCCACAAAATTATGCTTGCATAATGAAAGAGTCATTATAGACTGCTTAATACTCTTCCATAATATTAATAATCAAACAAGCATAAATAAATAACATCATGTGAATTTCTTAGCAACTAATAAAATATCATCTAAATGCAAAATGAGAATGATAAATATACTCCCACTAACCCTGAGATATATGCATTGAATCGTGATATTTTTCTTAATTCCAAACTTAGTTATGACCTCATCAAATTTGAGATATAATTTATCAAAATTAGTGTTTCATCATCGCTACCTTTATTGATGATTGCAGCGAGATCTTTTCATAATGTCCAGTTTAATTTCAAAAATACCAAGACAAATCTCAATTGGATCTTTTCAAGTTGGAACAATTAGTTTTATCAATACTATAAAAATTCAAGAAAAATTAAGGTGGACATTATAGCCAACTAAAATTCACATATCATGACAAAAGAACTAGCATTTAAGCAAACTGAAATAAATAACAAAAACGCCAAACGATATTTCAGTTGTGACATAATAGTTCATCATTTCATCAATTTATATCACCGTTGGGCAGATAATAAATTGAAGACAATGTGACAATTCTATTTAATAAACTATAATGTCAATTAAAGTTGTTCAAATTGACATCCTTAATATTTATTAAATATAAACATAATAGTGATACATAAACTAAAATATCACAAATAACACAATAGAATTAAACAACTATGAGGATTAATACTTAATTAAACTGAAATTAATAACTAACAATTTTCAGTTTTGACAAAATAGTTGTTCCATAAAATCAATTTGTATCACCGTTGGGCAGAAACAAATTGAATCATAAATGAAATTTCAATTAATAAACAAAAATGACAATTAAAGTTGTTCAAATTGTCAATCATAATTTATTAAATATAAAACTTTATCGTGATACATATACTTAATATATCACACACTTCCTTTTAACAAAATGGTAATTACAATTAAAGTTGTTAAAATTGATAATGACCAAATTATTAAAAGTAACTTAATATGGTTTTAATTATTCATATGCAAAATTTATAACAATATTTCGTTGGGCCGTTTGTATACATTAGTGCATACGAAACCACAAAACAAATTTGATTCATGTTGGATGCACAAGTAACGTGCAAATTAATCTAAAATGAAGTGCATAATTATACACGTCGAATCTTTCTAATTCGTCTAACAGACGAACTAATGTTTACTTATAACATAAAATGAGCACTTCATTTAAGCAATCCTCTTAATCTTTACACGATCCATTATATTAATAATGATTCGTTCAATAGTCCAACTAATTTGTTTAAATAAATTAATCAACATAATTGAAACGAAAATCCTTTAGAAGGATGACCCATATGCTTGAACGAAGGCTAAATTGGGCATTTGATCCTTTAAACTATTTATATCGAATACAAACTTGATGGACTAAATTTATACGAAATATTAATTCCATCTGATAAATAAAGTAATAATCAAATGGAGTAACCTTTTGTAAATCCCATGTACGTACACGCACAGACAAAAAATATATCTTTAAATTACAATTATGTCTTAAGAAATAGTTAATGAAATCCCTCATAAAAGACAAACTGATATAAGGTGCGTACGAAAGTACCTATTACCTAAGCCCATGGAGTCATGCGTCAAGTAAAGGAAAAAATTAATATAATTAATTCATTGATAATAGGTTCTGTAGAGGGACGCGTAGGAAAGAAAAGAATATTTATTCTACGGATCCTATACAGTTTATGAAGTAAATTATCCATCCTCACTAATTACTAACCTTCTATTCTAATTCCGAAAAAATTCGGAAGTGCGGCAGTGGTTGCCCAAATTTAGATTATGATTGAGTTGGATAGAGAAATTGTCCTATACCTCTGTGTAAGATCCACACAAAAAATAAAAGGATGCCAGCGCACATTGGAAGACATCTCTCAAATTTGCGTACATGATGGATCAAAATAATAAACAAAGTGAATACTAGTTTACATCTCAAAGACGCACACAGAGGAAAAACCAGAATAAGGAATAATTACGAAATTAATTCAGTAAATTCTAACAAATTTCAGTAATAAAATTTACTGTATACTATATTATTTTATATGAAAATACATACCGCTCTGATACCAAATGTTAGAAATTAAAATATTAATTCATAATAATATTTCAATTAACAACCCAAGATCATGTATTTCATATAAAATCAATAAATCGTAATAAAAACTCACAGATTTGAAGGGCAGAAATGGCGTTAGGAGGAAATTTCTGACATTCTTCAATATTCCTTAGTCCAAAATGATGGTTTCTTGAGGGCGTTTTTACTCTCTTCTATCACTATTCTTAATAGCAGAAATTAGGGAAAGGGTGCCTCTCTTAATGACAAAATTTAATATATATAGACTAAGGCTATTGAAGGGATAAAAAATGAATGAATCTGGTCCATTGATTTTCCATCAAAATCAATGCACCCTTTAATTAAAAATTCATAAATAAACTTGGTTCAAATTAAATCATATAGGCCACATTAATAATAATTAATAATATTAATTATAATATAGCCAATTCTTAGGAATTGACAATCCCATTCTTAAATTTTTCATCCAAACAGTTTTGGAATAGCCAATTCCATTCCTAACACAATTTTCAATAACACTCTTTCCAATAACACTTTTCTCTCCACTTTTCACACCTCCCAACGTTATTCATAAACTCACTATCCAAACAACATTTTCAATTCCTGAAATAGTCAATTCCCATAATTCCTGTGAATAATGTTTTTCCCTAAATTTATGCTATTCATATCCTATTCCTAACCCATCCAAACGACACCTAAAAGTTCTTGTGACTTGTGAGTTGTACATTATTCACATTTACAAGACGAAGTAGAAATGGAGTGTGTCGGCCTGGTAGATTCTTTGTGCAATGCAAGGTTTTCCGCAATTTACGACAATTTTAGGTCGGATTTAAATATGCGGAGATAGAGGACACGTGTAAGAGCGGGAAGAGACAAGTAGTGTCAACACTAACGTAATTGACTAATTGTTCATGAAACACAAGTAACGGCAGGCTGGCATGCTGCATACATGCATGAGTTGGTTTGTGTTATGTTTGTGCCACTTTTATATAAACTAGCTTTTGATACGCGCTTCGCGCGTGAGGCATTGTTTTCATAATAGTATCACTTCCTGTCATTAAGAAATGCAAAACTCAAGCTAGTCAAGAGTGCAGCTAAGATAGCAAGCGGCTTCCTCAGAAACCCCATACATGTATTAAATCTTTAGTAATTAGAATCAATCCTAGGACAACTGTTTTTTAATCAAATAAGAACCAGTTCCAGATAAGTTGTAAAAATACGAAATTAATGGTAAAAAGATTACTGATTTGCTAAAAAGATCACTGAGCCTTAATATATGTATAGCTTAGTTCTTTCATCATATTTCATCACAGTACCTCTTAATGGTAGCATTAATGTTCTCAATTCAAGAGCATATTCAGAGTCCCCTCTAGATATCTCATACATTTGAAATGCTGAAATCCTAAAAAGATTTTTTAAACAAAAAAAAAATTAGTATATTAGGTTTACCACCAAATGCATTTTAGTTTTTCATGCGCAGAATGACCATTTACTGTATCTAGTCTAAAATCATGCTAAATATAAATAATCCCGAAGTATTCATGTGATTCCTAAGAGCAGATTAACTTGTAATCTTTAATTTCTAGGAAAAATATTTTCATTCTTGAATTACTACTTTAAGCAAACACCTAAACAAAATTATAAGTGAACATGCATTTGCTAGATAATAAACAATCGTAATAATCCATAGGTCATAATCAATTGTAATTTATATAACATAACCTAACAATCGATTTAAAATCTATTTCTCAACAATTACAGTTAACCCAAATTGTATGATTGGTTAATCCCAAAATCTGACACAAACCAAGATTTAGAAAACCATACCAATAAATTAGATAAAGAGATGTAATTAGGGCGAAGTCCAGCAGCCATTATGAGGACAAATGCAATTGACTAAAACATCCAGACCAGCAAAAATGACAGTTGTGCCCTTCAAATCTGTAAATTGAACAGAGATAAAATTTCATTGTTTTGCTCGATACCTTTAATTATATTTCAAGGTGGGTATAAATAATCTGTGTTTTTGACTACTGAAACAAAATTATTAACAGAAGCAAAATGTGGAGAAGTCCAAGAAAAATTATTTTTATTATGTCTTTGGCTATTGAGCTAACTTTAGTCGTATCCTGTTGGGTTGCATATTCTGATGTCTCATCATATTTGTAATTGCATCTTAAAATTAAAAAGGACAGAAGATGATCAAAGGCAGATCTCAAACTATAGAATTTATCAAGAAGCAACATCAGATACATACCTAGTTTCATAAATGACATATGGTAATTCAGTTTGGATCTCCAATGTCAGAATAGCCCAAGTAGATGAAAGCCTTCATACATCTGGCGCATATATGATATTGTTATTAAAACGACAGTTATAAAAAATCTTGGAAAAAGCAAATTAAGGAACACTGAAAGATCAACATAGAGAAAAGTAGTAATTGATCTCTTGACAGTTTGTTTTCAAGGTTTTTTTTTTGTATTATGAGCATACAAACCAACACTACCATCAAACATTCTTTTTGGTAGTTGCAGCAAGCAGCAGGCTATTTCCCGCAATGCTGAAAAGTGAAATCAGAACTCATATATAGGTAAAAGTAAAATTCTTTGGCTAAAAAAAATGCGCTAACTTGTTTTTATCCTTTTAATTCTTGTTTGGAATGCTCATACCACAATCAAAAAGCTTGTTGATTGTGAGAGTCTGAATTCAGGAACTCCTCAACCTGTATATATGATTTCACATATGATTAGCTTTTCTATGCATAATCAATTCCCAAAGCATATGTGAGAATTACAAAGTCGGTACTTTCTACATATATTTAAAAATTATATATAGTAAAGAAAAATATATTACCATGCGGGGACGGCTTGATATGGAGAGAGTCCAGAAGAAAAGAAAACATCTCTTTTGATCGATGAAGAGTACTTGGTCGATCAAGCCGTCGATCAGATCCTCCGTCGTTACGCTTCCCCAATCCATCCTCTTTAGTCTTCCCTCTCTCGATCGATCAAATTTTTGACGCGCGAGAATCTCTATTAAATGTCGAGTGATTATCTAAACTTTTAACTGCAGTACTGAAATTTTCAATGTAGAAAACAATATACTGAGGTATTCACAGGAATCTATTGTTCCTCAAATAGAAGATTCCAAGCAGTTCAGTGTTCAAGATAAAGAAAAAAACCCAAGCTTTTAATGATGGTTCAAAGCTTATATTAACATTCGGTAACTGGGCAAACTTCAATTCCAGTGTTGAGGAACAATAGAAGAATAAAAAATGTAAATAGAAGTTGTCACTGTTAAGCCGTTCATATATTTCTTGGTACAATAATTTTGTTAGTGTATAAACAGCTTATAACTGCTAAAAAAACTGTTGATGGGCAATATCAGTTAAATTACCTCGTATATCAATTACCATCATGTAATATGGAAGTTAATTATTTAATATAATTTTTCTTATTGACCCTTATACCCTCACTCTCTGTACATTTTGCTTGTATCAGTATTATTTCAATGTAACAACATTCTTCTTTTCATAAAGATCTGCAGACCAATCATTCAACATGGTACAATGAGAAAAGATGTCTTCTCAGTAAGTGAATAATTAAAATAATTAAAATAGTTAGTATCGTAGAATATTTTTTTAAGTGAAAAAAATAGGCTGAACTGATGCATAGTGGGGATATCAATACCACATAACCTTTTACCTTTAAGTATGTAGCAAAGGAAACTGTAAATGAGGGCATAAAGATCACTTTTATTATAAAGTTCTTCAAATTAGTAATTTCAATATATGCTATACTATTGAAGAATATTCTAAACATGTTTATGATGCATTAAAGGACGATGAAAAGGTCTTCCAACATAATTGAAATATGCTTCTCTCTATAAAAATTAGTAAGCTGAGCTAGAGCAAAAGTGCATAACAAAACCTTTTCTTAAGGTTTATATTAAGAAAAAATTGATATCATAATTTTCTTGAAAAGAAGATACTAGAGAGCTTTATATCTTGCCAAATAAACATAATCCTTAGATTTTTTTTTAAACACATTTATGCTCTGCGTTATTGTTGTTGTCAGGCGTTTGGTAGTTTTAAGAAAATATTAAAAAAGATAAGACACAACATTTATACCAGTTCCATAATTAAACCTATCCTCTAGATGATTAACTCCTAGATTCTAGATTTTCAAATTCACAAAAGACACATTTAACAATGCGCTTATAAGATAAAAAAAAAATAGAGCAAAGGGAATCCAACAATGCGCTTAAGGTAAAAATATAGAGTAAAAAAAAATAGAACCTGGATTTTGTGGCCATACTATGTCATTCAACTTAAGGAATCCATGTGCAATTCTTAAAATTAGTTGTTAGGTAAAGAAAACTATATAGAAAAAAAAATATAAAAAATAAAAATTCAGGAAAATCGCTATACCTTAGAGCAAAGGGAAATTCACTGACACTGTTTAGTCGTTGAGATCCCAACGGTGTGCTTCATGTCATTGTGCAACGTATCCAGCAACTCCTATGATTGAAGAGGGGAGTAAGGGTTGGGGGTGAAGCACAGATAGCATGGGAGGAAGAGGTAGATTGGGAGCTAGCCAAAGGTAGAGGAGAGAAGATTAGAAGCAGCCAACAGTGAGGAACTGCGAAGGGTTTTGGGGGGAACAGATTTGGCCGAAAAGCAACAGAGAAGGTGTCACTGACGTAGTGGGCCTGCATGATAGGGGCGAAGGGAACCCATCTCTTCCTTTTGCTCGCTCCCTTCCTCCTCTCTATTTCCTTAGCTTATCTCTTCTCTCTCGAGAAAGTATTGAAGAAGGCGAGAGAGAGAGGCGAGCATGGAGAAAGAATTGAAAGGGAGAGATGATTTCTTGAGCGTATCAACGGCGGAGAAAACAACGAATTTGATCGACGGAATGGCGGAGAAAACAACGAATCTGATCGACAGAATTGACCGCTGAGATTGATTGCTGACGTCATCCAAAAACACTGTAGAAAATGCTCCTCAAATTGGAGTATTGTTTGATTAAAGGCAGACACTAATATTATATAAAAAATAATACGATTGACAATATAAACGATGTCATTAAATGCTAGGACTACCATCATCTGTGATTGTTGCTATTATTATCATGGTATAGGGATTATAATTATTCAAGAAAAATAATTAAGAAGTAGATAAAAATAGAATGACGTTCTTTTTGGATGGTAGGGTTCAGGTCGTTGTACATAATTTCTTTTATTCTATCTAAGAGTAAGAAGGAAAAAATAAAATAAAATTTTCTCTTCTTGACCATTCAGTATAGACAGCGCTAAACAAGTGAATATCACTCTGTTTGTACAAAAAAAGGGAAAATAATATTCAAATGTTCTAGTCGAACAAAATTAATTTTGAAAATCCTTGGTTGCAGGAGGAAAAAATTTTCTATTGATAGGGAAAAGAAAATCGGATACTCTTAACCAAGCTTGTAATTAGATAGGAAATTAACAACAATAAAATAATATTTAGGTTTCGAAAAAAAAACAATAAAATAATATTTTGACAGAGTAATAACGAAAAAAACACTGGAAAATAATAAATTTGTATGGAGGGGATGTACTTATGGCGTATTAAATGAGTACAAGCTACAAAGTTTTTTTGGTCTCTTTGTTTCACATTTGTTGTATCTTGTTGTGTTATAAATCGTTGAAGGATGAGTTTAATTAGAGAAATCGTTTCGGGTAACTCCGTCATTAACTTGAGATGTCATAAGTTTTAAAAATATCTAATCGAGGACTCAGATTCAGAGAATTGAGTAAAAACATATTTCTCTTCTCCAGTAGCTTCTTATAATGGAGATATATTTCACACCTTGTTTGTTTTTGGAATAATTCCCATATTCAGTATCACATAACCATTATTTCCTACGTGATTTTGATCGAACCTTTTGGAAAAAGAAAAATTCAAAATTCTGATATTTAATTTAGATGTAGAAGACAACAAAACGTGCGACAACCTTCAATAACGATATATGTTCACTTAAATAAAAAAATATCCTTTTCACTTTCATGGAAGAAAAATGCATTATGTGGGCCTGAAGAAAAGGTCATTTCTCAGTTGTCATGATTCCTGGTCCATAGGCTATAAAATCAGCTGCCACTATCTTTTCCAAGTGATGAAAGGTAGGAGAAACTTTTTTGCCTTCTACTTGACTAAGACTTTTCTATAATTAACTCATTATCCACATTATTGTTGGTAAATTTAATCAAATCTATCTTTATATCTGGTATCTAACCAACAACATGATGTTGATTATATTCATGTCACTTCTAAAACTAGTGACATGTAAAGTACAAAGAAAACTATCACGAAAACCTAATTGTAATTTGTAAGTTGGTGTATTCTATTCAATGGTGTTGTTATGATGTGTGGATTCTCTACAAGCAAACTTATAATAATTTGAAATTTGATTAATTCAAGCATGCGTTATGAAATCTACAAAAACAAAAGCTATGATAATATTTTCCTATTCATGCCTCACCGAAACTCGCAATCTAAAACAAACAAATTGCAAACTACATGGTACTTTTGCATGCAATAAAAAATGTGCATGAGTCTATTAATTTGTTTGAAGTCTGAAGGTAGAATCCATATGCCAACTTGGCCTTCCCAGAGAAATTTCTAAGTTTGGAGCCTTTGGTGTCAACTTTTTAGTAGTGTTTTCAAGAGAAAGAAAAATTTTATTTGCATTGCATCCCTCCTTTGAAGCTCTATTTGCATGATCAGGCCTTCCTCTTTGTTCTTCCAGTGCCTTCATTATTAAACAAAATAAAAATTTGGTTCTAGAAATCAAAATCTAGCTAGTAGAACTAAACGATGAATTATCTAGTTCATGAAATAAATTAATAATTACTTAATTGAAAAATAAGTGAGCCAATTAAGATACCAACAACAACTATTTAGCCTTAATAAGATTAAGAGGAGGCTTGTTCAAACTCAAGCTAGTAAACAACCCAAAAAAAGAAAATTGAACAGCTACCTGTTTTTCTATTGAGAATGATCTTGTGCTTTGCTGGCTAGCATGTAATAAGTCATTCACATCCACTAGGGGATTCAACCTGTGAATAAGATGCACATTCATTAGAAAGGATTAGTGGGTTCTATTATTATATTATCAGTGGTATAAATTTGGGCTATTTACGGTGCAGCTTGACAGTAATTGGATATATTTTTACATGTTTGATTCGAGACAGATTCTACATGCGATTATTTTTTAGAAATGATATTTATGACATATTTCTTGTCTTATGCAAATGTTAGCTTCTATTGGTGATACCATTTGTTGTGTTGGAGAGAGACAATGGCACAAAATAATTAAGGGACCCATCAATGCATTAAGGTGTTCCATTCTCTCCAGCCATCATTTTTTGATTTTGTTGTGACGCATGTCTTTTAAATTTTGCAAACTGGTGATTTCAATCTCTAGGTTTTATTTTCTCAAATAAACTAAAAAACAATCTATCTTTTAAATTTTAATTTAAGCTGACCTTGACTCATTAAATTATTGTCAAGTACATGCATGTGCACTCGGAGAATAGACAAAAATGCTCAAAGGAAAAATGAAAGGAAAGAGATATATCTCAATTCTCAAGCAAATTAAGACAATTCATGTGTATTTTCTCAAAGAGAAAGCCATACATTAATTAGAAAAAACTAAAAAATGATGGTGATTTATTTACTGTATCAAGTTCATGCAATAGGAATATTATCTGATTTAGATTTGGTCCATGAATGATTACAAAAACATTAGATATCATGAGTATGGGGCTTTGTTTGCTTTTGTCATTACTTCATTGGTAATATGGTACAAGATATAAACCTCATGTAACTTAATTAATTCTTGTATCTGTGATGAATCATATGCAATTAGTGCCGACTTTTGACAATTAAGTTTGAATACATAATCAAGTTATTGGTGACAGCTTCAATTTATGTTCACAAATACTTAAGGAGGAAATTAGTCAGACTAGAGAATCAATATCAACACACACACAATATTCATTTTCATGGTAAGGCGAAGTAAATGAATGTAAAATTTTATCAGAAACTCTTAAGTAATGAAACATAAATTAACAAAAACATTGGTGCAATTGGCACATGCACAAAAGAGCCTAAAAGCTTTACCATTATATATAGAAGCATCTACTGGCGCAACATAAAGGCTGTGTTCGTACATAGTGAAACAGTAAAAACATCTTGTGAAATTTTTTTTCCCTTTAAGCAATCATCTTTACAATAAAAACTTCACGATGAGTTCATACACAGTAACTCTTTTTTAATTTACAATGAAAAAAGAAATTCCTCTTAGTTATGTCATCTCCTGATCTCTCTCGCTCTATTTTTTTTTTAATATTCTTACGTTTCTTTTGAATGGTTGAATTTGATCTTTCTCAAATTTTCTATTCTTTTTTTTGAAGGAGGTGGCAGAATCTTCTCTCTTCAATTTTTATCTTAGAAAAAAAGTTATTGATAGAAGCCACCAAATTGATTAAACCTCTCACTCGCTCCCTCTCTCTTGTCCTCCCTCATAATATAGGAATTCTTTTATGTTTTATTTTCTGACTGTTATGTTAAATCATAGTCAGTTTGTAGAGTAAATATTTTGATGATATGAAAGACCATACAAAATAAAGCAAATTCAGCCTCAAGAACTTTAATTTAAATAAAGTACAATTTGACATTCTATTAAAATAAGATAGTTTAAGGAATGTTCATAGTAATGCACATTATTGTATTATTTAAATTTAATCAAACTATATGGAGTTTGAATATTAAGCGAATTTGACAAATTAATCAAATAACATGTACTTACACAAGTCATGTACATCTACACAACTTGACCAATATGCAATACTGACCTAACATGATCTACTTCAATAATTAAGATTAGTAAAAAATCAAACAAGAAATGAATGATAAATTGATAGTAGAATTAGACAAACCTAGTGCACATGGACGGTGGTAGTGGCCTGGAGAAGGATGTGTTCATACCACCAGAGTAATCACAAGTAAGTCCAGTTTCAATTGCCTCCACTTCCTTGAAGCTTATCTCTGTAGTTTGCATCTCTGTCTGCCCTTGTACTTGTCCTGCACCATCGCCATTTCACCACCCATTGTTTCAAACTATTTATTGCCAACATTGAAGTTCTAAGGGAATATAAACTTTATTTCTTCATACTTGACACATTAATTACTTGACATCATTATTCAAGAACATAATCAATTAGTAGCAAAAGTTTATTTAGTAAATGTTATGCAGTCAATTAGTTTTGTGTTTTAATCATGTTTGCTGACTTGATTTGTCAGGCCATTAATTGCTTGTCCTTTTGCACCTGAGTTTGTTAATTGTTAAGTGTGAAAATGTCATCATATGAATAATTTAGTACTAAAGGAAAAATCAAACTTCTATTTACCACGTGTTGTATGGTCAAGTACATGAATATAAATGTAGTGAAACTCAAGTAAAGAGGATACTTAAAATTTAACTACTTTTCATTATATGATATTATAAGATGCTCTAAAATTAAACATATGATTACAAGTGTCATAGTTTATTCAAGTTTTAATGGGCACACTTACACTTTTTATAAGATTTTAATTAACTAAATGCATGTGTAACATGTATGATGATGCCATCATCCAATTGAAATGTGAAAGTTTTGTATATTTAACTAGCTAGATGTTTTGAATTTAATTACCATTGTACTAGTACATTGTATTCATGATTGGAAACAAATTAGAGAAGCATTGTTTATGAAAAGTTGAAAAACTAAAAGATAAATTCATGTAATTATTGAGTACCTGAAGCCCTATCCGTGCTCTTCACTGTTCTATACATCTGCGACAAAAATCAAAACTCAAAACTGTTCAAGACAAAGGAAAAAAAAAACTAAGATTTCAAGAGCTAAGCTTAATAGATGCCACTTTGTCTCACATGTTTGTACATATTGTTAGAAACTTAAAATCTAGCTCAGTCCAAATAAAAATTAAAACTTTTAAACCCAAGATACCTAAGAATAAGATAGATCTAGAATTACTTGATAGTAGCATGTAAAAAAGTATAAAACAAAGTGGAGAGAAATAAGTTCACTAACTAAACCATTTTCTTTTATTCTTTTTGCTTGGAGTTTGATTTTCCTTATCTATTCTCTTTTTGTACCTGAAGATGGCTTTTTATGTGCGCTAGAGTTAGGTCCTTCACATTCATCAACTCCAATACTGATTTTGGTGTGGCTCCTAAGAAGCAACAAATCAAAATTAGAAGTTTTTATACTAATTATAAATATCTAATTAATCAAATAAGAACACAACTTTTATGAAAAATAAATGTGTCATCTATTGAAATAATTTAATTATTTGCTCTTATAAATGGTTATGAAACTATATAAATGTGTCATCAATATAGGAAGAGATCAAGAGTTCAAATTCTGCATATACATTTAATTTTAAAAAAAGTTAGATGGTACGTAAAGACTTCCCACTTTCTTGAAAAAAAAAATGTTTAACACGTAATTAATTTTTATTGTCGACATGGAGCTTCAAAATGGTCACCGGACTTGGCTTATTTCAAATCTTCAGAATGGTTATGATACCATGTCGACAACATACACGTGTTAGACACTTGGCTTATTTCATATATCTATATTCCGTGTGAATGTCTGAGTGGGTAAGATTTGGAGAAAGGAGTCACCGGACTCACAGTGAATACGAAAAGCAGCATAGAAATAAAAGTGTTGGGTATCATATGTGAATAACACTATAGCAATTGCAATAGCAATATTCCATTGCAATGGACATGAATGAATTATGAAGCATGAATATAAATATAAGTAGCATAGAAATAAAAGTGTTGGGTATCATATGTGAATAACACTATAGCAATTGCAATAGCAATATTCCATTGCAATGGACATGAATGAATTATGAAGCATGAATATAAATATAAGTGTACATAAGTAGTATGTAGCAATATAGCGACTACAGTGCGCTACTGACAGCGAGAGATGGCAGTATTAATTGTTCGTTGAGCAAACGTATATCGCTCCCAAGTGAGGATATAATTAATGTGTCTTTTTTCACCATCTCCTTTTAGAAGTGAGAAATGGGATGATGGTTTGTGGGACATGCTATTGCTAGCTACTCGTAACTGATAGAGTAATAGGTGAATTTATGAGTCACGACTCGCGAGAAAGCTAGATATATATACGGGTCTATACTACATATTTTATTAAAAAAATAATTGAAAATGTTTATGGCGGGTAAGATTTTTTTTTTTTTTAATTCCAATTCGTGGGCATAATAATTATAACCAAATTAATTACAAGGTACATAGAACAATAAAAATAAAATATAGAATCGTGAAGACCAGATCTAAGAACAAGTTTAGACTCGTACATTCACTCAAATTTATAGGAGGGCATATTTTAGACTTTTGATGAAGTATCAAATTACACTTGAATTAATTTTCTAAAATTTGAAACAACATAAATAATTCTATAATATTTTTATCTGTTTAATTTTTATTTGATTTGAGAAAGTAGTATCAATGTTGTCCAAATAAGTCGTTGTCAATAAATCCTAATTCTTTACCATAAATACTATTTTTCACTTCAAGACAGCTAGAGATTATATAATGTATCATTGTAGAGGTATTTACATAATATTATTTGAGCAGTTTAGATCAATCATATATAATTTTTTATATGCTATGTAAGAATCACCTTGGCCAAGAATTTGTGTTCATATTTCATACACAAAAGTCATGCCCAATCGATCTGAATTTTTTTATTTTAGAAGTATGACATAAATTATATAATAAAAACATATGGAAAAATGGCATGTATACATTGACCAAAAATCAATTCGGATTTTGTCTGCCCATCCATGATATATGATATTTTTCACTCCTATAATAATTGCGAGTTTATTTATGTATTCATCGCTTAGATTTAATATAGTTTAGATAACAATGTAATTATGAAAACAAGATCATATGGTTTATATAGGAAATAAATTGGTATATGTGTATACATATGTTACAAATGATTGCATTTTGTTTATAGAGGATGCAAAACAAAATGGGCGAAATGAAAGCTAAAGTAACATTCAAAATGTAACAAGGAAGTAAAAATTACATTTTCTTAAAATCAAGTATATTCCCTTTGAAATAATTTTCTACATGTTTCGCCACATGCTACGATAATCACACTTGAATATTACAAAACCTTATAAATAAATAAATATAAGTTATGTGAATAATCAAAATATAAACATTATACGTTATATACAATCAATTAGTTGATTGATGAAGACTTAACTACCAAGTCAAAGTTTTTACATTGAAATTAGCTATTTATGAAAAAAAATATAGGCTGTCGTTAGAAACAATTGCTGCATAATATCAGTTCAATGTGTTCGCAGCTACTAATAAAGATGAGGAATATGCAAAATAGGAATAATCACTTATACTAAATTCAAAATCTTGTGATGCACGAGAATTGTTGATTGTATATTCAAAATCACTCAACTAAGATTTTATAATTAGAAGTTATGAAATTATGATCAATAATTGGATTCTTCCAATATATCTAAAATATTAATTTGGTTTGTCGTTTAAAACAACATTGGGCTCATTTGGGATGAGTGGAATAGGCCAATTCCTAAGAATAGCCAATTCATAAATAGTCAATTCCTGAATTTTTCATCCAAACGGTTTTGGAATAGCCAATTCCATTCCTAACACAATTTTCAATAATACTCTTCCCAACAACACTTTTCTCTCTACTTTTTCACACTTCCCAACGCTATTCCTAAACTCACCATCCAAACAACATTTCTAATTCCCGGAATAGCCAATTCCTGTGAATACTGTTTTTCCCCAAATTTATGCTATTCCTACCCTATTCCTAACCATCCCAAACGACACCATTATTCATCAATTGCTATAAATATCAGTCAATCTGTGATAAATATATATTTCCACACTAGCAAATCATAAGTTACGAATGAACAGCTCATTGAAACCGCATGTAATGCAACATTTTCGATATTAAAAAAAAAAATGCAACATTAATTTTCTAATTCTGCATGCACACATGCAGATAATATCACATTTTGTATTTTCTAATTCTGCATGCACACATGCAGATAATATCACATTTTGTGCGAGATCATGTATGGTTCCAAACGTTGTCTCTAAATAGCTTAATTTTTTTTATTCTTCTTGATTAAATTGAGAAGATCCAATGTACCGTACATTTCATAATTATTATGCAACCGTAAGTATTAGTTCGTTGTCTCGTGAATTATTGTCTTCAATAAAACAGTACTCTCAAACAAACTCCTACAGTTGGTCTATTTCATTTCTTAAATAATGATGTCATGTTACGTTGGCACCTCCAAAACCACACATATATTGCAACTGATAATTCAATTCGTCGCGTCAAAAGCAAAATTGAAGCAGTAAATATAATTAGCATGAGCCTGCTACAGATTGCAGATTGTCTTCCTATATTGATGCTAACTTTGATAATTGAGCAGAGACTAGAGGGGCAGAAAGGGCAGAAGGGGACGAACGCAACAGTAGTGAAAGTCAAAAGGGCCGGATCGGATTTCAAAGGACCGGATTCAACGGATTTGGTAGAAGGGCCGGGCCGGACCAGGTTGAGAAAAAGGGTTCAAATGGGACGGGTTAGGCGGATTTATTTTTTGGAAGAGGAGACCGGCCCTTTGAAAATCCGGCCCTTCTAGTCCTTCCAAAATAATAACAATCTTTAATTATTTGTAATATTTTTTTAATCTCTATTGTCTCATTATGATGAAATAGTCTCACGATTAAAGGGTTAGGTCGGTCCTGGCCCTTCAAAATCCGGCCCTTCCACATCCGTCTTTGAAAAAAATTCGATCCGGCCTTTTGAAAATCCGGCCCTTCTAGGCCCTTGTCCGTCGTAAATCCTTTGAAGGGCCGGTCCGGTCCGGATTTTAAGACGGTCTTCCAAAGAATGGGCCAAGGGCCAAGGATTTTTGGACTATCACTACGCAACAGTGCCCCGGACGCAGCTTTTTTCTACCTCTCTCTGATCTCTTTTTGTTTCCCTCTCTATCTTTGATGCTCCCATCTTGCCTCTTGTGGGATCTCAATATCCGCTGTATCATTTCCCTTGTAGACATATTCCACATGTAAATCATAGACAAGAGAACAAAAGAGAAGTCCTGACTTTTAATTTCCTTATTATATATTAATTAAATTGAAAAAAAATATTATGGGTGATGTTCAGGGTATATATTTAGATTCTGTTGAATAGTACATAAATGATTATATGGATGATGTTTATTCAAACGACCTATGATCCAGATTTTTTCTAGTCTCGCATATAAATTATTATAGATTTATAGTTATGAAAATTAAAACGAGAATGAGTAGAAAAGTAATATAATTTGTAGTTAGTTATTTAAAATAGTTCTTAATTAGTCTGTCCCAACAAAGTAAACTATGATATTAATTTTATCAACATAATATAGTACATTTGCAAATATAATATAGTACATATTGAACATATATGTTGGAGCATTCCTACTAATTAAGATCATATCTAAACAAAATGTACAATGTACATTAGTTCTGAGACATTAAAACAGAACAATAATTGTAGCGCACCAATATATATTATGTGATCCTACTACACAGAAACAAACAGAAGAGAGCCAGAGTGGATGCTTAGGGCGGTGCTGACTGATAAAATAAACACAGAGAGCAGCTGAGAGGGAGAATAGAATAGAGAGACTCAGACTCTGAGAGTGAGGCTCGGCCTGATCTAGTGGTCTGGCGAGGAGCGTGGTACAGCACGTGATCAGCTGGACGTAGGAGAAAGAAAGAAAGGATCCAAGGGTCCAAGCCAAAAGAAAAGAAAAGATGAATCATCGATGCTTGATGGATGGATTGATTCATTGGAGGAGTCTCGAGGCAGCATAATTATTAGGTGAACGGTCTAAAGCCTGTCGCCTCTGCCCCACCATTAACCGCCTCTTCCGTTTCCCATCTCAGTCCCTCTCTGATCATCTCTCTTTTTTCCTGGCTAAAACTATGCCAGCGTCTGTGGGCCTCTCCCTATAGCCCCTCTAAACTAAAGCTACGCCTTCCTCATGGATTGGCCAACATAGCAAGAAGAAACTCAATTAATTATGTGGGCCAACCACACATGGCGTTGCAGCAATTGGGGAGAATTACAAAAAGCTTGGATGAACAGTTCTTTCAAAGGGTGCAGGAGGCGCCTCCTTAAAGGGTGCTGTTGTGTTTTTTAATTTTAACCTGGTGCCAGTTATTTTTCTTTTTGTCTTACGGCTCTTGTTTTTTATTTCGTTTCCTGTTTTCAGACTAGACTTTGTATCAGGGATGTTGTTGGTTGCTTTCAGTTTAGTAATTGTTTTAGGTTTGTCTAAGTTTCATTTTACAGGGGTTTATGTAATCCGTGTATGGACGGTCACTACTTTGTTTGTTGTTTAACGAAAGTTTGCCCTAATGGCTTCCATCCAAAAAAAAAAAAAAAGGTACGCCTTCTTTTCCTTTTCTTTTCTTTTCTTTGTGTGAATTATAAAAGGTTGAAAGAGGAACTCTCGCGTGTAGTGTAGTTTCCATTTAATATCTGAAAACGTTTGTTAATTGTTATGCACTTATGCTGGTCATGCAAGGAATAATTATATATATATTAAATAAAAAGTAAAATTCAGGGTATGATTGAGCTCTTTAAAAAGATGAATTCAAATTAAAACATTGCGAACTTTCATGATATATAAATTCATCTAAGAGTACAAATTAATTTTCTTACTTTCATGGCCACCAAGGAGTTGCACCACATGAACAAAGCGCGCATGAAGTGCAGTGGTCCATCTCATCCTCGGTGCTCTGATGCTCCTCTTGCCTCCTTTCTCTGACCTCGAACTCTTCTTGAACTTGTGAATCCTGGACCTTTGATCTTGATTATCATAAAAATTATTCCCTGCCATATCCACCATGCCCGATTTGCAGTGTGCAGGTTCTGGCATAGATGTGTTGAGAGTAAGACTGAGTGTTGGTTCATTGCTGGTAGTGTTTTGGCTGGTGTTACTGTTGCTACTGCTCGGCGAGTTGGCTATGGGATCGTGACCCAAAAGAAAATCTTTTCTCATGGATGCATTTGTGGAGATGAATGTTGCTGGTGGGCTTATTTGGAGAGAGAGATCAGGATTTCTTGGGATGCATGGATTGAGGATTTGTAAATTTAAATGCTTTGAAAGCGTAACTTTAGAGTGCATGATAGAAGGAAGATGTGGAGGCTACGAGAGAGATGGAGAGAAGGTTGAGTGATGGTTTAGTGATCAATTTAGGTGTTGAGGAGACAAAAAGGGAGGAAGAGGAAAATGGAAAAGTCAAAGAGGCAGGAAGTGAGAAAGGGAAGAGAGGGTGGAATGATGGAATATTGGAGAAAAGAGATGAAAAGGAAAGGCGATTGATGGAAGGGTGAATATGTAGAGTGAGTGATTATTAGGTCATGAGTGGCTTATCATTTGTATTCAGGATATGTACTTATGGCGTATTAAACGAGTACGAGCTACAAAGTAAAGTAGTAAACAGATTTTTCGGTTTTTTTTTTTTCACATTTGTATCTGTAAAGAAAACAAATAACACGAGAGACACAAGGATTTTTACGTGGTTCGGTACAACGTGTACCTACGTCCACGACTCACACACACCACTCTTTTTATTTCTTTTTCAATAATTTTAGTACATCAATAGAGAGGGAAGAAGAGAGAAGAAGATTAATTGGGAAAGAAGTCAGGCGTGCACTTATAGAACATGAGCAGCCTCCTTTTATTTCTTTCTATTTTTATTTTTATATAATAAAGGAAATAATTTAATTACAAAATCTGGTGCCTCTCGTCCACACTCCCCCTCAAGTTGGCATGTAGATATTTCGCATGCCCAACTTGCCAATCGCAGTATGAAAGATGGTACTAGACACTCCTTTTGTCAAAATGTCTGCAAGCTGTTCTTCTGTTCTTACATGAAGAATGCTAATAACATTTTCTTCAAGATTTTGTCGAATAAAATGTCGATCCACCTCAATGTGCTTGGTCCTATCATGTTGTACTGGATTCTGAGAGATTGCAATGGCTGCCTTGTTGTCACAAAACAGGCTCATCTTTTCACCACTATAGAAACCAAGATCCTTGAGTACTCTTTTTATCCACAACAACTCTTGTAGTCCTTTAGCAATTCCTCGAAATTCAGCTTCGGCACTTGACAAAGCTACTACCTTCTGTTTCTTGCTTCGCCAAGTGACCAAGTTGCCACCAACAAAGGTAAAATATCCAGACGTAGACTTCCTGTCGGTCACATCTCCTGCCCAATCAGAGTCTGTATAACCTTCAACTTGAAGGTGTCCATTTCTCTTGAAGAAGATACCTCGTCCAGGGGCTCCCTTGAGGTACCTGAGAATCCACATGACCGCTTCCATGTGATGCTCACTAGGAGCATGCATAAACTGACTCACCACAGAAACGGCATAGGCAATATCAGGCCGAGTATGTGACAAGTATATAAGCCTACCTACCAATCTCTGGTATTGTTCCTTGTTTGTTGGTACTTGTTCAGGAAGAATTCCCAATTTATTGTTCTGTTTGGTGGGTGTGTCAACAGGTTTGCAGTCCAGCATTCCTATTTCAGCAAGTAAGTCTAGCACATATTTCCTTTGAGACAGAGATATACCTTCTTTGCTGCGTGTTACTTCAATTCCAAGAAAATACCTCAATCCCCCCAAGTTTTTCATTTCAAATTCCTTTGATAACTTGTCCTCCAGGTCTCGGATTCCTTCAAAGTCATCACCTGTGATTATCATGTCATCAACATAGATTATTAATATCACAATTTTTCCTTTATTCTTTAGTAAGAATAAAGTATGGTCTGCATCACTCTGGGTGTATCCATATCTTCTCATAGCACTACAGAATCTACCAAACCAGGCCCTAGGTGACTGCTTTAGGCCATATAGTGCCTTCTTCAATTTGCACACAAGTGATTGTTTACTTGAATAACCATATCCAGGTGGTATGTCCATATAAATTTCTTCTTCTATGTCACCATGTAGGAATGCATTCTTCACATCAAATTGGTGTAGTGGCCAATCCTTATTTGCTGCAATGGACAAAAGTATTCTGACAGTGTTAAGCTTAGCTACAGGTGAGAAAGTCTCCTGGTAATCTACCCCATATGTCTGGGAGTAGCCTTTTGCCACAAGCCTAGCCTTATACCTGTCAATTGTTCCGGTGGGCCCATATTTGATTGTGAATATCCATCTGCAACCTACGATTTTTCTATTTCTTGGCCTGTTCACCAATTCCCAAGTATTGTTCTTTTGAAGTGCATCCATTTCTGTCTTCATTGCATCCACCCATTTTGGATCACTCAAGGCTTCTTCTAGATTTCTCGGAATTTGAACTGATGCAAGTGTCTTGTCAAATTCTCTCATTGCTTCTGGCATGTGTGACAAGGTCATGAAGTTTGCCATTGCATATCTGCCCCCACCACTTTCATCTGGTCGATATCTCTTAGGAGGTATGCCCCTGTTGACCCTGTAAGGTAACTGGTAACCAGAACTAGTACTAACAGGTTCAGGAATACTTACCTCTGACTCTGGAGATTGGTCAAGTGGTGATGGAGGAGACTGTATCAATTCTTCATCTTCAGTTTCTTCCGATGGACCCGAATAATTAAGTGGGTCCACTTCTGAGTCAGTATCAAGAGAATTGTCACCAAGTACCTCTGAATTCGGACCGAATTGGGCTGAATTCGGACCGAATTGGTGTGCATTACCACCTCTATTTTCTGAATACGGACTGAATTGGGGAGAATGCGGACCGAATTGAACCAAGTCATCTCCTCTGTGAGTCGAATGCGGACCGCATTGGACCGAATTCGGACCGCATTGAGGTATGTCATCTCCTCTATTAGCCGAATGCGGACCGCATTGGACCGAATTCGGACCGCATTGAGGTATGTCATCTCCTCTGTTAGCTGAATGCGGACCGCATTGGATCGAATTCGGACCGCATTGGATCGAATTCGGACCGCATTGAGGTATGTCTTCTGCCATTGCATCAAAAAACCAAGGCTCATTCTCTCGTGTACTCTCCCCCTGAGAATGAGTCTGCTCTTTCAAAAAATAAGCCTCATTTTCAATAAATGTTACATCCATTGTGGTATATATTTTTCTAGACACCGGGTTCATACACCTATATCCCTTTTGACGTTGACCATAACCTATGAACACACATTTTTCAGCACATGGGTCTAACTTTGACCTTTGATGTTTTTGTATATGAACATAGGCTATACAACCAAATACCTTTGGAGGAATCGTAAGAACCGAGGGAATTGAGCAGTACTTTGAAAGTACTTGCAAGGGTGTTTGAAAGTCAAGTACCACAGAAGGCAACCTATTCATCAAGTAAACTGCAGATGTAACTGCATTATCCCAATAAGAATGAGGTACATTATTTTCTAGCATCATTGCCCTGGTCATTTCTAGAATCTGCCTATTCTTTCGCTCCGCTATGCCATTTTGTTGAGGGGTGCCCACACAACTTGTTTCATGTATAATCCCATTGGTGTTAAAGAATTCTCCTAATGTTTTGTTGACAAATTCCCTTCCATTATCACTTCTGAAGATTTTAACATTCTTATCAAACTGGTTCTTTACCATGGTAATGAAAGATTTGATGGCAAGTGGTATCTCATTTTTATGTTTTACCACATTAATCCATGTCATTCTAGTGCAATTGTCAACAAATAACACAAACCATCTATTACCCACATGGGATTCAACCGGGGAAGGCCCCCATATGTCAGAGTGAACTAGGTCAAAAGGAGTGGTATTGTCATTATCCAAGTTTTTAGGAAAATGGGCTCGATGGCTCTTAGATTTAATACAAACCTCACAATCAAAAGATTCATTCTCAAACCCAGAAAATAAGCTTGGATAAAGTTTCCTTAGGTACCCGAAAGAAGGATGGCCTAGCCGTCTATGCCACATCCAAATTGAAGACTTCCTACTTGAACTTGAGCCAGCTGATAATTGAGCTCTTCCAACAGCTATGTCTTCCAAATGATACAGTCCTCCTCTCTTGGTACCACGACCAATAATCTCCTTTGTCATGAGATCCTGAAATAAACAAAATCTGGGATACATGAGTACAACACAATTCAGTTCTTCACATAATTGACCTACAGACAATAGTCTCGATGAAAGAGAAGGAACCAATAAAGTATTTGAGAGTGTTAAAGAAGTGGAGAATTGAACATCTCCAGCCCCTGTGACTGGATAAACTTCCCCATTCGCATTGACAATCTCAGTCTTTGTTGGATGAGATTCTCTTATCAAATCATCCTTGTTGTAAGTCATGTGATCGGTTACTCCTGAATCTATAATCCAAGAGTCATTTAGGCTTTGGATACGGGTCATGGTTACAGTAAAATCTGGTCGAGGTGAAGTTTCGTCGAGAAGCAGAGTCAACTACTCAACTCCTTGTGTAGGGATAAAGAATCAACTGTGCAGTAACTCGCACAGCAGATTTCGGTCGAGAAGATGCACCTGTGCAGTAACTCGCACAGGAATGAAGTAATCAAAATCTTGTGCAGTAACTTGCACGAGACCAAGAAAAACACACAGATTTCAGAACCTACCGCTCTGATACCATGTAAAGAAAACAAATAACACGAGAGACACAAGGATTTTTACGTGGTTCGGTACAACGTGTACCTACGTCCACGACTCACACACACCACTCTTTTTATTTCTTTTTCAATAATTTTAGTACATCAATAGAGAGGGAAGAAGAGAGAAGAAGATTAATTGGGAAAGAAGTCAGGCGTGCACTTATAGAACATGAGCAGCCTCTTATTTCTTTCTATTTTTATTTTTATATAATAAAGGAAATAATTTAATTACAAAATCTGGTGCCTCTCGTCCACAGTATCTCGTTGTGTTACAAATTGTTGAAGCAGTAAATATAATTAGCATGAGTCTGCTACAGATTGCAGATTGTCTTCCTATATTGATGCTAGCTTTGATAATAGAGCAGAGAGAAAGGGCAGAAGGGAACAAACGCAATAGTGCCCGGACGCAGCTTTTCTCTACCTTTCTCTCTCTTTGTCTCTCTCTCTCTCTAGCTTTTATGCTTCATCTTGCCTCTTGTGCATGGGATCTCATTATCTCAATATCCGCTGTATCATTTGTCGTGTAGACATATTCAACATGTAAATCATAGACAAGAGAACAAAAGAGAAGTCCTGACTTTTCCCTACAATGAATAAAATATAAATTGAAAAAAAAAAAGATTATGGGTGATGTCCAGGGTATATATTTAGATTGCATTAAATAGTACAAAACTGATTATATGGATGATGCCTTGTTCAAATGACCTATGATCGAGATTTCTTCTAGTCTTGCGCGCATATAATTATTGTAGTTTCATGAAAATTAAAATAAGAATGAGTAGAGAAGTAATATAATTTGTAGTTAGTTATTTAAAATAATTCTTAGTTTGATTCAACAAAGTAAACTATGATGTAATGGTATAGTACATTTGCAAATATATTATAGTACATATTAATTGAGCATATATGTTGGAGCAATCCAACTAAGATCATATCTGAACAAAATGTACATAATTACTTCTGAGACATGAGAACAGAACATTAATTGTAGCGCACAGCGCACTAATATATATATGATCCTAACTACACAGAAACAAACAGAAGAGAGCCAGAGTGGATGCTTAGGGCGGTGCTGACGGATGAAATAAAGAGAGAGAGGGAGAGAATAGTATAGAGAGACTCTGACCGAGAGTGAGGCTCGGTCTGGTCTAGTGGTCTGGCGAGGAGCGTGGTACAGCACGTGAGCTGGACGTAGGAGAAAGAAAGAAAGGGTCCAACCGTCCAAGGTGACTAAAAGAAAAGAAAAGATGAATCATCGATACATCATGCATGATGGATGGATTGATTCATTGGAAGAGTCGGGAGGCAGCATAATTATTAGGTGAACGGTCTAAAGCCTGTCGCCTCTGCCCCACCATTAACCGCCTCTTCCGCTCCCCGCTCGCTCTGATCATCTCTCTTTTTCCCTTCCTTCTCAAGTTCTCATCTTGGCTAAAACTGTGCCAGCGTCTCTGGGCCCCGGCCCCTCTAAACTAAAGACGCCTTCTTTTCCTTTTCTTTTCTTTTTCATTGTGTGAATTATAAAAGGTTGAATGGGGAACTCTCGCGTGTAGTGTAGTTCCCGTATTATATCTGAAAACGTTTGTTATGCTGGTCATACAAGGAATAATTATATATTAATTTATAGGCAAATTCTGCGGTCCAGTCAAAATTGCATTTTATATCAATTATGTGGGTCTGCCACAGGGTGAGATTGGGCCCGAACGGACCGGACAACAGAATTGCCCTAATTTATATATGTGTACTTATTTGAAAACATATGTAATAATTGATATGAACTTACTGGAAGGACGTTTTTTTACTCATGATGGAATGAATGAGGAAATGGCAGGCAAATTAATTTCCGTGGGGTTTTTTTTTTTTTTTTTTGCAAGTTTTGATTTATGAATAAAAGGACGTTTGTATTATTATTCCATCAAATGTAGTGAGTAAGGCTAGCTCGTCGATATAGTTTGTAACTAGAATTTTTTATAACTTGTTAAATAAGCTTCAAATAAATTCAAAATGTTTTAAATCTATCTAATGAATCAATGTTCAATAGGAAGGATAAAGTGGTAATTAAGCTATAAGACCATACGTACCAATCTATGAATTAAAAGTATATATAATTCTTTAGACCTTGTATATATATTTTTAAATATAATATATTTATAGTACTTTAGCCCTCATAAAATTAAATTCGTATTTTTAATTATCCCCCCCCCCCCCCCCCCTCTCACTCTCCAAAATTCAAATTTTTTTAACTCCGTCGCTGAATGCATTTGTCAGAAAACTTTCAATATTCAATTCATTTAGTTTAAAATCAAACAATCACAACGAAATAAATGAACTTTATATTTTCATTTTCTGGCTACTTAGTTTTGTACTAAAACGAAAACTCTTATAAATTCGGTATGTATCATTTAACTTTGAATGTAAAATAAAACGTTTTTAAACTTGTAGTACTATGAATTCGTTATTTGTATGTAAACCAATCATTTTCGACAATTTGCTCACAAATTCTCAATGAACTAAATATATACATACTTTATTTAAAACACACATTTTTGCAAAAAGATATGCACAATCTGTTGAGGACTTAAAAATTATAATTCACATATTCAGAAGATGATTTTTCATACTTAACGAACTACCAACTTCAAGATCAACTTTACTAGAGAACCCAAAATTAAACTTTTTAGACAAATGATTCCTGAAATTTTTATATTCTCAGAAAATCACGTATGCAAAACCTTCACTCATTTTAATGTGTGACGGTTTCGCGAGGAATTGATAATATCAGAAGATGAATCGCTTGGAGGAAAGAAGTTGCACTTCATTCATCAGATACTAACATCGAAAACAGGCTTCAATTGGGTCGACCAAGCCTATATTCTTTACTCTCATTATTAAGCCTAAAATGAAGCTCTTAACTAGGCCCATCTCTTCGATCAATCTTTGGATCTATACCTCACGAAAGAAGACCACTGGACTTCCTAAAAAAGAAGATCACTGGACTGTCTTGGATCTGGACCGTCTGATCTAAACGGACGGTTAGATGTCGAGAGGATTAATTTATCCGTCAAAAAAGAAATACAAATACGGTTCTGTTCTCTTTCATATTCGCATCGTTCTCCATGTCTACTTCTCTCTCCATTAGCACACAAGCAAAAAGAAATCCGATTTTTCTCTCTGCTGCTCCCTCCGCCTAAGCACCGGACCTGCACCTCCGCCTCCGCCTCATCTACTCTCGAAGCACCTCCCCTTGGATTTTATCAATTATTAGAGGATTAGAGATTATTGACGAATGGTTAATTTGTACTTGTAATATGTGGTAACCACTAATATTTATCAATGTTAATTGAAGTGATTTTGGCTTAAAGTTTTTTATTTTTTATTGAATTTATATAACTTTTGTTGTTTCAGTCTACAAAAGTACACTAAAATATAACGTTACTGATAATGCATGAAATTCTTCTCTAAAATTTAATGCTTTTTTATATATATATTTCTGTACCAGTAGAAATTTCAGATCCAGAATTAAGACTGGTGCTTGATGGTGGAGAAGAAAAACGTGGAGAGGAACTCTAAGCAACACAAAAGAAAGATGGAGACATGATTAAAATGAAAATAGAAAGGGGTCAAAAAAATTCAAAAGCAAAATAAACATGCTGTCAAATTATTGTCTGCTGTGAACCGGGTCAGTTTTATGAGCAGTAATATCCGACACACAAATAGTCATATAGTTTCATATTATAGAAATTAGAAAAAAAATGCTATTTCACAAGTATTTCACAATACTTAGAATGTCGGATGACATTTTACAAAAAGATCCCAACACCCACACATACTTGTTAATAATATTGATTGATATCACATCATATAAGCATTCAAACGTGGAGAGTTTTCCTATAATATCTGGATGATGTCAGCATGACATCAGCCATTCACTTATCTTTATTCTGCAAGTCAATGCACTCCTCCATTTCTAAATTTCATATATAATATAGTTTAGTTTTCAAATTGTTTAGGTACCTTTAAAAATTCATTTAGCTATGAAAATTTATATGTACGCTCACAAAAAATACAAATGAACCAGGAATATAATTTTTTTTAATTATATACTTACAAAATATTTAAAATAGTTTTTCAGATCTCATAAAATTTAATCTATATAAGAGTTTCATTTTTAAATTGTTTGGAGGCCTTGAGAAAATCATTTTCCATGAAAATTTCTGTGCTTACGCACATATATATATGAATAATTTAGTAATGTAAAATTGTAAAGTTGTAAGCTTATAAAATAATTTAAATAATTTTATAAATCTCATAAAAATCAAATCTTCGTAATTTCATATATGCCATTAGGTTTTTAATTATTCAAGGGAATTTTCAATTTTATTAGTGCATGAAATTTTATTTAAATGATCCCAAAATCATAACAAATTCAATCATGCCGTAGAGCTATTTTTAATCTAATCATACAATTTTAAAAAATATGAAATATTTTATACTTTTTAAATTATTTTGAGGACATTTATTGATTCAATTTGCGATAAAATTCTATATCCTTCGTGATAAAAACATGAAATACCCAACAACATAAAATTTTATAGTTAAAAATTTTAAAATATTTTTTTTTGAAATTTTAAAGACGACGACTTAATTTTATTATTTCATAAATATAATTTTTTTATTGTTACCCCTGAGCTCCTTTCTGAAGGATTTCATGATGCGAATCGGGTAATTTTTAAAAATTTTATTAACCGATAACATCTAGGATCGTTATTATTATCGCTAATTTTTTTTTATTTTATTTGCATCACAATCACATATATTCTAATAAGACGGATTGTTGAACCATACCTATGGTCTCTAACGAAGCTTTATTCCTCTTCGGTTCACCTTGAATCCGAAACAAGAATGACAGTCGAATCCGTGCTAGCGAATTTCCGTCAACACCTAGCTCCGTCGCCCGTATCTTAATCGATTGCTTAATCAATATAATATTTTAACAAATATCTAGAAGAAGAGAAATCTAAAGCTTCAACACATGAAGACTTACTTGTGCACAAATTTTCTGATCTGTTTTACCTTTAAAACACTAGAAGCAACCTTTCAATTTCATATAGCATTTAAAGCCACTAACCAGAAATTAAGCTTCAACACATGAAGACTTACTTGTGCACCAATTTTCTGATCTGTTTTACCTTTAAAACACTAGAAGAAACCTTTCAATTTCATATAGCATTTAAAGCCACTAACTAGAAATTAAAACAGTACTTTAATTACTGACATTGCAGCACAAAAACATTGATAACTCTCTATAGGAAACTCTAAACATCCTGAAACTTGGACCATTGGATTCTACTCTTCAAGGGCTATAATTTTCATATATCATTTGCCCAGAATGGTTATCATTTTCTATACTAATTTTCTGTTTAAATTTGGCTCAAATTCTGACCCGAATTTAAGGCCTTCTTTCTCTCCTCATTTGTTAAAATAATTGGGCTTGGGCTTTAAATAAATTTATACATTTCATAATAATATTCATATATTATTATAATATGTGAAACTTATATTATCCTCATAATATGCACATATTAAAAAATTTATTCTTTACTACTTAACCACGTCATGTAATATAGTTGGAGTGACCTATCTTGAGGATCCATATTATGTTGGCAATGGACTAAATATTTTATTTCATAAACTGTAAGCGGTACTCTAGCATACATTACAGCTACCCAAATAATATAGATGTTTAGCAAATCCTTTTACGAAACACGATCCTTCTAGTAATGTTATTAACATTACTTGTGTTTATTCCTTGCCATATGATATTATGATTATTATACAAAGTAGGGATGTGTCATCCTTATATTATAATCTTTTCTTGGTGTCTAACAAGTAGGATTATATAATTATAACTGCACTTCAGATACATTGGATTCATTTATAATCTCACTTTACCAAGGGACCCTTTATAATATCATTCCTCAATTAATGAGTGGCAATTAACTATTGACATATATATTTTCCTCCTACACAAGTTAGATACAAGAACTATTACTTTTATCACCACTTGCTTCAAATGATTTTTAATAATAATTACGTTGCATATCCCTTGTGTGAAAAATATATCATATCAATCTTAGAATTAAAATATATCATATCAATCTTAGAATTAATGACACGATAAAAATATTAAGACACAAACACAATCCATATAATATTTTTATCAATTAGATTTGTTCAATATATGAAAATTTTCATATACTCGTGTTATTAAATGATAATCCTTTATCAACATTTACAGAACTACAACGTACTTTTAATCAACACGACAGTTTTATATGGCATATTAGTGTTCCTTCTAATATCCAAGACCTGTGAACATTTTAGAGATATATATCCATTTTATTTAGAGTTCTGCGGTTCAAGACCAAGAGCATCTTCTTGAACACTTCTAAATATGTATATAAACTCGTGAAACAAAATGTAATAACATCAAATTCATAAATATAACATATAAAAGTAATCATCATAAGATAACTTTTAGAACACAATTCCAACACTTTCTTTCTCATCCCTATCCGATCTCCATTTGAGCTGATCGTCTCCAACAAGAAACCCCTCCTCCGTTCGATCAAGATCAAGACCTCACCTTGCCATTCGTTCAAAATAATTCGATCCTCTTTCTACCAACACCGATAAGCTCGACGATACCGAGATGTTTATCCAATTTTGGCTGCGTTGGAAGCTCCTCATTGGAGCCGTGGTGATGGCCAATCAAATCTTTCCACGTTGTTCAACTTTCACTGCTTGTTTTGCTTTCTCTCGGCCTATAAGCTCAAAGGGAGATTGGATAGGGATGAGGAAGAAAGGAGCTCAGGGGTATAATGGTCAGCAAAAATAATTTTTATTATTTAACAATTAGTTTTATTATAAAAAAATAGAAAAAGGGCAAGTACAGAAGGTGTTCAAAAATTCGGGGGACAAAATTAGGATTTTGAACTTTCGGGGGGACCAGTGATTTAAATAGCGGCGCTCTAAACCGTAATAGCCCCGCTATAGCGGTACGACCTAGTAGACCCTATGGTGCTAAACTAAAAATGCCACTATAGCGGTATTCATTGATATACCATAATATTACTTAAAAAAATATCTATTTTTTATGTTTTATTTCTTTTGGTGGCTAAAATAGCGAAAATTAGCAACATATATATGCATTATAGTTGTATTTTAACGAAATATAGCGACACAAGTTGTTACCTGCTAATATAGAATCAGTATTACGAACATTTGTTTTAGCACTGACTTGATTCAGTATTAAATACAATGAGATTTGTCTATTAAAATAATATATTTTAAAGTCTAAGTATTAAATTTAACTATTAAAATATACATATGTTGTGATATGATATTTTATTTTTAATTAAAATATGTACATGATATAATAAACAAATATATTTATACATGCCCGCTACAATCCCATAGCGGCCGCTAAATGATCGTTATCCGCTATCCGCTATGACTTGAGGTTGTCCGCTATGAACCCGCTATCCGCTATTTAAACCTTTGGGGGGGGACAAATCCTTTATTTCCTCAGTTCTGAGGAGTATAGAAATTTTTTCCCAAAATACAATTATGAAAATATTGTACATATCTTGAACTAATGTCATATCAAAATAGTGATTATTGTCTCTAGGTGTAGAAAGTTGTTCATGAGACAATATAGATGGCAGCTTCCCATTTAGTTTTAATTCTATTAAAAAAAAAGTCGCCGATAGATAGATATATTTTTCCTATTTTTATTTTTATATATTTTTAAATATGAAAAAAAAAATTAATCACGCGAAGCGCATAATTAACCATGGTTAGTTATGTATATTGACAAAGATATTATTTAGGCCGTTATTACTTATTATACACAATACTAAAATTATTATTAATTACATTGTCAAAATCGGTCGAAAATAATATTTCTGATCAGTCAAGTAGAATAGAACAATATGATATCATTGACAGACAGAAAGAAAGATATTTGACGACCGATCAAACAGACTAAAAGCATTGATTGACTTTGGAAAAGTCAATACTAAAGCTATCCACTGCCTGCCGTCCATACATTAAAAACGACAATTTGACGAAATATGTGCTTGTATATGCCTGTACAATCCACATCAGTTTTATTCCCTAACTTCAATTTGGCAAGGAGCAAATAAAATGAAGAAATTCACGTATGACCTTCGGATAAAAAATATGAGGTTTTGCTCCAAACGGGAAAAAAAAAAAGCAGTATAACAATACTCCAAACATCAACTATATGTACTTTAAGGCCATATTCATCTAATTAATTTTATGGCTATTGAGAATTTACTCGAGTTAATTCGCATTGAGTTGATTGTTTTTCCCCCTTTACTTTTTTATGTGTTTCGAGAGGATGATCTAAACTTTTTGTTGTTAAATTTAATTGACAGTTAATGTCAAAACCAATCTGTAAAAAAAATAAAATTGTAAACGAAGAAACTGAAATAATAGGCGGATCCAAGTTATTGAACTGGAGTTTAATGTCTCTCCATTTATTTAAATAACATTGATCGAGATGACAATTTGTATTTTTTTTAAAATATAGAATGTTATATTTGAGCGGTAGCCCCATAAATATTCTTGTGAAATTATATTATTAAAAATTTAAATCCCATATTTAAATTATTATGTATTTTAATGAAGGATGTATTATATTGAAATACTTAACAATTGTTACAATTTGTCAATATCTAGCAATTACTGAACTCCATTACAAGATCCAAACAAGGAGTGCATGTGTGAACATATTTCCTTCCGTTTTGGCGATTACATTTGCGTCAAGCTACCACAACAATGATTCAAAAGAAGGCTGATTCTCAAAATATTGGTGGGTTTTTACAGATTTTATTAAACTTCAAATATTCTTTAGTGCTGTACTCGATGCTCGTCTAGAAAGTAGAAAAGGATCAAACGACCAAGAAATGATGGATACATGTAACCAATTGGAATCCGACACGCCGCGCCAGTTGAACTTTTTTGTTGATTCGTCTGGATAAAAGCTGCATGCCCCTCCAAAGTTATTGGCTAGAGCATAGATTCTTCCAATGCCTCCATAAAAGGTATGCATCTTGAAAAGCAGGCGGCACTACGCTCCAAAAAAATTAATTCTATATATGGATGGATTTGGTCTCTCTTTTAAATTCATGCTAATCTGATGCATGCACTTAAATAAATTAATGTTAAATGAAGATAGACATATATCCTTTTTTGAGTTAAAATATCTCATAAAATTTCAATTTGGAGCATAACTGCAGAATGTCAACCCTTCTAGAAGTAGAACTCTGACCTTTTGATCAAGAGAAAGAACTAAATCATACGGTCTAGAGTATCGCATCGACGAGAACTTAGCATATGCATATCCCGCTCTCTTTTTTTAATACAAATATAAATAGATATGTTTTGCTGATGAGTAAAACAACAGTACATTGATGCTGGCAAATGACGTATAATACAAGAAATAGATAAGATTGGGTGCATTATATATGGAATATTAACTTTCGTTCAAAAATTCTTCTTATCCTCCATTAAAGGACACAAATATATACATATAAAGAGAATGAAAATTGAAATCGCAACATTTTACAACCAGAAAATAAACGGCCTATATATACGAATTCATTTTAGCTAGGTTCGCAAGTATTGTTCTTGAACACAACAACATGTTTGAAATACTTTGTATTAATCGATCCCAAATTGGATTGTTTGGGAATAAGCAAGGAATAACTTTTTCGGGAAGAAAAAAAAATTAAGAAGTGTATTATTCCGGACGAAAGAAATGTTATTTGGATATATAGTAGGTAGAGAATAAAACCGAAAGGAAAAAAATCATTATTTTATTTTTTCCAACAAATTTCTAATTTAATTAGATCGTAATTATTATTATAAAGCATGCACTTTTTTTACCATAATAATAATATTATATCAATCCACACGGTCACACACGAAGAGAGAAAATTATATTTTATTCACTAAACTCTTTTTCCGAGTTCTTCTTTCCTCCTTTCAAGTATTTGTTGAAAGAGTTTCTAGGAAGAAAATTCTTTTTCTTACTTCTAAACTTGTTTGCATCATGCATTTCTTTCGGCAGAAGAGTTATTATGAGAAGAAGGCTTAGTCTTAGCCATCCAAACACAAGTACCAAAGGATAGAAAAGTTGCAACGCACAGTGAGATTGATCACTTTTGTAGTTTCATATCACTAGTTACCAATGATTTAAATATTGGAACTATCCTAACCTGATTATTTCAAGAAGGAAAAAGTGTCAATCCGTCCTTTGACATCAGTGAGGTCCTACTGTTGTAACTGAAATTGCAAAAGTGGTAGCTTATTTTCTAAACTATTTTAGAATTACATTGATCGGAGTTCGTATGAGTAAGAGACACCCAGAATATTGATGTTGGCAGCTAAATTTTGCTAAACAACCACTAAAATCTGCTAAACTATCACTAAACATAATATTATGTTTATCGAATTTCACCACTAAAACGCTGCTAAAGTTCCTATTTAAACCTCTGCTAGTTACAAAAAAATAAATAAATAAATATGTTCACACTTTCTTATAACTTATATATTCACTATGTTATTCACTCATTGATTGACTAATATATATTTTTTTTCTTAAGTTATATTTATTCAGAGAAACATAAAAACCAATGTTTTTGACATAAAAATTCTGTCCTTGTGTCACACAAGAGCTGTCATACATAACATAATACATCACAATTCTTTCTATGAACCATAATAAGAGCGAACTTTCTATTATAATAAAAAAAATTGCTTTTCATAGTGAGATTAACCTCTTTCGTACTTTAATAATAAAAAGTGCACATATTTATGTTCATACTTCTTTACAACCTTTGCACCCTCTATCTCACTCCCTCGACAGAACAATTTACACTATTTCTTAAAACTTTCTAACGAAATTAATTCGTCGCAATAATCTAATATACTAATATTGGTTATTTTATTAAATGTAATATATACTAGTAAGAGTGAAATATTTGGATTAGCTATACTCCTTTTTCAATTGATGTGGAAAAGGTAAAGAAATGTTATTTAAGTTTATACTTTGTGCTCTTAGTCATAATAGATATAAAGGTTATATGATGTTTTTATCATACAATTAATATGATCTTTTCAGGCTTTCAGTCTATTTGGATGGTAACATTTTATAGTGATCAATGAACTTAAAATGAATTTATAAATTTCAAATTACTTTGCTAACAAACAAACATGCACCAAATGCAATAATTTTTTCAACACGACCTTTTGAAAAATATTATAAATGGAAATTATTTTTTATATAATAATAAAAATTAAATTCACCCCTATATAAAGACAAGATGCAAAGCCATTAAATGCGTAAAACACAAGCACATAGATTTATAAAGTTAAGGTTTTCACTTTTCTGCAGTCCAGGGACAAAACGGCTCCTTGAATGCTATTGACGTAGCTTTTAGGTGGAAAAAGAAAAGGCGGGGGCTGGAACCACCGATTCTCATCCAAAAAATAATTGCAACAAATTGCAAAGCTCTATTCTAATCGAATGGTCAGGGAAATTTACCATAGTTCACTCTCAAGAAAAAAAGTATGCAAGGCCCTACCATGGTGATGTGCTGGATTCTTTTTACTGTGGATTGCGTAACAAATTTATTAAAAAGATAATATATGTTGTGTAGAATATTCAATTACAAGATAACGGAAATATTACATCCAGAGAAATAGACAGTGATAAATCTTTTGTTTCATTTTAGAGAATATATATTTATGTATTGACGTGTTTAAATTTTTACTTTTAACAATATTTATTAAGAGAAAGGTTCTAATGCCCACTATTTTGGTGTCCCAAACACCTCAAAATTCACTTTTTTGCTATATTTTAAAAAAATTTATAATTCAAACATCGAATCCAAACCGTTGATATTGTTTAATTTAACAAGCAGTTCATTTTCATTTAAGTTTTGTGAATTTTAAATGAACTCTAAATTTGCATATCTTGTAGGAAACACAACGCTCATTAAATTGAGCAAGATTAACGGTTTGGATTCTACGTTTGAATTTTAAAATTTGAACAAGAATAAAAAGTGAGTTTTTGAACATTTGGAAGCACCAAAATGGAGGGTTTTATGTATTAAAAACCTATTTAAATAACTTTTGAACTATAATGTGAATGTCATACATCATTGAATTATCTCACTAGCTACCTCCTCAATAATGATTAATTAAGTCATTAAATTACAGACTTCTAGGACATAATTCCAACGTATAGTGATGATGATTAAAGTAATTTAAAATGTATTAATACATCAAAGCAAAGTCCTTACTGTGGACTAGAGTTTTAAATTAATAAAATAGAGTTTAAACAATTTCATCAATACATTTGCAGTTACATCATAAAATATATAATTTTCTAATATGTCTTATTTTTAAATTTCACTTGTTTTCATAATACATGAAATTACTTGACATTTTCATTACATATTATTTTTATAGAATTATTTTACAAACCAATACTTAAAATTATTTATCATTTCATTTTTTTTACCACTTGGCATGTTAAAAACGGTGCCCTAAAATTAAGCAAATTTACTACAGTTTTGGGTTGTTTGTCTTGTTGGATTGGATATACCATCCCTCCGAAAAGTTCCCATTTTGACATGTTGATTGAACAAATATTCTTGGCAGTGGAGTTTAATTAATCATAACAAAACTTGCCATGTTGAAGGACAGATGCTTTCTAGCTAGCTCAATTTGCTACAGTATCTAATCCAGGCGCTAAAGCTTAATTAGAAAATATCTGTTGTAACAACAGAGAATTGTCGTGAGACCTCAATGTGAAAAAATGTTTGAATTACTCGGTAAAAATGCAATGTCATCTGCAGCATCTGCTTGACAGTACTGTTTTACCAATTGATAAATTGATACTTAACTACGTATCATATGTCACTTTAATATGATTGGATTTGCATAACAGTGTACGTGCAGCTATTAGATCTAACAAATAGTACAAAAATATCTCACCGTGTTTGGATGGCAATTTCATATGTCAAAATGTTGACAGTGACTTGCACCTCCACCGGTTAAGACCTATGTACTTCAAAATATATATATATATATATAAATAAAAAATAAAAAATGATGATAACGTTACATCTTATAAATGTTAAAAGAACGTCACTACTATACCAGACACTAGCTAGTAGCTAGGTTGAAATTCTGTGCTTTGTTGTAATTGTCAAAAGTAAGAATCAGCAGATATGATAATGACAAAAAATGGAAATAATGAGTGGTGGCAAAGCTGCCGCAAATTCCACGCACTTGAAATATTTAATTAGATTTTGAGGTAAAATGAGAAGATATATATATATATAAAATGCCATAATGGAAACCTAACTGCAACTCTTAGATTATTTTTCCTCTTATAGAAGAAGCTCTTACATTTTTCCGGCTATTAGGAATGTATCCGCGAAAGATACTGAAATAATTATCATGCCAAGAAAAAAATAAATGGTTTAATTAAACTAGTAAAAGATTCTCTCAATATGTAAACAAATAAATAAACAAAATAATGTTAAGCAATAAATATATCTGGTTGGATCTTCTAGCGATATAGGTGAATATTTTTCCGAAATATAAATTATTTAAATAACACCTGACTCTTTTTTGTCAAGGTATGAACTTTTATTTGAAATTAATTAACATCTAAACCACATATCAAATTAAATCAATGGTTCAAAATTGATATAATAATTATTTTGATCTTCTCTAGTGAAATTGCTCCGATCTTTTTTATAGGTGCTTTTACAAGTAGTATATAATATAGATTTAACAGAGTGTGACTATAACAACCGCATATTATATATCGCTCTTTTTTTCTGATTTAAATTGTAAAATCTAATAGAGATAATCAAATATAAAACAAACTAAAAATGCACAAAAAAGAAGATAACTAAGAATCATTCACAATAATAATTTATTCCATGGATTGAATGAGATAGTCATGGAGAAAAGTAGAAAACTAGTTATTAAAACTAATAAATGATGTTTTCATTTTACATGTAAAATCAAATGATTATATCTTTCATGTACCGATTGACATCCAGCTACAAACCAAATCGATCAAATGATACAAAGGTGGAGACACATTAGATCTAGAGATGATATATTTTTGGATCTGTGCGTTTATAAGGAGTAGTGATCGATGTTAAAATTTCGAACAGAACTTTTAATCAACTATATTAAACATGATCTCACTTCTCAATTTTGCCTTAACTAATAAATGAGGGACATAAACTTGGGTATAGTTAGTTGTTTTATTCCAAATTAGGAAATGATTCTTTCTGGAGTCATGAATGGTTAGTGGGCTTAGTGTCTCTAAGCTCAAGTTAATGAAATTTCTTTTCCCTTCTTGGCAGCCATCTATAAATAGGTCTCATAGTGAAGTCCTTTGTCTCATTAAGCATCTTCTCTCCATATCTACCTTTCGGTTTCTCTCTCTACACCCCAAAGACTCATCAGTCCATTCACTCACCCACACTTCAACTTAAAATTAACATCGAAACTCATGTAGAATCTCCTCCCCACAGAGAAATAGTACATGTCTAGCTGTTTACACACACACAACACAAATATTACATGCATACAAAATCACACATGGATGCATGTCTATCTAGTTATTATTTTATTATTTTTTTAAATTTATGTCTATCTAGATACACACACACTGACACATACGCATGGTCTGAGCAGGCAGGAATGAAGAAGAGAAAGGTGATGCTGTTGACAGAAGATAGAGAGCACAGAGGATGAGGTGCTCAAACGGGTACGCATCCTATTCCTTCGTGCTCTCTATGCTTCTGTCATCACCTAAGTTCAGTCTTTTTCTCCTGCTAGCTCTTCCAGTTGTTGGTTCCTTAATTAACTTTTTATTAATATAACTGCGTCACCAGGGTTTAAGGCAAACCTGGTTTTGTCTGTCCTACATTTTTCTTTCCCCTTAATTCTTTGATGCACATATATATAGTAGGCTCTAGTGTCCTAATTAATATATTGATCTGTCCAAGGGTTATTAGTTTCCAAACACGTATTACTCACTGTGATGTGATCGATCTTGTTTCAAAATTCTATGCGCACTATTGAATTGAATTCCACTTCTTTCTTTAGTGTCTTCAACAGTTTGATTTGACATCTGGTTTTTGCAATTTTGCAGTTTACATCACTTTCTTTACTTCACACCATCAAACCCACGGTACAGGCATGAACAAGATACCAATCATTGATGCTTTAGTTAAGAGAGAAAAATGTGAGATATATATAACTAATTTTAAGTTACTGTTGCAGAAAACATATTGGAAGTTCAGGGGCAATATTTTATTTTTCTAATATCAAATCTGAACAGAGAAGTATTGTCCCTTTCATAAGATAAAAAAAATTATTTTCATCGGTAGAACTAGTCTTACCAACGTCAAAGGTACATAGCAAATGTGGTAGACAAGTGGTGAAGGTTCTATTCTCAGGGGCGAGGAAAAAATCTGGCAGACAAAATGACCTGACAAAGTAACTGATCGAGGCACAACCAACAGTACTAACAACCACCCCAGCTTGACAAAGTAAAATGATTGAGACTAGGTTAACGCTAACAACCCATCCTAGTCCTATGTCAATCTTGCTATGCTCAGAGATTATAATATTTTTAACTGCTCAAGTAAGAAATTTATCCTCCTTAAGACTTTCGGTTGAGGTTGCTTTTTACCAATCTAGAGAAAGGCTATACCAGTGAACTACAAGTTGATTTTCTATATCCTTTTTGCAGTCACCACAGTTGCTTTTGGCTTTGTTTATTTTGCAAATTTACCAATCTTATATAACTTGTTGGTGAGCTAATGATATTTTGCCTGTGTAGGTTTTGAAACAAGCACTTGTATTAGTTACCAAACTTATCTTCGATTAGTTCCTATTCTGCACATGAAGGATGCCGTTTTATTATCAACTGCCTGTTTTATTCTCTTTTGTTCTTTTTCTAGTTCAAACAACTCCTAGTGCATTAATCCTGCTGCACATTTAACATGTACTCTTTTCAAAATTTAATATTTTAATAAGTGCCTAAGCTTGGAGGTGCTTGTCCCATAAAAAGATAGGAAAAAAAAAAACATAATATTTACAAGAATCACTGTCTCGACTTAGCATCAGTAATCGGGAAAAAAAAAAAAAAAAAAAAGATCAATTGTAACAGACCCTGTTCATTGTAAGAAATGACAATTTGCAACATAATTTATTGTTTCCGGAGTACGGGGATGAGTACTCTAACAGTTCGTTTTGCTTTACTGAATCAGAGATTTCATCAAAAACGATAACAGTAATTGTGATTTTAATGACTAATTCAACTAAAAAAGGAGACAGTTTAAAAGGTTGCCTCCATGCAATTTTCAGAAGCTTAAAGCAGCACTCACAATATCATAAAAGGCACTAACACAATTTTTGGAGGTCCCAAGCATTTCCTTGAATGGTCCCCTACTACAACATCAAAAAGACAGTTCGGAAACCAAAAACAGATCCTCTAGTAGCTTATTATGTTTCCAAAGACCTCGCAGGTAATGGAAGCATACTATTCCGGCTTACCGGTACATATACCATTTCCTTTCCTTTTGTAATCTTTGTCAGAAAAAAAAAAGAGAAGGAATCAGCAAGACTAGTTAGGAGTTCAATACGCATGTTTCCCGATTGCATGCCATGAAATCAATATTAAAGCTAGGTAGAAAATAGAACAGAAACAGACTAAATTATCACACAAGAAGTTCAAAGAGATCCTACGTCAAATTTAAAACACAAACAATATAGTTACAATAGGGAATACCAGGCATTACTACGAAGATAAAACTAGAGATGATGTCAAATTGTACATCTCAGAGGGCATCTCTGGCAGCAATTCGACAAGTTATTGCATCACAGAGGGAAGAGATGGCCAACTCCTGTGGAGGTATTTTGAAATGCTGAAAAATAACCAAATTACAAGAAAATGATTAATTAATATACAATTAAGGTTGAAAATAAGAACTACATATTGGCAAAACATGAGATATTCCCCTTATACATTTTGAAAAGTATAGAAGGGATAAGGATGCAAGAGATATTCCCCATGTCTTGCACACATGCAGAATATTTCCATTTCTTAAGGACATGCAAGTTACTATGAGGTTTTCCAAGCATTGTCCCCGTAATATTCCAATTAAGTGAGGTAAAGTAAAAGAAAGAACCTTTAAAATTTGGTCTCGATTCGATCTTGGTTCTAGTTCTTTCAGATCAATTTCCTTCCCATTAATAAGATTCGTCACAGATGTCATCTACCGCAAAAATAAAGAAAAACCATAAAAACATACATAAACAAACAAAAAATCTGTTGCCATTTTCTTTCTTATAATTTTTTTTATGGTGGGCAGGTAATACAGTGGGTGGTGCATGAGCATAGAGGAAAGCCCAATGAAAAGGCATTCATGATTACCTTATACACGACCACAATTAAGCATAATGGAAGCACAAATGAACAAACAAAATAACAAAAATCAAGGTAAATTTATGAGTACATTAGGCATTTGAAGATATCTTACTGGTCAGTTATCAAACATAACCTGTACATATTGATAAATAAATCGGTAAACTGGTGCACACTTGCACCTGTATTTAGACTTCTTTTATCATGTACATTTAGAGAAATTAGAAGACAATGCACAATATAAAAATAAAATAAAGAGTTGGAAAAAAAACCTCATCTTCAGAGGCATTGAAACGGACAGCAAGGATGTAACTCATCTGGTCAGAAATGCCACACCTCTTAAGTGACTCACTTATCTACAAAGAATGCAGTATGCACCAAAATAGAGCACAAAGTTGTAGTCAGTAGCATTACAAGAACATTCCCCAAAGAATGTTAATTAAAGTTTGTGCAAACAGCCCATTTACTCTCCTAACAACATTCTTCATGAATGACATATGTGTGGCCGGTTCGTTGAAAGAAAATTGGCAAATATGAGGGCCTAAAGTTGGCGATGATTTTCTCAGGTGAAAAGACATTCAGGTTTTGACTTTGGAAAACGTGAGAAACATTTCAACATAGCACTGCAACATTTTTGAATTACAGACAATAGAACATGCCTTAGTTTCCTGTGCGAGAACAAGTGATAAAAGGGGAGTCTCCAGGGTCATTAAATACACATGATACTCATCATTTCTCAGAAAATATTATAAAATACAGGCAAAAACAGGTACTAGAGAGGAAACAAGAGGTTCTTCCTGTTGTTTTTAGAATCATGCAATGTTTTACAGGATTATCAGTGTTAAATACAAAACTTTTTCCAGCAATAATTGAGGGATGTCTTACATGCTTAGACGCCGCATAGTTATACACAAGCTCAGAATGTAGAGTTCGTGTAGTGAGAGATTCTCTTGACTTGGATACCAGTGCCTTGTGAGCTGCAGCCAAAACAGGGAAGATATCTGGTACCTGTATTCCAAAGTTAACACCCAGATATTTTACAAACCATCCAGGTAATAAGAAAATAGACACAAGGTTCCGTCTTAAACTGTTAACTCTAAATTTGGTTAATTCAAGACCAGAAATACGGATTATCTTGCCTGTTTTCAACAGCATAATATAGTCATCCGTACAAGTGTGCATCATTAATGCCATATCTGGGACACTTTACACCTAGGATTTCATGTTATCATTCATTTGTTATGTTGTCATTTTTACATTCAGTTGTTATGTTGCAAAGTCAAAAAGTTGAATCCAGACTACAACCATAGTACTCTAATAATATAGCGACAACTGAGAGCAAGAATAGAAGGTAAAATAGATTTAAAGATGGCTAATTTGTACCAGTGACGCATTAAGAAGAGCCACTTCAGGTTCCATTTTTCCAGACTGCATTAATTCGAGAAGTTCCCTAAAACAGATATAAACAAATATAAGTGAAATAGTGAAACTCAACTACTTCCTTACCATCTTAAAATGAGATTCTATTATTCAAACCTAGTGTACCGAGTCAACCGAATTGACACTACCTTACCAGCAGGGGCAAAAGCAACTGATTCTTGGTGAAATAAGAATTAAAGATGATGCTTTAGTTAGATATATTTTTTTAATTGACAAGTTGGGTGGGTTCTATTTTTGTCATGAAATTTTCTATCTTTTCCTCTTCATTTATTGCCCCCAGAACCTTAATTTGTCGTATGTTTTGTTTGTTGTTTTGTGTGAGCTTAAGCTCAATACGGAGGCGCAGTAATGATCTCAGTAACCCACTATTGTTAATTTTTTGCCAAAAAAAAAAAACACTCTTGCCGAAAGAATAAAGAGAGAGGTAAATACCCGCTATTGGTGACATCAGAGAAGAGGGCGACTGACAAAGTGCTTCCTGCTGCCACGTGGAACGTCTTCATTGGTTCGTGTGCTGTGGGATAGATACTCCGTAGGACTTACTGCCAGTTCCGAGCTATTCAAGCCAACTCGAACTCATATTGATTTAGCTCGAGCCAACTCGTGAGTCGTTATGCAGCTCGTGAGAAAAAAGACGAGATGATTTTGCTATAAAATTTTTCAACCGAGAGATGCTGTTGTTCGAAAATCTAATGCTGCCGTTCAGAAATCTGTTGTGGGGAGAAAGAGAGTGAAAAGAGAAGGCGATCGATCAGTATAGAGGAGTGTAGAAGGCGACTGCGCCGACTGAGAGGCTATGCTGCTATGGTGGTTCCTCCTGGTAGCGAAAAATAATGGAAGAGGCGCAGCATGTGGGACAGTGGGAAGGGAAAGCTTTCGGGGACTAGGGTTAGCATAAAAAATTATTTGAAGAAAGTGTTTTTGGCGGCCCATATATGCTTGCAAATAGATATAGGATTGGGCAATTCAACTCAAAAACTTTTTTTTTCGGCCCATATATACTGACTCGAGTTGGGCCGAGTTGAGTTGGGCCCAACTCGAACTCATGTAATAATATTAACGAGTTGCCATAACTCGAGTTGTTTGAACTCGAGTTCTACTGACTCGAGTTTTTTTCGAGTCGAGTTCGAGTAACTCGCGAGTCACGAGTTTTTTGCTCACCCCTAGCTCGGATTAGCGACGGAGCGGGAAGGGTTTTAGCCTTTTAGAGCGATAGGCGGCCTGGCGCTGGAGATTCCAACGGAGTTGAAAGATCCTGACCGTCCGATTACTGCTATAACATTAACGCTCTCCGTGGAGATCTGAGTTCGGGCCGAAATCACATCTTCTGCAGGAGGCCCATTGTGGCGTCGAATTTACACAGGGATGATGTATTTCAGGCTAATTTTAAAATGGGCCGGTGATTTTATTGGGCCGTAGTTGGGTTCATTTAGACCTTACATTTCAAGTTTGGAAAAATGATTAGAATTCAGAAGCTTGATTTATTCTGAACCAAATATGCTTATGTATGCATCGAGTTAGGTCAGTTACAGAGCTGATCGTGTCCTGTCCAGATCGAGCGCAATTCGCTAATTTCGATCTCGCTAGCTCAATTCATCGAGAATGATTCGAACGAATTCATTAGAAGTAATTTACGATCCGAACTGGTCCAATGCTGATGCCCAACATAGAGCAATAGCATGATAAAGTTCATATATATATGTCTATAATTTTTCTTTTTTTCTTTAAAGATTAAAAAATAAAAAGAGAGTAACTGTACAGCATTGAATTGTCCAAAAATAGAAATGGACCCTTCTCCACGTCAGCTGGGGAGGGACAAATTTTTGTCGTTCGTTTTTGGACCTACTTCTTTTTCTCGCAACAGCAACTACTTTTTTTATGTTTGCCATGTGCATATGCATAACTGCAAGGCCTTTGGGCTTGGTCTATTGTAGTGTTCTCCAAAATGACACGACACGATCGTGTTGGCACGACACGATCGTGTTGGCACGACACGGTGTGCGTGTTGACACGACACGACACGACACGAATATAAAATTGACACGACACGATCGTGTTATCGTGTCGTGTCATAATCGTGTCGTGTTGGGATATTAGAAAGTTTAACACAAACCAACACGACACGATTTGACACGCAACACGACACGAACACGACACGAACACGAATTAACACGACACATTAACACAAATTTAATTATTAATATTAATTAATTAAACAAAATTAATAATTTAAATTCAATTTATAATACTATATCATATTTTTTACCATCATTTGACTCATATTGTTCTAATTTAATTATTATTTAGTAATTTTTTTTCCTTTACTTTAATTTTTTAATATTTTTTTATTTTAAAAATAATAAATAATATGACACGATGTGACACGACTAACACGACGTGTCAACACGACACGACACGATCGTGTTAGTCGTGTCGTGTCAGAATGCGTGCCGTGTTGCCTATCCTCACCATTTAGCACGACACGACACGACACGATTAAAAAAGTAGTTCGTGTCAACACGACACGACACGAGACTCTAACACGATCGTGTTTGACACGACACGACACGACACGCACGATTGGAGAACCCTAGTCTATTGGAGCACATCAACAAAGTACAAGACAGAATAATGGCAACTATTGCACTTAAATTGTTTTCGGCCATTGCTGTTTTATACCAGTGTCAACAAATAATGGTAATGCATTTTCTTGTGACGCATGAAATAGTGTTTTCATGTGGCACTACCTGAGTAATTCTATTTCTCTGGATCTGTTAGTAGAAAGATTAAAAAAGATAGTTTTCATCTCATTTGAGCATGGAGATAAGCTGTTTTTCTTTTTCTTTTTCCAAAATTTTTCGATAAAATATAGTCTCCAGTGGTGTTTGAAAATAAGATAGTTTAGTTATTATCCAAAAATAAGGCTATCTCCACAGAAAGTAATAATAAAATCAAAATTATCTCTTTTCTAATACAGAATTTTAAGTTATGAGAAATTGAGAATAAGCAACATTGTGTTAGAGACATCTTTTCCTCCGTATGAAATTCCAAATAAAAATAAATTAAAATAAAATAAAATAAAAACAATATAAGATAAGTAGAGAATATTACTTTGAACATTTAGAGCGAATAGTGAAGAAATATATGGCAACTCGTGTGTGTTTTTAAAAAGAAAAAACTCAGGATCCCTAAGTGCAGGAGAATATCTTTTTTTTTTCATTAATTATTTTCTTTTTATTACACAATGATTAAGTGCTGTTCTTTTTTTCAGAAAAGAAAGAAAGAAGGACGTTGGGGAATCAATTGTAGACCTGTACATTGAATTAAATAACAAAAATTGCTTTCTGAAAGAGACCCTTTTGTAATTTACTAATTTTCATGTGAAAAAAGAGCGTTAAACTATCGCGACAGCAAGGTAACGACTGATGGAAACATAGCATCAATTATATTAAATTGCACATTGGGCCCAAAATTGTTCTTCTTATTTTCATTTATTTTTTAAATTAGAGGGACCAGAACTGTTGAGGTAGGCACAACGTCCTTGTCTAGGCCACTTACGAACGACTTTTAATATAGCTTATACATTTGTAGCCGATTGAGGATTGCTTAACTGCTTTTTTCCCACTTCCCTTGGCTAACTATGAGCACGTCTTGTCTCAAGTTCAATCCAGGAATTGCCTGAATCCAGATTGCAATTCCCAATTAATGTTGCCAATTATCTTCACTCTGCTTGATTAGCACCATGCAATAAGTTTTAATGCAGATAATTATTCCAGTTAGACAAAAATATAAAATAGCGACAAAATCCAGAGTGCACCAAATAGATTAATTGGCTGGAATAACAAATGATTTCTCTACTTGGGTCGAACATTTCATTGACTAGCTAATAGTACAATTATAAATTTAATATTTTTGTATCTGATTAGTAAAAACTAAATTTGAATATATATTATTATTATTTTTATTTTTTTTATATGAACCTAGTATGCAATTAAAAATAAACTAGCTTTCCTTTATGTCAAAATATTTGTCTGCGCACCAATAAATTAAGGATATATGCCCTAACATATTCGACAAAACTAATTAAACAATAATGAATAACCATACTTGTAAAATCAATTTTCTGAAAAAACATATCTGACATGTCCCAATCAAGATTTGATTTATCCAAAATTTATTTTTTAACTTATATTTCCAATGATCCAAAATAAATAATATATCTAAATAATTAGTTCAAATACTGAAACATAATTAAAAAAAAAGGATATTTATATGCATAACATTAAATAAATCGCAATAAAACACAGCATCTGACTACAAAATAGCACTGAGTGAGCATTTTATAGCTAAAAAAAGTTTGCGGTTATGATGTATTTAAAAAATATGAAATAGTTAGTCTGACCCTTTCTTGAGTGTGTTTCTTTTACTTCATATAATATATAATTTGAAGAGAGAAATAAAATAACTCACTAATTTGATATTTTGCCATATCCAACTTAACCGGAGACACAAAGTGCTATGTCTACTGGAGAAGATACAAACATTGGTCAGATTTTTAAATCTATGTTCTCATTTATTTTTACATGCCACGTCATCATGATAGGGACTAGGGACTGCTGGAGATTGGAAGAGTGCTGGAGATGTCAATCAAAGAGGGAACCCGTGCGGAACTTGAACAATCAGACACCCATTTCGGTTTGGGAATTACATCTCTATATGACCCCACAAAAGTTTCGGATCGTCTCCTGCGTTTCTCTTTTTTGGTGAATGTGTTGGAAGCACAGTTTGTACAGAAAATGCTGGAGATCCGGTTTGGTGAACATCGTTACGTAACTGAACTAAACTAAGTACCGTGGTAGGTAGATGCTTATGTCAAGAACAGTCATTAATGCTAACCATCCACAAGCCATGTGGTTCTCTTCAGCAACTTTGTTTCCCGAAAAATTGAAACCACAAGCCTGTTTGTTCTTTCCTTTTCTTCTTTCTATTTCTATTTTTTCCCAGTTTTCATTGGATATCGAGTTTGTAGAAATGTAACCGAGGCAAGGAAAATTAAGGACCATTTTCTACGAGTTTGTAAAAAAAAAATTAGAAACATATTTTCTTATGACAAGTAAAACATTTTTGTAAAAATATAAATATTTTGAGTGATTTTTACTTATATTTAATTTTTAAAGTATATCATGTCATATCCTATTAAACTAAAAAAATATAATAATGTGTTTCTATCAGAATGCTTTTAAGAGAGAGAGAGAAAAATTCTGCGTCAAATGCATGATTAATGAGATCTCATATATTTGAGACTATATGGATTTGGGATTCAAATTTCTTATATAAACATCAATTTCTTACTATTATTTTGAAATCATTTTGTACAATTTAAGAATAAAGAACTATTGTATATAATGTATGCTAGGCAGCCATAATGTGCTTTGCAACTTACACGAATGCCATAATAATGCGACTTATACAATCAAGAAATTATTTTAACTGATTTTTTTTGGAGAAAAGTTATGTATCAGTTATAGATGTTATAAAGGAAAAGTATGAATAATTGCAAAGTCACTGCTCAAAATAAATTGCAACACCTACTTCAAAAAGGAAATCATATAATTGAATAGGAAAAAAAACAAAAAATAAGTACAAGGAGCTATCCGTCACGAAAGCTTCGTGTTAACAGTAGGAAAAGGAAATTTTGTCGAGTAATAGTATTAGTTCTAGAAAGGATGAATTTGTGAAAAAGAAAACTAAAGAGGCATCTATGGAAGTTCATAGAAGTTGTCTAATTCATGGTACGGAGTGGTTAGAATTGGGAGATTCTTTAGTTTAAAATAAAAATAAGACAAAGGATAGAAAACAAAAATATAAGAATGGAATTAATGTCAGAATATGGTCGCATATTAGCAATCAAAGCTACTATAAAACTCAATTTGTATTGGATGAATCATGAATGGATAAGATTTCACTTTCACCTTTTCCTCAAAAGTGCCACTATTGCAAAGCAAAGTGTGGGTCTTTAAAATACACTTCAACTTTTATAAAAGTAGCGAATTATCCTTGCATTGTTATTAATGGAACCCAAATCCTATGTGGCGGCCTTGACAATAATGATTAAATATAAATATGTAAACCGTGTATGAATCACTGACATTGGAGGCACATATTTTCATTTTGTGCAAAGCGATGAATTAAAAAAAATAACAATACATCTTTATCATTTTTTTTTAAAAAAAAAATTTAGGGAAAGTTGCTTTTGAATAGCCACAACGTGTAAACTGAACTGGGAAGCACGATGCAAACATTAGATATTACCGTTGTATTTATATTTTGTTGTGCAAAGACGTGTCATTGAATGGAAGCAAACAAACAAACTTTAGATTGATTACATCTCAACTAAAATCCGTTCTAGTTAATATATAGTTTTGTCTGAAATTGACGCAACAAAACAAGTAATAATCAATTGGAAAAGTACACATCAAATTTCCTCCAATCCTCCAATCATAGAAGTAACCTACGTTCTGTAACTGTTGACCGTTGCGTCTTGTAAAACTTTCAACTTTGTGCGGAAAGTAACTGCTGATGGCACCAAAATCAGATAAGTACAAATTCTTATGGTTAAGTGATGACTGATGACGGTTTCATAAGATGTTTAAGCGTCTCCACTTAAATTTGGTGATGACATTTATTTCAAAGAACATATCTTTTTGTATTTACGTCTTTAGTAACTTGAGGACTGAAGCTCTCTATCAAACTAAATCATTAAATGTGGTACGCTATATTATGTTACATACGCATAAAAATTCACGATAGTTCGATTTTATTAATGGTTTCATTTTGTTGTTTGAGTTAAAAAAAAAATGAATATAATCCGTAAACTCCTTTTTTTCATGATTAGTCATTTTGATTTTAAATTTGTAGCACAGTATCAATGCTTAAAATATATGTTAATTAATAATTGTGACACTTTGTTAACTTAATTGCGTAACATTATGTCACATCATTTTTAGGTAAAAGTCTCCTACATAAATTGACAAGTTTGATTGTTCGTTTGTTTTTTATATTATTTATGGCTTGGAAAACGAGGTCATTGTTATTTATTTTGGAGTAAATTTTACAACAGTCCTTACAATTATGGACAATTAGAATTCTGATTCAAAAAAACTTCAAAAGTGTCATTTAATTTAGGTGTTAAACTTTTTAATTTGAACCAAATTGATCCTATATTAAATTCTATAAAGAAAATAAAACGTAAATACGGTTGAAGTAGCGCGTAAAAAATACAAAAAATAATGAAAATATTTCATATATCAATTAAATCATACCAGCATCAATGTTAATTAGTACTACACCAAGTCAAAACTAGACAAAGATTCAGGTTTGCAACCATATGAAGATATATAAGTAAATAATTAGTTAGGGTAAAGTTGTCAGATTTCACCGAACTTGATATGACCGTATGAACTTCATATTCGTAATTTGGTCATTGAACTTTGAATTATTTTATTTTAGTTCCTGAACTTTAATATTTATCTAAATTTAGTCAAATTGTCAACTTGTTCATCCAAAAAGTACAATTTTTCATTCTAGTTTAGTCTAACTTTAGCTTTAGATAAAATATCAATGCAGTGACCAAATTCTAAGATTTACGAAGCTTTCTAATTTTTTTTTATAGAAACGAGGCTATAAATAAATAGAGACATAATTCATTTTGTGAAATAAAATTTAATATCCTTTTCACATCCAACGGAATTTGAACTCATAACTGCTAGGATAACAACAGAATCATTGACTATCTATGTTGAACTCCCACATCTCAAAGTTTCATGATTAAAATGTATATTTAAAAACTTTTGTGAGGAAAAATAAATTTTCTACCAAGTCCACTGACCACTGACAAATTGACTCGTATAAGTGTCTTTTCATAAATATAATCAGAGACAATTAAATTTATGTCACCATGAGTTTACAAAATTAAAAAATACCACATTAAAATTAATTTTTGAGAAATACCACTCTAAACTCATAATAAGTTTTCCAAGGTGATTATTGTACAAATTTAATATAATAATACCATATTTTCCCTAAGCTCTCTACCTTCTTCCACTACGACAATGATTTTTGTATTTTTTTTCAGAACTAATTATCAATCCTGAATTTGAAAAAGTATCAAAACATGAAAATTATGTATTTAATTCTTACCTTTCCAATGTATCTAGATGTTGGAGTTATATCCTAGAAGTCAATATTTTGATGACTTGATTTTAGTTTATATTATTGATGATATTTGATCATTTGTTCCTTGAGTTTATTATTGACAGATCATTCAGGTTGAGGATCTGAATTGTAGATCTCTATGTCTCGTTTTGTTAAATGACAATAATAAACTTAAATCGTCCATAATCTTGATAATTAACAAGGAACATTAATTATCGTAAAAGATAGTATGCAAGTTAAACGATGATTAAGTTCTACAAATCATAGGTAAGGAGTTACCAACTTAATTGCATATGTGTATGTTATTGGAACATAGCCAGGACTTGACCCAACGAAATAAATATATGGATTGTGTTATGTATCATTATTTATTTCATATGAGTTTGATTTTAAGTTTGAGATGATTCAGTTTTTCCACATGAGGATTGGTTCTATAAATATCGTCTAACGTTGATTTCTGATAAGGGCTGCTATACGGACTTTATTTATGTTCTCTTGAATTGTGCGGGGAAAAACTGTTCATCAAGAAAACTGTATGTCCCTTATTAGTATACCTAGTGAGTGATGATATCTATTGGGCCCCTTGATGGAGTTGGATTGCGTGCCGACAAATTGTACAATCAACTCTAGATCAAGAAATGTATAATCTACAAGAATGACACATTCCTATCTTAGATTATACAATGATATCATGTGAAATAGGAATCAAAACAATAAGATACTCTATTTCTTATGCATGATTGAAATATTGTAACCAGTACGTTACTTATTTATATTAATTGGGAATCATAACATGTTGCTAGATACCGCTTATGATTATTGAAAATAAATAGGAATTTATTTTCATGGCCAACATAATATAAATCCTCAAAGGGTCACACAGATAAAGTCTTAACCATACAGTGCATTGTATATTTACTAGCATAAGATGCCCTCATATGTGGGCAAATAAAAAAACAAAATAATGTTAGACAATAAAAATATGTTTCTTAATTTACCATCGATACAAATTGATATGTTATTCAATTGTTTCTATATTAGATGGAAAACCAATCAAATCCAAAGAAAATTTTTTCCTTCTGTGCAGCAATTCAAAACCGAGATAATTCTTTCCTTGTGTGCGCATAGAGATTTGTTGAGACAGATCTAACCATACATTTACAGATCAACGGTATAAAAATTATTAACAAAAATTGTTGTGACCTTTCTCTAGGTGCATTTATAAGTAGTAGAGATTCACAGCAGTAAATGCAATGAAAATATAATAAGTTGATTAATTAATTATATACTGTTATCAACCATTATAATTAATTAAATCAAAGAGATCATATAGAAATAAATTAATGTATTTACTAATTCCAAAATAATTATCAATAAGTTGATAATTGATTTCAGCATATTTTAATTGGTGGAATTAATTAATTTCAGCTCTATTAGAAAGCAAATTAATTGGATCATTAAATGATTGATTTAATGTGATAATATGAGAATAACATGGCCTAATTATAATCATGATGATGGCAGCCATATAAGGGCGTTTTGTCCATATTAAATAAGGAAAGAGGAAGATATTAGGGTTTCTAATTATAGCCTGATAATTAAGGAAAACTAACTACCAATTATAGGATTAACTTCTTGCCTCTTTCTGTGACACCCCGCGACCTCGGCCGCCGAGTGCCCGCAGCCGCCGCGAGCCTCGTTCACCTCAAGCGCTTGCAAGGCTTACAAATAACACACATACAATTCAAGAGGCAGCATGAAGTATCACAATTCTAACATGACAACGTTTAACACATCAATTTATAGTGGACAAATTAGGCTTGTTCTCACTAACTTTAAATCAGATTACAATCCCAAATAAACACAAGTATTATTTCTCAAGATAATCATATTAAAGGAGCTGTTCTTGTTGTCTTAACAAATACACGAACCAAGAAAAGGCACAAGTCAGCTATACAAAATGTTAGAAGTCCCACACTTCATGCACCTACTTAGAATATTATATTAGCCTACTCTGCAGCTCGATCCCCGCTCGGCCTAGAACATGGAACCCACAAAGTAGAAAAGTGAGATAATTATAAAATTATCTCAGTGCGGTATTCAGTTCCAATCACACAAACCCGAAGGTACATGTTTAGGAACTAATTACCGACCAAGACGGAAACATAATACAATATATATAACAATCATGTATACAATTCAAGTAAATCACATGTCATCATACAAACATGAATGCAATTTGTGAGTCGAATCCTCAAGTTAATTAATCAATTTCCAAACAATATCAAATACTCGACTCATTTGGCCAACTACCTAAATGCAAGTCTGGTTGACACACAAAATCAAGTCAATCAAGAGCTCCTTGAACTCATAATCAGATTGAGAGTATTGCGGTTGTTTTTTAGAGTTCTTCCGTTACTCACAAACGAATGTATACGTATACCATTGGATTTTTCGGAACCCACAAACCACTTCCCGAAGGAAATTGAGTTTTATTTTACTTAGAATCTCACAATCCAAGCGTATGTTTCAACCACTCTCTAATTCAATTCCAATTCCATGACAAAGATATTCAAAGTACCGCGAGTCTGCTCATTCGAGCGCTGCCAACGGTTATTCATTCATAACAATCATTCACAATATGGTAGCTATTCATCACGCATATAATAATATCATAATTATAACCATATGATACAAGTGCAAATATGCATGCAAGAGAATAAACAATTCAGAGATGCAATGCATGTAATTAAATTTCCTAACTCAGATATACATCAAGATTTGTGTGCATCCGCACCTGAAATCAAAAATAGACACAAGCAAGAGCAGCAAGCGATCCTAATTATCACCAGCGGTATCGCCCTCCCCGAGCTCCGATACGTCCTTACCCGAGTCTACACAAACAAGACTATTCTAAGTACTCACTCAAGTAGATCACACAACAATAGATAAATACAATCAAAGAAAACTCACTACAATCTCCAAATGACTCATCATGTGGTCAGGTTAGGTTTACTATGACATAGACATGAATTAGTTTCAGGCTTAAACTTTACTTTTCTGATCTAAATTGTATCAAAAGGATCTTGTGATGTTGTAGAGCTCTTCAAGAGCTTTCCAACGGTCTTTAAATCAACTAAAAAGAACTCTGGTTGACAAAAGTTAAGGCCTAAATACTAAACAGGTTAAGTGCAGGAATTTCTCCGCGGACCACAGAGAACAACCGCGGGCCGCGGTGAATTTTCCCAGAATCCCATCTGTGGAATGGGTTCGCGGGTCGCGGTAAGACTCCGTGAACCACCAGAAAAGCCCCGAATACACTCCAGGAATTCCGTGGATCGCGGTGAGGCTTCGCGGACCCATAAGTAAGGTATTAATGGACTGTTTTGTGGAATTACACCGCTATCTTAGTACATGACATTCTCAATTAAGTTCCTACTTAGCTTTAACCGAGAAACCCTTGACATTGGTACCGACCACCAAATGGCTTAACCAAGAATCACCTCTACCCTTGAAATTATCAGAAATTTATTTGAACAAGCTATAGAGCAATCATTTAAGAGGTTCACAATTGAAATTCGTTTTTCAATTTAGTCCCAAAGCTAAAATGCTCAAAACTTCACCAAATCAAAGCAAAACCAAAATGCAGCTACTATAGTTCACAAGTAACTTAAATCAACAAGAAATTTTGATTCTATACTTGATTTAAACCACAATTTCCAGAGATTGCTCAAAACCGAAATACTTTGAGAAAAACTTGAAAACTAACCAAATAATGCTCCAAACTGAAAATAACCAAGTTGCATGTGCTCTCTTTTGCTCCCTCTTTGCAATTATTATTTTTTTCAGATTTTAGAATGATTTTAAATAGCCTTTGTGGTGGGTCTTTGTGTGCATTTAGTTGAGGTTTGAGGAGAGAAAGAAAGGTAGAAAGTTTCTGTAGAGAAATGGGAAGGAGAAAGAGAAAGGCCAGGTGGAGGGTGGAGAGTGGAGAGCATTAAAGAAATTAGTGGTGTGACTTATCTAATGTGTCTCCCAACTTGTCCCCAAAAGCACACAACTTGTATATTTCCAGATTGTTGCAGAATTATAACAATTCTAGTATTATAAAACTCATTGAAATTAAACTTAAACTTTTGATTTTGATCTACCATAGTGAAAATACTTATATCAGCCATAAAATTAAACATGAAATTAGTCAAAATTCTCAAAATTCGAAAAAGCAGAAAATAAACAAAATTAATTCTTAAGGACTCAAAAATTAAAATCCTAGGTATCACACTTTCTCATTATATATGGCTGAAATTTTCTTCAAAAAAAAAGTTTTTCTCCCATCCATTGTTCTCATATCTTTGCTCTTCTATATGAAATTCATGTGTTGAATATTAGCCACAAATTAAATAGTTAATTTTGTGAAGAAAGGCAACAAGAAATTAGCCTCGTTCTAGGATTTGCTAGCACAAATCTCTAGAAGTTGGTTAATACTTTAGGTGGACTCGAGGCCAGCGTGATTATGATAATTGGAGGCACGCCATCGACTTCAATACTTTGGATCAAGCCTTCCAATTGTGAGCTTGGAAGAGGTAGAAACTTCCTCCCTTTTTCTCATGAGTGTTTTGATGCTTAGTACTAGATCATTTTTGTTGTGCATGTTTAATTAATTATTAATTAGTAATAAAAATTAAAATTGCACAAGGACTTGAGTTCCTAACACTAGAATCATTCTAATTGGAGTTTGAAATTGAACAAACTCGAAGCATGAAAATTGTAAATATTATTTTTACCATTCTAATTAATGTATCTGGAATCACTTTAATCAGAGTCCGCAGCTGAAAAATGACATCCAAAATAGTGACTGGTATTCGAGGTAATTGGTACCTGCAAATATTAGCCACTATTTTGGGTGTCGCTTTTATTTTCGAACTCCGATTAAAGTGATTCTAGACGCGTATAAAAGGTAAGAACGAGATCCACAACTTTCTTGTTTTTAGAAAAATTAAAAGTATATATATCAAAATACACTATTATTATATTAAACTATATAATAATTGCATCAATGTGACAATTTTATAAGTATTGTGAGTTTAGAGTGGCATCTTTCTAAGAGTTAATTTTTTAAGTGACATTTTTTTTTGAAAAAATTTCCAACTTAGGAGTGCCATAAATCCATTTCCCCCCTAAGTTATTGGACTTATATTAGTTTTTCTTATTTTAATTTATATTTGATACAATTTTTCAACACAATAAGAAGGTATATGTGAAAAAAAGAGTACCTAGGGATTCGTGGACAGAGCAAGAACAATTGTCACCTGCAACCCCCAATTGTAAATTTGAGGATTAACAATGAAATAAACTTAACATTTCATTTTTTACGGAAATAATTTAATTTTGTAGAAATATATATTTTAATACTAAAAATATTTTATATATAATATTCAATAAAACAAAATTAAATACTTTGATCTGATAATTAGAATTATTAGAGATAGAGGAACCAAAGAAAATTTTTTTCTGATATTTTATGAATTATGGAAAGACAGATAGACCAAAGTGAAAAATTTGAAAAGCAACCCTCCTCTCCGGCAGCGCACCACGTGCAGGCTGTACCTCTGATTGTAAGATCTTCTGCGGCATGTCTGTTGCGAGCATATAATAAGCTGCATAGGAATGAATAGAATGATTAATGAATGCTGTTTTGGAGAAAATGACTTTGTACACAGGCTTAACAAATTATCCTGCCACACGTAATTTCTTCAGAAATGACGACTAATCCGAAGGTCAAGATCTAAAATGATCTCACAACACGAAATGCAGATCAATAAATACCGTGTCTGCACAGTTAGGTGGTGTTTGGTAAAGGAATAACTCAAGAGGAATAAATTAAGGAGGAAGAACTTATGTCAAGTTATGTCATAGTTGTTTGGTTATAGAAAGCAAATGAATAAGAATTTATCATGATAACTTAACACTGTGATTATAATAATAATAATTATTATTATCGGTTTTAAAAATGTAATTAATATTATAATAATTGTAATTATAATAATAAAATAATAATAACACATTTAATTAAATAATAATATTTATAATTGTTATTATAACACAAATTTATCATTATAGATTATGCTAGTAGCTAGTATTGTATTAATGATAAATATAAATTATAATAATATCATTTTTATTATATAAATTAATAATATTATTAATTATTTATACTTATTATCATAATATTAATTATAAATTTAGCTGCAAACTTACGTGATAGAATATTGCTTATTATATTATAAATATAATATTTATTTTTTATTGTACATAATATATTATTATAATTATTAAATAATTTATAATCAATGAATAAATATAATAAATGGTAAATTATTCAAAATTATGACTAATTTTTGATGAGACAATTGTGGAAGAACTTATTCCACCAATTTTGGTGGAAGAAGCAATTCCTCCTTAAGGAAGCTTATTCCTAATTTGTTTGGTGGGCTAAAGATGCTTAAAGAAGCTACCAAACGAGGCCTTAAAGCGCAAGAAACGCTCATAAATTTTATTTATTTATTTACTTAGATCTTAAATTATAGGCATTTAGGCTTTCGCCTTTCAGAATACGTCTATGTTCGGCTTATGAATTCTGATGTCATTTGCAAACCTTTGTTTTGTGCAGCTTCTCCCTTGGGGACAATTTAGACCCAAAATTGAAATTGCCTTCAGTTACGTTGTAATTTCTAAATCCATCCTATATTTCTATTTTTGCAATTAAACTGTCTATATAGAAAAATCACATTGATATCATTTTGCTGTCATTATCAAGATTTTGTCCCTGAATATGGCTTATTTGTCACTATCTTACTTAGAAGTTAGAACTGATTTTTTTTTTTTTTCTTTCAATTTTCATCCAAAATGAATTCTTTTCCTTTAGAAAACTTTCATTTGCAAACCACATATTTCACAAAATTACAATTACATTAAAATGAGCACTTGCTTGGGGGAATAGATGGTAAGATGAACGCCGTTTGATTTGAATTTATTGGTTCAGATCACATTTGTTTTTGTGCGAATGGTTCAAATTAAAACGTGTTATATATATACATCGATGGGTATGGCCGTATGGGTCCGTTCTTTAAATTTAGATCTAGTGAACTGAGTTTAAATAACAAACCCTATTTTTCAAAATGTAAAATAAAAGCAGATCGATCCCGCGTCGAACCATTACACTCTTGAAACGGAAAATGAGTATGCTTACATAATTTGCAACAAATATTTGAATTTTTTAATTTTCATGTCCAAGTAACCTCAAAGTTTAATACTTGTTTAAGAAAAAGAAAAATTGTAAAATTGTATGAAATAATTCAATTGTTCACATGTGACATAACAACTCAATGATAAGACCACTAAAAACTTAAATGGTTATAATCTTACTATTTGTTCCACAAAAAAAAAAAAAAGTCATTGGTTTAAAAATTGTACTTAACACGATAATTTAGCAGATCCCTTATTTTTTGGGGGCTTGGTCTAAGGTAACATCAGATGCAATAAAAAACACACTAGGTTAACGAGTCTAAACTCTGAGTAAAGCCTTAACGTGTTGAGTATTAATTAACAAATGCGCATTGAATAAACGTGCCTCTAAATTAGTTTAGGATCCCGGCCCATAGCTACCAACTTTTGAAAGCTTTATTCACCAAACACACGGGATTCAACTCGCCATTTCATTTACACCTTGGAAAAGGAGAGGAGTTCATGGTAGTTGGACTTGAATGTCATTATTTTTTTCCTCTTAAATTAGTAAAGGATTCACTTAACTCAACAATAAATATCCACTTTAACCTTGGATAAGGTTGGTACAACTTAGGTCAACTCTATTTTATGTCTAACCTTTTTAGAATATCACTCAAAACAAACAAAAAGTTAACCCGCAATATAATTATGAAAACCCATGATTATGAGTTCAATTATAGCATCATAGTTCTGCAACTTATTGGTTTCAGCTTAACTTGCAAATTTTAAGCTCATGTCAGTACAATTTTAATAGCTCTGCTAGTTTTATTAAAGTGAATTTAAATAGTAATTCAAGAAATTTACTTCCATAAAAAAATTTGAAGTACTAAAATTATAATTACTATGATCATTATAATCATCTTTAATATTCAGCTTAACATGAGTTATTGTTAAACTAAATTACTTTATTGTTTAGCTAGAATGATCGTCAGTTTTTGAACTGACATTGAACCAAAAATTTTATAGTAAAGAAATAAAAAATCGAATAATTTACTGTGAAGGAGTCCTGTAATGGTCCTAACCGTAGAGAATATATATATATTTTTTTTAACTTAACATGAATTATACAATGTTAGGTTAAAAGAAACATTAAGACAATTTAATCGATTTTATTTTCAACTGATTCTGGTGACTGTCACAACGACGGTAGTGTTGTGAGTAGAGTAAACATTTTTCTTAATCTGGAAGTTTTGTTCTGATTATGTTTTGGTTGTCGTACGTACCTGACTTTAATATTCATTAGTTAACTATCAAGCATTGCCTTAGAAAGACAATTTTCTTTTTTCCTTTTAAATAAATAAGCTCGTTTATAGCTCGATTCCACCAACCAAGGCACAAGATGCAGTCTCATTGAAGCAGAAAAGTGTTTTGTTCATTAGGACAACTTATGTCCATGTCATATTCATCTTTGATGCCTAGATTCATTAATCTCAATTCCCTCTAAATTGTATTTGTTCTATACTTCTATTAGACCGTTTGATCTGATTTGGTTTATATTTAGTCATTTTAATTTAATTTTATTCGAACCTTCCAATTAATCTAATCAACTTCTATTTTCAGAATTATTTGACAACTTCTTTTCCAGAATTTTTAAGAATGAAAAAAATAATGCAAAAACTTTGTCAGATCAAAGAATACTATTTGGAAGAATGCCGAAGGAGAACTATTATAAGGAAATTAAAACAAATAGTGGAAGTGATTAAAAAAAAAGTGCATGATAAATGGACAATTTTCTGATACTGCAAAATATATTTTTTTTCCTGTTTACCATCAACAATTATAGCAATTAATCCTCAAAACTGTTTTATTTTATTTTTTGTCATCTCTATTCCAGCAATATAATGATTTTATTTCAATTGCATTGCGAAACAGTAACATTGAAAATCATTGTAGATAACGAAGTTATATTTAACGACAACTTCTGCTTAACACACTACTATTATTTTGATGTTACAATTTGCTAATCGGATCTAAAGAAAATAGCGTTGATCTAAAGAAAATAATGTCAACACATGCAAAGTCCCCAAAGCGCAGTTTGGATGGATGGGTTCGCATAGTTGTAAAGTACTCATAATTGTAAATGACTGGGCACAAAAGCTACCTTCATGTCCATGCAAAGGTTCGCGTGACTCTGAGTCTATTATGACTACCTTTTACAAAATGAGAGATGTTATGACTAGGTCTGATCTGGTCCCAAAGACAATTCAACTCCAAATAAAGGTCCCCTTTTGTTTTCTAATTTTCTTTTACTTTAAAAAGCCTGCAGGCATGGATTATCACTGGTTTTAATGAAGGCTTCAACGGAAATTTCCTCCAGCAAATTTGTTGAATTCCTTCTTCATTTTTTGAAATTGATTTTCCCAATTTTTTTTTAAAAAAGTGATCTTGTATTGAGATCCAGATTTCTCGTATTAATTATGGCCTCATGGATACGCTGTCATGAGTGGTAATTCGCTGACAAATTGGCAATAACATTTCGAAAGTCAAAAGAAATAAAAAGCACTAAAGCATTGCTAAAAAATGAAAATGAAAATGACTCGCTATAAAATCATATTTTTTTCAAATAATTGTAGGAAGACTATCAAATTCAATACTATTCGGAGTAGTAAGAAGTGTTTTTTAAATTTTATAATTCACAAAAGGCACTATCAAATAAAAAAAAAGAATACAAAGTTTGCTATTTGATGGTTTAGTTCGGTTAGTAATATTATAGTTGCTGTTTAGACTATTTTTAATAGTAAAAAGTTTTTTAATCGTATTATTATTTCTAAATTATTAATATTTTGATACTCCAAACAGGTCCACAAAAAAAAAGAGACATGCAAGTTGCCCTAGTAGTTGTTAGTACGTCCTTCATTTATATGCGTTAGATAATTGTAATTTTGGTGGTCCATCTTAATTTTCTATTATCGTGATTCCGTACGAGACCTTGTGCACACAAAAAGCCAGTATAGTTAATCTTGATCGAGTAGAAATGATCAAAATAATGAAGGAAAAAGTACAATACATTGGGTGGTCCATTTGGTTTGGTGAGCCGAATGCTTCCTTTGAATAGACTCTTCTTGTGTTTTGATCAACGCATTATTTTGACAACTATTGCTTGATTCTCGCAAAAAGCAACCTACCTTGAACCGGTCTTTCCTTCCCAATTAATGGCCGCCAAAAAAGAAGCACAATATTCGCAAGCTGTTGTACATAAACTAAATTTGTTTATGACTAGGTATGACCAATTTACGGAGGAGAGAAAAATAACACAAAACTTCTACCATTCCTAGTTCTTACCAAAAAGATGAAATTGGGACAAAAACATTAAACAGGAACTACAAGAAAATGTACACTCGTGATGATTATTCATTTCACCACTTTAATGCCTATGACCTCTTAAAAGACAGAAGCTTCCTCCCGATATTATGTGATGTAAGAAAAAGACTGGGATATATCAGCCTGACTAAAAAAAGGGGAAAAAGAAAAGCATGACAACAAAGATGTTCTTCAGTCTTTTGTTGATTCCCTCCCCTATAACGTAGTAAAATTACAAAAGAAAAAGAAAAACAAAGATGAAAAAATATTCCTTACAACACAATGGTGTTACTCTTGGCATTTGAAAAACTATATTAATTATTTGTACTTGAAACAATGAAGTGAACCAAAAAAAAATTAAATAAATAAAACAAAACAAATCAACTAACTTGCCATCTAGCTTAATGCATCTGCACATGGTGTTTCTTCTTGCTGCGTAGCAGCTTCTGCGCCTCAATCAACGTTCTCTTAAATTTCTCGATATCCGGCCTAATATTTTGCTTATCGAGGTATATTGATTTCAAAGCATCCCATCCTCCTTGTGTGTGAATCGCTGTCGGATCCTTCAACACAGGATGATCTTTCGGGTACTGCTCACTTAGTGTAGATTCATTCAACTGTACAAAGTAATCTATGTAGTGTATCCCCATGTCGGGTGCTGGGTCCTTGAATGTCTCTTTAGTGAGCCACTCTAAGTTCCCGTAAGGCGTTAATTGGATCAGCACAGCACCTACTGGGAGAAAAACCATGTTGGTTAGGCCAGCACCATGGACCCCAAGCATGACATCGACTGAGTTAACTAATCGGGCGAAGGTCGGCGGGTCCGTGTGCATGTCAGCCTCAGCATTCTTGACCTCAAACCCTAATTTCTCAGCCGCTTCAATCATGGCCTTTAGGTTCATGAATCGGCGTGATTTCTTCCTACAAATGATAAGCAACTTTGGCTTGCGTGTTACAACCACCTCTGCCCGTTCCAACTTGAATGCAGTCCTAAGCATCCGCTTGAATTCCAAAATCGAGAAACCAGTCGGGGTCTTAGATGGGTCGACACCAAGCTCCTTATGGTAAGTGGGGCCGGCTATAACCCTTGGGAAGCAATGCACCTCGCCGTCATTATCCACGTCGATTATGTCATAATTCGTCAATTGCTTGAATACCAGCATGAACTTCTTAATCCACCAAGACTTGACCTCAGAAACCACTAATTTGACCTCACCATGAAACGGGTGTGTGTTGATGAACAAGGGCACCAATACATCAGTGTAATCATGAAACAGGTTACCAGTGAAGCCGTTAGACGAGAACAGCATTGCTGGTACAGAGTGCTTTTGTGTGCATTTGGGAGGGGCCTGGTCTCCATTTGAGGGCTTCACCGTCCACTCTTTCACATATGAAAGTGCAAATTCATCGTGCTTTCGTGCATACGGTTTGATCTTGTGCTCTTGCGTGATTGTTGGGACAAAGATGGTGGCTGTGGAGCCTTGAATCCGAATGTCGCCTTTTGCATCGCATGTTTCAGATCGCTTTGTAGGCACGAAGCAAATTGGTCTATTGTTGACATCAGCTAAACTGACAGTCCCGATAGCAGCAGGGTTGATTTGGACTTCTTCGTCTTCATCCTCTGTGAAGGAAGCAAAAATTGATTAACCAATGTTAGCAATTTTGAATTTGTCCATGGTTTTGCTTTTGTAATCATTGTTTGTTACTCTTGGAAATAAGAGAGAGTCTATTGAACTCTTTTTTGGTCATCCTAGCCTAATTCCAATGTCAAGATCAGATCGGTTGACATTTTCAACTTAAACAAAAAATCTCTTTTGTGTTTATTTTTTAAAGTAGATCTATCTTAATTATCTTGGATTGAATGCAAACATTATGCCAAAGCCTAGTTAAACCAGGACATGAACCGGGTATTAAAGAAGATTTCAAAAGAGTCCTCTAAAAGTATGAAAATTAGTTTCCTGTAGAAACACGTATTAATTGAAGCTGGTTCAAACCACCCTTGTTTCCAAATTATACCCAATTTAACAGAACCACAGCACATCGATTTTGTGAAAATTGCTTGAATCTTTATCAAAGCAAGCGAAGCACTTTTGATTTCCAGCCCATTTTTATTCTTGACGAAGTTTCAAACAAGGAATCCAGGAAAAAATAACCTCAAAAAAAGAGATAAAAAACCACAAAAGAAAAAAAAAGAAAAAAAATTGCAATTTACCTTCTACAGTTGAATCGGTGCTGGGTCTTTCTCGATTCCTCACAACCTCATGAGTATTTACAACAGAATTCAAATGTACATCCGATCTCACTGCCAATTCAGCTCAAATCAATACCAAAGAAGTCGAAAAGAAAGAATAGAAAAGAAAAAAGAGACAACCAAGCAAACTCACCATGAGAAGAACCACAGTAGCGTGACTTGATAAAAGAGAGAAAGAGTAGAGAGAGAAGCATAGAAGCAATGATCACCACATTTCCTATCCTCTTGGGTTCTCCCCTTGCATAGTGCCTCTGTGCCTTCATCTCTCTCTGCTCTCTTTCTCTCTCCTTCCCTCAAACCCTTTGGGGTTGTGAAGACTTTTGGTTTTGGATGATATAACAAGGAGTGGGGGCTATTAAGTTAAGCATATTATTTTTTACTAGTATAACGTCAATAATCGGAATAATTTAATTTTTTAAAAATTATTGGAAAAATGGGTGACAGCGCAGTGTTTGCGACCTCCCACATGATAGTTGACTAGTCTAGGTGACAACCACTAGAGAGTTCATTAGTTCAAGCACTTGTGTTAAACCTATTTAAAGCCCAATAATTATAATGAAACTTGTGTTAATTTATTGTTGCAATTTGACTTTAATTTTTATTTCTAAAAATTATTATAAGTTTTAATTCACTTTCTTTTGTTTAAAATTTGTTGGATTCATTTTGATGGGTTGTGGCCTTAAATATAGACGAATGATTGCCATCATATTTATTCCTATCATGTTTGGTTTTAACTTTGAATTGGCATTTTGTTCAATAAATAAATCAATATTCTAGTAATTTAGCAAACTAATATATAAATAAATAATTAGTTAAACTTATGAATCATTCAAATTCAAATGACGAAAGCAGCGACCGAGTCGGATCGTCTTGGGTTGATCTAGTAAAAATTCGAAGAAGCTTCCGCATTCTACAGAAAACACTATAAATATTCTTCTCTCTTTTATTAAATGCATTTACATTTGCAAAATTGCATCTGCATCCTCCATTTATCACATATTAAACAAATTGTTAGGTTGTGAGAACTAATAGTTAATTCCAAGAGTTTAACATAATAAAACTCCCCTGTCGTTGGTATGTAACATATGCCTAGAAAATAAAATATAGGTAATATGAATTTTGGTTCTCTAAAACTTTTATTTGTTTGACTTTAAACTTATCGAATCTATTTGAAAAAATAAGTTTCAACCATGATTTTTTTTTTTTTTTTTATCTACTTGACGAGTCAAACTTAACTTAAAGTTTCAAATTTGTAATTTTATTTCGGCAAAAAAGATCAAGAACTTGAGAGTACTGAAAAATGTGCATTAAAAATATCCATGTTTTAAGCTTTTGCCTTTATATAAATCAAATCTGAAAATCCAAACTAAAAATGTAAATGACAAAGCAAATCAAAATTAACAATAATATTTATTGTTTGATTCCAATCCAATAATTTTAAATTAAACTATGTTTAAACCGGGAAGAAGAGTCCTATAATAATGTAATCTAAGGCTACTGTCAAAAAATATTTATAAATTGAAGTAAGAACTAACTCAGTAATGGTGGGGTGTTCACTTCAATGACAGCCCCCTTGGTGTCTTTGTACAAGATGTGTCTCCAAAGAGTTAAAACGACGCTCACATTAGCAACTTCAAGATCAGCTATCAATCTTTATTAAAAGGGAAATCATTAGTTGATCTTCATTTTAAAATTGTTACAGGGTCCTGATCACTTATTTGGTGACCAAACTTTTTCCTCTTAAATACAACATTAAGCAAATTATATTTAAAGACAAATTGGGTAGCGGGTCGGATTGGGTTTTTCCTATACATGATCCGACTATGACAATTAGTCGGTTTGTTCAATTGTCAGTTGAATGCATTAATTAATTATAGAAGTATTAATTTCTTATGAAAACGTTACGCTATTTCACATCAAAAAGCATTTCTTCAATTAATTCGGAATCAACGTGGAACCAGCGATTATACACTTGTTCTTGACTTGTGGTTTCAACTTCGAGTAGACAACCAATCATGTCTCCAACGCGAAGTATGCTAACGGAATCTATTTATAATATAAATATATAATAACAAAAACTCATTCCATGAGGCTTTTGTCTTTAATGGAAACAAACAAATTGTAATACACACTTAGGTAGTTAGGCAACTCTAGATGCCAAAGGCAGGACAAAGAAAATAAAAATTTTCAGAGCAATCATTAGGCCCGGGTGTTACAGTTTCTAAATGCCATAATCAAAGTGATTAGGCGGTGGTTCTGTTCTTTATTCTTAACAATATTATATTATGGTAATGGATTTTTAATTGAAAACAAAGACATTGAGGAAATTAGACCTCAAGCTATTTAGCTTGCTTCAATAAACTTGAAGTAAAAGCAAAAAGAAAGGCGATGAAAGGAGAAAACCAACAACAGTGGTTGTCACGGAGATATCCAATTTATAGGGAAAAGATATATAAAAAAGACTTCTAAACCCTTGTTTCCTACTACACTCCTTTGTTTTTTTGAAAAAAGATGTTCTTGAACATGCCAGCTTATTGCAAAATGCAAAATAATAGAAGTTATACTTCCAAAGAAAAACAGTACTGTAGGGTTGATTGGCCCAAAACTGGAACGGCCCAAATAAGCCTCAAAATGTCTAGTTGATCTCGGCCTATGATTATAAACCTGATGATTACCCAAACTTCAGACAGGCTTCAAGTTCCTGGCTGGTTTCGCTGTTAGTCTACAAGTTGTTCTTAAATATTTTTTTTGTTTTTTATTGTTCATTATTTTCTTCTGCTGCTGCTGCTGCTTCTTCCAACAGAGCCAAACAATAAGTCTTGAATTAACCACAAAAGATCCAGTAAAGGTATGAACTAACTAAATAATTAAGACCCAGAATGTGCCTTTTAAATATTGGAATGAACTTCGTTAATTATTTATATTTTTATAAAGATTGAAACTGCATGTTTGCGTGGGTATATTTTTATGGCCCTTAAATCTGCGGAGCCACCTGTCAGAATTCATAAAATTTCATGAGAATGTTTAATTGTTTATTCCAACATGCTTGGCAGCTTAGTATCTTCAAAAGTATTTTTACATGAAAAAATAAGTGGTTGAAGGGCATTGTATGTGATGGGGAGTGCTTTCTAGTAGGTAATGTCATGCAATATGTCTAAGCCGATGAGTAAATTTTACCATTTCTTTCAACTACAAGTACAACAACTAAGTCTTTTGTCCCAAACAAATTGGGTAGGCTAATTTCTATCAATTACTATTTTAGAAATTTTGTTCGAATTATAACTTTGGTGCATAAATTTAACAATCTGCTGATATTTTAAATTTGTTTATTGCGTACATTGATGTTCAGACAGTCAGATTCCTATATTAGTTTTGAAATTTTAGTTAAGGATTTTCATGAAAGAATAAAATGCGAAACTTGATGTTAAAAGATTTAGCCAATATAACAGACAGCCATAAAGCATCTAAGAGGAGAACCTAATTCTTAATTTTTTTATTACTAAGGTGGACAATTCTGGTACAAGTGAAGTGGTCATGACATCCTTGGTGAAATATGACAGAGCAAATAATGGTAAAAGAGGAGAGTATCTCTATATATGATTTGCAGCAACCTTGCACGGAGAAACAATTACGTAATAATTGATGCAGAAAAAAACATAAATGGCACCAAATGCTGTTACTTCAAAATTTAAGAAAAGAGAGAGAATATTTTGGCAATAAATTGGAAATTTGTTTTTAATCGCGCCAAGGGATGGGATGCCTACCAATAAGGACCAACCTTGAGTCTATTTATTTATTTACCTAAAAATGCTCTTGCAGTACAAAGTGGATGCGAATTGCCTTAGCTGCCGGCACAATAAAGAGTTAGAAATCGCTGAAAGAACGGCTGGTGCTCATTGATCCAGTTGCAATTCAAAAAAATGGATAGTCGGCATGAATTTCTTAATTTAGAAGGGACAACAGGACTTCTCGTTTGCTTTTTTTTTCCCCTTTTGGTTTATTAATTCTATTAAAGTATAAAATTTGATTCGTTTAAGTGTAATTGTCATTCTGACTTCTATTATTTTATATTTTCCAAAGGAACAGATCAGAATTTCATTTACTGGAGAATGTTTAGTGGTTTCCATTTATTTTGACTTCTGTGTTATTCTATGTCTCAACGGCCGCTTTTTAAATAACTTTTTTTTTAAAATATTAAAAAAATAACTTTTCTTTGAACAAAGAAATACACGTACTTCCATGCACACAATTATTTGTTGCCGGCAGTTTTGATTAGCCTAAAAAAGATAATGGCAGGTATAACAAAGCCGCAGCATTCAAATGAACCTAAATAATACATATTCTGAAGCAAGGCAAACAAATTACTTGTTTATGTGGCCATACAAAGAACATGAAAAAGCTAATAAAAAATAAAAAATTCTACCTTGAACGAAGCCAGCTGCATTTTTTAGTTAAAGGCTTAATGACATGAACACTAACATTACACTATTTCAATTTTCATGGTAGAACTCCACGTTTGTTGGCTGAGCATAATTTAAATCATTTATGAAAAACAAGTCCAAACAATAGAGTAATTTTATTTTTTCTTATTATGTGGAAGAGAATATTTCAGTTAGTTTAGTTCGGACCCGTGTGCATTTATGGACCATTTTTTTAATGTATTTTAACGATTGTGGGGTTCCTTGTCAGTGCCTAAGGAAAAAAGAGAATTCCTCTATGGCCAGCACCCTCCGACGGTTCATAGAAAGTCACCTATAATACTTTCTCTAAAAATCAGCTAGAATAATTGTGAGGAGGTCCATTGAAGTTGGAAGTTGGAACCAAACTACTCAATTTTATGAACTTAATTTTCTAACACATTCCTAACTTGGAGGTTATAACGAGATTCAAATTATCTTATACACTTTCATCACCGAAATAAAACCAATCCTTAAATTTCATCTTCTCTCCTTCTTCTTCTTCTTCTTCTTCTTCTTCCAAAAAAAAAAGAAAACCTTAAAAGTGTGTTTCTGAGATCTTATTACGTCTGACAGGACAGGATGTGCAGAATTGGCAGATGGACAGTTTCGTTTATATTTGGACCTTAATGGAGGAAATTAAAAGTGTTCAATTGTGATAAATTTCAGAATAATATAATTAATTATAATGAAATAATTGTTACACACCAAAAAAAAAAATAAAATTGTACTTCGAAGAAGTATTCACATCTAACGACAAAAATATTTCTTTCACATCACAGGTATATAAACTTTACGGACATAAATTGAGATTTATGAAAATTCAGATTGTATGCATGTTCATCTTTTATTAACAAGCTTTTTGAAAGTATATTAATATTAGGGAAAATTGGATATAACCTTCTACTACCAAGCTTTTTGTCAGCAGACTTAGACATTTACACTTATTAAAAAAATAATATAAATACTATTAGAGTGAAGGTAACATATGCAGGTATCACTCTTACCGTCGTAAATAGGTACAACCTTTTTGTTTTAATCAAAGCAATATATGAGATAGGAAAGATTAATGCATTTACTATAATATGCCAAAGTATTCTAGAGAAATCGATTCTCTCTACTTATTACCCATTGTATAATTAATGAGCACATAATATTCATTATTAGAAAACACATCTTAGAAATATTCAAAGGTATAGTGACTTAAAAAATATATGAAACATGCGAAGCATATCTTCACATCACTATTGGTTGACCAAATAAGCTCCGACAACAGATATGCTAAGCGGGAAAAACTAAGTCTCTGCATATATTTGATCCCATGGAGTCATTAACTTCAAATGATATCTCAATCAAATTCAAAAAGGCCAGAACCATGGCTTACAAGGAGATCAAATTCGGGAAGAGTTCAAGTCAGGTTGGTGGGCGTATTGTAGGGTTGTTTTTTCTTGTCATTGGTTTTTTCATCTTTCTGACACTCTTCCCCTATATAGACCGACAGAGCATTGTCATCACTAAAAAAGGTATATTTAGAAAATTTTTTCACATTATACCATATGTTTTCATATCATGTACAACAGGGCATAGCTTTGGACTTTTGGTCATTGCTTTTCTCCTTTTTAGACTTAATGATGAATAAAACCCTCAAAATCATGCAGTGTGTTTTTGTTTATTGTTTTTTTTTTTTCTTTTTTTTTTCTTTCTTTACTTCTAACTTACATATCGTAAACACACCATTCGTACAAACTTTCAGTTTTAATTTTGTTGGATGTTCAAGGTTGGGCCATTTGCCGTTTACTTAGAAAAAGAAAAGAGCCAGTTAAATAAGTTTGTCATATATGTTCGAAAGTTTGTTTGTTTATTATTTAAGCGATTTCTCTTTACTGTTTTCCAATTCGTAGAGAAACTGAAAGCTACGCCATTGATCGTTGATACCAGAAAGTTGGAAAAATCAGGTACTTAGTTTGTGCTCTCTAAAGTATTGAACAGAGCCTTACTTTGTAGTTTATTTATTTTTCTAATTTATCAAACTTGCATCATACAAATTATAATATCTTATTCTAGTGAGTTTGATATGATGAAGGTACCAAGCCAGAGAAAGTCTTGCAGCCTCAATCCCAACCAAAAACTGAACGAAAATCAATTTGGGATTTCTCAGCATATTGGACCGACGTTTGTGTAATGAAAGGCGACATCCGTATCCATGGCAACTCATCTTTGGTACTTTTTGCCCCAAACAATCCCAATGAAGTAGCAGAAACTGACTTGAACAAGACTTGGGTTGTCAAACCATATGCGAGAAAGAATGATGGTACCATGGCAACTATCAGGAATGTAACCTTGAAGTCATTTGCACGCCTCGAGAATGCCCCAGGATGCACAACCAACCATAATGTACCTGCAGTTATCTTCAGCAACAGGGGTTACTGCGGTAACTATTGGCATGACTTTAATGATGTCTTGGTCCCCCTTTTCATAACCACCCGGAAATTCAATGGAGAGGTCCAGTTGCTGGTAACCCAAAAGCGAGATTGGTTCTTTGCGAAATACCAACCCATCATCCGTGGGCTCTCAAATTATGAAGTAATCGATTTCGACAAGGAACAGCAGGTGCATTGCTATCCGAAATCAATTCTGGGTCTATATCACCATAAGGATTTCAGCATCGACCCAGCAAAGACTCCATATGGTCTCTCCATGGTCAACTTCACCAAATTCATCAGAGAAACATACTCACTAGAGAAGGATTCTGCTATTCGGATTGGAGAGAATCCGTGGAGGAAACCGAGGCTGTTAATCATAGGAAGAAAGCACTCTCGAGTGCTCATAAATATTGATAAAGTGATTTCAATGGCAGAGGAGCTAGGCTTTGAAGTAGTTGTAGATGACCTAAATCGAGGCCCTTATGTGCAAGAAGCTGCTCGGGTCGTGAACCCGTGTGATGTTATCATGGGCGTGCATGGAGCTGGTCTGACAAACATAATTTTCCTCCCTACGAATGCAGTGGTTATACAGATAGTTCCACTTGGGAAACTCGACCAACTTTTCTATGATGAATTTGGAGTGCCGTCCAGAGACATGAACTTAAAATACTTGCAGTATGAAATTTTAGAGGAAGAAAGTACCCTCATCGATTTGTACCCGAGAGACGACCCCATTTTCACAGATCCTATGTCAATCCACAAAAAGGGCTGGCTTGAATTAGCTAGAATATATCTACATCAGCAGAATGTCAAACTTGACCTTGTTAGATTTAGGCCTGTTCTAGAGAAAGCAATGAACTTCCTTAGGCAATAGCTGATATGTTTTCATTTTTAATTTTTATTTTCTTTATGTTTTAATTCTTTGCTCATCTGTACATTTAGGTTTAGTCAGCATCTCTGTTTGTAATACTTTTGTCTACCCAGTCAATTACGATTGGATGCCAGTTTTGGAGTAAAGCTCACTTTGTCACTATAAAAAGGGTAACATATTAGGCTGTAAACATTTAGGCCCCGATCACAATCCCTTTTTTTTTAACTTAGGATTTCAATCATTTCATTTCATTGGAACATTCTTGATCACAATGAGCGGATTTGGTGTCATTTAGTTGGGATTCCTATGTAATTAGGTCTAACGAAATCATATGAAATCTTACGAAATCAATTCAAATGAAATGAAATCCCGGGTAAAAATCATTGTGATCAGGGCCTTAGCTTTTTATGAGCTAATAAGGAGCCGATATTAGAAAGAACACAGTATTGTCCTTCTTTTGGAAGGGATTAATGGATTAAAAACTTGTATAATTACTTTTCAGGAATGATAACTGTCATATGCAGTTGTATCATCCCTTGTCATCGCTTGCACAAAGTGAACATATAAATATACAAACTGAACACATAAGTAATCAAAATGAACATATATAAACAAATAAGTTTTGTCACTCTTGTTCAAATTTTTATATGCATATTCAACTTATTATTATTGAATTTATTTGTTTTTAAGTGTTCACTTTGATCACTTATATATTCATCTTATCTATTTTATGTGTTCACTTTGTTCAAGCAATAACAAGGGATGACAAAATTACAGATGACAGTATTCAATTTCCATTACTTTTTGTATATATTATTTGTTTTATCAACGTTTTTTATAATACAAGAAAAGATGTGCATTTTTTAGTACCTAAATTGTCTCTTGCTATAAATTGTATTTATCCACAGAAAAATGTACTTGATATTGTTTTTTTTCCATTTCTTTCTACCCACAAGTGCTTGTATTGAACATATTATTTTTGTTGTTTGCATCAAGCTTGCACCTCACCACATCATTCAAATTTAAATGACTATAATCTTGGTCTACCCACCCGATCTACAATTTTTTGAATTACAATTTTATCTAGTACAATATTATATACTATAATTTGTTAACTATTGTCCAAACTCGAAACCACCACAAAATGGGATATTGTAATATTTGAATCTAATTAATGTGATCCCAAAGTACTGAAATCTGGTTCCAAGTGTATCTTAGATGAATGATATACTAATTCCCAATCCCTAAAGCAATTTATAACCCATATTTTATAGCAATTTTCCAGTCCCGCTGAAGTGTAGAGAAACCACAGGCTTTCGTTTTGCAGAATAATTTAATTTTCCTGTCTGAGGCAAGAATATACCGATAATAATAAAAAAAAATTATTTTCAGAACAAAAAAAAGAAAAAAAAGAAACACTTTGTATGAGCTGAAGGCCTGAAGCGCCACTCTTTTATAAAATAGCAACCAAATTAATACAAATTTGTTTAGAAGAATTTGATTTCTCCCTACTTTATTTCTGTTTGTCTTTCTACTTTTTCAACAAGGAAAGTAATAAGGCTAAGTGACATGCACATTACAGGGTGAAAATTCTATGGTTACTTAAACAAAGTACATAAATTTTCTCAATAAATGGTTTGCAAAAACATGCCCATGGTAATCATACTCAAAAGTGTTCATATTATAATAAAGGTAACATAGGAAGGTTAAGAGCTTCTCTTACATGGATTCGTTAACCCCATGAGATTTCTGGATTCTCTCTTGAGCTGACACAGTTTCATGATGCCAGTCAGTGCGTATAATAATCCAAACAAGTATAATTAATTGAACAACCATGGCACAAATTATTCCCATCCACAGACCCTGCCAACCAATCAGAACATGAATTTTCAATTTAATTTTCTTCTATCAATAGATATGCATTTTGTCCTATAATTTCTATCAATTTTTTCTTCATTTATTTTCATCAAATCTGTCACAACTGTTTGGGTTAGGCCTTAAGAGTTAGGACCATAGTAGATTAGCAAAACAGAAATTTGGGAACTTACTGCTCATGGTCAACCCAACACAGCAACTTACAATTTTTTTTTCCTTATTGTTATTGTTGTAGGCTGCAGTTAGCTATCAAGGCTGGGGAGTGGCTTGACTTGAACAATATAATATTGAGACAGGAACCAAAATGAAAAACATAAATATCCAGAGGTATCTTTACTTTTCTAGTATCACCAGTGGCATCGATTAAATAGAAAATTAAATTTTTAGTTTCCAACCTGACCGCCAAAATGCAAGGAAAATGCAAGGAAGACGGCAGAAGGGATGCCAACAAGGTAATAGGCTGCAAGGTTTATTATGGAACATATATTCTGCCAACCACACCCTCTTGCCACCCCTTCATAACAGAAATTTGCATAGTAGTCATTAATAAATCAATTGATTGCTTCAATTGTACCAATACTGTACTAGCCTGGTCAAACTAGTATGGTCATATTTGTATTGTTTTTTTTTTTGCTTAAGTTGTGCTAATGAAAGTTATATGGGAAATCTTTATTCTGGAAGGTGACCTGATCATATCTAGGTGGATCTTATCAGGTTACAGAGAGTTAACCCAATTTTAGATGGTTAAGGTCAGGGTTATATATGTATCCATGTGATTACCTGACTAGTAGTTTTCCAAAACTTTTTAAAAATAAGGAAAACCAACTCCATTTAGCTAAACATTTTGCAAATTGTCACAATATCGATTCAATAAAAAGCACCAACTCTTTACAAATTTTCATAATTTTACTATGATTTGAACAAATGTAACACGGTTTAGACCAGCCTATGGATCAAGACAATTGATAGGTTAGGAGTTAGGATGCAATCAGAACCAAATTTCGATCATACTAGATCCACCACCACCACAATAATAACTTATTTAATTTCTAACCTGAAAGAGTGCATTGAATGCCATCCATAAAGTCAGAAGTGGCCAAAATTGGCATCATAGCAGACACATATCTCACGACTTCCATCTCATTGCTATAAAGGAAGCCCCAAATATCACGCACCAAAATGGTAATTATGGCCACAATTACACCCTGTGTAAGGCATATAATAAAAGCAGAAAGAACTGACAGTTGTGCCCCTCGAGGGTTGCCAGAGCCCAATTCATTTGAAACCCTGATGCTGTCAAGGATAGAAAGATACAATAATTCAATATATGAAAAAAGAGATTCATATCAATAACACAATCTATTAGCTTGATGATTCTAATACAAACCTAATAGCACTGCTGAGACCAGTTGGAATCATATAAACCATCCACATTGTGTTAAGGCTGCCATTGATGCAAATTTGTTAGAATTTATTATTGTAAGTAGTGATGAACCAGGAAAAAGAATACTGTTAACATAGCAAAAAACTTTATAAAGTTTATATGGAACAACCAAATGGAAAGTTGAAAATAACAAAATACACTGTTACAAAGTATGAATTATATCCTTTAACCCTTCTGTCCTATTACATGTTCTTTGTGTAATAAATAAGGATAAAAGAGAGGTAATTTGGTTTACTTCAAAGTGGAGGGTTTCCTTCCGGAAATTTCCATTTCCCAAAGGGGCTATGAAGTATAAGTAATTTCTAAGGGCATATAAGGCAATTGATAATCTGACAAAGTAACATGTGGAATAACTAACAAAACCAAAGCAATAACACCCCTTTACAGCCACCGTCAAGTATATCTAAAAAGCATAACAAAACAGAAGCATTCTTCAGAGGCAAAGAAATATATGAGTAGTGGTTTCTTTCCTTACGTAATGGAAAGAACAGAAGTCTCTAGCTTTGGGTCAGGAAGAAAGCCAGCAAGAAGGACCACCATCTCAAAGGCCCAATATTCCAGGCTGCATTATTGTTGCTATAGAGTTTATCAGAACTTACAATCACAAATTGCATATACATAAAAGAGTATTAAAAACATAAATTCTTGAACTCGACAATTGAAGGACAAGCTGGCTACTGAACAATCTGAGAGAGAGATTTTTGTCATTGGTATACCAGAGCATGCATTCATTGACAAGCCAAAATGTGACTAAAGAATTCATGAAGGAAATCTCACAACTATATACCAGTTTAGCCATCTGTTATTCTTTTGTTTCTACTTTACAAAGTTAGTTTGGGTCTGAACAACAGAAGACATATGTTGATGTTAAAAAACCTATCATGATCTCCGATAGCCTCAATTACACAAACAACAAGAAGTTGAAATTAGGATCTACTGATGCAATAACAACAAAACAAGCTGGGTTAGGCTAGAAATCTTTACTTATGTGGTTAGCTATTCACATATTACTAGATCTAAGAACCAAGGAACGAAACGAGTAGGTGTATCGACCAGAACTAGTATGAAACCCAACAAGAGCAAAGTCACCAAATTAGGATCAACTGATACCAACTGATATTTGTACTGGACCAAAATAATTAAAAACAGGAATGTCAGCATTTTTTTTTTTCCTTCTTTCTTTTGCATTAAGATGCATCAAACCCCAGACTGCAAGACTGGCATATGTAATACTCACCAAATCATAAAGGCTGAAGGAATAGCCAACCTAACAAATGCAACCAAATCACTGAGTGCATCCTTGCTCAACCCAGTCCAAGTCCCCCTACATTTCCTCGAGATATTCACATACAGTCCCAACATCACCAAATTGATCCAGTACGAAACTGCTGTAGCCAATGCAGCACCTCTATTTCCAAGACCAGCTTTTCCCACCAGAATCCAACACAATGGAACATGTACAAACACAGTAATACCAGAACAAACAACCATGGGAAATACTATGTTTTGACTCTGAAGAAACCTCACATGGCATTGCAGAAGACCATAGGCAAAGAGGCTTGGTATCAGCCAACGGGTATAGATCCCAGCCTCAGCTGATATCTCAGGATTCTGGCCTAAAAATTTGAGTATTCTGCCTGTGAAGGCCCAGATCATGGCCAGAGGGATGCTTGCAAGGAGGAGCACAAACATGGCTCTTTGGAGGTAGACACCGAGAACACGGTACTGTTTCGCACCATACGCCTGACCGCAGAATGTGTCAAGTGCAGTCCCCATCCCTAGCTTGTCAAATAGAAACAGCAAGTAGAAATGGGCAGATTTGGTCACAGGTGCATAAGAAAATAAGAAGCCAATCAGAAGGAAGCCCAATTTGGGTTTGTGCGTGGTAGAGTTACCAATTTGTACCAATTTAAGACCCTATAGAAACTTACACCAAAGATATTATCACAATTGCAACATGCACCTCAATCACTTTCAAAATACCAGTGTCATACTGATAACTCTTCAGCACATTTCCACAAGTGAAAAGGAGAAATGTGTATAGAACTATTAAACATACCAAAACACTAAATCCTGTGACATTTGCAAAGGAGGTTGCTACAGAGGCACCTGAGAGTGCCAGCTCACCAAGATGTCCAGCAAACATAAGGGAGATCACCTGTATACACAAAAACACTGAACATTATTATTAGGTCTAAACCACATTTGCCTTATTCCAAGTCTGATACTGACACCACACAATAACACAAATATATCGGACAGTGTTATATTATATGTATTTGAGTATTTCACCATAGGTCTTCTTAATCTTACCTAGTTATTTATTCTGTGTTGGGACATAAATAAATGTCTTCTAATATGATTTCAGCCTGAATTTTTATTACAGGCAAAATGGCTATTACAATGTACAGGCCAAATTTTGTACAAATTAACACGAAAATTCTCTTTTACCATCACACGAATCTAAAGGGTTGAAGGTAAATGCAAAGATGAGAAACAGTGGAGTTATCAACATTTTGCAAAATTACTTAACTGTTTCCAACTTAGGTGCCTCTTTGATATAAGCTCCCAACTAATTATAGAGACCCTAACCAGAATTGAATCATGCTGGGTATCCCAAATAAGAGTACGTTTCAAATTTGCGCTGTAATAAAGTTCATTATTATTCAATAAAACCACCCACATATGCATAAAGGTTTTTTAAGTTCTCTTTTTGAATTGAGCATCTCACTAGGTCCAGAACCAAAACAAACCGCACTGGTCAAATCAAAAAAAAAAAAAAAAAAAAAAACTCTGAGACAAAACTACCTGGATGCAGTACTGAAGCAGGCTCACAAGGACAAGCGGACCAGCGAGATACAACTGCCTCTGTATCTCATCAAGGAGAGAGCGAGATTTTGTCGGGAGGAGAGGGGCGGAGGAAGATGAACTATCCTCTTGCTCCATCTCCAGCCGATTCCGTGCAAACACAAGTCCCGCACGAAAGCTAAAAGAATGGGACAAATACAATTGTTAAGATATCGTCAACGGCAATAATTGCAGAACCTGACGTTAGATTATTTGATTTTAAATTCATTACATATTATAAGAATTGATTATTTTAATTTTACATTTTATTTTAAATTCTAAAATAAAAATTAAAAACATTCAAAATTGAGTAATGGCAGGGGCCGCGCGAACGCGTACCCCCTCGACCACAAATTACGACGTCCACTCTGCCACTTGGGCAGATGGTAAGCCAGCGCTCCTCCCAATGTGCAATGGAGGCCACTGGCCTAGGCCATGAGCCTTCTTGATCGCCCATTGACCCCGTCCAGGTAAGTGCTTTTCTCTGTCCTCCTCCCACCTCTTTTATAATCTCCCAAGCGATTCTTCTCTTGTCATTTGTTAATGTGGGACTAATGAAGCGATCACATTACAGCAAAACCGGACGGAATCCTTATCCAGTGCCGTTCAATTTTTTTCGATTTGATAATCACCATCCGAGCCGTTCGATTTGATCCGAGCGGTTCATTTTTTTCGGGCCTATTAGATTCACGGGGCTCCCTTATCCATCAGATTTCGATCAGACGGTCCACAGAGGTGCCAGACGGTCCACAGAGGTGCGCGGCACATGTGCCGCGCGGCACAGGATTTGGTTTCAACCGGACGGTGCTCTTCGTTCAGAAGGCCGTTGATTATGTGGGCTCAAGTTTATTTCCCAATTATAAGAAAAGCTGGCCCGATACAGGCCTTATGGCTTTTAAGCCTGATATATGCTTTGCAGTTGACAACTCCAATCTCCTCGAACCTCGATGGAGCTCAACTGCCTTGGTATTATGGTATACCAAAGTTCTTTCTTGTTCCCTAGTTTAGGAGTTAAGACCCTCTTAATAATTTGTGTACTTTTTGAAATATACTTGGCAAAAGATGAGGCTCCATACTCCACAAAGTCTCTCTCTTCCTTTTCTTTTCTTCATTTTATTTTATTTTTTTATTTCTAACTTCTACCTCACAACAGTTGGAAGATTCCATACTTTTTACTCTGTATAATTCCTATTAGGTAAGCAGGCCCATCTTAATTAATGCAGAAAGTTTTGGAAGAGTACTGATGTCACATATTTATATATGGTTTTAGGCCGGACTTTAACCCAAATCATAACTCAAAACCCTTGATTTTATTTACTTTTACTTGTTTTTTGTTTATATTTGTAGAAATTTGATACTGCTTGGGTTTATTTTGATTTGTAGGAACATGAAGTCAATTCACAACGAAAATGGCGTAATTCGGCACGAATCGGCGCATGAAGCGTGGCTCAGAATACCCTGTGCGACCGCACATAAATGCCATGGGACCGCACAGGCCCATTTTGGGCTTGGAAGGTGCGCACGTGACTCAATTCTGGGCCGACGGCTTTGGTGCGACCGCACGGGCCTTTTATGCGACCGCACGAAGCTCCAAACCCTACCCCGACCCCTATATAAGGCGCCCAAAGCGCCGAAATTAGGGCATCATTCATTCCACCTTCTTCCTTGGCGGCGCCGCACCCCGAAACCAACCCGATCCACCTCCAGCGGCCCCTGTGCGGTCGCACCGGGGTCCCGTGCGACCACACCACCTACCTGCCGCCTTGGAAAGCACCCGTTTCGACTTCCTTTCACCCCATCCTTCCACCCAAGCTTCCTCCTTGCAGATCCAGAAGTCAGAAGAGGCTCGAGAAGGGGCTTTCGCCTTCCTCTTCCTATTTTGGTTTCCATGGAGATTGTATCATTTGCTTCACTTGTTTTAGTTGTTTATTCTTGCATCATGTTAGGTTAGATTAGCTATGTTCTAGGGCTAGTTGAGACTGAGGTTAGGTTTGTTGATTTGACTTGATACTTGGTTTCTATTGTGTACTACTTGTTTGATTTCTATATGACTATGCTTGTTTGTGTTTGATTACTTGATTGAACCTCCTATTAGGTGAATGGCCACATCTAATCTAGGCAAAGGGTGTAGATTGTTTAGTTGAACCAAATAAGTACTCAAGGTAGGTTAGGAGCCGAGAGGTGACCAATTTAAGCCCGAGAGGGACAAATTTCTGCTTAGGCGAGAGTCTAGTGGATGCCTTAGAGAATCAACAAGTGGACTTAGGTAATTAAGCCAACATTATGAGAGTTGAGGGTTAATTAATCTAATGGGGGCTTTAGACTAGGTTCTATACCAGGTTCTGTGACCAACATTACGAGAGTTGAGGTTCAGGAGATTAGGTATGGCTAGATCTGTCCCACACAAGCCAGAAACCATATTACTGTGTCGATTCGGCATTAACCAAGGGCCGTGCGGTCGCATGGGATCCCTATGCGGTCGCACAGGATCTCCAGGCACGCACGAGTCAACGATGCAGCGCGAGAGCGACGCCCGTTGACAGTCCGAAGCCTGACCAAGGTGAAAACTGAACCCCTAGGACATTTTTATACTATATTTTACCTCCAAAAACACCAAAATTTTCTACTGTTCTATTTACCTTTGGTTTATTATTTTTGTTACTTGTTAATTAAGCCTAAAACCCTTTCTTTTACAGTCTAGATTTTGTGAATAAATAAGATTTAGTACTCATCTTACCGTCCCTGTGGATACGACCCCGACTGTACCAACGAATTACCGTACGCTTGCGGTTGTTTTTAGGTTACTTTTGGGTATATAAGCTCACACATCAAGTACACAGCCAGATTTTCCAGAGAGAGGCAGATATATATACCTAATGTTGAATGAACGACAACGGTGAAACCGCTAAGATGAGATAACAAACTTCAGAAACAACCAGCCAGTTTTCATGGTACTTAAAACTACAAAATTAAGTCAATAAGGGGTGCTACATATTTCACCCAAATGATAATAATAATAATAATGAGAAATCGATGCAATTAAAATGAAACCTGGCTTCCTAAATGCAATTAACATAATTTCCCAACAACTCATCTTCAAGGCTAATTTTGCATTTATTTTTTTATTTTCTCCCTGTTAAATAAAAGTAGGTTTAACATACAACATGCAAAACCGAACTAGATAATGTGCAAAAGTTAACTCTTAGGTCCCATCATTTTGAATTAGAATAAAAAAAGAACAACAAAAGAAATCTCAAATCCCTATTGTTAGGTCAATCATCAAGCACCATACTTGGGTGCCTTCCAAAGTTTGAATGCCACTTCATGTAGAAAACGGTCTGCCAGTATGGCCAAATTTCCTCCATTCTACATGAAAAACACAGAAAAAGAATTAAAAAATAATAAATTATATAAAGAGGAACATGTATTGCTTGAAATAAAGAGCATGAAAAATATTTAAAAAGTTACAGTTTTACAACACAGACCATTAAATACTGGTTCTGGATTTATTTGACATGATAATGAACCAGTGCAGTATGATTTTTCATTTTTTTTTTTCCAATTGAAACCTAAACATAAAATCTAACCCAAAACAAGTCAATAACATAACAAAAGACATAAAACAGATATTTAGAACTGAAACTGGTACCATCAATTCTTTTAGTGCTGCTCTTGCAAACTTCAGCGAGCTCAAATTGGAAGGGATAAAAGCAATTGTGCCCTTAGCATCAGTATGAGATGTATCTCATAATAAAGATCGAACTAGCCTTATGGCAGTTCAAATATGCCATCTTTTGGAGTACCAATGAGCCTTATGGCAGTATTTTGTGGGATCTCTAATAGTGGAATTTAAGAATCTTTCCACAAAAAGTAAATTATACAAATGGCCGAAAGTTTCACTCATTTCCAATCTTGGTCCCAATGTTTCCAACATTCAATTTATAGAGCTCTTGCATTAAGCATGCCATAGTGATAGCATTTGGGATGTCCATTTATATTGCTAAGTTCAAACTGAACTTAATTTGGTCCAGTTGAACTCCAATTCACTTTGCGCCAATATAGAGTAAAACAATTGAATAATCCCATCAATGAATTACAAGCCCTATTTAATTCAGTTAAACCGTATTAGAGTGAAAATTTTAATTCATAACTATAAAGCATGCATTGACTTGATAAATTATGTAATAACATGTGTCATATTATGATACAATCATAATATTTACTAATATTTTCATTTCATTTGGCTTTAATTAGTCAAATCCAAACTGCAAACCAAAACGAACCAAAAGAACCAAACAACTGAACCATTTTATCCAAAATAAATTAACTTTGGTTAAACCTAATTAACCAACCATTTGGACATCCCTAGTAACACTCTATGAAATGCTTATTGAATTGTTTGGCTATGGCATCACATAATGTTTGCAATATTTGAGTAAACTTTAATGTAACTCAGACAACTATCAACTCAATTTTCTGTTCATCTGAGACCAATCACAGCCGCCTTTTAGTGTGGGAATCTACGGAATCTACACAGTATGTGACCTGTACTAGCCTCTCCAAATGAAACTGATTTACAACCAAGCAGAGAAAGAGAGCACAGAAGGAATAGCCATCTTATTTTTGCTCTTTATAGATTTTTCATCATTCGGCAGTATAAACAATAATTAGCAAGTAAATACAAACCAGTATACAAACCAAGAAAGACTAATAATACCAAGATGACAAATTCATAAAAGATGATTCCAATGAAATTGCAACTATTAACTACTAACAGTAATTTGGCAATTCTGGTATGTTAGCAGAAGAAAGCACTATTCCTACTATTTGATCAGGATTAACAAAAGGTACCTTATTGAATTCCTCAAATGTAAATGCATTGACCAGATCTCTCCTAGTCACACCATCCTGCCATTGTGCAACCAGCATTGGATAATTGTGCCTATAAAAATATAACCATACATTTAGTACCAAACCATTGAAAAAGAACTAATCCTTTTTTAATTATATCAGTTTAAAAAAAGGCAGCTACTCTTAAGTTGCGTTACCAGTCAATCTTTCATAAGTGCATGCAAGTTTCTCTAACAGTAACTAAACATTGGATACAAAGAATAGATTGTTCACCTAATTTCATCCAAAGGCTTCCCATTCTTCATGGTGTAACTCTGGCGTGGCCGAAGCAAACCTAGGTCAGAGTTCATCTCTTTTATGAGGGACATGTGGGCCCTATCTAACAACTTCTCATAGCTCAAGACAACGGACATGTGGAGTCGGGATGACACAGCTGATCCAGGGGTAGCACTTTCCAGTATTCCCCCTACTAGATGGTCAAGCCAGTCAGCTGCACTCTTCACTTTCTGTGTCTTTAAGGTTTCAGATGTTACATGCAGAAGTAGCAAATCATATTCAGAGGCTTCTAGAACATTTCCTTCAGAAAACCCTAGAAGAGCAAGAAGCTTAGATGGTAGTTCTGATGGGTCAGTTTCCTCCAGTGGGAGAGTCGATAGAGAGAGATCAGAAGCGAGAGAGCTTACACTAGGAGATCTGCTGAAAATGCCAGCTCTGAGGCCCATAAACCTGAAAAAAAAATAAAAATAATAAAAACAAATGAAAGATTTAAATGTGGAATTGTGGATGGGAAGGTCAAAAAGTATGCCATAGAATGGGGTTTCAACCAATCACAGGAAAACGTCTTATGTCATCCCTAGTATGTATTGTTTCTACAAACTCAATCAAATATATTAAAAAGCTTGACAAAACTGTAGGAATTGATGTTACATTATTTTAATTATGTCAAAAACTGTAGCAATTTATACAAGTAACCTCTTTGATAATTCTGGTACAGAAGACTGCTCCAGGTCAGTGGTAGAACCAGCATCGCCGCTCTGCTCCTTCTGAAGAATTAATAACAATGTCAGAATAGATTCATTTCTATTTCTAACCAACAATTTTGTTTTAAGATGGTCAAAAGAAGGTTGCAACCTTGGCAATGTAGAAATCATATGCATCAAGCAATTGTGCGAAATCTAGAGCTGCTCTGCTATCAACAATAGAATCTGAAATATTAACCAATTATATATTAAGAATCCCAATTTTACCCTGAGAAAACCTTAATCTGAATTCAAATATCCAATTATCTAGAATCTTTTACAGTCCTTTCCTTCCAATTCAACAAAAAAAAAAAAAAAAAAAAAAAATGCTTATTATCCTATGTAACATTAAACCAAAAATAAAAGAATTCAAAGTTCACATTTACATTGATAGAATGAAAAAAATAACCAAAATTTAAAAAACAAACAGTAGTAACCCGTTGTGGTAACTGGAACACAACATTAGGACTGAAATTCGATTTATCACAGTAAACCAAAACCAATTAAAAACGAAAGCAAGAGACGAGAGAGAGGATTGACCTTGGGAAGGAGGAGATCGGAGAGAGAGGAAGCCGCAGGAGGAGAGAGACGCAAAGGAATGGAGGTTGGAATGCGAGGCGGAGACAAGAGACGCCAGACCATCTCCGTACAACACGAGAGCACGGCTCGGCTTATCCGCCATTGTTGATGGAGGCTCCGATCGGATTCTTTCTTTGATTATCGTTTGTTGGGAAGTGGGAAGTGGAAGTGCAAACGAAGGTCGCTTCGGAATTACGAGGAGAAGACACGTCGGCATCCATTAGTAGAAGGTCTGGGACCTACTTGTCAGTGATAGAGTGCGATTTTGGAATGAAGCGAAAAGATTAATGGGCTATACTTTGAAAATATCAAGGGCTGCCCAGCCCAGACCAAATCCGTCGTGTATCAATGCTCTTGTCAGAGCTGGGCTGTGCTTCCGAATATCAATGTTTGTTAATTAAATTGTTCTTCCTTTTAGAGATAATTAGTTTTATGCCACCGTGAATTTTTTCAATTAGAGAAATGTCATTTTTAAATTACTAATTAAATTTATACCATTATAGAATTGTTAAAATTAGTTTTATGCCACTACTTTTCCAAAAACATACTAAATTCTAAAAGTACCATTACCAAATTTGTCATTAAATTCTTTAATGACCAAATTATCCCTCATTAAAGACAAACCCTAACAAAAAAAAAAAAACAAACCGCGCACTCAGGAAATGTTACTCATATAACATTTATGGAATTACTACAATATTGGAATATATTATATTTTTCTCCTCCACAATTCGGTGATTTACTCATGTACATAAGAAAATGTTCATTATTTTCTTCATCGTGATCACTTAATTCAATGTATTCAGCAAAAAAAATATTTTTTTTTTCTGTGAGCATTTATAGAAGGGTATATATTATAGTTTAATTTTAATCTTTTTTATTTGAAATTAGAATTATTTCATTGTTAGATGATTAATTAGATCTATGCTACTATTTTTATGCTCCTGTCGCATAAAATAATTTTATTATTTTGCAATGGCATAAAACTAATTGTTAATGATTTATAATGGCATAAAACTAATTAAATCTTTTGTGATGGCATATTACTAATTTTTTAGTTTTACAGTGGCATATTTAAAAGGGTAAAATTGTCATATAATTATTCGATGGCAAAAAACTAATTTCTATTATTTTATAGTGGCAAAAAATTAATTTTTCATTTAGTGATGACATATCTCTAATTTCAAATATTTACAATGACATAAACCTAAATCACCCTTTCTTTTAAGTAAAAGTAAATAACTGTTAGCTATATATCTGTAAAACAATCTACCATAATGTGTATTGATAATTTCTGACAATAAAAAATAGTGGATCAAAAAATAGTGAACCTAGCGCCGCTCGCAATCGCACGCGGCTGCGGCCATTTCCCTCCCCTTCTTCACTGCCTCCCTCTCACGGCCACCCATTCAACCATCCTTCCTTCTCAAAACCCCATCCGAACCCCACCGAAAAACCCCTCTCCCTCTCCACTCTGATGCCCCCCTCGCCAAAACCCCACCAGATCTCTCTTTCTAACCCGAGCACCAACTCCAAACCCTATCTTCCCTACTCACTGATCTCTCTCTCAAGCTTCCTCACTCTCAAAACCGAGCCCCAACTGAGCTCTCCCCCTCTCACACTACCCATCTCACTCACTCCACAATAAGTCTTTTCCTCACTTCGTGGCTGTCAATGGAGGCGACTGGTGGCAGCTCGATGACAGAGAGAAGAGGAAAATAAGATAAAGTCAGTGCAATTTTGATTTTCGCCTTTATTTTTAGATTGATTTTTTCCTTTTTTTCTCTCTATTTTTTACTGATTATTTTCCTTCAGTTTTTTGCAATTCTGAACTTGTGATTTTGTTCGGAACTCCAATGCGGGTAGTTTCTTGTTAAAGCTTCAATTTTGCAATTTTGCTTTTTTGTTTACTGATTTTAGTAATTTTCACTAATTCTGGAATTTTAGGCGATGCCTCCTTACTGATTTTTTACTGATAAGCAAGGAAGATGGTTGCAATCTGTAAGGCTACGTCTTATCTTTCGATTTACCAGTATACTGTCTTTTTCCAATAAGCATCATTTTGTTCTTTGCTTTATTTTCTAGTAACCTTACTGGTTTTGTACTAACATAATTAATTTTCTGTGTACAGGTACTAGCTTGGTACCAGTTTGGTACGTTTTTCTTTTACTTACTGTGTTACTGGTATGCCTCACTGAGCTTGGTACCAGTTTGATTTCTGAGTTGTCAAGTTGTGATATGTAATGTGTTATCTAAGAATTAGATTTGTGATTTGTGACCTGTTTGATGTGTTATATAATACTTGAATTTGTGTTGTGTATTTATGAAATGAAATTATTATGAATTTGTTGTTATTTTCTGCAAATTGTACTGTAAATGAGTAATGTAGGGTTTTGATAGTTTTTAAACGTTTCTTCCGTTTAAATCTAATGGAACGAAAACGAAACAAATATTAATTACGTTATTGTAACGGAAACATCAACGGAAATTGTTTTTGTTACGTGCTATTTTACGAAACGAAAACGTAACATGGTGTTTCCGTGTACGTTTGCCACGTTTGACACCCAACAACCATATAAAAGGCAGTTCTCCAAAGGAAAAAAGTTCAACGAATATATAATTTTTGGATATTGCTTTTTAATTTTCTTGGAACTGAGAACAAGTACATTTGAGATTTCATGGATTTGAAAAATATTCGTGATTAAATGTCTCCATTGCTCTCTTGATTTGCCACAAAGAGGAGATACAACTTATAAAAATGAACGTCTTTATTTTTATAGGTTAATGCGTTTGATGTCGATATTAAGTTGCTAAGAGAATTCGACAAGATATAGCTGAAAGAAGAGATTTGCTTATCCTGACAATTCTTTATGTTTTCTCTTGATATGATTATAGGAAATTAGATGCTGTTGATCAGATTCAAAAGGTCTCTCTCTATAACAGTCAAGTTAAGAAGTACAAAACCTAACATCTTCCTCTTTTCCTTTGGGAGAAAAAGCAGTTTGATTGGGATCCATAGTGAAGTAGCCATGGCTGCCAGCCTGCCACATGGTGAGAAGAGAAGACAGTAATGCCGACTCTAACATGACTTTAAAACTTGGGGAGGAGGGTGTGAACTGAAGCAATCAGCTATATTGGTTGTTGTTATATTGGCAATTCCTTAAAATGGATCATCAGCATTGGATCTCAAGTTGTGCTTCAATTATTTTGCATCAGATTTTTAGATTGTTTATAGATGAATAAACTTACATCTTTGAACATGAATAGATGAGAAGTCCTTTTTGTATAATGCTCAATTTATCTGTTGTTAAGAAAGGCATAACTAAGAAAATGTCGAAGAATTATCAACATTAGAAATTTCTATATATGATAATTGTCCAATTAATTTGCTATGTTTCTTTGATCGATTTCTTCTATTTATTGCTGTATAAATGGATGATTTTTGATGAGCTGATTAATGCTAATGTGTAGAGGACCTGTTCACACATCCTTTTGAAAAACAAGCACCAATAATAAGAGACTGATCATTGTTCTATCTCTCTTTTTTTTTATGGGCTCTCTCTTTTTTAATATATTTTATCTAATTCCTCCCGGTAAATACCTTTTTGCAAGCTTCTTTTTTTTTTGTTGTTGTATGTTGTGCGTAGAAAAGGTGTATATAATTTACATTTATAAAGAAGTGGTGATATTCATGTCATTATCTTTTTTTTTTTTCTTTATGTTTGACTGTTGTTTTAGAATAGTTTTATTATGCGGAAAGCTTAACATTAATTTGCTGGATCAAATACTGCAACATATGCAACTAACGAGTTCACAACCAACTCAACTTAACTGGGGTGTGAGCAGATATGATTTTAGTGGAAAAGGATAGTTTGTACTTCATAAACACCTCAGTAACTCCATATGACATAGCAGGCGATGTTATATCATAGAAATTTAAGCACTATTTTGTGAACTTATTGAGTGTTATACATTTACGAGTTTCCTTTCTTTAATGACATTTTTTAGCCAAGTTGTTATCGAGTTGAAGAAATGTCATTGTAATAAAAATCAGTAGTTCGATATTGAGGAAGATACCCTGATTATGTATTTTTCTAATTCCTTTTGTTTAAAAGAAAGTTGTAATCACATGCAAATGGATAAGTTGTAACATGCAAACTAGCTGAAGCTTCAATTTAGTAGAGACCGGAACAAATTAATACTAACTAGCAGCATTGCCCACCCAATGTGTGGGCAGATTTTACTATACAATCTTTGTCAAAAAATGTCCTATTTGACACAGATATGTTGTTCATTTTCAATATTCAATAACTAAGGTTAATGTTGTCTTTATCGGCACTAAAGGTGGCAGTAGTATTTACCGGTTTATAAACAAATATAATCAATAAAAGTAGACATGTAAACAGTCCAAACAAAATAATACGATGGAAAAAAATATTTCTCAATAAAAAGTTTCAAGTAAAGTATATTATCTCGAACAAGAAAAAATAATACAACATGGCAATATTTTGAATAGCTCTTGCTCCCCAATTGTAATGAATATTGATGATAAAGACTTGTTTTTATAAAGATTAATAATTATAATTAATAAATAAAAAATAAAAATTTAAGATAGTTTTATACGTGTAGTGCATGTGTGAGTGTGATATGAGAGAAATAAATATTTTTGAAATGAAATTCTGTTACCTTAATTAATAAATATTTTTGAAATGAAATTTGAGCTTGTCGTGTAACATCCCGTGTTATTTACCGACTTTAATCGAGGTTGACTAAATTTTGACCAGAATCTGACCTTTGACTAGTCAAAGCCTATTGTTGACTGAATTTGATAGGATGAAAAAAAAAAAATGCTCGTCTGCCTTTATACTTGCTTTGAGCCTTTGACCACCGAATGGAAAAGATTGACCAAAGAATTTTGACACCTCCTACTTACAAAAGTGCCACCTCCTACCCACGTGTCATCTTCATATTCATTATCAATCTTATTTTATAAGAACATTGCTTTATCTTCCTATTTGGTAACATCGTCCCGTACTCCATTACAAGCAATATTCCTCTTTTAAGCTCATGACCTTAGTTCAATTACCCACCAGAGAAACAAGTACAGATTAGAAATTTGAATATTGATTATTTTGAGTTATCGGCCGATTGGAAATCCTACATCGCCGTCGATTGGATAGTTGTTCTGATCTGTTCGTGATTTCTGAATCGCTCTGTCAGGTAACCGGACTTCTCTGTATTTAATTCCGTTTTGATTGATTGATTGATTTGTCGTTTGGTTTTGATATATTGAATATGTTTATCTGAATTGTTATTGGTATATTTTACGGGATATCGGATTTGGAAAATGGATCTGAATCTGAATTTGAAGCCCTGATCCTCCTGAGTTCGGGGAGAGGCCGGTCCTGATCCTCCTGAGATCGGGGAGGGACCACTCTGACTGTCTGACTGGCTAAACCCGTTTATCTCCGTAAAATATATTATTTGTAATGTGGATTAATCCGATCCTATTGAATGTTGTTATATTAATTAAGTATAGAGAAGCTGCGTCGTTAAATAACTGGTTACTGAAGGTTTGTACCTGACTCTGTTTGTTTTTCTGTTGCGACGTAGGTTGACGGGCTGTCGGATGGATGCAGAAGATACCGTTTCACCTCGCGTCCCGCGACCCGTCGGTGCGGGACGTGACATGTCGACACACTCATTCTTGGTGGAGAGAATTGCTCGAGAAGCAATGTTATATGTTCGATGGCCGTTTTCATTGAGAGAGGGGGATACAGTCTCAATTAGTTCTTTTACTGACTCTCCTCTATAGTTCCTTTACCGACTCTTCCTTTGAAATGAATATGTCGTCTATTTTCAATATTTAAGGTCAACGTTGTCTTGATCGACTATAAAGATAGCAACGGTATTCACCGGATTAAACAAATAGAATCAATAAAAGTATAGACATGTGAATAACTAAAAAAACAATTCGATAAAAATAAATAGAGAAAATCAATAAAAAGTTTTACGTAAAAGTATATCATGGTGCTTGGGAGAGAATATTAATTATTATCATAAATTTACTTTTTGTGAATCATGTGTACTAATATTTCATTCTATACAGATTGGGCATCCAACCAAAAATGTGATGTGATTTTTATTTTATCCAATAATATTAAGTGAGATATAGATACATATTTTATTATTAGCATGTTTCTTTTTTAGTAAATTCAAATCAAGAGAGGTAATTACCGGACAATTAATATCACATGTAGATCATGTGCTACCTTATTTTGGCACCAGCTCACTAATTTCATTATACAAATTAAAACTCGGAGTAGAAATCTCATGTAGATCTTATGCAGATTAAAACGAATTTGCTTGTTGCAATTAATATCTCCAGCTTATACTTGTTCTATCATTTTGGATTTTCGTACTATTTTTTTTTGAAACGTAAATATAATCTTAATTGAAACCAGGGCTGATGCATGCTTATTTGTGTGTGATGCGTTTAATTATTTGTCGATTGAAGATACATGTTTATCTCTATCTCTATATATACACACACACTTCCAAATAGAGTTTCTTCATATATATATATATATATATTCAAGGTTTATAATATGGCCACAATATCATAGTATCTTTACTGATTTTAGCAATGGATTTGGCTACAAAATGAAAGTGTGTTAAGCTAATAGAAAAATGATTAGATTTCATAATGAAAACTTTCCATTTACGTTCAGTAGTAAATAAAACCATACCTATAAAATAAAACGTATATCCAACAAAAATAGAAAATGATAAATGTGACAGATCAACCTCTCAGTCTAATCATAAATATCATTTCCTAAAAATATATTTTTGAAATAATCTATAGTATAATTAAGGCTCGATCCGCTATAATTTGCGGAAATCTGAGCCCTTTATTTTTTCCGTGATCGATCGATCTGATCCGTTTATCAATTTCTTTCGCGTCTCTTCTTCCTTCGCCTCTCTTTTCTTTTCTCCTCTCTCATCGATCTGAGCTGAGCCCTTCCTTTGGCGGTCGCCAGCTCCTCCCCCTCGCCTCTCCTTCTCTTTGCTTCCTCCTCCACCAATCTCACCTCAGCCCTTGCCCCTCAGCCCTCCTCTCTGTCGCCGCCTCCTCCGCTAACACCGCCTCAATCCATACCCCTAATTTTCTCCTTTGTTTCCTCCATCTCCGCCAACACCGCCCGTCATCCACCCTCTCCGTGGCCTCCAATGGAAAATTAAGGCATCGCAAATCCATACCCCAGTAAGATCATCTCGTCTCGCGATATCTATTTCCCATTTTCCTTTTCTTTCTGAAGCAACGATAAATTTAGCCTATTTAAAAGGTGCGTATTTTTCCATCTTTTCTCCTCTTATCGAGCTCGAATTTCTCTTCCTTTTATGGATTTATCTCACTCCAAATAAAAAAATCGAGCTCTATCAACTCCAAATTATTGCAAGTTCAGGCTAAAATTAAGTATTCTTTTTTAAGGAGAAATTGGCGATATGTAAATAATGAGAAGATTATTTCTTAGCTCTTAATTGTTAGTCAACAGAAACGAAATGGATAGTCGATGAAGTATAATGTGAATTGTAGGTTGGTTTATACCTGAGCCATTGAACTTATTATTAGTACAAAATTAAAAATTGTTATGTAAAGGAACCATTTTACTTAATTTCGTTCTATTATATTCAGAGAGAGCAAGAGAGAGACAGAGCTCTCTCTCTAATGGTATCAATGACTAGCATACTTCTGGTCATGTGTACCAGAAGGTATTAGAACTTAGAAGTGTACCAATTGGATCAAATTCTCTTCTTTGCTATTTCTTCACTGCCTAAGTGTTTGATTGCATAATTGGTGATCAATTGATTTTATTGGCTGATACATTTGCTTACTTTATGCAGGTGCTTATAGATTCGGCATGGGAGGTAATCTCAACCGGCGAACACACCGATCCTAGAAGTACTGATTGGAGCAGCAAATCTCTCCTTCGCTGCATCCAGTTGCTATCTTGATCGTACAGCTCAAAGGCGTCCTACTCTATTCTGGAAGCTTCTAGAGTCTTCTTGCTTGTCTGAGCCCGGCGAGCAGTCATAGAATAGATAATTCATTCTTAGCCTGGATTTATTCTGGTATTTTTGAACTCAGATCTATTCTTTTTATTTTCAATTTTATCAATTTTTGAACTCCATTGATAGAATTTAATTTTATTGTTTCTTTCTAGCTTATTCATCTTGATTAAATCTTCTATGATTCCTTCTGATTTCGGATTTTTTTTTTCTTCTGTGGTTAGGCATGAGGGATTGAGGGTGCTTACTTCTGTTTGAGTTGGTGTCCGATTTGGTATCAAATTGCATAGGACGTCAACAAACTGATCTGCGTGCTGCAGGTATTTTGGCAAAAATCTAGGCTCCATTCATACATTTCTCTTTTCTGGTCATCAATTGAATCACAATGGAAGACAGGAGAAAAAATATACATGCCTTTAGTTAAGTGTAGAGCTATTAAAGGTTCAACAAAGACCAGCAACCTAACAAATATTTGTTATGAAAACAATTACTGAACATCAAATTCTGATGTCCATGTTCTTAATTTTTCTTCCAATAAAAAAAAGACCTGCCACATAGACTTACCATATAAGCTCACAAGTCAAAAGGGCGATTTTATTTAGATATTTTACTTGACAGTATAATGTGTTATAATAGAATTTTTATATGAAATTTTATCAAACAATAAACTGAACGGTTTGGGTTTTGAATATTAGTAAATAGTGTTCTTAGCAAGATGAGATGTTTTTCTTTAGCTAACCAGCTAAAGAATCATGTCAATATTGAGTTTGGATAAATTAATTAATTTATGTTTATTGGATTTTTTTATATTGACTTCCCATTTTTTTCCTATATTATTTTTCGACTTAAGAATTGGTACTGATTCATATTAATATTAATTGCAGAAATTTATTTTTATCAGACTATATTAAAGCTTGCTGCTTGGTGTTCTAGAAGGCTTTTGTACTGAGCATGCTTGAACAACAAAATTGTTCAACTGGAACATATTTAACAGTCTTTTTGTCTTCATATTTCTTATTTATGTTCAACTGGATAGTCCATTTCTTTGATATGTATATATAAGAGAATATAAGATTGTGTATAACCCATGACCGAGTTCATATGGTTTATTTGATAGCCCTAAATGTCATGTTTTATCTATTTTGTAAAAAAAATCTTTAATATATTATAGTAATGAAAGAGTAATAACACAACATGTGCTAGGACATCAGTTGTGGGTCTATTTGTTTTCACAACTAAGAATTGTGGTTGCTCTTAACTGAAAAACACAGTAAAATATATGCAACACCAAGATGAAAGTTGTAGCAGTAATTCATTTCAGGCTTAGATATTCGGTTTGAAAAATTAGAGGGGCATGTATGTAATTATTACTTTCCTCTTAACTCCTACCTTTTTCATTTTTTTCCCTTACTCTGCAGGGCTGTTAGGTTCTTTGGACTTTTCGGAGTCCATTGGATTGTTTTCACCTGGACATTGCTCCTCTTTCTTGCTCCACTGGTGCAAAAGGTACTGACTACATGGGTGGAAATCCATGCACTACCTTCTCTGGTCTGTACTACATTTGTTTCCGCACAAAAAACTATTGCTCATATGTATTTTAAAGTTTTTTACCATTTAAATCTGCCCAGAAAGGGCTTATATTTCATATCAGCCACTATTGAATTTTCACTACAGTTGCCTGGAAATGATGCATGCCAGTTTATTTGCAAAGAAACTTAATTCTTAATGTACCTCGATTGTACCATAGCAGGCTCTACACCTTATTTCAAATCTATTTTCCTTTTATTTTTATAGATTGTGATGAAATTTTGATTGGGATGAAATTTTAAGCTAATACTTTTAAAATTAAACTTCATAATTGGTGCATAATGACATATATAATGTGCACCTGCCCTTTGATGGAATCCTTGGTTACCCAATTTGAGGTTAATTATTTAGTCTCAGCAACTGACCTGAGAATTACTCCTGCTGCTACATATGGACGTACCAGATAAAATGGTTTAACCTAAAAGCTATTGCTCTATGGCAAATTTTTTGACAGTTCTCTTTTGGTGAGTTCTGGCAACATTCAGTAAAGATACCAATACATGTGGTGTTTTCTGTAAATAGGTACCAGTGAAGGATAACCTGAGAAGTTTGTTGTAGCTAATAAATGAACCTTAAAAGTCTATTGACTGGAATGCTGTCACAACAGCCAATTTTGTTGATCCAATCACATTTTTAAATAACATGCTAAATACATTCTTTTTCCTTGAAGTGCACAAGCAGCTGCATGCATCTGATTTTGCATGAAACTTCTTAAATCTGCTCCTAATGGATATTAATTCAGTGTCATGTGTCTTTCAGGTCGTTGTGAGAGCAAATTCAGATGAGAAGAAAATTTCAATTAGAAAAGAAGATAACAAAGGAATGATAGACTTCTCCGGAGAAAAACACCAACACCTCTTTTGGATACAATTAACTATCCAGTTCACATGAAAAACCTCTCTACTCAGGTACTATTATCTTAAATGTTAATTCTGAGTTTTTTTTTTCTGACAATTTCTTTATCCAAAAATCTACAAATATTTGGTAACTGGGACTGGGTCTACTTTAATAACATGACTACCCCAATTAACGACTATAGAGAATGATTTTTGTTTTTATGACATGAAGGCGATTGATTTGGTTAATTATTAGAGATAGATTTTAGTTTTACTGGCATGAAAGGCAATCAATTTCAAACTATGTTTTGAAAATTTGGTACCACTTTGTTTAGTACCAGGAGTTCGAGCAATTGGCAGATGAAGTGAGAGCTGAAATAGTGTACATAGTGTCAAAGACAAGAGGCCACCTGAGCTCAAGCCTTGGTGTGGTCGAGCTCTCTGTTGCCATAATCCACGCTTTCAATACCCTAGAAGACAAGATCATTTGGGATGTTGGCCATCAGGTCAAACAACAGTCTCTTTCTATCGTTTACTCTTCCACCACCTAATTTTGACCCCTTGACTTTGACAGTAAAAATTGTAGTTCATGAACTAAACATTTATTGAAAACTCAAAAATAATGTCAAAAGGATTTAATGAAAATACATCTTAATGTTATAGGACTACATAATACCGACAAGATGGATTCAAGTATTTTGCTAAATTGTGACATATTTTTGTTGACATGTTCACTTATTTTGTTTTTCAAAAAATTAAGAACGTGGATAACATGGGTGGTTTATGAAACTTATAGGTGTAACTTATAGAATGAAAATGACATTTCACATCATTTGGCTATTTTAAAATTTTATTTAGCTCTCTTCTTTCTCATATGTATCCTTGCCATACTAATCATTTTGAGTATACCAAATCATGTCGTGTTAAACAAAATCTTCCAAAAAGAAGAAAGTAACGAAACAACAAACATGAAAGCACTACCAAATAACAAATCGTACTTGATAGATCGAGACCCAAATTGTGCATAATTTTTTTTTAACAAATCAGACTTAATATATCTACTTAATTGATGTACACTAATTTTTTTTAAGGCTTACACACATAAGATACTGACAGGGAGGAGGTCAAGGATAAACACAATAAGGCAAATCTCTGGCCTCGCTGGTTTCCCCAAAAGAGATGAGAGCATTTATGATGCTTTTGGTGCCAGACAGTTCCACCAGCATCTCTGCTAAACCTTGGTATGTGGATTCATGGGTCTGAACTTCAATATTCATTTTTCATTTTTCCTTATGTGAGCGCATGTATGTAGATATCTCTGGTATACAAAGAAAGGTTCTTTATGGGAATAATGAGAACTCATGACTTGATTATTTAATAGATGGTTCAAAGAGGCCCTTTTTGTCATAATGCATAGAAATTTTGCTAATCACGAGTCACGTAGCTGTTGAATACTTTAGCTTTATTCTCTTATATAAACTGAATTTTGAATACTTTATCCTCAATCCATGAACAAAGATTGCGAAGGAAAAACAGACCATTTAAATTGGAGCCATGTAAGAAAACTAAAAAAATGATATTATCCTAAAATGAAATTGTTGTTTAGGGATGGCTGTTGCAAGGGATTTACTAGGAAAAAAGAACCATGTCATAGTAGTGATAGCACTGATAGGAGATGGGGCAATGACGGCAGGGCGGGCATACGAGGCGAAGAACAACTCTGGATATCTCAACTCAAACATGATCATTATTTTAAATGATATTAAGCAGGTTTCTCTGCCAACTGCCACCCTCGATGGCCTTGCTACCCGTAAGGTCAGAGCAAGAGTAAGAGTTGCACAATTAATGTATCGAGTCTGTTGACAAGTTTGGTGGGAGCAGAAATAAGTGGTTTTTTTTCTTTTTCTTTCTGAGCACATTATTTTAATGGATTGCAAAATGGTAATTATCGTTAAAGACTTAAGAGTGATAGTACGAATGAATTGTGCAGCATATCAATGGTCATTGATAATTGAGCTTAAGTGTATCCAACGGGATCCACCAGATAGTTAAGGAGATATGTTTATACAAATTAAAAAGAGGAATATTGAATAATGGTCGAAAACTCCCTCTGCAATTAATATTTTAGAGAGAATGGATGCAAAGTTCCTCATATCGAAAGATTGACTGTGCTTTAGTAGCCGTTTACATTATTTAGATGTATCGGGTCTTTCTTTTTTAAGAGTGTTTCCTTTTTTTTATTTTAACTGCTTTTAGGTTAGTAATTTGGTAGTTGAATTTTATCATGGAATTTTATAAATAAACGGATGTTGGAACTAGGGACAATCAGGTTGAGATAACTATTGTATTGTTTTCATTTAGTAATGTAATGGTGCCAACAAGTTTATCTCAAATAAATAAAAATAATAATTTTTTGTATCATGCGTCATCTAATTACAACAAATTCATCAAATATGAAAATTATATATTACCAAATGTTTTAAACGATTGGTAAAATATGTTCAATTGGTAAACAAACTTATCTTAAATTATATTTCTTAAGAAATTCTACAAATATACAAAATTTTGTTTTTTTAGGTTTGAGAATGTATAATTCCTTACGAAATTATATATTACCAAATAGATCAAGAAATTTAAATAGTTTGAATTATTTTCAATCTAAAAAACATAACGCAGCTTTGCTGCGACTACCATAATTAGTTATCATTAAGATACAATTGATTGAAATACTAAAATAATGAAGTGCGGAGTGCCAAATGTGGAATTTTCATTGTGATTGACCGAATTTTTTTTTTTTTCTAAAATCCCCTTAAAATATGAAGGAAAGAGACATTTCCACTGCAAATTTCTAATAATTCCATGTTGGTAAATAATGACATTTCCACTATAAATTCCCAATAACTCCCTGCTTCTATCTTCTTGACTTGATTATATATGCTCCTTTTAAGAATTATTTTGCGTTCTGTTAAAAGATTTGTTCAATCAGCTTCGTTATCATTTAAAAAAAAAATCAAATCAATATTTATATGTAACTCCCGTCCATTTCCTCAAAAATCTGATTACTTTGTCAAAATAATTCACAACCTCAAAATTGCAAACGTTACCCTTACCCATCTGCCTCTTGATATTAGTAATGATATTGATAGGGCCCCAAGTTACCCCTCATTGGGCCCAATACTAACCTGCCCAATAAGCCCAATAGGCGGAGAGGCATGACAGGGCCCAAAAGGCCTAGAGCGGAGCCTCAGTGCGTCAGCCCGTTTCGGATGGCTTGGGTAAGGGGGAAAAGAGGGGTAGCGTGGTCATTTGACTCCGCCCCAGCCACCCAGGAGAGATCCTCGAGAGGGGACAACGGTTACGATCGTACAGACAGGAGGGACAGCTCAGCAGACAAGCATACCGGCCTCTGACAGGCTGACGTCACTGGAAGGTTCTCTAGACCAGTATAAATAGGCCTCTTCAGGGAGAAAAAAGGGGTTCGGTTCTTAGGTCATTTTCTCTAGGGTTTAGCATTTATTAAGCTTTAGAGATTGATGTAGAACCACCATGAATCATGAATAAAGAGATTTCTACTTGTTTTTAAGATCTTGTTGTTGTTTAACTTGCATAAGACTTGTTACCAGACTTGTTACCAGACCAGTACAAACGACTGTTGAAGTGATTGACCTATGAACAATTCCAGAAATTATTTTTTGTGGCAAATAAGCCATTTAACTTAAGTACAAACAATATTTCTCGAGTGTTGAGGCAGTAGAGTCAAAAATATTTTTCATCATCAAAGGAAAACAGACAATTAGGAAAAAGTCACAAACCTGAGCAACATCTATTTTATTAGTCATTACTTATGACTTTGCAACTAAGAAATTTTTCTTAACTTCCATTTCTCGTAGAAAATAGAAAAATTAAAATTATAACTCAAAGTCAACAATCCATGATGCACGAACGATAGAGAAAGATAATAGAGAAAACACGAAAAAGAGAGATTTTTGTTGAGATCACACAGATTCTCAATTCTTTGATAAAATTTTAATTCTCTAATAAAATCTGCTTTCTCTTACAGCTGAATCATTCATATATAGTTGCATAATAATCTAAATCCTGATACATTTCCTAATTCAACATATTAAACTTAGAAATAAATAATACGGAAATAATTAAAAAACTTGGAAATAAATAATAGGAAATAAATAAAAATATGTTGATTCGGTTGGTTTCATTTCTTGCATCATTCTCCCCTTCTAAGAAAAGATTCGTCCTCGAATCTGCAACTTCATCCTCTACTTCAGATGATGCTTCACTTGAATTGAATTGGGAGACTACAATCGAGTGGTGTAATCCACAAAAATGTAATCTCGCATACAGCTCTGCTATCTGATAAAAAATAACACAAAACTGAGTATCACAACTATTAAAAAATGTGAAATATCTCGCATTTGCTAGCATGAAGCTCGATTGCAAGAATGGATCGCTATATCCCGAACTCATAATTTTGCTATTAGTTAAATGCAAAATTTTCAAATCATACAATACACTTTTTATTACCAAAGAACTATTCTCCAAGATTGAATTTTTCTCAAAGGTAGTAGGACAGATTGGGAGCAATAAATCATCAATTAGTTCTTCATCAAAGATTGCAGGACTGTCAAAAGACACCGCATTTATCTTGATTTCACTCGTCCCATTAAATACATCATTATCATCGTCGTCAGGATACTCATCAAAGATCGGTGGTGAATCAAATGATACACTTTCATTCACAACACATTCAGAAAAGTCAGTGAAGCTCGATGAATCGTGCCTCGTTCGGCGATCTCGACTCATACGAGTGTTACTTGTGGAATAATCGTGCCTCGTTCGGCGATCTCGATTCCCACAAGATATGCTTCTTGAAGAGCCATGCCTCATTCGGCGGTCTTGGCTTCGATTAGCCTTCAATTTTGTAACAACTCCATTAGCGAAGTTGACGTCTGCTTCAGAAGAGTCGAGGATTTCTGACTCCTCTCCTTCTTCTTCGTTTATAGAGTCCATCTTTACCTCTGCGAGTTGGTGCTCTAACTCTCGGATCCGTCTTCCCATCGCAACAATCTCTAGATCTCGCTGGTCTCGGCGGCGCGGCTCTTCTTCTTCAAGATCGACTCCACGATCCCGACCTTCTCGGCCACGACCTCTACCACGACCACGATTCACATCCGTCATCCTGGGCTCTGATACCAAATGATGCAAGAACGATAGAGAAAGATAATGGAGAAAACACGAAAAAGAGAGATTTTTGTTGAGATCACACAGATTCTCAATTCTTTGATAAAATTTTAATTCTCTAAAAAAATCTGCTTTCTCTTACAGCTGAATCATTCATATATAGTTGCATAATAATCTAAATCCTGATACATTTCCTAATTCAACATATTATACTTAGAAATAAATAATACGGAAATAATTAAAAAACTTGGAAATAAATAATAAGAAAATAAATAAAAATATATTGATTCGGTTGGTTTCCTTTCTTGCATCAATCCAGGTTCACTTAGACCGGCCAGCGGGTAAAGGCTTGCCAGCAAGGAAGTGTAAGACCAAAGACAAAGATTGCTCAGGTGCGAAAATTGGCACCTGGTGGCCGGCCCCACGAACAGTCACCAGCATAAGGCCTACCTCATATTCTACAACCCATCCTGCCACCTGTTCCTTGTAATACCATGCTCTCCATCCGCCCCAGTGTCTGCTCTCTTTCGGTTTTAGTTTCATGGCATTGATGCTGTATCTAGTGGAGGTCACTGGTATAACGCCATCTGTATCTCCACTAAAATTTCAATGTACGACTTAGTTTATCTGTTTATATAGGCCATTTCTTTTTTTAACGTGGGATTTCAATTCATTTCATTTCATTGGAAAATTTTTTATCAAAATAAGAAAATTTAATGTCATTTGGTTGGAATTCCTATGTAATTAGATCTAACAAAATCCTACAAAATCAATTCAAATAAAATGAAATCCCGTGTAAAAATCATTTTGATCAGGGCCATAAATAGGACCGTAATTAGCTAGGCACCATGCATGGCTGGTTATTTCATACAGCACACTAAATTCAGTATTTTAGGGAATTTGCAGGGAGGTATAACTCTACCAAATATATGATACCTTAGAAGTTCTTCTTTCAAATACAGAAAATACAGGAATGTACCTGTAGACCCAGACGCGTAGACCGGCTTTCATGAGTTTCTTCAGTATTGGTAGTACGCTTAAAGGGGAATCATTCCACGTCACATTACTGTGCGCGCAAGCAAAATGGCAAACTATTGTTAGCTAGAATCTATATATTTTTCATAAGAAGAGAATTCTCAAAACTTCAGTGATAAAAATTGAATTTTACTTTTTTTATTAGTATTTTTGGTAACCACATAAAAATAAGTAAATATTTAGGAAATTGACGATAAAGGTGCCTTGATCCTGGTATTTATGTTCTGTAAGAAATAGTAGTGAAGAAAATTTTAATGTGGTAAATGATGAATTCAATTCTATTTCTAGCATGTTGATAGCAGACTGAATAATACATAAGAGAGTAAATTAAAATTATAAACGTGCACACTACTGAGCTTCATAAGTGCACATTACACACAGAGTATCAGACAGATATCATTTATGTCAAGACAGGGTGCCAGGGAAGAATAACTATCAGTAAATGTTAAAAAAAAGGACAGCCAGGAATAATTAAGGGGTAATAGAAATTCACTGTATTGGACACGAATTAATTTAATGCGAGAGTGGGACCTGCAAAGGGAGTAAGGATATAAGATGTGGGTCCCGTTTGCATGCAAGGCTCGTTGCACATCAGGTCGGTTGAAGTAAGTTTTAGCATATTCCTCAGTGCATGGGTCGTATCCAGCCAGTTTACTCCGCATCTGCAGGTGCCAGAATCAATGTTTTAGAAAAAGAAAATAAAAATATTTAATATTTGTTTCTTTATCTTTTTGTGTCTACATATTACAACGAGATAATTTAATTGTGTCTTCTGGTTGACATATATTTTTTCAAAATTTCACCGTCGGAGTTTTGAATTAGCAGCAACACTGAACGGGTTTAACTAAATAGAATTGGGGTTTTAGCCAAATTAAGTAGTCTAACATATTATCCTCTCTGCAACTGAAATTCAACATTATAGACATGCTCTTTTGTCAGATATTCAGCATTTGAATAAACTTTTGTTTAGCCTGTTTTATTTAAGAGCATGTCAGATATTCAGTAATATTGGAATAAACTTCTGGAAATTTAGCCTGTTTTATTTTCAGTAAAAAAAAACAACAAACCAAGAGATAAAACAATAAACATATGCATTAATAAAAAATGTTCAACTTCCATACATGTTGCGATAGCAACCGAGGGGCCATGATGAGATGAGATGAGCTACGGGACCTACGAGAAGAGAGAGAAGAGAGGCAGATGGGAGTGTAGATGTTGTAGATGTCAATGCCATCATAGGCCGACCTGAAGGCCTCGAGGACAGTGGAGCAGCTCTTGCTCAGCTTACCCCCCTCTTTTTGCTCCTTAAATGAGTTGCATTCCTTTCGCACTGCAGAGTAAAGCTCGTCAGAGATGATAGCGTGGCTCCATGCATATTCCAGCATCCCCAGTTGATCTGTCTCTTTATTCAGCAGTGCATTTCCTATCTGTATAAATATAGTAATGATATATTTAATATTAATGTAAATAGGTATTTATTTGATTTATATATATATAATAAATTAAATTAATAAGGTCAAGACAGTAATAAACAAAAAATTTCTCACATTAAAGTAGGATAGTCTATGTAAGTTTTTGTGGTACTATATACATATTTAACTCTATGAATCATAAAACACAAGAAATTAGATATACCGCAGCAAAAGTTTGATCGAATAGCATAGATCCATCTTGAAAGCGGTGTTGCAACTCTCTTCTATGTCTTGCACAAAGTCACCATCTCTCTCCGTATGCAACCAGTACATTATAATCTCAAGTTATGGCTTAGCGTAACTTTTTACGATTCCAAGAGCCGGTCAACTTGTGTGTGCGCTTCCTAATGCTTTCCAAGCAATAAGATGGTCTCCTCCCTCTCAATCACGAGTTCCTCTCATTTTTTGGTGATTATTGCACATAATAGCAATTGCCAGACTTAGATTTCTCATAGAACGTGATTAGGAGAGGGGTATATATACAACCATCTAGAAACGTTTAAAAATACGCTTTTCTATTTTTAGAACCAACCTTCCGGAACAATCCATTCTAGACTTAGAACTGTCTATTCTAATAATGGCTTAACACTATTTCTAACATCTCCCTCTTGGAGACATTATGACCAAACACAGAGTCTGACCTCATACGACAAATGGAATATGAGACCAATGCATACACCTGTCAAGCAGGAGCTCAAAAGCCTCACTTTGAATAAATTCAAAGCCAGCGAGAGAGCATCTACCCTTTTATAAAAATAGTTAAATAATTGTGTATACTGGTACCTCATATATATTCATATTTGCACTACATCAGACATTATTGACAGCTCAATGATACATGTCTTTTCCTATTCAGTCTTAGTCTGCTGTATGTTCACAATCTTAGTCCACATGACGAGTTTTGGTGGGCCCTGAATACCATGAGATCTCTCATTTGTGCAAATTGAATCTGATCATTCTTTCGTCTCATGAAAGTCAGAACAAAATCAATTGCTTTCCAAGCAATGCCCCGACAGGCGAAATATGCATCACCATGGGGTAAACTCCAAAGTAGCAAGCACTAATTCCGTCTCTCATGACATAGTCAAAAGTCAAAGGGTACGTAATTATGGAACTCACACAACAGGGAGTCAGCCGGTCTTGGTCTTGGAACCCATCTTCAAAGTATCGCCAAGCATATGGTATGAGCATATGTTACAATGAATTTTCTGCTCAATAGATGTGTGTTATAGTTTTATTGTATAAGTTTAGACTTAGTTTGCAAACCAAGTCTATGGTCTAGACCACTCTTTATTGCAACTAATTCTGAGATTCTACCACTTAGACACTCCTTGAGCTCTAAGGATTTTTTCACCTCGGCTTTATTAAATTATATGATCGTTCACGACACAATCATATTGGATCGCCTAAAAGTAGACAAGCCTCATTTTATTCCTAGACTGAAGCGACAATGAGCTTCGACCACCCCAGGTGGCTCCTTAGTCCTTGACTAAGCGCACATAGCTCAATCTAGTCTCATCTCTACATGTCCGAGGCACTAGAGATAAGACTAGATTGGTCGTGTGAGTGAGACAACCTAAAGTTCAATTTCACACTACCATTAGTGCTAACATTTACTCGATTAATAATAAACTCAATGTTCACTATTCAATTTCAAGTACATATAACTATGAGGATCTGACTGTCATATGGACCATAACCATAATGTAATGGACCATACAACATCTATCTAAACTTATAAGTTCTGAGTATCCTAAAATAGATCGTATGTGTGTATAACGAACTATTCCTTGTAGGAATTTACTTAATGTCAGATCCACTCTCTCTGTGCTGTCATGTCTCAACATATCTGAATCTTGTTTGGTTTAGTCCAATATCCCCATATTAAGCTTCTTAGGCTATTCTTTTACAATGAGTTGTTATCGACCTCCCTAAAGTCACAACAACTATCAATTGTATCAAAGGACTATCTCAACCAAACTCCCTCTTAACATGAATACTAATCATATCAATATTTGCTCTATCTCCCAAATGAGAGAGATAGTATGACGATAAAAACATGTTATTGACTCAATCTCCTCCATAAGAGAGTCATACTCAATCTCCATAATGAGAGAGTGTCATGCCTACTCAATCTCCCACATAAGAGAGTAAACTATCTTGTTTCACAAAGATACTATTGTTATCAAGTTAACTTTATTCTGAAAGTATACTTGCACACATATGGATTGCCTTTCCATAGACTAACCATTTGCAAGTATTTAAACTTGATAAATCAGCATGTTATGTGTCATACATTTATTCATATATCTCAAATTCTACGTATCTTTTCAAATAGATATTGGAATTGGCTTATCATATATGTCACACTCTTAGCTTTTCTAGAGTGACCTCATTTTATATTCTGTAATAGGGTTTTTTGGTAGAATATGCCACAATGAACAAGTCTACTATACTTCTAACTCAACATAGAACCTCATGAGTTTCAATATCTCATTTCCATAGCCACATGCATTGAAAATCAAGCAAGTCTCTCTTGCTTCTTGTACTAGTCCTATTGCACTTGCAATCGACCAGGAGATATTTTCTATTGTATATCAACACAATACAACACATCCATGAGGTTATAGAACTTCCGGATAATCTGGATTGGTCGAACCAAACCGTTCCAAATCCAAACAATCCGTCTTATATGCAGAACGATCCACCCCAAATCCAAACGGTCCATTCCATACGGAGCCGTAGAGCCCAGCTCTAGAAGTTCATTTCTTGGGAACCACTCATAACGGTCCGCTCCAAAATTGGAACGATCCAGTTGAAATTATTACGAGAGAGTTGTTTGTTGCACATCAGGTTCAAACAGTTTGTTCTAAATCCAAATGGTTTGTTCCATGCAACAAAGAGTGAACTGCTTGTTAAGCTTCCTCTTCTTCAATAGTATTTAACCCCTGGTTAGATATATTGAGTTATAAAGACATAGCTTTGTAAAGCACTTTCTCTTGAAGAAACCTCAATTTTCATAGGAACTCATTTTCACTATTTTTACTACTCTTGGAATGCCAATGTTCCACATTGCACCACATCTAGTAGTACTCAATTAACTCTATTCTCATATAGATGTGCCACATTACACATGTGCTTTCTTTCATTTCAGACATGTTTAGAATCAAGCCTTGGAGTATCAACACCCAAAAATTGATCAAGAGTCATTTATCCATTCATCAAGCCAATAGCGCACCATATATGCAATGCTTATTTGACAACTTATTCTTGGATTATCTAACATATATGTTAGACAACAAATCAATTGGCTAAGCGTGCACTCTAAGCCATGGATCAACTAAGTCAGCACCTTTTGTGCTCTTGGTTTTCCACTGCCCAATCAGAGAAGCGATCCTAGTCTAAAGCTGTTATATATCCATTTAGAATTATTTTATCAAAAACATATATTTTGCTTAGAATGAGATAGATAGAGGCAAACTCATCTCCAATAAGAGAGTTTCCTCACACTAGACTCCCTCTATTTTGGTGTAACACTTCATACGGACTATACCGGAGCCACTACTCTTGAAGTTCTCCCTCTGCTAAGTGCCATACAAACTATTCAATACTTGAAATAAATTTTTTCACTTATTCAGCAGAGTCTTTGTGCTGCGACATAGTGCCATATGGACCTTTTGCACATCAAACAGACCGTTCCACACTTCCAGCAGAGAGATGCTCGATATCTCATAATTTGATTTATCCATTAGATGTTCAATATCAAGAACCCAAATGTTCTTCAAAGACTAACATGATTATAAATCAAAATAGGTCATGCATTAATCTTTCGTTATTTACTATATCTCATATTTTATCATCCGAATAAATTCATTTAGCAATAGAACTCAAATTGATTTCATCATCAATTTTATTTCAACATTACTATTTTGAGCAAACACTCCTCCTAACTCACAATTTAAAAAAAAATGGATATTAGGGCACTTGTGTTGAAATTTCTCAAATGAGATTTAAACTCTACATTATCTTCTCATAAGCTTAAGTTCATTGAACTTGTGCGAGAAAATTGAGGAAGAACTTATTTCATTTCCCCTTCTTTTCCTCAGCATTCGAGTCAAGTTCATAACCATTGAAGTTGCTTGTATGAGAAACTATAAGCATCATATAAATCTCAATTCTATATGGAATTTATTTCATACAGTGATTCCACAATATGGCTTCATTATGGTTTCTTCTCCAATAAATTTCCTCGAAATTCCTGAGAAGGTGCAATCACACATGCAACTGAACTTATGGATATATGAGAATCCTTCCAGGAATCTTTAAACATAATTCAAACCATAATATTTTGGAGATTGCAGCCACCTCGGACTGAATTAAAACGGTTTGTTCTAAATTAGGACGATCCGTTTTAATGTTAGAACCATGCGGTCTAAATTATTCCGAGAAGAAATTCTTTAGTTAGAAATTCTCTCTACTGTGCATCTTTTATTACGAATCTTATCATGATTTGCAGATCGCAGTAACTGCCACTTAACCTTTGTAGAACCATACTCAAGATGGTCCTTTATCATCATCATGCAACACAATTTTTTGCGCAATATGAGAAATAACGAAAATCGAGCTATTTCAAATCTCATCACAACTCATAAACGAGTACAGCAAGTCCAAATGACTGCGACTCGTTTTAAGAGTTTTCACACTTTCATGACCGAATTAAACCTAGTCATGAATGTGATGAGAACAAAAGGAAGTGCAACGAACACTTTAAATCTCCATTACTTGATCGCTTATCCACAAGTATTCAAGTTCTCACACATTGCTTACTATGTCTCAAGTTGGAATAGATTGGCGATTATGACCTAAAAGTCAATCCCAGTTATTTAACCTCAACTTGCATAGTTAAGCGTGCCAAATAATCACTACTTATGAGATTATTTAAAAATTTTAAGAAAATGCATAAAAACAAACTTATTTAGAACCACAAACTTCAATGTTTTGGTACTAATATTATCACCATCCACATGCTCAATTTCGAAATCCAACCATAAAAGAAGTTCATAAGTATTAGTAATCGTCAAAGTTTGAAGTATATAAAGTATCATGGAGCGATCATTTGTGTCCCCCTCATGGAACAACAAATTTGCACGTGCCAATTCCTTGATTGCACCACTACCATGATCCTCTACATAGATCACTTTACTTCATGTTATGGCAAAACAAGCCATATCTGAACTTTCAGCCAAAATGCTATGTTACTTCACCAACAACTAGGTAGTAACATTCAAGCAATTTGCTATTGTAGACTTACTAGTATTTCATACAAGTATAGAAACACATTCATATACACAAGTCAAGTTCACAGCAATAATCTCTTAGTATTATATGCAATTAATTGACTATGTCATCAAGTTTAACTATTGTGAGCAACATTTGTTTGAAAATGAACATTCACAAGACATTGAAGATCTCTTGCACATGCTCTCACTGATTAGAAAGTGAGCAAGTGAACTTTAACAATTATTGCTCAAATGTTAACTTATGACTTTCTTTATGCAACTCAAAATTTATTTGACCTTATGTCAAGGTAAAGCCAGAAGACTCTTTTTGTACTTTTTAAAAATTTATTGAGCTTGCTAGTTCCATAGTCAATAATTATCAATACTATCATCAGATATTAAGTTAAGTTGTAACTTATACAAGAAACAACAAATAATGCTCAGTAACAAAATGCGAGTGGAATTGTTGTAGGTCAGTGATCACAAGCAGTTCGCTTCTAAAGCAAGCGATCATCTTAACTACCCGTCTCGATCGGTTTCTAACGTTTAATTCTATTACGATTTCTCATTAGATGTGATGGTTTCAAGTCCATCTTGATTCTTTATAAGACAATGAGATATTGTAATGTCTAGCAATACACATACACCAATATCTATTATAATCAGCGATGACTATTTAATAAGCCAATGTCATACATAGAGACAAGCACATAAGTTAGCACTGCACAATAATCTCACCGCACAACCCTTGAATCTTTTTAAGAGATGGTATAACCTAGCCACGTGACCAACTGAACACAACTTGGGCATCCAATCCAATCACATAAACTAGACACACCACCTCCCAACCGACTCGATTGGCGCAAGATGCAGAACTTGGAAGAGACTCGAAGTCTCTATTTCCAAATTCAACCTTTGTGTGCTACCACACAGTGCTAAGTGCTAACCGACCCAAGCGTGTCATGCATGCAACCACAATGAGGGGTATAAACCATGTGAATTAGTCAGATCAAGTCCTAGGTTTAAACTTTATTGTTCTGTTGGACTATCCAAAACGGTCCACCCCCTTGTTGGAACGGTCCGTCTTATTTTAGAATTTTCCATCCTATTTCTAGGATAGTCCAACTCCCTCTGGAAATAGCCCGTTCTGGTTTCTATCGGACAATACAGAACGGTCCGTCCTAACATTGGAACGATCCATCCTATTTCTAGGACGATCCATCTCCCTCAGGAAATAGTCCGTTCTATTTCCAGCTAAGAGTTCTGGTATGGAACGGTCCATTCACCAGGTGGAACGATCCATCTTGGTACCAAGCAGAACTAACTGACATAATTCTGACATCATTCTTCAGAATGGTCCGTTCCATATTTGGAACGGTTCGTCCGAAAAACCGCTGAAACTCTAATTCTGGTATTTCTATGAAGAAATTCCTCAGAAATTAGTTTTCTTTTACCAATTTGATTGCTCTTACATATTTTGATATGTTTTGCAGTATTTGCTACAAACTCTATCAAAAATAAAGAGATCTAAAGTCAAAAACTCATTAAAAATCAAAACTAGGATTTCATGAAAGCAATACAGCCACGATAAATCACGACAAAGAATAAATAACCAACTTGTCATGGTTTCTAGGGTTCAAACAGTACCAAACTATCGAAAAGAACATTATGGCTTTGATACCAATGTAAGTTTTTGTGGTACTATATGCATATCTAACCCTGTGAATCATAAAACACAAGGAATTAGATATATCGCAATGAAAGTTTGATCGAATGGCTTAGATCCATCTCGAAAGTGGTGCTACAACCCCTCTTCTACGTCTTGCACAAAGCCATCATCTCTCTCCGTATGCAACCAGTAGACTACAACGTCAAGTTAGAGCTTAGCATCACTTTTCACGATTCCAGAGCCGGTTAACTTGTAGGTGTGCTGCCTAATGCTTTCCAAGCAATAGGATGATCTCCTCCATCTCAATCACGTGTTCCTCTCATTTTCTGGTGGTTATTGCACTCAATAGCCATTGCCCGAATTCGATTTCTCATAGGACGTGATTAGGAGAGGGTATATATACAGCCATCTAGAAACGTCTAAAAACAGATTTTCTATTTTTAGAACTGACTTTCTGGAACGGTCTGTTCTAATAATAGCTTCAGACTATTTCTAACAGTCTATACATGCACGTTTCTATTAAGATACATATAAACTATAAACACATTTGTGAGACAAAGATGTCATGTCCGCATGGGCCAATTTATGTATCATTGAAAGTTTAGAATTAAAAAATGCGAAATTAGTTTGTTAAAGCAATAATTATAGAATAAAAGAACAGAGGGCTAAAGGTACAGTTATCTCTGCCACTTTACCATAATCCCTCAGGAATCTTTGCTCTAGTGCACTGTTCAGTTCTTTTTAGCTTTTCCTTTGTACGATTTAATTCACTATACTTTCCAAAATATAGGAAAAGCTTCAATTACCGTTAACAAATGCCAAGTGCCCTAGGCATATGTCAGAACTTGTACAACATATATGGGTACTGAAAATTTAATAATTAGATTATGATAACATAGTAACATACCATGAAACCTTTGAAGTTAATGTACGTCTCCTTGGTTGATCCCTTGTTTCTTTCATAGATAAGGTCCGCAAGCTGGGGGACATAGTGTCCTATAATATTTTTAGTGGTTGTTTTTTAGTCCAAGTGCCTTTATATAATGATTAATAACATTTAGTTCAAGAGGTTTCTACACCACTCCATTATTATTTTGGTGCGCCCCTGTAATCACATGCGCTGATGTGCAGAGCTTTTGGTCTAGCAAAGCACATCTGGGCCTTCATTTAAAATAAATTTGGTAAAATTTTAAACAACATGTGGTCCTCCAGCAGAAGAAATATTTAAACCAAAGGAAAATAAAAGAAAAAAAAAAGATAAGAAAAGGAAAAGTCTAAAAAGAAAGGACGCAGGGGTTAATTTATACCAGCGTAGCTTTCTCCAGTTATATAGAAGTCATGTGATTTGAACTGTGGGTATTTGTTAAACCAGTTTAAGAGAAAATTGTAGGAGTCATGCGCAGTTTGTTTGTCTCCGAGCTCTCTCAAATCATCTGTTCTGTTTGTGTAAGAAAATCCCACTCCTACAGGAGACTCCAGAAATAGTAGATTTGCCACTACAATTTAAAGATCTTTATGAATAAACTATTGTGTAGTTTGTATTAAGCATTTTACTTGATTGGAGAATTGGGATGTAGAAAAGGAGTAAATGCTTGCCTTTGTTCCAGGAATAGGCGTTGTGTGTGAGATTGGGCCCACTATTTCGAATCAGAAATGGGCCCAACTCCTGCGCTGCCCCATAACCAACAGAAGAGCATCCTGGCCCTGATAATATTATAAATTCCAACTATTGAGAAATAGGGAATTTAAATGCATAGGAAGGCTTAGTTACCAAAATAAATAAAAAATAAATAAGTTGGATCAATTTGTTTAGTCACAACAACCAACCGCAACACGTGCTGCATTTTAACCATTGGATCTCAACAAACAGCCGAGGTTGATGATTTATTGTAATATAAAACGCATTATTTTTTACTGTGCTAGTTAGCTAGTGACTAGTAAAGATTTCGAGCCCCATTCCTTTGCCAAAAACAAAAAAAAAAAAAAATGAAAAAAATAAGAAACAAGGATGGCAATTGTTAGTAACTTGTTTCCCGGGTTTTAACAAACGAACTGTGCTTATATGGCGTCAAGATCTGTTGTACATTTGTACTTGTAACCGACTAGCTAAACAACAACTCCATAGAACATAGAACATGTATCTTAAGGGGCGTTTGGTTATGTACTAAGAGGATGCATAAGTTATGGTTGCTTAAGTTCTTATGTCATGTTATGTAATGGATGTTTGGTTATGGTATAGGTGGATGGATAACTTATGCTTACATAAGCTAATTATTTTATTATTATATTAATAATTATTATTATGTTATTACAATTATAATCATTATAATTAAATAATATATTTAGTTTTCAATAATAAAAGTAAAGTAATAAATAATATAATTATAACATTATTATTGTGGTATAGGTGGAAAACTAACTTATGATGACATAGATTATTATTATGATAATTTAATGATATTATTATATTATAATTAAACAATATAATTAATTTTTAATAATAAATATATAGTTAAAAGAATAATTATTGTTTCTGTGGTATAGGTAGGTAGATGAATAATATAGTTAAAATAATTATTATTGTTATTATTAAGTTTAAATCACAAATTCATTGATAATGAAAATGTTAAAATAATAATAATTCTAATTATTGTTATTAAGCTTAATCATAATATTCGTGAAAATATAATTTATTAATAATGTTATAAAAGTATTTTTTGCCATGATGGTTTGAAAAAATATTTTTTTTGATTTTCTTATGTCAAGTGTGGGCCCACTGACTTAACTTATGACACTTTTTTTGATTAAATAACTTATGCTCTTTTTGCAATGTTTAGCGATGAGTGTTTGGTAACTTAGTGATGCATAGTTTATGTTATAAATCCCTTAACTCATAACCAAACATCTAAGTTCCTACTTGATTCCTATTTGGTCAAAAGCATAAGACCTACATTAAGGAATGAAAAAATGTAGATAGGTGCGCATATCCAGAAGATCAGATAATACATGTCATTTTATGTCAGGATCATTGTGGCATTTTATGTCAGGCCCATTGCCACAATGATCCACGGCACATTACAACTAGCAAAAAACAAAGAAAAAATTGCGGAGGTCTAATCCACATTTGAAAATGTCACACACGTAGTGTAGATGCACTTCGTCACATCCGGATCCTCTAGACTGCATGATCAGTGGACTGCTTTTGATACGGATCGTCTAGTTTAATTTTAATGGTTAAATTTTTTCGGACCTATCAATCTGGTATTAATCAGAGGTATTCAATATTAATCGGATGAACAAGATCAAAGCAGTCCACTGGACCGCAGTCTATTAATTTGTCCGGATAAGGAAAATATTGGACTTTGTGCCCAAAGTTTTAATTTTCCTTCTATTGTTTTATCTTTTTACATTTCTTATGCTTGCTTTGTTGTTCCTAGCTTTTAGCTAGGTTTTTTAAAAATTGTTATGTATTTTTATATGCTCTATAACCCCTAAGATTAGAGGTAAAGTTTTGGCAATATTATCAGACGAGAGGCTACTATTTGTTATGTCATAGGACTATTGAGAAGGAAAAACAATGTTATTGATTGATTTGTGCCTATGGGCTTTTAAAAGAATTTGTCACGAACTCGGTTCTTGTGGTTGTTAACCATTACTTAGATTTTTTGACTCGTCTACATTGGAGAGAGACGAATGGAGATGGATTTTATAGACATGGGAGAAGAAATACGAAATTTATTTCTGACTGGTGGGACCAAGGATATCAAGGAAGAGGAGACTGAGTAACTTCGTTACAGGCTTACTCACTGACAGTGAGGGGTCCATGGTAATCTCTGTTAACGAGATAACCAAAGGCGTTAGTGAAGGGATCGATTGTTTGAGCTGTAGAAGGGGACTGCTATAGCAGTAAAGCAGCGACACTGAAGATATTTCCCGTTTCATCTCTACAATTCGTAGAATCAAGTAATTTTAGTTTTACAATTGTAATTTCTCTATTCTATATAAGAGAGGAGAGAGAGAGATTAGGGGTTATGCTTGAATCTGAAATCTGAACCCTAAAACAATTTCATGCCTTATTCTCTATTTCCCAGTATTTTCCTTTCAATTGCTTACATCCATTGTATCTTACATTTCTGCAAGGCTCAATAGCCGAATTAAGACTTGTTCCTATTTTTTCTTGTTATCAAATTAGTTCTTGCTTTCTTTTTGGATCTAACTTGTTCATTTGAGTTCAATTTGGAATAAATCTCATTGCTTGGTCTGACAAATGCTGTGTCAGTCGAGCCAATTACTAAGAACTTGAAGCTAGTAGCGATTTCTGGATTGTTTATCAGTTCACATTGTTACAGAATTGAATGGGAAAAGGCAGAAATAAAAGACAATTTTTACAATTTGTGATTATTTAATATGCATCGGCAACCTAGAATTTAAAGTGCGTTTATCGGCATTTAAAATCAATCTAGCTATGTCAAAAGAAAATTCAAAAGTATAAATGCACATACAAAAATAACGAGAAATGTCCCACAAAATGAATATAACAGAACATTTTACAAAGCTGCTACAATGGCTTGAGAGAGAGAAAAGTATGACATATAAACGAATAAATCTTTGGAATGTAAGAGTTTTACCTTTCAACAAATTTCAGATTGAAGGCACTTTAGAATGGAAGGAGAAGGTGGATAAAGAGGAAAGAGTGAAAGTAGGGTTACACTGGATGTGAGTGATCAAAACGGAAGATGATGAAGATCTGGATCCGAGAGCCAAGAGGAAGACAGTTTGGCTCCAAATTTTTGGAGCCCCATATGACTGGTACAGCTGGCCAGCGATCAAGCAACCGGTCAAGTTTGGAGACATCATCGACATAGACAAGATGACGGCGATACGTAAGGATCTTCGCTGGGCCAGAGTTCAAGTTGAGATAAAAGCGTCTGATATCGTACCAGCTGAGTACACTTTCGAGTTGAGACGCGATTCTGGAAAGGAGTTGGTAGATCTGAGATATCAGATTGAAACAGAAGAAATATTGAAAAATCAACCACTTCAAAGAATAGAGAGAACAAGCTCTGATCATCTCTGGTCCACCTGGGTTTGAAAACAAAAAATTCTCAGATTCAGAAAATACCAGTAATGTGCGACCCAACTTCTCGGGTTCAGGTGGCTACATCAACAATGTGGGACCATCTCTCTCGGGTCCAGGAGGTACTAGCAACTGCAATGTGGGACCATCGCTCTCTGGTCCGGGAGGTATTAGCAATTGCAATGTGGGACCATCTCTCTCAGGTCCAAGAGGCACAAATAACTGCAATATGGGTCCATTCTCAACTTCAGGTGGGCCCAACAACTGCAATGTGGGTCCACCTTTCTCTCCCAATATGAATTTCCAATTCCCTGGTAATTTAGGCTTCTGCCTCTCCCTCCCTCTGCAACCAAATTACTTCGCAGGCATGGCTGGGTGCTTTCCCCACAACTTCAATCCAGGCTTTTGGAGTGTCAGGACAAAATAGTAATGGAGGTTTTATTCAAGGCAACTCTGTAATCTTGAATAATAGGAAGAAGTGTAGGAAATGGAATAAGAATAAGAAAAATTTTGTAAGGAAGTACTGGACCAGATCCCAATCTAAAGAGAAAGGAGGTGGAAGCAAAGTGAAGGAGAGCAATAATGAACTGGTGGGTAGTAGCAAAGATAGAGCTGCAGTGATTAACAAAGGAAAAGGCACGACAACCACCAATTCTGTTCAGGAGTCAAAAATAGGGGAACTTGAAGAGTTGAGAGCTGCTAATCAAGCTTTGAAGTCTCAACTTAGAAGAGAGAGAGAAAATAATCAAGCTTCAGCCTCAGCTGCCAACAACAATGCTAACTCCTTGGAAGGTATCCCCTCTCACATTATTGCAAATTTCATTCCTTACAAAAATTTGAGAGATTCCCAAAAAGTTGATCTCTTAGAGGATCTGGAAATATCTATAGGAAAAGATAGAGCTGATAGTTTAGATGTAATTAAATCCATTAAACTATTAGAGTATAACAGAATGTTGAACATTCTGGATGGTATCACTTATACCGTCAAAACTCAGAACTCCTTTGAAGTTCTATCTGGACCCAATAGTTACAATGATTAAAATTCTAAATTGGAATATTAGAGGTATGGGTATTCCTTAAAAAAGAAGATACTTAGCTGATTTAATTAAGGCTTAAAAATTTTATTGTATTAGTATTCACGAAACAAAGAAAGATATATACTGTCACTAGTAGATTTCTTAATTCCTTTGCTAGAAATTTCAAGTGGAATTTCTTGCCTTCCAGAGGTTCATATGGAGGCATTTTAGTAGGCTTTGATGAGTTTCTCTTTAACTTTATAAACTGGGATATTAGAAATTTCTCTGTTACAATAGTAGACTCAGTCCTATCCAGTCAAAAAATTGCCTTTTGGCAAGAGATGACTAAATTAGATGCTTCCACCAATCTCCCTTGGCTTTTGGGAGGTGATTTTAATATCATAAGATGGAGAAATGAAAAGAGAGGTGTAAGATTTGATCTTAAGAATATGAATTTATTCAATAATTGGATTGATGCTTTTAGTTTAGTTGATTTTAAGAGCCCCAATAGAAAATATACTTGGTTTAGACTTTAGAGGTGGCACCAGCAAGCAAAAAACTTGTCTTGACAGTTTTTTAGTTTGTCCTAATTGGTTAAATACTTGTCCTAATACTTTTTCTAGTAGTATAGGGAAAGTTCATTCTGATCACATTCCCCTATTTTTGGGCACCTCCTCAAACAATAGAAGACTTAAGAATAAACTCTTTTAAGTTTTAGAAAATCTGGCTTGAACAAGAAGATTTAAATGAAAAGTTAACAGGTTGGTAGCATAATGCTCCTCTTAATATTAATAAAGGCATCTCCTGGACCCACATAATTGCGACTATTTGAAGGAAAACATAAATAGAGATACAAAAACTAGGAAGTATGATCTAATAGATAATATTAAAGAGTTGGATCTGATTTGTGATCATAGGGATCTCATTGAAGAAGAAATAGAACATCTTCTTCAACTCAAAAAGACCTTTCTGAGATTTATGCTGAGGAATAAATTTTTTGGAAGCAAAGGTCAAGAGTCACCTAGTTGAAAGAAGGAGATTCTAACACTAGATTCTTTCATTGAATTGCAAATTATAGATCTAGAAATAATAAATTAAATCATCTAATTATAGATGGTGCTGAAAACAGAGACCCTTCTGCTATTCATGCACATATTATGGCCTACGTTGCTATATTTTTTGTCAGCAAGGCCATACCTAGAACTCCATCTCTGAAAATATTTGGGATGATAGAGATATCATCTCTGAAGAGAACAATGCCTCCTTAACAACACCTTTTTCTGAAGAAGAAATAAGGAAAGTTGTATTTGGCATAGGTGCTGATAAAGCACCAGGTCCTCATGGTTTCCCTATGTTTTTCTACCAAAAATTTTGGGATATCATTAAAGATGATTTGATAAAACTTTTTGAAGACTTTTGGAAAGAGTGCGATCGCTATCAAAACCTAGTTCCCGTTCAGAAGGATTCGAATACCACTTCTTGCCACTCCATTGACAAAAGCCTCTCTACCTCTGATTCCTCTTCATCTCCTCTCCTCATTCCCCAAGCTTTTGATTTACCTTCCACTTCCTCTCTTTCAAGAAACTCTGAGTTTCTTGAAATCCTAACTATGGCGAATCAAGAATTTTAAGGTTCGAAGAAAATGATGAATCGGTGGAACTTGGTGCAAAAGTCTCTCGTAGCATCGTCATTCAAGCTGATTCAAGCGTCTCTCTGCTTGATGTAATGGTAGAGATGAGAAGACTCTTTCCACCTGATCAGCATCGAGTGATTGTGGTGGCATAACTTCCGCTTTCAAATTGTCGGCCCGTCGATTGCATGGAGGCAAGATATGTTCAGAAATGGCTCAATCGACATCATGAACAATAACATGGTACGACGTCCTTTTCAGATTCTCAGATCTATTCCTGAGTTTGAGGATAAGGCAAATACAATCAAAACTTGGGTGAGACAAGAGAATATTGCGTATGGTTTGAGATCTTGGAATGTGTGAGGAAGTTGTTTAAGTTTGGACAAGTTTTGAGTGCTAATTTGACCTCTCAGTTAGGGTTAGATGGGCGTTTTTACAGAATTTATGTAGAAGTTGGGGGAAAAAATTTGATACCCCCGTACAGATTGTATGAGTTTGTGAAGAAGAATGGTGATGCGTATCTAGCAAAGATTCATTTTGTTGTTGAGGAGGATGTAGTAATGTCAGACTTTCATGAGCATATTAAGATTTAAGAGTGTCCCAAGGTTTGATTGGACTCCACAAGATGAAGTAAAGCTCAGTGCAATCAATCTCCCTCATGCACTTACACCTAGCAATGTTCCACTAAAAAAGAAGTCTAAGAAGAAAAGAAGCAGGAAGAAGAAAAACCCTGTTGGTAGTAACATCAAGGCGCCTATTCTGGCATTACCAGCCAGCAATGAACAAACACCTAACTCTCCTGTTACCAACCTAGTTGTTAACAACACTAATCAGGTCAGTCCGGAGATGCTCACTAAGTCTCAAACTACGAAGTTGGAAGGAAGAATTGGATTTGCTATTGGTGATTTTGTAGAAAATAGATATGAACAGCCAACTGCTCTTAGTCTCTTACTACTGGTAAAGGAAAGGGTGTAAAAGATTATTCAAAGGAAGTAGAAATTGCTCAACTTAAACAAGCTGTTAAAGGGAGCAAAAGACTCAAAAGGTTGGAAGCTGACATGGTGTTGATTGGGAAAGGGCAGAGTAGCAGGCAGAAAGCCCCTCCTCAAGCAAATAATAATGTTGAGTCTCAAGTTGAGATAAGCATACCAAAAACCCTGAGGAGATTGTTATTATGGATGAGGATGATCTCAAAAGTTCTTAGTTGGTATTTGAGCCTGGAAAAATTTACTCTTGTGATGTCGAGAGAATGTCAGAAATCATTAATAAGCTGGTTGAGAAGGGTTTGTTGAAGAACATTTTCATTGAGGACCCTTCAAAGAAAAATGTTAAGAAAACCCATGAAGCCAAAAAAGCCTCCACAACTAAGAAGATTCCTGACATAGCAGAGATTGTGCATAGCAGGAAAATACGTGATCCAAATAGGGAGTTATCACACCAGGAGTTGCTCACTAAAATGGAGATATTGCAGGCCAGGAACAGGGCCTTGTAAGCTCATATTAAGAAAACTAAGGAAGTTGCAAAGAACAAGAAAAAGTGATTGGCAGTGAGGAGGAAGATGATGTGAGTGTCTCTACACCTGCCAAGAAAGCTAGGGTTTTCTTTAGAAAGAATAGTGATAGCAAGCTCTCTATGAGGATGAAGACAGTGATGGCAAAAATGTAGAAGCTCTGGTTGTTCGTGAGGATGGGGAAGTGTAGACTGATAAGATGGTAGATGATGTTGCCAGATTTGAGGATACTCCCAGCCCTCCCTCTATGCCACCAGGTATTTCTATTTCTAGTTTTACTCATTGCAATTTAGAAGATAGTCAGTTAATTGCTTTATTTGAGGATGTAGGTATTTCCTAAGGGCCAGATGATAACATTAGATTAGGTTTTATTAATGAGGTTAGAAATTATAATACTGTCAACTTAGTGAGTTTTCTTCAAGGGGCTATTAACACTTTTAATAGCAGCCTGGAGAAGAATGTGATGAGTGTTAATGTAGTGATATCTCATATTTATATATGTATTTTGACCTTACTTAGTACCCAAATATTATTCAAACCATTATAATTTCCTCATGAATTGTTGTGTTTTCCTAGATTTTGGTACTGTCGTGGCATTTGACTTGTTTTGTAGGAACTTGGTGGAATAGATATAATAATTGCATAAAAGGGAGAATTTTGGAGAAGCAAAATGACTAAATGGATCCATTGCATTGTAAAGCTCATCTTAAGCTTTCCAACGATCTTTGAATCACCTAAATCGGAGTCCGGATGAGGAAATTATGGCCCAAATACTATCGGTGCGCAATGCTGGAATTTCGGTCCGAAATGTACGAATTTCGGTCCGAAATTCACTTCTGAGAAGAAAAAGAGAAACCGCGTCCCTCTTGCCCTAGCCTGCCTCCCAAGTTATTCCCATGGTGTTATAGGCACGAAACTTCATACAGAAAGGGGATCCAAGCCTCCATAGACCAAATTCTCACCTTTCCACCACCGTTTTCACTCTGAAAGGTGTGAGATTCCATTATTCTCCGTTGAGCACGACCTTGATAGCAACTTGGAGCGATTCTCGACACGCTACAGCGGTAGAACCAATCCAACCATGATTTCATAGCCTTGCAAACAGGAGTTTAGCGGGATTACTTGGTTTTATCCTTCTTCTCTCTTTGCTTGTATCATTGATGGAGTTTGTATCTTATATTTCTTGCATGTTAGGCTAGTTTATTATGTCTTAGGGATAGTTAGTAGATTAGTTTGATATTTTGTGATGAGTTGATGGATTTATGATATGCTTGGTTAAATTGATTGCTTGTTTGATCATCTACCTTGTGATGAACTGCAGCACCACTAGGGCATTAGACTAAGATTAGTAATTAATTGATTAAGTACTTGAAGTAAGCCAATCACTCGAAAGAGGAGGTTAGTTTAACGACCGAAAGCTGTAGCTTTTATTGATCTGAAAAGACTTTAAATACCTCGAGAAATCCAACTAAATAATCTTAAGTAATTGGAACTAAAATGCGACAGCTGAGGCTTAGTTATTTACTTGGTAAAATCAGGTTCCATACCAAACCAGAACTAAAATACGACGGCTGAGGTTAGGGTTTAGGTCTGGTCGTCAAGTAACCTTCACATAGTGTCCTGTAAAAATATCATGTCAAAACAGAAGGTCTAAAGCGAGTTTTGGAACGAATAGTATAGATTTTGATCCGAAATCCATGGATTTCGGTCCGAAATAGGCTTCTGTCCCGGTGAAAATTATGGGCAAAAGTGCTTTAGAGCCAAATTAATTGAACACGCAACCCTAGGACATTTCTTGCATATGTTTGAGTCCATAAATCACCAAAAATAACAAAAAATATTTTTTTACTTGTACTTTATTTATTTATCTTCTAAACTACAAAACCCCAAAAATTGTGGTCTAGCTTTCGTGAGGAAGTAAAGTCCGGTATTCAATTTAATCCGTCCTTGTGGGTTCGACCCTAAGCTTTATCAGAACGACTAGTGAGGAAATCAAAGGTGTAAATTTATTTGACCATAGGATTTTAAGCCTTCATCATGTAGTTTCCCAATGAGGTACCGCAATTGGAATGCTAGAGGTTTAGGATATAGTTGTAAAAGGAGACACCTAGCAGTGATGATTTTGCAAGAAAATGTTGATATTGCTGGTGTAGAAGAAACAAAAAAAAGATCATTTTTTTTACAAGATCTCTCAGCTTTTTAGGATGTAACTTTTGTTGGAAATATATCCTTGCTATTGGAGCTTCAGGTGGAGTTCTTGTGGGGTTAATTCTAACACTTAAAATTGATGAGTGGATTATTGAAAGATTCTCCATCTCTGTTAGAGTAACTAATAATGCCAATAATTACAGTTTTATCTTCACTAATTTATATGGCCTTGTACTGGTTGGACAAAATGCTGAATTCTAGAATGAAATTACCAATCTTGATTGGTAATTTATTCATAGGGCCATCATCAGTGGGGACTTTAATGCAGTTTGGATCATATTGGTAATTTTCTTACTCTTATTCATATAGTTTGGCTAAGACTTTTTATGACGATAATACATTAGTATTTGATACTGGTAGCAATAAGCCCTTGCATAAAAGTAATTTTAAGTTTGAAAAGTCTTGGATAAAATAGGAAGACTTACTACATAGAATGCAAGATTGGTTGTCAAAAAATAATTTAGGATTTAATAAAGCTTACAACTGGTGCTCCAAGCTAGCTTTTATAACAAATAAGCTTAAAGGTTGAAGCAAAAATATAGGTAAATAAGTTAGGGATAAGAAAAACAATCTTATTAATAGTATTAAAGATTGGAAAGACATTCTGAAAGATAGAATTTTAAATCATGTAGATTTTAATAGCTTTATTGAAGCCAAAAAACTTGTATGACATCTTTTAAAATGAAGAAAGTCATTGGAGACATAAGTCAAAAGTTACTTGACTTTATAAGGGAGATGCTAATACGAAATTTTTTTACAAAGCAGCTTCAATAAGAAAAAGTAAAAATCTTATCCATCATCTTTTCATTAATGGAAGAGAATGCAAAGACTCATTTATTAGTCAAGAGCATACATTTTCATTCTACAAAGACTTGTTTTAATATATTAATAACTCTTCAGGTAGTTTAGTAAATAATGTTTGGAGTTTGGATGAGTTGGTTAATGATGAGGATAATCACTACCTTAGCTGGCCTTTCACTATGGAGGCAATCAAAGTAGCTCTCTTCCAAATGCATCCAGACAAAGCACTTGGTCATGATGGAGTTTCTACACTGTTCTATCAGACATACCAGACATTTTAAAAGATGATATTTTAAGTCCTTTCATTGATTTTTTAAATGGTAGATTAGATATAACTTGCTTTAACAAAGCAAACATTTGTCAAATCCCTAAAGTCAGTGATGCCTCTAGAATATCTGAGTACAAACCCATAGGTCAATTGTTACATTTGCTAAATTTTAAAAATTATATTTTCTAAAATATTATTTAAAGAATTTGTTAAGTGAATAATTAGATTATTATTAGTGTGAAGAAATAAATTATTAAGCACCATTTCATATTGCATGGCATGAGTAATTGGCATTGTCATTTAATGTGTATCTTGTGGGATGCATTTTGGGATTGAATAGCAAAAGAACTTTAAGTTAAAGAAAAAAAAAAATCCCATTTCCCACTCATGTGTGCATTAGAGGAGAGACAATTTTCTCCTCTACGCGGCCACCACCTCCATTCTTTATTTCTTATTGATTTTCAATCAAGCTTACACCAAAATTAACTCAAAATAATTAGAATAAAATCTGAAAAAAATTGGAAAAAATAAAAAATTGTGAGTTGACGTAGAGATCTATGCATGTAAACTTTCAGTTCTAAAAACAAGACATATTCATGTAAGTTTCTAATTTTCTCTATTTATTTCGAAATTATGAGTTGCATGTTTGAAAAATATTGCAAAATGTGATTAGTTTGTGAATATTCTGCTAAATATTGAGTTTTTCTATTTCTCTTAAAATTATTTTGTTATTTTAAGATTTCTGAACAATATTCCGAATTTTGATGAAATTAAGTGTTGCATGTAGGTTTTCTAGTTATTTTTAAGCTTTTATATAGTTGTTGTTGCTAGGAAATAGCTTTTCTTTATTTAAAATGAGATTTAAAACTAAGTTTGAGCTTGAACAAATATTTTATCCGATTTTAAAATTTATTTAGGGATTTTGATTAAATACATATGGTATTTTAGTAAGAGCACTTGTCATTTTTGTAAAATCTAAAAGTTGTATGAGTTTTATAAAAAAATATTGGGTTTTAGAGAAAAATTTCAGCAAGGTAATTTTTACATAATGTTGCATTTTAATAGCATTCTTGTGGTAAAATAGTTTTGCATTCATAACATCATTATTGTACTTTATGGACAGAAAAGAAATATGGCAAAAGTTCATGAGTTTTAGCATGATAAATGAGTTATAATGACTTGCTTAGTATTATTAGATGTTAAATTAATATGTAGGAACACTTTATACACATTTACACTTAATTTTGCAAATTAAGTTATGTGAAAAATAATAAAACATTCAAATCTGGAATTTTTAATGTAATTATGAATTTAAAAGGGTTTAATTTAGGGTTTTGCTTATTTTATAGATTTAGGAGATGAGAGTTTTGTTGAGGGAGACGCCAGTGCGTTGAGTTCACGTTAGTCAGGTTCTTTTATTGTTGAGTTCAGGTGCAGATTCACATGAACTCAAAGTTTTTACTTTGTAGTAATTCTTTAGTTTACTTCTTATGCATATTGATTCATTTATGATTGCATGGGACTTTTGCATCTAAAATTGTTATGTTATTATTATGACTTGAATTGAAATGTTTGCATGTTGTATGGTATTCAAATTGTGAAAATGGAAAGATTAGATTGTATATTGGTTATGTTTACTACTTGTACGATTGGCCAGATTCACAAAACATCATGGGGATGCCGGCTAACTACCGTTCCACGCTATGTAGTTAGTGTTGTTACATGGGACTCAAATACCTGAGCTAGATGGGGTATGAGGGAAGTAATTCTTGAATGTCAAGTAGCGTAATTTGATATTGATTTGGAAACAAGGAAATGAACTGGATTGAATTGTGATATGATTTAATTGATTGCAAACCAAATTTTTAGTTGCATGGTATGGACAAACTTATATTGCCGACCATTAGTCGGCATGTTGAAATCTAATATGATTGAACTCATTGGTCGGCATTGCATCATATTTATGCATTGCTATTATTATTTTACTTGCTTGTTACTTCATATTTCTTTTTGCGGGTATTTATTTCCAAACATGCAAGCAGAGAGTTCATGTGCTGTAACTGAATACCGCATTAAATTTTTTTATTTCTCACCGTTTTTACTTTGTGGGTTCCAGATTTTGAGGGGGGGTCAGAGACGGTTTTTAACGAGGAGTAGGCCCAGTCTCGAGCTATTATCACCACTATTAGTCCATTGGCCTTTTGGTTGTTATGTATGTCATATTGACTTGTGTTACTTTCATTTAGGTTATTATATGTTTATTTGACTTGTTGTTATGTTATGATACTTGGTTATTATTTTGTGTGCACAATGTGGCATGGTGCCATGGTTGTATTTGGATGTATTTATGTGTTATGTATTCTTGGTTTGGTACCACCACTTGGCACTTAGATATATGATGTATGACTTGTGATGGTAGATCTATTATTATTTGTGGTATGGCTTACTTGTGACATATGTAATGTTGATATAAGTTCAAATGATATGCTTTGTCTTGACATTATTATTCATGCATTATCGAATCGTCTCAATATCTCCACATATTATTGATTGTTAAGGAAAAATATTAAATTTGAATGCCTATGACTTGTGTAGTTAAGGAAATTGCTGTAATTTAGTGGTGATAACTTGTTATATGGTATATTGAATAACTTGTTATGCCTTGCGTCTACCACGTGGTACTTGCGACGGGGATTGTCACATGCTCGTTGAACACGGGGTGTGACATCTATTAAATTGCTGCTACAAGCTTAAGGTCCTAGGCAAATGGATTAATTCTTGTTCTATGTGATTAATTAAGCCCAATCAAAGTGCCTTCCTTAAAGGGAGATTCATTTTGGAAGGGTAGTTGCACCACATGAACTTCTATATTATGTGCATACTAATAAAGAGGAGGTCTACTTCTCAAGCATGATTTTGAAAAAGATTTTGACAATGTAAGTTGAACCTTTCTCTTTGATACTTTAAAACAAAGGGGCTTCTCCCCAACTTGGGTTGATTGGATTAGAAAAATGTTAGTTGGAGGGAAAGTTGCAGTTCAAGTAAATGGTGAAACTGGTGCTTAATTTGAATGTCAGAAGGGATTGAGGCAAGTAGATCATCTTTCTTCTTACTTGTTCATTTTAGCTGCTAAAGATTTAGCCAAACTTTCATGGTATGGGGATTCACTCAAACCATTTTTCTGGTCTTGACCCAATCATTTCCCCTAGGCATATTTTATGCACCTTAAATATGCTAATGACACATTGCTCTTCTTAAAATATGATAATATTATGTTACAAAAAAGTAGATTGCACCTCAAGAGATTTTGAAAAAATCTTTGGTCTAAAAATTAATTTTGCCAAATCAGAGATGGTACCCCTTAACCTCACCTCTCATGAAGAGGCTGTAGCAATTAGCACCTTCCAATATAAAAAGGGTAATTTACCAATTAAATACCTTTGGCTTACCTCTGCTTTGGAAGAAACCAAGTAGGCTGGATTGGCAATTGATAAATTTCAGACTAAGCTTGCAAAATGGAAGGGTAATGCTTTATCTATTGGTTGAAGAGTAGTAATTATCAATTTTCTACTCACCTCTCTTCTATTATATTATCTTTCTTTCTTTAAATGCCCTAAATAGGTTATAAATAAGATAGATAGTATTAGAAGACTCTTCCTTTGGGGTGTTTTCCAAGGGAATGAGAAGAAAAAGTATAACCTAGTCAATTGAGATCAAATTTGCAGAAGGAAAAAATTAGGTGTTTAGGAAATTTTAAATTTACAACACATGAGTTATGCCTTACTAGTCAAATGGATTTGGAATTACATATTTAGGAATTTGGAAGGATCTCATCATGGCCAAAATATGGTATTGAAGGTTTTCTCATTTTTGGAGAAGTCTTCTACACCTTCTGCCAATTATGAAAGTAGGCTGTAAGAAATAAATTGGCAATGGAGCTTCTATTGATTTTTGGGAAGATAATTGGTTTGGTAATCTCACAATAACCAAACAATTTCCTCTTGTGTTTGACAAAACGTCAAAACCAAAAGGAAAAAATAACAGAGGAGTTTCAAAAGAACTTAGGATTGAGAAGAATAATCTAATTAATATAATTAATAATAGTGGCATAAATAATGAACAAGACAGTGTATGGTGGCAGTTTGAAACTTCTAGCATATTCACTGTTAAGTCTCTTTATGCATTTCTATATAATGGTGGTATAACTGTGAACATTAGTCTCACTGTATGGCATATGAAAATTCCTCTAAAGTTCAAATGTTTGTTGTGGTTAATATTAAATAATAAGGTACCGACTTATGACAATTTGGTCAAAAGGGAGCATTTTGGTCTAAACAAATGCTAATTTTATTGTAATGAAGGAACTGTTGAGCACTTGTGTTTAGATTGCCCCTTTATTAAATCCTTTTGGATTAACATGTTCAACACAAAGGGTATTCGTTTAGATTTTACTAGTTTTAACTCTCTTTGGTCTTGTATTAATAGTTTGGACAAATCTAAGAAAGTTTTTGCTAAGACCATTTTCACTGTCCTTTGTAGGACTATGTGGATAGAGAGAAACAAGAGAATTTTCACCAATTCTATTAGCTCCAGTCCACATGTAGTTTACTTTAATATTCTGTGTTTATATCGTTTCTGGACATGTTTCAGCACTCATATGGAGGCAAGCTTCAGGGAGCTTGGGGGCTATTCAGAGCACTGATACAACTGATGGGCATGTTTTAGAAGCTGACGGAAATTCTCTGCTTTTTGTGCTGCCTCAGTATTGCTTGCTGTTATTAGTCTGTGTGAACTTGTGTGCACCGTGTCTTGTATGTGGCTGTGTTAGCTTTACTTTAGTTGGGTTTAGTGTTTTAGGGCAGTTTATTACTTTGGTTGTGGTCTTTTTGGATGTAGTTGCTAATGCTAGCTCTGGCCTTGTTATTGTTTGTATAGGTTCAGTTTGTACTGCTCTTTTATTTTCAATGGAAGCCCAGCTCGGGCCACTTTAGTTTAAAAAAAAAAAAAAAAAAAATCCTTTACGAAGCCATAATGGCGCGGAATGACCCCATCTCAGTGGTCCAAACAGATCCAATCCTAACTTTCCTAAACTAAATCAGTGTCTCCAAACCTTAATTAAACAAATATGCAAAAAAAACAAACAAGTAATATATATGCAATTGACTTACCTCCATTGAGCCAGAGAATCAGTGGCTTCTTCTCCGGCTCTCTCTCCGCCTCAAAGAACCAATAGAACAAAGCCTTCTGACTTGTGGGACCCACACTCACATACCCGGCGTAGTGCTTGAAACTGACGTTCGGTTGGCCCGGCAGCCCCTTGACAAGATCCGCCTCAAATCCTTCATGGACCCTGACCATGGCTAATAGCACCATACAGATACACCAAAGAAATGGCGCCATTTCTGCTCTGCTCTTCTTCTTTCTCTCTCTCTACTAGTATGAGTTGCTCTGTTTTATAAAAGAGAGGGATGGAGAGAGAGAGGAATGGGAGAAGTGGGTAATTATTTGAGAGGAGTGGCGGTTAAAACAGGTTGCCGTTAGGCTTTTGATGGCGCTTGCGGGAGGGAATGATCACGTGCTTGCTATAAATGCCTTTTGACTGCGGGAAGGTAAGGTAAACTGCGTCACCTTTTGCCTGGATGCAAAAGGAGGGAATCCATTATCCTAATATGGCCGTATGAGAATTCCTTTATCTTCTGAACGTGGGAGTCCAGCACAGTTGGTCAGTGGCTCCGCCGTTATCCTAGAGGTAACGGGTTCAATTCCCGCTGGGCGCGGAAGAGGGATAAACTCTATTTAATAGAGTTGGGCTATGCCTCTATAAATAAATGGCCTTTAAAAAAAAAAAAAAAAATTCCTTTATCTTCTCTGTGTCCTTTTCCTTTTCTTATTGTTTTTTTTTTTTGTTGTATTTTAAGCTCCAATGACAGGGACAGGAGTATCGTTTAGGCAACATTCACTTGTACACTGAATTTCAAATCTAAGGCCTAATGGGGTGTTCGTTTTAGGAATCGCATCCTCTGTCTAGATGTGCATAATGTCCATCTCATCATGATCATCCGATGGATGATGAGTGTCCCGTGATTAATATCAGATTGATAGATTCAAAAAAAAAAATTAACCGTCGACATTAGATCAAATGGTCGTGATGAGATGGGTATAGTACACAGTTGGGCAGAGAATACTGATCCATTTGTTTCATGCATAAGAAGTTGCATAGGAAGTTATGTTTCATGCATAAGAAGTTGCATAGGAAGTTATGAAACAGAAACGCTTATGCAACCAAACATCTAGTACATAAGTTTTTATAATAGTACATAACTTATTACATCCAAAAAAGTTGCATAAATTATGAATCAGGTTCTTCTTATCTCATTTGACATTTGTACCCTTCAATTAATTCTCATCGGCTCTCAATATCCAGAACTAGTGCAGTTCATAATAATTATTTTTAAAATATAATAATAATAATTATAATAATAATAATAATATAATAACAATTATTATTATTAATGTTATTATTATAATATTACATATTATTTATTTTTATTACTTATTTCATTATTCAGATTACTTAATAGTAATCACTTTTTATAATATTATTATTATTAATTATTTTATTATAATATTAATTATTTTTATAATATTGTTATGACTGTAGCACTCCAGAATTTTATTCATTGTTTAACCTACTCTGATATATATATTATATATACAGAGGTAGGCTAATGTCCTATAGATAGGATAGAGGGGTTGTCCTATTCAATTTCTGATCATTGGATATCGTTAAGATTCGTGTACAGATCTAATTTTGTGGCTAAGATATAGGTGCTGAGCTGAAAAATTTCCGTTACGTCCGTTTCATTTCTCCGCCCCTCCATTACTCTCCTCTTTTCCTTCCGTTATTTGCTATCTCCATCTCCAAAAATCGCTCCTCTCCTTTCTCACGCTTGCTCTGTATGCTAAGCAGTATGAACGCCTCTCTTCATAATCATTTCTCTTCCTCTCTCACGTTTTTTAAATAATCTTTTGGTTATGTGATCTTATTATTTACAATGGAACTTCTTCAAAACTTCATTTCCCAACAAAAATTTCATTTCCCGTAGCCTATACCCTTGTAATCTGGAAATTCTTTTGGTTTTGCTGGATGTACTCTTGTTTTTTTTAAATTTCATCTCCCAACAAAAATTTTTCAAACCAAAATCACAGAGAGAGATGATCTTGTGCTAATTAAACTAGTTGAAGGGAAAAGAAGGGAAGAGATAATGCGAATCTTTCCATACACCCATCTGAAACAAAAATCGGGGAGAGAGCTTGCTTGGATCGATAAAATTGAAGAAGGAAAACTAGAAAAGTCAACTGAGAAAAGAAATTGAAAAGGGGAAGCTCGTCTAAAGAGGTGTCGATTTGCATAAAAAAAAATTTGAATTTAGGTTTTCCGACTAACTCATTTACTCCAATTTGTTTGAAAGAGAAGGGGTGGAAATCGATTAAGGGAACAGATAAGGGCGACGGAGGGAACTAACAGAGAGGGAACGGGAAATTTTAGCGCAAACAAACCTCAGCTCCGTTCTCAGCGTATCAATCCGATCCCTTGGATTTTTATCTCCGCACGAATTTTGATGATATCCAATGATCATAAACTGAATAGGACAATCCCTCTATAATATTTTTTTTCGGATTTTTAAAAACTGTTGTTTCTGAACGGTACATAATTAATTAGATTAGCGATTTTCTAAAATTCCAAAAAAATATTTAAAATTTTCGAAAAAATATAAAATTTGGTCTACAAGGAGATTTCGATATAGAGATCATATTAGACGGTTTGGATCGGTCATTTTGAATCAGATCCACGAGTTTTGATCGTAACTTACGGAAGGCTCCGTGAGTTGCAACTCACCATAGCAAAACTCTCTCTCTCTATATATATATATTAAATTTACCATGATCAGATAAAATTTCATTTGTACTCGTTTTCTTGCTGTCCGAATTACTCACAATATTTCTAATTTGGTTTTTAATGATATGCGTGCAGAGTATATTTTGTTAATTTTCAAATTCGAATATGCCATGTTAATTTTCTTACCTTTTGTAACCCACCAATCTGGGCCGATGCATTTTTCTTTTGCATCATTTTATTTGGGAATTTTCATTTGACCATAATTATTTCTCTTTTAATGGAGAAAAAAAAAATGAAAACGGAAATAAAATTTTTATCCATACCTGCCATATCGAATATGGTGCAAGTAGGATAAACGGATAAACGAGTTTCATTGGCAACCCTAACCAAAAGTAATACGCTCACAATATACCTGAGCAAAATAAATAAATAAATAAATACCGAATATATATGCTTTTAAATAGAGACATTATCAACAGTAATTTGTTTTCATAGGAAGCAGTGTTGGAATTGTGTTCTAAAAGTTATCTTATAGTGATTACTTTTATATGTTATATTTATGAATTGGATGTTATTACATTTTGTTCCATGAGTTTATATTCATATTTAGAAGTGTTCAAGAAGATGCTCTTGGTCTTGAACCGCAGAACTCTAAATAAAATGAATATATATCTCTAAAATGTTCACAGGTCTTGAATATTAGCAGGAACACTAATATGTCATATAAGACTGTCGTGTTGATTAAAAGTACGTTGTAGTTCTGTAAACGTTGATAAAGGATTATCATTTAATAACACGAGTATATGAAAAGTTTCATATATTGAACAGACCTAATTGATAAAAATATTATATGGATTGTGTTTGTGTCATTAATATTTTTATCGTGTCATTAATTCTAAGATTGATATAATATATTTTTCACATAAGGAATATGCAACGTAATTATTATTAAAAGCCATTTGAAGCAAGTGGTGATAAAAGTAATAGTTCTTTGTATGTAACTTGTGTAGGAGGAAAATATATATATCAATAGCTAATTGTCACTCATTAATTGAGGAATGATATTATAAAGGGCCCCTTGGTAAAGTGAGATTATAAATGGATCCAATATAACTGAAGTGCAGTTATAATTATATAATCCTACTTATTAGAGACCAAGAAAAGATTATAATACGAGGATGACACAGTCCTACTTTGTATAATAATCAAAATATCATATGGCAAGGAATAGACACAAGTAATGTAAATAACATTACTAGAAGGATCGTGTTTCGTAAAAGGATTTGCTAAACATCTATATTATTTGGGTAGCTGTAATGTATGCTAGAGTACCGCTTATAGTTTATGGAATAAAATATTTATTCCATTGCCAACATAATATGGATCCTCAATATAGGTCACACCAACTGAATGGGAAACAAGAAATATATTTTCTATATACAAGGTTTCATGTTGCATGAAATAAAGTACAAATAGAAAATTATATCACATGACGTGATTAACTAGCAAAGAATAAATTTATCAATATGTGTATATTATGAGGATAATATAAGTTTCACATATTATAATAATATATGAATATTATTATGAAATGTATAAATTTATTTGAAGCCCAAGCCCAATTATTTTAACAAATGAAGAAGAAAGAAGGCCTTAAATTCGGGTCAGAATTTGAGCCAACTTTAAATAGAAAATTAGTATAGCAAACGATAACCATTTTGGGCAAATGATATATGAAAATTATAGCCCTTGAAATGTAGAATCCAATGGTCCAAGTTTCAGGACGTTTGGAGTTTCCTACAGAGAGTTATCAAGGTTTTAGTGCTGCAACGTCAGAAATTAAAGTGCTGTTTTAATTTCTGGTTAGTGGCTTTAAATGCTATACGAATTTGAGAGGTTTTATTCAGATATTTTTGTGTAAAAACTGATGAGAAAAATTGAGAAGACAAGTAAGTCTTCATGTGTTGAAGCTTTGTTCTCCTCTTCTTCTAAATACTTGTTAAATATTCTATCGATTAAGCAATCGATTAAGATACGGGCGACGGAGCTAGGTGTTGACGGGGAATTCGCTAGCACGGATTCGACTGTCATTTTGTTTCGGATTCAAGGTGAACCGAAGAGGAACAGAGCTTCGTTAAAGACCATAGGTATGGTTCTACAATCCTTCTTATAGGAATATATTTGATTGCGATGCAAATAAATAAAGAAAGTTAGCAATAGTAAGAACGATCCTAGATGTTATCGGTTAATAAAATTTTAAAAATTACCCGATTAGCATCATGAAATCCTTCAATTGGTATCAGAGCATAGGTTCTTTATTATTGCTAATTAGACTATTTTATTATGTAATTTTAATTACATAAGTGCTTAGTTAATTGTTCTTTTGTTTTGCGGTTCTAAATTCGTGCTGAATTTTTGTTACACGTTTTGCAATATTGTAATATGATAACTGGTTAATTATTTTTGTATTTTCTAAAATTCTTACTATATTAGAAGAAGTTTAGAATAGGATAATTATATACATCAAGGTTTTTGGACAGATCTATGAGATTAAACAAAAATAAAGAAAATAGTGCGCTGCTGGAATTTTTCAGCGGCAGTAGCAGTTTTTGCTGAAATCAAAATAACGGTTTCTCTCAAATGGATTAACATATTTTGATGAAACCAGTTTCTAAATTTAGATATCGAAGTCTAGTTTTGACATAATAAAACTTTTCTATACAAAAGTTTTATGGAATTTCGTCACAAAGGCAAAACAGCAACAGTGCGCAGTTTTTCTGTGACAAAACACAATAACGGTTTGTATTTTCTTTTAAATGATTAAAAGATTATTTTTCAAACTATGGTGCAAATTGTAACAGAGAATTATAAATCATGTTAGGGATTTAAATGATTTAGAGAACCGCAATTACTTAAGAAATGGAAATTAACTAAAAGGTACAAAATAGTGCATCGGTATGCAATTCCTATTATAATTTTGTTTTGCAGGGAACTGAGTTTGTATGTCTCATTCCAATGCCTTGTGTGATGTAAATTTTATGTGATGTGCATGTTTGATTGTAAGCAATTTTAATAAGCGTTTATTAATTAGGCACAAAAGGCAATTTATGTATAGGATGCCTTTATTTATTATTACATCATATGCATTGTGAGAATGAGATGGGTTCCTAATACTTGCACTTAGCAAATTTTATTCTTGAAAGGATTCATAATAAAGTTTGGGGCAGCATATTTATTTTTATGCAATTTTTCATCCAATGGTGCAAGAAGACAAAGCGGTGGATGAAGAGAAGCGCAAGAGGCATACAAACTCGCAAATGTTTTGTGATTGTTTTATGTTATGTGCTTTATGATTATATGTGAATGATATGTTAGGATAGGTATGGGTGTATGAAAACAGGACCTACCAAACTATAGTCACATTTGAAATGTCCAATGAAAAATTAAGTATTTTTCCTTCTTATTTTATCCACTTTAAGCTAGAGATTATTAAGATGCATGAGTGTAATTTCTAATCTTTAGAAATCGTGGAATGTGTTAGGACATATTATCTGGCCATTGATAAATGGATTAAATGTGAGGCATTTGGTACATTTATTTTATGGAGATAATTAGCCGAACATATTGACCAATAAAATAAGTTTGCTTAAAGGGAAGTCAAGATCTAGGCTTGAAGTCCCGGGAAAATCGTTTAGTAAGAAAAGGTTCTTAATAAACAACAAGAGTCATAAAGTTTAGAAAATTGCAAACGATTGCAAAAGTTTTTCTAAAAGGTTATGATTAGTAAAAGATTACTTACCTTGATTTTATAATTCGGATGAGTTCGCTTTATTTATGATAGGATCTTGAATATGCTGCATAATGGACAAATTTAAATATGTAGTATGAAATGTTACATAAATATTAACATGAAATCCTTTAATTTTATTTCTATAGAATGACAAACAACGTACTTATCCAATCCATAACTCGAAAAGTGCTTGTTGGAAAATGTTAGTTCCAATTTTCTAGATTAGAAAGTAAAACTCCAACGTATCATCAGATAGGAGGATCTTGTAAATGTATTGGAGCACGATGCACCAATACTAAGTACGGAACCCTCTGATGAAGAATAATGTTTGGCGTGAAAGTATTGCAGAATGAACTGGATGTTTAAGGTCTCATGTTGGCAAGTATAGTAATTGAATTTACAAGAAAGTTCATAAACCATACTCCAAAAGAGATAATGGAACTTCATTCAAGATGTTCTTGCAATAGCAAGAAAGTTCAAAAGAAAGGCAAAAAGAAGATGCCTAAAGGGAACAAAGGGAAAGGAGAAGCTCAAGCGAGCACCTCCAAAAGCAAGAGAAAAAAACTTGCTAACTCCGCAAACTGAGATTGTCATGAGTAAGGACGTTTCAAGGTGAATTGTCCAAAGTACAAGGCTGACTTAGACTCGGGCATAATAGAGCGGAAGCGTCCCAAGGTTCCAAACGGTATCTATGTTATTGAAATTAATTTAACCACATCTATTCACGATTGAGTAACTGATACTAGATCGTGTGCTCATATTTGTGTAAATATGAAGGCACTAATGAATAGAAGACATCTCAAGTGAGGTGGAGTCACTTTGAAGGTGAGCGATGATGTTAGTATCTGGGCAATGGCCATTTACTCAATAAACCTTCATTTATCTAGTGGTTTATTAATTAATTAATTTGGATAATATTTATTATGTTCCATCTATATGTAAGAACATTATATCTGTGTCGTGTTTGGACAAAGATGGTTATGTATTTACTATTGCAAACTCGTGTATGAGTATTGCAAAAGATGGAATTTTCTATGCAAATGCTACTGTTCATGATGGTTTATATTTGCTAGAAGTGAATGATAAACATGTTCTAAATGTCAATAACAAAAGACTCAAAATATCTCATGAAAATAACACTCTCTTATGGCACTATCGTCTTGGTCATATAAACGAGAAACGCATTAAGAAATTACAAGATAGTAATCTTCTTGGTCTCATGGATTGCGATGCAATAGAGACATGTGAATCTTGTTTAGTTGGTAAAATGACTAAGAAACCTTTCAAGAAGAAAGGTTCAAGGGCAAAAGACTTGTTGGAATTGATACATTCTGATGTATGTGGTCCAATGAGAACTAGTGCACGAGATGGTTTTAGGTACTTCATTACGTTCATAGATGACTATAGTCGTTTTGGCTATGTTTATCTAATGAAGAACAAGAGTGAATCTTTTGACAAGTTCAAAGAATTCAAGAATGAAGTCGAAAATCAACTTAATAAGAGAATTAAGATTTTGCGAACTGATCGTGGAGGAGAATACTTGAGTAATGAATTTGGTACATATCTGAAGGAGTGTGGTACCATACCACAATTGACTCCACCAGGAACACCTCAGTGGAATGGTGTATCTGAGAGGAGAAACAGAACATTGCTTGATATGGTTCGATCAATGATGTGCCAAACAGAATTGCATCTTTATTTTTGGGGACATGCATTGCTAACTGCGGCTTACACATTGAATATTGTTCCATCCAAATCTGTCGAGAAAACTCCATATGAGTTGTGGACAGGAAAAACTCCTGAATTATCTTTTCTCAAAATTTGGGGATGTGAGGCTTACATCAAACGATTGATGTCAACCAAACTAGAACCCCAAGCGGAAAAATGCTTCTTTATAGGTTATCCGAAAGAAACAAAAGGATACTACTTTTGGCACAAGTCAACAAATAGAATATTAGTTGAAAGAGGTGCAATTTTCTTAGAGAAAGAGTTTCTCGAAAGAATCAAAAGTAATGGGAGTAGTGTAACGCTTGAGGAAACTCAAGAAACATTACAAGACCTCGATCAGGTCATGGATGACACCCATGTAGATCGAAATAACCCAACCATAGTTCCGACGGCTAGTGGGAGCATTAGTGTACAAGTTCCTCAGCCTATTGAGGAAGAGGTTCACGCATCACCACATAGTGTTCAATCGAGTATTGAACTTATTCCACAAGAAATTGTGCAAGAGGTTCAAGATACTCGTAATGAACATGAAGAGCCACAAGAACTAAGAAGGTCAACAAGATCTAGAAAGAAACCTGATATATATCTAGGGCTTCATGAGATCTTGGTAATGGATACAGATGATCCAAAGACCTTTGAAGAAGCAATGAAAAGAGAAGACTCAAAATCATGGTATGAAGCCATGAAATCTGAAATACAATCCATGTATGATAACCAAGTATGGAACTTGGTAGATCTTTCTCAAGGAAAGAAAGCTGTTCAAAACAAATGGGTTTTCAAGAGGAAGATGGACATGGATGGAAACATGACAACATACAAGGCAAGACTTGTAGCGAAAGGGTTTAGTCAAGTTCAAGGAATTGATTATGACGAAACTTTTTCGCCTGTTGCAATGTTTAAGTCAATTCGGATATTACTAGCCATTGCCGCATTTTATGATTATGAAATATGGCAAATGGATGTCAAAACAGCATTCCTGAATGGGAATTTGGAAGAGGATGTGTACATGGTACAACCTCCAGGTTTTGAAGATCCAAATAATGGTAGTAAAGTATGCAAACTTCAAAGGTCTATTTATGGACTGAAGCAAGCATCCAGGAGTTGGAATAAGCGCTTTGATGAAGAGGTTAAACGCCTTGGATTTATTCAAAGTAAGGAAGATACTTGTGTATACAAGATGGTCAGTGGGAGCTATATACTTTTCTTGGTTTTGTATGTTGATGACATACTATTGATAGGCAACTTTATTCCCTTAATGGAGCAAACAAAAACTTCATTGAAAGAGATTTTCTCAATGAAAGACTTGGGTGAAGCCCAATATATCTTGGGAATCAAGATATGTAGAGACAGGTCACGTAGACTCATTGGCTAAAGTCAATGTACATACATTGGCAAAATGTTGAAACGATTCGACATGCAAAAAATTTTAAGAAAGAAAATGTACCAATGAGTCAAGGTGTAACACTTAGCAAGTCTCAATGTGCTGTCACACGTAAAGACATTGAAATCATGAAGAATGTAGAATATACTTCTGCAATTGGTTCTATCATGTATGCTATGGTGTGTACACTACCTGATGTCACGTATGCTCTAAGTATGACAAGTCGTCATCAAGCCCATGCAGGTCCTGCACATTGGAGTGCGGTCAAGAATATCCTTAAGTATCATAATAGAACTAAGGATAAATTTCTTGTGTATGGAGGGAAACGGGAACTCGTTGTAGAAGACTACACCGATGCGAGTTTTGCAACCTATTATGATAAAAGGTCGCAATTTGGATATGTATTTAGTCTGAATGGATGTGTTGTTAGTTTGAAAAGGTTCAAACAATTAGCAAACAACTGACTCAAGCATCCAATCAGAAGTGATGGTTGTTGCTAAAGCCAACAAAGTAAATGTTTGATCAAGGAGTTCATTGAAGAACTTGATGTGGTTTACACCACAAGATCAAACATATGGATAGAAAAATAATTTGTCATTCAATACTTCATTAAAGAAGATAGATTAAAATTATTAAAGGTGAACACGGATAATAACACAACATATCCACCAACAAAGCCTTACTCTCAAGCCAATGGCAAAGTCCACTTTGATTCCACGTGTTTGAAGATGCATGGAAAATGGATAGAGATAACAAAATGAGTCAAAAGGCAACCCTAGTCTTAGAGTTAATACATAAGTATGTATAAGAAGTAACTTTAAGAACAAGTGGGAGATTGTTGGAATTGTGTTCTAAAAGTTATCTTATAGTGATTACTTTTATATGTTATATTTATGAATTGGATGTTATTACATTTTGTTCCATGAGTTTATATTCATATTTAGAAGTGTTCAAGAAGATGCTCTTGGTCTTGAACCGCAGAACTCTAAATAAAATGAATATATATCTCTAAAATGTTCACAGGTCTTGAATATTAGCAGGAACACTAATATGTCATATAAGACTGTCGTGTTGATTAAAAGTACGTTGTAGTTCTGTAAACGTTGATAAAGGATTATCATTTAATAACACGAGTATATGAAAAGTTTCATATATTGAACAGACCTAATTGATAAAAATATTATATGGATTGTGTTTGTGTCATTAATATTTTTATCGTGTCATTAATTCTAAGATTGATATAATATATTTTTCACATAAGGAATATGCAACGTAATTATTATTAAAAGCCATTTGAAGCAAGTGGTGATAAAAGTAATAGTTCTTTGTATGTAACTTGTGTAGGAGGAAAATATATATATCAATAGCTAATTGTCACTCATTAATTGAGGAATGATATTATAAAGGGCCCCTTGGTAAAGTGAGATTATAAATGGATCCAATATAACTGAAGTGCAGTTATAATTATATAATCCTACTTATTAGAGACCAAGAAAAGATTATAATACGAGGATGACACAGTCCTACTTTGTATAATAATCAAAATATCATATGGCAAGGAATAGACACAAGTAATGTAAATAACATTACTAGAAGGATCGTGTTTCGTAAAAGGATTTGCTAAACATCTATATTATTTGGGTAGCTGTAATGTATGCTAGAGTACCGCTTATAGTTTATGGAATAAAATATTTATTCCATTGCCAACATAATATGGATCCTCAATATAGGTCACACCAACTGAATGGGAAACAAGAAATATATTTTCTATATACAAGGTTTCATGTTGCATGAAATAAAGTACAAATAGAAAATTATATCACATGACGTGATTAACTAGCAAAGAATAAATTTATCAATATGTGTATATTATGAGGATAATATAAGTTTCACATATTATAATAATATATGAATATTATTATGAAATGTATAAATTTATTTGAAGCCCAAGCCCAATTATTTTAACAAATGAAGAAGAAAGAAGGCCTTAAATTCGGGTCAGAATTTGAGCCAACTTTAAATAGAAAATTAGTATAGCAAACGATAACCATTTTGGGCAAATGATATATGAAAATTATAGCCCTTGAAATGTAGAATCCAATGGTCCAAGTTTCAGGACGTTTGGAGTTTCCTACAGAGAGTTATCAAGGTTTTAGTGCTGCAACGTCAGAAATTAAAGTGCTGTTTTAATTTCTGGTTAGTGGCTTTAAATGCTATACGAATTTGAGAGGTTTTATTCAGATATTTTTGTGTAAAAACTGATGAGAAAAATTGAGAAGACAAGTAAGTCTTCATGTGTTGAAGCTTTGTTCTCCTCTTCTTCTAAATACTTGTTAAATATTCTATCGATTAAGCAATCGATTAAGATACGGGCGACGGAGCTAGGTGTTGACGGGGAATTCGCTAGCACGGATTCGACTGTCATTTTGTTTCGGATTCAAGGTGAACCGAAGAGGAACAGAGCTTCGTTAAAGACCATAGGTATGGTTCTACAATCCTTCTTATAGGAATATATTTGATTGCGATGCAAATAAATAAAGAAAGTTAGCAATAGTAAGAACGATCCTAGATGTTATCGGTTAATAAAATTTTAAAAATTACCCGATTAGCATCATGAAATCCTTCAAGCAGAACTTGCTGTGGGTTTGGACTATGTTGTACTGGTACGTAGTGATTTACATACATATTGTTAATAATGCTTTTTTAAGTTAAAAATTGCTTTTAGGCGTTCCATTCGTGTTTTCCAGTACGCGCGTATTGTAAATGTACTATTGAGGGTTGGATCTATACAATTCTTATGCAGTGGTCAGTGGCACATATAGATATATTAAAAGTCGTTGTCAAAAACTAAAAATTAAAAGTTTGGTTTGGCAATTACGTACTATGCACATTAATTCAACTATTCAACCTATGCCTATCCAGTCGAATCAGAAGTCTAGTTTTGCCTCTAGCTGTTTAAGAAAATTTTATTGGAGTTGAAAAAGAAGTTAACTACCAATCAGAAGTGGTCATATATAAGAACCCACTTGACAATGTTAATTTAAATGTGGGTACTTACGAGGCAATTGAGGATAAGCACCGCAGCAAAACTAATGTAACAAATAATACAGTACAAAGAACTAGCTCTTTGTTGGAGGTTCGAAACGCAACCGGAGATCTTTCACAAATATTTAATTTAATAATACGTTGGGAGACTTAATCCCATTATCTTAAAATAATAATAAACTACAAGATATATATATTAGATATATTTGGTCTTTATATGAAGTCCGGTTGCATATACACACTAGTTGACACCTCCCCATCCTCTACAAAACCCAAGAATAATAGATAAAAGGAAAAATTAGCCATATACCCCTCAATTCTTCTCTAATCAGCCATTTGCCCTTCTCTTCTTTAATATTAGTCATATGTCCCTCTAATCATGATTTGTATTGAGATTTACCCTTATCAATAATTTAAATGGAATTTTAAGTTAAAAAAAATTCAATTTTAAAGTTTAGGACAAAAATACCCCCGACTTTCTCTCTTACTTTTGTCATTTAGGAAATAATATTTTTTTCCTTCTCGTGAAACAAACTTCAAATGCGATATGCAAGAGTACAGATTCAGATTAATAGTCAAAATCACTACGAGTCCTTCCTATTTAACGTTACATCTCAATACCTTTTATATATGCAAGAACAATCGTAAGACTATTTCCTCAAAAAACTTTAGTTAGTTCCTTTCAAATTAAAGCACCGTTACTCCAATGAATTTTTCTCTACTCCATGTATCATTGGCTGCTTGATAAATCAGAGATTGGAGCAAATATTTTAAGCCAAAATAAATATCATCGGTTCCCTCTGGAATTAGACGATTTATGGTATTTGACGTATTGTACATCACTTTCTTGTGAAATTATGAAGATACAATCAGTTTACCTAGCTGTGCACGAGAATACTCTATGATTTATGTACATCATTTGTTGTTTAATATGGAATGCATTATAGTGATATCAATGCACATAACTTGAGTGCAATATATATGGCCAAGTTTTCTTGCAAATATAGAACAAATGCGAATTGTTTTGCCATTTTTTTCTCAACAGCAAAGTTGAGAGAGAAAGGGTCAGGGCATTTAATTTTGTCCTTAAACTTCAAAATTGATTTTTTTTTAAAATCATATTTCATTGAAATTAACAAAAAGGGTAAATACCAATACAAACTATGATTAGAGGGATATATGACTAATATTAAAGATTCGAAGGATATATGGCTGATTGAAGAAGAATAGAGGGGTATAAGGCTGATTTTGCCTAGATAAAATATGATAATATATAAGAATAATAAATTGGCCTGGCTAAGTCATAAGTAGTAAGTAGTCTTGCAACTTCTAAGCATATATCTTGGAAGGTCCTCTGTCTTAATTAGATGTGGTCCACAACTATGCATGACAATAATTTGCCGCTCCTCTACAAACCAACTGATTCTGCACAACTGGAAAAAATCTATATGTTTGAAAAATCAATCTAAACTAAAATCAGTGCATGATCGTGAATTGGAGTCGTGTTCGATTGTTTCCTAATTAATCCAATACTATCAACAATCTTCACAGACTATATATATGGCTTAATAGTAACTCTTTTAATATTTTTTTATAATTTTCTTTCTTGTTTTTAGTCTCTGGCTGAATTGAATGTAAATAGTGATACCTGTAATATACTAATATACATTTTAATTTAATACAAAAGGTGAGGTCTTGACCTTCATTTTTCTTCCCAAAAAAAAAAAGGATTAATACTGTTAGCGAGACAAGTGTGAGCTGATATATATGCCACATAAAATATGTGTGGTGGAATTAGGAAAGCAACCTCTGCACTGGAATTAGGAAGGAAACCTGAAGCATTTTCTGTATAATTCTTTCTATTAATAAAATGATTTTATTAAGGAAAAAAAAAAGGAATATCGAAAGATTGTATACGATATTTTGCATATAGGTTTAGATATTGCCAAGAAAAGAGAAACGCAGGTTGTATTAAACAAAGACAAGAAGGAGCAATCCTGTAAGATTGATTTTTTCAATGAAATAAAATTGGGAGGGAAGGAAGTTTCATGGGTTGTGTGTTTTTTATTTCTCTAAAATTATTTAAATTTTATTAAATATACTAACTATTTAGATTGACGCAATGCCCGACTTGTATTTAGCAATCAGCAAAGGTCAAAATATAAACTTTTATATGTTTTCAAATAACACCACTAGAATATCACTTATCTGCTACGTTAATAGGCATCGCTATTCCGACACGAACAGCCCATTGCGTCTAATTAAGAACCCAATCATAGCGACCCGGATACTCTAGCCCCTCATAATAAACATCTGGTTCGGGCGGAAGCGAATTACTGAAGCGCGTCCCTAATTATGTTCTTACCCGTGTCGGTATACCGACGTATGTCTTCTCATCCGATTGCTGATTACTGTTAAGAGCGTCTCAGATTATTATGTCGGTCTACCGATGCCTTTACGCAATGACCAGAGTTTAGCGGGACCACATTCGATTACAGTTGGCATAACGACGCTGTTAATTACTGACCCTGATATGCCGTCAGAATCTAGCAGGTCCCACAGTATATTCTTTTATGTGCGTTGCTATTTTTTGAATCTATGGCGTCGTTATACCGACGCAAGTGTTGATATCCACATCTGTGAGATATAGAAAGGTCCATAGGATAGCTGTAGGATTTGTATCCTTATTATATTTCCTTTTTTGCAATATCCTATGTATCTTGTATATATAGAAGGTAATTGAAAGAGATGGCAGTAGATACACGACTTGGATAACAAGTCTTTCTTCTTCTTCTTCTCTATGAAATACATTGGCTCTTGTAACATAATTGATTGTACAAAACTATTTTTTATGAAATCATGAAAGGGAGGAAGGATTGTGGGAGTCTTGTGTTCTCTGTGATTGATATTTTAGCATGATATCAGAGCCCTGCTGACGATTTTTCCCTGTGCACTAGAAATGTCGGGGGCCACGGAGCTTTCTTTGTGGACCACGACACTGACCTTGTTGCATAGTTTGTTATCCTTGAGAACTTACTTCTTCCCTTCCAACTATGTCCACTGATGACAAAGAATTACCTACACCTACACCTACACCTCCACCACCGATTGACGCTGCGATGTTAATGGAAAATCTCAACAACACGCTAGCCAAACTTCTTCTACAGCAAAGACCGACGAACCCGGTTCAAGAGGGGCTTACTTCCGCTATGACAATCAGACTAGATGGCAAGAACTTCTACATGTGGTCTCAAATGCTGAAGATGAAGCTTGCTGGTAGGGATAAGTTGGGACACATAGATGGGCCAATCGAAATACCCGCAAAAGGTGATGAAGAAAGCCGTAAGAGATGGTTAGTGAATGACTCACAAGTCAAGGATTATATTATCTACTCAATAGATCCATCTTTGATAGGTAATTTTCTTCCTTACTCTACTGCGAAAGATGTATGTGATGTTGTTTGTACTACTTACTTTGATGGCAATGACCTGTCACAAGTACTTGACCTTAAGAGAAAGATTAATCGGGTTAAACAAATGGGTGGACCTATTGAGAATTATTACACACAATTGCAAGGGTTGTGGAAGGAATTAAACACACGTAGACCTAACCTCATGGAATGCTCGGTTGATATTGCCAAATACAACAAGGTAGTACAAGAAGATCGAGTTTTAACATTCTTAAATGGCTTAGATGACCGTTTGGACCATGTCAGAGCAAGTGTTCTTCAAATGCAACCTCTCCCTACCGTGGAAGAGGCGTTTGCAATAGTTAGAAAGGAAGATAATCGCCAATCAGTCATGATTAAGGGAGAGATGAATGATAACTCAGCGGTAATGCTAGCTAAAGATGGGTCTTTAACCATGAACAAGCCCCGCCCCAATCCGCAATCTGGCAATAAGAAACAGGGTGGCTCTTGAGGGTGCACATACTGTCACAATTCAAATCATATTGCAGATCAGTGCTTCAAGTTGATTGGGTACCCAGATTGGTGGAAAGATCCAAGGAAAAAGAACCAAGGAGAGGCCCGAGCTGCTACAGCAGAGTTTTCTGCGAGCCACAGTGGAGGCTCTGGGGACTGCAGTGGAGGATCTGTGGACTGCAACGGGGGTTCTGTGGACCGTCGTATAGGTTTTGTTGGACCATGTAGCTCTAACCCATCTGCAGCTATGATTTCTCTACTTCCACCAACTGAGATTAAAGGAGGTAAATATTTTTCCATAACAGATTTTCATGCTAACAATACTGATTGGATAATAGACTCAGGTGCGACGGATCATATGACCTACTCAAAAGATGTATTACACAAAGATCTAAACCACGAAGAACAGAGATCATCAATGCCAATGGAGAGGTCTATCCAGTTACTGGAGTTGGAGATGTACAGATATCTCCATCTCTCAAGTTGGCCAATACATTGTTGGTCCCATCTCTCTCAGCGAGATTACTGTCAGTTTGTCAGCTATGTGAGGAATTAAATTGTGTCGTACTCATGTATCCTCAGTTTTGTGTGTTTCAGGATCTGTTGACGAAGGAGATTATTGGTCGTGGTACTAGAAGAGTGAGATTGTATCATTTGGACGACTTGGAGGCTAGAAATGCTCACATGACTCTGGGATCATCTTCAATTCGAAAGAGACAAGTTTGGATGTGGCACAAGCGTTTAGGTCACCCATCATTTGGGTACTTAAAGAAACTTTATCCAAGTTTACTTTCTGGTTGTGAGAACGAAAATTTTAGGATTAAGTACGGTTAATCATTACCTATCTCACACAAATGACCAAATAGAACTAGTTAGACTACTTAGTTATCGATTTGGAAGGAGTTATACTTGGACTATTCCATTGTTGTCTGTGCAAACTTAGAAACAAGTAAACCGTGTGAGTCCAGTCGACCTTTAGTGATTCGAGCGGACCGCTACGAAAGTAGATGGGTCGCTCGTATCCGGAACAAAATCAGAAAGTGAACAACTTGATCCCCTAATTTACAATTTCATCAGGTTCTTATCTCAATTTCCACGAATTCATTGGTTTAGCAAGTTCAATAGTTTTAGTTTAATCCCATAATTATCTGAATCCTATTATCAAACTTGTTATCCTGGTTTCATTTAGCTTAGATTTTAGAGCAAACACTCTGTGTAATTGAACAGTTCGTCCCTGAGTTCGACAACTCGTTTATACTAATCAAGTTAATTTAGTGGCTGAATTGAGTATAAATCGATTTTTATTTTCGGTAAGGCTTCTCAAACAACGATAGAGTAAGTCCTCATCAGGCATCATCACCACAGTTGTGCCACCACCAGTCACCAAGCGCAAATCTTTGCCATTGTCATCCAAAAGAGACAGAAAGAAAGAAGAGTGTGTGGGTGTGAATCAGTAAGGGAGAGAGATAAGGAAATGGGTCCTTTGAATCGAGTGGAGAAGTGAGGTGTGGGGGAAAGAGAGAAACAGTGAGGACGGAGATGATCGGAAATAGAAGGAGAGGGGTTTCGGTTGAGCTTGAGAGGAAGGGGAAGGCGGAAAGAGAGAGAGTGGCAGTGAGAGGTTGTGCGAGAGAGACGGAGAGGAGAGCTGAGAGATAAAAGCAGAGGAGAGGTAGTTGAGGTCATCGTCGCCTCTCGCCAGAGGTGGGGTATCGGCGACATCTTCGTGTAGAGAGGAAGCAATGCAGCAGCGCTGCAAAGGTGAAGGACGGAGCAGAGGTGGGGTTCGGACGCAAAATGGAGGAGGAGAAGCGGAGAACTCGATTGATTGAAGAAGGGGTTTGGCATCCGGGATCTTCTGTGGCGGAGACTCAGTGGAGATGGTGCAAAGAGTGAAAGGAGATAGATCCAACGGTTTAGAAAAATCAAGGAAATTAAACAACAGATCAGACAGCCAGAATCCAACTAAATTCAATTCAGTTATTTAGTTTATAGAAATTTGTCTATTAGATTATTAATTTATTAGCATTTAGAAATTGAAATTTATTTGTTTGATTGAAGTTTTAAAATTTAAGTAACACACATTTTCAATTAACTATCGTTTAAATTTTAACGGGATTTTACACATATATTCCAATAAAAGGGATTGTTGAACCATACCTATGGTCTGTAACGAAGTTATATTGCTCTTCGGTTTACCTTGAATTCGAAACAAGAATGACAGTTGAATCCATCTCTCCGTCAACACCTAACTCCGTCACCCATATCTTAATCGATTTCTTAATTGATAAAATATTTAGAAGAAAAGACAATAAAGCTTCAACACAAGAAGATTTACTTGTGTTCTCAATTTTCTGATCTGTTTTTACTCAAAAACAACAGAATAAAACATCTCAAATTCATATAGTATTTAAAGCCACTGACCAGAAATGAAAACAGCACGTTAATTTCTGACATTACAGCACTAAAACATTGATAATGTTCTGTAGAAAACTCCAAACGACTTGAAACTTGAAACATTTGATTCTACACTTCAAGGGCTACAATTTTTATATATCATTTGCCCATAATGGTTATCATTTGATATATTTATTTTTAGTTTAAAGTCGGCTCAAATTCTAACCTGAATTTAAGGCCTTCTTTCTCTCTTCATTTTGTTATAATAATTGGATTTGGGCTTTCAATAAATTTATACACTTCATTATAATATTCATATATTATTATGAAACTTATATTATTCTCTTAATATGCACATATCAATAAATTTATTCCTTGCTAGTCAATCACGTATTGTGATATAATTTGCTATTTGTACTTTATTTCATAGAACATGAAACCTTGTACATAGACCTATATTGAGAATATATATTATGTTGGAAATGGAATAAAATATTTTATTTCATAAACTGTAAGCGGTACTCTAGCATACATTACAACTACCTAAATAATTTAGATGTTTATCAAATTCTTTTACGAGACATGACCTTCTAGTAATGTTATTAATATTGTGTCTATTCTTTGCCACATGATATTATGATTATTATAGAAAGTAGGACTGTGTCATCCTAGGATTATAATTTTTTTCTTGGTCTTTAATAAGTAGGATTATATAATTGTAACTGTATTTTAGTTATATTGGATCTATTTATAATCTTACTTTATTAAGGGGCGGTTTATAATATCAATACTCAATTAATGAGTGAAAATTAACTATTGACATATATATTTTCGTCGTACACCAATTACATACAAAGAACTATTACATTTATCACCACTTGCTTCAAATTGTTACAATTAATAATATAGGATGTCCTTATGTTTAGAAATGTAAATCTAGAATACCTAAGCAAAGGAACGAGAGTTGAAACTTAGAATTTTTAAAATGTTCAAGGGTTGAACTTAGGGATTTGAACCATGAATGAGATTTAGGATTTAAAACCTTGATTAAATCTAAGAACATGCAATTACAAATAATGTAAAATTGATTAAACTGATCTAACAAGGTATTCATACAGACCCGCCCGAAAAGGGAATGGATCCTCTTGAATATTGTCAGGTATGGAAACCCAAATGATTGAACCTAATCCAAGTCCATACAGTTAGATTTTTCATCCTTAGTTAGGAGCATTTGCATTTAATTTAGATTTTAAACAAAACCCCAAAAAGAATTCCAGAACTTATTTGTTTCTCGATTTTTCGGTCCTTTCCATTAAGTCAAAAAAATTAGGATTAGATGAAATTCAAAAAAAAAAAATAGTCCGTACTTGTGGATTCGACCCTTAAGCTATAATTACAAATGATTAGATAAGTGATTCTAAAGAATTGTTTTAACTTGGTTTTACCTCGATCAAGTGACATGAAACGTCTCAGGAATCTTCAAACGACTCCAAACAAAATTATATCTTCAAAGCAACTCCAAAAGAAAGAATGTCTTCAATCGACTCCAAATGAAAAGGCTTCTCTTCAAAGTTTTGTTTCCTCAATTGGGTCCCATTATTCGGGTTTGGTACCATCAATTGCGTCCAGTGTAGGCCAAAAGAAACAAACACCCACATAAATACAAAATCGTTTTAAATACAACTTCTTCCTAACCTTGTACATGATTCGTTTAAATCTTTTAATCAAAAGTTCTCGTGGTTCGTCCCGAGATAATTAACAATCGGGACTTGCGTCCATTGTAATATTAGACTCACACACAAATAATAAACCTTTATGAGATCGAGTTCTCGTCATTGTCCTCTTGTTGTCAACGAGTTCTTGTCAATTTCCTCTTGTTGTCACACTTGAATCCGGTTTCATGAAGGATGAATCACGTGAGTTATTTTCCTCTCTTTGAAATCCTTTATTCACCGAAAATGACGAAAAAGCTGACAGCCCAAATTACTCACCATAGTTCTAATTTAATTTTTGTGATATGCGTGCAGAGTATATTTTGTTCATTTTCAAATTCGAATATTCCACGTTAATTTTCTTACGTTTTGTGACCCTCCAATCTTGGCCGATGCGTTTTGCATCCCTGGCCGATACGTTTTGTGACCCATTCGACTCTCCTCTCTCTCTCTCACTTCTCTCTCGCACGAAGAACCCTAGCTTCCCGATGTCAGCTCAGATCCCAACTGGCATAAACCATAACGCACTTCTCTCTCGCACGATCTAGCAGCAACTCTTCTCTCAGCTGTACTCTCCTCTGGCCTGCGTACTTGCTCAATCTCTTCGCTCCAGGAAACTAGTTCGTGGTTTACCAATGGCTTATGAAACCAGTTCATTACATCAGTTGGGACACAAATTATTTTATTGTTGTAGAACTGTAGAAGACAAAAGGGTACGAATTAGGGAACGATGCATCTAGAAACTGCAAAGCGTGAATTTTGGGATTTTTATAAATTTATTTTTTACACGGGATTATTATCTGTTAAAATGTTACATATTATATGGTTATAGTATCTTAATTTGGATACTATATTAACTTAGTTAGGGTACATTTATGCAATTTGATAAGTTTATTAAATTGATATTTCAATTTTTTTATTCTGTTTCACGATTCTGAAATGCATGTCGATAGACAAGTTACATGTCAAGTAGACATCATGTATTCAGCAAGTTACATTGTCAAGTAGATAATTTGGATAACTACGGACTAGTACGTTTACTGAATAATATAAAGACATGTGAAATTTCATGTTTAAGTGTGCATATTTGGATTTCTCATAATTTCAACCACTAATTGCTAAACACAAAAATAGAAGCTTATAGGATGGCTATATAGAGGAGATACATGTATAGGAAAGGTACTGAAAAACATTCATTCAATTGAAATCAATTCTCGTGTCTCAAACTATCTCTCTCCCTCTCTCTCTATTTACTGGTAAACAATACCAGACCAAGGCTTCTCAAGAAACCTATCACCCTAATTACTCGACAACACACAAACAATTAAAATCGGAAAGTACCAAAATCTCAAATGCAACTTAACTAATAGCATCAATTTAACTTGTTTGAGCATCTCTAGAACACCCTCCCAGGATTCGATTGAAATCACTTCGACTTCGATTTCGCTGGGAGGCGACGCTCGCCAATGCCGAAGGCGAGACGGATTCCGACCTGCTCGAATGACGATGCATGACTTCGCTGGTGGTCGAAGGATGAAGATCGTGCGGGGGAGAGGAGAAAATTAGAGTTCAGAGAGCTTGAGAGAAGCGAGACAAACTGAGAATTAGGGTTCAACAGTGCTAGACTTCACGGGTGGTCGAAGGATGCTCATTGGGTTCATCGTGCGAGAGAAGCGAGAGGAGGAGGAGAGCTTGAGAGGAGGAGGAGAATGGGACCAGGTTCATCGACTGGATCTGGATCGATTATAATCGATGGGGTCACTACGCGAAATTTGAGCTTCTGTAACGTTCATAAAGATGGCTCTGTAACGTTCATGGGCACGTTACCGTAGCCTCCGTTACAGATTCAAAAAACATTAGTAATCTGTAACGGTTTTTATAAAATAAGATCTGTGACGTTTATTTTATAAAAAGCGTCACAGAATCCTAAATTAATTTTTTTATTTCTTTTTCTGAAACAATCTGTAACGCTTATTATGAATTAAATGTCACAAATCTATGACGCTCTATTCCTAAAAACATCACAGATATATAATTTAAAATTTTTATTTCTTTTTTTTATTTCATAGTGCCTTTTCCTATAATTCATTGCATAAATAATATTATTATTTAAATTAAGAATCAGATACCACATTAACATTCACGATTAACAATTCAAAATTAATTAATTTAAAATGATTCAATTAATTTTTACAACATACGAATTCTTCTTACTCACAAAAATCATAAACCAAAAACACAAAAATAAACAAAAAACACAAAAATAAAACAAAAAATAAACCAAAACATTATTCCACCATGGCTTTCATCTCTCGGCTACGACTTTCGTTCAATCGGCCACGGTTTTCGGGCCACGTCTTTCGTTCGCTTGGCCATGCCTTTCATTCATTCGGCCACGATTTTCCATCGACACGACTTTCATCGATCGAACACGGTTTTCATTCCTTATACAATCTATGTCAACCTATACTTGTTTTCGAATGAGGAGACTGTCGAGAGGTGGTTGAATCGAGGACAGCGGCGTGAGAGGACGTAGCGGCTGTTAGAGAGATGGTCGAATCGAGGGCAGCTTGAGAGAAGAGAAGTGGTCGAGAGATGGTTGTTGCTCGGTTTCAGAGGTAACTTTCGGAGAGAATAAAGGTGGCCGGAGAGAGAGGAGAGTGTGAGGGAAGAGAGGCCGGTGGAGAGAGGGTTTGGAGAGGTGAATGAAAGAGAAGATTTTTGAGAGAGCAGGCGCGAGTTTAAATTTCAGAACTTACAAAATTTTTCGAAAAGGAGACAGAACTATATAAGCTTTTGACACTAAAAAAAAAATAAACGTTACAGATCTATGACGTTTATTTCCAAATAAACGTTACAGAAGAGCCATAAGATTCTGTGATGTTTTTTATATAAAAAGCGTCACAGAAGAGGCATATGATTCTGTGACGCTTTTTATGTAAAAACGTCACAGAAGAGGCATAAGATTCTGTAACGCTTTTTCTATAAAAGGCGTCACAGATTTGTGACGTTTCTTACATAAAAAAACGTCACAGAATCTTTAACAGGTTTTATTATTTTTTTTAAGGAATACCTATGACGTTCCATATGAAAAAACGTTACAGATTAGATCATGTTTTTTCGCGCCAACAATTCTGTAACGTGATTCATTAATAACGTCATACATGGCCTGTTACAAAAGGTCTTTTTATTATTTTAATGTTAAATATTATAGATAAAGACTGCTAGGGGCATTTACAAAACGAATCCATATTTTTAGGGGGCAAAATCAGGAAGATTGAATTTGGGGGGCAAATACTCCATTTCCTTATGATGAAGGTTTCAAAACCTAGGTCAAATGAATTTATACCTAAGGATTATCTCACTAGTCGTTTGGTAAAGCTAAGGGTCGAACCCACAGGGACAGACTAATTGAATACAGGACTTAATCGTTCTTAAAATCTAAAGAGATGATTTTTTATAAGAATTTTGGAAATAAGTTCCAATCAAGTAAAATAGAATAAAAATAAAGAAATAAACTAGAATAATTAGTAAAATATTTTTGGTTGGTTTTTCTAATTTTTCTGGACTCAAACAAATGTAAGATATGTCCTAGGGTTGCGTGTTCAATTAGTTTGGCTCCAAACCACTTCTGCCCATGATTTTCACCTTGACAGAAGCCTATTTCGGACCGAAATGCATCGATTTCGGTGCGAAATCCTTACTGTTCTAGCTCGAAACTTATTTTAGACCTCTTGTTTTGACTTGATATTTTTATGGGATATTGTGTGAAGGTTACTTGACGACCAGACCTAAACCCTAACCTCAGCTGTCGTGTTTTAATTCTGGTTTGGTATGGAACCGACTTTTACCACGAAAATAACTAAGACTCAGCCGTCGCTTTTTGGTTCTTAGAAACCTTAGATTATTTAATTGGATTTCTAGAGGTATTTAAAGTCTTTTCAGATCAATAAAAGTTACACCTTTCGGTCGTTAAACTAACCTCCTCTTTCAAGAGATTGGTTTACCTCAAGTACTTAATCAATTAAAGGTTTGGTTTAGTTTAATGCCCTAAAGACGTCGTGATTCATCTATAGGTAAACATCAATCAAACAAATAATATAACTAAGCATAGACAATATTTTCCAACTAAATAAATCACATAATATATCACAAATCCATCAAGTCATCACAAAATACCAAACTAATCTACTAACTACCCCTCATACAAAATAAAATCTAGCCTAACATGTTCATAACACAAATAACAATAAACATCATGCAAATAATAAAGATACAAGCCATAAAATAACAAAATAAAAGCATAAAAGAGTAAATCGAAGAATACTTATGCAAATACTCGCTATCTTTGACCAAGGAATCAAAGTGGATCTGTGTGCTGCTGCTGCCTCCTCCAAAAACACCTAGAACTCCAAGGAAATCAATCAAAGAGCAACAAATGCCAAGGAAGGTAGAAAATGAATGTGGAAGGTAGAATCGCCTCTATGGAGGCAAGGGACGCGTATATATCACCACAGGAGGCGGCTAGGTCAAGGAGAGGCGGTTTGTCTCTTTCCTTCTTTGAGAAATACCAAAATTGCACTTTTCAGAAATGCATTTCGGACAGAAATGGAAGGATTTCGGTGCTAAATGGCACTCTGGCTTTGTTGGATGGGCTGAGAATCAAGCCCACGCTAGAGATAAGGTCTATGCTAGGCTCCTATGGTCTTGTGGCACGTCTGTGTGGGTCAGGAATGAGTCGTTTGGCTGAGAATATGTCCATCCTAATTGTACGTCGTGTCTCGTCTCCAATTTCCAAGCAATTCTACAAAATAAAACAAGAAGCAACGGTAGCAACAATATCCTGAAAAATATAACAATTTATGAGACAATTTATAATGGTTTGATCAATAAAGGGCTAAGTACGGTCAAAATACACATAAAAATAAGATATATCACCTTACTTTTGGAGGATAAAAAAAAATTCCATTTTAATTTGACCATAATTATTTCTCTTTCATGCAACAAATGAAGAAAACAAATATGACTAACTTGGGGAGCACGCAACATTTGGTTGGCTATTAGTGGGTACAGTAGGGTACGGTTTATATCCGTACTCATTAAAAAATGATTTTACATGTATCTTATACATATTTGTTAAGAATTAACAGTAAGGGCATGGTAACGGTACATAATGGATAATAATAATATTATAAATTTAATAAAAAATATATAATGTGCTAAATAAATAATATCAAATAAATATATGGATAAAATAAAATATTTAGATAATACTTTAGATATAAAAAATCATGAAATTTATTCTCATGTCAGTGGAATTAAAAAAAATTATATAACTAATTATAAATTATAATATAGAGTGCCAATTAATTTTTTTATCAACATAAATAAATTTGGATGAAGATCAAAACTAATAACACATATTACAAAATATGCTAAATTGCTAATAACATGATTATATATACATATATATTTGTAAAATTTTACATGTTAGATAAAGGGTACAAAATAGGCCTTATCCGTACCCGTACCCGATAAGTTAACGAAAAGTTCTTTTTACCCGTATCCATCTTCGTTAGTCTAACGAAAATAAATCTTAATCATACCTGTCTTATCGAAAGATACGAGTAGTATAAATAGATTTCATTGACAGCCCTAACCAAAAGTAATACGCTCACAGTACCTGAGCAAAATAAATATCGAATATACTTTTAAATAGAAACATTATCAACAGTAATTTGTTTTCAAGCAGAAGTTGCTGCTGGTTTGGACTATATTGTACTGGTACGTAGTGATACGTACAGATTCTTAAAAATGCTCTCTTTTAGTGAAAATTGCTTTTAGGCGTTCCATTCGACTTTTCCAGTACGTTTTGTAAATGTGCTATTGAGGGTTGGATCTATGCAATTCTTATGCAGTGGTCAGTGGAACAATATAAATATATTAAAAGTCGTTGTCAAAAAAAAAAAAAAAAATTAAAAGTTTGGTTTGGTAATTACTATGCACATTAATTCAACTATTCGAGGTTGTAATATCCAGTCCAATCAGAAGTCTAGTTTTTGCCTCTAGCTGTTTAACAAAATTTTATTGAAGTTGAAAAAAAAGTCAACTACTCGACTACCAATCAGAAGTGGTCATATATAAGAACCAGTTGACAATGTTAACATAAATGTGGGTGCTTACGAGGCAATTGAGAATAAGCACCGCAGCAAAACCAATGTAAAAGTAATATAGACAGCACAAGGAACCAACTCTTCGTCCGGTGGCAAAAAACAATACGTCTTACATGAAAGGTCGGAGATTCAAAACCTGACTGGATATTTTTCATAAACGTTTAGTTTAAAAATAAGTTAGAAAACTTAACCCCAATTTATCTTAAAAAAATAAATAATAATAACACAGTACAAGATATATTAAGCCATTGTATAAAATCCCATTGCATATACACTAGTCGACTCTTCCCCATCCTCAAGATATATTAAGCCGTTGTATAAAATCCGGTTGCATATACACTAGTTGACACCTCCCCCATTCTCTGGCTGAATTGAATGTAAATACCTGTAATATACTAATTATATACATTTACATTTTAATCCACTACTAGAATGTGAGTTATTTGCTACGCCGATAGGCATCGCTATTCCGACACGAATCGCCCTTTGCGTCTTGATCGGCGCGCTAAGGCGGTGGTGTCGTTTGCCTTAGCACGGGTCACAAAATAAATACCTCGTGTATGCTGATCTAATCGTTTGTAGAACAGCTGGAGGGTCGATCCACAGGGACAGACTATTCTATTATTCAAACTCTTACCCTAAATAATCAATCTAGTTTTGGATTCCAAGTCGCAAAGAAGGTTTAAATGGTTCAATCAAATGGAGAACAATTTAAGGTCCTAAATTAGCAGTTCAGAAGTTGGGGGTTAAACTTCAACAGGTTAGGTTTTAGGGAGTCAAGTTGCTACTTCTATCTACTTAGTCCCGTCTCAAACAACCTTCTTGGGAACCTGGGTCAGCAGAACTTCAGACGACTGACTTGTTTCTAGGCTGGCACAGACAACCGGCCTATAATCCAAGCGTCTCACCTAGTCTGATGATGAAGATGCATATTACCTTACCTTTACTCGATAATTGTGTAGACTAATGTCTTAATTAACCGTACTCAATCCTAACTTTCGTTGTAGGTCAAGTCTAATCAATCAATACACTTCATCTCCTATACAACCTAAGTTTCAACCTTCGTTTCTAGGCTTAAGTGTTATAGGTTTATTCTTGGATCTAAGACATCCCTCAACTCTCGTTTATTGGAATTAGACTTCACCGTTTCCGGTTCTTGATCTAGGTCTCACCTTTCGGCTATTAACCGTCTAATTGGTTTGATACAATTGAAGTAACCTAGGTTTGGTTGGACTTAATTCCTATCATTCAAGTGCAGCTACTACTTGACGAGACAATACCAAATCTACCTAGCGCAGTTCAAGGAAATCAAGTAATGCATTCAAGCACGAGAGATAAAACACAAGAAATCAAATAGAAACTAATTAAACATGTATATTCAACTAAGTAAACAAGTTCACAACTGAATCCCCTAATTAACTACTCTACTCTAAAGAATTCATAATTAAACAAGCACATGTATCAATCAACAACAATACAAAACCAAAAGAATAGAAAGATTACAACCAAATCAGATCGAATAATCCTTCAGTTTCTGGCTCTGTCTGCTAGTCAGGCGGGTAGCTTGGATCCCAGGCGGGCCACCTGGACTCCTGGGTCTGAAACCCTCACTGTTTCTGTCTAAAACTCCCCTAACTTCTCTCTCTGACTTCGAATATCGAGTTCTCTCTCTCCTAGCACTTATATAGGTGTGGAAATAACCTCCAAGAATAGAGAAACTGCTCCTAAGTCAGTCAGAACGTGACAGAAAGTGGTGTGGAGTCGGTTGCCAAGAATAATTGCTTCAGTCTGAACTCCATGTCTGCTAGTCTGAACACTCTGTTGGGCTGACTTTAGGTGGCTTTTTTGTGCAGAATTGAGTCCATTTCGATGATTGTCCTTAAATTACACAAAACTATAGCAGTACCTAATTTCTAACCTATATTAATGAAAGTAAGATAAAAACACATTCAATCCTAAATAATTTGTCCCAAAATCTATCCTCCAGCCATTCCTCCCTCAAAATACTAAAAGTTCTATAATCTCTCTTCTCTTCCCCTCTCTCACTTTCCCCGATGGGAATGGCAAAAACGAAAAATTGAAAACAAACAGACAAGCTATCATCTCTCACTCATGCTCTCACCAAATCCGTTCGCATAGTCTCATCATTGTTGTGTGGCTCCACTGCACCACCATCACCGATGTCGTGCCTCACCTCACCGTTCAGATCTCCGACCTTCACCACCGCCATCGCCGATACTTCGACCCTCTCGCGAGCTGCCTTGGGAGCTAGAGCTTGCTTCGTGCCTTGCCACCAATTGACCCGCAAATAGTGCACTCGGTACGAGTCGGGTCCTCAGAGGAGAGTTGAGAAATTGAAGTCTGCGAATTGCGAATCGACGAAGAGGGTACAAAAGCAAGATCGAGCATCGCGGCCGGAGGGTTTGCAAACTCGTCGCACTTCGCCATCGAGTTCTTCTCTATTGGAGTTATTTCAGTTTGCAATCTCTCCTTTCTTTTTCTTCTTTGACTGAGCTCGCGTCCTGTTTGGTTGACTTGTATTGTTCTCACTTGATTAAGTGAACTAGATGCTCGATTGTGCTTGCTCTGAATATTGTTCTATTTACATCTGTCAAAAGTATTTGAATTTGCTCTATGTGTGATTGTGTTAGCAACCGGGACTAGTATAAGTCGTGGTACCATTCCAATACCCTTCTCTCTCACTGTACTAGCTTCGCCTATATTGTGCCTATACATTAACAAAATAAGAGTATACTAATCAGTATGGAGACAAAAGAAATCTAGACCTCTGAAATCGGCAGCAACATATTTATACCAGTAGCCAATATATGTGCAGGATTTTGGCCAATTAAATGCTCATTTCATATCGAGATAAAAAATTGTTAATTACTTTTTGTTACAACTACTTCGACCAAGAGAGTACTAGCAGCTACTTGAGTATTGGGCACTTGATGCCTCATGTTTATTTATGATATTTTTGTGGGACATAAGCTATTATTCAACATTACTAGTCATCCTATCTTATGTTCCTTGTGACTGAAGTGTTGGAAAATTAAACAACTAAATAAGGCAGAGTAAACAAGTCTGTTCTATATCTGATGTGGTAGAAGTATAGCCAGTACTCGCTTTTTTTTTCTAGACCTGAAAGGGGTCAAAAGTCAACTTGTACACATAAAATATCTCTGGAAAGGTGAAAACAGATAGCTAATAAAGCTTTATTTAATTTGCTTTATGTCGAGCTTGCAGTAGAACTCCAAATTTCCTTTGGCAAATTACAATTGACTTTTGCTTCCCAAATTAACTTGTTATATAATACCATGGACCTATAAATTGTACACGACCTTTACACTCAAATTTATGTAATTTTAAGATGGGGTGGAGTCTGCTAGGCAATGATGTTTAAAGTGTTATGTGTTGAAGATGCGAAACATGGACATTCGTCATCAAAAAAGGAAAGGTTCATTCTTCTTTTCTTATTGTCGTTGTTACCATACCAAGTTATTCTCCACCGTAATTGAGTGCCAAATTTGGCATCCATGGTTTGGATCCAGCCAAGCACCAATTCTTATTGGTCCAATCAGATAGTGGTACACCAACAAGTTGTACCCATTGGTACCATGAGGATCATTTATATACTAAAATGTGTTGCTTGTCATACACAAATGACTAATGAATGTTGTTTGCTGAAGATAAAAGTAAAGTTTAAATATATATATATATATATTTGTCAGAAATTCTACTCATAATTATTTTTTGAAAGACAAAGTCTTATAAATAACTTTCTCCCTTTAAAAAAAGAAGAGAGAAAGAGAAAAAAATTGAAGCAGAGTGAAGGTACGACAAGATAACCTTGACGTATCATGAACATCATGCTTGTTTTGCCCTTGGATTCATGGAGTCTATTGTTACCAACTTTCATTCTTCTTGATTAGAATTAAAAAAAAAAAAAGAGAGTTAAAGATTAAATAAAGGGGTAGGTGGAAGGCAATTCGTTCACTCCTCCAAGAAGATGGATCAGCAGTGGCCTTCCCTTCTCAACACTAAACTCAAGATCAGCGGTACCTCCCTTTTTATTAGTTGTGAGATTGAGGATTCAATAGTTATGTAAGTTTCTTCTTCAGATCTGCGTCATTAGTGCTTCACCTCGCAAAAACGTGCAGAAAACTTTCTAAATTCTAGGAGATGTTATTAAGTTATTAAATTTAACAAGACCAGAAAATTTATTTGTTTGTTATTGCCTTTAGCAGTAAACCTTTGGTCTGGTATGTTACCCTTTTCAGTACCTTTTGCTTAATTTGTTGCATCAATCGGGGTATGACCAAGAGAATTTGTTATCATTTTGCACAATAATAAGGATATTAAGTAGACTATAACACTGCCTGATTTGAAAAAACTTGTTGACTCTGAACTCATATAGCAAATTTGGTTCATAAACCATGGTCGGCTGTTATGATATTACTGTGTCATCTGAAGCTAAATTATCTTGCCTAAAATTCATGAATTTTAACTCTTGGAAAGTGACAGTTTTCTCCAAACAATATGCTGTTGAAAAAAGGATGATATTTAACTTTATACGAGGGAAAAGGTATATGTTTCTATTTTCACTTCCAAGGAAGCTTCAAGTTCTTAAAATCCAGGACACACAACTAAGGATCATTTATGCTTTGCTCTGCTTTTGTTAACCGACGCTGGTTAATACTTATGTTTGCTGGAATGAGTTATTACCAGTTAAGTAATATCTTTGAGTTATAGGTAAGCCCAATATTTGAGGCACTAACTATACCTTTGTTTCTAAAATGATGAATGGATGGCAAATGCTGCCAATTTTCAAATAAAATGGTTTACAAATTTACTACAATGAAGACTCGCTTTGGAGTGTACTTTGATGGGCGTATGCAGTAACACAGACCATATGCGTAGTAAATAATTTAGGCATTAGATATTGGGTTTAGGGTAGGAAGACAACGGCACTAGTACCAGTATTACAAAATACATTGACACTAGTAACTACTCTTATTTCCAAATGTTATTGATGGTTAGGACTTAAAAATGATGCTCATCTTTAAATGACTAATTAAGCTCTTGCTAGTTGGAAATAAACAAAAGGCAGGTCGAGCATTGGCGATTGAAACATCCAGTGGATGATTCTTGTGCTAATTCTCTAGTACAACACACTGACTAGTGAGAGTAGGTCAAGAGACCTCGCTACGAGTAGTATATTTCGAGCACTGACAAAAATCCTCGCTGCCTGGACCTTTATCTTCCACCCTCAAACTACTGTGTCGAGCTCCAAAAAAAAGTCCAGAAATCGACCTCACTTGACCTTGCGCCTCACCTGGCAAGCTGGATCTTAGTGAAAGGTAACGTATATCCAATATTTACTTTACATTTGTATTATTTAGTTACAAATAAGTCTCTTCAGCAATATTACAATTTGTAACATGCTAATACTTGCTTGATAAGTGCATGAATCTATTGGTATGTTTTTGACCATCTATGACTACACAAGTGTAAGTCGCCGATGCACCACTCGAACTACACGAGTGTAAGTCGCCGATGCGCCTCTCGAACTACACGAGTGTAAGTCGCCGATGCGCCTCTCGAGTACACGAGTGTAAGTCGTCGATGCGCCTCTCGACTACACGAGGTGTAAGTCGCCGATGCGCCTCTCGAACTACACGAGTGTAAGTCGCCGATGCGCCTCTCGACTACACGAGTGTAAGTGGCCGATGCGCCTCTCGAACTACACGAGTGTAAGTCGCCGATGCGCCTCTCGAACTACATAGACATTCGATTGATTTCTACTGGACCCGACATTGGCTTATTTTTAATTACACTGCAAATAATGAGTACACAATAGTACTTCAAGCTTATTTATCATGATGCTATCATTAATGGGATGCATATACACAGAACTGTTGGAACTAAATGAGCCATTAGCAAAAATGAAAACTGACTATGAAAACATAACAAATAACTTCTCTGGACTGAAATGCAAATTGAGCTATGAGCTTTTAAATAAAAACAAAAACATGTTTCTGTCATCAAGCATATAGGCTGAAAACGTTATTAAGTGATTTCTGGAAATACCTTAACTCAGATGAAAAGAAAACATGAACAAAACTGTGATAAGCATTGAAAATCAAGGACCAAGGACCTTGCTTTTCTGGACTGAAATGTACAATTGGATTCTGAAGTTGTGAAGGAAAATAATAAAAGAAAAAGGGCCTCATTGCATAATTTAAAAGGGACCCGTATGAGAAGTTTAACCAGATCTCAAAGAGGACAATAAGTAAATTAGTGATTCTTAGACCAAGGTACTGCAATTTTAAGCGGATGTTGTTTCCATGATGTGATAAAATCAACAAGGATATATCAACGATAAATCAGAATTGAATTAAAGAAATCGTACCTCCAATAAAAGCCAACGATTAACCTGAATGAAGGAATTAAGTTAGAAATAAAAATAATGAAGGAATGAAAACAGAAAAAGTGGAAAAACAAAGACTAATTTTGTTACTTATTTTGTTCACTGGTTTGAACGATTTCTATGGCATGTTCTTAGTCAGATTGACATCATTTGCTACAACTTTTACATATCAAGTGAATGGCATATAAATCTCATACATATACACCTATACAGTGACCTATCTGGTGTCATGCCTTTATCCATTTATATACATACATCAATACACCTATATTGTTGTTTCAAGAAGAAAAACAAAAAGAAATTAATGGTGATAAAGAAATCATACCTCCAGAAGATGGACAAGCCTACTTAACCTACACAGAGAATAAACACATTAGTTTACACATTACTTAACCTACTCAACCAGCAATTATGTTATAAAATCAACCTAAATGCATAAAAAGGTGAAGAGAAACCTTACCTCCAATAAAATCCAACGATTAACCTAAATGCATAACCGTACCATCAATTCTTTTAGTGCTGCTCTTGCAAACTTCAGAGCTCAAATTGGAAATGATAAAAGCAATTGTGCCCTATGAGATGCATCTCATAATAACGATCAAACTAAACTTATAGAAGTTCAAGTATGCCATCTTTTGGAGTACCAATGAGCCTTATGGCAGTATTTCATGGGATCTCTAATAGTGGAATTTAAGAATCTTTTCACAAAAGTAAATTATACAAATGGTCGAAAGTTTCATTCATTTCCAATCTTGGTACCCAACGTTTCCAACATTCAATTTCAAGAGCTCTTGCATTAAGCATGCCATAGTGGTAGCATTTGGGATGTCCATTTATATTGCTAAGTTCAAACTGAACTAAATTTGTCCAGTTGAACTCCTATTCACTTTGCAACAATATAGAGTAAAACAATTGAATAATCCCATCAATGAATTATAAGCCCTATTTAATTCAGTTAAATCATATTAGAGTGAAAAATTCAATTCATAACTATAAAGCATGCATTGACTTGATAAATTATGTAATAACTTGTGCCATATTATGATACAATCATAATATTTACTAATATTTTCATTTCATTTGGCTTTCATTAGCCAAATCAAAACTGCAAACAAAAACGAACCAAAAAAACCAAACAACTGAACCATTTATCTAAAATAAATTAACTTTGGCTAAACCTGATTAACCAAACATTTGGACATCCCTAGTAACACTCTATGAAATGCTTATTGAATTGTTTCGCTATGGCATCACATAATAGTTGCAATATTTGAGTAAACTTTAATGTAACTCAGACAATTATCAACTCAATTTTCTGTTCATCTGAGACCGATCACAGCCGCCTTTTAGTATGGGAATCTACGGAATCTGATTTACTAGCCTCTCCAAAGGAAACTGATTTACTACCAAGCAGAGAAAGAGAGCACAGAAGGAATAGCAATCTTATTTTTGCTCTTTATAGATTTTTCATCATTCAGCAGTATAAATAATAATTAGCAAATAAATACAAACCAGTATACAAACCAAGAAAGACTAATAATATCAAGACGGCAAATTCATAAAAGATGATTCCAATGAAATTGCAACTATCAAGTACTAACAGTAATTTGGCAATTCTGGTATGTTAGGAGAAGAAAGCACTATGCCTACTATTTGATAAAAAAGAACAACAAAAGGTACCTTATTGAATTCCTCAAAGGTAAATGCATTGGCCAGGTCTCTCCTAGTTACCCCATCCTGCCATTGTGCAACCAGTATTGGATAATCGTGCCTACAAAAACGTAAAAATTTGCTTTCATGAGAATGTTTCAGTTTCAAATATTTTTAAACATGCCATACATTTATATTATATCAGGATAAAAAGAAAGGCAGCTACTCTTAAGTTAGGTTACCAGTCAATCCTTGATAAGCGCATGCAAGTTTCTCTACAAACAACCAAATACTTGAACTATACCACCTTTGTGTGTTGTGTTATGCCTCTAATAGTAACTAAGCATTGGATGCAATAAATAGACTGTGCACCTAATTTCATCCAAAGGCTTCCCATTCTTCATGGTATAACTCTGGCAACTTCTGACAACTTCTCATAGCTCAAGACAACTGACATGTGGAGTCGGGATGACACTGCTGATCCAGGGGTAGCACTTTCCAATATTCCCCCTACTAGATGGTCAAGCCAGTCAGCTGTACTCTTCACTTTCTGTGTCTTCAACATTTCAGATGTTATATGCAGAAGTAGCAAATCATATTCAGATGCTTCTAGAACATTTCCTTCAGAAAACCCAAGAAGAGCGAGAAGCTTAGATGGTAATTCTGTTTCCTCCAGTGGGAGAGGCGACAGAGAAAGATCAGAAGCGAGAGAGCTTACACTAGGAAATCTGCTGAAAATGCCAGCTCTGAGGCCTATAAACCTGAAAAAAAAATAATAAAAACAAATGAAAGATTTAAATGTGGAATTGTGGATGAGAAGGTCAAAAAGTATGCCATAGAATGGGGTTTTCAACCAATCACAGGAAAATGTCTTATGTCATCCCTAGTATGTGTATAGTTTCTACAAACTCAATCAAATATATCAAAAAGCTTGACAAAACTGTAGCAATTGATGTTAAACTATTTTAATTATGTCAAAAACTGTAGCAATTTATACAAGTCACCTCTTTGATAATTCTGGTACAGCAGACTGCTCCAGATCAGTGGTAGAACCAGCATCGCTGCTTTGCTGCTTCTGAAGTATTAATAACAATGTCAGAATAGATTCATTTCTATTTCTAACCAACAATTTTGTTCTGAGATGGTCAAAAGAAGGTTGCAACCTTGGCAATGTAGAAATCATATGCATCAAGCAACTGTGCGAAATCTAGAGCTGCTCTGCTGTCAACAATAGAGTCTGAAATATTAACAAATTATATACTAAGAATCCCAATTTTACCCTGAAAAAAAAAACTTAATCTGAATTCAAATATCCAATTATCTAGAATCAGTTAGTCCTTTTCGTTCAATTCAACAAAAAAATAACCTTTTTTGCTTATTATCCTATGTAACATTAAACCAAAATAAAAGAATTCAAAGTTCACATTTACTTTGATAAAATGAAAAAAGAAAACCAAAATTAAAAACAAACAGTAGTAACCCGTTACGGTAACTGGAACACAACATTAGGACTTAAATTTGATTTATCACAGTAAAACAAAACCAATTAAAAACGAAAACAAGAGACGAGACAGAAGATTGACCTTGGGATGGAGGAGATCGGAGAGAGAGGAAGCCGCAGGAGGAGAGAGACGCGAAGGAATGGAGGTGGGATTGCGAGGTGGAGATGAGCGACGCCAGACCATCTCCGTACAACACGAGAGCACGACTCGGCTTATCCGCCATTATTGATCGAGGCTCCGATCGGATTCTTTCTTTGATTTTCGTTTGTTGGGAAGTGGGAAGTGGAAGTGCAAACGAAGGTCGCTGCCTCGCTGGAGAGCAAAGCAAAAGAATAATCGTTGATCGCTTTGGATTTACGAGGAGAAGACAAGGTATGGGACCTACTTGTCAGTGATAGAGTGCGATTTTTTGGGAAAGAAGCGAAAAGATTAATGGGCTATACTTTGTGAAAATATCAAGGGCTGCCTAGCCCAGACCAAATCCGTCGTCGTCGTCGTCGTCGTGTATCAATCCTCTAGTCAGAGCTGGGCTGTGCTTCCAAATATCAATGTTTGTTAAAAATTGTTCTCTGTTAAGTAAAAGTAAATAACTGTTAGCTAAACTTGTGTTGTTGCGGGCTGCTTGATCAGCTGTGGCCGAGGTATATTGATCCGATATATGCGCACCGTCCCATATTGTTGACCGTACCGGAGTAACATAAGCTATGCTGTATAATTACTTAATTGGGATGATGAAGATCTCGTAGAGAGAAATAATAGGGATTAATCCTTTTTTAAGCCTATTTTTAATATTTAAATTAAATTTATCATTAGATAAATAGAATAAATGATAAATTATGTCAATATATATTTATATATATATGAAAAATAGTAAAAAATATCTTCATAAATAATTACTTCTATAGTACTGATTTTGACTTATTTACATATAATATGAACTAATATAGTTATGCGTTTTTTTTTTCTAATTCTTTAATAATTAATCTAATTTTCCTTTTTTATATATTTTTTAAATTATTTTAGCATAGTTTATCTATTTTTATATTTATTTAATAATAAATTAAATTTAGATACTAAAAAATAGAAAAATTAATCTAAAATCTTTCTTATTTTTATTCAATTTTTTTTTTGGATTTTTAACACAATTAATCTAATTTTCTATTTTATCTAATAATGAATTAGATTAAAATATTAATTTTTTTTAAAAAATGGCCACTCCATCACTTCGGATTTTGATCCCCTAAATTATATATTTATATTTAGAATTTAATTAGTAATACATTTATCTTTAAAATAGATAAACTAATATATTTATTAAAAAAGAACCGTTCTAAGAAGCCCTGACAGAGGCCCAAATAGATAAAAAAAATTTGATAAATAATTCACCAAAAAAACCCATAAACTGCTTATAAAATAATCAACTATTGCGACAAAGGAAAATTGCTGAAAACTATTTGATTATGAGACCTAGCACATCTCATTTTGTAAAATTTTCCATATTAATTGGTAGTTCACAATTTGGTAGGACTATTTGAGTTCTCCTAATAAAATTGCACTTCACGAAAACTAGAGATCGTTAACATTGCTTGCAAATATGCAGCCCCGAATCAGTGTGGCAGAGGCAGAAAATTTTCAAATGGGATTCAATAAATTTGTAATATAAATACTATCACAAAAAACTTAAATAAATGCATACCTATTGATATATAAATTTATATTTATAATCACAATGATGCCAAAATTTTAAAAATAAAAATGGGTTTCAACAATAACATGTCATATGATTATTTATGGGGTTCAAATTAGTGTGTCAATATAAAAATCTATGTGACAAATATATTTTTTATATACAAAGTGACATTATAGAGAAATGTATTTCAAACATAATGAGAAGATGTAATTCTCTTTCTATTTCACTTATCACTTTACAAAGTATAGATCGCAATATATACACTGCCCTTCTCAGGCTTTTTACACACGCTATTTTCTCTCTCTTCTAACAAACTTAACAGTCTATCATTAAGTCTAACTATCTACCTAACTACTCTCCATTACTTGACGTACTGGAGGAGTCCAGTTCTTCTATTCTAACAGACATTTTTTTTTTTCAAAAATGTGGGGTCAATTGACCCATATGTTGTATGTGGCTCCGCCACTGCCCCGAATGGAAATCAAAAGACAAATAGTTTATGCTATAGAAATAAAATTCACCCAATTAACTAAAGATTATACAAGCAAATCCAGGTGCTGCGTTACTTCTGTTTCTATTTGATACAGATAAGAAACAGAGCTGATATTATTCATTTCTTAATTAATACATATCAGACAGCTGATATTCTGTCACAGCTTGTCGAATTCAGCTGGTGAGAACGAGAGCAAATTGTTTTTCAGATCATAGAGGACGTGTATATTCTGCATTTGGATGGTGCCAATAACTGATATAGTAAATTCACCCGGTGGTTTAAGTATCAATAGACAGAACACTGATCCATTTTTTGACGACATGTACTTATCCATGGTCCACTTGAAATCACCGCCATCAAAATGAAATATCATGTCAGGCATGGATGGCATTTTTGAGCCTGATGGCAAGGAGAAACAGAGTTTTTTACTTGGATCATCAACAATAGGTAGATTAACTAATTTCACCAGAGCTTGAGACACTATGTCAAATGCTTGTGGTACTAGTCGCGTTATTGGAGTGCCTGAATCAATAATCACCCCACCAGAATGATTAGATGGGTTAAACTGAAAAAGATATTGAGGAATTGGCAGCAGCTCTGATCCAAGAGAGATGCCAGTCACGTTAACATGATAAAAGAAGCTCTGCTCAGGAAACACAAGTAATGGAGTGGACTGAACCAAGGGACCATCAAGTATGGCTGCAGACCCCAAGAACATTGGTTTAACGGTGTTCACATCAGTGTCGAGGCAGTATGAAAACTTGTCGATTCCCAGTTGTCTGATAAGCGAATATTCAGATCGGGAGAGACCAATAATGCCGGTAAAGTTTGCCAAGTTTGGTAATGAGCTGCTGAAGGTGCAACCAAAAGTCATATTTGGTATGGAAACGGGGTTGTCATCGCCTAACCGAAAGGTATCACTAATAATATAACCCTGGGCAGAACCAGTCCCATAGATTATATCGTAAAGGCAGCACCCATCTGGGACTCGATTTGGGGCATGTAAACATTCATTGCTATTGCAAGGAAGGTTATAGACGGTTTCGGATTTATTGGGGTCATACCCTGTTGGTTGTTCAGGTTTGCATTGAGCCCAGATAAGGTCACTGCCTGTGTCAGCCAGACCTGAGATAAGTTGAGGCGGGGTTCCTATCGATAGGTCTATCATGTATTCGGAAGACCTGAAATCGAGGGAAAGACGAGAACTACGACAAGCAGATCTTGCGAAAAGCTCATCTTTTGTGAAGTTACCTCCAAAGTCAACTTGCCTCATCCCAAGACGGGCACCATCAAGAATTGAAGATGCTAAGGTTTTCGAAACTGCTGCTAGGAGAAAAATGATAAATGGTGCTATTTGATCCATTACAATTTTGTGGAACCAGGTAGCGAAATAGTAAGAGAGAGATTGAAGCTGATGACCAGTGTAGTGGTGCAATGACCTTTTATAAGGGTTCTCTAATCTCTAGTGGGTTTTAAATGTAATTAATTTTGGGTGTTTGGCAGCTGGCAGTGGCATGTGTGTAGACCTGTCTAACGTTGCTAACGACCACGGAAATGCTTAAAACCGTTTGCGTTACCGTTTTAGGAACGATATGATTGGTTTAGACGTTAATCGTTACGTTAATGTAACGCCAGAAAAATTTGTTGCGTTATTCGTTTCGTTTAGCTTAACGGCCATAACGAATTGGCGTTAAGCCGTTATTCACTGAAAAAGTTGCAAGTGAGATGTACATTTTTGAAAATTATTGTATGTCAAAACATAATAAAATTTTTGTTAAACTAACAAACATACAAGTGTTCCAATAATATAATCTGCTTCCAGGTTACAAATTACAACCTTGATAATTACCAAATATTCACTTCAAATTACAACATAAAATTACAAAATATCCCTCAAAATATGCCCCAACTACTTGAACAAATATTCATTCAATTACAACAAAAATTCCCTAAAATAACAAGTTCAAGCATACCCATAATCATATTCCCTAATACACCCCTGAAGCCTAAATTTGTCATTAACTCAACCCAGATCACATACTCCCTTCTCAGACCTCAACTTATACCAATCTCGGCCATTCATGAAAAAAAAAAAATATGAAAACATCATCATTGAAGATCCATGTATGTGATCTGAGGAGCCAAAGACTTGCTAGAAAAACCATCAATCCAGGCTTCAACTGTGTATTAGAGCATACAAAGTGATACTACACTTGAACTTCATACAACACTTGATACATGAATATAAAAAAAAAACAACTCACTGCCCTTCTTCATTGACATCTTCTTCTTCAATGTTCCATAAAGGAGTACCGATGATTTTTCCTGTCTCTGCAAAATATATGTACCAATTAGCATGCCAACTTAATACATGAAGAATTAAAAGTAAAAAAGAGCAAAGAATGTATCATACCTGCAATGGATACCCTCAACCAATCCTGAGCACAAAGTAGAGCTTCAATGCTCTCATCAGACAAGGAGCTTCTCACTTGACTAAGCACTCTACCACTTGTGCTGAAGGCAGATTCAGAGGCCACAGTTGATATTGGAACAGCCAAGATGTCCCTTGTTAGCTGAGCCAGTATTGGGAATCTAGGTGCCTTCAGCTTCCACCAACCAAGAATATCAAAGTCATCATCCAAGCTGGCATCATCTCTATCAGCATCTACATAACAAGTAAATAAATAAATCATTAATAAACTATTAATTAGTAAGTAAAATAAATAAGTTAATTACCTAGATATTCTTCTAATTCTGTCTTAGGTCCTGTAGTGCCCTTCTTTCCTTTGAGATAATCTTTCAATCCAGCCTTCCTATCACTTGTCATGCTAGATGCACCATCAGTCTTCTTCCTGTTAATTGACAAATAGAAAAGTTAGAGGAATTAATCATCATTAATAAATTAAGTTCAAAAAATTAAAATTGTACCTCTTTGACATGCTAGGTTGATTCTGATCAGAGTGTCCTTGCACTTCTGCATTGGCTTGTACATACTCATTGTACAAGTCAGACATACAATCCCTTAGGTTTGAAATGAAGTTGTCACACTCATCAGGACACATCTCTTCCATGTAGTATTGCACCACATCTAACTTGCATCTTGGGTCAAGCACACAGGCAATGGCCAATAGAGAATTTCCCATGCACCAGTACTTGTCAAACTTGCCATGCATTTGAGTACCCATATTCACAATAAAGGGGTACTCATTAGAACTCATTCTTTTAATACTAAGATATACCTCACAAAACTCAGAGAAGAAAAGGTTAAGAGTTGGGTACTTAGTGCCACTCAATTTGAGTGTGGCCTCATAGAAAACCTTCAAGTGTTTCACTAACTCGTTCAGAATACCCCACTGAGAATCAGATAGTGTTTTAGGGAACTTCTTATCTAGAGCAGCATACCTCACAAATGCTGGTTTGAGTTCCAAGGCCAGCTCCAACATCAAGTAAGTGGAGTTCCATCTTGTTGGAACATCCCACTGTGGCTTCTTGTAAGCCACATTACCCTGCAATGAAATAAAAATAAATATATCAAAATAGAAGTAAAAAAATTAAGTACAAAATTAAATTTAAGTAAAAATAATAATACTGACCTGGGAGCAGGCCAGTTTGAACTTCTCTATCCTTCCTTGAGAATGCTTGATCCATTTCATTGCTTCCCTTATCCAATCAATCTCCTTGTGCACAGCACCAAGTCCATCTTGTACAATGAGATTCAAGATGTGACAACAACATCTCTGGTGGAAGATCTTACCTTCAACTGGTAAGTCATCCTTCATGGGTGTTGAGTAGAGAAGCTCAGATATACATGCATCATTGGAAGATGCATTATCAAGAACAAGACAAAACACCCTCTTATCCAAATTCCACAAGCACCACTTTTCATAAATAGCACTAGCTATGTGTCTGCCAGTATGTGGACTTGGCAATGGAACAAAGGTCAATATTCTTTTTCTTAAAACCCAACCTTCATCTATGTAATGACAAGTAATAGCCATAAACCCCCTATCCCTACCCTTGTTGGACCACAAGTCACTTGTAAAGCTAAACCTACAGCTTACCTGACCAAACAATTCATACAGATTTACATGTTCCTCTTCATAAATTTTTATGCAATCTTGCCTAAGTGTGTTCCTTGATGGAACCTTGAAAGAAGGTTGCAGCTCACATAGAAATTCTCTAAAGAAATGATGGTTGACACAATTGAAGGGGTATTCATGGGCTATGACCATCTTTGCCAAACTCTTCCTACACTTCATCTGATCAAATGTCCATGGCACAAGTGCATCCCTTTCTGCAATCAATCAAAATATGTAATTAAATTCTTAACATTTAATATTCTCAACATATAATATTCTTAACAAATAAATATACAATAAACTATTGTATATACAAATAAATATACAATATGCATTTTACCTCCTGATTTTGCCTGCAACAACTTCTGCAAAGCTTCTGGCTTGTTTCTTGGGATCTTCTTGCACTTCTTATCAATGTGGTTTCTCATAGAACTTGTGCCTCTTTGTTGACCTTGCAAGTATCTGACATAGTAAATTAAGAATAAATGTGTTAGAAACTAACATGAGAATACATATATTATAAAACTAAACTAAGAATTAAACATAATAATAAATTGAACTAAAAAAATTACTTGTGACTGCAGTAGTTGCAGGTGGCATAGTAGCTGCCATTTGGTTGAGTGGGCCCCCTTGTAAAGTGGTTCCAAACATCACTAGTGGTCTTTCTTGTTTTCTTTTTAGTTGGATTTTCCTCCTCAACATCAGCTGCTGTTGCTGCCTCACCACCAGCTGTTGCTGCTGCTGCCTCACCACCAGCTGTTGCTGCTGCTGCCTCATCATCAGGCTCATAAGTGGGATCAGCCTGTATCTCTATCCTCTGGATCTCCTCATGTGTCTCCCCATGTATCCCAATTCCCATGCTAATGCACACAACAAACACATCAACAAAGTTCAAGTGCAAGTGTGTAAGTATAGTATCAGTCAGATGCAAGTATAGTATCAGTTGAACTGTTCAAGTACAACTGTGCAGGTGTAGTATCAGTCAGATGCAAGTGTAGTATCAGTTCAACTGTTCAAGTGCAAATGTGCAACTCACAGTATCAGTTCAAGTGCAATTGTGCAAGTGTAGTATCAGTCAGATACAAGTGTAGTATCAGTTCAATTGTTCAAGTGCAAATGTGCAACTCACAGTATCAGTTCAAGTGCAACTATGCAAGTGTAGTATCAGTCAGATACAAGTGTAGTATCAGTTCAATTGTTCAAGTGCAAATGTGCAACTCACAGTATCAAGTGCAACTGTGCAAGTGTAGTATCAGTTCAACTGTTCAAGTGCAATCACAGTATAAGTTCAAGTGCAACTGTGTAGTATCAGTCAGATCCAAGTGTAGTATCAGTTCAACTGTTCAAGTGCAACTGTCAACTGTGCAAGTGTAGTATCAGTTTACAACAAATTTAAGGAAAATAAACATACTCATCATCAGATACCAAATCTGGCTCCGAGACAACAGCTTCTGTTTCATCTCTTTCAGGTTCAGTCATTGCAACAAACAAACATAAATACTGACAACTCACAAGATCAAATAATCCTAATAAATAAACAACTCAACAAATCAGCACTTAGATCAACCTGAATTAAACAAATCAACAACACAACACAACTAAACCCTAAAAAAAATCAGCATAAAGAACTTACCTTTTTTTTCGCCTCTCTTTCACTCTTTCTTCCTCCCTTTTTTGATTCTTTTCTTCTTCTTTGCCTCTCTGTTCTCTTCCTTTTAAATAGGCCACAAGTCATCATTGTTGCTGTTGGCTCAGCCCTCTGATGAGGTCTCGACAGCAGTCTACAAGAAAGCCTCGTGGTGCCACGCCTACTAAATCCTAGCTGACGTCACGCCTACTAGAGCTCTCGAAACTAGCAGTCGTACCTCCAGTGGGCAAGCCATCAGCTAGATCTGCAAGAGAATGTCACCAAGTCGCTAGGTTTTAGCCACAAGGGACAAAAATAATGATTAGAACAAAGAGGAGAAATATATAGATCAGAAAAGCCAAACGACAGAGATAGAGGCAGACAAAGTCTGATCGTACCTTGCTATGATGAACTAGTCACGTCGGAGAGAAACAGAGAGGCAGATAAAGAGGGTCGCCATCGCCATCGACCATTCGCCATCGCCATCGCCATGGCCGACAGCGCGAGGAGACATTCAGTACAAAGAGACAGAGACACAGAGAGAAGAGAGGCGACATAGATCTAGGGTTTGGGAAAGACAGAAAAAGGAGGCGGCTTCGCATATATGCATGTGGGTGACTGGGTCGAATGGATACCTCCAGGGGGTTCTGGAGGCTTCGATTCACCCTCCTCTGCAATAAATAATAGCAGCCGCCTGCAATAACGACTAAACGGCATAACGGTAACGGCGTAGTCAATTTTGCGTACCGTTCCATTTAGTTAACGACTTACCAGCTCATTCCGTCTGCCATTCCGTTCTCTTAACGCAGGGGATTTTCATGCCACAAACCGTTTCGTTACCGTTTCGTTACCGTTTCACGTCACGGCATAACGGTACAACGGTTACCGTTGACAGGCTTACATGTGTGTGTTACACTACTCGAACTCCATTTCTATTTGTCGTATGCCAGCAAAAGAACATCAGAGTTTGATATTGAACCACTATATACAAATGTTGGAGATTTGATATGTCTTATCACGATCTTGATACAGTCGCGAAGCTAGGATTTCGTGTCAGCAGGGTCCGTAATTTTTTTTTGCTGAAAATATATGTCTGATGTAACATCTAATATAAACATAGTATAATAATAATTTTTAAATAAGTAACTCTAAAATAATGTTACATAAAAAATTCATGAGAAATCAAATATATATTATAATAACAACATAAAATCTAAAATAATATATCCAAAATACAAAATAATAATTTAAAAATCGAGACAATAAAAAAATACAACAATTTGCTATGAATTTTTATTTTCTCATAATTTTGCATAATAGGTTCATTAGAAATCTTATTGAACACTTCTTTTTCTATATTATAAATATATAAAGATGTGATGCGTACAGAGGAGTTGAGCCACTATTCAAGCTATAGTATTTCAAATTTTTCGTGCTGCTCGGAAAATGTTTCGACAAGTGTTTAGAATTTTTAATTCATGTTTTTATATAATATCAGAATAGTATTTTTAATCTTCTGTGATAACTTTGGTTATTATGTCCTAAAGTTTATGAAATATTAAATAGACGAATCACGCAATGCGCGAGATTAGCGCTAGTATGTATATATGCTACAAATAATCATTCATCCAAACATATTTCATTTTATTCTAAGTTTTGTCTTAATAAGATTCATTGCGGAAGAAGAAAAAAGACGATTCATCAGGCACAAATGCTACCTGGGTTCTATGTAATTTTTTTAGGAGTCGTTATGCAATTCAAATCAAACACGACATATTGAGCTGGGTCCTTCAAATTTTTGAGATGGGTCCATAATTTCTTGTATATATATATTTTTTTACAGAAATGTGTAATGTCTAAGTAATTTTTTTTTTGAGGTGGGTCCATGGACCCACCAAAATGTATATAGCTTTGCCCCTGTCTTGATAGCTTCCTTCTTTTTGCTGATTTTTTTTTACTTTATTTCATTTCTTTTGTAAGTTTTTATTATTTCTTAGCATATTTATTTATTTATTGTAGAGATTTTATTAATTATAAATAGACATGTACAGCTTGTGTAACAATTACAATTAAGTTAATCCAAATATTTCTCATCATCTCTCCATTTATCATGGAGTATCAGGTTTTCTTCACCTAATAGCAACCAATTAAAATGACAGGAGAGAATAAGAACGCCGTGATTATTGATAGCACCAACCCTTCTTTATCTCAAAAACTTAAAAGTACGCTATGCACCCATTTCAAGCTGTCAAAGTGTCAATGCATTCGTCAATATAATTTGTGATGATGGTTCGGTTAAAATTTCCACGATAAAATTTATTTTAATAATTTTTAAAAAACATGAACTTAATGCATATAATATATTTTAATAAATATGGAAAAGGGTTTGCAATATTTCCCACGGACCTTTGGTTTCCACATTTTTGTTATCCAAATGAGGAAATTAGGTGGCTTTTCATTAATACTAAACCTCTAAAGCTAAAACATAACGTCTTTAGCTATGCATTTACGGTGGTAATAGTGTAATGATTTTTTTTTTTTTTTTTTTGACGAATTACTAGTGCAATGATAACAAAACTTAGGTGTGCAGGTCTAGCTAGGGACTGGGGTCCTGTTTAGTAAAACTGGTGATGCCATGAGCCAAAAGAGAATCTTTCTGTATTCCGATTATTGTAATTTTGATTTAAGAGAGATGCTAAAATAACAAAATTATAATATTATCAATAAAAAAAATTGTATTCAATGGTTTTTATTACAAATTTCTGCTTTTCACAAAAAAACAAAATCACCCTCCAATCCAGTTCCTTCTTCCTGAGCTGAACTCGTCTCGTGTTGAGAAGAGTTAAGTATTAATCAAACACTCAGTTTTCCAATCAATGAACCATTAATCATTAATGACGTGTCGGAAATCAAATGGTTCCTTGGAAATTCAAGTCTACCCCAGAACCTAGTCCTGAACACCTACGTTTTGTTATTGTTGAAAAAAGATGCCGCAGAAGATCGTACCCGGGATCAGATGCATGGCATGGAACGATACGGGTTGTGCCGCATAAGATCGTGCTCTGGATCGAATGTGTGGCACTAAATAATTAAGAGCAAAAGTTGATCAAAGTGAGACACTAAGGAAAAGAACCGATCACGAATTCCAAACCCAACGAGTAATTTGGCAAGTTGACATTTTCAACTGTGTACATGTCAACTTGAGGGGGAGTGTTGAAATATATGAGGTCTACATGTGTGTGTATGGACCGAATGGTGTAGCGTGAGGTTCGTGTGAAGAAAACGGATCAACACAAATGACAGTCATATAATTCGGACCGAATTGATATCAATTCGGACCGAATTGAGAAAACAGAGGATGAGATATAATGTAATTCGGACCGAATTGGTGAGAATTCGGACCGAATTCCTGAGCCGACCTAGCATATTTGGCAGGAGAAATTGCAATATTGTGTCAAATCTTTCCATAGAAGATGGATTAAGATTATGGAATGTTTTCCATATTGAAGAGGATCTGATGTGTGTCAGAAGAGAAGGAAATAAGAAGAATAAAGACAAGATTGTGTGAATTAATTTTATTACCAAAAAGGCTAGTTGCCTTATGTAATTTTCTTAATGTCTATTTATTCTTCTCTTCTCCCTCAAACAATGTATCTCAGAAAATTACAGAAAATAAATAAAAATAGTGTGCGTGTGTGTGGAGGACGTAGGCACCGAGTTGGTGCTGAACCTCGTTAAATCTTGTGTCTATTTTTATTTGTGTACTTTATTGATTTCTGAGTTCACTGTATCAAGATCCTAAGAGGCACGATTCTTGTGCAGATGCACTTGAATCGTGCCTCTCCATATCCGACTTGATGAAGAATTATTTCTGCTGCAACGATATTCGACCGTATTTTAACAGTTATCATCCCACATTCTCACCACTACCACTGTAAATGCACAAGGCTTTTGGACTGATCATGATGTAAATGCATAGCGACACTGCAGGTTCGGTATTTAGGAACACATTCCTCATTTTAATTAACAAATATTGTTCTTTGATCCAAACAGAGAATGGCTAACTACGCCCATGGAAAAATAGAAAGAAAAACGATAGATAGATCGGCCTTCCTCTGTGTCCGTCGAGTGGAATAACGCGTCAGAGACGTCAAAGAGGCAAAGTGCTAATGCCGCTAGAGAAGATCTTTGGGTTTTGCGATACCTGCCGAGGTGTAGATAGGTTCCCGATCTGACGAACATATCTCACGGCAAAGGCCGACAAGCTCAGCGCTTATAATTAATGGCATTAGACTCTAAAGCTAGCTAGCCCTTGAATAATGGAAACGCGGCGTAGTAAATTCAAGAGAACAGAGTAATTTAGTCAGATGTGAACGAACTCACCACTTTCAAATTAATATATCCGCTAAATAAAGATATATACAATTAATTTTTTTTCTCTCCTAGCTGTATATCCAATCCTATACGGTTAGACCTATCTAACGGAAAGAAATTTACGTAATTCTGTTTCGTTTCGTCCCTGCGAAACGATCAGCGAACGGAAAAATAGTTTGGTCAGGTTTAATGAAACGATCAACGAAACTTAATTAAGTTTCATGGTATAAACGAAACGAGGAACGAAACTATGGTCTTTCGTTTCGTTTAGTTTCGCGAAACGTCATTTATCATATTTAATTATTATAATCAATATATTTAATATAATTAATGTATTGTTTATATATATTAATATATAAGGGTCCCAGTGGAGAGAGGCAGATCAAACCCTAATCTAATTTTCTCCGTCACTCTCTCTTTGAAGCGGCGCCATGTGTCTATGTGGCCATGTCTTTTCATCTCCTTTCTCGATCTCTGTCCTCAGATCTAGTTTGTATCTCTCTTTTCTCTGTCTCTTTTTGCTCTTGGAGAGGTCATCTGATGAGTCACGAACTCTCGATGTTTGATTTTCTTTCTTTTCTGTTGGTTTTGATGAAATCCTCATCATTAGTACCTTTTTTGTTCGAAACCCTAGACTGATTAGCCCCTGATTACGACTCTGTGTCGCTTGGTTTCCAAAACTCTAGCTTAAAGTGTAGGCTTGGTAGCTTAAAAGGCTTGAGAAAGGTTATGATTGCTAGTATTTGAGAGACTGGTGATAGGGTAGTCGATCAGTCAGGGTCTGTTCAGCTTCTAGCAATGATGAAGGGTCCTTAGCTATATAAGAGTAATACGAAGAAACAATACAGAAAGGAAGAAAGTAAAAGAGAAAGAAAAAGAGAAAGGTACTTTTATTTCTGATTTTCTGTCTTATTTAATTTTTTTTTCCGAATTTGTAATCTTTTACTTCTTATTTGTAATTTTAATTATACTTTTTCTTGTTCTTTGTAGGAAAAAAAGAAGAACATAAGTGAAGAGAGACATAAAGGTTTTAACTTGTACTTTTTTAAATTTTTTTTTACTTGTTTAAGTTTTTTTTTTGGGTTTTAATTTTATTCTTGTTCATTCTGTGTTCTTTGTAGGAAAGAGGAAGAACCCTAAAATAGCTGACATGGCTGACTCACAGAGAGGGAGTGTGTAAGAGCAAAAACCAGATCTATCAGATGATAGTATGATTTTTTTCTCTGTTTGTTTTATGCTTGTGCTTGTTATTTCACTGTTATTGCACTTTTATTTCACTAGTAACCGGTACCAATTTATAGTATGGGAGCAGGATTGAATTTCGAAACACCAGAGGAAATTCAAAGGATCCAAATTGAGGCTGATGGTGGTACCCCAACCGTAAATGAACCTGTTGCTGATTTAGACAAAAAAATTAAAAAGAGAAAGTCTAGACAACAAAAAGACTTCAATGGTATGAGATCATTTTCATAGTACAGAAAAAGATGAAGATGGTTCCTTTACAGCTACTTGTAAGTATTGTGACATTGAATATTTGCAAGGCAACTCTAGGAGCACTAGCTCACAGTTGCATCATGCTAGGGGTGGTTGTAAACAAATTCCACCCACAAAAAGGATGAAACCTGATGCCTTGCAGAGACTGCTTACACTTGGTAGTGCTGAAGGTATAATTTTTCAATTGTCACTAATATTCTCAATAATTACTTGGCACTTCGCACTAATATGTTTTCAATAATTGTCAGGTCAGTCCAAGCCTTCAATTTGGAAATTTGACCAGAAAAGAAGTAGGAAAAACTTGGCATATATGGTAATTGGCTATGAGTACCCTTTTAACAGTGCAACCCATCATTTCTTCAAAGTTTTTGCAACTGATCTGCAGCCTTGTTTTAAAATGCCAGCAAGGACCACACTTAGGGGCAAATTGTATGGGTGTTTATGAGGAAGAGAAGTTAAAATTGTATGAATTACTTGGTAAAATGGATTGTAAGGTAAGTTTCACTAGTGATTTGTGGACTTGCAAGGGTAAAGATAGGGGTTTCATGGCTCTCACTTGTCATTATATTGATGACAATTGGAAGTTGAGGAAAAGACTTCTCACCTTTACACCAATACTCTCTCCTCACACTGGCAAACACATTTCAGAAGCCATTTATGATAAGTTAGTTCTGTGGAACTTGGATAAAAAATCTTTTAGCTTAGTTTTGGATAATGCATCTGCTAATGATGCTGCTATCAAGGACTTGTTAAGTAAGGGTCATTTTAGAAAGAACCTACCTTGTGATGGTCAGACCTTTCATCTAAGATGTGGATGTCACATTTTGAATCTGATTGTGCAAGATAGTTTGAGTGTGATGTCTGGTCAGATAGATGCCATAAGGGAGACCATGAAAAATATTATGCATTCACAAAGTAGAATGGAGAAGTTCAAGTTTGCTGCTTCTCAGGTCTATGCTATATATATTTTACATTTATTTGTTTCATTTATTTTAATGTACACTAATTATTTTTTGTATGTTTGTTTTCAGGTAAATGCTCCTGACAAGAAGCCAGCATAGGATGTGCAGACCAGGTGGAACTCCACTTATATTATGCTTGACTTGGCATTAAAGTTGAAGGATGCTATCATCAGGTATGCAGAGTTAGATAAGAGTTATATTTTTTGTCCATCTGATAGGGAATGAGATCATGTGAAGGCCCTACATGGGTATTTAAAAGTGTTTTATGATGCAACTTTAAGATTGAGTGAGGCCAAGTATCCAACTTTGAATTTATATTTTCCTGATTTTTGTGAGGTTTATATTAATATTAAAAAAATAGATAGTAGTGCATATCCATTTATTGTGAAGATGGGCAAAGAAATGTTCCACAAGTAGAACAAGTACTGGAAAATTGGAAGTGTTCTTTTGGCTATTGCTTATTCTCTAGATCCTAGGTGTAAGCTAGCAGTGGTTGAGTACTACTTCAAAATGATGCATCCTCAAGAGTTGCAATCATTTATGACCAACTTGAAGAATTGCTTCGATGATCTGTTCAATGAGTATTTGATCTCAAACAACAAAGCATCACAGAGCCAAACTGCTAAAAGCACAGACGCAAGGTACTCCTGTAGCACATATGATATTTATTTTTATTTTGTTATTTGTGTGTTAACTTCAATTTTAATTAACTTGGTTTCAGTTCTAGTGGATCAAAAGAAGAAAGTGATACAAGGGCTGGTTTGAAAATTTTTTTGAATGATAAGAAGCAAGCTGATCACATATTGTCTGAGCTTGATCAATATATATCTGAACCACTTGATCCTTGTAGTTTGGATGATGACGTTGACATTCTGTCATGGTGGAAATTGCCCCTAAGTTTCTAGTTTTGTCTTAAGTTAGCAAGGGACGTATTGGCTGTACCAATCAGGATTCAACCTTCAGTACTGCTGGTAGAACACTGAGCCCAACTAGAAGCTCTTTAAATGATGAGAGCATTGAAGCTCTAATATGTGCTCAGAATTGGTTGAGGAATGCAGTGATTGGTATTTATTTAATTATTATTAATTTCTATTTTAATTCAATTCAATTACTAATTTCTCTTTTGTTTGATATTAATGTAGAAAGTGGTGGTGAACTTGGTGATGAAAATAATGATGCTGATGCCACTGATGAGATTGTTGAATGATCATGATGTTGAATTTGTGTAGTTATGACTTTTGTGTACTTGTATTTTAAGTATTGAACTTTTTTTTTTTTGGTGCCCATATGGTATGGCCATATTCGATAGGACTAATGAGAGTCTGTTAGTTTAACAAGGGGATTAATTCAATATGGATGAGTCAATGATGAAGGGTACCAAGTACCATTTAGAGGAGATGAGACTCTGACCTAGTAATTTTGATGGGTCAGTCGAAATTATTGGGTTTGTTGATATCTCTCCAATGATTTCAAATTAAAAGACTGAGACCACCATAATTCATATTGAAATAATCCCTGTTAAACTAGGTATTAGTTTGAAGTTATTTTGATGTATTTTTTTAATCAAACATGTGTTTTGTTATTGTGCTATTTTTTTACTTTATTTCTCAAATTTTTAATGTATTTTGATGTATTTTTCACTTTTTTTAAAACATGTCCATTTGATCGCGGTTAACCGTTTGTTTCGCTAGTTAAGTCGAAACGATCAACGAAAATTATTCCAGTTGCGTTGTAAATACGAAACGACCAACGAAACAAATATTAGTTTCGCTATGCAAACGAAACGATTAACGAAAGTACCTACTTTCGCGATTGTTTGTAACGTTAGACAAGCCTATATACGGTATACCCAACTCCAAGTCTCCAACTAGTCAAGTAAAAATATATAGCATTAACTCAACCGGTCTGGGAGAATATATCTTTCTTTTTTAAATTCATTGAAACTAAATTATACACTTGAATATTATTATTTAAAAATTATCAAATTAGATTTTATCGCAAAAATATATAGCATTAACTCAACCGTGAAAACAATTACTATTGTTGGTATGCCGTATATATACCATTCATGTCAAGTCAAATATGAATATTTTTACTTCATGTCAAGCCCTTATTTAATTAATATTTTTGTTTGATTTTGATAATTCAATTGAATAAAACATATGAACCAGAACAAGGTCAATGATTTTGGTTTTGTTGATTATTCAATCGAATACAAATGACTTTGAGTGACCCATCTAGGCATGGAAAGACCAGTCTTTTTTCTTCTTCTTCTCTGTAATCCTCTTCGTTGGTGACACAACACCTCAAATTTCAATCATCAGTAACGTTGATGAAGTCAGTATGACGTCATTGCTTTACTTTCTTGAACCGATCTGGATCGTTCGTTTTGGTTTCCTGGATCCTGTTCGTCAGATCAATATTTGATCTCGATCTGTCCGTCAGTTCAGCAAAAAACTTCTTTGTTCCTATCGCTTCTTTAATCGTGAGGAGAGACGGAAGAGAGAAAGAAGAAGGGAGAGAGCGAAAGCGAAGAAAAGGGTCATGGACTTCGGCTTGAGAGAAACACGACAGCTAGGAGACCAAACCAATTATTTGACATTTCCATGATTTCCCCTGTGCTTTTACTCATTGTTCTTCAATTTTCTACCAAAACCAAATGAAAAGAGAGAGAGAGAGGGGACCCGCTCAGATGAAAGAGGGGGAGGGGGTTGGGAGGCCTCCGGTGACTGCTCTCAAATAGATCCATATGTAAAATCACTACCGATTTCTATCTCTCTCTTCCTCAGGCAGCTTCCTCAGATCATTTCCACCTCCAACGTTGCCTCAAAGCCTGGATTTTACATCTTCATTTGTTTCAATAGATTACTGGTTTGCTCTCCCCCTCTCCTACTCATTCTTAATTCTTAAAATTGGTGTGAATATATGATTTCTTTTCTTCTTCTTTCTTTTAGGATTTGTATTCCTCTCCTATCCTATTTTTGGTGCATTTGCCTCCGCAAAAGGGGAAATACTACCTCCTGTCGCTATACTGCTTCACACGACCAGATAATTTTTGACTGATTTATCTTAGAATTTTATCATGTTGTGTTTTTTTTTATTTTTGGTTTCTAGGTGTAATTGGTTAGGATATCCCTCTTTGCTATTATGTTTGTTTCGGTGGATTTAAAGAGAAATTGGACTTGCAAAATTATTTAGGTTTTATATCATTTCCTTTTTACTTTCGTTTTCTGATTTTATTTCCTTTGGATGCTCTATTAATTGGCCTTACAAATATGATATTTCTACCAACTACCAAGTACGATTGAAATCATGGTGTCGTTGTCTTTCTCCCTGCCGATCACGCGATGTCCATTTGAACAACCTCAGCTGGAAGGAGATTCTTACCAGGTCTATTTGATTGTGAAATGAAAAATGTACCAGTACAAACCTGAGATGCAATTTTTTTATTGAACCTTATAACAAATTGGGCGTGAAGGGTATGTTGGTGGGTTTTCATCATTGTTTCTGTTATTGTATGTAATATTCAATCAATGTGACTAATTGGGATTTCTTATAATTTTGTGTTGTAGGCTGAAGTTATATGTCTTGGTCAATATAGACATCCCAATTTGGTGAAACTAATTGGGTACTGCTGTGAGGAGCAGCACAGGATGCTGGTTTATGAATACATGCCACACGGCAGCTTAGAAAATCATCTATTTGAGAGTAAGTTCAATCAATTTCTTTTTCTCTATCTTTGTTACTTTTGGATTTAGTTATTTCTGAATACTAAATTTAATTTGGTTTGGATTGGTATAGGTGTAATTGAATCTCTGTCATGGTCTCAAAGACTAGAGATTGCAGTACAAACGGCCAAAGGACTTGCATTTCTCCATGATGCCGATAAACCGCTTATTTATCGTGATTTCAAGGTTTCAAGTATACTTCTTGACTCGGTATAATTTCAAAATCACCATCTATTTCTTTTCAGTACCAATCGTCTACTCAATTATTTTAATGGTGTGAAGTGAGACAAACTTCTGGTGTGATTTCATTATTGGGTTTAGTTCTGGAGTTTGGGCAAAACTTATATAAAATTTTGATAATTTCTTGACGGGGATAAGTTTAATTTAGACTTTAAATGAAAAAAAATGTTTCTTTTTATTCATACAATGGATCTATTAGATGCTTAGCTGACTTATTCTTTTTCATTGTTAGTTGGTTCATGTTGTGAGAGAAGGTCTAATTATGTTCCAAGGAGAGAAGCCTACAGTGGGATGGTATTAAATTGAATGATTTTAAGGAGTCGTTGTCGTTTATCGAGTCATCGATGCGCCTCATGTCTTTCTGGTAAGGTTTTGTGTTACTTTTTTTTTTCTATGCCATGTTAAACTATGAGTTATGTAGAACAAAAGATAAGGGTCATATCGATGCTGCTAAGGCCATTCTATGAGAAAGAATAGAGAAATGACCTCAGCTAGCATGGAAGAGGTCAGAAGGTAAGGACCGCATGCTGCCAGTACACCATCCATGGTGATTCAAGTCAGATACGTACATTCATCAAGAAAGCAATTTGGCTTCTACCTGACATGGACAATATTGCAAACTAGTAATGGAGTTTAACTTTGGAATTTTCATATTTTCTAACATACTTTCTGAAATTAACCTGTTGAAAAAAAAAATCAGGTATAAACCAGGCAAGGTATGCCTTATAAAGGATATGATACTTCCTTATGAAGAGGCCTCTGCATAATCAAATAAAAATAATTGTACTATGTTGCATGTGCAAAAGCCCCTCTAATTGTTAGAGAAAAGCAGATGAGCTATTTGTATTCGATAAATTCTACATTTTCAGAATAACTAATATTAAATTGCGAATGAATAGACTACTATAGGAACAATGGAAGTCTTTTTTACGAAACAGCCCCTGCAAGCTTAATCAAAACAAAAATAACTATGAAAATTTTGAAGTACTTATAGAGATTGTGTCTTCATTGTGAAAAGTTTACAATATAGATAGCGCTTCATCCAATAGAACCAGTAGCTGATGGTTAATTTTCAGTTTTGTATTTCCAATAATCTGGAGGTTAATTGCAAGTACTCAGGAGCTACCATATTTTCATGTTTCATGAACTAGCAGCCTATTATGCAATGTTTTCATTAAATTAATTTTGTTGCATTCTTTCTTTCATCTTTTATATCTAAAAAAATACCTCTTTGTAATTACAAAGGAAAAATACACAGTAAACTTGGAGCTGTGCTTAATGGAGCTGATGGGGTTATTACTGAAGAAGGTACAACTGGAGAAGGTGGCAAAGAATTAGTTCAGCATGGCATGCACAGGTAAGATGGCTTCCGCATGAGTTGTCATACAAAGTAATTCATTTTCATCTATTTTGATAGAAAAAAGATAAGCGGTTATTATTACTTATGTTTTTATAGGTCATTATAAAGTTCTGATTGCCATCTAGAGTTTAAGTCAATACTAATTTTATTGTCGTAGAAAAATGTACCACTTCCTAAACTACCTTTAAAATTTACTGGCGTACAAACATATACCACTTCCTAAACTATCTTTGAGGTAATTTGTTGATTGTTAAACTAACGCATAAACAAAAATGGTAATCACCAGCAATCAATAAACATAAAACACAAAAGACCTATTATAACACAGACTGTAGTTTGATTTTCATCGCCACCCTTTACTGTTAAACTAGAAGAACAATACCTCACGCGCGAAGCGCGTATCAAAAGCTAGTTATCATAAAAAGTAATACTATCCTACTAATTTTCTTATCAAACACAATATTACAACTTATTAACATTAACTAGTGGGGCTTCGCGCGTTGCGTGATCTATTTTTATTATTTATCAATAAAGTAGAAATATAATATTTTTTTAACATATAAGAATTAATATATTATGAACATTTTTTTTTCTTTTTTTTTTTTTTGGAGGGGGGGGGGGGAGGGGGCAAAAAAAATTAATATATAAGAATTAATTGTCCTTCTGCTGTTATTGTCTTACATATACTCGAATTGTCTAGGAGATGTTGGATGTCTTTATCGTCACAATTGTCATATTAATCTCTACAGAATGTTTCGCACATTCTCTTAATTTATTGTTCTACTTTTCTCTTGAATTGCCCATGGATGGAAGATCGATCATGTGGTGCGCGAGGGAGGGGGAGGAGCTAGGCATTGTGTAGACGATGGGAGGTAGGATGAGAGTAATTAAATGTGATGACAAGGCGTGATGAACTGATGATGGATTGATGGTTCTAATTATATAAGTAGTTCTTCTATTAAATTATTAATATACACAACATGACGGAAATTGAAATTAATATTTTTAAGGTTAAATATGCCATAGAAAGGCCGGAAATTAAAATCTATATATTTTTTAAGGTTAAATATGCCATAGACTATCATTAAGCTAATTAAAAAGATTCACGTTCACACGTTTCAATCTGTAAGTTAAAACATCAACAAACGGCCAACGTTTACACGTTTCCAATACCAAAGTTAAATGCGTCATTAATCAGAATTTACATGTTTAATTCCAATATCTAAGTTTAATGGGTCATTAATTACTCATAAATAACAAGAATAACATCAATGGCATATATTAATGGAATTTATAGTATTAATTAAAAACTGTGGTTGCTATGGAAAGCGACAAAAACATAATAAAATAGTTTTTTTTATAATTTTTTTAAAATCCAAAAATAGTTTTTTTTTTATTTTTAAATAAATTAAAAATAGTAGTACCAATCTTTAATATTAGCAAGATTTTTTTGGACTGAAAATTTATGTCAAGTTTATATAACGACTTTCTATTGAAGAAATTACTAATTTTGTATTTGCAAATTTTTGTCTATATATTTTGACAAATATTTTACGACATATTTTTATATTTACATTAGAAATTTTTATATTTTACATAGTGCCGCGAAGCTGCGACTACCATATCTATTTTTAATTAACTAAGAATTTTGACAGCAAATATAATATAATAATACTTAAAATATAAAAAAAATCATACAATATCTTTTCATTCCAATTGTAAAAAAAATACATAACTAATTATACAATATTTTCTCAAACGAATGGATCTTTTGAAAATTTTAGTATTTTTCAATGTAGCACGTGAATGAAGATCAGAAAAAAAAATTAACATATCACTTGAATTTTACCATCATATCTTTCCAATTTAATGCATTATTATCTCAAACAAATCTAACAATTTAATCAAGTAATTTAATTATTAACTCATCAATTGAATCTGACAATCATATCTTTATGATTTTGTTTGTTATTAACGTATAATTGAATCTTACAATTATATCTTTTTTATTATGATTTAGATTATAAACTATATATATAATGATACGGGTAATTAACGAATACGAAATAGCCATACCCTTACCCAATAAATTAACAAAAAAATGTTTTCTATCCATACCCATACCCGATAACTTAACGAAAATAAAACTTTACTCATACCCGTCTTATCGAATACGATACGGGTAGGGTAAACGGTTAAAAGGGTACCATTGACAGCCTTAGATCCAAACTAAGAACCTACTATTTTTGTTCGAGTATATATATTTGATGTATGGTCTGAAAATAAATAAAATATGTAGCCTAAATCATTGTAAATCGTCTTTTAGTAATTATAAGAAATCTAGCCTCACAGCTCGATAGCCAAGACCAAAATCAATAAATTCAAAGAAAGTAACTTTTTTTTTTTTTTTTTTTTTTTTTTGAACAAGAACGTAACTGATGAATATTAATTACTATAAACGTTGTAACAAAAAGACGACGACGACGTAAGTTCTAACTTGAGTATTGAATTATTGATAACCGACCAAGTACAGACGAGACCAATTACATCTTCTGTATAAATTATTCAATTTCAAACCTTACCATCAAACAATAAAAAATACAATATTTGTAATTCCCTAAAAAACACACACGAACCATGGCTGCAAAAATTTCCACCTTCTCTATCGTTTCACTCCTTTGTGTCTTCATAACAAAAAGTTTAGCTCTCTCTTTGATCCCATCATCATGCATTGGTCCTGATCCTGGCCTACAAAAATGTGCACGCGACTGCGGATCTGCTCTAAATTCCGATCATGGTGAACCTTCTATTGTTGGTACATCATTAGATGTTGCACTAGAGTCGATCCATGCTGCACGGTCAGCTGGTATATCAACTGTAAAATTTCTATCGAGCATTCAAAGTGACTTGATCAACAAGTATGCCACAAAAGAGTGGGTTAGCAAATTGAATTCCACCATCAATGACGTAGAACATGAGCTCAACCAGGCAATCAAGGTTAATTAGCACTTCGTTGTTGTTTTGTACTTTTTTTTTGTTTGGGTTATATTTATATTTTTATTAGTATTTAGCTCTTCCGTTCAATTAGTTATACTTAGTAACCAATTTTGATAATAGAGTTGTACACAAATATATTTAAAAGATAGAAATCTGAAAGAAACCAGTTTGAAAATTTTTTGGTAGGTGTTATATATACATCTTCAAAACAAAAGCCAAAGGAAAGACCAATACAGTTTTTTCAGGAATTCTAGAATATATATTTTACGAGACATGTTTTTGAAATGCTTTCTAATATATATGATGAATCTGGATAATTCAACGTGTTATATTTTGCATGATAAACCAGGCTATCGGTAGCAGGATCAAGCTCTTTTCGACAAAGTTGCACAGTGTTGAGAAATCATTAAAAGTTGCTGCGGAAATCTCATCTTTGTTGTATGCACGAGTTTGTTTGAAACTTTTGAAACAAACAAATAGTGATGCAAATGGGCTCCTTGAGAACTTGACCAGACAATTCATGAACCTGACCAACTTGGCGATCAAAGTTATTAGAGAATTAAAACAAAAGGAAACAGTTGATCCTTTGTTAGACGAGAATATTGATTTTTTTAGTATTCCGATAAATTATAATTATCAGCATAAAATACTAGATCATAAAAAGAATGACTATTTTTTTTTTTTTGAGTTTAATAAAAAAAATGACTAGAATGCAGATTAATGCATATGATCATTTTTCACATATCACTGATACGACGTATCTATTTAATCATATAAATGTTAACATGTGGGACACATGACATTGGACTTAGATTCACTTGACATACTATGTGGATTGTGTTTGTATGATCAGTAGTGTCAAAAATAATATTAATTCTAAAGTCTAAGATGTTTATAATTATATATAAGCAATGTGCATTTGTGATATTATCAAACACCTATCTTAATAGAATGTTATAAAATTAATTATTCAAATATCTATGACTTATACTATTAATTATAAATAATCAAGATGATACTTGTTCTTCATATTCTTTTAGTGTGAATTATGATATCTAATTTGTAATGGATCCTTTCATGAAGAGATAAATATATGCATGCAAATTTATGTCGTGAGGCGATCATGTTGGAGTTAATGTTCTAGAAGTCAAAATTTTAATGACTTAATTTAGTTTATGTTATTGATGATATTTGTGTTAGGAAGTGCTTAATTTTCAATTTTAAAGTTAACAATTAGCAATAAACAATCATCAAACACTATGGATCTAGGCTTAAGGCCATTCTCACGCATTTTATGAGAAACATGCATTAAATGATATACCTCTCACAAATAGTTCTTGTGAGGCTCAATTCCTAATCTTTTGGAACCGTGGCGTGCTCTCCACGTCTCCTCCTTCTAGCCTCGAGTCCACCTAAAGGTTTAACCAATTCCTCTAATGTCTATGCTAGTAAACAAGAGGAAAAGGCTAATCCTTTGTTGCTTGTCTTTCTTCTAATTAATCTCTATTAAATGAAGGTGGTTAGTGCTCAACACATGAGCTCCTAATGCAATAATTAAGAGAGAATTTTCAGATCTGAAAATTTCTCTTTTGAGAGGAGGGAGACGGCTATGGAGGCGCAAGAGAGAGAAAGGAGGAAGAGCTCTAGGGTTTGAGCTCAAAGGGTCCTTATATAGGCTCAATCTCTAGGGTACACTTCCAACTATTTAGAATCTTACCATCCTACCTACCCTAGCCGAAATGGGCTTCTTGGGCCTCCTTTTGGACTCTCATTTTAGCACATTAATTCCATTAACTAATGGGCTAACTTAATTGCAATTAGAACGGACTCAATTGACTTATTAATTAAAGCCTATATACTTTAATATAATTCATGCAATTATATTAAATATTATTGAACACAATTAATTATCAATTTCTTGATAATTACTAAAGGATTAGCTTATGCATTAATTTATTCTAACATGATCATTTTGATATAATTAATTATAACAGTTCATAACGGTATATAATTAATTAATCAACTCATCAAGTTTTGTATTCTCCAATATAAATAAATAATGCATTGTATGGTTAAAGCTTTATTTGTGTGACCCTTTGAGGATTTATACTATGTTGGCCATGGAAATAAATCGTTATTTATTTCCAATAATCATAAGCGGTATCTAGCAACACGTTATGACTCCCAATTCGTATAAATAATGTATCGTTACAATATCTCAATCCTGCATAAGAAATAATAGTATTTCCTTGTCTAATTCTTATGTCACATGATATCATTGTATAATCTAAGATAGGAATGTGTCATTCTTGCAGATTATACATTACTTGATCTAGAGTTTATTGTACAAGTTGGCCAAACAATCCAAACTCCATCAAGGGGCCCAAACAGATATCATCACTCACTAAGTATATTAATGAGGGACATACGGTTTTCTTGATGAACAATTTTTCCCCGCACAATTCAAGAGAGCATAAATAAAGTCCGTATAGCAGCCTTTATCAGGAATCAACGTTAGACGATATTTATAGAACCTATCCTCATGTGGAAAAGGTGAACATCTCAAACTTAGAATCAAACACATATGAAATAAACAATGACACTTAACACAATCCATATGTTTATTTCATTTGGTCAAGTCCTGTACTATGTTCTATAACATATACATATGCAATTAAGTTGGTAACTCCTTACCTATGATTTGTAGAACTTAATCATCGCTTAACTTGCATACTAATCTTATTTTATAATTAATGTTCCTTGTTAATTATCAAGATTATGGACATCTTTAGATTTATTATTGTCATTTAAGAATAAATGAGTTATAGAGATCTACAATTCAGATCATCAACATGAATGATCTATCAATAAATAAACCAAGAAACAAATGATAAAATATCATCAATAACATAAACCATAGAAGTAGCCAGAATGATTGGCTTCTAGGACACAACTCCAATAATTTGATCATTTATTTCTTGATTTTATTATTAACATATCATTCAAGTTGAGGATTTGAATTGTGGATCTTTGTGTTTCTTTTAATTAAATGACAATAATAAATCTAAATCGTTCATAATCTTGATAATTAACAAGGAACATTAATTATCATAAAAGATTGGTATGCAAGTTAAGTGATGATTAAGTTCTGAAAATCATAGGTAAGAAGTTACCAACTTAATTGCATATGTGTATGTTACTGGAACATATCACATGACTTCATCCAATGAAATAAATATATGAATTATGTTATGTGTCATTATTTATTTCATGTGTGTTTGATTCTATGTTTGAGATGGTTCAGCTTTTCCACATGAGCATTAGTTCTATAAATATCGTGATTCCTAATAAAGGCTGCTACATGGACTTTATTTATGTTCTCTTGAATTGTGTAGGGACAAGTTGTTCATCAAGACAATCGTATGTCCCTCATTAGTATATCTAGTGAGTGATAATATCTATTGGACCCCTTGATGGAGTTGGATCATATGCATGCAAACTAGAGGATCAACTCTAGATCAAGAAATGTATAATTTGCGAGAATGACATATTCCTATCTTGGATTATACAGTGATATCATATGACATAAGAATCATAACAATGAAATTATCTATTTCTTATGTAGGATTGAAATATTATAAAGTATAATATTTATTTATGTTAATTGGGAATCATAATGTGTTGCTAGATACTGCTTATGATTATTAGATATAAACAACGATTGAATTTTCATGGCCAATATGACATAAATCCTCGAGGATCACACGACTAAAAGACTCTTAATCAACAGTATAATGATATTAGTTTATTTGCATTGGAGAATGCAATATATGATAAGTTGATTAAGTAATTATATACTGTTATGAACCGTTATAATTAATTATATCAAAGGATCATACAAAACTAATTAATGCAAAGTCTAATCCTATAATAATTATCAAATAGTTGATAATTAATTTTGTTCAACACAATTAATATGATTATAGGAATTATATTAATTAAATAGGCTATCTTTTGTTTACACGATATGAGCCCAAATTAAATGCAATTAAATGAGAGTATTGAAGAAACTAAAGACAAACTAATATAGGCTTGAAAGACCATATTAAGACCCATCACGTTCTAAAATGGGTGGTCCCAAAAGTTTGGTTTGGATGCGCACATTATTCACAAGATTTCTTATTCATCAAAGATGTATGCGTGTATTATTGCCACGTCGCGTAGAGTAATGAGAATTGGTACCGATCATCCTCTTGTGTTCCATCCAAACCATCCATAGGCTCTAAACATGCCAAATTGAGCCCAGTAACTGGCCCAATATATATATATCTCTAAACCTCCTCTCTCTTCCAAACCCTAGCCACGCAGACAGAGTGATTCTGCATGGGGAGATGATAAAAGATGCTGAGGTCTTTTGCGGCGGTGAGTCTACAGCTGCACGGATACACATCTCCGACCATTTGCTCCTCTCTGATTCTCATCGCTTCTTCTTTTCCTTCGTTTCTATACACCTCCTCTACCTCTTCTCCGCTCAGCCATGCCGCCATGCCTGGCTCCCTGGCTCCACCGTGCGTATTGCTGTCGTCGACGACGTGGTTAGTTCTTACTTGTTTCTGGGGATTATCTCGTTGATTTTTTATGTAATTTTGATATTTAAAGTTCGAGGAATTATTAGTTTGTGTGTTTGAATTAGTTTCATTGGTGATGGTGAGGCGTATCAGCTGTTATAATTGCGACTTTTGATTTCAAATTTCTTTCTCTCCGTTCTATATATCCCTTTTTTCTTCACAAGTCCACATTAGAGTTATGTCCTTCGAGCCAATCATTTGATGATATTATATTTAGTTTATGTTATTGATGATATTTGATAATTTGTTCCTGGATTTTATTATTGACGGTTCATTCAGGTTGAGGATCTGAATTGTAGATCACTGTATTTCATTTAATAGTAAATGACAATAATAAATCGAAACTGTCCATAGTCTTAATAATTAACAAGGAACATTAATTATCATATAAGACTAGTATGCAAGTTAAGCGATGATTAAGTTTTACAAATCATAAGTAAGGAGTTACTAACTTAATTGCATATGTATATGTTACTAGAACATAGTACAGGATATGACCTCGATGAAATAAATATATGGATTGTGTTAATTGTCATTATTTATTTTATCAGTGTTTGATTCCAAGTTTGAGATGATTCAGTTTTTCCATATGAGGATAGGTTCTATAAATATCGTCTACCGCTGATTCCTGATAAGGCTGCTATACGGACTTTATTTATGTTCACTCGAATTGTGCGGGGAAAAACTGTTCATCAAGACAACCGTATGTCCCTCATTAGTTCAACTGATGAGCGATTATATCTACTCGGCCCCTTGATAGAGATGGATTGCTTGCTAGCAACTTGTGCAATCATCTCTAGATCAAGAAACGTATAATCTGCAAGAATGACACATTCATATCTTGGATTATACAAGGATATCATGTGACATAGGAATCAAAACAATAAGAAACTCATTTCTTATGCAGGATTAAATGATTGTATTAGTACATTATTTATTTATGCGAATTGGGAATCATAACGTGTTACTAGATACCGCTTATGATTATTGGAAAAAATATTGATTTATTTCCATGGCCAACATAGTATAAATCCTCAAAGGGTCACACAAATAGAACTTTAACCTTACGTGCATTATTTATTTATTTGCAATAGCGAGTATTGCGAAAATGTGATAAGTTGATTAATTAATTATATACCATTATGAACTATCATAATTAATTAACTCAAATGGATCATATAGAAATAATATGATGCATATGCTAATTCCAAAATGATTATTAATAATTTAATAATCAAGTTTGTTCAACGCATATTAAAGATATTGAGCTAATTGGCATTTTATTTAATTAGTTAATTAAAAGTCCGATTTAAGATTAATTAATGGAGTAGATTAATGGACTAATAAAATATGTTTTATAGCCCGTAAACACCCATAAAATTTCAGTCCTAAAAGGATAATTTTGGCAAGTCCAAATTTTGGGAAGAGAGCTTTGTTTAGAAACAATCAATTATGGCAGCGTCGTTTATGGAAACGCCCAAAACCCTAGCCTCTCCTCCCTTCCCTTTTTCTTCTGGCCGATGGCACAAAGAGAGGGCAGAAAAATTTCGTGCCTCTCTCTCTCTTGTGCGCCTCCCTCTCTATCTTGTGTGTTGAGCAATTTTCCGTGTGAGTTTAAGAGTTAATCACGCGAAGAAACTAATAGGGAATTAGCTATCGTCTTAGAACAAGCTAGCACTTGTTCATAGACCTTGGTTAATCTTCTAGGTGGACTAGATGTAGCAAAGGTGCGAATCCATCGACTCCTAAGCAAAAATCGAGCCTTTTAGTTACGATACTAAAAGAGGTATAATCTCCTACACGTTCTCTTTTGTATATTAACTGCTTGAATAACTAGATCCTTAAATCGTGCATATTAATTGCTTATTAAATGTTAATAAAAATTAAAATTGCACAAGGACTTGAGTTCCTAACACAAAGTCCTCTGAAAAAAAATGTTAGATCTGTTTAGTTGGTCTTGATCGAATTTAACTCAAGAAAACACAAGCATTTCGACTCATTAATTAACGAAAGTATTTCTTAAAAAATCGCCATTCAAACAATTAATTGTTTGACTCTGCATTTGCAATGCTCCAATTCCAAAAAAAAAAAAAAAAAAAAAAAAAACCAATTATTTCATTCTCATATATTCGATTTTAGTTTTCAAATTGATTGATAATTTGATTGGAGGCATGAAGTAAATTATGTTGTTAGGAATTGAAACTTGTCATGAAGTAACTCTAGTTGAAATTAAGAGGTCTAACTATTCTTTTTACTACTCGCAGGTATAATGAAATTTACTTACCAAAAGATTTGATTTCAGCTTGTATCGGTGGTATAGTGATGTTCCTACCAACGAATACACCAAGACGACTAGCAATTTTGTCATCCCAATAGTAGTTCTTCATTTATTCAGATCATAATATGTAATTTGTTATTAATTAGTAATTTAGTTTTTCTAATAGATTAGTTAGTCTTCATATGAGTTGAGTTAGTATCTCTAAGAGATCATCTTGTTTCATTATGTATGACTTTCAAATTTCATCTTGTTTGTACAAGGGATAATATTGTTTGTATAAGGGATCATATTGTTTACATGAGATATCAAAATACATGGGGTTTTAAATTAATTCGGGAATTGACACGACTTTAACTGAACACTAGATGTAACTAACTGAACACATAAACTGTTAAATTAATTCCTTGACGTGTTTAACCGAACACAAAAAATTACAAAATTAAAATTTTGTTAAAACTAACTGAACACATAAAGCTTTAAATTCATCCTTTAACGTGTTAAACTGAACACAAAAAATGCGAAAATTCAATTTTGAGATGCAACTGAACACATAAAACTTTAAGTTCATCCCTTAACATGTTTAACTGAACAAAAAAAAATACAAAAATTCGATTTTAAGATGAAACTAACTGAACACAAAAAATACGAAAAATTTGATGACGTCATCACACGGTTTTGATGAAGTCAGCACTCGAAAAATTATGGCTGTAGTCCATTTTGGCCTGTTCAGGTCTGTTGAATGGTATGGATGGGAAAACCTTGGATGGTGTATATCACCCCTATTGTAAGTCCACAACCAGGACTTAGCCTCTCGGGCCATAGATATGGGATGATTCATATAATCAATTTCAAAATATTATATATATATATATATAGAGGAATGCTAACGCGCCATCGATGGCACGTGCCATCAATTTTTCATTGTGTCATTTTTCGAGATCTAAAATTTAAACGGTCAATCCGAACTGTTCAAATTGATAACCATATTGAAATATCCTTGGAGACCAAATTTTACATTTTTTTCAAATTTTTGTGCTATTTATTATGATATTTTCAAATTGGAGGGCCTGAAATACTCTTATTATAATATTTTGGAAAATATCATAATAAATAGCAAAAAAATTCGAAAAAATGTAAAATTTGGTCTGCAAGGGTATTTCAATATGATGATCAACTTGAACGGTTCGGATTGAGCGATTGAATTTTGGATCACGAAAAACGACTCGATGGAACAGGACCCTCCGTTCCATCGATGGCGCGTTAGCATTCCTATTGGTATATATATAAGGAATAATTAGATTTATGCCATTGTAAAAAAAGTGTCTATTTAGAAAATACCATTGTTAAATTACTAATTAGATTTATGCCATTGTAAAATTATAATAATTAGTTATGCCATTATTTTCTCCCAAATCCTTACCAATTCTAAAAATGCCATCATCTCATCTGTCATTATTTTTTTTTAAATTCCCAAAGTACCCTCAATCCCCTTCCTTGTCCTCTAATGGCGAAGGAAAAAAAAAAAAACTGAGTGCGGTAAAATGAATATTAACTTATTTTATATCATACGTCTCCAAACTACAATGAGTAATCAAAAGCTCCATAATAATGATATACCAATAAGAAAAACAAACTCGTGAAAAAGACAACGCTACGGATTCTTTTGAAATGATATAAAAGCATTTTTTTATTGATTTATAATGTACAAATGCATGGCATAAGACAAGTAATTTGTCATTTATTGATGACATCTTTCTAATTTTTAACTTTTATAATGACATATTTAAAAGGTAAAATTGTCATATCAAATTGCTAATAGCATAAAACTAATTTAATATTTAAAATAAATTAACTCTAATATGTTAATATTTCTTTCTAAAATTAAACAACCTCAATAATTAATATTTAATGTTTGAATTTTGAATTTAAAACTTTAAAATACATAAAAAAAAGACGAGGTTACAACATTTTAATAACATCATAACAGCACCAAATTATAACATTGGATCGGAACCTCCTCCACTACGAAATAGTATTTCAAATTTTTCAAGGACCCATGTGAAATTAATAGCATTTTAGAAGGCACAAGAAGAGCAGTTCAGCCTCAACTCTTCCAGTTCTCAAGTTTTCTGCGCATAGACCTTCAGTTCGATCTCCGACCACTCTCTTCGGTACTCTCTCTCTCTCTATTTAAATATACAATATCGTCTTTGTTTCTTTTATTATGAAATACAAATACAAAGGAGAGTTATAAAGCTTTCAATTGTTGCACTATCTGAAAACAGACTTGGTTTTTCTTATCAAAACCCACATCTATGATGTTGAGGCGATTGTTGCGCAATTCCCTAACCTTAGCGGCGCCTTCATTGCGCTTGCAAGAGAAGATCCTTGCTCCTTCCCTTGATGGAAAGGTTTGGTGCCATATTCTTTTTCTCTCAATTTGAAGTTATGGAACTGTTGGTGGGTGCAAGTATTTTGGATTAGCAAGAGGTGCTAAGTAATCAATAAATATGAAGTTCCTGAGTGTTGGGTGTATGGTATTAATTGGATCCCTCAATTGGTAGCCCAATTTTGCTCTGTCGAGTCTGTATCAGTGCAATTTTGTGGAAATTAGCACCAATTAGTGGGTTCTGAGTTCTAATTTTGTTTCAGCCAGACCTGAATTGGCTAGTTACTATTATTTTATAATGACATATAACTAATTTATCATTTAGTGATAGCATTTGTCTAATTTTAAGCTTTCACAATGACATAAATCTAATTAACCCTGTATATAATCAGGAAGGCCCAGCGGAGACTTAACTGAGTTACGGAGAAGAAGATTTATTTGTTTTTTACTGACGGAATGACGGATACACAGCATAATTCACCAATAATGGGAAAATTCAGTGTCGATCGAGCAAAATATATATGAACCATAATGAACAGTTCAAAATGTAAAGAAAGAAATTATGTTCGTGAAATTCTCAAGAGAAATTCTGATGAAATAAAAACTTGGATGAAATAATTTAGATTTATTTTATTTGTGCTGGTATAACACAAAGAAGATCCAAATTTCTTTAATTTCTCTATGTACTCTCTAATAATTGTCAAACTATTATTTATTTAGTTTCAATATTTTTTGTTTGTCATGTTAGTGTTTCCTCGATTAGAATAGAATCATTCACTTATTCATTTCATTATTAATTTCATATAAAACTATATATGTTGAAAATATGTACTGTGGACAATGCGTAGTTTAACAATACTTATAGATATATTGTTGGCCTTATATGTTAGTGCATAACATATGAAATAAGCTTTATACTATAAGAAGCCTACAATTTTTCATAAAAACGTACAGGCACCTTCGCCAAAAACAATAAATAAAAAAGAATAAAAAACTGTGATTGATCAAGAGCAAATATTATACGTAGCTGACATGTGAATCATTTTTCTTTTTTCATTCTGGATATAATTTGGTTTCGAATTTTAAACTAATCAGGTGATATCGTACTTTGTAAATTTAAATATAAAATATAGCTCAAATTAAATTTCTTTTACTGAATATCTACTCTTCTTCTCCTTCTCTTTCCAATTTAAATTTTCCATATTCTTTTTCCTATTTTTTACATAAAAACCGAAATAAAATAAGGAAAAAATGGAAAAATATGAAATATTGTTCAAATTTAAATTGTTTACCTTCAATCTGCTCTCCTCCTCCTCTTTCTAATTCTTATTTTCTCAAAACTTTTGCAATTTTTTGTTATTTTTTAGTGAAAAATGAATATGGAAAAAAGATATCAATTTTGCTATTGACGGTTGGTGCGGCGTTGAATGAAAATAATGGAGGAGAGAGGAGGAGATGAAATGAAAAATATCAGAAACTTCTGTAATGTTTTTTATATAAAAAACGTTACAGAAGCTTCAACAGTTATTTTTTTTTGGGAAAATTATAACGTTCAATATATAAAAACGTTATAGATTAGCTCAGGTTTTGTCTTGCCATCTCTCCTCCAACAGATCTATAACGTGTATTAGCAAAAACGTTATAGAGTGCCCGTTACAAAAACCCTTTTTTTTTTGTGGTAGTGACATTTGGGTAAACGCCTTATTTCAAATCGTCATGAACATATATCAAAAAATTTATTTTATTTAAATGATAATTAATACATCATGAAATACTATTAAATCTACAAAATTACAGAATTCAAATCTATGATGAATGATAAATCTCACGTGATATTTATATATATAGTATAGATCATGTTCCAAATGTCATAGTTCAAAAATTTATAAGTTATTATAGATGATTATTATGCATGACTGTAGATTAATCTACTCTAAAAAAAAAATAAAGTTCTAGCAGACAGTAATTTTGATAGGATATATAGAAACATTTATAGATATTTTATAAATTAGTGAAATTTTATAATTTAAATTGTAACGTAATGATTGTCATCATTACCATAATTTTGAATGATTTGAAAAATATTGTTTTATATATCATTCTATTAATTTACTAATAAATATTATAAGCTGGGCTTGCCAATTAAAAGAAGTATATATGACAATCTCACATTAATTCCGCACTATGTCAAAACATCTAAGATATTAATTAAAAACCGTGAAAAGCAGTCACAAATAGTTTTTTTTTTTTTTCCTTTTTTTCTTTTTTTTATTTTTTATAGTTTTTTAAAATAAATTAAAAATAGTCTTATCAATTATTACTGTAAGCAAGATTTTTTTGGGCAGAAAATTTATATCAAGTTTATATAGAGACTTTTTATGGAAGAAATTATTAATTTTTAACTTACAATTTTTGTCTATTAATTTTAACAAGTTATTTCATTAATATTAACAAGATTTTAACGGACAAAAAATTTATATCAAGTTTATATAGAGACTTTTTATGGAAGAACTTACTAATTTTGAACTTACAATTTTTTATCTATAAATTTTAACAAGTTATTTCATTAATATTAGAAAGTTTTTTTAAGTTTTTTTTGAATAGAAAATTTATATAAAGTTTATATAGCGATTTTTTATGGAAGAAATTACTAATTTTGAACTTACAAATTTTTGTCTATAAAATTTTTTCATAAATATTAGCAAGATTTTTTCGGGCAAAAAAATTTATGTCAAGTTTATATAGCGATTTTTTACGGAAGAAATTACTAATTTTGAACTTACAAATTTATGTCTTTAAATTGTAACAAGCTTTTTAAGACAGATTTTTTTTTATATTTTATATTCGCTACGAGTGTAAATTAAAAGAAAAACGTCATATGATCGAGTTCTTACTATCTTTTATTCATTTTTTGTTCCGAATTAAAAGGAAAACATAATCCCATCACCCGTATATATATGACCAATTTAATATACCATTGTTTGCGGCTTGCGTGATTATTATAAAAATAATGATGATGGTGAAATTAATGATCATGTCATGCATCTTGATCCGATCTTTTCGTGCAACGTACTTCATGCATGCATGCCACGGGAGCTAGCAAGTCTGGACAGCGTGGTGTACCGGGGCATGAGCCCAGCTGTTGGCGGCACATCTGGAAGCCACCTAATCACCTGCTTTCTGCTCGCTAGCTGCTGCTATAAGTAGCAACCACCTATGTCTGACTGTCTTATCCCTTATCCCACGACATTCGTACAACCTTGTCATCAAAGAACTACTTTGTGATAACAAGTTCCCTTTCCAAAACCTCAACTTTGTTGGTACTGTTTGTCAAAGACAATGGGCGGAAAAGGTGGAGGCACCGGGGGGAAAGGCGGAGGCAGCGGAGGTGGTGGCAAAGGAGGAGGGAGCGGAGGTGGTGGTGGTAAGGGTGGAAGTGGTGGGAAAGGTGGAGGTGGCGGGGGAGGGGCAAGGTCTGGAGGAGGGGGCCGGGGCTCGGATGAAATGAAAGCACCGGGTGGCGAGGGGTACATCTCTCGGGCAGAGTTTGAAAGTAACCCTCAGGGTTACTTCCATGATCTACACCATGGTAGTGATGATAAGAAGTGAACGGCCAACTTGCGTGTAGAATAGTGTGTATATTTTGGGTTAAGTTCTAGCTAGTTTTGATTAGACACTATGCTTTTGTCTGTTTTCACAGTTAGGTTTGCGAGTGGGTGGTTTAAGATCTGGAGTCTTGTGGTTTTGACATGTTGTGTATTTGTGTAAAGTGTGAATGTGTGATGCATATATAGCATGGTATTTTTGTTGTTATATGTATAAAGTACCGAGTTGTGCTATTTGTGCTAGCTTGTATTTGTATGACTCGATCTTATTAAACTTTAATGTATGCGAGGATGAGCAACAAAATATTTGGTCGCATTTTTGTGAATCTTTTTTTTTTCTTTTTTTTTTTTTGAAATAAGTGGTATTAACCACCACTCTTCATTGAAGAAAAGTTGACCCAGATACAAGAATCAAAAATCGACACGGAAAGCCATCCCCAGCTTTATTTAATAGCTACACGCACCGGTACCCTTATCTAATGTACCGGTGCTCCAATCTTATTTAAAGTCTGTATAACCCATACAAACCAACACATAAACTGTCAAGACGAGCCCAATTACATCAATAGCAATCGAACAGAAATAAGAAAAATCAAAACACATTGATATCATTATCATCCATCACCCCTGTCAAACAACCTGTCACCGCCATCTCCCAGCCAGCAGCAACGTCCCTCTCCTGATACTGTACCAGTGTCACTCCTCCCATCTCCACCTCCTCTTCCGTCTCAAGCAGCTGCCATGGGAGAGTATCCATCAGGGGCTTCAAACTCCAAACACTTTCTTTTAGGCTAGCAGACCACATCAGTTGCCAATATGTTGCATCAATCTAATAACAGCTGCGCAAACTGCATTAAATGATTGAGGATTAACATCATCAAAACATCTTTTATTTCTATTATTCCACATAACCCACAACAAAGCAGCTCCCCAATACATCAATGCTTTTTTTTATCAATCCCCTGCATTATACACATCAAATCATCTAAATTCCTGGGACAAACGCAGTGGAACTGGTCTAACAACCACTGCCAAATCAATCTATTATGTGAACAAGAAAAAAATAAATGATCTCTTGTTTCAATACAATCACATAGCAATTGAAACAAGATCACAGTAGCAACAGTAAGGAGTGCCTTCCCATCCTCTTTGAATCAGATTATCTCTAGTAAGCAATTTATTTTTACAAAACAGCCAAAGGAACACTTGAATTATAATTGGTAATTTCAGGTCCCACATGACATTATCAGTAATAGTAATTGTACCACAACAATCAATCCAATTGTATAAAGATTTAGTAGTAAACTTGCCATCAGGAGATGCTAACCAAATCACCTGATTAGGAGTATCAGAAATAAAATAACTATCTACTAAATGTAAAACCTGAGACCAATCACTATTTTGCACTCTAGATAATTGTCTAAAAAAATTCACTTTATTCCTAACATCACTCTAGATAATTATCTAAATTTTTGTGAATCTTTAGCTAGATTATATGATCTGTATATGTATTTAATTTGCCAATTCGAAAATAAATATAACTACAGGCCGTAATTAATTCTTTTTTAGTTGAAGAAACAACAGGCCGTATTTAATTCTCTTTTTAATTCGATATTCTGCCCGTTATCGAAAACACTAGAATTTCTAGGCAAATAGATATTTATACAGTCGTGAGGTCAATTTTACAGGATTTTAATTATTTATTTATAAGGCCACGAACATGTTTTTTTAAACCACATTCTTTGATAGATGCCCGGTATTTTTTCTTTGTTTTTTTTCCCCCGAAAGTAGTTGCGCCGTAATTTTTGCCCGTAGAGAATAACATTATATGGCCACGAGCATGTTCAATTGGGCCGAAGTAGGACCAGGAATAATCAAAATGGGCTTAGAAACATTGTTTGTCCACAACCAGGACTTAGCCTTCTCGGTCAGGGTTAGAAGACGATTCATATAATCTCGAAGGCCCATCAGAGAATCTATCTAAGAAGATTTATTTGATTTTTAGTGATGGATATAGCATGATAATTCACCAATTAATTATGGGAAGAATTTGGGTCGACCAAGAAAAATTTGAACCATCCTGAACAGTTAAAAATGTAAACAAAGCATTTCTCTTCGTGAATTCTCAAGAGAAATTCTGATGAAATATAATTTGCATGAAATAATTTAGATTTATTTCATTTGTGCTGTTACAACACAAAGAAGATGCAAATACCATTAATTGCTCTGGTGGAACCTGGAGCTCAGCTAGCGCCTTTCCGGCTTTCCCTCCGTGTTGTGGGATGTAACAGTAAGTCAGTAACATGTATAAATAGGAAAGTTAAACACCTGGGAGTTAAAATTAGTAAACTTAATAACATTCTTTTTTTAATTTTTGGGAATGTTGATCCATCGGTAGATAACAACATTTATATATATCCAGATGATTTTCGAAGTACTAGATTACAAAACGTGTAATTTAGTCCGTAATTGGACAATTTCCCCTCAATCGACTTTTAATTATTTATTTGATTTAACGCTGTATATATATATGTCTAATTAAGTTGTAATCCAAGCCAAATGTAGTGTGAAATTAATATGAAACAAAACGAACGTAGAAAATTTCTCAATTTGCAGGATCCGACGGCCAAATTATAAGAAGGCGCGTTGTTCATCGTACGTATATGCTCGCGATATTAAAAAAATATACATTACATTAAATAAAAAAAGAAAAAGATGAGGACCAAAACTAATTAACTCGCGTCATTTTCTGTACAAAAGAATGACGGCTGCTCAATAAATGGTAAAATGCATGGCTGCTGCACTACAATATTTACAATACTTGCTAGTTGTTAGTGTCGTACTGTTGCGGTACCTCGATTGGGGTATAGCAATGAAAATACCAAACGGGAAAACTCTCTCACCCGGCATGTCCACAATAATAATACTAATAATAATTTATTATTATTATAAGTATTTTTCTTTTTTGTGACTTCGTGCATGTTTGACACGGGAGCAGGAAAGTGAAGGCCAGCGTGGTGCACCGAGGCACGAGCTCATGCTGGTGGCGGTATACTTTTAAATAACGTTCACCCAATAATTCCCACTTACAAGCAAGTGAAACTCAACTTCCTACTTAATTAGTATTTACAAAATAAAATGGGAGGAAAAGGAGGGGGAGGTGGGGCAAAGGAGGTGGTGCGAAAGGAGGTGGCGGAGGAGGTAATGGTAAAGGCGGTGGCGGTGGCAAAGGCAGTGGCGGAGGTGGTGCTAGTAAAGGTGGAGGCAGTGGTAAAGGAGCTAGTGGCGGAGCTGGAAAGTCTGGTGGGGGCTGTCATGGTGTAGATTCAATGAAAGCGCCGGGTGTGGAGGGATGTATCTCGAGGTCATGGTTCGAAAGTAACGCTCAGGCTTACTTCCATGATCTTCACCATGGTGGCGACAAGAAGTGAAGGCCGTGCAAATTAAGGGCAGTGCATGTGTGTACAACTGTATATAGTTCAGGATGACTTTGGGTCTTTGTTGTGTATGGGTATGTAATTGTATAAACTATAAAGTAGCTAGGTTGCAGGTGGTGGTTCTGTAAGTGTAGGATCTGGTGTAATTGTATAAACTAATTTCGGCTATGTTTATGTAAGTGTAGGATCTGGCGCCCAGGAGGATGTTGGAAGCATACTAGCATAGCACGGTCTTCTTGGGTTATGTAAACATACTGATCCGTGCTGTATCACTGTATCAGTGCCTGTACTATGACTCTGTTTACAGTTTTAAAGAAAGGGTTGGATAATTAACCAAGTATTTGCGCGCATGGCAATCATAGATTTGATATTGAAGCTCCGTCATTTATAGATTACGATGTAAAATGGGGTAATAACTAGAGACGTAATTCAATGTTGACTGTATTCGCAATACCTACAATATCTCTCTCCTGCAAATGTCATATTGTATGATATTGCCACATGGCCCACATCACAACGGCAGTTTTAATAGCATAATATTGGGTGCAAAAAATTAAAGTTTTGTTACATTTTTTTTTCTTTGGAACATTCGTTGGTCGAGAAAATGCGTTTATAAAATAACCCGGATGATAAACCGACAAGTACTAGTTTCACCAGAACCGTGCAATTTAGACCTCATCAGTTAGGAATGACAATTTTGACTTAATTTAATTACGCCAATTTTACGTTGATTAGTAATAAGTTGAGATCAAGACACGTGTGCGCTGAAATGAACCTGAAAAGAAAAAGAAAAATGAAAATATCTCAACTTTGCATCTTGATGGTATTTAAATTCTGAAAGACGCGTTTATTCAACAATCAACATTTACTGGCTGGCTCTGTTTTCGCCTTTACTGTTTATGTCAAAAAGTTAAAAGAGTTCGATGACATGAAAATGTTGAGCAAACATAACCTTGCACTAAAGTATGAAAATGATTGATAATTAAATAAATAAGTCGAATGTTTTTCCAGGCAGTTCATGTTGTGTAGCGTGGAATAATGGCGGAATTTCGTAGCCTTATTCAATTTCCATCTGGTTAATTCAGAGCACTCGAAGTTCAACATGTTAAGGTGTCTCAGACTCTCAGGCATTGCTTGGTCAAATTAAGAGTCTAAGCCTCTATGCTATACGAGAGAGGTAATTCAATCTTAATTTAAAGCATTTGTTTGTTAATAAATTAATGACTTATGTACAGAGTATAACTTTTTTTTTAATATGCGGATACTAAACTGTGTATGATTATTAATTGCAATATAAATATATTCTAGTTAGGTACTTGAAATTTAAGACAAAAAAAAATGAGGCCAACTAAAATTGTCTCTTTGCTCGCCCTTGCATGGAAGATAATTTTGAAAATTTTGGTTTTTTAATTGACGTAAAGACGTGCCAAACATCAACTGAGTAGATTTAGTATGCTTGACACTACATCTCTTCATCTACTGGATTTTAACAGAAAAAGCTTCTTCTTAAAAAAAATTCCAAGTCGCAAGTGGCAACCAATGTTACAAACTAGTTGTTTCTATTGCTTTAAAAAAAATTAAAATAAATAAAATAAAGAAACTAATTGTCTCTGTAAAATGATGTAATGAAACTCAAATTTAATAAATTGACTTATGTTGATTAAAAGAAAGTAAAAAGTATTGTAAATTTTATGTTTGTGCGTAAAAAAGGCCAGGATATGGATGTTTCGGCATATCAGAGCTTAATTATGGGGTTACTTCTTAGAATAAAAAATTTTCTTTTTTTTATATGCGTTTAGGTGTCGTTTGGGTTGCATGAGAATTGGCCAATTCCCGAAATTGGCAATTTCATTTTCCAATTTTTCATCCAAACGATTTTGGAATAGCCAATTTCATTCCTAACACAATTTTCAATAACACTCTTCCCAATAACACTTTTCTCTCTACTTTTCACACTTCACAACGCTATTCCTAAACTCATCATCCAAACAACATTTCTAATTCCCGAAATAGTCAATTCCCACAATTCCTGTGAATAGTGTTTTTCCCTAAATTTATGCTATTCCTACCCTATTCCTAACCCATCCAAACAACACCTTTATTGTGTTACGAAATCATGTCACAACATCCTACTCCCACAATTATTGTTATATTATAATCATCATCACCATTATCATTCATCCTCATCATCATAATTATATTATAATATATATATAAATATTGATTACTTTTTTTGTGATCATGCATGTTTGCCACGGGAGCAGGCAAGTGGAGGCAGCCTGGTACACCGAGGCAAGAGCCCAGCTCCTGGCGGCAGAATTGGATGCCACGTCGCCACCTGCTTCCTGCTCGCTGCTTTTTAAGGAGCTTTCGCACCGTTAACAATGGCTACTTTCATCAGAAAACAGAAAAAATAAACAAAATAAACGCAGAAAATGGGAGGAGAAGGAGGCGGCTGTAGTGGAAAAGGACCTAGCGGTGGAGGTAAGGGAGCTGGAAAGTCTGGTAAGTGCCGGCACGGATCTGACCAAATGAATACGCCGGGGCCAGAGGGATACATCTCGCACTCGTGGTCTGAAAGTAATTACCTTCAAAGTTACTTCCATAATCTCAACCTGGAACTGGAAGGTGCCGAGGTTGGTAGTGAAGTTGTTAAGGAAGGCAGTGGAAGATCTGGAGTGTCCGGTGGAGGCAGCAGCGTTGGAGCTCATCAAGTGGAAGAGCATGATGAGGAATACATCCTGCAAATTTACGACCTTGATCTCAATGCTTTGGCCACCTTCATTGCGGCGTACTTTATCAATAAGTAGATCGTAAATGGTAGGTGTGTACATAGTTTTGGTCTTTAAGGGATATGTATATGAATGTGTAGGATACTAGGATCTAAAGTCCAGAAAGTGTTGTGAAGCGCAGTACGGTCTTTTTGGCATTATGTAATGTAACATACTGACGCTTGCAATCAGTATGGATGACTCTGTTTGAAGTACCTGTAACCAAGTTTTTATCACTCTCAATAATAATTATGCTATAAAAGTGCCTTTGTGATGGCAGCATCAAATTAATGACATATGCTGATATGTAATTGAGGAATCGACGTACTGTCAACATTAAATTACGTCTCCAGTCATCCATTTTTATTTCGCAGTATAGATAACTTCACGCAGATAAATATGTCGACATTAAGATTCACATGTGTTTAAGTGATTCTCCCCTTAATATAATTATATTTTTATGATTGATAGTATATCACAATTAATATAAAATCAATTTATCTCTATGATAATTAATTAACTTTTGTAATTAATATGATTGCATCAAATAGTAAAATGAGAAGTTATATTCAGCACTTATACTAACCTAGTTAGTATACATAAACGCTGTTAACTAATGTAAGTTACAAATAAGTTAATCTAATTAATATTCGTGGACTCAATTTAGAAAATAAAATTTTAATCATTATAATTAATATCCTTGTCATGGTGAGACTTTATCTAATTAGCTGAATGTACTTGCTAAAATGTTAGTAGAAAATCATGGGTTTTCATTAGCATTTATACAAAATTGTTTTATAAAAATACAAGCTAAATAATATATGTATCTTACTTCTTTTTATTGCTAGTCTAATTATTTATAAATAGGTATGCCATCTAATCAATATAGGTGTCGTTTGGATGATTAGGAATATGGATGGTTAGGAATATGGTAGGAATAGCATAAATTTAGGGAAAAATACTATTCACAGGAATTGTGGAAATTGGCTATTCCGGGAATTGGAAATGTTGTTTGGATGGTGAGTTTAGAAATAGCGTTGGGAAGTGTGAAAAGTAGAGAGAAAAGTGTTATTGGGAAGAGTGTTATTGAAAATTGTGTTAGGAATGGAATTGGCTATTCTAAAACCGTTTGGATGAAAAATTTAGAAATGGAATTGCCAATTCCTAGACAATCTAAACGAGCCCATAATTAATATAGAATGGAATCTTTGGCCCTTAATATATATATTCTCATATTACATAAGTGTGGTTGGAACTATAAGATAATAAAAACAGGTTATGTATTATGTGACTAAGTGACTAAGGGTCTGAATCTGAAGCTCAAACTAATAAATGAATTATATATGACAAGCCAAAATAAAAAATTAAAAAATAAGGACGATGTGAAAGTTACTATTTTTTTTACAAAGAATGCTATAAATTTTTGACAAATCTGATGTTAAAAAATAATGGATGTCTCCTATGGTTACTCTCCAGGCGAAATTGCATTCACCAGCAGACTCCAGCAGTCCAGTGATTCCATCCGGACAGTGCCGTACATATTTTGATATCCTGTTAAAATTTGAAATTCAAATTGACAAATATGTTTCTATAATCTCGTTTTGTAAGAATTAATAATGATGATGATAAATTTTGTCAACTCTGCAACTTTACATATGCATGTAGATCGCCTAATTAAAACTCAATTATAGAACGCACTGACCTACCTAGCTAAAAGAGAATCTACAAAATTGGTTAGCTATATACTTGCCGTTTCCACTGAGGCCACGCCGGTCAATGGTTTTTCTTTATCCAAGAAACAAACACGTTAAATTAGAATAAACCAACAGGTTTATAGGGCTGTGGATAAGGTACGATACGGTAGAGACGTTTTTCATATCCGTACCCGTTAAAATTTTCTTTACCCATACCCTACCTTTATATGTTAAAAATTGACTTTATCCGTACCTACCCTTACCCGTTAAGAATTAACTGTAAGGATAGAATAACGGTAGAAAATGGATAATAATGTTAATAAATCAATGAAAAAATTATACAATATGAATAAATAAAAATATTATATAAGTATATTAATAAAGTGCACTATTTAATAATACTTTAAATATAATAAAATCATATAATATCTTTCCTTTCCAATTGTCAAAAAAATATACATAACTTATTAGTAATTACTAATTATATAATATTTTTTCAAACAAAGGGATCTTTTGAAAAAGTTTAGTATTTTTAATAATTATACAATATCATTTTTTTTTATTTAATGTAGCGCGTGAGTGAAGATCAGAAAAAAAATTAATATATCAATTGAAATTTACCATCATATCTTTCCAAATTAGTGCATTATAATCTCAATCAAATCTAGTAATTTAATCAAGTAATTTCATTATTGACGCATCAATTGAATCTTACAATCATATCTTTCTGATTTTGTTTGTTATTAACGTATAATTGAATCTTACAGTTATATCTTTTTATTATGATTTAGATTATAAATTATATATATAACGGTGCGGGTAATTGACGAAAACGAAATAGCCTTATCCATACCCTTACCTAATAAATTAACGAAATTTTTTTCCTATCCGTACCCATACATACGGTATGACTCGAGTATGGGCCATACCCAATAACTTAACGAAAATAAAACTTTACCCATACCCGTCTTATCGAATACGATACGGGTATGATAAACGGTTAAAAGGGTACCATTGATAGCCCTACGGGTTTACGATAAAATTTTGACCAGAATATATATAGACATTTCGGCATATCAGAGCCTAATTATGAGATCGCCATCTACAGGATTAATTACAAATTTCATAACTATGTATAGCCTTAGATAACCAACTGAAATTGTGGTTTGTTAGGCACATATATATTTTTAACAGAAATAAACATTTTTTAAATCAAGAGATGAGAGTTACCTGATAAACACAGCAATGAAGCTGGTGTCTTTGCAGTTCCCGAGCTAATCTTCGGCGGATCTGTGACTCTTGCCATGACCGAGTACTTGCTGCAAGCTCACCCGGTTGCGGTGTTTCAGGCATTGCTTCGTAGAACAGCCTGCTATATATGTTATACTAAGTTAGATAGTTGGATCCAGTATTATATATGTTCCCATTAACTGACTTATGTATTGACAATTTTTTCCAATATGTGGATATAGAACTCTATAATCATGATTAACAACTAGCCAAGTAAAATAAAAATTGCTATTGTTATAGTTAACAAAAGTTTAGGCTATCTAAACTTGTCTCTATACGTCCCCATTGCATGAAGGCTAATTTTAAAATTTTTTGCTATTTTAGCCTAAAGATGTATATGTGAAAGTATCAATTAATTAATATTTAATGGTGAAGTTTTGGATACGTTTTGGTACCGTATTTCTTTTTTTCTTAAATTATGTTTTGAGAGATATATACAGTCCAAATTCCTAAAGAAATGTCCGAATTTCATCACCTTTTATTTTATTAAACTCATCCAATGAATGTTGTCGTAGATAAATTTTGCTCTCAAAAAATTTCAAGCGAACCCAATTTCTAGAACTAGTAAGCTTCTCCATGATTTTCTCTAATATCTTGATTATTTTACGTGTCAATTGTAATAATGGAATACAAGTTTACAATTTTTGTTCTTTTGAAATATATAAATTTGAACTGACAAGATCGATCTTCTTAATTTAAAGTCCTCGTCATGAAAAAAGTGTTAAAGGATTTAATTAAAATAATACTTGTATGACTCGAGTAGTTAAGAAACGATATTTCTATTTGATATCTTTAACCATCCATTCATGCAACTTTGAAATCTCACCAACCAGGAAAGAGGTAGTTCCTTTTAATTAAGGGTCATGCTATGGTGGACATAAAAGCCTCATAGCGGTTTAATTTTGATAAATCGCAGTCGTATATTTTTTGAGGGATAAAATCGGTATTTAGCCTTCTCCGTTAATTTCTCCCGTTGAGCATTGGCTGCGTGGTATACCACCTTCTCCCGTTCTCCGTTAATCTCTTCAGCTGGACAAGGATGTGATTCCATCTTTATAGTGCTTGGATTGGATTGATCAACCTCTCATATTTTTTATGAACTTTGACCGAGACTTTGACTCCGTATATATCTTAGGAACTATTTTGATATGCATGATCAGCCGAAAATGAATTATTATTTTGATAATACATCATTTTTCTTTATAAGATTCTGTTGTTTTTTTCATATGAACTTGAATTATACAACTAATAATATTTCATATGAATTGATATTAAAAAAAAATCATATTATGACATTCAATTTATGATTATTGATATTTAATCAGTTTACCACCATATCATTTAAGCTAAATATTAATTATGGCACTTACTAATATAATTGTTTTGACATTTATTGACATTTTAATTAGATAACAATAGTTCAAACTCATATTAACAGGTTCGTGTATCATCTATCGTATAATATATAAGCACAAGCACAACTGCACAAGAACAAATCGGATTAATAACAGTCGTCATTTGATTTGATCCAAAGCTCCATTTACATTTGCTCAATGTAAAACTTAGAAAGTGATTATTTATTTATTGACAACGACAAAGAATCTTCTACTAAAATATCTCGATGTATCCTTAAATATTTTAAAAAGTGCACAAAATATATATGATTTTATTCGACACGATTAATGATTATGCTTAAACTAATTGATTTTATAAAAAATAATTTACCATTTATGCAACGACAATTGACAAAATATGGTTCCACATATAAAATTGCCTTTAGCTAATTAAACCCCCTTTTATGCAATATCCTCTTCTCTACACAAGACACAACACACACAAAAATTGATAATTTGAGGACCTTCCTTGATCATTAGAATCCAAATTTGATGTATTTTTTTTTAAAAAATACCCTCATATGTGGGCAAATAAAAAAATAATTTTAAATAATAAAGATATGTTGTTCAATCTAGCAATACAGGTAGATATGTTGCTCAATTTGTTTCTGTATTAGATAGAAAATCAAAATATATTGTTGTTTTGTCTAGAGATTGATATCTGACCACATATCAAATTGATCGAATGACACAAATAGGTGGATACACTCTAGATCTATCATGTAATACCTCTTGGATCCGTACATTTATAAGAAGTAGAGATTGTATATGAAATAATTAAAAAAATGAAACAATGAAATAATTTGAGGCCTTCCTATATTATTTAATCGTACTATAATATATTTCAAAATAAACAATTAAAACTAAAATATGTTTTTTTTTTAAATTTTGTCAAAATATAATATTTCATTTTTATAAGCTACGAAGCCTTAGTTAGTACAATACATGCATTAAAAAAATAATAAGATTTCGTTCTTATGTTTCAAATTATATTCCAAGTCATTCATTTATAAGATCATTGAAATACTTTAAAAAAAAATATTTAGGACAAATAGTAGGTTCATACTAAACTTGTCTATCATTCCAAAAAAAAAAAATAAAAAAAATAGAACAAACTTTTAGTAATGTTTCAAAAAAATTTAATAACATGATACTAATAAGCTTTCTGTTAGATGAGCTATCTATTTTGTTTGCAAGAGTCAAGCATGTTTGACATGTACACTTGTCAAACATGATCTAATTTTAATTTTTGAGATTACAACAGCTGATCCGAGCCACTCAATTTGTCCCCTATATTGAAATCTTCACGGAGACCAAATTTTATATTTTTTTTCGATTTTTGTTACTATTTTTTTTTTTACAATTTGAAGGTCTAACTATATTATTAGAATTCAAAGGATATCAAGCTTTTCAAGTTAGGCTTTTTAAGGAATTAAACGTGATTTTTTTCATCTTAAAAATCACTCAATAATATGAAATTAAATTTAAATTTAAAATAATTTTATACGGATTTAAGAATCACATTCTATCCTACAAGAAATTATCATCAAAATGAGTATTTTATAAAAATAAAAAATAATTACTTTTAGTTTTGATTAGTTTTTTAATCGTACTGTAATATATTTAAAAATGAAACAATTAAAACTAAATTATTTTTTAAAAATGTATTCAAAATATAAGATTTAATTCTTATGAGCTATGAAGCCTTAGTTAGTAGTTGAAATAAAATAAATGAAAATATCAATTAAAGCAAAATGTTATTTAATATAATCAAACATTTCAAAACTTCTTGAAAAATAAAGATTTCATATGATGAACAATGAAGTTTATTAAAGTCCAGATGAAATTGAATCAAGTCATGTCGTGTTAAGTCGTATCGTGTTGACGTGTGTGTTAGTTGTATCAAGTTGTGTCAGATTATTTTATTATTTTTAAAGTTACAAACTTGTGAAAAAAAATTACTAATAGCATTTTTAAGAAACAAGATGTAATGTTCATGTCGTGTCGTGTTAGTTGTATTAAGTTGTATCAGATTTTTTTTATTATTTTATGAAATTTAATCATTATCCATCCAAGTAATAACATTTTTTTCATGCATGAAAGTCAATTTTTATTGTAATTTCATTAAAAAAATCGAAATAAGGTAACACTAAAAACAAATCAGACCTTTTTCATATTTTAGTAGCTGTAATTCAATGCATGCCAAAAATGTAACATTAGAAACAAATCAGACCTATTTGTGTTGTTTGATCGATTTTATCTGTGGTCAGATATCAATTGCTAGACGAAACGACAATATGTTTTGATTTTCTATCTAATACAAGAAAAAAACGAGCAATATATCTACCTGTATTGCTAAATTTAACAACATATCTTTATTGCCTAAACTTATTTTGATATTTATTTACTCATATATGAGGGCATTTTTTTAAAAAGATCAAACTTGGATTCTAATGATCTAGGAAGGCCCTCAAATTATCAATTTTTTTTTGTGTTGTCTACAGAAGATAAGAGGAGATTGCATAAAAGGCGGTTTAAATAGCAAAAGGTATTTTTATATTTGGCACCGTATTTTGTCAATCGTTGTTGCATAAATGACAATTTTTTTTCTAAAATCAATTAGTTAAAGTCTAATATTTAATTCTGTCAAATAAAATCATACATATTTTGTTCCAACTATTAAAATACTTAAGGATACATCGAGATATTTTAGTAGAAGATTTCTTGTTGTTGTCAAAAAAAATAATCACTTTCCAAATTTTGCATTGAGCAAATGTATATGGAGCTTTGGATCAAATCAGATGACTGTTATTAATCTGATTTGTGCTTGTGCTTGTGCTTATATATTATACAATAGAAGATACACGAGCATGTTAATATGAGTTTGAACTATTCTTAAATAAGAAATAGGTATCTAATTAAGAGAATATCTATTGTAAACCTTGGTTCATAGAGCCTTCCGTGAACCATGACCATTTGATCAATGGTTTTGCAAATTGACAAATCTAAATTTACCAATCCAATCTATATATTGAAATCTCATAGAAAACCAAATTTTACAATTTTTGAAAATTTTTTACTATTTGTTTTGAATTTTTTAAAACTTGCCATTTTTGGAAGATAATTCACTAATTATCGTCCAAAAATGGCAAGTTTAAAAAAATTCGAAAAAAATAGTAATAAAATTTCAAAAATTGTAAAATTTGGTTTGCTATAAGATTTCAATATATATATTGGATTGGTTAATTTAGATTTGTCAATTTGCAAAACCATTGATCAAACGGTCATGGTTCACGGAGCCCTAAATGAACCATGGTTCACAATAGATATTCTCTCTAATTAAAATGCCAATAAATGTTAGAAAATTATATTACTAAGCGACATAATTAATATTTAGCGTAATGAAATGATGGTAAACTAATTGAATATCAATGATCATAAATTGAATGTCGAAATAATATGACTTTTTAATATTAATTCATATGAAATAATAAAATTAGTTGTATAATTCAAGTTTATATGAAAAAAATAACAGAATCTTGTAATAAAGAAAAATCATGCATATCAAAATAGTTCCTAAGACATGGAGTCAAAGTCTCGGCAAAAGTTCATAAAAAATGATGAGACCATCCAAGCACTGTAAAGATTGTCCAACGAAGGAAGAGATTAACTTGACTATTTAGCCTTCCGCAAAATTTTTAAATGGACCATTTTGTCCTTCCGAAAAAATTTGTGTATTCAACTTGACGGATAAAAAACGGAGAAACTTAGATGTCGGGAAGTTATTTATGCAGTTCTGACCGTTCGATTGATACGAATGAACGGTTTATATTTTTACTGTCCACATTAGAATTACCCTTTAATTAATATTTTGTTTTCAGTATATTGCAATTGTATGATGAAGTAAATGATAGATATAAAGCTCCCCAATTTCTTTAGCTATGCACAGGAAAAAAAAAATTGATATATACTTCTAGGAATAGTGTACCGTAAACATATTAAAGGATTTATTGATAGCTTTTCTGATGTTAATAATTATAATGTAGGTGATAATGATTTCATGGAATAATAATTTCCATCAATAATTTTGAGATTTCAAATTAGCTAGAATATATCTAACCAAAGCTTAAATCCGTTTCAGTTCAAAATAAATTAATTCAAAGTTTCAAACCCAACCTAAAACCAAACAAGTGGAGTTTGATGAGGGACTAAAAATTTTTACTTTCGCACTTGACACTTGAAAACTATTATTACTATAGGGGCCTATCTGTAGATATATAGCAAATGGCAAAACAAAGATCTTCATTTTTGGAAGATCGATCTTCGATTCCATGTTGTTGCAATATTTGAATCAATTCTTCCGAACTTGTTGATCAAAGAATTCTTAATCTGCAATATATAACACATTGTGTGTCGCATATTATGCTGCAACCTGAAAGTGGTTACTACTTACTAATTTGTGCTGCATTATGATTTAATTTGATGATTAATTTACGTTAATCTAACGTCATCTATCTCTTTTACCGAAAGTATTTATTTATTTATATTATTGAAAAGGGCCGTGTGACATATGGCAGTTGTTGGTCGGTCCCTGTCATGTTTTACAATATCAACCAGCCTTTGGGGATGGGGGAAAAACCAAGGGTTGCAACTTTTGTACTAGGATGTGGCAAAAATTGCATCTCCCCTATTAGGGGATGGTGATATTTGAGACCTTGGCTGGCTATAGACCCTATCTATTGGTTGCACGTCCATGTCCAGACATAGCTTACAACCATGTAAACCATGGTTATTATTGGCCCTAGTCCCATTGCATTGGTGTTTGTCCTATAATCAGTCCATAAGTCATGGTTGCATGACCAATGATAACAAGAAAATGGGTATTTGACGGTGTAATTGAATTGCGGTGGTGACTTGAAAAATGACCAATATGATGACCAAAGTATGCTGCATGGCATGACAGTTATGGTTTCCTTGCATGAGCGATGGTAGTCTAGCTGTCCAGTCATGAATCATGTACTTAGCACTGTGTAGCAGCATGTACTGGAGTTGTCCCTTGCATGTACCACTGGATCAGTCCAGTGACTGGAGCTGTCCAGTTAGACGAGTCCAACTTGACCACTGACTAGCCTTACTGTGTGATGACACCTAGCTGGTTGGTCGGCCGGGGAAGCTGGGCTAACTGACACCTAGTCCCCACCACTTAACCTCTGTGATTGGCCCAACTTCATGGACAATTATGCCATCTTCTTGTCCAAACTCGTATGTACTCTGTTTTCCAACAGAACAGGCCATTATTGTAACAATCTAGGTTTTTTTCAAATCATTATAACGTTGTTTATTTTTTATTTTGTTTTGTTTAGAATTTTTATGAGTGTTTTAATGTTGCCTTTAAGATATCGTTTTGACCTTTGACATTAATTATTGTATTGGAGAAATTCAAGTGTGGTGTACTTGTCCGATTCCACTGAACCATATATGATATATTTAACTTTCAATTAGTGTCGTTAATAATCTTTCATGTTGACCGAATTAAAGATGTTTATAAGCAGAACCAATAACCGTTTATTTATATCTCCAATGTCATATTCTAATTTCATTACTCCTCTTATTTCCCAAACCGCTACATGTGCGGTTTGTCTTTGCTTATTAGTTATCGATTTTTAGCCATGGAAAAATGGATATACATATGATAGTGAAAATTACTCATATGACTTGTATACTATTATTAAATAATTCCAGTTCTTGATCGTGATTGGTCCAACAAATAACCGACTAAGTCGGTTATGATCCAAACAAAAACACCAGTGGTTACATCCTTTCATCTATTATATATATTTTACCTTTGTTTCATTTCCTGTACATGCAAGTCAGTTATTATTTCCGTAAACCACTTTATTCTCTCCAGCAAACCCTAGCGCCTATTCGTTTTCCTAAAAATTTCCTTGGTTTCTTTTTGCACTACTGCTACGAAGAAATGGGTGCTAGAGGATCAGAGTGGCATTTAACAAGTAGGTATGATCTACTTTTCCATCTAATTTTCGTATTTTGGTCTGTGTTATACATCTAAATCAAATACCATGCAAAGGTTGAGGAAACTGATAGCCCATTTCCTTTTATTCATGAATTTGTTCTTGTCTTGTCTTAGTTACCACATATTTATGCAAGGTTTTAGAGATTGATTTTATTTCGTCAGAAACTATTGATGAATTGCTTATCTGTTATAAATGACTTTGATCCAATAATCTATTTTAACAAGGCTAACTCTTATGTCTTTATTTTTCACCGTTTGCATCTTCCTTGAAAAGTGGAAATTTATGAATAAAATATTGGAATCAATTTTGTTAGATTTTGGGAGCAAAGTAGCACCGAAATACTTTTTATTAATTTTTTCTTTTGTGTTAACTAATTTCAATTCGGTTAGAGAGTCACCCAATTTTTGTTAGTACATTACGAGTAGGTTGATTCCCTTACACCATTACCATCTGGTGATCTTGGATTTTCTTGGGTCAATTAGAATGTATATTTTTCTTATTTGGATCTATAGTAACTAGAAATATTTACACGTAATTTAGATACGAGTCGAGAAAAAGACAGAAGATTAGAAGTTCGGAAGTGTCGCATTTTTTCACAGGTGCGGATCCTGGTTTGATGTGAAATTGTTTTCTATATATATTATATAGTCATAATAAGAATTATATGTTTTGTTTCATTGCTATTAGTTTTACATAGTGCATAGTTACATTCCTATTAACAGTGGTTACACAGTTTACTTTATGAGAAAAAAATAATTATGCATCAAGGTCATATAGTTAGTAAGCATGGTTTGGGAATATAATTGCATTTGCATATTGGTTAGTATCAATTAGAAAAGACCATAGATGTTATTTTACGTAAGGTATACTATATCATTAATGAGTAAAGACAGTGGATATTAAAGTGGTAAATGTTAAATGGAAGTGGTAAATATTAAGTGAAAGTGGATGATAACCGTTGTACCAGGCGTTTGGCTTGGGTGCTCTAGTACTAGCGCGCTCCCCAGAAGATATCCGTTCGTGACGGATAAGTGGGCTTCCTGGGATAAAGGTCAAACTAGTGGGCTTGGTAAGTGGGGCGTGTTATCTAGTGGAATTAAAAGTAATAATTGAGTAAAGAATTGTGAAGTCATTTAAATTTGATTCTGAACTATTAAAGATTGCCATCATTATAGTAAAGTGGATTTGTTAGGATTCATGTTGCATCCAGTTATTGTCATTTCTTTTAATTGTCATTTTACTGAGTTATTAAATTTCACGAATCTCCGGGCTGGAACTGAATACCGCACTGGGAGATTATTTCAGTCTCTCATCCGTTTTCCATTTTACATGGGTTCCAGGTATTGAAGATGATGTGTTAGAGCTTTTCGTAAGAAAAGAGAGAAAAGAAAGTGAGTCAAATAAATGCCACTGATTGTACTATTATATTTTATTTGAATACATTTGATATATTGAACTAACATGGGAGTCTCGTGTTCAATTCACCATGTTAGTCTTTGTCGTTTGTTAGACTCTTTTATTATTGAATAAATAAAGTTTTGTGGCAATTTATGTATAGATTATTGGTATGTGTGTGATGTTTGTTTCGCCTTGTGTAGAAATACGCGGCGGGTTGTCACGATGCACTCACGACTCATCTAAAAGTGACTCGGGGTGTGACAATTATAGGTCAGTTTGTAGGCTTTAGACAGTGAATTTGAGTGCTGGAAGCATATCTGGATAGTCGAGAAGGCTGAGAACAAGGTATAGTGCATGGTTTTGGCCCCGTACAACTTAAACTAGGCTGAGCATTGTGCATGGTGGTGCATGAGTTATGTATGATAGTTGGTTTTCATGGCTAACCAGACCAAGGGATGATGTTTTTTGGTGCATGGCATAGTCTTGTGATGTACCCTAAGTGACCACGTGCATGTTTGTACTCTAGGTCTGGTGTTGGATATAGTTGGATTGTGAAACAGTGATATTTATGGTGCTTGCACCACAAATCAGTCATGGATTGGTATTTGTTCCAGTGCTTTAGCCACGAAACTTAGTTGGTATGGACTGGTTGTATGCTTGTTGTGATCTTAGTTTTGGGTTGCTTGAACCAGACTTTGAGCAAGGAGCGGGGGACGAAAGCGGTGACGCGGGAGCAGCGCAGCAGTGAACGGTTTGGTTGGTTAACGGTTTAAGGTGCGGATTCCACCTGGACCCTAAACTCTTGTTGTTATACTAAGCTTATAATTATTTTCTATGCATGTTGCTTGATCATTGTGCATGACTGACATATAGTAGCATATATGAATTGTTATATATGATAGTACATGACTTGTACGGGATGGATCGGTATGATAAATGACTTGCATATTGACTGGTTTTCATTGTTGATGGTTGAACTGAATTGTATTATGACTGTGCTAATTGTGTGATGAATAACATTTGCATCTTTGAAAAGCAGAGTCGCGACCATCTTTTCAAGGGCCGTCAGATAAGCGCTTATGTTCCGTGACTCAATACAGTTCCTTGAATGGGCTGTGAGGGGGTAAATGTTCTCAGCAATTGTGTACAATTTGAATGATGGTGTACGGCTTGGACTTGGCTGATTGGTAACCAGCCTTGCATATTGCATGAGTAGTTAACCAAATACTGCCAGCCTTGTATCAATTGTGTAAGTTGATCCGATAATTATTGTAACTGGATTTGCTAAATGGATTGCAACTGAACTGAGCTTGCATTGCAAATACTATGTTTATATAAAATTGTGTGTGTGTTTAGTTTGGCAACACGAGACTTATGGTTCATGTGTGGCTGGAACTAAATACCGCACTAAGAAATTGTTATATTTCTTATCGTTCCATATTTTCATGGGTTCCAGGTTGAAGATGGCGGCAAGTGAAGGAAAGGAAGTAAGCCTTGCAAATTATAAGCCATGTTTTGTTATACTTGAGTGTTGTATGATTTTGTTCTGTAATTATGTGCTTGTAAGTGTGTAACTTGTCAAGTTTGATATGTTTGTGAATGCTGTTGTGGGATTGTTTGGAAAATTATGTTTACAACTGTGGGAATAGGTTATATATTTTTTGGATGCATCAACTTACAGGGGAGATTCTGTCAAAATTTTTTCAGGTTACTTATATTACAAGCATTAACCTCAGTTTGGCTAAGTTTTGGTACAAGTTGTGTATTGCTGAGTATTATAAAGCATGGTTTATAGCTTTGAAAATTTACTGTAAGCCTTGCAGCGTGTGCAAAGCACACGTCTGTGGCTGAAATCTGTCATGCCGCCACTGCGGGGTGTGATAGGTCGTAGACCTGAAACTAGTAAATTTACGCGCTTGGCGCGTTTTAATTTGGAAAATTATAAATTAGTATTGAAATGTAATTTTGAATATGTTAGGTGCTTCAGGATGAGCTTTTTTTTTCAGAAAATGCGTGAGGCCCACGCACTGACGCACCCAATCCGCGTCGTATGAGCAGAGGTGCTTTTTGATAGACTTTCTGCACAGTATTCTTTGTAGTCATCTGTATAGGGAGTACAAGTAGAAAAGTAAATCGACACAAAATGACCCGTTTTCTGGAGAACCGTTTCTCAGTGGATCTTGTTAACAAACCAGTGTAAAACCAGTGTAAGCAATGATCTTGACACAATGAGCAAGATCATTGTGTATTTGTGTAGGCCCACGCACCCAATCCGCGTCGTTTCTCAGTGGATCTGGTTTTACAATGATCTTGACACAAAATGATCTTGTTAAGTATTGATTTCTCAATGCCTTCTTCTTTTTTTTTTTATTTTTTGAAGTTTAAACAGCCCGTGGGCTGATTTCTCAATGCCTTCTGTTATATATAACATATGATTTTCAATTACAACTTTCTTGTCAATGTATCTTAGTTATGGTTAATCAATTTATCTTAGTTATGGTTAATAGATGTATAATTTATCTTCAATTCCTTCTTCTAACTATGCTAATTAACAAAACGATTAATTTAACTTCTTATAATTTGGGTTCGACATTCATATTTTTAACCCGATAGTCGTTTGTGAAAAGTTTCAATCATTTGACAAAGAAATCGCAGGGTTCAACTAAGTTATATTCCATAATGTCACATAAATAGTAGCTAGTAAAAGATTTTTTTAGTATGAACTATGAAGGTGATTTTGTTTCCCAAAAAAAAAAAGGAAAAAACGAAGGTAACTTCTAACATTTTTAGCACAAATATGCGTGTATGGTTATGATACAAGAAAAGAATATCTTTTTTGTATTTATGAAATCCTGCTACAGGATCTTATTCTACAAGTTTTTTTTTTTCATCAGAACATTTCAATTATAAATTATAAAATAGGGACTTCATGCATGGTGACACCGAAGAGGCGAGTGTAGGCACAGCGTGGAGCATTGGGGCATGAGCCACCTGTTGGCATTGCAATTGGACGCCACATCGTCAGCTGGTTCTTGCTCGGTGCTACTTTAATTTTCACTCATCCAAGTGATTAACCATTAAAATTCGTAGCCCCTTCATTTTAACCAAAAAGACAAAATCATAAAAACAACGTCCCTTTCGGACCTTAACTTTGGAACTGTTTTGTTGGCAGGAATCTCTTTTTATTTTGTCGGCAATTATTGTACGAAGATGCCCATTAGTTTGCTTAAGGACAACGCACTATGATAATGATAGTGGACGATGGGGTGCTATATATAGTGTTTCACTTAGAAGGACACACATCCCACACCAAATAATCACCCTTCTTTGTAATATTTCCGCAATATCAATAATATTTCTCTCTACTCAGAATACTGAGTAATCCGCACTGTATTAGGAAAATAAAAATTAATGGGAGGTATAATAGGGGGCAGCGGAGGGAAAGGAGCAGGTGACGGAGCTGGGGCAGGCGCCAAGGGTGGTGCCAGGGGAGCTGGAACGTCTGGCAGTGGCGGGCAAGGTTCAGATATGATGAAGGCACCGGGTGCCACGGGATTTATCTCGCGCTCAGGGTTTGAGAGTAATCCTCAGGGTTACTTCCATAATCTCCGCCATGGTAGTGGTGATAAAAAGTGATCGGCGTGTGTTCGGGGTTTTTTAGTTTGTAATGAGCATATGGACTAGGTTGCTGCTTGTTGGTAAAGGTTCTGCACATTTTTGCTATGTTTATGTTATTATGTATAATATTGTAGGATCTGGTGTCCAGAGCAAGGTCATTTTTGGCTTTATGTGACATACTGATCCGTGCAATCAGTGTCTGTCTGACTCTGTTTAAACTTTAAATTTTAAAAGGACATTGGGATGCTGACAAGTAAACATTGGGTCGCATGGAATCTTAAAAATAAATTGGACAATAGAGACGTAATTTAATGCGAACAATATATCAATTTCTTAAGTGTGTATTCCATATTTATATGTTATTCAATCAGAAAAGCAATTTTAATTAATGGCATAAATATTGAGTGTTACTTTTTTAATAAAATTAAATTTTAATTTTTTTAAACAAATAATATTGAGACTTTGAGAGTTACTTAATTACAGCTTTTCTCGAATGAGAAGAGCTTAGAATATATCCCAGATGAACCTCAAGTTCTCCAATTTTACATTTATTGAACACTAGCCCAGCTAGTTGTAGACTTGTAGCCTAGTGTGTAAATTATCTGAAAAAGGAAAAATAAAAATTTCTTTAACTTCCATCGGAGGATTAAAAAATTCTGAAGCTGATCATTGATCGTGCAATGCAATTACCTACACCTAACTGAGAAACAACCCCTACGAATGGTTTATACTATTTGGACTTGGTAAATTATTGAGCAGAGGAGACATGGAAAGAGCTAGACAGGGTAGATCTGCAAAAATTGGATCTAATTGGGATGAAATCCTTCAGAAAATCCAGTGTACGGGATTGAACAACAAAGATGGAAGTCATTGCATACCAAAAAGATCAGCAGTTACAGCGTTAGAAAGCGTGCCAGTAATGGTTGAAAGCAACAGAGAACTGAACTGAAATGCTGATGTAGACAAAACCTTATTTTGGTTTCTCCTATGTTTGTTGCTTGTTATTTTTCCATTTTGGTGTATTACTTTCTGATGTGGTTTGAACAGTCGTGAGTTTTCAATAATTAGGACTTGTTACCGGTTTCTGCTATAAATTATAATTACGAGGGGATTGTCCTGATACATTGAGACAGTATGGTAGTTTTGTCTTTTGTGCGCACAATACTGGTGTATCTTATTGCTGCAAGTTTGTTTCATTAAAGAAACGGCTAACAATCTGTCGCCATTTTTTCAAATATAAAAATAATCAGAACAAGACTTTTGTAACAAAAATAGATCTGAAGGGAATTTTTTAATTACTGGGGGCGGTCGGGCGGACAAATTACTAAGGGCAATAACTAATATTGAAGTTGTGATTAAGAAAAATTAAATTCGGGCCCATCTGATGTAAAGATGATTTTCAATGTTGTTGATCCAGTTTAATAAGCAACCCTGTAATACTTATACTTTCCATATGCCCAATAAACCAGCTACTGATAATAAGAAACTATGGTATATGATAATATAGATAAAAAAAAAAAATGCAAACCTTCTACAATTGAAATTGAAACTAATACCTCCATCCATCGTGTTTCTATTTTAATATTTCATAACAAAAAATGAAATCTAGACAACAAAATAAAATCTTCCAGATAAGACTTTCTTAATTATACTTCTTCAAATATACAGAGAAGTTTATAATATTTTGACTTCATTTTTATGCAGAGTCAATATTTTGAAAAATCAGCGTTTATATATTGGATACTTTAGCTCTTGATGTTGATCAAAACAACTTCAAAATAATGTTAATGTCTATGTTTGTGTGAGAAATAGAACGAAGACCAATTCTAATATTGATATTCGAGTTATTAAAATTTTAACAATGAAAGTCGAATAACGGATTTTTCATCTCTAAAATCTTTGCTTGTAAATTTAATATTATAGCAACAAATAATCCAACACCTATAAATAAAAACATGCAGACAAGAAACAGAACGACTAAGCATTCTAATTCTGCATCTAAAATAACAATTTTTTTTAAAAATAGTTAAAAAAGAATAAAAAAAATATGCAATTCTTAGAAAGAAAGTCATCTCTACATATACCCGTTAACATATGCTGGAGGACTCTTGTCACAACTTAACCATTGTTTCCGCCCTTGCTAGTAGCGTTGGATATGTACTAAAACCATCAGCTTGCATCTGGAGTTGGGTCAGAGAGTTAATGCACAAAACTGATTTCACGACGTGGCAATTAATATCATCTTAGTTTAGCATTTTGTTCCTGTGTTGAGACGCATTAAGCGATTTCTATTTGATGCCCTGTTAAATCAAATTCAAATTAAGAATTATTTTCCTAATCCCTTGGTATCGAAAACAAAGATGGTGAGCTTGGTTATTACAATCAGAGGTTTGCTTGCATGAGAATATAAAATCTCGCTAAATAATTTAATTGTTAATTTTTTTTTTTTTTTACCTTGATGTTTATATACAGCGACTAAAAGCACGCACTAATCAGAAAAAAATTATCTAATATTTCACTTGTTTGACTACACCACTCCATGGTTTTCCTTTATCCAAGTAGCGAACACGTTAAATTTGATCTTACCAGTACAACTACATGCCAGAAATTAAGGAAGATTTAAGTTAAACGGTGGTTTGTCAGATATATAATTTTAGCAGAAATTCATATTTCTTTTAATTAATCAAGAGATGGGAATTACTTACAGCAACTGAAATAAGGCTTTTGAAAGCCTAGAACAATCTCCAAAGAGGCCGATGACAGCACTCGTTGCTGAGCACTCGGAATCGGTTTATCATGTTGAGATCTCTCAGCAGCTGCTTGGTCGGACACCCTGCCATACTATTTAACTTAGATAATTAATTCCAACATTTAATAATATTTTTTTCCTATAAATAACAATTTTTTAGACTATTTTTTTCAACATACTGACATTTCTAAACAAATTATGGTCATTTCTCTGACAAGTTGGTTAAATTGTACGGTGCTAGAAAAATACAATGCTCTTAATTAATTTAGAAAAAAAAAAAAAGTTTAGACTATCTTAAGACAGTTTGCCCTTGCATGAAAGGTAATTTTAAGAAATTTTAGTTATTTCTTCCTAAAAACAAGTCAAAGTATTAATAAAGTAGATTTAGTCCGATGGCATATTATCTATTGCAATATGTTTTCAAGAATTAAACGAGAGAACGCTCATAAGTGGTGGTCTCTACATAAATTATTTGCATTGATATAAATAAAGTTACAGAAATCAAATTGTAAAATTTACTCACATGTGCAAACGCTAATACTTGAAAATATATATGGTCCAATTCAAAAGGGCTAGTCTATATGCATTTTATTTCTAATAAAAAAAAGTTCCCCAATTTTTTTGCTAAAGTGAATAAGTAATCTAAACGTAAAATCCGATTAATTGTCTTTGATTATACCTAAAATTTGATTCACCAAACAAAGGGCCTTTTGAGTTCGTGCATCCAATATTATTTCCCTTCTAATATACGTTCTTCTTAAAGTTCATAAAAAAAATTTATAAATATATTTTTAATAATAAATATTAATTAACAGTTTCTCGACGATTAAATAAAGTTACAGAAATCAAATTGTAAAATTTACTCACATGTGCAAACGCTAATACTTGAAAATATATATGGTCCAACTCAAAAGGGCTAGTCTATATGCATTTTATTTCTAATAAAAAAAAGTTCCCCAAATTTTTTGCTAAAGTGAATAAGTAATCTAAACGTAAAATCCGATTAATTGTCTTTGATTATTCCTAAAATTTGATTCACCAAACAAAGGGCCTTTGAGTTCGTGCATCCAATATTATTTCCCTTCTAATATACGTTCTTCTTAAAGTTCATAAAAAAAATTTATAAATATATTTTTAATAATAAATATTAATTAACAGTTTCTCGACGATTTTTAATTAAAAGAGATTTTTATTGTGTGGAGATACTTTAACGTTTTTTATGACATAAACTTTCATGAATGATGATAATATTGTTTCACTTTCAATTTAGAGGAGGGTTCCACTGCCACCAAAATTGGCTGCCCCCAAATGTCACAAGTTTTCAACCGTTGATCAACTTTGATCAATCGGCCCTGATTTGACTATCTCAGCCCAAATTCTCTTTGAATGTTCCAACTTCAAGACAGACTGCATGCGTTACTGTAAGCCCTGAAAAAGACGCCTTGGATTTTCGATCTGTCTTTCGACTTTTTTATTTTTTTTTAATTATTGAAGATTTAACTCCTTGAATTTTTTTCCTTTCTTTTGAAGATAACCCCTCGAAATATGAAAACGAAAATACTTCCACACGAGGGTTCACGTGAGTTTTTGTGTCTAGTTGCGCGAAAGGCAGGTAGTCCATAAGTGTTCAACAAATTAGAAATTATACATCCGCAACAATTAATCGATAAAGTCCACTCTCCAAAGTAGTTCATTTACGATGAGAAAACATTATTTATTAATTTTCGTGGTAAGCTGCTTTATGATTTGGTTGACTTGTCCAAGTACAGGACTACAGAAACATAGCAAACATAATATTAATTATATAAATAAGTAAGAAATGGACTGAGTTTTGTACATCCACCCATATAGCCTTTTCTGTAACATTTGTTCCTCTTGATTTGGCAGGCTATACTAAGACCAACACACAAATTGGCACCGAAATCTCGCTATAGCAATTGTTTCTCTCGTCAAAATCAAGGTATTAGAACTCCAGTTCCGATATCAATTTAGCATCAAGTCCCTTATCTCGAATTCGTAAACCTTCCTTACCAATATCCAGGCTGGCGTCAAGAGGAAAAAAAAGCCTCAATGGACTATGAAGATCTCATCCGTCTACTAAGCTCCGACGGTCCAAGCAATCCAAACTAAAAGGAGAAAATTTACTGTTCCCTTTGCGGAGTACAAATTTAATACAGGTTAATAAATAATAAGAGTATTCAATCTTAACTAACCGAAAGTTTCTTTCGAAACAAATAAATTCATTAATTAATTAAATTAAACATTATAAAAATATTCAATATTTTACTTTGGACACAATTCTGAGCTATATGACAAATTATGGGCAGATAACTATTTCTAATGGGCTTGTTTGGATGAGTTAGGAATAAGGAAGGAAGAACTATTTCGGGCGGAAAATGTTATTTCGGGAAGAGTGGGAAGAAGCTATTTCGGGAATAATAAATGTTGTTTGGATGGTAAGTTGGGAATAAGATTATTGGGAAGAGTGTTATTGGGGTGAAAAGTAAAAGACAAGTGTTATTGGGAAGAGTGTTATGTAGGAAGAGTGGGAAGAGTTGTTATTCTAGGAATAAGAAATGTTGTTTGGATGGATTTTTTGTTAGTTAGAAGGATTTACGTCGGGAAGAAATTATTCCACCCTTATTCCACCACATCCAAACATCCCCAATAGTTCTTTAGATAGTTATTACAAAATAAATTACAAATTATAACGTAATAGATACAATCACACAATCAATGATCACCTTTTATTTTATTTCACTCAACCAGTTCATTGTTGTCTTGCAAATTGCTGCTCTCAAAAGATTTCCAATTTTAACGGTGAGTAGTAGTAAAGTAAATCATGATTTTCTCTGGTATCCGAAAAATTTATCATTAGCGGCTGCTGTTATTTATTATTTATACATATATTGAGGATAACGGAAGCTGTTATTAAAATTATATGAGATGTAGTAAAAAATATTTAGCTAATTCTAAAAGATATATGTGAATGTAAACATACAAGATAGGTAGTTAATACGAACAATGGGTCAAACGGTTTTGAAATGTTTTGAAAATTTTGATGGTTAAAAGGGTTTTATAATATTGCTACTCGCATGACTATATCTAGTGTTTTCAATACCTATCGATTACTGAAAATTCTGGTAAGATTAGGTACCAGAACAGTCAATATTGAGAGATGAAATACCGGAAAATTTTTTTAAAAATATCAGATTTGTAGGGTATTGAAAACATTGCCTATATCGAAAGAAAACAAAAATAAAAAAGGGAAATGTTTCTTGCATGAGGATAGTAGTTAAGAAACATTATATTATTGCTCTCTAAGGAGATCTTCATCATCCTAATTATACAGCACGGCCAACCTGGAAGCTCCTTCAATTCGTACGATGCGGTCTTCATTTTTTAACCGTTGTCTGCCTGTCTAATAAACTTCTACAGTTGTATGACGAAAGTAATGAAACAAAGCTTCATTTTTTTTTATTTTTTTTTTTGACATAAAGCTCCATTTCAACATAAAGATTCTTGGGTAACCCTTTTTAATGCGACATGTCATAATTGGAGAAATAAGTGGCTTGGAAAATAAAATATTCCACAACAATTTTATTACGAAGTTTTGTTATATTTATAAGTCCAATTTTTTAGGAGATTAGAGCAGGCACATAAAACGCGGATGGTATCTATTTTAATTATTGTCTTGAAGTAAATCAGTCACAGGAATTAAATTATAGAATTAACTCACTATACTTTTCTCATATGCATGGCCGGTACTTAAAAATCTGGCCCGATTCAAAAGTGCCGATTTACTTTTAAGTAGAGGATAGGTCCCCTAATTAGCTACAGAGATTGAAACGTGAAAGCTCAATTAATTGCCTTTAATTAATTAATCCTTGAATTTGATTCACGACACCAAGGACCTCTGCATATCTCAGTTCATGTATCCAGCTTGAGACAGTAACCTGCAGGACGGGCCCAATAAGTTATAGGAGAGGCTTTTTTTTGGGCCTAACTTGTTTCTCGGAAAAACTGGAGCAATGGAAAAAAGATTAGAACGCCAATAAGAACAATAATTGATAGTATTAGTATTTGATAGTATTTTATGGGTAAGAACAGGTGTGGTGAGAAAAAAAAATTATTGTTAGCTTATCAGATAAAATAAGAATGCCCCTGTCGAGGACTCAAGGTCAACAATGAAAATAATTTTCTTTTCAAGTACTTCAGTTAATTTTTCAAAGCCGAAAGCCACTGCAGCAGCGAAGGGTTCATCCATGATATGCACGATCTTTATGCCCATGATCTCACCAGTGTTTTTTGTAGCCCGTTTCTGGGGTCAAGATAGGCAGGGACAGTGATAGCGGCATTCTGGACGCTGCATTGGAGGAAGTAGGTAATGAATGTCCTTCATCTTTTCTAGGATCATTGCTGATATTTGACATGTATTTAAAAAAGACATGCAACGCTTTTGCTGAAATGACTGCTCAGATTAGTGCACCTTTAGGTAGATAATCGCACTGCACTATCACACACCTTTTCTTTCATAAGCTATGTTTCTCTTTCCTCACCCTTATCATCACCAACTTTACCTTCTTTTTTTCTCTGTTTTTTTTTTTTCACTTTTCTCATGTACGCATTTCACCTTTCAAAAATTTTTTGAGAGCATCACTTCACCAAAATACTTGTATTTTTAGATCACATCAAGTGCCACTCTATGTAGGCTTGCGCTTGCAAATAATCGATGTTAACTTGGATATTTATTTTCGTTTTGCAAAAGCCTTGTTTTGAGATTAATTGGTTCGGCGATTTTCAAATTACAGCTTTCTTGACATTTGCCTATTTAGATCAGTTATGGTTAATAACTTGCTTTTTCTATATAGCGCTTTTAATTAGTAAGTCTTTTTTTTCGAGGCTTTCTTTTAATTAGTTTGTCGAAATTATTAGATCTTCAAACTTCCTTTTTATAACTTTATTTTGTTAATTGATGACCCCTTCTTGGGGTTCTTTCAACTTAAACAAAAATTCAAATTTTTATCAATTGTGTTGTTGTCATATCGCTGCCTAGCACATGTTTTTTCAATAGTATGCACATCACATCAGTGAAAGCTTTAAAAGTAGCCCATGGGCCTTTTCAAAATAAATACATGGCAGTTAAATAGATGATGAAATTAGAGGGCCGTACGAATCTTGTCTTAGAAATGATGGGATTCATACCTTTCAAAGATTTAAATAGCGGATAGCGGTATCGTAGCGGACATGCTAATATCATAGCGGATAGCGGATAGCGGCCGCTATCGGACCATAGCGGATATTGTGTCGGATATATAAATTGATTCAAATTAAACATCATATAACATCAAATACTTGTATAAATATCTTACTTCAAAAATTAGAAGTATGCAATACATTATTTTAATCTCAAATACATACTTTAATTAGCATTATTTAACATTAATTAGCAACATGGCAACATAAGTACTTTGATTAGCGTTATCAAGTACAGAACTCCACTTAGTTCGAAAATGAACAATAATATAATCAAGTGCATAGAGAAAGTGCGAATGTCAAAATCAAAATTGACATATTTCAAAAATTGGGATAGAAAATAACATGATTATCAAGAGCGTAGCAATTCAATTAGGTTTTGATTAAAATCACCTACATCAGTTTGCAAGCAATTTGAGAAAGATGGTCTCCGTACTTTGAAAAAGATGATGTAACAGTTATATGGGCCAAATTGGGCTTTTGTATTTCGTGAGCGAATATATCAAAATACCTAAAAACCGCTATTTCACCGCTAATAAGCGCTATCTGTCCGCTATACGCCGCTAAACACCGCTATACAGCGCGCAATCAGACAAAGCGCTAAATGTGTAGCGGTGTAGCGTTCTGTCATATGGCAGCGCTAAATCGGTGCTATAGCGGCCGTTACGAACGATATTTATAATATTAATACCTTTCAATTTAAAGTTCCGCACATTCATGTTTGATATTTCTTTTCTCCTTTATTTAAGATATGAAGGAAGAACTGAGCATAAAACGTTGTAGTAATGTTAAAAATAAAGTGGTTTTTATAGTGTGATTATAATATATTTTGTACGTATATCATCCTGCAAAGATACATCTTTTATTTTGAATGTATATTGTGTTATGAAGTCCTTATTTCTACAAATTTTTCAAACTTATGTAACAATTATTATACATATATAAATTTGGAGAAGTGTGACTTGCGCGTGGGAGCTCTCTGTTACTGTAGTTAGTACAGTAACAGATCTGAGCCGTTGATTTGCGATCAGTATATCCGTCCGTTGGATCAGCATATCATTCCGCATATTCTTCTCCTCCGCTCATGTTCTCTCCTCTCTCTCTCTCCGCTGAGGGAATCGTAAGCGAAATTGTACCAAAATTGAAGGAAAAGAGGGATGAAAGATCAGCTCCTCTCCGGCTCTCCCTCAGAGTCTCCGTTGGTGCTCTTCATCGCCAAAATTCAGAGGCCTCCGGCAACCGTTCTCACCGTTCTTTTCCTCTTCTAGATGACCTCCGATTTGGACAAAAGCGTGGGCATTGTTCTCAACTCCGCTTCATCTCCTCCGATTTTCGGCTTCCTTTTCCAGATGAGTAGATCACGACTTCTCTTCCCCATCTTCTCAGATTAGTTAGTCTTCTTAGATTGGATTATAGTTCATTAATTGAGGTTCATTATTTTTATCGTGCCCATGAGAATATCCAGGCTCCAGCATTATCGTGCCTCAATTAATGAACTATATACTTTACATTTTTTAAATTATGCCTCAATTAATGGAGCCGATACCTCAAGAAATGGTGTCGAACAATTATCAGGTTGGAAGGTGACTTTATTTTCAATTTGTCTTTAAATTATCACACCACAAAATTTAACAATTTTGAAGTTTGGGGAAATGAGTTAAGTTTTCAAATTTTGCTTCCTGTAGTTGTATTTTCCAAAATAAAATGGAAAGGGAAACTAATAGACTTTTTGTGTTGATTTTTCATGCCTACTTAATTTCATAGCTTCAAATATCTAAATTTCACTTAAAATTTTTCGTGGGGCACAGACTTTGTAGGTTGCTTGGTTGGAAACTGCAAATAAACTTCTTTGCAGCTATTGGTCTGTGCCCCCATTTCTTATTTGCCTTTAGTCTTAAGTTGATCTTTTTGTTTCTTTGTAATTTGCAGGTTGCTTGGTTGGAAACTGAGAGATTGTCGTTTTGCTTGTCTTTTGTTGATCATCCTTTTTTACATTCTATTTCACCTCTATTTTTCTCCTATTTAATTACTTTCAATTTTGCACTCAGCGAGTTTGTTTCTTGATGGTTGCAGGTTTATGCTAAGGGGGTTACTGTCAGCTGGTTCTGTAAGCTCTCTTCCTTCTGTTTTGTTTGCTTCTTTGCCTCATATTTTCCAGACCAGTTGTAATTTTTGTATATTTTTTTGAATACTTTGTATTTCAGTATTTGTTCTTGCCTTAATAGTGTTTAGGGATATTTCTGGGATATCACGCCTTAGTTGTTTCTGTGCTATGAACAAACAGACGATTTATTCGTATTTCATAATACTATAAATTTAATTAAGTTCAATTCATTATCCATTAAGAGAATTGAATCTTTTTGGTGTCTTATCTGACAAGATGTTTGAGCTAATGTGATAGGATGTGCATACATAATTAACTTCTTTTGGCGAGTGGTCGCTATATGCTACGGTAATATACCATTTATCAGTAAGCTAATTTCTTTGAGATGGTTTTGATGCACAATACCAGTTGTGTACTGTTAGTTTGCTTTGAGAGCATGATAGGGTTTGTTCATGTACCAAAAGAAAGAACAAAGAACTTCTTTTAGTTATTTTCATAACTTTTTTTTTTATTCTTTCCTTTTTTCCATACTGCTTCCCTTTTCTTCTTTGCTTCCGTTTCTGGTTTTTTCTCCTCCTGTGTGCACCAATCAATTTGCTTTCACTTCTGTTGAGTTTTGTTTCGATGAATACTATTTGCCTCCTATCAATAGTAATTTTCTTTTAAGCTTTGATGGTGTCTTTTGGTATTTATTTCCATCCCTTTTTTGCACTAATTAATTTCATCGATTCTATACATTGTTCAACCATTTACTCCAGTAGATTAATGCCCCTTCCCTTTTTCTTCTAATAAATGAGAAACAATTCATATAATTAGCAACTTATATATATTATTGTAATTCTTCACGGTCAAAAAGGTTACATGGGTAAAATCCACCATGTTGAACGACATAAGAGGCAAACAGGAGATCCCTCATTATGGTATTTATGTGGTTTCTTCGTAGATTAGTAAGTTGTTATTGCACGATTAGTAAGTTGTTTGATGTCAGGAAAGTAGATTATTTTAAAGAATTTGGCAAATTTTCATTTGGCATTGCTTTCCAGTGATCTCTCTTTTAATTGTAGAGCCATAAGAAAATTTTCAGGCAGTCACCTAATTCGTACCAGTAATGGTTACTGTTTTGTAGAAGTTTTAATTTGTAGAATTGTAATTTCTATACATCACCGTGCCAGAGGTTCTTTGGATATAGTAATATCTGGATTTTGTTTGTATAGCCTCTTGAAAGTATGCAAGGAAATTTTATAAAAAACTTACAAGATAGGATTGATATCTTTTTTGGTTCTTTTGATTATTACCTATTCCAATTGATATGCCTCCGCCATAGTATATCAAGTAAAATTGAATTGGTATAATTACTTATCAGAAAATTTTAGGTACAAGGGTATAATCGGAAAGTAAATTAAAATTCCTTAAGAAGTAAATTGGTGTGCATGATAGGCATGTAAAATTAAGTGGTGCCAGTACCATATGAAACATATAAAATATTATTACTGATTTACCATTTTTTTCTTCTATTGTTATAATGATGTCAGTTATGGCAATATATTGTACAACCAAATTTTAAAAATGTATTGTATTATTGTTAGGTGAAGTAAGCTGGCTCAACTGGAAAACTCTTTGAACTTTAATTTTGTATGTGAATACATGTTTCATGCTTTTGGTATATTCTAGAGGAGATGTGAGCTTAGCGGTTGCTATTCTCTTTGTTTGTTAGTACTATATGTTTCTCTCAAGCAATATGATTTGATTCAGCAGGCAAAATATGAGGTTCATATTGCAAAAGAGATGAGTTTCTTGGCACATGAGGAACAGATTAACTGTGACATCTTCTTAAACAATCAGAAATGGTATTACAAGGAAATTTTGATATATATTAATGATCAAATTTTTATTACTTGCTAATTAATGGTGAAATTATGATTATGTATGAGTAATTAAGTTAGGACCATTTTTTAATTCTAGAAATGTTTCTAAGTTTGTATAAATTTTCTTATATGTCCAGTGTAGTGGATTTAATTTCTAATAGCCGTAGAAATAAATTAATTTATTGTCTATAAAAATTTGAAGGATAATTTAACTAAATTTTGAAAAAAAGAGTTGGTTAGATGAAAAAGAGAGAAAAATTAGAACAAGAAAACATACTAACATAGGAAAGAATCGCGCAACGCGCGAATTAAAGGCTAGTTATGGTAAATAGCGACCATTTTTTGGAACATGCATGGCATGGCACTGTTATTTCTGTTTAGTTAACTTGTGTACTGGTAGCTTCTAGCCTTCTACCAATAGTTTTTAAAATAAAATATTCATTTTCAAAACTAAATTAATTAGACAGATCATTAGAATCTTTCATTATCTCTGTGTATGAGTTAATAAACAATTGATGTTCGGCTTTTGAGTCAGGGAGCACGACAAATTAGCATCCATTTGCATTTATGGGGCGGCTCATATAATCAGTGAATTAAGGAAAAGATTGGAGAATATTAGAAAGCGCGCATCAATTATCTCCTTGTATTGTTTTGCATCTTATTCCTTACACACTCCTCTATATAAACGCTTTTTCGAGTTAAAATTGCGCACATAAGGTTGCACATGGGCAGAGCCAGAAAATTTTTAGATAGGGATCACTCATCAAATCATATACAAATATCAACAATATATCAATAAAAATGCAACAAATAGAGGTCAACAATGAAGCAAAGTTACAAATTTAAGGGAGTCAAATGTAAGGTTTTAATTTTGAATAAATATACATGTCTAACAACCGAAAAATTCATAAACTAGATTCATCAATATCAAAATATGTATAACACTTTTGGATTATTTATAAGACTTATTTCCTCTTGAGCGAAAAGAATATTTGTAACTATTTTGTTATCATAGAAGAAGGAAAATTTTGGAGATTATATTTACGGTAACTGTTTGCATCTTAACTTCCTCCGAATAGAATAACGGAACAGTGTAGAAGTTTTGGGGCTTGACCCATTGCTTTCTCCCCAAAAAAAAAAATAAAAAAAATAATGAGTAGTAAATATTGTAGATGGGATTGAGAATTTAAGATCCATGAATTTTTTTTATGATCATATTTGGGCGGATATTTTCGGCACCGTTTAGAAGTGTATACATATTATTATTAGGGCCCCACAAGCCGACCGAATTACTTTTCCGTAATTTGTTAACGCTTTTTAATAATCTATAATAGTGTTTTCTCTGCATATTCTTCTTTTTATCCCTTTTCTTTTGCTTTTTTTTTTTTTGTTAAAACAAATATTCTGTATGCTTGTTCCTCAATTACTCGATGAATGTTTTTGTTCACTTTTTTGTTCTGTTTGAAACTAATGAGGATGTAACGCATGGTTCCTTTTCCTTTTACTCATATGCATCCTCCTATTCCACAATAATTATATTATTTAATTATAATAATTATGGATCATAAGAAAATCATGGATACTAATCATAACTTATGGTTCTTATTTAATCATGGATCTTACTTAATCATAACCATGATTTCCGAAATACTTTGTAGATGCAGTGCAACGCATGGCTCTAATTTAATCATAACTTTATGCTCAAATGCATCCTCCTATTCCATAACCAAATGTAATTATATTGTCTGTCCATACTAATACTGCATTCCGCATGCATTAATTACATAGGACACAGAATTGGAAAATTGACGATAATAATACTTTATTAGAATAATAAATAATGATGACAATTTGGAAAATATCTACTACAACAGGAACATCAACGAATGTTTGTGAGAGAACATGCATGTCTTTAATGGCAACCGAAAGCCAATGATTTTGTTCCTTACGGTTTGAAAATCTTTAATAAAACAAGAAAAGCTGGATTCACATGGAAAAATATATGTTCGCTAGTACTATGAAAAAGGGCTGGTTATGGAGACGGTACTAAAAAACAAATGGCGAATGTACCAACTGTCCTTTTCCTTAGTTGAGAATCTTTCTAACATTTGAAACGGGAAGAGATTCATTCGAACTATATTAAGCTCGGAGAGCGTGATTCGAATAATATTCATGGTGGTGGAGTAGTGGAGGTGGTGTTGGTAAATAAACACCTTCGTATTGAATTAATTAATTAATTTAAGTACAAAAATTAAAAAAATAAATAATAGCAGAGGAAGAAGGGAAAAGTTTTCATTGTCATCGAGCTTTCAAGAAATATAGAAAATAAGCCTAATTGTTAGTTAGGTTACGTTTATAACCAAAATGTCTCGTTCTAATTCTTTAAAAAAAAATGAAAGTGATTCTGTTTCAAATTTTCAATGCAAAACACTGATTGGCTCAATAGAGTTTCAAAAGCCGACTAGTATTTTTTCGAAAAATTTGACAGCGGCTGTCAAATTGAAAAGCCGACTAGTTAGCAGCACAAAATGGCCAGAGCAAAGTTACTGGATACTTAGCTTGATTGTCGACTAAGAATCTTGTTCTGTTCGGTGCCAAAATCTAATTAGGGACAAAGTTCACACTCACATCACACATTCACCCACCCCGTGGGGGTTAAAAGGAAAGCGAATAAAATATAATTAACTGTGCTTTTTTTTTTTTTTTTCAAGATTGCCCTAGGCTAATATAATTACACTAGGGGCGAATTCAGTAAGGCTTCATTAAAAAAAAAAAAAAAATGGAAAGAAAGAAAGAAAGAATGCAGAGCAGTGAAGCCGTAACCCATAAGTGAACCATTTTTAAGGTTAATCGGGTGCGAAGATATATGGTACAACCGTACAAGCACTTTATTAAAAGAAAAATAAGTTTCATATTTCAAGTCGGATGATACTTTATAAATATTTCACACAAATTTCTTTAGAATGATATTTAGATATTGCAGAATAAATATGAGGTAAGTGTTAAATTCCTTATTATCTATTTATTTATTTTTGTTTTCACTGTGATGTTTTGGGAAAACACAAAAGTTGATATCAATATAATCTGCGCTCTCTTGAGGAAAATGTTTGAATTATAGAAATCAAATATATACTTTTAGATAAATTATATATTATTGATGATTATGTAGGTAATATTTTATTTAACAACCCATTTCAAACTTTTTTTCTCCAATTTCATCACGATATTACTAATATTTTTGGAGGTAGACTAAAACCAGCCACGACTGACGGATGGACCCATCAGCTGCGATTATATCTTAATTTTCGAGGTTCTAATGACCAATCCGAACCGTTCAATTTGTTCTTCATATTGAAATCTCATTAGAAACCAAATTTTATATTTTTCAGATTTTTTTATTTTTTTTAGGTTTGTAAAATTTGCTATTATTGAAGAGTCAGAATTGTTTGGATTAAGAATTTTATAAAATACTAAAAAATGCTAAGTAATTTAAAAAAATTGTAAATTTTGGTCTCAATGAGATTTAAATATGAAGAACACATTTAACGGTTTGGATTAGTCATTAGAATTTCGAAAATTGAGATATAATCGAAAATTTAACTCGAAAATTTAACGAGTCCATCCATCTGGCTGAATTTAGTCTTTTTTATTTTATATTTTTTTTTTCTCCACTTGTAGCGCGCAGGCATACAATTAATACCTCTTAAATATAGCGCTGAGTAACTTACTTTATGAATGCAGGGTTACATATCTATTGCCATCGAGGAGGTAGATAACATGTATTTGCCAAACTCATCTGTACCAACCGATCATGAAATTATGCCTCAGAAATTTTTTTTTGTTTGAATAAAAGTAAGGGTCATGCCCAAAGATGATGGTATACGTTATGTTTTAATAACTTTGTTTTAATGTATTTATTCTTTGCACAAAGTTAAAACAGAGCAAGAAAAGATGATAGTATAAATTAAGTTTATATATAACAGGAGTGAAAAGATATTCAATTTTCAAGAAGAATTATTTTAATTAATGCGACAAGAAGTATTATTATTATTCATGATTTAAATGTTAATTACATATTATGATATTTTCTTATTGCGTAATGTGATCAAGTATTGGTGTAATGTACAAATCAGTTAGTAGCACTGGTGATGCTTAAACCTCAACAATGATAAAAACAACTCGTACAATTTAAAATCAAATTACCTGCTGCATGTTTGTAGCTATAACTATAAAAAAAACTGGGATGTCGGCATTACTTTACACTGTATGGGGATCTAGAGATTAAATAGTTAATATAATAGGAGTGCACTTTAGTTTAATTGATATAGCACTGTTGATCGATCCTATGAATACACTGACATAATCTAACAGCAAAAATAAACAAATATATAAAATAACTTTAGATGGTGCATGCCAACAAATAAAACAAATCTAAGTACCTCAAATTGCCATTATTTTCTTGTGAACTTCTGTAGTATAAGTCATTAGCCATGCAAAGCACTTTTCAGCATGAAAAAATTTAATAATTGTCCAGTCCGATAGATTAATAATATTTGGTTGGATTTTGTCGATTTAGTATCAATTTATGATTCTTTTAAACATTGGACCATCAAATTGTATACCGCATTCCAGTATTTGTGCATATAGAATTATAGATGTAAAATATCTTGTTACAAAATTGTCCGGAAGTGTTGCATGCTTTCATTTAATGACATATAAATAATGCGCTAGAGAACAGCATTGTAAGATATCAAGATTTCCTTGAACATATGAGGCAAGAAAAATACGAGATAAATAAATATTTTTGCCACATATGTGTAGGGTTTTATTTTTATTCAAAAAAAAAATATATGAATTTTGAGTTCTGTAGTTTTATTTTAATCGAAAATAAATGTTGACTAAAGAAGAGACTTAATTGTAATTAGGGATACCTTGGGAATCATTTTCTTCAGATCGAAGAATTTATGCGTTGTCTTGATATTTTCGAATTTTTATTTCATTCCAAACTTAATTATTTACATAAAGGTTAAGCAGCCTTTGTCTCCCCAACCCCTGCAGGGCTCGTTAAATTTAAGGTGTCTCATGGCGACATGAAAAGGTGGTTAAAGTTTATTGGCCTTTCCTTTTTTCCTTTGTTTTCGAGAATCTAGTAGTCCATCCTTCATGTGTTAAATCATTTTCAATTAAAATGAAGTGAATTTAATGATAATAAATTCCAAAGGATTAGTACATATCACAGCAGGGACAGCATTACAACTTGGGAGTGACCTACAGAGGGGGAAAAACAATCTCCAGACCTGAGAATATCAAAGCCAGATATGTTTATATATTCGGTATTAATTAATTTTTATGGAAGTTTGTCCTTATGACAAAAACTAAATAGATTCATTTTTGTGAGGTACAGACAGAGAGTGTTGAGTCAAGTGATGGATATCAAATTTTATGGTTATTTATGTGACGACAATTATTTTTCTTTGGCAAATAGAGGTATGGAGAGCAACTCAGGAGTTACGGGGATATAACTGCCCTGAGAATTATTCATAGAACGTACATGTTTTAGATTGCATTCTCTGAAATTATTTGAGATATGTTGCAATGACTCTCTTTTTTTTGGATAATATTTGAATAATTCTTATTGTGAGGGCTTAATATTTAGCATTCCTTTTGTATTCATATTTTTAAAATCAATCAATAATTTAATTGTATAAAATCACCGATTAAACTAAAAGTAGTACGAAACAAACCTGAATTATTGATACTTCAGTTAACAACTTTAAGGGGAAAAAAAAATAGCACCCTTACATGAAGAATTAGTCACTTATGAATCCCCCAATCTTTGCCCTCTGAGAAAATATCTTGTTTCCCTCAAGTTGCATAGTAAAAAATAATATTACTTTTATGACATTTTTAGCATCAAATAAGTTTGGCATTTTAATTTGATCGTGGAGGATTTTCTACAAGGGAGATAAATGGGAGGTTGACATGTTGGAGATTTAAGGCACTAGCATTTAAATACAATTTTTTTCCCAATTAGAGGAGAGATTGTGATTTGTCATAAAAGCCTCAAAAAACAAGTTGGCTTTTGCAGTTGTTGTCTTTCTGGTATTGAAAATTTATCGTGGCTAGAACTCTGGTTGAATCCACTTGATTTACTTAAAATATGAATTGTTGCCTTACCTTTCACTTCAAAGCCGTGCTTAAAATGACATGACCTCGGTGTGGAAATAAAAATCAAACCATCAATTCTTCTTAATTAATCACTGGATTCACTGTATTCTGTATTCTACCAACGGGCCTATGTCAAAAAAGAAAGAAAAAAGTCGATGTAATAACCATATTAATTGTGGCCTCTTGATTAAATATCAAAATATCTCAGAAATTACAAAATATTATCGTAATGCATTTTTCATGAAATTTAAAAAGTAATAAAATTTAAATTTTGATCTTTAAATTTTAACTTAAAAAATATAAATGAAAAGGTTATGTTATAACATTCGTTACGCGGATGTCACAAATTGTGGCATTGGAATTAAAGTATTTAACGGCTTTTCTTAAGACATGAGAAAAATAAAGGAGGACCGGATTGAATAAAGCAGCTTGTCAATGTTCATCGCACCTCAAATGATTAATTGATGAAATGGTCTGTACAATTGTCAACTTTAGCCGCTTTGAAAGGGGTGCTCGTCTGTCGGACCAAGGAAATAATGGGAGGGTGACCACATGTGTACCCTCTTTTGGAAGTGAGAGAAAACTATCTTCATTTTTATGAATTTATTTTCCAGAAGTTCATTTTTAAGTCCAACGCAAATTGGTAACCACCATACTAGCTACCTTCAGATCAGATCATCTCAAACGAAAAAAATGAAACATAAAAAAACTGATCAAGTCCAATCTTTTTTTGTCAGCACTGAGGTCGACGGAGACATTGGTATCAATGTAATATATAAAAACTGAATTGGTTAAACGAAGGGACGATATTAAGTTTTAAAATCAAGATTCTAAAATATTACAATCAGTTCAACCAATCTACTAAGAATTTTATAGTTAAATTAGCCCATGGTCTATGGGTCCCAATTGATAACAACACATATTAGTTTTTATTCTTAGACTCATAACACTAGGTGGCTCTTGGACTCGATTACTCCTAATTCAACGATCTTATGACTATCACTTACGAGCTGGTACTAACTAGTATATAAGGAAGGTTTTAGCCTAGCAGGCTATCATGCTCAAAAGGCTATTGGAGCATTAAAGACAATTCAGGGATTAAATTAATCTAAAATATTCAGGAAGTTCGAACCAACCATATGACTTGAGAGACCCAAAAACTATAAATTTCTTTTTATATTATCTAGAGATTTGGTAACCGAACCGAATTATAAAGTAATTGTATTTGTATATGGAATAATGGAAGGAATCTTTAAAGATACAAGTCCGAATTGGAAGTTCGGTGTCTTCATGTGCATTATGGTTTTCATGATACAACTTGTTACTAAAAAAGAACAATCTTATATTATAATCTGCTTACATATTATATTTGACGTCCATTTAAAGCAATTCCATGATTATGCTTATGCACCGCCAACTTGGGGTTAGCTTCGACCAAGAATTTAGAGATTGACCCCATGAAAAATAATTAAAAAAATTCCATTGGTCATGGAATTAGGTGATAGTCGGATACAATATAAAGGCCTTAAATATGTCATATGAATTTGGTTATTTGGAGAACTGTGTTGCAACAGTGATATATTCGGCTATGTTTTTTTTCTTTTATACTAATAATAATAACATGATGTTCATTTGTTTTAAATATAATAAATTATAGGAAGATGTACTGATTTTAAATAAATTTACACAAATTATTACAATAAATATTAATGCATGAAATAATAAAGTAAAAGATATCTTTTAAAAATGAAGGCTATAAATGCTCTTAAATTTTCCAACCAAAATGAAATAGGAAGTATTGGGTCTGAAGAATATTCCAGACGGACAACTGGATCCAGAATCCAAATTCCAAAAGTAAAAATGACAAGCGAGACTGTTGAGGTGTGACCACTTCTTGGGGTTTCTTGTGCTCCGTTTATAAATGTTTCTCTTTTTTTCGTTTTTTGGGTTCTGAAAAAAAATTCGTTTTTGGCACCTTAGGTCTTTACGCTGCACTGACTTTAAAGCTGCTTTTCGTTTTTGAAATGAATTTTTATGTTTTATAATGAGATCCCAGCTTGGCCAGTGGCAGTGGTGGTCCACCTCTGCGTCTATTGAAGAAGTTATAAAGTAGAAAACTAGATTGCAAAAATGCCGTACAATATTGATGAAATATATCTATTAAAGAATAAAATTATTGAACAATTGATTTTAAATTGTTTGAATTTAATAAGACACTGATCAGAGTGACATTTTTTAACATGGATTTCATTTCATTTTAATTCATTAGAAAATTTGTTTATCAATATGGATGGATTTGATGTCATTTGGTCGGAATTTCTATGTAATTAGACTCCACGAAATCCTATGAAATCAAATCCAATAAAATGAAATCCCACGTTAAAATCATTTTGATCAGGGCAAGTACTTTTAGTAATGTTGACGGTCCTTTAATTTCTCAGTAGTTGTTACAGAAATTTGTAATTAGTATAATGTAATTCAGTTTGCATCAGTTCAGTTGTATTATTTTCTGCATGTTGTGCCATATTTTGTAGTCAAGTTAGGTCAAAAGGTGGCATCAAAATATCAAGACCATTGAAATTCAATCAATTATTTAAAGAAAAGCTTCGGTTTGTTCCTTTGAACCAATCAGTGGCGAAGCTAGGATTTCGTGTCAGCAGCGTCCGTAATTTTTTTTCTGAAAATATATGTATGATGTAACGTCTAATATAAACATATAATAATTTTTAAATAAGTAACTCTAAAATAATGTAACATAAAAAATTCATGAGAAATCAAATATATATTATAATTGTTGGAGTTATGTCCTAGAAGTCAATATTTAATGACTTATTTTCTTAGTTTATGTTAATGATGATATTTGATCATTTGTTCCTAGAGTTTATTATTGACAGATCATTCAGGTTGAGGATCTGAATTGTAGATCTCTGTGGATCAATCATTAGAATGACAATAATAAATCTAAATCGTCCATAATCTTGATAATTAACAAGGAACATTAATTATCATAAAAGATTAGTATGCAAGTTAAGCGATGATTAAGTTCTACAAATCATAGGTAAGGAGTTACCAACTTAATTGCATATGTGTATGTTATTGGAACATAGTACAGGACTTGACCCAATGAAATAAATATTTGGATTGTGTTAAGTGTCATTGTTTATTTCATATCAGTTTGATTCTAAGTTTGAGATGCTCAACTTTTCCACATGAGGATAGGTTCAATAAATATCGTCTAACGTTGATTCCTGATAAAGGCTGCTATAAGACTTTATTTATGTTCTCTTGAATTGTGCGGGGAAAAGTTGTTCATCAAGAAAACCGTATGTCCCTCATTAATATACTTAATGAGTGATGATATCTGTTTGGGCCCCTTGATGGAGTTTGGATTGTTTGGCCAACTTGTACAATCAACTCTATATCAAGAAATGTATAATCTGCAAGAATGACACATTCCTATCTTGGATTATACAAGGATATCATGTGACATAAGAATCAGACAAGGAAATACTTATATTTCTTATGCAGGATTGAAATATTGTAACGGTACATTATTTATACGAATTGGGAGTCATAACGTGTTGCTAGATACCGCTTATGATTATTGGAAATAAATAACGATTTATTTCCATGGCCAACATAGTATAAATCCTCAAACAGGGTCGCACAAATAGGATTCTAACCACTTGGTGCAATTATGTATTGTGAAATGTGATAAGTTAATTAATTAATTATATACCGTTATGAACCGTTATAATTAATTAAATTAAAAGGATCACATGGAAACAATTTAATGCATTAGCTAATCCTAAATTAATTATTAATGAGTTAATAATTAATTATGTTCAACTCACTTTAATTAGTTCGAGCTAATTGGGCTTCTATTTAATTGGTTAATTAAAGGCCCGATTTAAGGAAGAATGAAGAGGTAATTAAAAGGATGGTTTATTGGGCCATTGCACATTTGAAATAGCCTAATAAAGCCTCTTTTAATTTCAGCTAGGTGCCCTAGTGGCATACTTGTAAATAGTATGAAAGATGGATGAGAGTGGTTGGCTATATAAAGGGGTCACCTCTTGGTAACCCTAGCCGTCTCTCTCCTCTCTCCCATGCGCCACCCTAGCTGCCCCCCTTCTCATCTCTCTTCCAAGCTCATGTGTTGAGCACCACACATCTCTTTCTCTCCATTAAATAGTTAAGTAGAGAAGCAAGGTGATTAGCAAGAGGTTCAAGAGAACTAGCATTCTCTTGAGCTTGGTGGTGGATCCTTGGTGGGCTAGAGGCAACCATCGGTGGTGGAGGAGGTGGAGCGAGCACCCCATCGATTCCAAGTGATAGGATTCGAGCCTCTTTGTTGCTACACAAAGAGAGGTATAAATCTCCTCCTCTCATCTTGAAATGCTTGTGAATGATGATTGAAACCTAGATCCCTTGTGTTTAGTTGTGATTTCTTGCTATTTGATGGCACAAAAATGGAATTAAACACTTCCTAACAATAATAACAACACAAAATCTAAAATAATATATCCAATATACAAAATAATAATTTAAAAGTCGAGACAATAAAAAAATACAACAATTTGCTATGAATTTTTATTTTCTCATAATTTTGTATAATAGGTTAATTTGAAATCTTATTGAACACTTCTTTTTCTATATTATAAATATATAAAGATGGGATGCGTACTGAGGAGTTCAGCCATTATTCAAGCCATAGTATTTCAAATTTTTAGTGCTGCTCGAAAATTTTTTGACAAGTGTTTAGAATTTTTAATTCATATTTTTATATAATATCCGAATAGTATTTTTAATCTTCTGTGATAACTTTTGTTTATTTTGTCCTAAAGTTTATGTAACATTAAATAGGCGAATCACGCAATGTGCGAGATTAGCACTAGTGTATATATATGCTACAAATAATTATTCATCCAAATATTTTTCCTTTTATTCTAAGTTTTGTCTTAATAAGATTCATTGCGGAAGAAGAAAAAATGCGATTCATCAAGCACAAATGCTACATGGGTCATATGTAATTTTTTTTAGGAGTCGTTATATAATTCCAATCAAACACAACATGTTCAGCTGGGTCCTTCAAATTTTTGAGATGGGTCCATGACTTCTTGTATATATGTTTTTTTATACAGAAATGTGTATGTCTAAGTAAATTTTTTTTTTGAGGGACCCACCAAAATATATATAGCTTCGCCCCTGGAACCAATGAACTAGTTGGTCAACTTTAAAGCATTTGTACACTTTAAACATAAACATCTATTAATTAGGTAGCACTTTTTTACCATCCAGTGCGTGCAAAAAAAAAAAAAAATTTTTCATCTCCTGCCGGACTGTGACGGCTGCTGGCTGACCGTTGATTAGACAATTCAAATCAAACTATGCAAACAACCCAGAAAAACAAACTCTTCTTTTTTCTAAAATATAAAAATTATTCTGTATTTTTGAAGCCTAAATCAGTCAAACAAAGTACCAATAATGAAACATAATGACCGCCATTTAATTCTGAACGCCGCCACATCAAGTAGTAAATTTTAAACTTACTGAGAAGTATTGAGGAAGTTCAATACACATTGTAACAATTTTATTCTTATAATTAGGGGTGCAAACGGGTACCAATATGTCGTTATGCCGTGACGTGAAACGCTCACGGAACGGTTCGTGGCAGCGAAATCTCCTGCGTTAAGAGAACGAAATGGAGAACGAAATGAGCTGGTAAGACGTTAACTTAGTGGAACGGTACGCGAAATGGGCCTTACCGTTACCGTTATGCCGTTTAGCCGCTATTGCAGGCCACTGCTATTAATTATTGTAGAGGAGGGTGAATGGAAGTCTCTAGAACCCATCTTCTGCAATCCATTCTGTCGCTTACTATATGAGAATGAGGGTTGAAGCGGTCGCTTTCTCTTCCTTTTCGAATCACATCAGATTTGGAGTTATGTCCTAGAAGTCAATATTTAATGACTTATTTTCTTAGTTTATGTTAATGATGATATTTGATCATTTGTTCCTAGAGTTTATTATTGACAGATCATTCAGGTTGAGGATCTGAATTGTAGATCTCAGTGGATCATTCATTAGAATGACAATAATAAATCTAAATCGTCCATAATCTTGATAATTAACAAGGAACATTAATTATCATAAAAGATAAGTATGCAAGTTAAGTGATGATTAAGTTCTACAAATCATAGGTAAGGAGTTACCAACTTAATTGCATATGTGTATGTTATTGGAACATAGTACAGGACTTGACCCAGTGAAATAAACATATGGATTGTGTTATGTGTCATTGTTTATTTCATATCAGTTTGATTCTAAGTTTGAGATGTTCACCTTTTCCACATGAGGATAGGTTCAATAAATATCGTCTAACGTTGATTCCTGATAAAGGCTGCTATAAGGACTTTATTTATGTTCTCTTGAATTGTGCGGGGAAAAGTTGTTCATCAAGAAAACCGTATGTCCCTCATTAATATACTTAATGAGTGATGATATCTGTTTGGGCCCCTTGATGGAGTTGGATTGGTTGGCCAACATGTACAATCAACTCTAGATCAAGAAATGTATAATCTGCAAGAATGACACATTCCTATCTTGGATTATACAAAGATATCATGTGGCATAAGAATCAGACAAAGAAATACTAATATTTCTTATGCAGGATTGACATATTGTAGCAGTACATTATTTATGCGAATTGGAAATCATAACGTGTTGCTAGATACCGCTTATGATTATTGGAAATAAATAATGATTTATTCTCCATGGCCAACATAGCATGAATCCTCAATAGGGTCGCACAAATAGGACTTTGACCACACGTGCATTGTTTATTTGTATTGGAGAATACAAAACATGATAAGTTGATTAATTAATTATATACCGTTATGAACCGTTATAATTAATTATATCAAATAGATCATGTTAGAAATAAATTAATGCATAAGCTAATCAAGAATTAATTATTAATAAGTTAATAATTAATTATGTTCAACACTTTAATTTATTTGAGCTATGTGGGCTTCTAAATTAATTGTTTATTTAAAGGCCCATTGTAAAGGATGAAAGAAAGAGCATTTATATGGATCATTAATTAATGAATTAATGGCCCATTTAGCACATGAGAAATTGGGCTTCATAGCCTATTAATTTCAGCTAGGGCAAGTGGCAAAGTTGTAAATAGTTACAACTTAGGATGAGGATTGGTTGGCTATAAAAGGGGGTCTCTTTAGAGAGCCAACCCTAGCCTCCATCTACCCCTCTCCTCTTCCCTTCCCTTCTTGTGCGCCACCAAAAGAGAAGAGAGAAAATTCTCTCTTCTCCATAGCTCTTCCTTCTCCCTCCATTGCTCATGTGTTGAGCTCCTCCTTTCTTCTTCCTCCATTAAATAGTTAATAGAAATTAGAAGTTGGTAGAGAGGATTAGCTAGGAGCTTGAGAAGAGCTAGCACTCATTCAAGCTTGTGGTCGGCTCCTTGGTGGGCGTGAGGTGGTTCGAGGTGGTGGAGAGGCGGTGCAAGCACGCCACCGACTCCTACGCTTAGGATTCGAGCCTCATGAATGCGATTTCATGAGAGGTATAACTTTCTCCTACTTGTTCTCATTGATTTGATGTGTGATTGCTTTAGCACTAGATCTATTGATTTGCTTGTTGTTAATGGTGATTGATTAGTTGTAATTAATCTAAAATTAAAATATGAGCATTTTCTAACAGTGGTATCAGAGCTATGGTCGTGCTTAAGGTTTTTCACACTTAATTAAGTGAGAATTCGTAATTAATTAAGGTAATTAGTGATGTGCATGCTTGCTGGCCCTGGAAAGGCTGTTTTCTGTCTTGTTGCTTGTTTTTCGTGGTGTAATGCTCTCTGAAATTTTTTCCTTCTTATTGGAGGTTGTAGCCCTTTGAGTTGTGGTTGTTTTTCCACTGGAATCATTGAAATTCGATGTAAAATGAATTTTTAGTGATTTAAACGGTAACGGTGCGCAGATCTGTTATTCTGCTGCACAGTTCTGTTGTTGTGGTTGGTAACAAATAAGTTTGTATACAAAGTACCTATAACTTTTAGATAGGATTAATATAAACTTGATGCTCTTTCTGAATGTGTAAATTTTGTTGCATATTTCGGATTTTATGTGGGCGTTCAAGGATGAAAATTGATGAAGTTGTCAGATCTGTTTTTTCAAACAAACTGATTGTTTTGAAAAACTGTACTTATTGAGAAACTTTTATGGAAAAGTGTTGAAATGGAAATGTTCTCCTTTAAGTCTGGAATCTGTGAAAATTAATTTCATAGATTTTCATTGAGATTTGATACCTCAACCGAGTGAAACCTTTTTGGTCGACGGTCTGTTCCAGAACAGGATACCTTGCTTAAATGCTTGTTATCTCGTTGATCTTGATTATAACTTGTGGATTTTCTTTTCATGGAATGATAGCCTATTGTATGTAGTATTTTTCTATGTAAATTGTTTGCTGGAAAAATATCAAGAGGATGATCATACAGATCAAAAGGTTGAGACCCATAACAGAATTTTCTCTAACGGTGCTTCGCGCACAATCTGAGGATTTGTCTTTTTTGGTTCTCCCTGATGGTAACTGATCTCTCCTTGAGATTTTTACAGGTAATCACAATCTTTGTAAGGAGTTCTCTGGATTTATTTCGGATTTTTTGGAGACCGAATTATTTTGAATTTTTTCGGGCCCCGAATTTCGTATTTTAATTAGTTAAAATAATTTCTAATTAATCAATTTGATGAAAGGTTAATTAGAAGACTCCTTAAATACCCTCCTTTCAGTTTTGATGGTTGGATTTAATTTAAAAGGGCTTAAACAATTAGTTGTTAAGGTTAAGCCTTCTTTGCATTCGAAAAACTTGAGCAACAAGTATGCACAAAGATTCTAATTAATGAAATTAATTAAGAACAAGTGAATCATGTATATTGTATATGTGCTAACTTTGTTTTGTAGGAGGATGTGGGTTTGATATGGCTCAAGATGTCAATGCCTTGTGTGTTGTAAAATGTTGTGAATGCATGTGATTGCTTGTAATGTGGCCTAAGGTGCCTTGATAATTAATAATTGATTAATTCTTGATGTAACTTGTGAGGCTTGCATGCCCCTGAGGCCTAGGAGGGTTTTAGGATTTTATCACATGTATTTATTTCCCTTAATTATTAGATAGGATCTTAGTAATTAGTGGGAGGGCTTGATTAGATTAGTCTCGTTACATGGAGATACGACGAAGATTAATGCAAGCGGGAGCCATACAAACCCACGACAATGCTTGAGATGCTTATGTTATGTGATTGTTTGTGAATGCCTTGAATTGTCATAGGTAGGTATGGGTGTATGCTTACACGACCACCAAACAAGAGTCACATATTTTGTCCCAAACTAAATTGATTAAGTCGACCGCCTTCCTTCTCTCTATCCCCTTCACGTCAATAGCCAATCATGGCGCGGTCCGCCATAGCGGACGTCATGGTTGTCAACCTTGATAGTCGGGGTACAAATGAAAAGATTTGTTAGGAGCAAATAGAGAGAGGTTGCTTATCGATGGACCCAACAAGTTTTCTTGGACATCGGGGCGAAGTTTGTAAATATACTTAGATATTCACAAACCAAGAGTCGTATGGTTGATATGATTGGTTGGAGAACCTACCTTGTCTAGTTAAGTAGGGTGTCGTGCCATAGCAGGCTCTACTTGATGAAAACGGGGATCTTGGAAAACCAACTACATTGGGACATTAAATAAATGTAGTGGGAGTTTTGTTTATCATTCCATAAACAAAACATTGCATAAACTAAATGACCTTAAATTGAAATTGTTATAGATATTAAATATGTTAATTTCGTTGCGATCAATCTTTGGAAAACGACAAGCTCGTTTCTAAGGTATTTACTTGGAGAAGAAATACCGATTCCTAAGACATGTTCTTGGAAATGAGAAACTTGAGCAAGTTTAATCCCAAAAACGTTCCTCAACTTCCCGAAAATAGCTTTCGCAATGATTGATTAGTTTTGACGAAAATTATTCAATAAAGCGAATGCTTATATCCTTTTAGAAGTTCTAGACTTTTGAATTGGAGAATTCATAAGGACTAGACTAGACTTCTATACTCTCATCCACTTACTCAAGAAGACGTTCTTAGAGAAAGTAAAAGATAGACTCAATCATTTATGATCGAGTAATGGAGTATGAATTAACCAAGAGACTCTTCTTATAAGAAGATAAATATTTCATTAGCTTGCGAACCGAAAGGTTTGAGAAACTAATTGACAACTAGAGATATTAAGATCTCCAATATCAAGGATTGTTGATATTGTCATACAATATTTTTCTATGGATGAAGGATATGTTGTTCGCACACTTGTTAGTGCTTAAAATGATTGGTTAAGTATTAAAGGAATACTCTACCAATATATGAGTTGAGACTTCGAGACCCTCACTAGTGACCGTGTGTCACATGAGATGTTTCATTTGCCATTTATGGGAGGCATTTGAAAGGTTGTCCGAAGTACCATGATGTTCTAAACCTTAAGATATTTGTCGTTCAAATTATCTCACTATCTCTAATTCACACTAGTAATTAGGTGCTAGTTCATGTGCTCGCATTTAACGAAATGTGTAGGCAATGATGAATAAGAGAAAGTTCGAGATAAGTAAAGTAAACTCCGTTTTGGAAATGGCTTATACGTTTAAGCCGCTACCATTGAATACGTAGAGTTATCTTTACTAAATAAAGAGTTTGTTTAGGAATTTGAGGTTGTATACCTTATTCCAAACATCTCATAAAACCTTATCTCCATTTCATATTTGATGATGGATGATCATGTTTTGTAATAGAGAAATGTCGTTCTCTTATTGTTATGAATTTGTGTATAAGATTTCACGCATCTTGATTGAATTTGCTTGAAATAGATAAACAAATTTCGAATGACAAATATGTAAGACTTCACATAAAGTATTTTACTTTTATGTAAAATAGTCGCTTAGTCGAATATAAACAAGAATCGCATTATGAGAGTCTACGTAACGTGGAGCTCATAAATCAATTTGATTGCAAATCAATTGAAATTCATGCGAATCGTGTTTGTTAAATGACAAAAGCGCCTTTGAACTACGAAGGTTTAAAGGACAAGTAACCTTATTAAGACTTATACATATTGATGTATATAGACCTACAGGTACTTGTGCAATTGAAAGGTTGTTGAAACTTTACCACTTGACCAACAATCATTGTAGATATTAATGTATCTATTTGATATGGTATAAGTATGAATCTTTTGACAAGATCAAAAGGATTTCAAGAGTAAAGTTGAAAAACTATTCAATAAAAGCAAAAGTCTTAAGATGGATCATGGTAAATAGTTAAGTCATATAGTTTGATATATTACCTAAAGAGTATGAAATACGTTTCACTACTCGCTCCATGAGGAACATTGAAAAATGTATCCAAGAATGAAGGTATCGAACATTGTTTGATCGGTAATAAATTAAATTGACTTGTTCGACTCATGTAAGGGATTTGTGTTTGAGGACAATATTATTTACACTGAATAAAAATTCCATCGAAGTCTATTGAGAAAGATATCTTACAAGATTCGATCTCTAGGTATATTGTTTCTCAAGATTTGGTGTTGAGAAGCTTATTTCAAGGTACGATTGATTTATAAGCTTGGACCTAAATAAGACACTTAATATTATGTAGGATATCTTGAACTAACCGAAAGGTACTACTTCGACGAATATGATAAGAACAAAGTAGTTGTTGCTCATCATAATGTAATCTTGAAGAATGATATTCTCAAGAAGAAGTAGTGGGAGTAAAGTGAGCATTAAAGGAGTTTATGCGTCACTACAAGAAGTAAATTTATAGGAAACTTGTCACTCCATACATGGTGCTTAGTGGGAGTTGAGCGGAACTTTATTCACAAGTAGTTGTGAAAGGAAGAAGTTTATAAACACGCTCATTTCTAAAGAGTGCTCAAACATCTCACGAATGGATGATGTTCGAGAAGCTCATGCAATATATTAGGATCAAGAACTTACTCTACAAGATGTTGTAGAAGTAGTTTATTGACCTCAAGCACCAATCCTACAAAGATCAACGAGAGTGAATTGCCTAAACTGAAAGGTACATAGACTTCACAGCATCCTCGTACTTGAGATATGAGGATCCGTTGATAAATACAGAAGCGATGGAAAGACCCGATTCCACAAGTATGGTTTGAATTTGTATGATCTTTAAGTGCAATCCATATATATAACAACAAGGTATAGACCTTGATTGATGTTCAAGAAGGAGCGATCCATCTAGAACATTTAGATCTTTAAAAGGAAAGATAGATATGGATAGCAAGTCGACTATGTACAAAGCACAATTTCATGATTGATGCTATGTCTAAGTCGATAACCAGTTGACCATGTACAAAGCACGGCTTCTCGCTTGTAGCTGTGTCTAAGTCAATAAAGATCATTCTAACAATAATTATATTTCGTATATATAGATATATGGAAAAATACATCAAAACCGCCTTCTTCGATTGAATGAAGGAAGTTGTTGTGTATTTGACACAAACCGAAGATTTTGTTGTATTGTTAGAAACGTATATATGCTTCAATGATCCATTAATGGATTGAAGCAAGTACTGTGGAAACTGGAATAAACATTTTGACAAGTAAGTCAAGGAGTTGAACTTCGTCAAAAGTATCTTGTATAGACAAGATATTTAGTGGGAGCATTATTATGTTACATGTATTGTACAAGATACAAGACATTAATTGGGAATAAAATTAAAGAAAGAAATATTGTCAAGATCTCATTGGAGAATGTTTTCTCAATAGAGAACTTGGAAAAATCACCTAAATCCAAGGAAACAAAATCTATGGAGATAGATTATGATGGATGTCAGGTTTGAGAAAATGTGCATATAATGACAAAGTGTTCTAGTAACACGAAAAGATAGACTCCTAGAAAGGATGTCTAACACGTTGTATGGCATACACTTGAGTTCTAATCGGTGTGTTGCAACTCAATTCGAGAAGAGTGCACGATATATTTCGAGCATCCTTCTGTTACGAGTTTCATAACGGACGCCATACTTATGCACATGCCCCTATGTGTTGTACCAAGGAGTATGACAAGCAGTTGTCAACTGGATACAAAGAAAAACACATTTGGACAATAATCGAGAATATCTTTGAGTATCTTATGAGAAAGAATGATATAATTTTCATCTGGTAAGATGAAAGAAAGCTCATATAAATTGTTATATTGATGCTAGTTTTCGAAAGATTGATATAAATACAATTGAGCCACATATTTTGTTTAAATGTGGTGTTGTAAATTTAGAAGGTGTTCTAAATGGGATATTACAACCGTTTCCGTCACCAAAAACAAAATATATATATAGCAACTTGTCAAGCAATGAAAGAAGGTAGTATGGATCGAGAAGTTCTCAGTCAAGCTAATATGGTTCTATGCATCTCGAACCATAGCTTAAACTTGAAGAACCCAATATTAAATTGGTGATCCAACTAAGATCTATGACGATGTCACTTGATCTCACATGATGATGATCAAGAACACATATATAGGAGTATATATGTATATAGGGTCAAACAAAATTGGATAGATTCGCGGACACAGCGAACACTCTAACTTAACCTCTACCTTAAGCGGTATGCGAGATGCAGTTGTGCATCCATGCGTGATGGACGTATGAGTAACTTGCTTTAAGTGTATAATATCTTTCGAGGTTCGAGACATGTATATATATGGATATATGACATTGTTTTAAATTCTTCACTTGCTAGAAGTCACTATTGATTGACTCTAGGCCAAGTGGGAGATTGTTGGAGTTATGTCCTAGAAGTCAATATTTAATGACTTATTTTCTTAGTTTATGTTAATGATGATATTTGATCATTTGTTCCTAGAGTTTATTATTGACAGATCATTCAGGTTGAGGATCTGAATTGTAGATCTCTGTGGATCATTCATTAGAATGACAATAATAAATCTAAATCGTCCATAATCTTGATAATTAACAAGGAACATTAATTATCATAAAAGATTAGTATGCAAGTTAAGTGATGATTAAGTTCTACAAATCATAGGTAAGGAGTTACCAACTTAATTGCATATGTGTATGTTATTGGAACATAGTACAGGACTTGACCCAGTGAAATAAACATATGGATTGTGTTATGTGTCATTGTTTATTTCATATCAATTTGATTCTAAGTTTGAGATGTTCACCTTTTCCACATGAGGATAGGTTCAATAAATATCGTCTAACGTTGATTCCTGATAAAGGCTGCTATAAGGACTTTATTTATGTTCTCTTGAATTGTGCAGGGAAAAGTTGTTCATCAAGAAAACCGTATGTCCCTCATTAATATACTTAATGAGTGATGATATCTGTTTGGGCCCCTTGATGGAGTTGGATTGGTTGGCCAACATGTACAATCAACTCTAGATCAAGAAATGTATAATCTGCAAGAATGACACATTCCTATCTTGGATTATACAAAGATATCATGTGGCATAAGAATCAGACAAAGAAATACTAATATTTCTTATGCAGGATTGACATATTGTAGCAGTACATTATTTATGCGAATTGGAAATCATAACGTGTTGCTAGATACCGCTTATGATTATTGGAAATAAATAATGATTTATTCTCCATGGCCAACATAGCATGAATCCTCAATAGGGTCGCACAAATAGGACTTTGACCACACGTGCATTGTTTATTTGTATTGGAGAATACAAAACATGATAAGTTGATTAATTAATTATATACCGTTATGAACCGTTATAATTAATTATATCAAATAGATCATGTTAGAAATAAATTAATGCATAAGCTAATCAAGAATTAATTATTAATAAGTTAATAATTAATTATGTTCAACACTTTAATTTATTTGAGCTATGTGGGCTTCTAAATAAATTGTTTATTTAAAGGCCCATTGTAAAGGATGAAAGAAAGAGCATTTATATGGATCATTAATTAATGAATTAATGGCCCATTTAGCACATGAGAAATTGGGCTTCATAGCCTATTAATTTCAGCTAGGGCAAGTGGCAAAGTTGTAAATAGTTACAACTTAGGATGAGGATTGGTTGGCTATAAAAGGGGGTCTCTTTAGAGAGCCAACCCTAGCCTCCATCTACCCCTCTCCTCTTCCCTTCCCTTCTTGTGCGCCACCAAAAGAGAAGAGAGAAAATTCTCTCTTCTCCATAGCTCTTCCTTCTCCCTCCATTGCTCATGTGTTGAGCTCCTCCTTTCTTCTTCCTCCATTAAATAGTTAATAGAAATTAGAAGTTGGTAGAGAGGATTAGCTAGGAGCTTGAGAAGAGCTAGCACTCATTCAAGCTTGTGGTCGGCTCCTTGGTGGGCGTGAGGTGGTTCGAGGTGGTGGAGAGGCGGTGCAAGCACGCCACCGACTCCTACGCTTAGGATTCGAGCCTCATGAATGCGATTTCATGAGAGGTATAACTTTCTCCTACTTGTTCTCATTGATTTGATGTGTGATTGCTTTAGCACTAGATCTATTGATTTGCTTGTTGTTAATGGTGATTGATTAGTTGTAATTAATCTAAAATTAAAATATGAGCATTTCCTAACACGACGATGAGTATGCTTATTTTCCTTAAATTTGTTGTTCTAATTTGTGTTTGTTTCTTTGTTGAACTGATACTACACTTGAACTTGAATGGTAGTCTGTTATACATGCATTTGTACATGCAATTGAACTGATACTACACTTGAACTTGACTGCTAGTCTGTTATACATGCATTTGTACATGCAATTGAACTGATACTACACTTGAACTTGACTGCTAGTCTCTTATACATGCATTTGTACATGCAATTGAACTGATACTACACTTGAACTTGACTGCTAGTCTGTTATATATGCATTTGTACATGCACTTGAACTTGACTGATAGTCTGTTATACATGCATTTGTACATGCACTTGAACTGATACTACACTTGAACTTGACTGATAGTCTGTTATACATGCATTTGTACATGCACTTGAACTGATACTACACTATACATGCATTTGTGCATTAGCATGGGTATCGGGATACATGGGGAGACAAGGGAGTACATCCAGAGGATTGAGATGCAGGGTGATCCCATCTATGTACCTGATGATGAGGCAGCACCAGCTGATGAGGCAACACCAGCAACAAATGCTGGTGATGCAGCAGCTGATGTTCAGGAGGAAAATCCAACTAAGAAGAAAACAAGGAAGACCACCAGTGATGTTTGGAAGCACTTTGCAAGAGGGCCCACTCAACCAGATGGCAGCTATTATGGAATCTGCAACTACTGCAGTGCAAAGTAAGTTTTTTGAAGTTCAATTTATGATTATTTTTAATTCTCATTTTAGTTTTATAACATAGTTATTCTTAATTTACTATGTCAGATACCTGCAAGGTCAACAAAGAGGCACAAGCTCTATGAGGAACCACATTGATAAGAAGTGCAAAAAGATTCCAAGGAACAAGCCAGAAGCATTGCAGAAGTTGTTGCAAGCAAAAATAGGAGGTAAATTTAATGAATTGTTTTCATTGTAGGTTAATTATATATGTTAACAATATTGAAAATATTGTAAAATTAATTATATGTTTTTATTGATTGCAGAAAGCACTATCAGAAAGAGAGGCTTTTGCAACGGGAGATTAGTAACGGTTTTTATAAATAACCGTCAGAAGACATAAAGTAGGAGAGAGAAAAAAAGCAGAGAGAAAAATAGCAACGGTTTTTATATAATAACCGTTGCTAAATTTTCGGCCCAAAATATAAAAAAATGTTGGGTCCAAGTAGAGACGGTTTTTTCAAAAAACCGTTGCTATTTGATTATACATTTTCAGACGGTTTTTATTAAAAAACCGTTGCTATTTAAATATAGACGATTTTATATTTTTAACCGTTGCTATTTTTTCGATTTAGGTTAGCCCGTAGCCTCCCTCCTCTCCTCGTTCGACAGATCCAGCCGCCAACCACCAATTTCCATTCTCATTAAATTTTCTTAAATTTTCATAGTTATACCTTTTGAAAAAAATAGCAAAAAAATTCTAAAAAATCTGAAAAAAAAAATAAGAAAAAGAAAGAGAAAGAGTTTGAGAGCTGATCTAAGGTAAAAAAATTAAATTTAAGCAAATATTTGATATTTCTCTAATTTTTTTCTTTTTAATTTCGATTTTTTCTTAATTTTTTGTGAAATTAGTGACTTATTGGTAATTTTTATCATAATTTCAGACTTCAATCAAGGAGAGAAGACCTACATATTGTAGATTGAAGGTATATTTTCATAATCTTATCTATTTATTTTCATTTATCACACCTAATTATAATTATACATTAATTGCATTTGCACGTTAATTACACGTATTGTCATATAGAACCAAAATACCGGAACAATACCGAATTTAGGTCGTTGCCCATCCGAGATTAATCCATTAGGGATTAATCTCGGATAGTCCCCATTTTTTAGGACTGCTCTTTGGATATTCTGTCTCATTTAGGATAGCGAGTGGTACGCTAGATGCAATCTAGTGTTTGAGAAAAATTCGACGGCATTTCCTCTTATGTTCCCACGGATGCGTCCACACGAGCAATCGTGTGTTGACGTATCCAGGGAACATAAGGGGAAATGCTGTCGAATTTTTCTCAAACACCAGATTGCATCTAGCGTACGCTCGCTAATGAGACAGAGTATCCAAAGAGTGGGTTAGGATGGTAACCGGCCCAAAAACTTGATGTGATAAATAGCCCAATAACCCTAATTCCTGACCTTCTCCATACATTTTATTGTTCAGATGGATCGGACGTGGATGTACACAAAGAATCGACTCTCGGTTCAATTTTTGAATGGACTTGAAGAATTTATGGTTTTTGCTAAAGAAAATTTGAAATTGACGGGCTATCATAAACTGCGTTGTCCCTGTTGTGATTGTCAGAATTTGAGATGCTGGTTTTATTTTGAAGAAGTGAGAGGTCATTTGCTTATGTATGGATTTCAGCCGGGATATACCCGTTGGACACGTCATGGAGAGACTAAGGAGGGATCGTTAAATCCTGAGATTAGTACAAATGTGTTGGACTTCCAATGTGATGAAGGAAATGTATTATCGGAAGATGAGAATGTATTGGATGGTGAAAATATACAAAATTTGGATAGTAATGTATTTGAAAATGCAGACAATACACAATGTAATGATGATTTGGATGAAATATTGAATAATGTGGATGAAGATTTTGTTGATAATGTTGAAATTTTTGGTATGTTGCGAGAAGTAGATAAGATAAAATTATATCCAGGTTGTGAATTGTCAAAACTTAATGTTGTTTTCAGATTATTTAATCTAAAAGCTAAAAATGGATGGAGCGATACCAGTTTCACATCTTTGCTCAAACTTTTGCGTGAACATTTGCTCCCTAAAATAATGAGTTGCCGGATTCAATTAATACGGCAAAAAAATTGTTGTGCCCATTGAAAATAGAAGTAGAAAGAATTCATGCATGTCCGAATGACTGTGTATTATTTCGTAATGAGTACTGTCATCTAGATAAATGCCCCAAGTGCAATGCATCACGGTATAAACCGAGGGACGATTATATTGAGAAAGGTAAAAAGGGCCCAGCTGCGAAGGTGGTATTTTATCTGCCAATAGTACCAAGATTTCAGCGGTTTTTTTCTAATGCAAAGGATGCCAAATTATTAAGATGGCATGCAGATTGTAGGAAAAGAGGCGATGGAATCTTCGACACCCCGCAGACTCTCCGGATTGGAGGAACATAAACAGGGAATTTGAAGATTTTGGCAGTGAACCCAGAAATTTGAGATTGGGGTTATGCACAGATGGAATGAATCCTTACGGAAACATGAGTAGTCGTCAGACTACATGGCTGGTGTTATTGTGTATTTACAACCTTCCTTCCTAGTTATGTATGAAAAGAAGATACATGATGATGCCCTTGTTAATATCAGGTCCTAAACAACCAGGTAATGACATAGATGTGTACTTAGCTCCATTAATAGATGATCTGGATAAATTATGGCGAGAGGGAGTGAAAATATTTGATGCACACTCTAGAACTGAGTTCAAGCTCCGTGCCATGATATTTTGCACGATTAACGATTTTCCAGCATATGGTAACTTGTCGGGGTATAGGAATAAAGGAGAAAAAACTTGTCCTATTTGCGGAGAGAATACCCATTCTATTTACCTGAAAAACTGCAGAAAAAATGTTTATCTGGGACACCGTAGGTTTCTTAAGAACATGAATCATCCTTACCGACTAGACAAGGAAAGATTTGATGGTAAAGAGGAGAAAGGTAAGGCCCCAACTCCTTTATCTGGGAAAAGAGTATATGAACAAGTAAAGGACATAGAGGTTAGATTTGGTAAGAAATTTGTAAATGAAATTCCGAAGGGGATATGGAAAAAGAAATCTATATTTTGGAAGCTTGAATATTGGCAGTTTTTGGAGGTTAGGCATTGCTTAGATGCGATGCACATAATTAAGAACATATGTGAAGCTTTAATTGCTTGTTTGTTGGAAATTCAAGGAAAAACCAAAGATAGCGTGAATGCAAGAAAGGACATGGTTGAAATGGGGATTCGAAAGGAGTTAGCAGGAAATGAGGTGAGTAAAACCCGAGCAAGGCTACCTGCAGCACAATTTAATTTATCAAAGGAAGAGAAGAAAAGTTTGTTGGAATGCCTAAAGTCGATTAAGGTTCCTTCTGGTTATTGCTCTAATATATCAAGAAAGGTGTCTATCAAGGATGGCAAATTAATTGGCATGAAGTCACACGATTATCACGTCTTGCTGACCGTGTTACTTCCGGTTGCAATCCGAGGAGTTCTCCGAGAAGAAGTTAGGCATACTATCATAAAGTTGTGCTATTTTTTCAATGAAATTTGCTCTAAGGTGATTGATCCGAAAAAATTGAAAATGTTACAGAATGGTGTTGTATCAACCCTTTGTGAACTGGAGATGTACTTTCCGCCGTCATTTTTTGACTCCATGGTGCATTTAACCATACATTTGGTTAGGGAGATCAAAATGTGTGGTCTAGTATTTCTACGGTGGATGTATCCTTTTGAAAGAGCAATGGGTCAATTGAAGGGGCTCGTTCGTAGCCGATCTAAACCCGAAGGAAGCATAGTGGAAGGATATGTTGCCGAGGAGGTTATTGAGTACTACACTGATTATTTGGAAGATGTCGAACCTATCGGGCTTCCAAAATCGCGGCACGAGGGTAGACTTGAAGGAAAAGGTACAATTGGAGCAGGATGTTTCAGACCAGGGATTGAACTGAGAACAAAAGCGCATTTTAAGGTCCTCCAACACCTTGCCATTGTGACGCCTTACATGAGTGAGCATATAGCCGAGTTGCATGAACAACATCCGTCATACAATGAAAATATGATTATCAGAATGCACAATTTGAATTTTGTGCAATGGTTTGGAGAAAAAGTAGAGTCCCAATTGTTAAACAAGCAAGAGGTCGATGAAACTGTGAAATGGTTATCGAAAGGTCCTTCGGCAGTTGTTGAAACCTACCAAGGGTATGACATGAATGGATTTACCTGTTACACAAAGAAACAAGATGATAAAAGCACTGTGCAAAATAGTGGAGTTACTGTTGTAGCTATCAGTGGTAATAACGGAAGTGCTAATACTTATTACGGGTGGATTGAGGAGATATGGGAACTAAATTACATGAAGTTCAAGATACCGTTATTCAAGTGTGCATGGATCAACAACAGTCAAGGTGGAGTCAAAAAAGAAAAAAATGGATTCATAACTGTTGACTTCAAACAAAGTGCTTACAGAGACGACCCTTTTATACTTGTAAATAAGCAAGCATTGCAAGTTTTCTACATTCAAGATCCGGCCGATAAGAGGCGCCATGTTGTTCTTCAAGGAAAGAGACGTATTGTCGGTGTTGGAGATGTCGTGGACAAAGAAGCATATGACCACTTCGAGGAAACACCTCCATTTTCCACCGGTATTGATGATACATCGACCACGGTTTGCACAAGCCATCGTCGTCCAGAAACCGAAGATGTGTGGGTCGATACGCGACGTAAACGAAAGAAAACTACATAATTAATGTGAGTTAAGATTTTTTTTAATTAACATTTTTTACATACATTTAATTTTAATTTTATTACTAACATTTTTTTATTAATTTTTGTAGGTCATTGCAGGTTGATGTACAAGACTAGAAGTTTGATGCACTTTTAAATTTTACAAGTTTTTTTTTTTTAATTTTTGTAGTTTTTCCATTTAAATTTTACAATTTTTGTACTCTTAACAAATTTTATTTTTGTCGTCATGAAGAAGTTTAAAATATTTTTTATTTCATGAAGTTTTTTATTTCATTTCATTTTAGAAATTTCGACAAAAACAGAAAACAAAAAATTTCTAAAAAAAATATTTATTTTAGCGACGGTTATTAACATAAAAACCGTCACTATTTTATTGGATAAAATATTAATTTTTTATTTAGCGACGGGTATTTTCGTAAAAACCGTCATTATTTTATTTGATAAAATATTATTTTTATTATTTAGCGACGGGTATTTCGTAAAAACCGTCGTTATTTTATTTGATAAAATATTATTTTTATTATTTAGCGACGGGTATTTCGTAAAAACCGTCGTTATTTTATTTGATAAAATATTATTTTTATTATTTAGCGACGGGTATTTCTTAAAAACTGTCGTTATTTTGAAATTTTTTTTTTTGGGTATGGCGCTAAGAACCCTCTCCTCCGAAAATTTCTGCTAAGTCCTAAACCCTCTCTCCCGAAATTTTCCTCTCTCAAAAATCGCAGCACCTCCGCATCTCCTCTGTACGCCGCCCCCAGCTGCACCCCACCCCACCGCACCTCCGCACCCTGCTGCACCCCACCACACCTCCGCACCCAGCCGAGCCTCCGCGCCTCCTCACCCCGCCGCACCCAGCCGCATCTCCTCTCTACGCGACGACTGCCGCACCCAGCCGGATCCATCTCGAAGCAACTTGAGCATCTCAAAGCAAATTCTATCTGAAGGTACTGATATTTAATTTATTACTTAACTCTCTTCTTTGATTATTCTTTATGAAACTAATTGCTGATTATGGCTTAGATGGGTATTAATTGTTATACATTAGTCAACTAAGTTATCACTTTTTTTATTTCAAGTTTTATTGGATTAGAGGAATAGATTATATTACTTGTGATGATGCAATTCAGCAGTCGTTACCATTTGGTTAAATAGGTTTATGAGAGACTGGCAATGGTTAAGATCAATTTTTCTATTAAATTATAAGTCTTTGTCTTACATACTTGTATTCTGTGAACCTGTATGGTTAAATAGATACGTAATTTCCATTTTTTTTAATTTGGCAAAACATAAAAAAAAGTGATAACTTAGTTGCCTAAACAGATCCATTCTCTGTTTAGGACTATTTATTTTCATGTATAAATAGCTGTTATTTTTGCCGTCTCTGTTTAGGACTATTATTTATTATTTTCATGTACACATAAGAAAATCCAAATCCCCTCTATGGCTGTGTTGCACAATTATTAACATTCATTAGAAATTTAATGGTTTCTAGTAATATTGTCCATGAGAAATGTGGCACAAATCTAGCCCTATTTGTCATTTTACTTAGCAGAAATTTAATAGTTACATTATGTATAAATAGATGATTTGTCAATGTAACCAAATGCAAGTATCTAATTGATATTGTTTATTTAATTGATAGATATGTCTGGAGAAGAAAGAGATCGAGTAGAAGAAAGAGAAGAAGAATTGACAGAAGGGAAGAAAAGATCTCGGACCTCATTGGAGAAGTTTAGGAAGAAGAAAAGACTAGGACACAATTATAAGATTACATTTGACAAAAAAGGCCTTCCGACCGGTGATGATGCCAATGATTTTGCGACATATTGCAGGTATCTCGTGAGGGATCGAGTGCCAATTACAATTAAGGACTGGAAGGAAGTTTCAAAGGATTTGAAGAATGACCTATGGAATGATATCAAGGTAAAGTGCTAATTCAAACTCATAATTAAATTATATATGTAGAACACTGCTACAACTCCTAACTTGTGAATATTTTTGTAATTTGTTACAGGAAATGTTCAACATCGACAATGATGATGGCAAGAAGAAAACTCTCACAAATATGGGCGATCGACATAGACAATTTAGGCATATGCTCAAGGAGGATTTTATCACTAATGCCGATCCAAATAATCCCCAAAATCCATGCGACATTTACCCTATCACAAACAAGCAATGGGACGAGTTTGTAGCTGTGAGGCAGACCGAAGAATTTCAGCAAAAGAGTAAGGCAGGGAAGGAGTTGAGAGGAAAGTTTCACATGACTCACAGGATGGGATCCCACAGCTACAGAGGGGCACAGGAGAATTGGAAGCCTGATGACATAATTGTTGCAGAAGGTGATTCTGATGAGGAGGGTGTCGCTTCAACGGGCGTCACCTTAGCTTCCTTAGAGCCGAGAGCCGGGAGATATTTCAGAGGAAGGGCCGTGAGGGATGAGAAATCAGGTACTTACAAAATCTCCCACTTATGCTTGATTTTCTTCTTAGTTGTGAATTGTTTGATATTTCTTGAATTAGTTGATATAAATTATGTAGTTGATATAAATTATGAAGTAAAAACTAGGGTTTGTAAACAATTTGTGAACTCAAATGAGTTGAATCGTTTGTCTAATTGATATTGTTTGTCTATTTAGTATTTATGCTTGATTTTCTTATGTTTGATTTTTCTTCTTAATCAGGTACTTACAAAATCCCCAAAGAGGATAAGGAGACTCATGACGCATTCAAACGAGCACGATCTATATCTCAAGAGGCCAGTTCTGGTGCAATCCCACCTAAAGAAGTCTTAAGTCGGGCGATTGGAAGGCCGGAGCACTCGGGGAGAATGAGAGGAACTTCTAGTTGGTCCAAATCATCAGATGAGTATGGTAAAGAGCCAAGGAAAAAATTGAATCATGGCATGAGCCAGGAACAATACGATAAGGTGGTCAAGGAGACCACTGAGGCATGTTTTAGGAAGATGCAAGATTGGTTTGCCATGATGGGAGTGCAGATTCCAATCCCAACCGCATCGCAATTTCAGAACTCGCCGTTCCAACCACCGCAATTTCCGACTCCGCAATCCCAACCAATTTCGACGGAGGTGGATTCAGCAATGCCCAGACATGCAGAATTCCAAATGGGTATGGGCGAAAACTTTATCCCTCCGTATCCACTTGGTGATTATCAGGTTATTATTCTTATTCCTATAAACAAATGAAATTGGATAACTTTGTAAATAAATTGTATGTAAATTCATTTGTAATTTTCAGGAACTCCCACAGTGCGACCTCTTCCTCCACAATAGCACAGGCGAGCGGGTTAAGGTGGCCTAGGAAATAATCCTTCCGTCACATCCAGGTCAGATCGTACATTGTCAACCCTTGCCTCCAGACTGGATTGTAGTCCAAATCGACAAGGTTGATGATATATACCGCTCGTGGAGTATCCCAGGGTTAAGTGAATTAGAAATAGCTGATAATATGGGGGCTCCAATTCCGTGGCCGAAAGTTGATGTGGAGCTACGAGGACAGGTATCCTTTGATTTACAAAGTTTGTTTGACACATATCTAATTTTCCTTGTGACTAATTAATATCTTTGAATGCAGAGTAAACAGCCGTCGCCACAAGCAGTTAAGGGTAAGGAGAAGGTGGGTAAAAATGTGTCAAGCGAGGGGTCAATTATTGGTCGTAAACCGCTGCTCGAACCAGAGTTGGTTGCTAAACTTGAGAAATCCGAGCTTTCCTTATACAACATGCTGATGCTCCAACCGGAAGATGAAAAACTCTTTATTCTAGAGGATTGTAATCCTTGGGGTACGCATAATGATGTAGTCAAGTTCATGGTGTACGTGGTGGATATTGTCGAATGTTTGAAAAGACAATCTCTAAACGTATCGATAATCAAGATGTACAGCTGGTATGCATTTTCAAACTTAATGCTTCCTTTGTTTATTCCATTCACTTTGAAAATCTTAATATGATATCCATGAGTGCAGGTATTGGTTGGAGAAACTCAAGGATGAATTTGGATGTACAACCATCATGATAGTTGACCCGGATATGGTGGCTGAAGGTCAATACCAACATGAATCGAATGCAACAGTGGCTTACTTGCAGCATTTGTACAAGACTTATCCATCCACCAACATTATGATTCCGTACAATCAAGGGTAAGAATTATTAAACTGATAGATACTAATTAAGAATTTGTTAGATTTTTTTATATCACGCGACTAATTTATCTATATTATAGGCATCATTGGGTAATCCTTGTACTTAATGTTGAGAAGTTAACTATTCACTATGTGGATTCTGTGGAACGCAAAAACGTTCCGGATTTGCTAGATATTAAGGGATTTATAAATACGTAAGTTTCAGTTTCTACTTTAACATAATTATTCTAAGTTAGATTGAAAAATATTACATCTAATTTAATTTGGTTACAGGGCTTATAAGCCGTGCAACTCGATCATTCAGATGGATTGAAATTCCGGTATGCAACTTAGGAATTTTGGTCTAGAGTTTAGAGTTAGTGAAATTATTAAACTCTTTGTTAACTTTTAAATTTGAATTTTTAGTGTCCAAAACAAAAGGGCGGAACCGAATGCGGATATTTCTCAATGCTAGCCATGAAGAGCATAATACTCTCAATGATCGAAGATGAAAAATTGCCCAAGGTATTGTTTTATTTCGGTATGATTTAGGGTTTAGGATAACCTAAAAGTTTAGGGTACCAACGCTTAAGGATTTAGGGTTTAGCATTAGAATAATGACAAGTTTCTAGTACATGTCTAACATTCACCATATTATTACTACTAAGTCATCCAAATTTGACTTATGTTATTAGTTTTATAAGGGTTCCAAAAATCTTTTTATGGTATTTCTATTATTGACTTTTTCCATAACTATCATTGTATTTTTTGCAATTTACTTAGTGTTTTCATTTGCTTAATCAAATGCAGAAATTAACTCCGGTTGGAAAACCATATAGTGAGAAAGAGATCAATATAGTGGTGAAAGAGATCACGGACTTCATGAAGCATAAATTATTCTAAGTTAGATTTTTATATTTGATGACACTTGAATATTTTCTTTATAAATTTGGATTTGATGTACTAACTTTTCTAAATATTTGATACTCTACAAGTTTAAATTGCTATTTTTATTTGTGATTTTGGATGTTGATATATATGTGTGAATATTGCTGAATTGTTTGGTACAGTGGTACCATTTTGTATGGCTAGCAATATTGGGCTAGCCACAGAAAAGAAATACAACATAAAAATTATTTTATTAATTTAGCAACGGTTTTTATGAATTACCCGTTGCAAACTTATTTTAATTTAGCAACGGTTTTTATGATATAACCGTTGCAATTTTGACATCTATATTTTAATGCGCGGCTCTTTCTATCAAAATAGCGACGGTTTTTAGGTAATACCCGTGGCTATTTTTTGGGCCGGAGACGGGCTTTTCATTAAAACCGTTGCTATCTGTGCCATTTAAAGACGGATTTTAGTTAATAACCGTTGCTATTTTTCAGACGGTTTTTTTCTAAATAGCTACAGGGGCTTCTGCAACGGACGAAAACCGTCTTTAACTTGATTTATTAACCGTTGCCGAAGCTGTAATGTGGCGTAGTGAAGGGATGAACTTGTGCCATGGACATTTAATCAGGTGAAGAGTAGGAAATGTTTGGCAAAGATGGTCATAGTCCATGAATACCCCTTCAACTGTGTCACTCATCATTTCTTTAGAGAATTTCTATGTGAGTTGCAGCCTTCTTTCAAAATTCCATCAAGGACCACACTTAGGCAAGATTGCATGAAAATTTATGAAGAGGAACAAGTCAATCTGTATGAATGGTTTGGTCAGGTTAGCTGTAGATTTAGCTTTACAAGTGACTTGTGGACCAACAAGGGTAGGGATAGGGGGTTTATGGCTATAACATGTCATTTCATAAATGAAAGTTAGGTTTTGAGAAAAAGAATATTGACATTTGTTCCTTTGCCAAGTCCTCATACTGGCAAACACATAGCTAATGCTATATATGATAAGTTGTGCTTGTGGAATTTGGATAAGAGGGTTTTCTCTCTTGTTCTTGATAATGCATCTTCCAATGATGCATGCATATCTGAACTTCTGTACACAACATCCATCAAGGATGACTTACCAGATGATGGTAACATCTTCCGCCAGAGATGTGGTTGTCACATCTTGAATCTCATTGTACAAGATGGACTCACTACCGTGAACAAGGAGATTGATTGTATAAGGGATCTAATGAAATGGATCAAGCATTCTCAAGGAAGGATAGAGAAGTTCAAACTGGCATGCTCCCAGGTGTTTAATTCAAATTTTTAATATTTAATTTGTACTTATTTTTAATTATTCATATTTATTTAAGATTATTTTATTTCATTGCAGGCCAATATTCCATACAAAAAGCCACAGTGGGATGTGTCAACCAGATGGAACTCCACTTATTTGATGTTGGAGCTGGCCTTAGAACTCAAACCAGCATTTACAAGGTTTGCTTCTTTAGATAAAAAGTTTCCTAAAACACTATTTGATTTTCAGTGGAGTATTATGAAGGAGTTAGTGAAACACTTGAAGATTTTCTATGAGGCCACACTTAAATTGAGTGGTACAAAATACCCTACTCTTAACCTTTTCTTCTCTGAGTTTTGTGAGGTGTATCTTAGTATTAAAAGAATGAGTTCTAGTGAGTACCCTTTTATTGTGAATATGGGTACTCAAATGCTTGCCAAGTTTGACAAGTACTGGAGCAAGGGGAATTCTCTCTTGGCCATTGCATGTGTGCTTGACCCAAGATGTAAGTAAGATGTGGTGCATTACTACATGGAAGAGTTGTGCCCAGCTGAGTGTGAAAAATTTATTTCAAACCTGAAGGGCTGCATGTTTGACTTGTACAATGAGTATGTACAAGCCAATGCAGAACAACAAGCATCCTCTGATCAGAATCAACCTAGCAAGAGGTACAATCTAAATTTTTCATACTTGTTTATACTTGATTATAAATTTGTCTAATTTTTTTTTGTTACTTAACAGGAAAAAGACTGATGTCAGTTCCTCTACAACAACAAGTGATAGGAAGGCTGGACTGAAAGATTATCTCAAAGGAAAGAAGGGCATGACAGGACATAAGACAGAATTAAAAGAATATCTAGGTAATTAAATTAGTAATTAGTAGTTTATTAATAATTAATTTATTTAATTGTTATTTATTTATTAATAACTTATTTATTTACCTATTATGTAGATACTGACAGAGATGATGCCAACCTTGATGATGACTTTTGACATCCTTTGTTGGTGGAAGATGAAAGCACCTAGATTTCCAGTATTGGCTCAGCTAACAAGGGACATCTTGGCTGTGTCCATATCCACTGTGACATCTGAATCTGCCTTCAGCTCAAGTGGTAGAGTGCTTAGCCAAGTGAGAAGCTCTTTGTCTGATGAGAGCATTGAAGCCCTACTTTGTGCTCAGGATTGGTTGAGGGCATCCATTGCAGGTATGAGTTATATTACCTTCTTTCCTCTTTTTTATTTTTCATTCTTCATGTATTAAGTTGCCATACTAATTGCTTGCATCTATTGTGCAGAGACTGGAAAAATCAATGGTGCTCCTCTATGGACCATTGAGGAAGAAGATAACAACGAAGAATGGCAGTGAGTTTTTTTTTAAGTCATGTATCAAATGTAGTTTCAAGTTTAAGTGTGGTATCAGTTTGTATGTCCCTAATACACAATTGAAGTCTGGATTGCTGATTCTTCCAGCCAGTCTTTGGCTCCTCAGATCTCATACATTGATCTTCAATGATGATGTGTTCGATTTGTTTTTTTTTTTTTGTTTCATGAAAGGCTGAGATTGGTATAAGTAAAGACTGAGAAGGGAGTATTTGATCTAGGTTGAGTTGATGATAAATTTAGACTTCAAGGGTGTATTAGGGAAATACATAATGATTACTGTGGTTGAACTTGTTGTTCTAGGGTATTTTTGGTTGTAGTTCAATGGATATTTGTTCAAGTAGTTGGGGGTTTGGGTCATCATATTTTGTAACTTGGAACAGATTGTATTTTATTTTTCTATGGTTGTTAGTTTTACTGCATGTGTGTTTATGTGATTTTATATGCATGAGAGTTTGTTGATTTTACTGCAATTAACTTGTGTTTTCAATGTGGCTAACGGCTTAACGCCAATTCGTTAAGATCGTTAAGCTAAACGGAACAAATAACGCAAACCATTTCTCTTCCGTTAGCTTAACGAAATGATAAACGATCATTAATTCATTTCGTTACTTAAACTATCACGCAAACGATTTTGACCAATTCCGGGATCGTTGTCAACGTTAGTCACCCCTACTTATAATCTTGTTACATAGGGAGAGGAATAGTACAAGGATAATCAATTAGAGCACCGAACATATCCAGCCATCGATGCATCTTACCCAAATCACCAGTACAATTAGACAGTTCATGACCCACAATGTCCCATTTGACTATATATCCATCCAACCTTCATCAATACAAACAAAATACAACAAAAAAAACAAAAATAAGGACAGACAAAAGAAAGAAGAAATAAACGACACAATTGGACCATAACCATTACTATGCATACCCATGATTCATTGATTCGTCTATCGCCACAACGAAACACCAAATCCCCACAAAGAAACCAAAAAAGCAGGCATATTTTACATAATATCCTTCTAAAATAACAAAATCTCCAGTTGATCCTTTCAAAAATGCAAATATTTCAACAATTTATGCTCTTGAAGGATGAAGATGAAATTTACCCAAAACAAAGGAGGGCCCCGCCTGTCAGCAGTACTGATACATCGCCATGGGTTCACTAGGCACCATACTCCAAGGCCTCACAAATCCATCACAGTTATTATTCCCTTCACCTCCACCAAACTCTGCCTCACCACTTCCAGCTCCATTGCCACTCAAGCACAAAACAATCTCATTCAAAGATTGAAGCCTGTTTCTCAGCTCAAGGTGCTGAGTTCTCAGCACCGAGTTCTCGGCCTCCACCGCAAAGTAGCTTTGAGTTGTGACATTCAACGCATGCACGATCTGACCATTCTCCTTCTTCAGCTGATCCACCTGTGCCGTTAGATCGTCGAGGTGCTTCTGCTTCCTCATCCTTGATCGGCGTGCTGATTCACGGTTCGAAAGCATCCGCTTTTGCTTTCTCTGCTTCATTAGGGCTTGTAAATCTTCCTCCGACCCCGAGTTTTGGATCTGTATTGATTCCGATGATGTTCCGCTTGAAGATGCCATCGTTTTATTGATTATATATAGCAGTTTTATGGTTTGCTGATTATATCAGTAGGAAAGTAGAGTTTTTTTTTTTTTTTGTTGAGATAGAGATGATATATGAAAATAGAAAGATGATTTTAGTAGTGGTAGTAATAGAAGTTAGTACGTACTAGTAGAGAAAAGTGCAGATGAGAGGGTTTGTTTATGAGAAAACGTAGAACCAGTAAAGGAAGACAACAGAGAAGGATTGAACGAGGTGAGTGCGGCGCCGGAGTGTGGAATTTATCATAAACCCAGAAAGAAGGATCTCACTTATTATCGGCGACATCAATGAGAAATGCTAAGAGATACGGATGCATGTGCGTTTGACAAGGAAGAAGAAAGAGTGATAGAGAAGAACTAGAAAAGCTTGGTGAGATAAGAAGGAAAGGAGAGGGGTTTTTCTTATAGTGCTAATGGAGGCAAGAGCAGGAGCACCTGATTCTAATAAGAGGTAGGTTCTAGGATGAGGGATTGGAATGAGTGTTTGGGATAAAGGCAGTAGTAGAGGAACAACTGAGGAAGGAAGGAAAGGGAAGGGGAAGGGGGTTAGCATTGAAATCAAGGGGAATTTATAGAAGGAAATGGGTAGGACCGGAGGAGATTTTGAAAGGAAATCTATTAATCTTTTAATTTAATTGTAATGTAGAATGGATTGCTGCAATTCTGTGCAGCCACATCAACATTTAATGGTAGCCGTAGGATTTGTTCTCTTTGATGGGTGGGATTTGATGGCTCGGAGGAGGCGCAATTGTACCCGTCTACACAGTAATACAATTTTGAAGGATCAATTTCCTGAAAAGGAAAGATTAGCAGCTCTCGAGTTTTTATTTCTTATTCAGATTTTCTAATTTCATTTTTTTTTAAATTTAAATGAACTTGTTAATTATTAATTTGAAGATAAATGCTGAATGCTCCTTTCAGTCGAATTTGAAGGGAAAATGTTAGGATGTAAGATTCGACAATTGATTTCTATGAATACTAGTTGTACTAATTCTTAAAAAAAAATTGGGACCCTCGAACTTCACTCTAATCAGTTATTTTGGAAAGTATACAATTGCAAATCTATATTTTCAATTACGAAGATGCTAGATTGTCTAGTTCATGCATAAACTTTATCGCTAGTATAAAATTGGAAGTTGATTTAAACAAAATAATTGCTAGCTGTTCATAATTTGAATTTGAACTTGAGATGCTAGATGAATGAACAAGATTTGAAGTTTCAAACATATTGAATCAAAAAAAATTAATGACTTAAAATAAACATTGACAAATGTTTTGAGTGACTATTTCATATATTTATTCGTGACTACATATTGGATATCATTAAAACGTTAACTTTTGATAAGAAACTTTCTTCAAAAAAAAAAATGATAATAAACAAATAGTGAAATAATTGTACTGCTTATTATAAAAAATGGAATTAAGTATCACAGTTCGTTATCAATCAGCTTTTCTATTGTTGTTCAAAGAGCACCATTCTTTCTCACTTTTCACCATTATTCGGGAGTTACCAAATGACCTCTATTTGAGATTAAACAAAGTTTCTACATTCCTAGTGTAATTTGATTGTGCTTGGAAATAATAGGGTACTTTTATTTCTTGTTTTATTTTTATTCTAATTGATAGGTAGTTTCTTTATTCTGGTAGGTGCTTGATTTTTAGTCGTGAGGGTGTGTCATTTTCATAGGACTGAATTTGATGTATGACTGTTTTTAAGTTGATGCGTAGCCTACGGGCAGTTCATAAAAAAAAAAAATAATAATAATAAAAATAATAAAAATAAAAATAAAAATAATAGTAATAATAATAATAGTAGTAGTAGTAGTAGTAGTAGTAGTAGTAGTAGTAGTAGTAGTAGTAGTAGTAGTAATAATAGAGTATTTTATAGTATGACATCAGCAACTTATCAAAGAAAAAAAAATATTACACTTAAAAAAAAATATTTAGTATTTGAAAATTTGCTTCAAAATAATGTTGTCAAATGCGTCTAGAAGTAAAGTTCTGTTTATGCTCTATATATGCTCAACAATGGGGGGAAAAATTGTAGCATCTCTGATCATGAATAGCTAACATGCATTCGATGGCCTTATTGCGCATCATCATATAGGAAATAATAACAAATCATCATGTTTATTAAGATAATTGTTGATGTGACAAAAGCTCTTAATAACTTTTTGAAAAAAATAGAATAATTGTGATATTTAGAAGTCGAACCCCACAGAATGATGTGCACTCAAACATATTTAAAGAAATTATATTTAAATATAAAAATCCAATTGAACCGGTATGGTAATAGGATAATGACGGTTCCAGTCTTAGTTAAAAAAAAAAAAGAATTACCTTATTTTCCATTTTGATCCTAAATCACAGAAGGCGTGTGATGAATGAACTCAAATGTAGTTTGGTTTCTTTCTTTCTCCCCCATCTTACAAAAATAATTAAAAAAATATGTTTGGCGTGAACAAATCACAAAGCTATAATTGATCAGATTCATATTCCATGGGGCATGAGCATTGAGAGGAGAGGGTTACAAGGATGAGGCATGTGAGGTGCAAAACAAGGTGGGGTTGGGGCACAAGATTCCATTTTCCAGCTGGGGAGCAGTGCCCCTTGGTGGGTGGCTGGGTGCTGCATGACCCATTTAATTTCTGTCATTATGGTCCCTTTTCCCCTCAAAACCCAACCCCCAATTCTCTGACAAAAGTCTTTTATTTCTGTCATTTCTTTCATTTCGGTCGCTATTATCAAATAATTTTCATAATTTTTTGCTATCTTTCATCTTTGTAATCATTGGAGATTTTTATTGATAAATATTTTGCCTAGACTGAGAAAAAAAAAAATCTTGGCTAAGTTGGCTGTCTATCCTTGCATATGTTCAATCTCAAAACTAGTTGCAAAATATACAAACAATTTCAAGAAACTTTTATTTTGGGACAATGAAGACAGAAAATTTTAAAAATAATATAAAATAAAGTAATGATAGACACTTAATATTCCTTGCTATATTTTGGATACAAGTGTATATTTTATTTTATAATAGGAAAATCAGAATGTACTCTGCTACGATCTAGCGAATTAATCTTTTTATATAGTTCAGGTGCATTTGAAAACTTCTTAAGAAAAAGGTTAAGACTTAAGACTGATGGAGATTTCAATAACATGACAGATTGCACGTGGGGATCAGGGAACAAATTTTGAGGCCGCTCATGTGTAAGTGTAATGCAATGAAAGCTTTCTTTTTTGATGTCTTCTGCTGTTGGCTGTTGCGGTGTTCTGTTTGTTAAAGCTCTCTTTTCTTTTCATTTTTCCTTTTTGCGCGTATAATGGATCCTGTATTTTCATCATTACGAGTTAATTTATACGAGGAGAACGTGCAGCAAGAATCAATCTCATGTTGCCACGTGTTCGGTTGGAGTTTCAAATGGGAATCGTTAATTATAAAACTATATACAGTACTGATATTATTTGGAAGCACAATAACTAAGTTTATAATTAAGAGATAATTATTTCGATAAGTTTTCAAAATAATTTATTTTTCTACAACGCAAACGATGCATCAAAAAATTGATTTACACAATACTTAAAAAAAAAAAATCATAAATTTTATGCATATTGTAAAATAAACTTGTGCTCATCGCATAATTCAGCAAATTTGATATAATTTTAGGGGAGACAATGATGAAGAACTATACGGATATTAATTAAAAAATTATTGTTATAATGTTTGGGAGAAAAAAGTTGTGAATTATCATCGACTCTTTAGGCTAATTTTTTAAAGGTTACTCTTTAGGGTAATTATATTGGCATTTTCATAAAGACTGAAAATCTGAAATTAAATTTGGATTTAAATACTTGGAATATAAATATTTGATTCATTAAATAAAAACTAAGATCGACCATTCGAGTTGATTTTTTTAACCACGGCAATTTAAGCTCACATGCTTCTCTAGCGAGCTGAAGCTCGTACGATACTCGCTCAAAATTTGGTCGGATGTCAAGTTAACATGAGAATGTAATTAATGTACATTAATTATGGAAATTTCCAATCTAACAAAAATAGATAGTCTCCATTTGAGAAAAAAATAAAAAGACGCGAAATTATTTCCTTGATTGGGTAGTGGTACCAAGCCGGTACGTACAAGTGCACAGGTGGGACAGGAATTGTATTCACTATTTCAATTGGTCAAGCATAGCTGTCTCCATTCATTGGCATTGCTCCAAAATACCAGAAGAGCAAATTGTACATTCAATTAATAGCATGCATGCTCAATGCCAAAGAATGAAAAAGTAGTATTGGGGAAAGCTTAAATTGGTCTAACGACCATAAGTTATGGGCTTTGTACCCTGAGGGCCCCACTAAAGCAGACTTCTGTTTTCTGTACCAAGATCTACAATTTATTTAATATATTTTCTATAGTTTGCAACTTCGCATACATATTTCAGACCAAAAAATGAGGGGTATCAGGATGCTTAATTAACCAAAGTATTATTATGAAATATATGCTACGTTTGAATTTGTAGTTGTTGAGTTAACAACAATTTCAAAAATAAAAAAACAGATTAGTCTCGCTAATCTAGCTTAGGAACAAACGTACCACAAAATGAAGAATGATGAAGATATATTGGACCAGTTAGAAACTTTTGGAAAACTTTTAAAGGCTTATTTTTACTAAAAAGCAATACGGAAGAAGGGAACAGTGTGCTAGTTGATGGACTCTTCAATGTCTACAGCACAATGTCTACAGCAGTATGGCACTAGTAGCCGATGGACTCTTCAAAGCTTTACCTTTAAGGTAGTCCCTTCTTTCAAAATCGCACAAAATCTAGGGTTGGGTTCCTGTACGAAGCAAAATTAGAGAGAATGAGAAAGAGAGAGAGGGAGAAATATAGAGGATTAAGTACCTTTACATTGTCAGACCTCCATTTCTTTAGAGTTTCGGAGCTCCAATCAGAGAGAGGCGAGAGAGATAGGTATTGACTTGGCCGAACTTGCGTTAGAGATTGAGAGGAGAGAGGTGTGAGAGAAAAGGAAGGTGCAAGTGAGCTTGATCCAACGAATATGGAGGATTTGTCGAACGAAAAGGGAAGCTCAGTGTTATCTCGTCGGAGAAGAAGATAAAAGAGACGGGAGTTAACTTTGATTAAACGGAGTCATCACTGGTCTCACGGAATGACCATTTTTGGACGTAAGTCAAAGTTTAATGGTTACCAGAGGACAAATTAAAGTTTAGGGACTAAAACTGGATCATATAAAAGTTCAGTGACCTCCCGAAAAATTTACTCTATCTTTTATATCTACGATCTTAAAAATTCTTTTTATGTTGAATGATTGAATGTGTCGGGATGCATAAATAACCAGATGAAAAATTATGAAAGTTAGATTCATTAGAATTATTAAACAAAACTTTTGGCTCTATCCGCGAATAGTAATTGTGATTGGATGAATAGGAACATAATTTTTCTACAGAATTATTGAAACCTGAAAAGCAATACAAAAAAGAAGGGAGATATTGTAATTTCGCTGCATACTGATTGATTGAACGAATATTAATTATTCTCGGATGAAAGAGAATATCCTTTTTATATTGAATGATTTAATATATAAAGGACAAGACTTGAAGTCTTGCACATACTTCTCCAAAATTGATACACAACTATTTCTTATTGGAGCTTCAATCTTTTTCTTTAAAGAATTGTCAAGTCAATCTAGTTTGTTTTCATTTCTTCCACAAGGCTAGAATCTTACAAACAGAAAACAGATAACTAAATAATTATCCTGTTTTGTATTGTTGTCAAGAAATTAGCCAGGAGACAAAAAAGCACATCAAACTGTCCCAATCTCCTACGGCCCACTGGGTTGGTGGGCCATTATTATTTTAAGGATGCTTTGTTGGGAAGTTTTGAATATAAATCTTATCATGTAAATTATTGTGTGTGTATATAAATCTTAGCACTTATTTTAAATATATTTCATTACCAAGATTTTTGAGAGATTGTAATTCAACCCATTGCTAAATACCTATCGGAAATAAATAAAATGGCATGATCAAATCGAAGCATAATGTCCGAGAATCCCACATAATTCAGCCTAATCTATCAGTCTATCAAAAAGATATATATATATATATATATATATATATATATATATATATATATATATATATATATATATATATATATATATATATATAGAGATTGGCTAAAATGCTTTCTAAAGCATAGGAGGGTTGTGCTTTAGATTTCTAATCCGTCAGATCGTTTTCAGATTGGTGCTCAGATCGAATCGGATGGCTTAGATGGAGAGCGCTGAGACGCTGAAAGAACTCATTTCTCTCCGTTTGTTTTAATTTTATCCGTCAATTTTAACAGCTAAATACACAACTCCTCTCCAATTCTCCTCCGTAAACTCTCTGAAGCTTTCTCCTTGGAAGCCAAACCTAGGCGCACCTCCAGACACTGGCACTCTTCGCCTCTTCTCTCGATTGTCTCCGCCTCACCTTCGCACGGCTCTCTTCTCAACAGCTCCATCCTCTCTATTTCCTACACTGGCTTGGCTCGGCATCTCTTTCTCTTCGCCTCCCATTATCGAGGAAAAACCCCTAGGCCAACCCCAGCTTCGTCGGCTGCTTTGCAATCAATTGTGATAGGTATTTTTTTCCTTTCGTGTCTTTAATTCTTGCTAAATTTCTTATTTATTGGTATGAATTGTTTTGTAACCATGCTTTTGTGGGTTGCCAAAACACTGAACAATAGAACCCCAAGTTTGTAACCATCCAAAGTATATGCACCTCCTTCAAATATGTCTGATCTTCAAATTTCTCAAAGAATTTTAATACTATCAAAGGTGCGAACCGTCTAAATTTCTCATTTTTTGGCAGGAACTGTCAAGAGGGTTTATTGGTACGAACTGTCTAATATTTCAATTTTATGATTTATGGGATTATGATCTATTGAGAAGTAATTTATGGGATTCTGTCTAATATTTCAATTCTGTTTTTCTTTAAAGAATGTGTCGGTTCATGGTCCAATCACACAAATCCCAACTGTTGGGCTCTTCTGGGATTAATTTTCAAGTGGAGACATTGTTGCAAAATTGCACTGAATAGCAAGCAGAAAACCTGAGAACGGGTACTGATGACTTGTAGGAGATGGTGAGGCTCCCTTTTGGGAGGGCCCAGATGAACAGACACCAATTGGTATGGGTACCAGGTACCTGGCCATGGCTATTGTCAACAAGAAGCAAGGTGTACCTGTAGCTTTCAGTGAAAATGCTTGTATTTGCGCAAATAACATTTTTCTTAATCTTTGCGCAAATACCTGGCCATGGTTATATGTATTCTTATTTTTTTTGTTAATATAAGTTGGTAGATGTACACTATAGATTTTTGTAATTTAAAGGGTTTTGAAGCAATGAAACAAAATTAGATGTTAAAAATGGTTTTCTTCTCATCACTTACATGGTAGTTGTAAATGTCGATAGCAGTATGTATATTCTGAATTTGAATGTCAGTATGTAATTTATCAAGTTCTGGTACCAATCCTGTTTAGTTGTATCTCTTGTGCTGGAAAATTCTTATATGTGAATATATATATTTTAAAATGCTTGGGAGCATGTTTATAAACAAGTACATTAAAAAATAAAAAAAGGGCACTTCGAGCAACAGTGTGCCTAAAAGCATATAAGCATTGACAAACTCAAACTATAATACATAACACAAAAGAATACTAATGAGGTTAGCCCCATTGGCACACCATGAAATAATTAAACTACATAACTTCAAATACAAGATGAACTAATTTGAGCCAGTCAACCTCCTAAACCAATAATTAAACAATTAAGGAAATTGCTTTGGCCAAGTGCTCTGGTTGCATTATTTCTCGGTACCATTAAAATAACAATAAACACTTGTTCTTTTGTCTCTCCTAATTCCTCTAATTAGCTCCTTCATGTAATTAGCTATATTCTTTCCTTGTAGATGTTTCCATCTTCACCTCCTGCACATCTTATTAGTAAATAGGCGCCTGGTTGTCATCATGTAACTCTGTAATTTATCAATATAAGAGAATGTTATTGCTCTTTTATATTATATAATTATAATAAACCAAAAGAGCACTTTGTGACATGTTCTGACATACTCAAGTTAGTGTTGTTACAACTTAGCAAATAGCAATAAATTAACTGATATGTACCGTATAGAAATGCATATGCATTAAAAGAGTTAAAGTTACATAGGAATACACGTTATAGAATGTAAAACATCATTAATAATTATTAACATTCTGAAGCACCTAAATAGGTAAAAATAAATTAGAACCCCATAAACTAAATATTGCAAAAATCCATAGGAAAAAGTCATGAAAATTGATTAAATAGTAAAACACATTTTAACTGAACAGTAAACAGATATGTGTAACGAAGCTAATATAAAAACAATTAAAATTGATTGCTATCTTTTCAATACACAAACTGGTAAGGAAGACGCAGATCAAATTGCAGTCTTTCCAAACAAAGGAGGCCTCACTTTTTTTTCACTATCTCTTATCCAAATTAGTATACTACATCAATTAGCACACTACTAAGATAATCGACTGGTTATACAACAACAATCAAATCATTCCTACACACGTGCAAACATAAATCGCCCCTATCAACTCAGGAACCAGAAATTTGATATTGAAAGATACTACAAAATTGCCAAAATCTTGCAATTCGAGAACGAAATTTAGAAAAAATTACCTTCGGAACTGTGATTCGGACCTTCGCGTCTTCTTACTATTTGCCTAAATTGCATCAATAGACCCGACCAATTGACGAAGATAGGAGCACCTAGGGTTCTGTCGCGAGAAGGGGAGGCATCAAGAGAGAGAGAGAGAGAGAGAGGGAAGCGACTAGAGTTTTCCCCTTCGAAGTCTAGAGCGGAGAGCTGCTAGGGGTTTCTTTTTCTTTCTGAGGAAATAGCTAGGGGAGCGAAGAGAGAGGTTCAGAGGGAGAGGAGATTCAATCTCGAGTCCGTTTGAGAAAAAATCGAAAGAGACAGCTAGTAACGGAGAGATTACTTTGTAGACGAAAAATATTAAAACAAACTGAGAAACCAGCGTTCAAATCTGATCCTTCCGATTTAACTAATGCACGCATCTGAACTTAGATCCGACGATCCAAAACTTTAAAGCACAGGTGCTCTATGCTTTAGAAAGCATTTTAGCCAATCTCTATATATATATATATATATATATAATATATTCGGAAGAAATTTCTTATCTAAAATTTTAGCATTCTTTCAGTATAGATGACAACTTTGTCCGAAATTGGGAGTTCCTTGGTCCCTTGGAATCAATGTTTTCAATACCGGATCGGGTACCGAAAAAACCGGAAAATACCGGGTTTCGGACCCTGATCCGGCATGAAAATGGCTAAATATCGCTCTCTGTCTATACCGGAAAATACCGGCCAATATCGGAAATTACCGGAAATACCGTCAATCCATGATTTCCGAAACCTTTTCAGTTTTGAGTTTCACGTGACACAAAGGCCACTCCCGAGGCATATTAGTTTCCAACCCAACTTTTTCATCATTCCCAAGGCAACTATTTTTAATCTGAACCTTTAATTTTGACAAATTGCATATTTTCTCTTTCCATTCTTATTTTTTTGTAAAATTGTCCTTTTCCTTCCCATTATTTCTAAAAAAAATAATAATTAAATTGCAGAAACTTTATTTATATTTTCAGAATGCTTATGTATTAATTTATTTATTATCAAAATACTTATTAAAGTTATCCGGTTTTTGAAAACGGTACAACCGGTTATATCGGTAAAATCCCATATCCTTTGCTTGACCGGTTCGACCTCGGGTACGGTATTCAAAACATTGCTTGGAATGAAACAATCACCACAAGAAAGTGAGAAACCATACGTGACTGAGGTGCAACTAGGGATAGATCAACATCTCCCTTTCATAAAAATTGGTGGTGAGATTATTAGACAATTTTTCTGAAGTAGATAGGATCAGAAAATTACTTGAAATATCAATTACAAATTTACAATGGATACAATGTATATGGGATAGAAAAAGAACAAAAGAAGGAAAGAGCAAACCGGATAAGAATTTAATCGACTGGTGGAGAATTAGGAGACCAACTCGAGGCCATGTTGGTGAAATTATTTGGAATAAAAAGATTCAATTCATCCTCCTCCACTGCTCAGATAGACAAAGAATCAATATGGATATATAGAACTGTCTAGTGTTTTACTTTTGGTTGGAAGAAATTTCATGTCAGCCCCTGCGATTTCCGCCAGTTTTGTAACAACTCCCTGGTTCTTTGTGCGACAAGATTAAAGTCGTTAGTGCTAATTGGGTTCAAATAAAACCAGCGATACTGATACGTCATTGTTTTAAAAATTAATAAAACTGCGTATGGATTATTAGAGAAATGGATCGAGTTACTAACTATCTGTAATGTGAACTCTAAATTCAAAAAATAAGAAAATATTGATAGCTAGCTTGTATATCATACGAGAGTTATATATCTTAAGATACAGTATTCATCTTCAGCATATGTTTGATATATACAAATATATTTATATTCCGTTTTACATTCAAATAGAAAATTTTAAATAGCGATTATCGCTCTGGCCATACACCTCGGGAAAAGCTATTGTGAATAGCAGTAGCTATCACATACATAGCGATCGATAATTAATTTTTCATATTGCACAAAGTATCAGTAAACTAACAGAAAATAATTAAAACGAAGGACCCCAATAGATTCTCCTCTAGTTTTTATCCTTGCCAAATTGGTAGCTCAATCACTGCAAAAGACAATATTAAGAAGAGGGACTTGACAACTAATTTCACATCAAGTTACAATGTTACAATGTTACATAATTGCAAGAGGAATTAGCAACTGACATGTTACTAAATTAAAAAAATCATCAAACTGATTGTGACTTAGAGGAATATGAATGATTGAAGTTTGAAATTGTGTATGAGATCTGAGTAGTTAGATTGAGTAATACGGAAGAGAAACATTAATGAACGTACTTAAAACTCTGACAATTCGGAAAAAGAGATTGACAATGCATTGAGGAGGGGATTGAACTTAGTAGACAATCATTGAATTTCGTTCGAAAGATAAAAGAGATCTTAACAGGTAGTAGGCAAAGTTGGATCCATGAGTGTGGAATTGAGCATATTAAATGGGCATATTCAGAATTGTTCATTTGAAAAAGTGGTTTAGACGTTCAGTATATTCAGCAGCAGTGTATTTTGAAAGAAGCTACAAACAACAAGCACAAACTTCACAATCGATGTCCTCCTGAGTCAATTTTCTTATCCTTTTTTATCCTTTCTATAGTTTCTGGGCGGCTGGGCCCATATGCCTAGCAAAAATGGCACTGTAACTTGAAACTTTCCTTTCATTCTATTTTTGTATTGTATTTTGGATAAGCAAGCATTGTGCATCTGTCATTGTACAGAGACCAGAAGTTTGGTGCAGGGCTCCTTCGAATTTGCGGAAGGCTGAAAGAATACTTTACAAAAGTGCAAATCTGAATTTAAGGTGCTTTCGCCTTTTCCTTTTTTTTTTTTTTTTTTTTTTTTTTTTTTTTCTGGCTACCAAAAAGTCTTCACGTAACTTGCCATCTTGTCCCTCAAAACTAATATGATCTGTTTTTCATTGGAGAGAGATTAAGGATCCGTTTGGTTGCTGCATAAGCATAAGAGGTGCATAGCCTCTCGTTATGTATCTCTTATGCAGCCTGACAGATGAGGCGTAACGATACATAACGATGCATAAGTTGTGTGTCACGGCCTATTGGCTTGCTTTATGTTACGCATCTCATTTTTCTAATATTTTTTATTACTAATTCCAATGATAGCCCTTGTCACCATATGTTTTTTTGGAGATGATCCTTGGACCCGGGTAAGGTTGCAACAAGTCCAATTTGGTGCTTTCATTATTTTTTTAAATATTGGAATTCACCATGGTGCCCCGTTGTTCCAATGTCACAAAAGAAGCTAGATGATTTCAATTATGCTAAATATTAGCATTAATTTGCTTCACCATGTTGCCCCTGTTGTTCAACAGTGCCATTTTTTCCTTTTCTTATTTGGTGCTTTATTTGTTGTTTTACTAATTTTATTAATTTTCTATTGCCTACAGGTCTAAGCCATCTCCCTCAAATAGTCTAGAACTTTTATTTTTCTGTTGGTAAAAAGTAGCCGAGATACACAAATTCAAGGGTATTTTAGTCTTTTGACATGAATATATGTATGCATTAAATTATTCTTCCTTACTACACAATAAAACATTTGTTACACAACACTACATAAATACTTATGCATCTTTAACTTATGCAATTTCTTACTACACAACCAAACACCCCCTAACTACATATGACTTCTTCTAACGGGCATTAATTGCTCTAATTAAGTAATTTTTTAATTAGAAGGCTGTGCAGAAGTTTCATACTAAGATTTTGCAATAATTTTTAAAATTTGTTGTGGCAATTCGTATTTCCCAATTTCTTTTAAATAAAAAATGGAACAGTAAAGATATTGATAATCCTCCAGTCTAAATTCTGCTTAAAATTCTCGACTGTGATCACATTCTTAATTGTACCTATGATGACATTTTGTAATCATGTTCAAACCCTCTAGCCTATGTTTACGAATGAATCCACATCTCAAAATAAGTTTGGCTGGCATGGCTGCAATCGCATTCTTTACTATATGGATATATTCTTCGTTCTTAAGAATGAGGACAAAGTCCGCATCTTAGTATTTATAAAGCAGTCAAGTAAAATCTTTATAAGAATGAAAATAATAACAATTTTAATTTTTAGTTTTTTTTTTTTTTTTTTTTTTTTGACAAGTTTAGAGTTAGAGAATGTTTTATGATTTTCAGCATTAGGATCATTCAACATTTCTCATTTCTTAGGGCACTTTTGGCATGGGTGAGTTTAGTGGGTTTAGTGGTGTAAGGTTAGTACTTTTTGGGATTTTCGAGTTACTTTTTGGAATTTCGAGGTAGAATAGTGAGGGGATGAGATTTTCGAGAGCTCCAACTAACCCCAAAAACCCCTCTAACCCCTCTAAACTCTCATGCCAAACACACCCTAAGTCAGTCAATTTTAGCTTTGTCAGCGTTTCTAACATTTTTCATATTTTTGTAGTAAAAAAGCTAACTCAAATAGTTGTATTAGAAAGTTTATGCATATCCCCAAAAATCTTAATACTTAAGATGTACAAGCCTTACAAAAAAAAAAGTATCATATTTGACTTTTTTCACTTATAATATAAGTTTCAAAAATTAACAATGAAAATGTTAATACATATTCCAACATTTTTCAATATCCACCTGTGAAAGTTGATATTCCTATTTGATTGGTTAAAAAAAACGAGTCTTATAAAAAGACTTAAAAAAATTCATTATACATTTATTAAACCAAAACATAATGAGAAGGTTCATAAATAGTCATTTTCCTCAAATTATTGCAACATTCAATCCATAGTTTGAATATGATAAACTATGACTAAGTTTATTTTTTACCCACCATACTAAATATTTACATCTTGTCGACACACCCAATCCAATAAGTCATTTCAATCTTTTTTATTCAAGTGATATTTTAAATAAAAACCAATTAACAAAAGTTGTGTTTTAGGAGAATAATTCTTGATAATATACATTGTCGTTTTTATATTATTGTCTTGTAAAAACTTTTGTTTCATGAGCTAGAAATCCTAGCTAGGGACACTTTTGATTTAGTGATGAAATTTTATATGTATTTTTTTTAATTCAATTTCTCCAATATCTAAAATAATAATTATCTTGATATCATAAAGAAAACGAATCACATAAATATGAGGGTTCCTATTATGCATTCAATCTATGAACGAAATCTCGTTTGCACTTGAAAGGAAGTCCAAACACGAAAATTTCAACTGCTCATGTAAACTTTATGTCCACAATGCCAACATTCAAATCACAACTTTCACATTCCACTCTCGATTCTGTCCAGAAAGTTTAGATTCTGTATCGCCCTATTCAAGCTCAGAAAAAAAAGAAAAAAAAAAAAACAAAAAAGGCAAAGGATATATCAATCGGGAAAAAAAAAAAAAAAACCACGCCCAATATGCATAATGCATTATATATAACTTGCACATCGTTACAAAGGCTGGATTAAAAGAATCTGTTGTTCAATATATGAACCCAAATTATGATGCCTAAATCTAGAGGGCTTCACCTTGATTTTGAAACTTTTAATGACTTTAAATTCAGCCCAATTAGTAAATCAAAATTGCTCTGGTTCAGTGGTTCCTCTAGTTACTGTTTGTCGACAATGAGTTAATTTGTGCTTCATAAAAGTTCAATATTTTGATTTAAATATTCCCCAATAACATAATACTACAAGTCAGAGCCCTTTTGTTTAATTTCTGCTTTTATTTTAGAGACGTAGTAAGTGTGATGAAATAAAAAAAGAATTAGCTTCAGTTAAAACATTTGTAGGTGATCTGGGTTTATTCCGCATTTATGTTTTTGTACTGACTACTGAGCCCTTCTGGGCACTGACAGAGCCACAGAGGCTAAAAGGCTGAAGCTTAAACAAGTACAAGTCGAAAGAGTTAAAATCATACTGAACCGCAACCTCATGATTTGGAATATGTTGCGAGGAACAAAAAAATGTGAAAGGGCGATGGTATTGTTCACATAAATTGTTTATATTTCCAAAAACAAAAAATGTATCATAAGAACCAGAACGAAAAGAATCCTTATAATTGGCGGGATGCAATCACAGAAAAGATGAACGGGCTTAATTTAGAGAGCCGATTGAACAAACTCCATAAATTACAAGCAATAGAGCATGCTTCCAAAGAGACATAAAATGGAATCCATGTCACTGTCAAAAAGTTGCCAGAACAGTAAACAATACTGCCACGTCAGGCCTCAGTCTATCTGACAAGTGGTCCCTGATGGATGGTTTTTCTGTTATAAAAGAAATATAAAGACATAATTTAAATATATAGTAGATGCTTCAGATCAAACCCTTAATTTTTTTCCCCCTCGTTTTTGGTGCATTCAGGTATCTTATATGCAAGATAAGAGCATTTGCTCTTAAAGGAAAACAAATCCATTGATGAGAGGAATTGATTTTTTATTGCAGAATTCATTTTAGTTAATTAGTTGATTTTTATTGAATTATTTTGATTTTTTTTTTAAATTTCTGAGTGAGTTATTAAAGTGGGGTTTTCTACGTTTGCAAAACTCCAGTTTTTAACTCATATATTTCCCATTTTGGTATTTTAAAAGGATTGGACAGTCGATGTATTAAATTTACTATTTACTAATTCTACTACTACTGAAATTGTTTTGAGGGCCTTTAAAAAGGATGCAACAAACAATACTAATGAAATTAAAAGTAGCAAAGGCATGCGAATAAATTATTCTATAATTAAACACGTATATTATGTATACAATTTGAGATCCAACCCAATCATAAATTAAGTGAATCGATTTTGTTTTTCCTGGGAAGTTAACAATTTTGCTGTTTACTCCATCTTTCATTAAAAAAAAAAAAAATCATACGTGATAAGAAATTGCACAATGATTTCCCTGTTCCGAAAACTTCTCATTGCTCCAAGCAAAGCAAGAAAACTAAAATAATCTTTCCATCATGATATTCGAAATTTCGCTGCACACTAGCTGCTATTTATAGTCTGATTAAATTTATATCCATGTCAAATACTGGACAAGGGGAAATTAAATGGAAAACAGGAAGTATCCCTTCATAAAAACTATTATAATCCAAGATGAATAATGAATTGAAAGGCCTCTTTAGTTTCTGGATCTTTTAGTTAACCTCAGCAAAGCCAACTCTGATTGTAAGTCATCAAACAAATCAACTTTCCTGCGACTACACATGCATGAATCCACAATCTTTCTGGGTGGCGACGGGCAGACAAGCAACTCTGACTCCGGCGATAGTTGTGGTGATTTATCTTCAGAAATCTTGACCTTGATTGGCTTTAGAGGCGACAACAGTTGTACTCCAAGGAGAATGCTTGTCATTGTCTGTTGATCTATCTCCATATTAAGCGTTGAATTGGTGGAGAAAAGAAATATATTGAACCCTTTGTGTACAAAAGATATTATTTCTGGGATGGAAATGGATAGTAGTTGTCTTTCTAAGAAAGGAACTTGTGTTAGGGAGAGATGTACGGTTTGTCTTACTTTGAAACACAGGGCAAATAGGAGGTCTATATTAGGATCCTTTCCTCTGTTTGTTTTTAAATTTAAAACAATTTATTATTATTATTATTTTGTTTCACGAAGGTATCAATAATCAATTAAAGTCCCATGATATCGGGTTTCCTCCTCTTCAAATATAGAAACCAGCCGCCTAGAAGACGTGAAATGCACTCCGTATTGATGATAATCGTATTGAAGAAATTATTTAAAAAAAAAGAAGAATTTGTCAATGACATGATGATAATTTTTTCCCTTAGACCTTAGTTATCATCGAACAATATATATAGTTTAATTCGATATATAACCTGTGCGCTTGTATCAAGGTAGCAAGTATTTACCCCAGAGTACATGCGTGTTTATTTCGTTATAGTAGTATGCTTTGTGATTAGAACATAAGGTGTTATCTTCTGAAAGTAAGAGCTTTCTTATCACAGTAGGAATAGACTCCGACTCTCCAAGAACATCGGCGCATACGGTTAATCTGGATGGGAGAAGAATAGAGAATTTGAATAGGGATGGGTGTATTCCTTATTTCTTATTCTAACATAATTGGCATTGACCATTCATGGTTTTCCAATCCAACGCCATCCAAACTCAGATTTTCCGCGTGCTGACGTCAGCAAATTTTTTTTGACCAATTTTCTAAATTTTTTTGGTGCCGACGTCATCAAATATGCTGATTTAAGGATTCAGTTAAATATTTTAAGGGTTGAATTAAAGTGTATAAGTGTTCAGTTAGATGCACAAATAATTTGAAATTTAGTGTTTTGTGTTCAGTTAGTCTTTCGGGAGACCTACCATTCTTTTTTTATACGCTGTCGTAAATAAACGTGATCATTATCCTTAATTACCTTCTTGTTAGAGACTTAGGCATAGATAATTGGTGCAAAATTGTAAATAAAACATTCGGCGATCATCTATAATAGAAAAAAGAAATCGTATAGAATGAAATCACGTGTCCTCTCCATTCCCGGCAAACGGAAACTCCAGTAACCAAAACCCCGAAAACCTTCCTTTTATCGCCCCTTTCTCCAAAAGCTCACTCGCGTCGCGTGTTTCTCCCTAGGGAAAACGAAGGCGGACTGAAACCCTTACTTTTTTACGATGGCGAACGGGGATTACTTCCTTGTTTTTCTCGAGACCTCGCTTGATACTCGTCTCGTCGTGTGCTCCACCAACGACGCCACCATTGCCACTCTAAAGAGTACGATCTCTCGATCTTGTTTCTATTTTCTATTTTTTTTTTTTTTATGATCACTTCGTGAAGTTGTGGTAGAATCAATCTATCTGGTCATTTCTTTTTAAACTAAGTGTGATATTATTTATATACCAGGAAAGATAGAGGCTGAACATTTAGTTATCTTCCCACTTATTGGAGAGATCATTGTACGAGCTGTTAAGGTGACACTTCAAACTTATTTATTATTTACGTTTGAATTGTGATTGCCATTATTTGTTTGAATCGTGACTAGACACTAGAATTGGTATTGCATTGCAGACATTTCGGGATGGAATGATGTTCCACCTGGCAAATTCCATGCCAGTTTCTGCTGTACTTATTGGGGTTGATGGGAATTTTTTACTCTATATTGACATAGAAGCAGTGACAACTAATGACAAGAGAATACTAAGAGATGGGAGGGTTGATAAGGAAGTAAAGGTCCCGATTGGTTGCAGGAGTGAAGATTTGATGCTAAGCAAATTACCTACCATTGATAAGGAGGTTTTTGTTGACCCACTTCATGACTCGGCTGAAGACCGTACTCGAGTACTTAATAAAACTAAGAAGAAAAAGCGCAAGAAGAATTCATCTTGTGAAAATGCTGCTCTAATATTAGAAGATTTGAGGAAAGGGAAAGCTGAAGGATTTGAAGGAAATTCTGTTCAACAGGAACCAGGTATAATTTCTAGAAAATGAAACATAATGTTTTGCCAATTTATGTAAATGTTCAAGCTAATGATTTAGCTGATATTAAACTAGTGAATTTTTTTGGTGAAGGTCAAACACAGGATAGCTATTGTGGTGCTCATGCAGGTGAAACTAACAAGAGCGAATCCAGAAAAGGGGACTGGGATATTTCTGAGGGTGGAAGTGGGGAAGTTCCTAGTAAGAGGAAAAGACGAAAGAAAGCAAAGGTGTCTGATCTATCTAAGGATGCTAGTGGAGCAGTTGGTGAACCTCTCAAAATGATGGAAATAGCTCATGAAGCCAGCTGGGAGAAAGAGAAATGTATATCTGACAAGAATTTGGTACAAGATTCTGATTTACCACAAATTCCAGGTAAATATTTGTTCTGAAGGAGAATTACTTGAGTTTTGGTTCTTTTGTGTAGCGAGATTTGTCTCTTTTTATCTCAGGCTTAGTCCAATTGTAGATCCTTTTTCATGTTTCTGATCTGTTTTTGTTATGGGAAGTGTCAGACGGTCAGACCTTATTAGTGTTGGATGGTTGCTTGACATATGGAAAGCATTTTTTCTCAAACACCAGTTAATCGTGATTATGCTCCATTTGAGTTTATCTACCACAATTCAGATTCATTTATCAGTCCTTATTCTGTATTAATTACCTCTATTCGTTTTTTTCCTTGAATTATGTTGAGTGTATCTTGAGCTATTGATTTTGCTTAATCATGCAATTTTACCACAGATCATACAAAATAATAAGAAATAGTAACTAACTGGATCCATCTGAAACAGTGTTGAGAACCATTAAAGATTTGAATGTAAATGCTTATTATTCCAGATCTTATTCCTTCCCTGTAATGAAAATTGTGATTGTTTAACTGAAATGGGACTATGGGAGCCAGCCATCTAATTGGATAACTTAAAAACTTTATAGAAAGTCAGAGGTGATACTCTGATATGGGATATCTGTCTTTTCACTGTGTAAAAAAGTTTATTTATTTACTGGTTTATGCAGGTACTACGAATTTGATGGAGCCAGTTATTCCCAATCCAGTTGAGCATACACTAACTGAGGTAATTAGTTCAACTACAGTCCACGCACCTCCAAATGACGAAGCAGGTGAAACGAAGCTTAGTGATCAAGCCAAAGGAGATGCTACTTTTTGTGATCAACCTGATGTCAACCAAATGCCTGGCCAAGGAAGAGAAGTAAGTGGAGATCCAGCTAGAGAGCCTAACCAAAATAGTAGTAACTATGATGTAGCTAAATGGGGGGAGGAGCAAGCTAGACGGGATGATACCAAGAAGGCTTTATCTCCACAAGCAGCAAGTGAAATGATTGATGCAGTTTTGGGAGGTGTTACTCGTCATAAGAAAAAGCATAAAAAAACAAAGGGCTTCTTTTCTGATGTTGCATCTGAGGTTCCAACAATCAGAGAGAATGAACCTCAAGCCAAAGACAATATTCAAGTATCGGAGAAGATATATTCCAAAGTTCCAGAGAAACCAGGTGATTACAAGGGCTTTGGAAAAAAAAAAGTTAGAAGTTGTCTTTACTATACTGATCATAAAACTTGTTCACTACCTGATGCAGCGTACTTCTCTTTTATCTGCCATTCTGATTTTAAATCTCTCTTAGGAGGCTCTTGGGGTCCATGGGTGTGTGGGTTATTCCTAATCTGATAGGGCAATTGTGCAGAAACAGTAGTGGTAATGATGCTGTGTATATACTAATAATTTAAGCTATTGATGTGCTATTCCGAGTTGAGTTGGGTACTCGTTACTCGTGAGCCTTTTTTAGAAAAATGATCAGTTGAGTAATGCTGAACAATTATTAGCTCCAGTAAATTGTGATCCTTTTCTATTATATGTTATAAGTGTCTCTTGTAACAAACTGTAGGTGGCACAACCGAGACACGACATTCAGTGTCGTCTGTGCTCTATAAAAGCAAAGGGGATCAAGAAGGAATTTCTATAGCTGATAAAGACATTGGGTTTTATAATCAACCACAAAATGATCGAAATGTAGTGTCTGATGTCATACAGCAATGTGGAAAAGAGAATGCTGACGGAATTGTTCTAAAAGTGTCTGCTAATGAGGTGGGTGGAAATCCTGGATTTATTTCCCCCGAAAAGAAAAAGCGCAAGAAAACCAAAGCTGCCTTTCTGGAAGCATCATCCCAGGAGCTGTATTCTAGAGAGAATAGATCTTATAAAGGGAAAGCACCTGATGCTGTTTTGGGTAAAGAAACAAGCATGGCTGGAGATACCAGTTTTATAAACAATGCAGGTTAGCATGGACAAACATAACTTTCTAACTTGAAATCGTGCATGCAGAAGTTTAGATGATATTATTGTCTGTGATGAGTATCATGGGCTAGTGTGTCGATTATAAATGACTATTCTCAGAATTACTTATTGGCTGGGGTAATATATTCATATTTTTTGTTCTTATAAAATGCAATTCTGCATGGGCAAATCTTTTGATGAAATTTATATATCAAGTCATTATGTCCTTAAATGTACTCGTGGAATGTCCTTTTGTAGAAATTAGCAATTTTTCATGTTTTGGGATATTTCAATGAAATTTGTTTGATACATGTTATATGTAGTCTAGGTTTGCTTATTTTTCCTGGTCCAATCTGCTTAAATGTCTTCCTTTAGTTTTCGCAAGTGTGCAATGTTCCTCTTGTTTTTGCCTCTTTTGTTTGCATTCCTGACTACTTGTTTTTACTAGTGATACCTTCTAGAGTGAGTACTGGTCTCCCCAAATTTGAATGGTTAGCCCCTACCTCTAAGAAGCCTAACGAAACTCTATTAAGCTTTAACAATTGCAACTAATATCATTCCAAAGTTGCAATCATGCTTTACTTAAGGCTCTATCTACATGTGTCAATTAAGGTTCTATATACCTTGATTCGACCCAATTTAATTTCAACTTTACTCAGTCAATTTGTCCCAAACAAACCAGATATTGTAACAGGAATTAATTTTTCTTAACTCTTTACTGCATGCAGATAATGCAGCTGAGGAGCTTAAACATGATATTGATACTAGTGGCATGGATGCAACAGTGAAGGAGAAATCTAGGAAAAAGCACAAGAAAACAAAGGGTCTCTCTGCAGACATTCCATGTGAGGTCCCACCAATTAGAGAGGATGAGTATGAAAAAGCAGATGATGAAGTGTACAAGAGCAATCGACTTGTAGATAAAGAGAGAAATTCTGAGATACCGCTCAAATCTGGTATTGTTATTTTTGCTCTTGAATTAAAAGGAAGTTGAGGAAGCAATAAGGGTCCTATTTCTTATCATAGCAACCAGCTTTTTGTTTCTTTATTTTTTATTAATTGACTAATTGTGGAAGTGTAGATTCTGAACTATGTTGAATCAATTTAGTTAGTATAGCTGTACCTCAATAAGCTTTACTACCTGAAATCTTAATCTATCTTGTTTAATTCTTTACTGCATCTAATGCAGCTGAAGAACTTATACTTGATACTCATACTAGTGGCGTGGATGAAGTAGTGAAGGAGAAATGTAGGAAAAAGCATAAGAAAAAAAAGGGTTCCTCTTCAGACATTCCTTGTGAGGTCCCACAAATAAGAGGGGATGAGTCTGAAAAAGCAGATGTTAAAGTGCATGAGGGCAATCAACTTGTAGATAAAAAGAGGAATTCTGATATACCAGTCACATCAGGTATAGTTATTTTTGCTCTTGAAAGAAAAGGAAGTTAAGGAAGCAAAAAGGCTCCTAGTTCTTACCATCGCAACAAGCTCTTTGTTTCTTTTATTTTAAAAAAAAACTTTAATTTATTTTTATTTTGGGTGGTAATGTAGATTCTGAACTACATTGAATCAGAATAGTTAATATAGCTGTAACTGAATAGGCTGAACTTCCTGAAATCTTAAATTATCTTTTTTAACTCTTTACTGCATATAATGCACCTGAAGAGCTTAGACATGATACTTATATTAGTGGCATGACTGAATCAGTCCAGGAGAAATCTAAGAAAAAGCGCAAGAAAACAAAGGGTTCCTATCCAGACATTCCATGTGATGTCCCACCTATTAGAGGAGATGAGTCTGAAAAAGCAGATGATAAAGTACACGAGGGCAACCAACTTGTAGATAACGAGAGGAACTCTGAGATGCCACACAGATCAGGTATAGTTATTTAGATCTTAGAAAAAGGAACCAATAAGGCTCCCATTTCCTACCATGCTGATAGGTCGACCGACTCTTTATTTTGCTTTTTCTTTTTTTCCCCCTTTTGTTTGGGGGCAGCCCGCACGGCCAGTGGTCGGGCGGGGGGGGGGGAGGATTCTGGTGTGTAGATTCTGATTCTGAACTACACCTGAATTGGGCTGAACTTCCTGAAATCTTAAATTATCCTTTTTAAGTAGCTATAGGTGGTGGAGCAGAAACAGACAATTCAGTACCATGTAGGCTTGATAAAAAGAGACTGCAGCCTCAAATAAGTTCACCGGCTGATGAAGATATAGGATTTCATGATCAACTCAGACCGCAATCTTCCATGGGTGATAGGAAGGATGAATCGAGAAAGGATGTTGGGTTTTCAAAGGAGGCAGCTCATATAACAGGTGGGGATCCAGGAGGGTTTTCTGTAGAGAAGAAAAGCCGTAAGAAAAAGAAGGCTGCTTCTAATGAAAGGTTGGACAAGGAGGCTAGTGACGATAAATCTTGTCCAAAGAGAGAGAATGATGCCATTTTGGAGGAAAAAACAAGCAAGGAGGCTGTAGATACCAGTTTGATCCGAATTACAGGTGAGCTTCAAAATGGAAAGGGTTCAATGTAATCGTATGGCTTAGTATTGGTTTTTGTTAATGTATGTTCTGGTGATATACATTCTGATAATGCAACTGCATATGCACTAAAACCACAAGCGACACCTGATGTATTGTTAGCTTGCTAGTGAGGTATCTGAATTTTAGGAAGTATTGTAGTTCATGATATGAGCCATAAGTAGGGAACTAATTAGCCTTATTTGCTCCTAGCAACTAGACTTTATTTCCTAAAAATGCAGGAACATCGGTAAGGTGCTGCCAAAAAAAAAAGAGATTTTAGAAATGTTTCTTTGGGTAAAATCTAATTATTATACCTGGAATATACAGTTGTTTTCTGCAATGGTCTCGTCAAATTACTTCTTTGCACCTTCAGTTATTTTCTTTGTTAATTTATATTTTTAATTTGTGTGTATTTAGTTTAGATAAGTTTAATCTACATGTGTAGTTTTTCTTATCTGACTCCTTGGATTTGAAATTGTCTTTCAACTTTGAACTTGCTATTTCAATCTTTTAGGTGGCACGGAATTTTACTTGCTGATCCTTTTTAAATTGCATGTGACAGTTGAAGATCCTGGAGTTACTCGTCGAGGGAATAGAAAGCATAAGAAAACCAAGGCTGCAGCTGCAGATGTATCATCTCGGGAGCGGTCTTCTACAAATAATGATTCTTCTAAAGAGAGAAAGAGTAGTCTCATCCTAGAGAAAGAAGCAAGCAATGAAACCGGAGATTCTCATTATACAAAAAATGCTGGTAAGCATGGGTCTCGTTAAATAGGCACTAATAATAATCAGTGAATCTTGGTCATCTTTTATAATGGTCCAGCAAAATTTCTAATTGCAATTGTATTTACTTTTCTGGTGTTAATCATGTCATATATGTTTTAGCAACAAGATATGCACCTGTATTTCATTTGCTTTCTGATTGTGGTGGAATTTGAAAATAACATGACGCAATTACATAAATCTGTCTGCAATTTCAGGTGATGTGGCTTTTCCTGCACCAAACGGTGCCGATCCTGATGACTTGGTAAACAAAATAGTTTCAGGCGTCCTAGCTGATCTCAGAGAAAGGATCCCACTAGACAAACAGATTAGTGAAGATGCTGAACCTCATATGCAACTCCTTGCTAGTATGGCAGTTGATCAACACAAAGCTGAACAAGCTTCCGGACTCGTTGTCAAAGCCAAGAAAGAGAGAAAATCTAAAATAGAAAGCTCAAACAAAACTGAGACCTCACAAGACACCACGAACCTGGTGACTGGGGGTTCTGTTATTGCTCCTGATGAGAAGAAAAGACATAAAACAGCTGAGGTCGCTTCTTTGCCCTCTGAAAGAGAGAATGGTATTGACATTAGAGAAAGCTTTGTTTTGGCAAGTTCTCCAGAAGATGGCACTAGAAATCAAACACTGGGTTCAATTATTAAAGAAGATTCAATTATTGATGGCAATAAAAAGGAAATAAATTATAAAGAGGCCAAAACCTTGGGACCTGAAGCTACAATTGATGGGGCAGCACTTGAGGCTAAAGACACCATTAAAGACTCTGTTACCCAAACAGACGGAAGTGGCAAGATAGAGACCCAAACTATGATTAAAAAGTCTATAAAAGGAGATAATGTAGCGGCTGACCTGACCTTTCGGGACAAGAAATCTAGTAAATGTAAGCCCAAAGAGGGAGGAGTTACTGATAAGCATGGTTTTACATCCTTTGCTGAAGGAACAACTGAAAATGCACCTACTACCCCAGAAAAGATGCAAAAATCTGTGGATAATTTGTTGGCTGAGAAGCAAGACAAAGAAGCCTTTGCTGAAGGGATTCAAACTAAGGGTCCTGCAATTTTTCACAAGATAAATTTCCTCGACTATTTCCTTTCTCAACCCACCAACCAACCTTCTGATGCAACTAGTCCCCTTAAAGAGACAAAAGTAAACAAGAAAATTCAAAATAGCGCTTTGTCAAAAGACGAGTCTAAATCCCATATTAGTTTGAGCAATAATGTATCAAAAAGAGATGATAAGATGAAGTGTTTAGTTGCTAATATGGCAGTCATGAGTGATGCTAGCAGTGAAGATGAAGAAGAGGTGAACAGTCGACTAAAGAGACCCATGTCGGCAGTCCGTAAGGTGTCAGCCAAGCGCCTTGGTGAGAAAGTACATGCTTCTAGAAAGAACTCAGCTATGGCCTCTTCTGGCTCATGTTTTGATGATTTAGCAAGTGAAGCTTTAACCAGAGATGAAAATGGGAGTGCAAATAAGGATTCTTCAATGCCTGAAAAAAAGAAAGGGGGAGGTATATTGTTTCAATGTTTAATATTATTGTACCAACCAATCATTGTAGTGTATAACTGTATATGTTTCTGTAAACCTATAAATTCAGCTTTTGCCTGCAACCAACATAGTTGATGGACCTTAGATTTGATCATAAAGAGGAATCAAGGTCCAAGGACAAACTAAACTAAATAGTGACAAATCTGCTAATCTTGCTTTTACAGAACTGTTGGTATGACTGGTACTGTATGTTTTTGGTTCTATGGCAACCCCTATCACTAATAGTTATTATCTTGAATTCTGTAATAGTTTTTTGGGATTATACCTTGTTTTATTTTTTCCTGCAGATATGATGTCACCCAGTTCTTGTTGGAAAGATGATGGAATTGCTGAGGATGAATTGCCTATTTCACAGTAAGTTTAAAATGAACCTTATCCTTACATTAGTTCCTTACAGGATTAATTTTGGATTATATATTCTCTCTTGAGGCAAAAAAGGCTACCATTTGGTTCTCACTCCTGGTGCATTCCATATGGCTGCACCTGTATAGTCTAGATCAGGTTTCCAAATGAAATTAACATTTGGTACATTGTACCATATAAATGTTCCTAATATGTTCAAAACTTCAAAGTATCTGGGCTCTATCACAGTTGTATCTACTTTGAACAGAAGAAAACGCTCATTTAGTCTCTTCTTTAATGGTTTTAGGTTGCATGAGTCTTTTAAACCATGCTGGTTTGGGATTTTATATTATAGAACATTTTTGGTCACCCCTTTAATTCTAGTGTTCATCATTTACATCACCTAATTTTTCAGTAGAAAATTAAGTATACTTGTGTGGGATTAATAATGCATCAAATGAGAGGGGCACTTGTAATTTTCTAAAACATTAATGACCACATTACCCTTGTTGGTGCTCAAACAGACTTGCTATATTATTTTACTAGCAGAACCTTGCCCCTGCATCTACTTTCTGAATTGTCTTTTTAAAGAAGTATCCTGTCTGAATTGTGCAAATAACCAGTTTCTTTATTTAATAATATTAATTAGCGAATCAACCAAGTCAACAAAAAAGGTTGACCTGAGCTCAGTTCTGATGAGTTCATCATGCTACAAGAGGGCCGAAGCTTCTGCTTCGCAGTCACAAGCTGAGGATCGTGACATGATTGACATGGTCTTTGAGACTCAACCAGATGATCTTTCTTAGATTTACAATGTGGATACCTGGTCTGTTTGGAGTTCAAGTTTTGGTTAACAGTAGTAGTAATGGAATATATATTGGAATTTCCTATCCAGTATAGAGGGCATTTTGACATTTTTCTTACAGTAACTATACTGCCTCCTTGTATATCCAAAAGGTATACTTTATTTCGTAAATTTGACTGTGGTTCAAATTTAGATTTCTCTTTTTTGGGTGCTCCTTGGACTTCGTGGACGCTTGAAACTGCCTGATTGTTGCTAAGGTTCTTAATTGATAATTCGTTGCATAAAAATTGAAGAATAACATTAGCAACTCCCGCCTCTGAGGTCGCAAGTCCAAATTGGAAATGGTAGGCTAGGTCAGATTCGACTCTGCTGGAATAAATTAAATACGTAATTCAAGCATAGTTCCAATAACGACGTAATTGAATTTTTTGATATTCACATACTAGGTTTTGCTCACATCAAAATTTTTAAATTTAATTTTTAAAAAAAAGTTGCGGAAATATCACATGCCATGATGCCATATATCTTTTGTTGCAGGCTAACTGGATCATAAATCACAGAAAATTGAACTATTCATCCATTTGCCAACCTCTTTTAACATCCAAACTTCCAATGTACTTTATTTTCAATAATACAGAAAACCAATGTTACAAGAATTATAATTATATTATTTTTCTGCGTTAAGCTTGATAATTTGGCTTTTGCAGTAGGGCTTCCTATAATTCTTAAGCTTAGAAAATGCTTGTCAGAAACTTTCCACAATGTAGACCACTTTTTCATTAGCCTGCTAATCTTCTCTCAATTCGAGTGAAGAATCAAACGGAAAGTTAACAATGCACCTCGCACAACCCACTTTTCTTCAGCTTCCCACAATGTCGGGGTTCAATCTCCTCACATGGGGAATTAAAAAAAATTCGAGATAAGCACAAACTTTTAGGGATGTTCGATACCCAAAAAAAAGTCATAAGTTTTCATGAAACATAATTCAAAAAAAACCTATGGTGAGTTGATTTTAGTTTTTGAAGAAACATTGGCTGTTTCCTTCACACCCTTGGTGTAGCTCACTAGCTCCTCAACTGAATGAGTTTCATGATGTACAGAAATAAACAGCGGAGGATTATCAACTTTTAATTTCCCAAAATTAGGAATTTAAACATCCTCAAAAAGGTAGCTGTACATTAGCTTGTAATTATATAGACGCTTTTATAAAGGAAAGAATTTTTGTGATGAAGCAGTTAGAAAATATAAGATTATTAGCGCTCATGAAAAGAAAAGTACTCACAATTGACCATCTTTACTATTCATTCCCAGTAGTTGTCATCTCAATCCAACATCAGTGATATTTATTTATTTATTTGTTTTGTCTTAAGGTTGGTTTGGGCCTTTGGGGAGATGCTTTGGGCACGAAAGTTTTCACTGGAGAATTCCAACATTTTTCAATGACAATTTTGTCCTCGAGCGACGAGCGCTCCCGATCTCATTTGGAAACGTCCTGGAGAATTCCAACATTTATTAATTTGAAGCAACGTAATAAATTTATATTCATGGTATTGTCCAACTTTTCCTATGGGCTTATATTTGCTCAAAAGAAAAAAAAAAAAAACTGCCCAACAACATATTTGTAACATATATACCTGATAATTTTATATATTTTTGTTATAACAAAAATATTTGACAAATCACGGGCGATAAAAGTTTTTAATAGGTGCTCTCTTTATAAAATAGAAAAAATAATTATTATTCTAATCAATGCTCTTTCTATTCTAAATGTAAAACTAAATGATAATATCTTTCGTCTACCGATTGACATGCAACCACAAATCAAATTGATCTAACGGTACGATCAGTGTTCTCCAATCGTGCGTGTTAAGTTGTGTCAAACACGATCATGTTAGAGTCTCGTGTTGATCCAGACTACTTTTTTAATCGTGTTGTGTCGTGTCGTGCCGAGTGATGAGAAAAGGTAACAAGACACGCATTCTGACACAATCGTATCGTGTTATTTTGGAGAACCCTAGGCACATAATTTGGATACACGTTAGATCTAGAGGTGATACATTTTGGATTTGTATGTTTATAAGGGGTTCAGATAAGGGTCCGATGAAATAATTAACTTATTAAGAGTGCAAATGAACTTTAAAAATTCTCGGTAAGATTTGTGTTTCAAATGGCAAGTAAGAAATTCTTTTATTATTGTGTAAATGATCAATTGCGGTCGGTGTTGTCTGATCAGTGATTTGGCGAACACTATGATTGTACCGTTAGATCAATTTGATTTGTGGTTGGATGTCAATTGCTAGACGAAAGATATTATCATTTAGTTTTACATTTGAGAATGGAATGAGCATAATTAGAATAATAATTATTTTTTCTATTTTATAAAGAGAGAACATATGAAAAACTTTTATCGCCTATGATTTGTCAAATATTTTTATAAAGAAATATATATTTTTATCAAATTATGTTTCTCATATTAAAATTTTTATTAAAGTATAAGTATTTTCTAAATTTTTATTCACCCACACATTGAATGGGTATATTTTCTAGTTGATTTAAATATGTATTTCTTTCAATTCATATTTTCATAAAGTCATAAATTAGACTGGCCACGATAAAATTTATCAGGTATTATATGTTACAAATATGTTGTTGGGAAGCTTTATAAGGAACCGTATCCTCTACCCATCTCATTAAGATGGGTAGAGTGCCCATTGCTCCGCTTCAGCCGTCTGATTTAATCTCCACGGCTAAAAGAGTCCCGTGAATTCCACCAGTCCAGAAAAAAAATATTGGCTTTAAAAAAATGAACCGTCCAGATTAGATCGGACGGTCGTGATGCGATGGGCACTTAGAGGATACTGGTCCAGCTTTATAAGCCCGTAGGAAAAGTATTGAATATAATTACAACGTTGATTTAAATTAATAAAGTGAGCATGAATATTGATTGCATTATTCATTGAAAATACAAATATAAATTGTAAATAAAGCTTATTTTGTGTACCATTTCTGGATTTCAAGCAATTCTAGATTCGTTTGAAGTAATTTGTCCACGATAATCTCAATTTAAGCTCTTTATATGGTGTAGAATATAATTTAAATCTTATTTATACAAAATGCAGTAGCACCTAACATTGAAATTATGCATATAAATATCAAATAAAGCTTACTTTGTGTATCATTAAAGCCTTTCATGCGATTTTGTATTCGTTTGAAGTAATTTGTTCACAATAAAAAATATTGAATACAATTCAGGTTTTACTTATAAAAAATATTGAATCAATTTTAAAGTAACGCATATAATTGCAAATTAAAGTTTGCTTTGAGCATCAGTAGCTATTCTGGATTAATTCGAAATCATTTGATTGCAAAAATCTATATTTGAACTCTTTATCTGTACTAGAATATAATTTAGACTTTATTTATTCAAAATGTCGTATTATTATAAATTGAAAATACGTAAATAAATTGCGAATAAACTTATTCTATGTATCTATCATTTGAGCATTTCAAGTTGATTATGGATTTGTTTCAAGTAATTTGATCACAATAAACCATATTTAAATTCTTTAGATGGTCCTGAATATAATTCAGATCTCACATATCCAAAATATTGCATCATACTTAACAAAAACGCATATTAATTGCAAATAAAGCTAATCTTTTTTAGCATCAGAAGAGCATTTTTAGCGATTCCGGATTCATTCGAAATGATGTGATCACAAAAATCTATATTTAAACTCTTCATATAGTCAAGAACAAAATTCAGATCTTACTTGCGCTAAATAATGGATTGCTCATAGAAAATATGACATAAAGTGCAAGAAAATAATATTCCGAGCAACAACTAAGTATTTTAAGCGATTCTGAACACATTCGAAGTCATTTGATCGTAACAATTCACATGTAAACAGTTTATATGGTCTAAATATAATTCAGATCTTTACTTATTCAAATTATTGCATTGTACACAGAAAATTCACATATATATTGCAAATAAAAGATGTTCGGAGCATCGGTTGAGCATTTCAAGCGATTTTGGATTCGTTCAAAGTCATTTGATCACAGTAAACTATATTTAAACTGTTTAAATAAAAATAACAGATTATACATAGAAAATACGAATGTAGTACGCAAAACAATATTATTCTGAGCTACATTTATGCATTTAAGCCATTTTGGATTCATTCTAAATCAGTCTATTAACAATAATCAATGTTTAAGCTCTTTATACGGTTTAGAATATAATTAAGGCCATACATATTAAAAAAATATTGGATTATACATGGAAATTACGCATTTTATATGCAAATAATGTATATTCTGAGCACTGGTTGAGCACTTCGAGCGACTAAGCATGTATTGTAAGTCATTTGATCACAATAATCTATACTAAGCACTTTATACAGTCTAGAATATAATTCAGATCCTATTTATTCAAAATGTTGTATTATACATTGGAAATACGCATATGAATTGCAAATAACTCTTTTTCTGAGTATCATTTGAGCATTTCAAGCGATTCTGGATTTGTTTGAAGTGATTTGATCACGATAATCAATATTTAAGCTCGTTTTAAGGTCGACAATGTAACTTAGATTTTACTTATAAAAATGATGTAATATACTTATAAGTAACTCAACTAAATTGCGAATAAAGCTATTTTGAACATCAGTTGAGCATTTGTAGCGATTATGGATTCATTCATAGTCATTTAATCACAATAATCTATATTTAACCTCTTTATAGGGTCTAAAACATAACTCAGATCTTACTTATAAAAAATATTACAAATAAAGCTTATTTCTGATATCAGTTGATTCATTCAAAGTCATTTGACCACAATAATCAATGTTTAAGTTCTTTATATGGTCCAGAATATAATTCGAGTCTTACTTATTATAAATATTGGGCTATCCATTGAAAATACACATATATATGTCAAATAAAGTATATTCTGTGTACTATTTCTGCATTTCAAGCGATTCTAGATTCGTTTGAAGCAATTGATTCCCAATAATCTCTATTTACCTTTCTATATGGTGTAGAATATAATTCAAATCATACTTGTACAAAATGCAACACCTAACATTAAAATTAAGCAAATAAATATCATATAAAGCTTGCTCTGTATATCATTTGAGCCTTTCATACGATTTTTTTGTTTGTTTCAAGTAATTGGATCACAATAATTTTTATCTTTGGTCTTTATATGGTCTGGAATACAATTCAGATCTTATATATCTAAAATATTGCATTACACTTAACAAGAACGCATATTAATTGCAAATAAAGCTCATCTATAGCATCAGTTGAGCATCTTTAGCGTTTCCGGACTCATTCGAAGTCGTGTGATCACAACGATATATATTTCAACTCTTTATATAGTCAGGAACAAAATTCAGATCTTACTTACGCAAACTAATGGATTGTTCATAGAAAATATGACATAGAATGCAAGTAATTAATATTCCGAGCAACAACTATGTATTTTAAGCGATTCTGGACACATTCGAAGTTATTTGATCGAAACAATCCACATGTAAACAGTTTATATGGTCTAAATATAATTAACTTGTTCAAATTAGTGCATTGTACATAGAAAATTCTCATATACATTGCAAATAAAAGATGTTCTGAGCATCGGTTGAGAACTTCAAGGGAATTTGGATTCGTTCAAAGTCATTTGATCACAGTAACCTATATTTAAACTCATATTATACATAGAAAATACGCATGTATTGCTAAAAACAATATTATTCTGAACAATATTTTTGCATTTAAGCCATTTTGCATTCATTCGAAATTAGTCTAATCACAATAATCGTGTTTAAGCTCTTTATATGGTTTAGAATATAATTCAGGCCATACTTATTAAAAAATATTGGATTATAGATGGAAAATACGCATTTTATGTGCGAATAATGTATATTCTGAGCACTGGTTGAGCATTTCGAGCTATTAAGCAAATATAGTAAGTCATTTGATCACAATAATCTATAATAAGCTCTCTATAAAGTCTAGAATATAAGTCAGATCCTATTTATCCAAAATGTTGCATTATAGATAGAAATTGCGCATATGAAGTGAAAATAATTATATTCTGAGTATCATTTGAGCAATTCAAGCGATTCTGAATTTGTTTGAAGTGATTTGATCACGATAATCAAAATTTAATCTGGTTTTAGAGAAATGCTAGTGTCCAATATATTGGACGGATGGGTCCGTCCAATACGATCGTTTTCACATTTTTAAATTTCAAATGACCGATCCGAACCGTTCAATATGTTCTTCATATTGAAAACTTGTAAAAAACCAACTTTTACATTTTTTCGAATTTTTTTACTTATTTTTTGGTATTTTAGAAAATTCATGATATAAAATTCTAGATCGTCCAATAACAACGATTTTCTAAAATATTAAAAAAATAGTTAAAAAATTCGAAAAATTATAAAAATTGGTTTCTTCTAAGTTTTCAATATGGACAACATATTGAACGGTTTGGATCGGTCGTTTGAAATTTAAAAATATGAAAACTATCGTATTGGACGGACCCCATCCGTTCAATATATTGGACTCTAGCTAGCATTTCTCCTGGTTTTAAGGTCGAGAATGTAACTCAGATTTTAGTTATAAAAAAAATGATGCATTATATTTATATGGAACGCAAATAAATTGAAAATTAAGCCTATTTTGAACATCACTCGAGCAATTGTACCGATTATAGATTAATTCAAAGTCATTTAAAAACAGAATAATATATATTTAAGCTCTTTATATGGTTTGAAAAGAAACTCAGATCTTACTTATCCAAAATTACAAATAAAGCTTATTTCTGATATTAGTTGATTCATTCAAAGTCATTTGACCACAATAATCAATATTTAAGTGCTTTATATGGTCCAGAATATAATTAGAGTCTTACTTACTAAATAATGGGCTATTCCTTTAAAATACACGTATATATGGCAAATAAAGCTTATTCTGTGTACTATTTCTGCATTTCAAGCGATTCTAGATACGTTTGAAGCAATTGGTTCGCAACAATCCCTATTAAATCTCTCTATATGGTGTAGAATATAATTCAAATCACACTTGTACAAAATGCTGCACCTAACATTTAAATTACGTAAACAACTATCATGTAAAGCTTGATCTGTATATCATTTGAGCAGTTCATGCGATATTTTTGTTCGTTTCAAGTTATTGGATAAGAATAATCTTAATCTTTGCTCTTTATATGGTCTAAAATACAATTCAGATTTTACATATCCATAATATTGCATCACACTTAGCAAGAACGCATATTAATTGCAAAGAAAGGTCATCTTTAGCATCAGTTGAGCATCTTTAGCGATTCCGGATTCCTTCGAAGTCCTGTGATCACAAATATCTTTATTTAAAGTGCAAGTAATTAATATCACGAGCAACAACTAAGTATTTTAAGCGATTCTGGACTCATTCAAAGTCATTTGATCGTAATATTCCACATGTAAACAGTTTATATGGTCTAACTATGATTCAGATCTTTACTTATTCTATTTATTGCATTGTACATAGAATATTCTCATATACACTGCAAATGAAAGATGTTCTGAGCATTGGTTGAGCATTTCAATTGATTTTGGATTCCTCCAAAGTTATTTGATCACAGTAACCTATACTTAAACTATTTAAATAAAATATATCAGATTATACATAGAAAAATACGCATGTAGTGCGCAAAACAATATTATTCTTAGCTACAGTTTTGCATTTAAGCCATTTTGGATTCATTCGAAATCAGTCTATTCACAATAATCTGTTTTTAAGCTCTTTATATGGTTTATAATATAATTCAGGCCATACTTATTAAAAAATTTTGGATTATACATGGAAAATACGCATTTTATGTGAAAATAATGTATATTCTAAACACAGGTGCAGCATTTCGAGCACTTAAGCATTTATTGTAAGTCATTTAATAACGATAATCTATACTAGGCGCTTTATACAGTCTAGAATATAATTCAGATCCTATTTAATCAAAATGCTGAATTATATATGGGAAACACGCATATTCATTGCAAATAATTCTTATTCTGAGTATCATTTGAGCATTTCAATTGATTCTGGATTTTTTTGAAGTGATTTGATCACGATAATCAATATTTACGCTCATTTTAAGGGCGAGAATATAACTCAGATTTTAGTTATAAAAAATGATGAATTATACTTAAAAGGAACAGAAAATAAATTAATAAAGCCTATTTTGAACATCAGTTGAGCATTTGTAGCGATTATGGATTCATTCATAGTCATTTAATCACAATAATCTATATTTAAGCTCTTTATATGGTTTAAAACATAACTCAGATCTTACTTATCCAAAATATTACAAATGATGCTTATTTTCTGATATCAGTTGATTCATTCCCAGTCATTTGACCACAATAATCTTTTTAAGTCCTTTAAATGGTTCAGAATATAATTCGAGTCTTACTTATTATAAATATTAGGCTATCCATTGAAAATACGCACATATATGGCAAATAAATCTTATTCTGTGCAATATTTCTACATTTCAAGTGATTCTAGATTCGTTTGAAGCAATTGGTTCGCAATAATTTCTATTAAAGTTCTCTATATGGTGTAGAATATAATTCAAATCATAATATACAAAATACTGCACCTAACTTTTAAATTACTCAAATAAATATCATATAAAGCTTAATCATATAGAGCCTTCCATGCGATTTTTGCATTCGTTTCGACTAATTCGATCACAATAATCTATATTTTTGATCTTTATATGGTCTAGAATACAAATCCGATCTAAAATATCCAAAATATTGCATCACAATTAACAAGAATACTTATTAATTGCAAATAAAGCTCATCTTTAGCATCAGTTGAGCATCTTTAGCGATTCTGGATTCATTCGAAGTCCTGTGATTGCAACAATCATTATTTAAAGTGGTGCAAGTAATATTCAGATCTTACGTACTCAAAATAATTGATTATTCATAGAAAATATGACATAAAGTGGTGCAAGTAATTAATATTCCGATCAACAACTAAGTATTTTATTAAACGATTCTGGATACATTCGAAGTCATTTGATCTCAATAATCCACATGTAAACAGTTTATTTGGTCTAATTATAATCTGTGCTTATTGAAATTATTGGATTGTACATAGAAAATTCTCATATACATTGCAAATAAAAAGATTTTCTGTGCATCGGTTGGGCATTTCAAGCGATTTTGGATTCGTTCAAAATAATTTGATCACAGTAACCTATATTTAAAGTATTTAAATAAAAAATGTAAGGTTATACATAGAAAATACGCATGAAATGCGCAAAACAATTTTATTCTGAGCTACATTTTTGTATTTAAGCCATTTTGGATTCATTCGAAATCAGTCTATTCACAATAATCCGTGTTTAAGATCTTTATATGGTTTAGAATATAATTCAGGCCATACTTATTAAAAAGTATTGGTTTATTCATGGAAAATACACATTTTATGTGCAAATAATGTATATTCAGAGCACTGGTTGAGCATTTCGAGCGATTAAGCATTTATTGTAAATCAATTGATCACAATAATCTATACTAAGGTCTTTATACAGTCTAGAATGTAACTCAGATTCTATTTTTGCATAATGTTGCTTTATACATTGAAAATACACATATGAAGTGCAAATAATTTTTATTCGTAGTATCATTTGAACATTTCAAGCGATTCTGGATTCGTTTGAAGTGATTTGATCACGATAATCAATATTTAAGCTTGTCTTATGGTCTAGAATATAACTCAGATTTTACTTATAAAAAATGATGCATTATGCTGAAAAGGAACGCAAATAATTTACAAATAAAGCCTATTTGGAACATCAGTTGAGCATTTCTAGCGATTATGGATTCATTCATAGTTATTTAATCAAAATAATCTATAATTAAGCTATTTATGTGGTCTAAAACATAGCGCAGATCTTACTTATCCAAAAATATTAAAAGTTAGTCTTATTTCTGATATAATTGATACATTGCAAGTCATTTGACCACAATAATCAATATTAAGTCCTTTATATGGTCCACAATATAATTCGAGTCTTACTTATTATAAATATTAGACGATCCATTGAAAATACACATATATATGGCAAGTAGAGCTTATTCTGAGTACTACTTCTGCATTTCAAGCGATTCTAGATTCGTTTGAAGCAATTTGTTCGCAATAATCTATATCAAAAGCTCTCTATATGGTGTAGAATATAACTCAAATCATACTTGTACAAAATGATGCACCTAACATTGAAATAATGCAAATAAATATCATATAAAGCTTGCTCTGTATATCATTTTAGCCTTTCATGCAATTTTTGCATTCGTTTCATGTAATTCAATCACAATAATCTATATCTTTGCTCTTTATATGGTCTAGTATACAATTCAGATCTTAAATATCCAAAATATTGCATCACACTTAACAAGAACGCATATTAATTGCAAATAGAGCTCATCCTTAGCATCAGTTGAGCATCTTTAGCGATTCTGGATTCATTCCAAGTCATTTGATCACAACAATCTTTATTTAAACTCTTTATATAGTCAAGAACATAATTCTGCTCTTACACAAAATAATGGATTGTTCATAGAAAATATGACATAAAGTGCAAGTAATTAATATTCCGAGCAAAAACTAAGTATTTAAGCGATTCTGGACACATTCGAAGTCATTTGATCTCAATAATCCATGTAAACAGTTTATATGGTATAAATATAATTCAGATCTTTACTTATTCAAATTATTGCATTAGACATAGAAAATTCTCATATACATTGCAAATAAAAGATGTTCTGAGCATTGGTTGAGCATTTTAATCGATTTTGGATTCGTTCAAAGTCATTTGATCACAGTATGCTATATTTAAAACTATTTAAATAAAAAATGTAAGATTATACATAGAAAATACGCATGAAATGCGCAAAACAATTTTATTCTGAGCTACTGTTTTGTATTTAAGCCATTTTGGATTCATTCGAAATCAGTCTATACACAATAATCTGTGTTTAAGATCTTTATATGGTTTAGAATATAATTCAGGCCATACTTATTAAAAAGTATTGGTTTATTCATGGAAAATACACATTTTATGTGCAAATAATGTATATTCAGAGAACTGGTTGAGCATTTCGAGCGATTAAGCATTTATTGTAAATCAATTGATCACAATAATCTATACTAAGGTCTTTGTACAGTCTAGAATATAATTCAGATCCTATTTATTCAAAATGTTGCATTGGAAATAAGCACATTCATTGCAAATAATTCTTAATCTGAGTATCATTTATGTATTTCAATCGATTTTGAATTCGTTTGAAGTTATTTGATCACGATAATCAATATTTAAGCTCGTTTTAAGGTCGAGAATATAACTCAGATATTACTTATAAAAAAAAAAGATGCATTATACTTAAAAGGAACGCAAAATAAATTGCAAAAAAAGCCTACATATTTTGAACATTAGTTGAGCATTTGTAGCGATTATAGATTCATTCATAGTCATTTAATCACAATAATCTATATTTAAGCTCTTTATATGGTCTAAAACATAACTCACATCATACTTACCCAAAATATTACTAATAAGACTTTCTGATATCCGTTGATTCATTCCAAGTCATTTGACCACAATAATTAATATTTAAGTTCTTTATATGGACCACAATATAATTCGAGTCTTACTTATTATAAATATTAGGATATCCTTTGAAAATACACACATATATGGCAAATAAAGCTTATTCTGTGTACTATTTTTGAATTTCAAGCAATTCTAGATACGTTTGAAGCAATTGGTTCGCAATAATCTCTATTAAAGCTCTCTATGACACCGATCAATATGCCATGTCAGATGCAGAATCAGCAAAAGATTTGTATCATCTATTCAAAGAACAATCAAGGCATTTAATAAGTTAGTTGTGAGTTATTTTGAGTCTTTATTAGTCAAAATTGTGTTATTAATCTGCTATGGTATTTTGTTGTCTTTTGTGGTCTTATAGGAGGTTATAAATGTGTTTTTGTATTAGAAAAAGTAGTTGAGATGATATATTAATGAGCAGTAGCTTTTAATTGTGTTAGATTGTTATTTAAGCTGAAAATCAAAATGTAATATGGAGATTATTGAATGAATACGATTTTCTGAGTTTATCTCTGTTTCTTCCTCTTGAGAGTTGAGTTCTTACTCCTCTTCGAGTGAATGTATCATTATGCTTGCTTGTTTCACTAAGCCTCCCGATCCGAACGGCGTCACTCTATAAGGTGTAGAATATAATTCAAATCATACTTTTACAAAATGCTGCATCTAACATTGAATTTACGCAAGTAACTATCATGTAAAGCTTGATCTGTATATCCTTTGAGTCGTTCAAGCGATATTTTTGTTTGTTTCAAGTAATTGGATCAGATTAATCTTAATCTTTGCTCTTTATATGGTCTAAAATACAATTCAGATCTTACATATCCAAAATATTGCATCACACTTAGGAACAACGCATATTAATTGCAAATAAAGGCCATCTTTAGCATCAATTGAGAATCTTTAGCAATCCCGGATTCCTTCGAAGTCCTGTGATCACAAAAACCTTTATTTAAAGTGCAAGTAATTAATATTACGAGCAACAACTAAGTATTTTAAGCGATTATGGACACATTCGAAGTCATTTGATCGCAATAATCCACATGTAAACAGTTTATATGGTCTAAATAAAATTCAGATCTTTACTTATTCAAATTATTGCATTGTGCAAAGAAAATTTTCATTTACATTGCAAATAAAATATGTACTGAGCAATCGGTTGAGCATTTCAAGGAATTTTTGATTCGTTCAAACTTCAAAGTCATTGATCACTGTAACCTATACAGTTTAAATAAAAAATATCAGATTATACATAGAAAATATGCATGTAATGCTCAAAACAATATTATTCTGAGCTACATTTTTGCATTTAAGCCATTTTGGATTCATTCAAAATCAGTCTATTCACAATAATCTGTGTTTAAGCTGTTCATATGGTTTAGAATATAATTAAGGCTATACTTATTAAAAATGGATTATACATGGAAAATACGCATTTTATGTACAAATATTGTATATTCTGAGCACAGGTTGAGCATTTCGAGCTATTAATCATTTATTGTAAGTCATTTAATCACAATAATTTATACTCAGCTCTTTATACAGTCTAGAATATAATTCAGATCCTATTTATACAAAATGTTGCATTATGCATTGGAAATACGGAAATGAATTGCAAATAATAATTTTTCTGAGTATCATTTAAGCATTTCATGTGAATCTGTATTCGTTTGAAGTGATTTGATCACATTAGTCAATATTTAAGCTCCTTTTAAGGTCTAGAATATAACTCAGATTTTACTTATAAAAGATGATGCATTATACTGGAAAGGAACGCAAATAAAACCTATTTTGAACATCAGTTGAGCATTTCTAGCGATTATGGATTCATTCATAGTCATTTATTCACAATAATCTATATTTAATCTCTTTATATGGTCCAGAATATAATTCGAGTCTTACGTATTATAAATATTGGTCTATCCATTGAAAATACACATATATATGGCAAATAAAGCTTATTCTGTGTACTATTTCTGCATTTACAGCCATTCTAGATTCGTTTGAAGCAATTGGTTCGCAATAATCTCTATTAAAGATCTCGATTTGGTGTAGAACATAATTCAAACCATACTTATACATAATACTGCACCTAACATTGAAATTACTCAAATAAATATCATATAAAGCTTACTCTGTATATCATTAGAGCCTTTCATGCGATTTTTTGCATTCCTTTCGAGTAATTCGATCACAATAATCTATATCTTTGCTCTTTATATGGTCTAGAATACAATTCAGATCTAACATATCCAAAATATTGCATCACAATTAACAAGAACGCATATTAATTGCAAATAAAGCTCATCTTTAGCATCAGTTGAGCATGTTTAGTGATTCCGGATTCATTCGAAGTCGTGTGATCACAACAATATATATTTAAACTCTTCATACAGTCTAGAACAAAATTCAGATCTTACTTACACAAAATAATTGATTGTTCATAGAAAATATGACATAAAGTGCAGGCAATTATTATTCCAAGGAACAATAAGTATTTTAAGCGATTCTGAACACATTCGAAGTCATTTGATGGCAATAATCCACTTGTAAAAAGTTTATATGGTCTAAATATTTTTCAGATCTTTACTTATTCAAATTATTGCATTATGCATAGAAAATTCTCATATACATTGGAAATAAAATATGTTCTGAGCATCGGTTGAGCATTTCAAGCAATTTTGGATTCGTTCAAAGTCATTTGATCACAGGAACCTATATTTAAACTGTTGAAATAAAATATATCAGATTATACATAGAAAATACTCATGTAATGCGCAAAACGATATTATTCTTAGCTACATTTTTGCATTTAAGCCATTTTGGATTCATTCGAAATCAGTCTATTCACAATAATCTGTGTTTAAGCTCTTTATATGATTTAGAATATAATTCAGGCCATACTTATTAAAAAATATTGGATTATTCATGCAAAAAGCATTTTATGTGCAAATAATGTATATCCTGAGCACTGGTTGAGCATTTCGAACGATTAAGCATTTATTGTAAGCCATTTAATCTATATAGATTCTAGAATATAATTCATATCCTATTTATTCATAATGTTGCATTATACATTGAACATACGCGTATGAAGGTCAAATAATTCTTATTCTGAGTATCATTTGAGTATTTCAAGCGATTCTAGATTCGATTGAAGTGATCTGATCACGATAATCAATATTTAAGCCCCTTTTAAGGTCTAGAATATAACTCAGATTCTAATTATAAGAAATGATGCATTATACTGAATAGGAACGCAAATAAAGCCAATTTTAAACATCAGTTGAGCATTTCTAGCGATTATGGATTCATTCATAGTCATTTAATCACAATAATCAATATTTAAGCTCTTTATATGGTCTGAAACATAACTCAGATCTTACTTATCCAAAATATTACAAATAAAGCTTATTTCTGATATCAGTTGATTCATTGCAAGTCATTTGACCACAATAATCAATATATAAGTTCTTTATATGGTCCAGAATATAATTCAAGTCTTACTTATTATAAATATTGGGCTATCCATTGAAAATACACATATATATGGCACATAAAGCTTATTCTGTTTAGTATTTCTGTATTTCAAGCAATTCTAGATTCGTTTGAAGCAATTGGTTCACAATAATCTCTATTAAAACTCTCTATATGGTGTAGAATATAATTCAAATCATACTTATACAGAATGCTGCACCTAACATTGAAATTACGCAAATAAATATAATATAAAGCTTGCTCTGTATATCATTTGAGCCTTTCATGCGATTTTTGTGTTAGTTTCATGTAATTGGATCATAATCTATATCGTTGCTCTTTATAAGGTCTAGAATACAATTCAGATCTTACATATTCGAAATATTGCATCACACCTAACGAGAATGCTGAAGAATGCCGAAGAAGTGCACATTGCTTGGACACCAATTTTAAAAATCCTCTATGTTCTTACCTGTAATGCATAAGATACATTTTTTGTTGTTGGAATTGACATGTACAATTTTTATAAGTAGACTAAAATTAGCCACGATTGACGGTTGGGCCCGTCAGCTGCGATAATATCTCAATTTTGGAGGTTCTAATGACTAATCTGAACCGTTCAATGTGTTCGCCATTTTGAAATATCATTAAAGACCAAATTTTAAATTTTTCTGAATTTAAAAATTTTTTTTTTTGAGATTTTACAAGATTCTTAATCTAAACAATTCTGGACTCTTCAATAAGAACGAATTTTAAAAATTCCAAAAAAAAAAGTAAAAATATTTAGAAAAATATAAAATTTGGTCTCCAATGAGATTTCAATATAGATAACACATTGAACGGTTCGGATTAGCCATTAAAACCTCGAAAATTGAGATATCATCACAGCTGACGGGCCTATTCGTTAGTCGTGGCTGATTTTAGTCTTCCTCATTTTTGTAATATCAGAAATGGAAAGAGAAGAAACATAATTTGAGCAATTTAAATATTCTTCAGAACAAACATTTTTTTAGCGCATTATGGTTTCCTAGAAAGATATTAATTCTAACTCCAAGGAAAACAATACTACCGTATCGATAAAGTATTTGTACCAATGTTGTTGCCTGGTCTATACCAGTAATTACCATCAGTACTAGAATGTCAAATTAGTTTCTTTGACTTCTATTGGATGAACTGAATTTTCCTAAACAAAATTTATTCTAGTTAATTGAGTTCTGTGAGGGTCTTTGTCTAATGTATGACTCTGTGCCCAGTGTACGACTTTCTAATTTTTGTAAATTACTTGTATTACTATAGCCTATATAGGGGAGAATGGGAAGTCTTCTGCTTCTAGAAAGAGCTGCATTGTCAAGATCTGACAGCTGCCCTGTTGAAAATTACATGTAATTATTTAGCTGTCGAAATTGAACTATTTTAAACCCTTTGATGTCTAAACTCTAACGTATATGAGTAGGGTTTTGCATATATGCAGAACTCCAATTTTAATTAATTTCTTATTTCTTTTCCTTACTATTTTGGCATTTTGAAAGGATTGGACAGTTGACGCAGTAATATTAGTGATTCATTACTAGTGAAAAGTAGCAAAGATTATATATATAATCCTACACTGAAACACAAATGTTATTTATACAATATTCGATCCTCTAGCTCAGAAAATCGATTATATTATTTTTCCTGGGATGATTAACATTTTTGCTGATCGCACTATCTTCCATGGACAAAGAACCCAAAGATGTGCATCTTTTTCTTCTTCTTATTTTTTTTTATTATTATTTTTTTTTTCCGTTAAGAACTTGTGCGTTGATAGTTTCTGCTGTACCAAAAAGACAAAAACTTATCATTGCCCCAAGCAAACAAGACTACAAGAGAAACCAAAGTAATCTTTTTATTTATTATTATTAAACTAGGAGTTACACTAACTACAATTATTGCAGCCTAAATTTATATTCCTGAAAAATATTGGAAAAGGAGAAATTAGAGAACATGATGAAACGCCTATTAGTTCCTGGTTTTTTTAGTTACTCTCAGGAAAGCCAACTCTGATTCCAAGTCATCAAACAAATCGACTTTCCTGCGACTACACAGACAATCCAAGTTCTTTCTGGGTGGCGGTGGGCAGATGAACAACTCCGACTCAAGCAACTCCATCTCCTCCGGCAACAGTTGTGGTGATTTATCTTCAGAAATCTTGACCTTGATAGGCTTTAGAGGCGATGCGAGTTGTACTCCTGGGAGAATGCTTGTCGTCCTCTGTTGATCTATCTCCATATGAATCGTTTGAAAGTTGAAACCTCAGTGTACAAAGGGTATTATTTATGGAACGTAATTAAGAGGAGTTCTTTTTCTAAAGAAAGGATCTTGTGTTAGGGAGAGATTTATGGTTGGTCTCACTTAGAGAGAGGGAAAAGAGGTCTATTTTAGGGATCGTTTCCCTGTTTGTTTGTATATTTTAAACGCTTTTTGTTTCGTGAAGGGTATCAATTTGAGGCCCATGAGTTCGCGTTTCCCTTTCTTCGAATATTAGATATCAGCCGCTCACAAGACGTGAAATGCACTCCGTACTGATGATGATACTCGTGTTGAAAAAAATATTTTGAATTGGAGTAGAATAATGGTGTGTGATATTTGTGCTACTGCTAACTTAAGCCGAAGATCTTTTGCTCCCTAATTTGTCCGTGACATAGCATAAATTTTGTTGTTCTTTTTTAACTGTTATCGATCTGTTCAGTATCTTGCATAACATCAATCTCACTAATGATTTGGACTCAGCTAGTTGGCTCCTGGATCATAAGGGAGTTTATACTGTCAAGTCATTTTATAATTTCCTGAATCACAGAGGACTAACTTGTAATTTAAATGAAACTGTTTGGCATCTAAAGATTCCACTGAAAGTCGAGCTGTTCCTTTGGTTGACTCTGAACAATAGGATACTAACAGGGGACAATCTCCAAAAAAGGGGCTGGATTGGTCCTACCAAATACCCCTTTTGTCAGAATGCAGAAACAGTTAACCATTTATTTGTAGATTGTGTAACTATTAAGGACTTCTGGTCAGGAATTAACATGTTTAATGATAGAGGTTTTTTGCTTAATAGTTCTTCTCTTTCTGACATTTGGCATAGTTGTAATAATTTGAATTTGAATGATAGAACTTATGCTAAAACTTTAGTAACTGCTGTTTGCTGGAGTCAATGGAATGAGAGAAACTTTAAGATTTTTAATGATTCAAAAGACAAATTTGGTTTTACTATTATGTTTAATGCTTTGCATTTGTTTCATTGCTGGACAAGAAACACTTCTGGTATGGAGGGGAGCTACAGAAGTTTGGCAGACTTGCAGAACACTGCTAGAAACAGTGCAGATACAAGTGAAGGACATGTTACAGATACAACCTCGTCAGCAAATAACTAGTGGCTGGTGCTTGTTGTTGTGTGCTGCTTTGTGTCTAGTGTTTTTGTTGTATCTGCATTACTGCTTTATTCTGTTTGCGTTTATTTAGTTTTGCTCTATACTGACCTTGGAGATGTCTTGGTTAGAAGACATTCTCATAACTGATTTCTGTTGAGTAGGTTAGTTTTTTTTAGATAAAAGAGGCGACGCTTGTAGCCTTTCTTTTAGTCTGTATGCTAAAATTTTGCTTAATGAAAAGTCGGTAATCCTGCTTGGGTTGCTTTTATTTCAAAAAAAAAAAAAAACTGTTATCGAAGAAAGTATAACTGTATAACACAAAATTTTGTTTTGTAGTTCACCAGAAAAGATATACAACCTGGGCACTTTTGACAAAAAGATTTATAGTAAACAATAAATATTATGAGGTTCGTGAATAATCTTTAATGAAACGTCAATTTTTTTTGTGTTGGACATGAACATCTTTTCATTTCTCCATTAATAATTTTTTGCATGAATTAGTTGGAGCTTTCCAACCGCATATAAAACTTGCGATGACGAGCAAGTTTGCTCTGCCGACCAAATTTCTTAGTCCTAATCTGTGAAACCTGGTATTTTAAACAACTAGAATTTAATTTCAGAACTAAAAATTTTAACTAATTTAAAGGACAATTTTATTTCGAATCCAACACCATAATTAATTTCGGCACCTTCTTAAATTTTTCATGAAAATAATTGATGGAGTAATTATACTTGTGCTTCAAAAATTTTAGTTAACTAGTTTATAAATTTCTGTAACTTGAACTTGACCAATTAATTCAAAATCCAAATTCCTGTTTGATCTGACCATTGGATCGAGTCTTAAAATCCTACATTTTTCTCAACCGTCTGATTCATTCCCTGTCTCTCTTTTATTTTCTTCCTTCTCCCTTTATTTCCGAAACGGGTCACCAGCCTCACCCGTTCCCCTATTTTCTGCTTCTCCTCTTGTAACTCACCAATCGACGACGCCCCTGGCAATCCTCGCGACCCCACTCGACCAATACCAGAGAAACCCCAGTAGACCAGCACTCGGTTTCTCCAAACCGCTCACACTTGTCCCCCTATTGCCCCTAAGCCTAGACTCCTACCACCGCCCATCTCGCCCTCCTTCAGACCGCCACCTCAGCGACGAGGGCCCCACGTTCCTTCTCCCCTCTGTGTACTTAAGTCGCCCCTCTCCATTTCTTTCTCCTGCAACCCATTTTCTCTCCACAAAAACTGATCAAAATAAGGAAAAGAATGAGGAAAGGAGGAGACTAAGACAGGGCAAAGGAGGAGCCAGTGGTGGTGCGGGTGGAGCGAGGTGGTGGTGCTGGTGAGGCGTGGTGACGTGTTGGCTGTCCTTGCTCACTTCTTCCCCTCTCTGTTTGGTAAACCCTTTGACAACCGATCTCATTTGTTTCTATTTTCTGTGGTTTGTTTGCACGATTGATGGAGGCTTGTAGCCGTATAAATCTGTTGTGTTGTTGAAATGTTGAATGCTGAAAGTATGATTGCTCTCTAGTTGATTCTGTGCTTGACAAATGATTGCTTATCTGTGTTGTATCTCGTTGAATGTGGATTCTATGGGTTGTATAAGGTTGTTTGCTAGTCTGTTGAGTGTGTAGTACTTGGTACCAGTTTCGTACACTTCTGTTTTTCTTGCTGGTACAAAATCTGCAGCTTAAGGACTGGTTTTTGAATATTTTCTGGTCTCAGGCCCTTTTCTGTAAATCTGTTTGAACTGAATTAGGGGCTGTATAGTGATAGATACTGGTATTTAGGACTGTTTTGTAAAATCTGTGGTTTCTATATTTTAAGGGGGTTGAACGGATTAAGTTAGAGGTTGTGGATCGGATTTAGTTGTTGTCTTTAGGGTCTGTAATCTAGCTCTTGCTCTCTATTTGGATTTGTATTGTGTTTAACTAATCTTAAGTTTAATCATTTGATCTTGCTTGGCCGAGTTCATTATTTGCATGCTTGTCTAAACCTTTGATTCTTGCTGAACCAAACTCTACAAAAATCCAATTTAAGTTACGTGCTTTTAAATTTCCATTTTTGTTTTACTTATATAAGAATCCTAACCAATGATTTCATATTTACAAGATGGATGATTTACAAAGTTTGATCATAAGCTTTGTGCCGAAATTAATCACTGTTGGTTTTGCAAATAAAGTTGTTAGTTTTTAAGATAAAAATGCTTAGATACTATATGATTTCTTTTCAACCGATAAAGTGCTTAGTTGAGTCTTTCTATTCATTAAATAAAAATATGTTTGATAATAGTTAGTTAAATAACAGTAGCATATTTATTTTAATTTATATAACGTCACTAGCTAATTCTCTAAAGTGGAATAAGGAGTAAAACTAAGTTATTGACATCTTTATATAGTTGGTAAAAGTAACACAAAAATTAGTCATTATTAAATGAAGGGTACGTAATTATAAATAGTACAAGTAGATACAAAACAGCTAGCTAATGTCAAATAATCCTTTTACCGTTTCTTTTATACAAACGATAGATGATTTAGGAAAACTAAGCAATTTAGTACTTTGCAAAATAATATCATGGCTTATAAAGTGATTATAAAAACTAACCCGTGCAACTATTTTTGTTAGATAATATCAATAAATGAGTCTAAACATATTTGAAAGTATAATGCTTCTCTCACATCTACTCGATCCTCTATTTAAGCAAATTGCATTTCAGTTAGTAATTAAACAACTACATGACTTTCTAAATAGAACTCTTTCAAATTATTTTTAGAAAGTAAATACTTAATTATATTAACTTATTTTAATACCGAGTCCCTTTTGAAATATAATAAGAGATAAGTCTGGTTTAGTACCAAAGTAGCCAGAACCTGAATCCAAATTGAGTGATAATGAGTTTTACCGTTAGATTAGTTTTAACGCGTGAGTTCGTTCACCAGGTGACCAGTCAGACTATCAGGGACCAGTAGACGACTACTATCCCGTGGACGAGGTATTTGACGGAGGCGAGGACTTTGCTGACGTCCCAGAGGAGTAGTTATTCTAGCCCGTCATTTCAGGTGTGGATGCCTATCAGATTTGAACTTCTTTAGATTAGGAAACATATTTTGTGCATAAACTTTTGAAAAGCAAACTTGCATATTTGCATTTTATTAAGAGAAAGAATAAAGCACTTATTTCTAATAAATGATAATGTGTAGATTTAAAAGTAGTATTTAATTACCAAGCACCGATCGCACGGTTTGCAAAGACTAGCGAATTCCTTCACGGGACGGAACTTGGTATAGCATATGGTATGGATCAGGATAGCGAGACCGAGTGGGATAGGCTCGTTTTGCTCGGGGTTTCCATTATCGGGAGATTGCACCCAAGCGTTTTGCCGGTGGTCTCCTTATGATAGCGATCACGGGCAACGCGAGCTGACGACCACTCTGCAGACTGACCGTTAGGCGGTTCTGCGGTCACAGATATTTATATGTATAGTTTTATAGTATTTCAGTTGACTAGATGATTTGGACAGAGATTACTTATTAGGCATTACCCAGAATGTTCCCCAGTAAAAAGATATATCGCGATATTACTTGTTCATATTAGTGGCTGAGTGGGCGGGACGGTAGTAAGCTACTCAGATTGTTCCCCAGGTTGTCTCACATCAGTGCACAGGGACGGTAGATGTCTAGGATACTTATATATTTATTTATTCCGCCTTAGTGGCGAAGGTCCATTTTATCGTGATTGTGAGGTTGAGATTCCACATATTAGCTTAAGCGCCTGTCTGTGGTGCTTGAAGCATAGTACCTGTCAGTGGTACAGTTATATTACCCTAAAATGGTATATGTGAGTGTTGGGGGTTTGTCTCTCGTATGTTATGCAGTATGTTATTCCACATATTTTTCTCTTTTATTTGGCATGCTAGATTGACATTGTTATAAAGTTAAGATTCTTTAAAGGACTACAAGGTTTATTAAAAGTGTACACTTGATTTGATTTATTTAAACTAGTCTTTAGAAAAGATAATTTGATTAGGCTCACTTTCACCACACTGAGTATTCGCGTACTCATCCCACAATATTTTGATTTGTGGAGACAGGTACAGGTCTGACTGAAGATGGTGATCCAGCGTTAGAGGCCCAGACCCAGTTACCACAGGATGATGCCACTTATGTTTAGATAGCCGTGTTTCTTTTCTTATTTTGTTTGGCTGGAAAATTTTGTTGTAAATAATTTAAGACCGGCCCTCCAATATTATGAAACCTTTTATCATTAGTACTTTGTGGCATTATACTTGTGTTTGTGATTTATTATGCTTGATTACTCTTATTTAGCCTTTCGTGTGCTTGGAATTGAAATTGGCACACGTGGCGAGGTTGTCCTTCCCGAATACTGTTGGTTCGGGGTGTGACATAATCAGCCATTTTGTAATTTTTTTTAATGTATAGTTGTTTGTTGAGAGTTAGTCTTTTATTTAGTGATTAAAAATAATATTTTTTAATGAGAGTCGCAGTTTGAATTTTATTAAAATATCTCATGGATATTTAAAGTCTGAAAAAATTTCCTGCCATTTTTACCCAAAAAGAGCATCGTTGACCTATTAAATTATACTCTCAATGATATATAATATCACATGGTGCTCCTTTCATGCTTGAAAATATTGGAGCGAACACAGCGTTTTCTTTTCATTTCGTGGTTCCGCTCAGCAAAACAAAGAGGGAAAAAAAAAGGAAAGGAAAGAAAAGTAACCAACCCATGTTTAGGTTGAAATTTCTTTCGTTTATTGGTATGCACACAGTAGCAATTCTAATTGGAAATTTATTACTGTCATCTGCAATTTTGACATCCCTTACTATCGCTTGAACAAACTGAACACATAAAATAGACAAGTGACCATATAAATGATCGAAGTGAACATTTATAAATAAATGAGTGTAATAAAAATAAGTTGAACATGCATATAAAAATCTGAACAAGAATGACAAAAATTATTTATTTATATGTGTTCACTTTGATTATCTATATGTTCAGTTTGTCTATTTATGTATCCACTTTGTTCAAGCGATGTCAAGGGATGACAAAATTGCAGATGGCTGTTATCATTCCTGATTTTAATTAGGTAGTTCGAAATATTTTTTTTATTTGTTTTTGAAAAACAGCAATACGTATTGAAAAGAATTTTAACAAATCTTCCGTTCTTATATATTTTTATATTTTGGATTCAATAAAAAAAATTCTATTCGTCTGACTTTGTTATATCTTTTATTATTACTATTTTTGCAATATTTTGGATTCATTGAAAGGAAACATGGGTTGTTAATCTAGTATTGCACTTGTTTTCCTAGTGCAGATTAGACAAAGAGTTTACAATAATTTTACTTGATTTCAAATTTTATAAGCATAAAAGGCAAAATCATGCTATATTGAAGTTTTGGTATTTATTATTTCTCCAAAATCATGCTATATTATGATTGTTGTAAGATTATCCTATCTTGTATGCACAATATAAAAATTTGAATATCCTATATAGTATGCAAAATATAAAAATTTGAAATTTAATTAGGAAATATTAGGGGAAAAAAAAGTACAATGGGGGCAATGAAGAACATTGGTAATGTGGTATATTCTAATTAGTATAGAAACCTTATTTCTCTTTTATTTACTTATAATTATTGTCAAAATTATAAGAACGATTTTAAATATTATGAGTAATTTTTTTGCATCATGACTTTGTGATGTGAATATTATATGGGGAACGGCCAACATCACTTTGTCGGCTTTTATACTTCAAAAATGTAATTCCAGAATTTTTAGGAGATCGCACCGCACTATCTAAATTGCACATCAATTTCGAACAAAATCTTCGACAGACCTCGTTTACTCTGCTTTTTTGTTTTTATTCCCTGCAATTTGCAAGATTTCTTAGACCGTTAAAATTTTAAATTATTCTGCCAAATCGACCAGTGTGGATTTCAATTTACAAGTTTCAACGGAACGGACCTTTCAGACTGGACTGTTAATTATCTTGGATTGTTTGTACTTTCTCCGCGATGGCCAGTTGTATGTTTTATTTATTTGTCCAGCCGGTTTCTCAATAAAAGGTACCTCATTAAGGAATCAGGACTGATTAATTTTATTTTTGTTTTGTATTTTTTTCTTATCGAGACCTAGGTTTTGGGCCTTTCTTTGAAAAATTATAACTTGATGTACCGTTAATTTCTGTATAAGGTCCTTGACTGTATAATTATTCGCTAAATTGCTCAATTTAATTTGAAGGAAAATTAAAATCAAATCAACATGTTGCCACTTTTTTACCCAATAAATTTAAATGAATGAATGCAAGCAAAGAAAGGAACTCAAATTGACACTTCACTAACTAAAAGATAATCAAGTTACTCTATAAATTGAATATCTACAATTGTAGCCCAAGATTATTGTTTAACAAAATTAATTGGAAAATAAGCAAGCCCATGAAGATACCCGTATTGCAAGTAATTTGAAAACATTTAAAAATCGCAACGACTGTATAACGTCTATAATGTTTTAGGCCCTTTCACAAATCATATAAAGGCCCACTTAATTCCTAATAATCTACAAATCCAATCTGAGCAATCTGGTTTCTCTTGGGTAGTTTGGCAGATTAGGAGCTGCGGATACAACAACTACATTTTTTTTTCCACCTACAATTAGGGCCGTTTGACTGTGTCCCTAACTTGGCACCTTTAGTGTCTCAATTATTGTAATCACAAAAATGTTAATTTGGATCAATTTATAACAGATTATAAGCTGTTACTCATTTAAGCTATCGGAATTTAGTAAATGTAAAATAATTATTTTTAGACTTTTATACATGCACACAAAAATATTTGTAGCTCACTTTGGAGACATTTACCAGTAAGTTTCCACATAGCTTTTACAGGCGTTCCAACCACACACAAGTTATACTTAATTTGTCCTATTTAAAGTTTTAAACACTTTTGGTTTCATGTCTTTTTTTGTGTTATTAATTATTATATTATGGTCCAAATCAGAGTGTTGACCTGAATATGCATCAGGGTTGGAGTTTTATTTCAGTGTAAATCGTGTTTTTTTTTTTTTTTTTTCATCTCTACTACTTATAAATGCACGTACCATATAGGTGTTACACTCTAGGTCTAAATAGTAAACAAGCATTTTTGCCGTTGGATCGATTTGATATGTGGTTGGATATCAATTTCTAGACGAAGCAACACTATTATTTGGTTTTCCATCTAATATAGAAACAAATTGAATAACAAATCTATTTGTATCGCTGGTAAATTAAACAATATATTTTTATTGTCTAACATTATTTTTTTTCTTTATTTGCCCACGTATGAGGACTATCTTATGCTAATTTTTTTACAAATCTGAAAGGATATGTATCCTTCTGGAGAAGTTTATCATGGTGCAGAAATAGTATTCAAGTGGAAGCGGTGCAGTTTCGTTTAAGGTTTGAATTTTTTTTTTTTTTAGTAAAAGGGTCAAAGTCATCGAATTTTATTTTTATGCATACCGAATTTGAACTTCGAATTTCTTGAACATGAACCTAATAATACTACAATTAAATTATTAGATGATGTGTCATTCGAAGTGAATTTTAAAAAAGGCACTCCTAAAATTTACTTTTTTCTTTTCCCAATGTGGGCGTTTCGATAATTTATAGTATTAATTAAAAGTCATAGCCTTATTTTTTTAAAGTTAAAATAGTTTTCTCCTTTTGTATTTTCTATAATTAAAAATAATTTTTTTTGTTAAATATATTAAAAATAGTTGTATTAATCAGTATCTAATTTAAAAATTAAATATATTTGAAAATCTAAGGTAGTTCATGTCTAATTGAAATAATATCATATAATCTAACTTGCAATATAATCATTCCAAATGATAATCAATATTAAAATTTTAAGAAAATATTCATATAATGAAACCCGGTTTGTTAGAACAAATTCGATAATTAAATGTAGTAAGGATTTTCGTATCGAGCGAAACTTGATGTATGCTGTAGTGGATTTTATTTTGTAACTTACGACATGGGCCAAAGGCTTTTATTTAGCTAAAAAATAAGTAGTTCATATTGGATGCCATGTAAATTAGAATACATCCCTACAAAATTACAAAAAGAACATTTCATTGTTTCTATTTTGAATTCTCCGATCTGCTTCAGTAGCAGAGACGCTTCTGGAAATACCAAATTGAATTGTCAATTGAAACACTGCACTATTAAACCAAAAACCAAACACATTTATGTCGTTGAGGCTTAAGAAGAACTTTTTTGAACTTGAAGGACCGATTTGTCATTGACATTTGTTTCTAGATTGCAAAGTATAAGCTAGCTACGGGTCCTCTAAGTCATTATTTTGGTCTCAAATCTAGTTGGAAACTGGCCCAAACAAACAAAAGTTAGCTTGAAGTTGATTCACAATGAATGATGCAAACAATATTCCTGTCAGTAACTACACAACAAAGGTAAAGTTGTTACTTGTGAATACAGCCACCAGCCTACCTAGACGCTAACACGATGACTAAAACGATAAGTCTAGAAGCAAAGATTCATTAGAAGAGTCCAAATTCTTATCTAAGATTCAATTATTTTAGGCTTTCAGATGTTTTTTGTTATTGTTATCACGTTAGCTTTTAGTCTTCAACACGCCTATTTTATTGAAACATCTGATTACCTGATGTATGCTTCTGCTTCTGTCAGCTCACGCTACATGTGTTTCTTTCTTAGGTCGCCCATAAAGAAACAAAAGAGAATCAAATTAAACCGTTCAAGTCTCCATCAAACCTTCTCTTGAAACTTCGTCAAATAAAGAAAATTTTCCTTGAACAAATTTCACTGAAGATCAATTTTCAAATAAGGTTGACCCAAAATGATTACTAGTTACTTGACGGCTAAGGATTATTATATATTTGATCTCACGTCGAATTTACATGTTTGTTAATTAAGAACTATGAATCATTGATTCTATAAAATTTGGATATTATTGTTGAAGTTAGTTGTTTATCAATATTTTTAAGTTATTGATGTTTTCGAAATCAAGTAGCCGAGATTAAAATTTGGGCCTCAAAATCATCCCATCAGGCCTCCGGGATTTTATATTAAAAAATTGATTGTGTGCATTAGATACAAGGCTGAAATTCTATATGAAAAAATACTCCTAGAAATAAAAGAAAGTATTAGCAAGTACGGTCATTTGTTCAGCTCTGCCTTGTGGAACCCAATTACCCAAATATGTGCGTATCAACTGTTTGATAGAGTATGGAAATCAAAGGGCTCTTGAAAATTAAATATTTTGGATGGCTTAGTTTGAAAAGAAAATATATATTCTGACAAAACATTAATTTACAAAAGAGAGGACGGAAAGGGAAAAATAAATGTTGATTTTGTAATGCTTTAATGCCCAACATTGGATTCTGGTTGGCTATGTATTTGCTCCTTTTCAGTACGTCCAAGAAACTGAATTGAACTATTGTACATCAAGCACGAGGATAAAGGATTCCATATGAAATGTATGCTAATTGTGTTTCATGTAGTGCTTTCGCCTGCCGGGGAGACGAATAAAAATTTGACTGAGTATTTGAAGGAGCAGTAAATTCATGGTTGCCATAAAAATCACACCTTATAAAATTCCGGTATTTCTAGTTAAGGTTACTCTTTTTGGGGCTCAAGTGTCCAAAATAATGTGGAAGAAGTGTCCATTTAGCGACTCAAATTGTTTTCTTTTACTTCATTTTTAAATATTCAACAGAAGATAATTAAGAGGGAAAAATTAAAGCCGCATTTACTCATTACTAAGAATAAACTACACTAAATTTACATGGACATCTAGAAATATTACAGTAATAATTACTGAAGATACATATGCATATTCTTCTTAATTTCCCGCGTAATTAAAATCTCTCTTTAGCCCTAAATGCTTGCAGCATTCATGCTCAAGATGTAAATTCCACCATGGGAAGATCAGAATTGAATCGGCTTCAATTTGTATCCCTGCCTTAGTTTATCTTGAGAGAGGAAGCATGCATTTGCTCTGCACAGATAGAAGCTATGGTTTCTCCTAAACCATCAACTGTTCTGATCAAATATTAACCAATTTTTTGGATTTAGAAGTCATCGTTGTGACTCCTAATTTATATGAAATTACTTCATGATCAATTTTATCCTCTTCACTCGACGAGTAAAAACTGTCTCTACTTCGGGGACATCAAAGAACTCGAGTTCTGCAAAACTGCATTTACGTGCAGTTCTCGGCTTTCTCGGGGTAGGCGGACAGACTAGTCCTTTGCTAAGCATGAAGTTTTCCTCCTGTGGTGTGAGTTGCTCCAATTCAAGTTGCTCTTCATCTTCATCTTTTTCACCTAATTGGTTAGGTTTGATTTTAATAGGCTTCAGTGGGGATGGTAATTGAATTCCAGCAAGAACCCAAATCTTCCCTTCTCTATTCACCTCCATTTGATGGTTCTACAGAGAGTTGTTTATTTGATTTGGTGAGAGTGAGAGAGATGAGATTATGTGCTTAAAGAAGAAGAGCTTTTTTCTGCTTATGTATAGGGGGATTAGTGGGTGTACTGTGTACATTACAATGATAAAGGTTGACTTAGGGTCCATCTTGCATAAGAGCCCTTCAAAAATGAAAAACATTCATCATGGCACATTAAAATAGAAATTTATAATGCGAACGAAGCATTATGAAACAGATTTTGATCTTAGGATATTGCGTACGCAAATAAAGTTTGAATGTAACAATAGTTGAATGTAAAATACAGATTGTTCGATATTATAATTTAAAATTTTGATTTTAAAATTCAAACGACTGACCAGATCGCTTAATTTAAGTAATTGGCATATCGGAATTATAATCTGGTAGATCGATATTCAGGTAGTTCATAGTTGATATGACTAAGGAGTAAATACACACCGTACAATTACGAAGAAATTTGTTTCTATTACATACTTTCAATTGCCAAAAGTTTAAATGCTGTTCCTTACAAATCGACTAGGCATGCTAGCTAAGTACGTTGTATAATTTATAATGTTTTAGTATTTTGACCCAACAAAGTAGAACTATATCCTTCTTTCATTCAAATATTATTTGTCTTAATTCTTCATATATTTTCCAATTTGATAATTTTTGTTGCAGTCAGAAGCATCACTTCAGAATATGTACATTAAATACAATGTTCATTTATTGCAAATCATACAACACAATAAAATAATTCAACGATTTGGAAGGGCATAACTGAAATCTTCTCTAGTTTTGGATTGGTACAAGTGGGAGCAGCTTCACTTTCGTTCTTTAGTGTTCGTTTATTCTCTTTTTAATTCTAGTGAGAGTAGTTGAGAAATGATAAGGAAAAATTAATAAGAAAAACATCTTTTCTTGAGACTTGAAAAGAGTGAGGCAAATCGCAAACGCAAACAAAGCGCGCCGGAGCCGCCAATGAATTGTTTGTTTCTATAACAAATCCTATGGGCCTCAAATTTGGGTATATCATATCTCATGATTTTGTGAGAAAAAGCTTAATAAGAATAAATTACAGAATGTAATCAATAATAAAGTGAGATCTCTATCAGTGGCGGACCCAGTTTGGTCATAGTATTGATCAATATGGGGAAAGATAACAATGATGATGAAGATAATCCTATGAAGTGATTAGGCATGGTCCCACCCATGTTTTCAAATTATATAAATAAAATAATCAAAAGGAAATTACATAAACAAATAGAAGTTCTAAATAGAAACGGGCCCAATTGCCTTTTTCCAAAAAAAAAAAAAAAAAAAAAAAAGTAGTTCTAAAGTACCTCATTCCGGGGGTTAGCTACGGATGTAGGTGCATGTACTGTATTTAAAAATTTTAATCCATCTTTCGCTTAAGGTATTTCTTACGGGGAATAAATTTTTCCCACCTATCAATTTTTTTCATAAAAAAATAAATTATGTTAAAAAAATTTTATATATTATTCTTTTATAACAAATAAAAGAAGTAATTTGGCACTGGACGAAGCCTTTTATACTATTCTGATTTGCAATTGAGGTGTTTTTGTTTTCCTTTTTTTTTTTTTTTTTTTTTTTGGGAGGAAAGAGTTTGGGGTAATGGAACAGTGCCCCCAAAGCCTGAACCTAAAAGTTGCAGAAATGGTCTCACCGTCTCAGTTACTCAGATGAGTCTGATCTCCTTTTGGCACGGATCTAATTCCAGATCAGTCACACTTTTTTTTTTTTTTTTGCCTAAGACTATCTAATAAGCACGCATTAGAATTTAAACATATGATATTAGTTTCAAACAGGATTTTTATTTTGACATACTTAAGACCCAAATATATTATTACGCCTAAATTCAACATTTACATTATAATTTGTCGCGTTGAAATTCGCTCTTCACTAATTATAATTTAATCTAGACGTAACAAAAGTTTATCCTATGAGCTCGATTTGACTCAAAAGCGAAACCAAACCCATTCAACTTAAAAAAAAAAAAAACTCAGACTTAATATATAAGATCCGAATCGATAAGTAACCGAGAATAAAACTTGGTCGATACATACCTGATGAACTAAATTACTTAAAGTTGACAGGACGCGAAGGTCCTGAACTTGAATTCATCACATGTTTTAGGCAATCCTGACCAGAAATAATCCGATTCTAAAGAACTCCGTTTTAACTTGATATCGAGCCAATCTGACCAAATCCATATAATTTTAAATAAAAAATGATGTGAATGTGAGGTTGGATAATCCGAAACCAACTCGATACGAAACTATCAGAACTCAACATGATTTGAAGCGATATAATTCAAACTCCTGGATATATGGACTATTGCCTTATATACAAAAATGATTTGAAGCGATATAACTCAAACATGATTAGAGTTCAAAAAATTATCCACGACTATATTGCCACCCTTAAATAAAACTTTAATCTCGTTGTCGTAAATCACGTTTCCATAGTATAGGCTAGTCCACATATACAAACAAAGGTTTAATGATGTTTTTGAACACACAATAGCACGCCAAAATATCACTATCACTGATTTCTTGAAAAAAACAACTTATGAGTACTGACTGATATGGTCATCTTAAATTCTTTTTTTTTTTTTGTAAGATAAATGAACAAAAACTACTGTTAGGAGAGCGATGAAATAAATGTCATGGAGTGACGGCATATGATAGATAAAATGTTTACTGCATAATTTCTATTTCATAAAGTTGGTTGGCTCATCTTGATCAGTAAGAGATGATTATCCAATAATTATTAATCATCTTTTATTGCAATAATTAATGAAAAGATTATATGAGAAAAAATGTTTTCTATTTCATAAAGTTGGTTGGGTCATCTAGACTGCATAATTTCTGTCTGTTAAGCAACATTAAACTAGCAAGTTGAGAGTTTGAGATGTTGACGGGCCATATATTAGTCATTCCAATTATTTGCAAGGCATTGAAAGAAAATGTTGCATGTACTTAATTTAATCATGAAATGGCCACATGCATCCACAATTTTGAGTTACAGACTTGAATGATTATCATTTACTCATTCTTACACGAAGAGGCAAACATTTGTTTGGTAGCTTTTTATGGTTTTTTTCTTACGTCAATGTAATTTTTATGGCTAGTACAAGGATTTTTTTTTTTTTTTTTTTTTTTTTTTTTTTTTTTTTTTTTTTGGTAAGAGTACATATCAGAAGCTGCAACATTTTGATCACAATTAAAATCCTTTTGGAGAATATATATAATCTCATAATGCCAAAAAAAAAAAAAATGGTAGAAACTTTCCAGAAGTATAACAAATTAACATTTAGGGAAAATATACTAAAGAGAACATTTTTAAGATTAAAAAAAATCTCATTTTTTGATAAAGATGATATGACGGTCAGAGAAAGGGAGAGAACCATACTACATTCCACAGATTCATGATTGAGAAAAACAAGATACATTTAGTAGGTAAACAATAGTGATATCCACTGTTCAGAAAATGCACAGATTCTCCTTTGATGTCTGTATCAAGATTCAGAATGTGAGATAAATTGAATTTCAAAGCTTAAAAATAATGTATTTCGGCTAACTTGCACACTTCTTAATAAAACCAATAATTGGCGAATGACGACCCAGAACCAGAGTTGGGCTCTCTCTAGTTGTATGAAATTGAAGAGACATTCAAAATAATATGCATTGTTTATTCTAGACGGTTCAATTGAATCTTAGCACCTTAAGGAAAAAGAGAACGAAAACAGGAAGCTACTTAAGTCACTATTTACTATTTAGCTATTCAAATTACATTAATTTTGATCTGGAATTCTGGATATATAATCCGTATGTAAAAATTAGATGGATTGGTTGTGTTCAACCTACAATAAGAACATTGGATTAATTTTTTTTTTAAAAAAAATCATTAACCGAACCATTGTACACTCAATTGTTTTTCCACATAATTTAAATTAGAAATATCAAAATTAAGCCTTTTGAAAATAACATCACATGGAGGGACATATATAATTATAATTCATCAATAAAGAAGTACATGAATAATTTAAATAAATAAAATTGTCCTCACTCTGCTTTCTTTACATTATACGCTTGATTAATTAGAACCACAATTCAAAGTTTTTGAATTGTCTTGGGTGATGATAACTACAGAGAAAAAAAAGGTACCTTTGTGATAGTAGAGTTAGCAAGTTCACTTGTAATAAACGTGGAGAATTTTACTGATTCCACCAAAACGTGCATCATCTTCGGCTTTTTTTTTTTTTTTTTTTAATCTTTAATGACAAATAGGCCCTTCCTATATTATTTACATTACCATCTTCAATGAATTTAATTCTTATAACTGTTCGCTCATGATTCTGAATTTCAATTTTCAAAAAATAAACTTGAAATGTGATTTTTAGTTCTTCTTTTATTTATCTATAAAGTAAACGTCAATGTCGAAACTCATAAACTGTTCGCTTTGTATAAGATCAGAAGACGCTACATTCAACAGCACAAGAAAAAAATAATAGATCGGCGTGAATTTTTTCTTAATTTCATACCAAATGAACTTTTTTTTTTTTCTATGTGAATGCATTATTTTGAAGTAAAAACAAGAATAATACCTCACATTTCTTGTTTGCAACTTTTAGACTTCAAAACTATTAATTAAAACATGAATTGTGGCATAATGAAGTACAAAAGTTATGCCGGTTGAATTCATTTTAAAAAAAAATTATGACATTCTAACTTTGTTTCCATGTGAATCTAGAACTTGAATTTTCAGTTATCATAATTTGCCATCAATAGTTTTGTATAAACTCTTCATATCGATCCAAACAAAATCAAAATATCAGAACTTTTTATATGCAAGTATAAAGAGGTCATAAATCACATTTGACAATTATGTTAAACTGACTACATAGGGCGGAAGATTTACACAATTTATCAAAAAAAAAAAAAAAATAGAGACTTGACGAGTCGATCAAACCAACGATGACATGGAATTTGGATTTGATGTCCAATTTGTTCAAAAAAGTAAAATAGGCTTACTCATGCCTCGTTGGAAAGCCGATGGACCAAGTTTGCAAACCCACGGATCCAAAATTAAATATTCAAATAAGCAGTACCTCATTTTGGCGGGTTATGGAGCTTTATTTCTCAAGTCAAAATCGTAAATGACTTGGATTCAACGAAAGCAAATCCAGATAATAAAGAGGATGGGATGACGTTGGTATTGGCCTTATCAAGTAAAGCGTTTTAATTAGCATGTGACATTGATTCTACAAGCTAAAACGAATGGCTTCAAATAAATTAGTATAAGTATCCTACCGTCATGATAGTAAAAAATGAAAAAAAAAAAACTATTTATTTTATGGAACATAAGTACATTAATTATATTTCGAGCATGAAATATAACTTTCAACGTATGACATTTGAGGTACCGATATATGGACTTTAATACAAAGAAGGAAAAAAGGTTGTCTTGTCAGTTGTCACGGTTAATAAAGTTTGAAAAACCATCGGAACAAATTAGTGTATAATTAATTGACATTTTGCTCAGTATCCAGTAATCGTACTTATAGACCATTGAGAAAATATGTTTGTTCATCTAGTTTTGAATAAAAGACAATTAAATCTGGACCGTTGCAAAATCAAAATTTTTGATGAACGGTAGAGTTTTATTTGTTTTTTTTTCAAATTTAATTTCCATATAATTCTAAATATTTATTTTTAAAATTCAAAATTTTTTGTATTTCAATATGGAATTTAAAATTTAAAGATTATTTTTCTTATTTATTGTACACCAGAATGCAATGAACCGAAAAAATTATAACTAACCTTAATTAACTAAGAAATTTTAAAATAATCTATTTTTAATCAAAAATTTAAAAATGACTTGGCAGTTTCGGAATTTGAGATCCCGAAACAAATTCTGCTTAGTTTCGAAATCTCAAATTCCGAAACTAGATAGTTTCGGAATTTGAGATTCCGAAACTAGCTATCCCAATTTTAATCGGAAATTCTGCTTAGTTTTTTTGTCTTCATTCGAAAAGTTAGGCAGGCTTTGTATGGTGAAGGGAGATGCCGTATATTTTACCTAAACTGTAACATCGGACCAATTTACCACTTCTGGACTATTGTGATTTAATTATTTTTCCAGTGACGCTAATACAAACAACATTAATAAACATGCTTTCTCACAATGGTCAACAGATCCACCATATAGTTGGAGTTTAAATTCAGTTTACAATTGAAACATTGACATGTTTGGATTTAATTATTTTTTTTCCAGTGACGCTAATACAAACAACATTAATAAAGAAGGGACAAGGATCCATTGACATTGACATGTTTGGATTTAATTTTTTTTTCATCATTAGTAAACTCTACTAGCAATAATTTCATCTGTGATCTCTGTAAAAAGAAGGGACAAGGATCCATTGCAACCTACCTAATTTGAATTAACTAAGATTGTAAATACTAAATAACGGTCAGCAGTCCCTAACAATCAAAGATAAATTTAATAGTTAGCATTTTAACGTGAATAAATGACTAATTTACTATGTTATTAGTATACTTTAAATCATCAAATTAATCAATAACATATTTCCATCCCCAGAAAATGACATAACAACAATTTTACTATTATAAAATAATCCTACTCCTATGCTAAAAAGTAAAAAGTACATCACATACAATATAAGATCACTGAACAATTAATTTTCAAACTGACTTGTCATACGAATAAAAGACGATTGATTTGGTTTATATTTTATTGTTCATCAAGTAATTTATAAATGTTTGAAGGTCTTAAAAATAAATATTTTTGATGCATCAAACAAAATAAAATATTTCGATGTCTGAGATATCATTTCGGACACATCAAACAAAAATATATTATTGCCCTAAAAGAGTGGAGCAGTGTGTCAGTTCGCCTGTGATAGCATTAAGAATTGTTTATCTGTGTTATTAAAAAAAAAAAGAATTGTTTATCTATTAATAATAATTAAATGCCAGCCGGATGTTGGAGTTATGTCCTAGAAGTCAATATTTAATGACTTATTTTCTTAGTTTATGTTAATGATGATATTTGATCATTTGTTCCTAGAGTTTATTATTGACAGATCATTCAGGTTGAGGATCTGAATTGTAGATCTCTATGGATCATTCATTAGAATGACAATAATAAATCTAAATCGTCCATAATCTTGATAATTAACAAGGAACATTAATTATCATAAAAAATTAGTATGCAAGTTAAGCGATGATTAAGTTCTACAAATCATAGGTAAGGAGTTACCAACTTAATTGTATATATATATGTTGTAGAACATAGTACAGGACTTGACCCAATGAAATAAACATTTGGATTGTGTTAAGTGTCATTGTTTATTTCATATCAGTTTGATTCTAAGTTTGAGATGCTCAACTTTTCCACACGAGGATAGGTTCAATAAATATCGTGTAACGTTGATTCCTGATAAAGGCTGCTATAAGGACTTTATTTATGTTCTCTTAAATTGTGCGGGGAAATCATCAAGAAAATCGTATGTCCCTCATTAATATACTTGATTAGTGATGATATCTGTTTGGGTCCCTTGATGGAGTTTGGATTGTTTGGCCAACTTGTACAATCAACTCTATATCAAGAAATGTATAATCTGCAAGAATGACACATTCCTATCTTGGATTATATAAGGATATCATGTGACATAAGAATCAGACAAGGAAATACTTATATTTCTTGTGCAGGATTAAGATATTGTAACGGTACATTATTTATGCGAATTGGGAATCATAACGTGTTGCTAGATACCGCTTATGATTATTGGAAATAAATAACGATTTATTTTCATGGCCAACATAGCATAAATCCTCAATAGGGTCCCACAAATAGGACTCTAACCACACGGTGCATTATTTATTTATTCACAACAGTGAGTGTTGCGAAATATGATAAGTTGATTAATTAATTATATACCGTTGTGAACCGTTATAATTAATTAAGTCAAAAGGATCATATGGAAACAAATTAATGCATTAGCTAATCCAAAGTTAATTATTAATGAGTTAATAATTAATTATGTTTAACACACTTTAATTAGTTTGAGCTATTTGGGCTTTGATGAAGGCTTAAAACCTAGGTCAAATAAATTTATACCTATGATTTACCTCACTAGTCGTTCTAGTAAAGCTTAGGGTCGAACCCACAGGGACGGATTAAATTGAATACTGGACTTTACTTCCTCACAAAAGCTAGACAAGACAATTGTTTTTGGGGTTTTATGATTTAAAAAGACAAATAAATAAAGTACAAGTAAAATAAATATTTTTATTATTTTTGGTGATTTATGGACTCAAACAGATGCAAGAAAATATCCTAAGGGTGTGCGTTCAATTAGTTTAGCTCTAAGGCACCTCTGTCCACGATTTTCACCAAGACAGAGGGTCATTTCCGACCGAAATGGTTTCATTTTGGACCGAAATGAGTACTGCTCGGGTCAAAAACTCGCCTTAGAACTCTTGTTTCGACTTGATATTTTTACAGGATACTATGTGAAGGTTACTAAAAAGGCGGTTTGCACTTTCCTTCTTTGAAAATTACCAAAAATGCACTTTCCAGAAGTGCATTTCGCACCGAAATCCGTACATTTCGGACCGAAATGGCAGCACTGCGCACCGATAGTATTTGGGCCGTAATTTCTTCATCCGGACTCCGATTTAGGTGATTCAAAGTTCGTTGGAAAGCTTAGGATGAGCTCTACAGTGCTATGGATCCATTTAATCATTTTGCTTCTCCAAAATTCTTCCTTTTATGCAATTATTATGTCCAATCCACCAAGTTCCTACAAAACAAATGAAATGCCACGGCAGTACCAAAATCTAGGAAAACATAACAATTTATGGGATAAATTGTAATGGTTTGATCAATAATTAAGGGCTAAGTACGGTCAAAATATGTATAAAATAAGAGACATCAAATCCCCCCCAAACTTGAATCTTTGTTTGTCCTCAAACAATAACCTAAGCTTAAAGGGTAAAACTGTACTTAGACCTACAAATGAAGTATCTCAAACCAATGATGCAATGAAAATTTATTAATCAGGTTTATTCAAAATTTCACATGTCAAAAATAAAGCAAAATAAAATTATTTCCAAGGACAAGGGTTTAGTTCTCTTTTTGATTCATTTGTGCAACTCTTAGTTCTCATGAAATCTCAAAATCAAGTCAAGGACCCTAGCTTCACTTCATCAATTCAAATGCAATCTCAATTTCAAATGCCCGTTCTTTTCCATATGTTGCAAACATTTGCAAAGAAAGTTTTTATCAAAACTAAAAATTCTATAATGAGTCTAATTTTCAAAATTTCACCAATTTTGAATTTATGCAAGTCGAGTCGCGGTGATTTACATCACTTAAGGTTTTACGCTATTGAGACTTGTGAATAAGCTACCAGCACATGCCGCACTGGGGAGATCTATCTCTTATGTCACACGACTAAGGCCACGGTACACTTGGGCCAGAGCTCCTAGCAACATAGAGTTTTCATTTCTCCAATATTTGTGGAATTTTCAATTTAATTTGGATTGCAAGTCCCTTCGCACCTTCATTTTCGCAACTATTTAGATTTAGTCAATTTAAGTTTGCTTGTTGGTGATTCAAGCGTTCAAGAATAAACTAGACTCATTTTAAAATTTTCAAAGTTGATAAAACATCCTTTAAACAAAAATCCACAAAATACAAAATCGTTCACTCGGCAAAAACTTGTGAGAATTGACTTAAAATGATTTGACAATTCTAAGCATCCTAATTCAGGTCCTATCCTATCAAACAATCATTCAATTCGATCAATTGGTACACAAACCAACCTAAAATCTCCTAAACAAACGTTTATCCTTAAGAAATAATTTTAAAATTGCTTTAGAAATTCAAACCAGTGCGAAACAGTGAATAATATATCAATACAAACCTCTCAATGATAACGCATGCATCAGAAAAAATCAAATTCAAAAGTTCGAAAAATCATCCAAAATTTCAGAGGCTGATTTCGGTCCGAAATGGCCAGATTGCGGTCCGAAATGAAATTGAAAAATTCCAAAAATGCCCAAACAGAGATGATTTTCTCCCAAATTTCATATTTTCCTCTTATTTCCCTCCCCCCAAACTGAATCAAGCACCGTCCCAGTGCTGCACATCACAGAGAAAAGTAAATAGAAGGGAAATGAGAAACGCACCAAATTGGTGATTGGCGTGATAATTGGCATAGAATTGACGTGATTCGGCACTATTAGGCATGAGGCAATAGTGAGAGCAGCGTAGTAGCAAATTGGCAGCAGCGTAGTTGGTTTTCTTGTGGCATACAACTCGCATGAGGTCGTGCGGGGGTCATGTGCGACCCATGGTGCTCTAACGCGAGTTGCAAGTAAGACATCCACAATCAATCAAACCTGCATATCCAACAACAAAATCCAAACCAACCATGAGAGATTTTTTTTTATTTTATTTTTATTTTTTTTTGAAAGAAAATTGAAATAAATAAATAGCTAAAAATTTTAAGACTTGGGTTGCCTCCCAAGAAGCGCTTGTTTTAGGTCACGAGCTTGACCACCTCTCATGTTCATCTTATCTTCACTTTACGCCCATTTAACGCATCATAATTCACCCAAAAGTACTTGAGAAAGACTCTTGAAATATGCTTGCCACTTCCTTGTTTGGATGTCATCTTCCTTCGCTCGATTGTGATGTGATACTTGATTTGTGGTTCGTTGTCTTCCATCGCATCACAATTCGTCAAGCATTTTCCAAGTTGAGAGCTCAAGTCGACTTTGGTGAATTTTTCACTTGTAACGTCGGATGCCTCGACTTCGAGAGGTTTACCACCATCTTCCTTCTTCTCAAATTCATCAATAATAGAGACTATTGGAGGATCCTTCAATTCCAACTCATTAGATTTTTCAATATAAGTTAATCTAAGTGGAATGAAAATTGGGAGGATATTAGGTTGAGGTGCTACAGCTTTTGGTTTTTCTATTTTCTTTTGTTCTTCATTTGTTTCAAATTGTGTGTCCTCATCACTGTCAGTCTCATAACAATTTGCAATTTCTTTCAAACAACTAAAACTTTCTAATTCTTCATTACTTTGCAATGTCACTTTATCAATTTGCTCATCTTGTGATCTATATGAGGAACAAGTTTCTTGAAGAATTATGGTCTCAAACATCTTTTCTAGTTTTGTGATACGAGTCTTGTACTCAGATGATAGAGAATTGAATTTTTCAAGAATTTCCTCATTTTGTTTTCTTTGCTTGTCCATAAAATCTGATTCATCAATTGACATTTTCAAAGGTAATGGAGAATCATAAGTTTCAGGAAAGAAAGTCGACCTAGAATCATGTTGAGACATCGAATAATGATTATGCCAAGAAAAACAAGAGTTGTTAGCCAAACCAGAGTTGTATACATCGTGCGTGGTCTTCGTGTCATGTTGTCCTTCCCCACATGCTCTCCTTATTGTGTTGTTCACCACATTGAGTTGAAGCCTGACTCGATCCATGCGATATGAATTGTGCACGTCGATTGTTGCTTCAGGTTGCCTCCAGACGAATCTTCCATGATCCACATGATAGTCTTGTGGGCCATAGAAGCCAATGAGGTTGCTGAAGCTCTCGGATTCTCCACACCTTTGCTCGCATGATGCCCTTATGGTGTCGTTAACAACATTGAGTTGATGATATATTCGTTGCATGCATGTGTCTTTTGGATCTCCTTGTTGCCTCAAATTGTTCTCCATTTCATGCTCATGGTCCTGAAAAGAATAAAACATGGTGATACAAGTGAAACTTTTTTTTTTCTTTTTTTTTAAAAAAAATAATAAATAAAATAAAATAATAATAAATAAAAGATACAATGTCTAGTCTCCCGTTACTAAAGTAAATTCTAATATCAACACCGTCCCCGGCAACGGCGCCAATTTGATGAAGACTTAAAACCTAGGTCAAATAAATTTATACCTATGATTTACCTCACTAGTCGTTCTGGTAAAGCTTAGGGTCGAACCCACAGGGACGGATTAAATTGAATACTGGACTTTACTTCCTCACAAAAGCTAGACAAGACAATTGTTTTTGGGGTTTTATGATTTAAAAAGACAAATAAATAAAGTACAAGTAAATAAATATTTTTATTATTTTTGGTGATTTATGGACTCAAACAGATGCAAGAAAATATCCTAAGGGTGTGCGTTCAATTAGTTTAGCTCTAAGGCACCTCTGTCCACGATTTTCACCAAGACAGAGGGTCATTTCCGACCGAAATGGTTTCATTTTGGACCGAAATGAGTACTGCTCGGGTCAAAAACTCGCCTTAGAACTCTTGTTTCGACTTGATATTTTTACAGGATACTATGTGAAGGTTACTAAGCGACCAGACCTTAATCCTAACCTCAGCCGTCGCGTTTTGGTTCTGATTTAGGTTTGATGTCGGGTTTTACCACGTAAATAACTAAGCCTCAGCTGTCGCGTTTTGGTTCTTAGAAATTTAAGAATATTTAGTTGGATTTCCAGAGGTATTTAAAGTCTTTTCAGATCAATAAAAGTTACACCTTTCGGTCGTTAAACTAACCTCCTCTTTCGAGCGATTGGCTTACCTCAAATACTTAATCAATTAAAAGTTTGGTCAAGTTTGTGTCTTATTAACGCTGCAGACATTAACAAGTAAACGTTCAAGCAAACAATCAATTAAACTAAGCATAAACAATAATTCACAACTAAATAAATCACATAGCATAATATAAATCCATCAAGTCATCACAAAATACTAAACTAATCTACTAACTAGACCTAAGACATAATAAACTAGCCTAACATGCAAGAAAAATAAGATACAAGCTCCATCAAATCAAATATCAAGAGAAAAAGAAGGAATAAACCAAATATCGCTTCTAACTCGAGATACCGAACGTCCAGAGCCGTGGTTGGATTGTTTCTACCGCTGTCGCACCAAGAAATCACTCCAAAGTTGCTGGTGAGGTCGTCCTTTGCTGGAAATGGTGAAAACCCGCGCCTTTCGGCGCGAGAACGGAGGTGGAAAAGGTGAAATTTGGTGTATGGAGGCTTGGATCCCCTTTCTGGAGGCAGAAACGTGCATATAAAGTCATCCCAGGCGGCCAGGAGGCGGCTAGGGCAAAGGGGAGGCGGTTTGCACTTTTCTTCTTTGAAAATTACCAAAAATGCACTTTTCAGAAGTGCATTTCGCACCGAAATCCGTACATTTCGGACCGAAATGGCAGCACTGCGCACCGATAGTATTTGGGCCGTAATTTCTTCATCCGGACTCCGATTTAGGTGATTCAAAGTTCGTTGGAAAGCTTAGGATGAGCTCTACAGTGCTATGGATCCATTTAATCATTTTGCTTCTCCAAAATTCTTCCTTTTATGCAATTATTATGTCCAATCCACCAAGTTCCTACAAAACAAATGAAATGCCACGGCAGTACCAAAATCTAGGAAAACATAACAATTTATGGGATAAATTGTAATGGTTTGATCAATAATTAAGGGCTAAGTACGGTCAAAATATGTATAAAATAAGAGACATCAGGCTTCTAGTTATTTAATTAATTAAAGGCCCGTTTTGAAGAAGAATGAAGGAGTAATTAATAGGATGGTTTATTGGGCCATTGCAACATTTGATGTAGCCCAAAATGGCCCTATTAATTTCAGCTAGAGCCCTAGTGGCATACTTGTAAATAGTTCAAAGGGAGGATGAGAGTTGTTGGCTATATAAAGGGGTCACCTCTTATGAAAGCCCTAGCCTCCATCCACATTCTCTCTCATCTCTTCCTAGCTGCCCCCTTCTTCCTCTTCCTCTCTTGCTCATGTGTTGAGCTCTATTCCTTCTTCTCCTCCATTAAAATAGTTAATAGGATGAAGAAGTTCATAGAGGGGATTAGCTAGGAGCTCTTGAAAGCTAGCACTTTCATGGAGCTCGTGGTTAGCTCCTTGTTGGGCTTGAGGCGCCATAGATGGTGGAGGTGGTGGAGCACGCACCCCATCGACTCCCATGCCATGGAATCGAGCCTCTTTGTTACTACACAAAGAGAGGTATAAATCTCCTCCTTTCATCTTGAGATGCTTGTGAATGATGTTGAAACCTAGATCCCTTGTGTTTAGTTGTGATTTCTTGCTATTTGATGGCACAAAAATGAAATTAAACACTTTCTAACAGTGGTATCAGAGCACATGGTCGGTTTTAATACATTTTGTGCATTAATTAGATGAGAAATGTGTAATTAGTTGAGTAATTAAGTTGCTGCCGTTGTTTGCTGTCTGGAACTCTATTTTTTCTGAGGTTTTCTATATTTTTCGCATAGCAAAGCTTTTGATTTGATTTTTCTTTTTAATGGATTTGAAAGAGGGATATATTGTGAGCTTTTCCCCACTGGTTTCACTTTAATCCGAGTTATTTTGGATTTTTAGTGAATTTTTCCGTGACGGTGCGCAGGACTGGTTCCTGTGCGACCAGATCTGGTTTTGTGGGCATTATTTGAGTTATCTTGATAAAGAGACCCTAATTTTATTGGCTAGGAATGAAGTAGACATGGAGTACTTCCTTCCATACCAATTTGATGGTATGGATCGAAGTCTTTCTATTTTTTTGAATCAATGAAAGACAAGAACGGTCTGATTGGTTTTCTATGCCGATTGGATTGTTTTGAAAACTGGTATTGATTGAGATTTTTTATAGAAAAAGTTTTTAAATAGAAAACTTCCTTTTGAAGTCCTAAATCCATGAAAATTAATTTCATATCAATCGGACCAGTTTTGGTACCCAACCACTCAAATTCAATTTCGTCGACGTGCTGTTCTAGAACAGAGGACTTGTATTCAAACCCTTTAAACTTGATGATTTTGAATGAGTAAAATTGGAAATCTTTCATGGTTACGCCTTATACTTGTGATTGTTTACTGTAAAATTATTTTGCATTAAAAGCTTTTGGAAGATGGTCAAACAGTCCAAAAGATTGAGGCCAAAACCTGAAACTTCAAACCGGTGTTTTAATACACAACCTGAAGTTTATTAATTTTGGTTCTCCCGATTGGTAAATGATTTCTTCGTGAAATTTGAACAGGTAGTTTGTCTCTAAATAAGGATTGCTCATGAATTTTTCTAGACTTTTTGGAGACCGAAAAATTTCTTGATTTTTTCTGGTCCCGTTGAATGAAAGGTGTTCGTTCTAATTAATCAATTAGTTGATAAGTTGATTAGAACTCTCCTTTCTGTCATCCATTGGATTTTTGAATGTTGATTTTATCAAAGAGTTTAAGCAATTAGTTGTTTGAATGTTAAACTCTCTTTGCATGGAAAAACACAAATTAGCAAACAATACGCAAAGATACTTAAGAGCTCACTAGTTATGAAAAACTTAGACATATATTTGTATATTGTGCTAACTTGTTTTTGTAGGAGGATGTGGGTTTGATATGGCTCAAGATGTCAATGCCTTGTGTGTTGTAAAATATTGTGAATGCATGTGATTGCTTGTAATGTGGCCTAAGGTGCCTTGATAATTAATAATTGATTAATTCTTGATGTAACTTGTGAGGCTTGCATGCCCCTAAGGCCTAGGCAGGGTTTTAGGATTTTATCACATGTATTTATTTCCCTTAATTATTAGATAGGATCTTAGTAATTAGTGGGAGGGCTTGATTAGATTAGTTTCGTTACACGGAGATGCGACGAAGACTAATGCAAGCGGGAGCCATACAAACCCACGGCAATGTTTGAGATGCTTATTATTATGTGATTGTTTGTGAATGCCTTGAATTGTCATAGGTAGGTATGGGTGTATGCTTACACGACCACCAAACAAAGTCACGTAATTGCTTATGTCCCAAATTAACTTGATTTAGCCAAATCGTCCTCCTTCTCTCTATCCCCTTCAATACAATTGATTGTCTATTGATGCATTCCTGCCGACGCGGACATCGTAGTCCATCATTGTAGTCGGGGTGTAAATCGGATTTACTAGGAGCAAATAGAGAGAAGTTGCTTTACAACGGACCCACTCGGATTGGACGTTGGGACGAAGTTTGTAGATATACTTATGATATCTCACAAACCAAGAATCATATGGACAAGATATGATTGGTTGGAGAACCTACCTTATCTAGTTGTTTTAGGTGTCATGCCGACGCTGGCCCCTATTTCAACGAAAATGAGGATCTTGGAATCCATTACATTTAGGGACATTAATTAAATGTAGTGGGAGTTTTGTTTATCATTCCATAAACAAAACATTGCATAAACTAAATGACCTTAAATTGAAATTGTTATAGATATTAAATATGTTAATTTTGTTGCGATCAATCTTTGGAAAACGACAAGCTCGTTTCTAAGGTATTTACTTGGAGAAGAAATACCGATTCCTAAGACATGTTCTTGGAAATGAGAAACTTGAGCATGTTTAATCCCAAAAACGTTCCTCGACTTTCCGAACATAGCTTCGCAATGATTGATTAGTTTCGACGAAAATTATTCAATAAAGTGAATGCCTATATCCTTTTTAGAAGTTCTAGACCTTTGAATTGGAGAATTCATAAGGACTAGACTAAACTTCTACACTCTCATCCATTTACTCAAGAAGACATTCTTAGAGAAAGTAAATATAGACTCAATCATTCATGATCGAGTAATGGAGTGTGAGTTAACCAAGAGACTCTTCTTATGAGAATATAAATATTTCATTAGCTTGCGAACCGAAAGGTTTGAGTAGCTAATTGACAACTAGAGATATTAAGATCTCCAATATCAAGGATTGTTGATATTGTCATACAATCTCTTTCTATGGATAAAGGATATATTGTTCGTACACTTATTAGTGCTAAAAGTAATTGGTTAAGTATTAAAGGAATACTTTACCAAGATATGAGTTGAAATTTTGAGACCCTCACTAGTGACCGTGTGTCACATGAGATGTTTCATTTGCCATTTATGGGAGGCATTTGAAAGGTTGTCCGAAATACCATGATATTCTAAACCTTAAGATATTTGTCGTTCAAATTATCTCACTATCTCTAATTCACACTAGTAATTAGGTGCTAGTTCATGTGCTCGCATTTAACGAAATGTGTAGGCAATGATGAATAAGAGAAAGTTCGAGATAAGTAAAGTAAACTCCGTTTTGGAAATGGCTTATACGTCTAAGCCACTACCATTGAATACGTAGAGTTATCTTTACTAAATAAAGAGTTTGTTTAGGAATTTGAGATTGTATACCTTATTCCAAACATCTCATAAAACCTTATATCCGTTTCATATTTGATGATGGATGATCATGTTTTGTAATAGAGAAATGTTGTTCTCTTATTGTTATGAATTTGTGTAAAAGATTTCATGCATCTTGATTGAATTTGCTTGAAATAAATAAACAAATTTTGAATGACAAATGTGTAAGACTTCACATAAAGTATTTGACTTTTATGTAAAATAGTCGCTTAGTCGAATATAAACAAGAATCGTATTATGAGTGTCTACGTAACGTGGAGCTCGTAAATCAATTCGAATGCAAATCAATTGAAATTCATGCGAATCGTATTTGTTAAATGACAAAAGCGCCTTTGAACTATAAAGGTTTAAAGGACAAGTAACTTTATTAAGACTTATACATATTGATGTATTTAGACCTATAGGTACTTGTGCAATTGAAAAGTTGTTGACACTTTACCACTTGACCAACGATCATTGTAGATATTAACATATCTATTTGATATGGTATAAGTATGAATCTTTTGACAAGATCAAAAGAATTTCAAGAGTAAAGTTGAAAAACTATTCAATAAAAACAGAAGTCTTAAGATAGATCATGGTAAATAGTTAAGTCATATAGTTTGATATATTACCTAAAGAGTATGAAATACGTTTCACTACTCGCTCCATGAGGAACATTGAAAAATGTATCCAAAGATGAAGGTATCGAACATTGTTTGATATAGTTCGATCGGTAATAAATCAAATTGACTTATTCGACTCATGTAAGGGATTTGTGTTTGAGGACAATATTGTTTACACTGAATAAAAATTCCATCGAAGTCTATTGAGAAAGATATCTTATGAGATTCGATCTTTAAGTATATTGTTTCTCAAGATTTGGTGTTGAGAAGCTTATTTCAAGGTTCGATTGATTGATAAGCTTGGACCCAAATAAGACGCTTAATATTATGCGGGATATCTTGAACTAACCGAAAGGTACTACTTCAACGAACATGATAAGAACAAAATAGTTGTTGCTCATCATAATGTAATCTTGAAGAATAATATTCTCAAGAAGAAGTAGTGGGAGTAAAGTGAGCATTAAATGAGTTTATGCGTCACTACAAGAAGTACCTTTATGGAAAACTTGTCACTCCATACATGGTGTTTAGTGGGAGTTGAGCGGAACTTAATTCACAAGCAGTTGTGAAAGGAAGAAGTTTATAAGCACACTTGCTTCTAAAGAGTACTCAAACATCTCACGAATGGATGATGTTAGAGAAACTTGTGCAATACATTAGGATCAAGAACTTATTCTACAAGATGCTGTAGAACTAGTTCATAGACCTCAAGCACCAATCCTACAAAGATCAACGAGAGTGAATTGCCTAAACTGAAAGGTACATAGGCTTCACAACATCCTCGTACTTGACCTATGAGGATCCGTTGATAAATAAAGAAGCGATGGAAAGACCCGATTCCACAAGTATGGTTTAAATCTATATGATCTTTAAGTGCAATTCATATATATAACAACAAGGTATAGACCTTGATTGATGTTCAAGAAGAAGCGATTCATCTAGAACATTTAGATCTCTAAAAGGAAAGATAGATATGGATAACAAGTCGACTATGTACAAAGCACAATTTCATGATTGATGCTATGTCTAAGTCGATAACAAGTTGACCATGTACAAAGCACGGCTTCTCGCTTGTAGCTGTGTATAAATCAATAAAGATCATTCTAACAATAGTTATATTTCGTATATATAGATATATGGAAAGATACATCAAAACCGTCTTCTTCGATTGAATGAAGGAAGTTGTTGTATATTTGACACAAACCGAGGATTTGTTATATTGTTAGAAACATATATATGCTTCAATGATCAATTGATGAATTGAAGCAAGTATTGTGGAAACTGAAATAAACATTTTGACAAGTAAGTCAAGAAGTTGCACTTCGTCAAAAGTATCTTATATAGACAAGATATTCAGTGGGAGCATGATTGTGTTACATGTATTGTACAAGATACAAGACATTAATTGGTAATAATATTAAGGAAATGATTATTGTCAAGATCTCACTGGAGAATGTTTTCTCAATTGAGAACTTGGGCAAGTCACCTCTAAATCCAAGGAAACAAAATCTATGGAGATAGATTATGATGGATGTTAGGTTTGAGCAAAAATGTGCATATAATAACAAAGTGTTCTAGTTACACGAAAAGATAGACTCCTGTAAAGGATGTCTAACCACATTGTATGGCATACACTTGAGTTCGACTCGGTGTGTTGCAACTCAATTCGAGAAGACTGCACGATACAATTCGAGCATCCTTCTGTTATGAGTTTCATTACGTACGCCATACTTATGCACATGCCATATGTGTTGTGCCCAAGGAGTATGACAAGCAGTTGTCAACTGGATACAAAGAAAAACACATTTGGACAATAATCAAGAATGTCCTCGAGTATCTTATGAGAAAGAGTGATATGTTTTTCATCTGATAAAATGAAAGAAAGCTCATATAAATTGATATATTGATGCTAGTTTTCGAAAGATTGATATAAATACAATTGAGCTATGTATTTTGTTTAAATGTGGTGTTGTAAATTTAGAAGGTGTTCTAAATGGAATATTACAACCGTTTCCGTCACCAAAAACAAAATATATATAGCAACTTGTGAAGTAATGAAAGAAGGTAGTATGGATCTAGAAGTTCTCAGTCAAGCTAATATGGTTCTGTGCATCTCGAGCCATAGCTTAAACTTGAAGAACCCAATATTAAATTGGTGATCCAACTAAGATCTATAACGATGTCACTTGATCTCACATGATGATATCAAGAACACATATATAGGAGTATATATGTATATAGGGTCAAACAAAATTAGATAGGTTCGCGGACACAGTGAACACTCTAACTTAGCCTCTACCTTAAGCGATATACGAGATGCAATTGTGCATCCATGCGTGATGGACGTATGAGTAACTTGCTTTAAGCGTATTATATCTTTTGAGGTTCGAGACATGTATATATATGGATATATGACATTGTTTTAATTCTTCACTGGCTAGAAGTCACTATTTATTGACTCTAGGCCAAGTGGAAGATTGTTGGAGTTATGTCCTAGAAGTCAATATTTAATGACTTATTTTCTTAGTTTATGTTAATGATGATATTTGATCATTTGTTCCTAGAGTTTATTATTGACAGATCATTCAGGTTGAGGATATGAATTGTAGATCTCTGTGGATCATTCATTAGAATGACAATAATAAATCTAAATCGTCCATAATCTTGATAATTAACAAGGAACATTAATTATCATAAAAGATTAGTATGTAAGTTAAGCGATTATTAAGTTCTACAAATCATAGGTAAGGAGTTACCAACTTAATTGCATATGTATATGTTGTAGAACATAGTACAGGACTTGACCCAATGAAATAAACATTTGGATTGTGTTAAGTGTCATTGTTTATTTCATATCAGTTTGATTCTAAGTTTGAGATGCTCAACTTTTCCACACGAGGATAGGTTCAATAAATATCGTCTAACGTTGATTCCTGATAAAGGCTGCTATAAGGACTTTATTTATGTTCTCTTGAATTGTGCGGGGAAAAGTTATTCATCAAGAAAACCGTATGTCCCTCATTAATATACTTGATGAGTGATGATATCTGTTTGGGCCCCTTGATGGAGTTTGGATTGTTTGGCCAACTTGTACAATCAACTCTATATCAAGAAATGTATAATCTACAAAAATGACACATTCCTATCTTGGATTATACAAGGATATCATGTGACATAAAAATCAGACAAGGAAATACTTATATTTCTTGTGCAGGATTAAGATATTGTAACGGTACATTATTTATGCGAATTGGGAATCATAACGTGTTGCTAGATACCGCTTATGATTATTGGAAATAAATAACGATTTATTTTCATGGCCAACATAGCATAAATCCTCAATAGGGTCGCACAAATAGGACTCTAACCACACGGTGCATTATTTATTTATTCACAACAGTGAGTGTTGCGAAATATGATAAGTTGATTAATTAATTATATACCGTTGTGAACCGTTATAATTAATTAAGTCAAAAGGATCATATGGAAACAAATTAATGCATTAGCTAATCCAAAGTTAATTATTAATGAGTTAATAATTAATTATGTTTAACACACTTTAATTAGTTTGAGCTATTTGGGCTTCTAGTTATTTAATTAATTAAAGGCCCGTTTTGAGGAAGAATGAAGGAGTAATTAATGGGATGGTTTATTGGGCCATTGCAATATTTGATGTAGCCCAAAATGGCCCTATTAATTTCAGCTAGAGCCCTAGTGGCATACTTGTAAATAGTTCAAAGAGAGGATGAGAGTTGTTGGCTATATAAAGGGGTCACCTCTTAGGAAAGCCCTAGCCTCCATCCACATTCTCTCTCATCTCTTCCTAGCTGCCCCCTTCTTCCTCTTCCTCTCTTGCTCATGTGTTGAGCTCTATTCCTTCTTCTCCTCCATTAAAATAGTTAATAGGATGAAGAAGTTCATAGAGGGGATTAGCTAGGAGCTCTTGAAAGCTAGCACTTTCATGGAGCTCGTGGTTAGCTCCTTGGTGGGCTTGAGGCGCCATAGATGGTGGAGGTGGTGGAGCACGCACCCCATCGACTCCCATGCCATGAAATCGAGCCTCTTTGTTACTACACAAAGAGAGGTATAAATCTCCTCCTTTCATCTTGAGATGCTTGTGAATGATGTTGAAACCTAGATCCCTTGTGTTTAGTTGTGATTTCTTGCTATTTGATGGCACAAAAATGGAATTAAACACTTCCTAACACCGGATTAGGTTGTTCCAACTTCCAAGCCATTAGATTCCATCCAGGTGTTAATAAAGATGTTCATAAAGCACAACCGATTTGACTTTTCGAATGAAGACAAAAAAAACTAAACAGAATTTCGGATTAAAATTGGGACAGCTAGTTTCGGAATCTCAAATTCCGAAACTAGCTAGTTTCTGAATTTGAAATTCCGAAACTAGCTAGTTTCGGAATTTGAGATTCCGAAACTAAGCAGAATTTGTTTCGGGATCTCAAATTCCAAAACTGCGAAGTCATTTTTAAATTTTTGATTAAAAACGGATTATTTTAAAATTTCTTAATTAATTAAGGTTAGTTATAATTTTTTCGGTGCAATGAATGTTGCAAAATGACGGAACATGCACAAAATTGGGCCTGAGATAACATAATCGAATCTGAGAAGTTTAAATGCAAGGATGGATTCCTAGAGATGAAACATGCAGAACATTGGGCTTGAAGTAAACCCAATCGGACCAATATTTTATTATTGGGCCATAATAACTGAAAACACCTTCGGCCTATATACACCCAGTCTCTATACAATTTTCACTCCTGATCTGCTTTCTAAATTATTTTTAAGAAAAAAAAAATGTTTCAAAATAAGTAAATAAGGATAGATGGTCAGATGGGGACTATTAACTGTGTATGAAGTCAATAATGCAGTAAAGTTGACAATAGCATGTAGTTTTTTTTATTCTTTTTTAAATTGACAATAGCATGTAGCTACAGGCGTCCACAGTTAAATTTTAGATGAATTTTAATTAGTTTGACATTAAAAACAATAAATGGATGACAGCGTCAAGTTGTCAATCAAATCATTCTGGCGGATTTTTTTTTTTTTTTTTTGTTTGGAAAAATATACATTTTTATTGTGACTGCTGTTATTATTATTCATGTTAAATTAAAGTCCAGCGTTGGTAACCTGGTCTGACTGCTGTTATTATTATTTATCTAAGACAGGTTTAACAGCTATAGGTTTAGGAAAGATGCTTGTTGGTTATCGTCATTAGATGAAGATGACAGAAATCCAGGTGGGGCACAGTAATGACATGTGATGCACTTCAATAAGAAGATAAGACGTTTGGAATTTCAAGCACATAAACCCCAATTCCAATCTGATGTCTCACCCCAAATATATTTACAATTTATGCACTTCAAAATATATTAAAACTTCAGCAACACTTCCAAATTCAAGTCAGTTGAACTAAATTATTCAGGACTGTTAGATAATACTATATAAAAAAAATCTGATTTAATTTATTTTAATTTAACAATATTCATAAAAATCTATTTTAGGCATTGATGGATGCAATAACTAACAGAAGACAATTAAAACTGTTTTAAAGGCAAAAATGCCACCATACACCCAAAATAGAGTCCTCTCTGTCCTTCTAAGTTCCAAGTGGGGCGCAGTTAAAGTCATGCATGACAGCTCAACCACATTGGCATTCCTTTTGACAACTCACCTCCTCTTTTCATGAATGAGAAGTTCTACTTGCTCACTCTAAACATTTTTCTCTTTTCCTTTTCTTGCCCATAGAACTATTTTCCCCTATTGGTTTCTTTCTTGCCTAAAATAAATCATCTGTCACTGATATCCTGACAGGTTTGGTTTCCATGTTGTAAATCTTGTGATTGTTGTTGGAGCTTGAGGATTCGTCATACTAATTAATTATACAAAACTGGTTGGATTTTTCTGAAGTCGTACGGTCTAAAATTAAAATCTATTTTCCATATAAAAAATTTCCATTGTCGAAGATACTATATAAATAATTACATAAGAATTGCATTATGGTCTTTCTCAATCTCACAAAAAGAATTACATAATATACAAAACAGTCACACTTGAAGGTGATTGTTAGAAATAATAATTTGTAAAATCATTCATCATGAGTAAAAAGTTTTGGAAGATGTCATGTAATTATCCTTTATACTCAAGGACAAAGAGAAAAAGCGCCAATTTTTACTTAAAAAAATATATTCTAATCTAAGAAAGCAACATGTTACCATAAACAAAAAACTGTGCATTATCAATGCCAATTTGACATTACCTATTTTCCTTTTGGCGGCTAGAAGATACCTTATGGGAATATTGAGTCTTTAATTTCGTACGAAACATAGCTTTCTCTTAATTTCTTGACATGTATTTGCAAATAAAATTGAGGTCGTTACGTGGATTCGGTGCCAGGCGGCACATGATGCCAACTTTGCTTTTCCCAGGCCGGTGGGACGGATATCTATTTTTCTTTTATTTTCCTTATATTTTTGTCCAAGTAAATGACAAGAGCGGTGCCTTGAGCATCACTTATTTCTCATTTGTTCCCTAATATTTCAATGTTCTTATTTAAATTCTTTAAATTCCCCAACTTGTACCGAATCTATATTGAGTACACATCAATGTTTAGATGAGGGATCACTTGAGAATTATTTATCTTGATAATTTTGACATTATATTCTCAAATAAATTCAAGTAAGATTAAAATGTAAAAATAAATTTATAGAATTGTTGTTTGATATATTGATATAAATACTGATCAAATTTATGCACTTTAAAAAGTATTGGCGATGCATTAAAAAAAAAATGTCAAATTCGAATTGCTTAAAAAATTAAATTACTGGATAAATGATAAAACACCCACTAAAATTCATCATTCTTGTAAACATTATATATGCTCTAATATAAATAGTAGATCATACCATAATATATAGGATTCTTAATTGAATTTAATGATCTAAATACTAATATGAACATCCCTTGACTGCCGCAGTCAAGTTTCTCTAAAAAAAATAATAATAATGAAACAAAAAATAAAAACAACAACATATTTTTCAAGCGGACGTTTGATGTAGTTATTTCTAAAGACATTGACATCGACAATGTAAAAACATTATAAATTCATAAGAATAATACAGATCACATTAATTTTGTGGTTGAAATAATTATGAATCATGGATATGTTAGCATTTGATGTCCGCTTGATTATATATATACATCAACACATCTAAATATAGTATGGGGCTATGAAATTTTAGAGAACAGAACACAATTTAGGTAATTGAGGACCATTTGCGTATTGTAATCGGTTGTTTTTATATCTCTGGCTTCGTTCGATTTTCATCATTGCCCAATATTCGTTCTCTTCTAATCCCTATTTCTTGATAGCAATGTGTTCGGTTTACTATATTATCATGTCAATATTTCCAACAACCGTCAATTCTAAATCCATTATTAAAAAAAAAAGAAAAAAAGTTGTTTGTCGGCCTCCCATTGGGTATTGGATTGGAGGACCTAAAAGTTTCAGGTAGCCACTGTGAGGTAACATGACGTAAGGAAAGTGAAACCACTCCCAAAGGGAAGAAAATGTATATCTTTTTTAAGTGTGATCATACGCTTATCCATTGAATAGTGTTGCATTTTTTTTTTTTTTTTCACTTGTGTTTACCTTACCTCCGAATCCGATGGTGCTGTAGTACGTTTTGAGATGACCCCGTAGGATCTTAGTGCTTGACACCTTGTTAATTAAATAAAAAAGTTACGATCATAATATAATAATAATTTTTGAAGTTGCATATAATCATCTTCATTATTCAGTATCAAGGACGGCAGGTCTCAAGGTACTGACCAATGACTAATCAAGTATTATTTTTTCAGACCACTTTTAAAACAAAACAACGAATAAAAAGCATTTGATACACGTTTGCATCTTACCAATGGTGTATGTTTTTTATTTGTACTCTTTTTGTGAAATTAATTTTAAGATAAGAGTAAACGTCAGTTGTTGATAGGTTCAAAGTAAATTCCTATGCTTCGGCCTTCAGTTTAGCTAGACAGTGTTACTATTTTTAGATTTGAAGCTGCTTATCAATTATCATCCCAACAGTACTGGTAGCCAACAGGACAAGTAGGATTCCACCAGGAAAATGATAACGATCTTTTGCCTAGCTATCGGCTATCTATCTACATTTTGGAGGCTTCCCATTTTTCCCAAAGAAAACAAAATAATACCGTGAGCAAATTTGAATGTGCGTTGCATTCCATGGCAAGGACAGATTTCAATTACCAAAAGTAATAAATTGTGTTCTCTGGTTGATACCAGCACAATGTATACTCTATGGCTATGGCTGTGCTCCAGAACGCGAGTTTGGAGGGAGAGGAAGGGAAGGTAGCGGAAAGAGCGGACGAGTTTACTCTGCCCGGTTGTTTACTCGCTCCAGATCTGAAAATTAGCGATGGAGAGGAAGAGAAGATGAGGGAAGAGATAGAGTGATACGAAGAAGAGTTTACTCTACTGTTTCTCCCCTCCGATTTGGGAGGTAACGAGACCGGGCAACCTTCCTCTCCTCTACTCTCCATTCCTTTTAATGGTTGCGTTCTGGAGCACAGCCTATAAGTGCCACAAAAGAACTAAGATGTTTACTGGAACAAAACAACTGTGCAGAGAAATTGATTTGGACAAATTGATTTGGACGCAATGATAGGACAGAGGCCCATACTAAGGTGAATAGGGTTCTTTGAATATTTAATAAATGGCTTCAATGGACCATGATTTTTTTTCTTGTTAATTTTGGGAAATTTTGGGGCTAGAGCGAAGAACTTTATTGCTGGAATAATCAGAGTATTTTATTTTTCTCTTTGTCTCAGTCTTAGCTGTCTCAATTAAAAATCATTGCAACTAATACTAGATGCTTCCGAGTTCCGACTAGATAAAATTCGAGACAAGTGCCTTAATTATCTAGAAATGAACTTAAAAATCAGAGACGAGTTAAGAATATTTTGGTCTTATATATTATAAATCTTATACTAAAAATTAAATAATTCCCTAGCTATCCACCGTCCCGTAACTTAGTACGCCCTCCTTGCTAGAATCATCGTCTATCTAAAGTTGGACGGTTTAAAATTTATTTATTACAACAATCAAGGTGTACCTTTCAAAAAAAAAAAAAAAATCAAGAAGGAATACATAAATCATTTTATTTTAATAGGATAAATTAGATCGAGTGATGCCAACTCTCTTACCATCTCAACAAAGAAATGTAAACTCAGTTCTGTGGTTCTTTTACATCATGATATAAACTCAATTTTAATAATCTTGGTTATTTATAATCAAAACAATTCCTGAAAATTGTAAACAATAACTAAGAAATGTAAACGTTAACATGTAATTAAAATAAGAAGAGACACATGATGTAATAAATTACTTTTCAGAGTGAGACACACCTCAAGGTATAAAAAATAAAAATGGTTTTTAATCCATTTTGCCAAAAAGAATTAAATAAAGACAAGAGATGATGATTTGACCGATGGAGCATTTTTTCTAATCTAGTTACTCATAGCTACCTTTTGACCACATGGAATTATTGCATTAAAGAACCAACTGTAGCTGTCACCTGAGGAGGCTTCTAATTTATCCTCATTCAAGCCACTATTCATACCGAATAGATCATAAATTATACGTAGTTTAGCTACTGTTCGTGAAGCTTTAAAAATTCTAGGAATAACTGACTGGCTGTGATAATAAATTAATAGGATAATACGTCATGGTGCATATGGCTAGCTAGGTAGTTCATTGTGCGACAGCGGTGCCTCTTATAGTCTTATTTATAGTTTCGAAGAATGAAGAATCCTGCCAAAAAAAGTTTTACGTACAATTCAAATGCTTCAATTTTTCAATTATAGCATCACAAAACGAGTAATTCGATATATACCATAGTAAAACTGTGCAAATCAATTTTATTATTTGCAGTGATGTAACATTAATTAATTATTTTTCCATTACATATCTTAAACTTCTCCATTGACATAAACCTAAATGCTCTTTTTACATATTATTAAAAAGAAAAACTAATATTTCTGATATAAGATAGCTATGTTGACACAAATGCAGCATTTGGGACACAAATTGAACGTGTAAATCGCAGAATATATACATGGAGTATGCTAATAGTATACAACGCATCGGTTATTTTTTGTTTTTGTAAAAGTAGAACTATTAATTAATTTTCGGGGCTGATAACCATCATCCCCAACATCATCCCTATCATCTCCAAGATGTGTTTTCCATTTTTAGAAATGCATTAATAACTGTTTTCTATTTTCGGAATGTTTTCACATCATCCCCTGAGATCATCCCCTCTCCCCCTCTCTGTTTCGCTCCCTCCCACTTCCCCTTCCCCCTGAATAACTGTCATAATTATTTTTTTCCTGCACAATTATTTTTTTCCAGAACAACTAGAACAATTAGCATTTTTTCCCAGCACAATTATTTTTTTTTCCAGAACAACTACCAACTAGAACAATTAGCATTTTTTTTTCCAGCACAATTATTTTTTTCAAGAACAATTAATATTTTTTTAGCACAATATTTTTTTCCAGAACAACTAGAACAATTAGTTTACCAACTAGAACAATTATTTTACCAAATAGAACAATTAGCATTTTTTTCAGAACAATTATTTTTTTTTTCAGAACAACTAGAACAATTATTTAATGTTTCAAATAACTGTTCTATTGAGCTGACTAACTGTTCTAGTTGGCCTCTGGATGCTAGAAAATTTTTTCACCTGAAAAAAAACATCTCTGGAAGGAAAGAGATGATTAATTGCATTCAAAAAAAGGAAAGAGAGATGAGATTTATTTGCATAAATTGCATTCCGAAAAAGAAAAGAGAAGATAAGGAATTAATGAAGACCTGGGATGATGAGATGATAGAATCTATGGGATGATAGAAAGCAATTCCCATTAATTTTAACTACTATTTTCTTATTTCAACGTGTTTTGGTAGAGTGTAAAAAACTTTACTTTTCAGAAAAAAATAATCTTTTTACTGAAAAGTACACAGATAAATAATAGTCACTGATAATTGAAATATTGGATATATTACTCATTCCATTTGCAGTCCTACACAAACTTTGAATTACAGAGTAATTTTCCAAAGACTGACGTGACTTTTGAGATATTATTACTTGGCAGCAACTGCCAAGTTTTTATAGAAAGAATTTTGAGATGTTAAATAGACAATTGACATCCTTGAAAAACTTGATCAATGGTGTATCACAATAATATCAACAATTGATATCTCAATTTACAAAATCTGACTTAGATCCAGGGAAAATGCGGCCTTTACGATCAAACCTTTTTTGCTTCTGACAAAAGGAGAAAATAATGAATCACTAGATATCCAAAAAGTAGTGGTGGGAAATTAGGAATCTATATCAGCAATTATAGATTGGACCCCCTGTAATTTTCAAATAGGATAAAGTTGCCAATAAATAGCAAAAGCAGAAAGCAGATACAAAACTCCAAAATCCAACACAAGTCGAGTACCTGCATCCCACCAAAGCGTTCAAAGACTCAGAACACTATTAAGTAATGTAATCATCTATCTAATCATAAATGTACACTTAGGCCCTGAACAAAATCCTTTTTTATTTTAACATGAGATTTCATTTCATTAGAATTTTTTTGATAAAAAATGAAAAATTTGGTGTCATTTGGTTGGAATTTCTATGTTATTAGATTTAATGAAATAATGAGAAATCAATTGAAATGATATGAAATATTGCGTAAAAAACATTTTGATCTAGTCCTTACTGTATAGGATGCACATCAATAAAATATCAGATTTATATTCGTACTTTATCAACGTATAAACTTATTTCATCTTCTTAGACTATAAAATATAGGCACAAAATATAGTTTAAACTCAAATTTTAACAAAAATAATTTGCAAACATAATTTGAAGTAATTAAATTAATACCTTTGTTATTTTCTAACCCCGTTTTAATCATTTTACTTATATTTTTCAGTCCAGTCACACATATGCCTGTCTAATAAATCATATTATTATACCAAGTAAACACAACCAATGTTTTATTCTCAGTGATTTTCTCATGCATAGCATTTTATATAAATTCAATCGCCACATAGTTGGGAGTTATGAAAAAATAATAATTCATGAAAATTTATCTATTTTATTTGCCCACTACAGATAAAAGTGTTTCTAACATTACATTACTATGTTGGCTATTGGAGAATCTACATAAGTTTTTCTCATAAACATGTCATAAAGAGAAGGAAGACCTAGATAACCACTTGAGGAAAATATTCCTTAAGATAAAAAATTCACTTATCCGGATAAAACATATTTTAATTATATTTTCCATCAAAATTTACTATTTATACAATCAATGTAATATTTATATATTCTCACGACTGGATGATTTAAAATTCATTTATATGTAACAAAATAACTTCTTTTAAGAACTTTTTAATGTTAAGAAAAACAGTCCGGCGAGAGATAGCTCATTGGTTTAATTAATAATTTGTAAGCATTGAGTATGTTCAACTTGGGTTCTCTTCTTCTTTTCACTTTATAAATTTGACTTGATACTTCTGTATAATAAATATAATCATTATACAATTCAAAGATGTGTCTATTTACATTTTTGTTAGTATCAAATACCCAACTATTCAGAGCAAATATTTATAGCTTTGTTTCGGTGATCTTTAGTATTACTCGTCAAAAAGACAATTGGTGGGGCCCAGCTATGCCAAACGGATATGCAAGCCAATAGAGGCACATTGGTTCAGCCAGCCCCACTCCCATGTGGCAATTTGTCATCTAATACTAATACATTTTATACAGAGTACATGTCCAGTCATCTACCCTTCTTAGAGAGAGAGAGAGAATTTCACGTTGGCAGCTGTCAACGCTATAAACAAAGAGAGATAATCTTGATTCTCTTTGTTAAAATAATTTTCGTTGGCAGCCCTTGCCAATTTCACCTCTCATCAACCTAATTAAGAGTATTAAAAGAAGTATTAGTTTGGGTTATCACTGTTAGATACAATATTCTCCTAACTGCCGCAAAAGGAATAAAGATCTATAATTGACAATAAAAAGGTTCAGTATATAATGAAAGATTACTGACTTTTGAAGCTCCCTTAATTAAAACATTTTTCTCTGCAGCCTCTCTCTCTTCTCTCTCTCTCTCCGAGCTGGAGGCCTGGAGCAATGGCAAGTGAAGAGCTCCAAGAACCAATTGAACAGAAGGCAAGCATAGATTTCTTACTTATCTTTTTACTTGTTAGTTAATTTTATATGAAGAGTTGCATGACTATTTTTCACTTCTTCGATCTTTTTCCTCTGGGTTAGTTTTGAATCTGTATATGATTCTTATACAACGGGTCATATGTTAGTTTTACATGGTATACTCATACGACATATGTGAGAGAACAAAAAAGTTTTCCGTATTATACCTGTTTTATTCATCAATCTATTAGATCTCTTTTCAGTTTTTAATGCTTTTTTTCTTGGAAAAAATAGCAATCAAGCTAGTCACCGTTTATTTGAGAATCTTGTTCAGCAGAAATGTGTCTAAATGCCAGAAAAGTTGTTTTTTTTTTTGGGAAAAAAAGTAGTATTATTTGAATACTAAATTTCAAAGTTAAAATCTCTAACTTTTTGCCCGAGGATTGAAAACAAATAAATGCAGATACTGCAGAAAATTCGAAACTACCAACAACCACTTTATTTGTTTTTGTAAGCAGAGAGAAGCTGTGAGCAAATTTTAAATGATACTTCTAACAAACCATATTTTGAAGTTGGTCATAGTACTTCGAAAATGATCACATTATATAATAGTCTGTCACGTCTAGTAATGCATTGTCTTGTAAATGCACTAATTAATAAAAAGAAAGGTACGTTATTGATAACCTAACTTGTTAATTTCGTCAACAACGATTGCTGATACCAAAATATGTTGGGAAGAAAAAAAACTTTTAGAAGTGATCTTCATCATATTCGGTACAATTTAAGTAGTATTTGTTATTTGAGCAAATGCTCAATAAAATTATTCGGTGGATGATTAATTGAATTGTCTTTTGTATCAGATTTAGTAGGGAGCCTTTTAAATAATAAAGAGAAATTAAAATTAAAATATATTATTTTTATTTTTTTAACAATTATTTTGTTGGACGTTGTTTAAGCATTACTTCTTTTTTTTTTCTCGGCATACTTAATTCTCAAAAGGTTCACCAACTTATATTTTTATTGAATTATTTGGTTGGTTAAGTGTCATAGGAGAAGAAATAGTGGCATCAGAACATCTCCATCTTAAACTAGCAAAGATGTGGCACTTTAAATTTTCTTCTCATAGCATTTCATGGGTTTGTGGTTCATCTTGTGTGGGTTCTGAAGTAGGAGTGTAGGACCATGGTTAATTAAGGATTTAAGGTCCAAACTAATTTATGGACTAACTAACAAAAACACTTACATCGTAGTCATATATATGGAAAATTGTCAATAATTTTGAGAACGATTTTGCTACTGCAAGTTTGTTTAAATGTAAATTGCAACTTTTTGTTCTGACAAACTACTTGTAACCATGCTTAATATCTGATCATATGTTTTTTTCGTATTCTGTCAGATGACATCCCATGAAGCCAAAGACTTAGAACCTATTTACAATCCAATAACTAATGGAAACATAAAAGAAAAGGTGGAAATCAAAAGCAATGTTCTAGATGGAAATATTGTAAATAAAGATGGTGATTTAGTTGAGGAAGGAACAGAAGTGCTATCTGAACGTAGCAATTCTGTTGAGCCAAATCAAATTATCACAGAAAAGACAGAGAGTTTGGATAAGTGCACAGTAAATTTGGAAGAAGATATAAAGGAACAAGAAATAGTAAATTATGAAGAGACTACTTCTACACATGAAGAGGCCACTACTCAGGAGCAGCAGGAGAAAGTAAATGGAGAAACAGACAGTGAACTACATTTGACTAGACTTACTGAAAAACTCTCACCAGAAGTAGTTGAGGATGAAACTCCTGCAAGTGCAGATCCTTCGATTTCAGAACAGGTTGAAGAAAAGATGGATATTGAAGAAGTTACTAAAGAAGATGCACATCAAAATCAGGTGCTTTATAATGAATTCTAGAGCCAACTTTTGGTCAATTTTTTACATGATTGTACTGGTAAAATGTATCTATAATACACAAAAAATGTCATGATTTTTATTTTTCCTAAAACATTTGCAATCTGTAATACATCAGTATAGATATTGCATTATCCAAAATAACTTTTGCAGTTCCAGTTTTACTTATGTACCTTGCAAGATCCATAAATTAGAGGATAATTTACATCCTTGCATAGTACTATTTAAACAATTACAACTGCTCATTTTTCTTTTCTTGATATCCCAATCAGGTCTCTGAAACAGAAATGATTGATAATTCTGCAAGTGAAAATACTAATCATAAGGAGGCTGAAGTACCAATAGGAAATGCAAGTCAATATGTTGAAGAAGATGTTACAGAGGAAACTGTAATTCCATCAAGCACGACACCTCTTGCCGAAATAGTTTTGGATGATGATAAAGAAAATAATGATGTTCTTGAAGAAGTACAAAAAGAACAAGTACATCAAATTGAGGCAAGTGAAAAGGAGTAAGATACAAAAGTACATGTCAGTTTGAGAACCAACTGAACTAACCAAATTGGTCCTGTACCAGGGCTGCTAGTTAAATTTAGACCAAACCTTTTAGGTCTCCTCTCAAGATGAACCATCTTAAGTTGATATCTCTTTCTTTAAATTTCCTTAAATGTTAATTTCACTTTGTAGGCTGCCAAAGAGAATTTGGCTGATGAGAAGGCATGTCCCCAAGAAATAGCGAACCAGGGAGATATTTCTCCGGCTGGTGCTTCCGATGAGAAGATTCCAGAAGAGCCAAGCCATGAAAATCAGGCTGCAGAAATGGTAAGAAGCAAGGTTGCTGTACCAGTATAGGACCTGAATGGTACTATACTAAGCCGTATTTACTGAATATTCTAAAACATTAAATATTCAATCCTTAGTTAATTTATTCCTAGAACCTATGTTGAAAAAGATTAAAAAAAGCACGTTGAATCAGATGGGTGTTTCTTGATACACACTGATATTGGAAATCACCGCAAGTATTGAGTATTGAGATCCACTAATTTGATGGTTGGTTTTAAAATTGCTGTCATATGTCTTGCTCATATTCTTTGGTAGAAAATATTTGCAGTTATTTTTTTATTTATAGAAGTTGTTATAAATTTCATATTGTATTATTTAATAATCATCAGCAGATTTGTGAAGAAGTCAAACAAACTGAGGACACTTCAGGGATAGATACAATGGATGACACAAGCCAAATTGACAATGAAGATCATATCCCCTGTACCGATGCAAAATCATATGATTTACCATTTACAAATGAAGAAATTAACAAAAGCAACGACGGATCTGAGAATATGTCCGAAGAGGTTAAGGAGACTGATGTTTCTGCGGACACATCTCCTTTAATTTCAGAAGAGGCTATGGATAACACAGATATCAAAGAAGATACAAAAGAAGAGGCACATCAAAATCAGGTATGCTGCAATGATTTATACATGATGTTGGTAATAATTTTCATCAATAGTTTATTGGTATGCACAAGATTTGTTTGGTCTCCTTTATTTTTTGTCGGGTAACTTCGATTGCTGTTAGGTTCAAAGCAATGATGCACAACAATATAATGTCTCTTCAAGAGTTTTTTCCTCTCTTTTTCGGGTTAAGAAGCACATATTTTCCTCTGTCAGTTTCAAAGGACAGTTTTTTTACATTGTACCATTTCAACTAACTCCACAATTTTCTGTATCTTGGTATTTCCAATCAGATCTCTGAAGAAGGTGAAATTGACAAGGATGCCAGTCAATGTATTTCAGCAATTGACTTGTCTGAGAAAGATTGTCAGAATGAAACTGAAAAAGCAATGGGTAATGCAAGTGGCAATGGTGAAAAAGAGGAAGTTACAAAGGAGGTGGACCTGAAAGAAGTTGAAGGTACATCAAGTGGGGCGCCGCCGGTTTCAGAAGAGGTTTTGGTAGAGACAATAGAAACAACAGATGATGTAGAGGAAGAGAAAATGGAACAGGTAAACCAGAATGAGACGGAATGCCTACCAGAAACAGAGGTTCAAACTAGAGATGTCTCAGAGGTAGTAATTTCAGAAGAAACCATGCCGGAAGAGGCAAGAGAAAAGGGAACTCCAGAAATGGTATGAAGCTAAGTCTTACCATATCTTTATAGAATAAGGGCGGTACTATAAAACTTTTTCTGCCAATTCCCAATTTTAAAAAGATAAGTACTCTATTCCTGCTTTAAAAGGAGTTCCAGATATATGGCTGAAATCAACCTCCCTAAATGCCTGCAGTTACAAAACACAGTGTCCATATTTCAAGCATAAATATTCGGTCCTTTCAAAACCAAAAATAATTTTCCTTAATGTACATGAACTGGAGTTATACGGGAAAAAAATCCACTACTTTGGCAATGAAAAAAAAATTAGTAAAATTAAATGTTGCATACACAACTAGTCATGTCATGAGATTTTAGACAAGTAAAACAAAGGTACACACGATATAGTGGAGAAATCTCTGGTGTGAACTTTGTAGATCAGCGTTGCCTTGCACATACTGGAGACTTACCTAACAGTCATAACTAATTTGGTTGTTTAACTGAGTGATTATTTTTTTTATAGATTTCTGATGAAGTCAAACCTACTGAAAGTACTATTGCTATGAGTGAAAACGATGAGACAAATCAAAATGACAATGGAGAAAACAGCCCCGATACAGGTTCAGCATCATCTTATCAACCAATAATAAATGAAGAAATCAGCAAAACAGAAGAAGATTCAGAGCACGTAGTCGAGGAATCTACCATCGAAACTGCAGCTTCCAGAGATGTAACACCTGAATTTGCAATGGAAGATACTGAGATCAAGATTTTGACCAGTGAAACAGATGATAAGGATATTGAGAAGAACGAAGATGAAGATGAGGTTAAGGTTGGTGCTTACAGTTCTAATGTACATTGATACCCTATTGTTCCATTCTTAATATTGCTGTGATTCATAGAGAACATATCCTTTATGTTGTATTTTAACTCACATGACCATACTTTTGAATTATACCTAGCAGAGTTCTCAAGAAGTCAAACCAAGTGAGAGCTTGGATTCTCCATTGAAAATTGAGGAAACAACTCCAAATGACTCTGTAGAAGAGAAATTGGAAGATGATGATGAGTTAAAGGTAAAAAAATATATATATATATACACTCTTCGTTAGCCACCTTAAATGTTGTTCTTCTTTTTTTAAATAGTTTTATATATTAATTTTGTTTTGGACTGAAATAGATAGGAAAAAAGACAATTAATGTACATAATTTTGTAGAAGTAACACTTCTTTTTTTTTTTTTTTGGAGCAGCATAAAAAAACAGACGATGAGAAAGAAGTCAAGTCTTTCTCTGAAACTGAAGAGCAACTTGATGAATCAAAGCCTTCCTCATCTGTCCAAGAGGTATCTGCTGAGATAAATACAGTAGAAACAGAGACGGTGAAAGAAACAGAGGAGGATGAAAAGAATGTTTCCCATGATGCGATTACATTGGATTCTAAAGAAACACCTAATAATGATGAGAACACTGAAGAAACAAGGGAAATGAATATAGCTGAAAAACACGTTGAAAAAGACAGTACAAATGGAGATGAACTAGGGGATGGAGATGGTAAAGACAATGAGATTAAGAAAGGAAATATAGACGAGGTATGTTATGAAGTATTAGCATTTTTTAAAGTAAAATTAAGTGTTACCTTCATTAAGCACAAGTTGTGCATATACCTGGCCCATAGATGCCAACGCTTAATGCTTTAGTTTTGTTACAAGGTCATTCATGTTTTATTTTATTATTTTTGTCCATTTGCTTTGCTTTGAGGCTAACATTTTAAAATTTAACCAACGAAGCAGATATCTGAGCCAATTGAACCAAGCAATAATACTGAAGCTTTCATTGATACTGAAATCCCAAGAGAAGATACAGAAATTCAATGTGATAATGCAGTCTCTGCTCAATTGACAACAAGTGAAGAGGCTCTTCAAGAAACACCAAGTGAAAACACAACACTTTCTGAGATGGAGAGAGAAAACACGGTATATAATTCAGAAAGAGATAATGTAGGGGTTGAAAATTCTCATGAAGACGATCAAACTGAGGTAAGTTTCTTTGAGGTTCAGAGATTATTTAATTCTTGTGAGATGCCTACTCTTATTGAACCAGATTGATTGTAACCTCTTAAATTTATACCTTATTGGCTGACAAGCGACAACACAAAATTTGGTTTGCATAACTTGAGAGGAAGCTTGTGTATGTTTATTCTAATTTGAGGTCTTACTACAAACTTGAGTAATCCTCTAGATTTAACTTTTATTTATATTTATTATTTAGTTTTTGCATCTTGAAAGCTGTCAGGTATTTATTTATTTTCTTATTTATGTTGTCCGCAGCTCCCAGACAGAGATGATAAAGAAGCAAATGCATCTGAAGATCAGATCGAAGAAAATGCAAAGATTAGCACACATGAGCATAACGAAGTTGATCAAAAGTTAGAAGTTGAAGAGAGAAGTGAAGAGAATTTGTTTGGCAATATCGAGCATGAAACAACACCAGTAATTCAAAATGTGGAAAATCCATTAGAAAAGGATGACAACATTAAGAGCGAAATTATTGAAGAGGTGTGTTTCTTAAACAACACCATTTTTTTTCCTAAACCTCCAAGAGGACTAATATTCTTTGTGGAGGCAAAATTACATGTGCACAGTATTGAGGATTCTAAAGCATTTGTATTTTTTGTCTCAAGTTGGCATAGGTTATACTGGTAATATATGATAACATACACATGTTATATCAAAATTTTTAAAAAAAAACAAAATCTATGATGTTCCTAGAAGAATAATGGAAAATTCGAACTCAACTAGAAATAACTTTCAAACAAATGGTACTAATCCTTCTTGGCATCTTGGTTAACTAACTAAAAAATTTACTGAATTTATTTCTTTCCGGCAATGTCTTTAACAAAACTTTTATATATCAAATTCTTAATTGATAACACTGATGTGGTCTATATTTAATTTTACTGAAATCTTGTGCATTGCAATAATTATTTATCCAGAAAGATATACTAGATTAGACCCTACTCCTCTGCTATATTAAAATTTGAAGTTTTCCTTTCGTAACTGTTGAAACAGAGCCAAGCTTCAATTGTTGATAATAAAATTGAGTGTGAGAAACTTGGGCCTGACACTGAATCAGAATTGCAAGTAAAATCCTTAACGTCACCTATGATTGAAGAGGATAACCCTGAAAATTCAGTTGCTGAAGGGAATCAAAATGATGCTATTCTTCCAGATAGTGATGAATTGGAATCACAAGTGAAGACCACTGAAACTGAAAGCAATGAGGAAGGCATGATAATTAAAGAACCATATGCTGAACATGAAAATGAACCAGAGGTATGTTCATAATTTGATATGTTCTATCATTATCATCATGAGTCAATATATTAGCAGTAAAAGGTACTGGTTACATTTGAGTATATTACTATTTCATCATTGCAATTCATTTTATTCTTTATTGTTTTTTTTTATTTTTACACCTTTTTAATTGCAAGTGAATATGGGAAAACAATTAAGGTTCTAGCTTCTGCTTGAGCTGGAATTTCTAAAGCACATCAAATACATTGTCAGTCCACCTAGTATTGTCATATGATCCTAGAATTCACTTTTTCTTTGTGATCACCAACAGAGTAGCCAAGTCGAAGGCTTAACTGAGGTCACTGAAGCTCTGGAAAAAGAAGATCAAAATAAAACTAGTGACATGTCTTCTGATCGGGATCAATTGGTAACTGAAGAAGTCACTGTACAGGATAGTTTGAAGGTTGTGTCAAATGACAATGAAAATGAGTCTGAGAAACTTGAAGTTGCTGATGATGAAATGGATTTGAAACCCAAACCTGAAGAGAAGACTGAAGCTGAAACCCTGATGAATGAGGAGATAACAGAAAGATTAGTGGAGGTTGAACCAACTATCACACATTATAAAGAAGAGGTGTACATGCTATTCAGTAACACCATAATTTATGCATTAGTTGATCCGAGAGTCAAAATGTAATTCTTGGCTTGCAAAAGGGAGTCATATAATCCAAACAGTAGTTCAATTCATGTTATCCGTGAACTCCTCTTAATTTAACAATACAGTGAAGAATCAAAGTTTCAGTAATTATATTTGAGGTACTTAATTTTATTTTCCACAAATTAAACTGAGTTTCGACTAATTAACGTTTTATTTCCTTTTTAAATCAGATCCCTGAAGCAGAGAGTACAGTTGAGCACGTGGAGGCTCTGAATGAACCCAGCATTAGTAGTACTGAACAAGATCAACAAAGTCAAGAGTCAGATGCAAAGCCAACTGAAAACCAAGCAACAGATGATATCTCGGTAGAAGACTCGTTGGCTAATGCCGCATTGATCTCGAGCATAGAACAACTAGCTGAGAGATCAGTTGATAAAGAGGAAGTAGAAAGCCCACAAGAAGAGAATGTTGTTGTCGAAACACCAAAAGAGGAAACTGAAGAAGCAGAGAAATTAGAAGAATCAATTGAAGAGGTTCGACCTCTATCATCCATCCGATTGACATGACTATAAGATTTTTTTTAATTACATTTTTACTTGTAGGATTATTATACTTATATTTGATTAATTTTATTTCTCATCCAAAACAGATTACTCAAATTACCAATCCAAATGATGTCAGTGAAGTAGAGCTTAGCCAAAGTGAAAATGTAGCTCCTGAAACAGAACACATGGAGGTGGTTTCAAAGGAGAAACTTGGAGATGAAAGCAAACTTACTGGCACAGATGTAAAATCAGCTGAACTGGAAAATATAACTCACGAATTAACAGAGCAGGAGTATATTACAAGAGAAGCACAAATTGGTGAAACTGAGATTACCACTGAAGAATACCAACCAGACCAAGAGTCCGATGCAAAGCCAACCGAACTGGATCAAGCAACAGACGAGGTCTCTGCATCGGAAAACCCAGAGGTTAATGCCACATTGAACGTAAGTGTAGAACAAATAGGAGAAACATCAGTTGTTGAAGAAGAGGAAAGTGTTATTTTACGAGATGAGAGTGAAGTTGTCGAAATGCCAAAAGAAGAAACAGAGAAGATAGAAGGAACAGATGAAAATCACATAGAAGAAGAGGTAAACCCTTTACCATCTAATCTAAAAAAAATAACAAGTTCCATTATAGTGTGTTCAACATGGGGACACAGGACACCAGATCAAAATCTTATTGTTAGGTTCCTTGATTAAATATAGCGCAGTTTCTTGACTGAGAGTCTGAGACACCTGAAAAGCCCTGCTTAGTTATCCCATTATATCATAATATCCAAATGTACATTATAAATATTAACCTTAACTATTACTCATTATCATTTTAGATTTCAAAATTTTAAAATATCATTTAAAGTTTTATAATTTATATTAAATTGATTCTATAACTATTACCGATCAAAAAATTAAACGGAGATCCACGTTCACATGAATGTCATCATAAAATTTATGATGGGATGTATATAATATTATTGTCAAATAAAATTTATATTTAATATAATAATTAAATATAAAAGTATTCTTATTATTTTATTTTATTTTATTGTTTGACTACACCCATACTTGTTGAAATGCTAAAAAACATTTCGCGCCGAATGAAAATATAATCGTTTTAATGAATATAAAGATATAATAAAAAAATTAAACATTATTCAAAAATATTTTTAAAATTTAGTATCACGTGTCACCTCTTTAAGCCTCCTTTCTTTTGAACCACGTGTCAACTTTAATAATTAGGTAAGTGGTTTCACTTTGGATTATTTTCATTTTAAGCCTCGTAAGAAAATTGGATTTTGTTTGCAAAAATTGGGCTCCTCTCCAGTAAATAATGCATAATAGTAGTTTAAATTTACAAAAAAGTTTGATAAACATGTAATATATTTAGATTTCTCTTTGAGTTTTGATAACGGTGTGATTTGTCAATAACAAAATTTTCATTCATGGTAAGTTTTTAACTTCAAATAATTAAGGAGTTAAGGCAAACCATGGACAGTCAATTATCTTAACCTTTTAATTTTACAACCTTTTAAAAATGTAAATGATAATTTATGGTTTTAAACTTCAGAAGTTAGACTGTAATGTGTACTTTATATATATTATAAGAACGAAAATTAAAAAATTAATGATCATGATGCGATTTTATTGTTTGTGCAATGATGTAAAAAATAAATTCATAAAACAATGTTTGATATAAAAAATAAATTCATAAAACAAACAATGTCTCTTTAGTATTTTTATTTGTACTTTTCTTTTAAATTTTTTTAGTTGTGCATTTCTTACAAATTAATAACTTAACCCACAAAACAATAGATTAATTGGTCTCTACTGAGAAAATATTGTATTGAAAATAAAAAGAGAAAACTATATATTGAAGTATGAACTAAAAACCGAATCCTCTTGTGTACTTTTACGAACTGAAGTGTGGCGTACGGTCGCATCACAAAAAAAACCAGAATACAAGTCGAAATCGTAGGGAGGGAATAGAACTCGTAAAGAGTTAGACGGGAGGAAAAAGAGAAATGGGAGCCTTAGGAGGACTGGAGTGGAAAACCTCGACAGTCTGGAGGAGGGCCAAGGAGAGGTGGCGGTGGGGGAGATGATATAGAGAGAGAGAGATAGAGGATTAAGAACTAAGAAGGATGGCCAGCAGCTTTAAAAAGATAAAAAGTAAAAAAGAAGAAGAAGAAATGCCCAGCGGAACTAGTTCCAACCAAGAGGCAAGGTGTGGGTTAGATCTGTGTGTCAGTGTATGGAGACAGGAAACAGCCAATAAAGGGTATATAGTAATAGTAGCCTGGTCCTGGGGATGGGTGCTGGTGACAGTTGCATGAAGGCAAAAAACAATCCTAGGTGTCCATTAGCAATGCACCATGCAACAGAAATCCATTGTTTTTTTCTTTATTATTTTAAGTTGTAGGATAAAGTCCTAATTGATGATTTCTCATGCTTCTTTTTTTTTTTCTTTTAAAAAAATCTAATACAGGTTGTGCAAATTGTCCATTCAAGTGAGCTTACTGAACCCCAGTTAGATGAGAATGAACCAGTACGGCTTGAATCTGAAGACTTGGAGATTGTCTCAAATGAGAAAATTGGAGATGAAAGCGGACTCACAGAGATTGATTTAAAATCAGCTCAAGTGGAAAGTACTTCGGACGAATTAATCAAGGATGAATTGTATCCCAATCTCTCCTCAAGTGTAGATGAGAGTGAAGTTTTGCTCCAAAGTACTGGTGAAGAGGTACAAGGAGGTACAATAGGTGCTGAAATGCCAAAAGAGGAAAACAGTGAAGGAATCGAGCCTATTGTTGAGCCTTGTGACAAGCCTATAGAAGAGGTATATTTTGAGTATAGTATATCTGTCCATTCCATTGTTGAGCTGATTACATTTTTTTTTTGTTTATATATGATTATTCATTTATATAGTTCTGTTATAGCTTCATTACTGGTTCTGGGATTAGTAATTTCATAATAAAGAAAGTGGAGAGCTCCATTCTCTTGCACTATATAATGGCTTTTTGGTCCAATATTTTTATGTTCTGGATCGTTTTACAATTTGTTGTGGTAGTGTGGTTAGTGAACGAGGTATTGGTATTGGAGCCTTTTCTTCTTGTTTCTAGGCTCCAGCCATACAACAGATTAGCTGAATTTCTGTTACTATTATATACTTGGTCTTATGGCGTCAAGTTCTGACTGAAAATATTTTTCTTTCTGCATTCTTTTACTTGAAATCATGTTGTTATGGGCTTCATAGCAGTAAAACCTTCTTGTTTTTGTTGATCTCAAACAGATTCATAAAACTGTCGATCCGGAGATCTGTGATGTACAAGAAGAGCCAAAAGCCCTAGTAACTGAAATGGAAGTAGATCCTCAGAAATTTGATGTTGGGACAGAATCACCTGAACTGGAGAAATTGACAGAAGAATCAGCCTCAGTAGAGGAGAAGGCAGATGCTACTATATTGGTTCCTAGTGAAGGGCAAACTGGAGAAAAGGAAATTGCAAATGAAGAATGTGGTGTTGAACCTCAGACTTTCTGTGAATCAGTGATAACGTCTGATGAGAATGTTGCTCAAGGAGTTGAGACAAATGAAGGACCAAGTGACAAGGACACTGCAAGAGAGGTATGTTTTCTTGCATAATGATACAGATTACATGCTACTTGACTTTCAAGATCAAATTGGTTTTGCCTGAACTGGAGCATATTCATGATTGGATTTTTCAATGTGAAGACTCATATACATCTCTATTCTTGTATGGTATTTTAACTGTACCTCAGTTCTAAACTGTTTCTTTTTAGGCTTCATAATAAGTAAAATTTTCTAATTTTTCTTTATCCCGAACAGATTTCCAAATGTGCCGATGCTGTCATGCATGATGCAGCAGTACCATTGAAGGTCTTCTTAAATGAGGAGGAAGTGGATTCTGAGAAACTTGGAACTGAAATAGAATCATCTGAACAGGAGAAAGCAACAGAAGAATCAGCCTTGGTAGAAGACAAATCAGATGCTGATGCAATGATTTCTGGTAAAGGGCAAATTGAAGAAAGAGACATTGCAGACAAGGAAAGCAGTGTCGCACCCCAGAGTACTGTTGAATCAGTGACAGTACCTGAAGAGAAAGTGTCTCAAGAAATTGAGACAAATGAACCAATTGACAAGCATAATATAGAACAGGTTTGTTTTCTTTATAATTTAGCAGCAATTAAAGTACTAACTGGTTGGGTATCTGACCAAAATAAGTTTGGCCTGAACAAAACCAGTAAGCTCAGTTGTGATTTTAATGTGGAGGGCTCTTATATATGTGTCTTGCCATGTATGGTTTTATGTAGTGTATGTCATATTGTTGTTAAGAGAGTGATTGCTTGTACTTTTATTTGAGAGACAAGTGACAAGTGAGAGTACCGAGTACAGTGAGAACTCTGTGTTGTAGTCTTCCTCCTGTCAGTCTACTGCTGGTTTTCTGGTTCATTACCATAATAGCAAATTTGGAATTCAGGAATAATTCACAAGGTCTAATTTATGTTGTGGATACTATACGCATGTGAATTGGAAATATTTTCTTTTATAATACATAATTGCATAGAAAAACATACTGATGTTTTTATAAAATTTATTTAGTTTAGTTCTAAAATTCTTAAAACCATTTAAATTAGGGATAATTCATAAAATTTGTAAAAACTGTTTAATTTGTTGATTCATTCAGTCAGGTGCTGAAAATGGATAATTTGCAAATAATTTATAAACAAGAAAACATTCTTTATGAGGAAGGATTTCGTTTGCTGGTTTCTCAATCTGTATTAGTACCATGGGAAGCTGCTAGTATGAACCAGTCTCATTATCAGCATGTTTGGGTACAGCAGGGTTTAATTGTTTAATGGATGACTTGCCTTAAATTGAAGAATTTTCTTTTGGTAATTTTCCCTTTGCAGCTTCATGGAAAGGATATATTAATTGATACCGTTGAAACTCCAGAAGAAACCAACTTTGCTCAGGAAGACAAGGTTGATGAAGGTCAAGCTACAATTTCAAAGAATGTTGAGCCTGAGATGGAATCATCTTTCTTAGAGAAAACTAATCGCGGGATAGATGTGAATGCAAACCTTGAAGAAACGAGTGAAACTTTAATTGTAGAAGAGAAAGGACGTGTGATAAGTGAGACTGCTAATGGATCAGAGCTTGTTCCAGTGGTGGAACAAAAACATTCAGAGGTACGAACAAAAGCTAAAAGTTTCATGAACATGGAAAAGAGTGTCATCTCCTCTATTTAATTTGTTAATTTTATTTGCTTGTTTTTTCCCCCCTCTTACTGGTGTGAGGTCTAAGGATTTATTATCAGTTTTGAGGGGTATTGAATGATCGTGAACCTGGGTGGGGGTATCCCATGAGATTTTGGTAATCTCTGGGCACAACCTTGCTCATTGAAGGTTATGGGTAAAGAATACTTCTTCACCAAACATATTATTCGTAATGAACTTAAAAATCAAATTCTGTTTTAGTCTTTTAATATATATATCTGTTTGTTTTGTCCTGTAGGAACCCGATCTAATTGATGAAAAAATTTCAAGTGATGCAACTTTAGAAACTGCAAACAGCACAGAAACCAATGAGCTACAAGTACAAGAAGAGGCTCCAGACACAGTTGTCATTGAGCCAGAAAACCAAACCAAAGAAGAAAATCTGACCCAAACTGAGCCAGAACAAGAGATACCTGAAATTGAAAAGGTTGAAGGAGAAAAAGAAATTCCAAATGTAGCATTTGAAGAACCAGTCTCGGGAGAAATTAATGGCGATACTGATCAAAAAGGTGTTGAGCAAAACAGACAGAATGCATTGGTAAGTACATTTCTGACCTAATTCTTATCTTATCTAGCTTCCTAGCCAATAGCGTGTCGCTTTAGTGCAAAGGAGGAAAAGGAACCAAAAGGTCACAAGTTTAAGTTTAGACATAATTATGAAGTTAGGAACTGCATGTTACCTATTGCAGAAATTGCAAATTGTTTTTTCCACGAAATTGGTAGAAAGAATAGCTGCGCATAAAGGATGGCTAATTTACTTTTGTGTTGGAAGTTTATTTTTGAACTTGCTCCAAGTATTATCAAACCATTTGATTCTGTTATTCACAGCCTGTAGTGGAATAGTATGCAAATTCTGGACTAGCAGCTTTTAAGCTGCTTAGCATTTAGTATGTGTATAAAAGGCAAGTTAATAACAAATTTAAAATAAACAAGCCAATAAACAAAGATGCAAAGAAGTTTCTGAAGCTCAGATTCAATTGGTAGAAGTTGGTATCAGCTTTATTTATTCTGTAATTGAGAGTTCTAAGTTATAACTGATGTGCAGAATCAAGAAGCTCATAGGCAAAATGAAAGAAAGATTGATATGATAGAATTAATGAAAACTGCTGAGCAAAAAGTGACAATTGACGAAAGTAGTGAAAAGACAGAAGGAATTATCCCCAATTTCCCTGAACAAAACAAGGAAGCACAAGAAGAAACCAATCAATCAGAAGGGCCAGAGGATAGAGATTTTTCCTTTATTGTTAGCAGTTTTTTAATTAGCAAGGTTAGTGCCAAAGTAAAATTGGTCTTTAATGAAATTTATATCCCCCAGTACTTGAATATATTGTACAAAAGAAGCCTTTAGTTGAGAAAATTACAATCAAGTCACCAGTGTGGCATGAGCACATAATTATGAAACAAAAATCTGGATAAAATTATTTATGTAGAAAATTGCAGCTAACATTTTATGCAATGTTTATTGTCTATACTTCATTATATCTTAGTATATTTTTTTCCCTTTAATTTAGGTATTATCTGAGGAAACTCAAAAGGAAGATAACAATACGAAACAAAATGATGATGCCTCATTTATTTCAAAAGCATTAGATGGAGAATTCATACAAGAGAATACAACCAATAAAAAGGAAGAAATTGAGACAGCAGATGAAGAAATAATGGATGCAACCAGTTCAAGAGAAGATAAATTGGAGCTACAAGAGCAAGAAAAGGTGGAAAATGGGGAGGAGAAAGGAGAGGAAAATGAAGAGGAAGATGGAGTTCAGCAAGACTACTTGCCAGTATCTCGGTTTTTGATGGATAAGATATTGAGGCAAGAAGAGAAGCAAAATCTTGAAAAGGAGGTGGGAGCTATTGAGGAGACCCATAAACAGCTAAACGATGAAGGTGGAGTCAAGATAGAGGAAAAGATTGAAGAAAATAGCAACGTTGAGGCAGCACCTGAGCAAACAGTCGAAGTATCCTCTTCTTACTCTGAAGTGTCAAGAGATTTTGAAAAGGGAGAAACTCTGATTGAGAAGGTTGATGACACTTCAAATGGTGATGGTGCAATGTTCATAAAAGTAGACGGAAACAGCAATATTGTGGCAGTGCCTAAGCAAGAAGGAGAAGCAAGCCATTCTTCCATAGAAGTGGCAACAGATCTTGAGACGGAGAGTGATGTGGTTAAATCAAATTTAGAGAGAGATAACAAGAGTGTTCTCATGCTACCTGAGCAGGAAGGTGAAAAGAGCATTTCTCCTATTGAAGCAGTAAGTGATTTTGAGAAGGAAAATAACAGCAAAGAGGAGAATGAAACATTAGTTACTACGGAGAGAATTTCAATTGTTGAAAAAATTCAGGAAAATAATGGTGGAGTGGCAACAAGTAATGAACAAGGAGGAAAGACCTATTATCCTGTAGAAATGGGGAGATATTTGGAGGAAGAAGAGAAACCTGAGGACGAAGATAAATATTTGGTTGGCAGTGATGACATTGCATTACCTGTGCAACAGGTTGAAACAGCACCATCTCTTATAGAAGAGGTAGAACTTGAAAACAGAGAGCAGAGTAAGGATCTGATAGAAGAGGCTTTGGTAAATGCTCATGAAATTTCTGAACCGGAGAAGATAATTGAAGAGAACAGAACTTTGGTCATTCCCAAGGAGATAGAACAAATAAATGAGGTTGTTGTGGCTGAAGAGGCATTAAAAGATGTGAAAAATGTTGAAGAAGAAAATTATGTTTTAGTGGAACATGAGGTTGATCAATTTGAGGAGTCAAAAGAAATACTTGAAAAGGAAAAAGTTGCTCACGAGATAGCTGAGGCAGCAATTTCAAACCTGGAAGAGAAAGAAGCTATTTCTTCGGCTATCGAAGGTAGCAACAGGGATTTCGTTCAACAAGTAGAAATTACTGAAAGTGGCATGAAAAACTCATCAGTAAGTTGCAAGGAAATTGATCAGACCACTCCTGATATACCCAGAGTCCCAGTGGCTGAGGTTGAAGCAATTGAGAGAAATTTGCAAGATCCATTAGAAAAACAAAGAGATTTAGAACCTACTGAGATTATGAAGGAACAGGTTGGCAATGAGACAAATTATACTTCTGAAAAAGAACAGGTTAAGGAAGTTACCGGTACTGTGGTTGAGAGAATTCAAAGCAAAAATCAAGAAAAACTCACAGAAGTAGAAGCAACCAAAATGGAGAAGGAAAGGGAAGAGATCAAGGACGAGGATCATGATGACGATGAAGACGAAGGAGAGGAAGAGGATGAAAGGCACCAGGAGAGAGAGGCTAAGATAATTGGCAGGGATCTCACAGTCAAGGCTGAAGCAAGAGATCAGACAGAGATGAAGCCAGCACAAAAGAAATCTCATAATATATTGTCCGGGGTAGGATCAAAGGTCAAGCACTCTTTGGCAAAGGTGAAGAAGGCCATAACTGGCAAGTCAAAAAATGTATCGCCTTCGGCAAAATGAGTAAGCCCGTATTTTATTTGGGCATGCTTTTTTATTGGTTTGTGTTTAATTTATTTGTAAGTGTGTGTATATATTGTATTTATGGTGATTTGTGTAGTTTTATAGGCTGTACATTTCGATAGGCTAGAAAAGAGTGTGCTCATTTGCTTGTTTCTTGATTCATTTTGTAAATTTGCTCAAGTTGTGAAATTTGTGGTGTGCTTTTACTTGTATTATTAAATTAAATAAGTTGATAGTTTGTATCCACATGAGCTTTGTTTTTTCTTTGCCTCTGTTGCATCCATTCTTAACTCCCAGCAATTGATTCTGAAGTTCAGGTGATCTAGGGATTTGCAACTACATTCTTTGTTAATTATTAATATTAACAAGGTCAGATATGCACATTCTTTGCAATGCTAACGTCTATAAGTAAGTTTATACTATTTTGGCATTTTTCTGTAGCTTTATTTGACGAAAGGTCAAAAGCTACACATTCAGTTGTAACTTGAAAGTTTTATTGAAGTTTATGAGATCTCATTTCCTTGCTCACTCATGAACCGAGAACCTTTAGAGAAACTGAGTACGCGAATTTGGTATAAGACATTTATTGTAACGAGTTGTTTACGGTTCTGGTGTGAGCTAGTGATTTTTCGGAATTTTTTTTTTCTGAGTACACAGATATTGCTTAATAATAGCAACAATAATTAATTAAAGTTGCAAAATAATGAAAATCTGAACTTGGAAGGTTGTGTTCAAGTTGTTAGCTTATTAATTATTAACACGATCAATGCCGGAATAACATGACGTGCAGATGTCATGGGGCAACAAAAAATTCAAGTATCCAAGGGGACGAAGAAGAATAACTTGCTGAAATAGGCACACGGCAATGTCATATCCGCCAAGCGCGGCCCAAGGAATCCAAGCTTGACTTCATTGCCGAGTGAAATGAAGGAAAATTATAGGAGAGAGAATTTTTTTTCCTTTTGGCGGTTTATAGAAAAATTTGAAGGATGTTATAGGAATGATAGGATATGACTTTCCTCGTGAAAGGCAGCGTGTCTTGGGACCAGGATCCTCTGGACGTTTTTTTGAAACGTCCAGTGGACGTTTTGGATCGGAGCCGTCCGATTTAAATCAGACGATTCATTTTTTCGGGCGGAGCTCCCTTATAGCCGTTGAGATTAAATCAGACGGTCCAGATCCCCAGACGTCCACCAAACGTCCAGAGGATCTCATTCCGCGTGTCTTGGGCATGACCGCATGAGCTGACCTTGGGGGCAGATGGAACAAGCCCATATATTACGTGTATCAACAGCTGAGATATGACATCCAAGCCCATATTTGATCCAGTATGGACAAGTTACTCCAATGCGAAAATTGGAAATAATTACTAAAATAATTTCTTACACAGATGAATTTAAACTTTCATTCACAAATTTGGATCTTAGACTCTTCGTGACTGAAAGGTTTTGGACTTTTGGATTGCATAAAGTTAGTATAACTTCTCGATTAGCAAACTAATTGTTAAATTACATTTACTTATAATACTGTGTTTGGAAGATGGGTGAGCAAATTCCGAATAGCTTATTAGGAATTGGCTTGTTCATTCTTCCTTATTCCACCAAGACCCAAGTATTAGAATAAGCAATCGAATAAGCTTATTCGGAATTAGCTTTTTCGTTCCCCCGTGTTTGGTTCCCACTTTCCGAATAAGCAATTCCGAATAGCTTATTCGGGAAGGTTTCAAACACACCAAGTGGATGAGTTAAGAATAAGGAAGAACTATAAGGGGAAGAAAAATTAAGAAGTGTTATTCCGGGAAGATTGTGAAGAGTGTTATTTCAGAAAGAAGAAATGTTGTTTGAATGGTGAATAGAGAAAAAGAATGGAAGGAAGAAATAAATAATCATTTATTTTATTGTTTTCAATCAAATTTCAAATTTATCATTATTATCTTTATTTATTTTAATATTTTATGTTGTAAAATAAAGTAATTATTAATTAATACTAATAATAAGAACAATAATGTAACTAATGACAAGACGAATATTATTATAATGATATTATATAAAAGTAATTATTATTATTTAATATTAGTAATCTGAATAATAAAATAAGTAATAATAATATAATAAAATAAATATAAATAATATTATAATATTACAAAATATTATAATAATATTTCTACTAATTATAAAATAATAAGATTAATATTTAATTATTAATTTAATTAATAATAAAAATATGATTTATTATCCTTTCTTTATTTATTTAATATTTGATAGTGTAAAATAAATTAATAATTATTTAATAATAATAATAATAATAATAATAATTAGTATTATTATTATTATTACTTACTTAATTCTAATAATCAGAATAATAAATTAATTAATTATATATAATAATAATATATTATTATTATTATTATTATTATTGTATTATTATAATAGTCTTATTATGACAATAATATTGTAATAACGTAATTAATAATGATAATATAAGTAAGAGAGTTGTGAAAAATACTTTTTTTTTTTCCTTCTTCCCATATTCTTATTTCAACTATTTGTTGGAAGAACTCTTCCATGAAGAAATGTTTCTTCCCATCTTATTTCAAAGTGTTTGGATGCTTAAGAATAACTCTTCCCATTTTTCTTCCTAGGAAGAGTTATTCTTGTGCAATCCAAACAAGCTTAATTCCTAACTCCATTATTTTGTAGTGTTACCAAACGCCTAAATTTGTTAGATATATTATATAGTTACTTCTATAAACTTGCTCTATAAAGCTTATAGGAGTTCTTAATAAATTTGACTAATTCATCAAAAATAAAAAATATCAATAAAGATATGTGGGTGTCGGAATCGTTTAGTTAAATGTAGTCCGACACTCCAAGCATTGTGAAATAATTTTTTTTTAAAAATTTTGTAACGTGATACTCTATAATTATCTGTGTGCAAAGAACTCATTTTCTATCATATGAGAAATAAGAATGCCCATGAAGTACGTCTAGTCGAATTGGTGGTCCCCCAAATGACAACTCCGAAGGCGACCCTCTTTGCTACCCTGACGGCTGCTCCGACATCCGCAAAAACCACGGCTTTTTCTTAAATTCCTCAACCTAACCAATCTCCACTGCCACCGCCTCTTTTTTATTATTATTTTCCAAACTTCAATCAACCACTTCCAAACCCTTGTGCCGCTAAGCAGCCGTCCGGCAAAGACATCTCTCAGCCAATGCCTCAGCCATCCTCTCCGCCCCTCTTGGACTCCTACCTCAACAAACTCAAGAATGCAAACTCTGATGCTGCTCTCAAGGTCACCTTCTCTCATCCTCTGACAGTGGTCGCTCAATCTGCTCTACCGAAAGAGAAAGTTCATGTAAGTTCTCAAACTAAGGTTGTCTTCTCCAATAACTCTTCTCGCTCCAAATCTCGTTCAAATGTCAAGTCTAGGTTAGCTCCTTTACTGCCTTCTTCTTCTCTCTCCACTTCTCCTTAAGGCTGGTCACTTCCAAATCTTTTCAAAAGAGGTTTGCTTGCTTTGATGTTTGTCATACTCCCTCTACTACCACTGCTGCCGCTACTTCTAATTCCTCCTTTAATGTCTCTCATGGAGGTTGGACTAAGGTTTTACCAAAAAAATTCAAGTCTGCTGCTGATGTCTCATATTTTTATACATATTTTGACCGTACTTAGCCCTTAATTATTACTCAAACCATTGTAATTGCCTCGTGAATTGCTATGTTTTCCTAGATTTTGGTACTGCTGCCGCTTCTCCATTTATTTTGTAGGATTTCTTGGAGATTGAAGACAAAACATGACAAACGAAGAGGTTGAAGCTAGATCATATGCCAGACGACTCATTCCTGACTCATATAGACGTGTTATGGACCATTGGAGGCCGGAACAGATCGAGTATTGAGCACGAGCCTCAGTCTTAGCCTAATTGGTGGGCCCAGAAGTGCATTTCGGATCCATTTTGGAGGTATTTTGGACCAAAATCCGTACATTTTGGTCCGAAATCAATTCGGGAAAGTGCAAAAATGGAAATTTTCATAGAAGGAAGGCGCGTTTCTTTGCCCTAGCCGCCTTCCTGGTCTCTCCCACGGGCATATATGCACGAGATTTCAACAGAAGACGTATTCTATCTTCTACCATTGATTTCCACCTCACGTTCTTGAGTTTTTAGCTTTTTTCACGGATTTCATTGAAGAACAGCGGTGTTTGAAGGCTATAGCAGCAGCACAACAGTTCTCCATCGATTCCTCTGCCCTAGAACAGCGAGTATAGCATAAGGATCTATTGGTTTACTCTTTCATGCTATTATTTCGTTATTTTATGGCTTGTATCTTCGTTTCTTGCATGATGTCTATTGTTGTTTGTTCTAAAACCATGTTAGGCTAAATTTCATTATGTCCTAGGGGTAGTTAGTAGATTAGTTTAGTTTATTGTGATGACTTGATGAATTTATTATGATATTATGTGATTTATTTAGTTGAGAATTATTGTCTATGCTTGGTTTAATTAATTGCTTACTTTAGATGAGTCGCGACGTCTTTAGGGTATGAAACTAGACTAGGCTTTTAATTGATCAAGTAATTGAGATAAACCAACGCTCGAAAGAGTAGGTTAGTTAACGACCGAAAGGTGTAACTTTTAAATGAACCGACAGGACTTTAAATCTCTAGAAATCCAACTAAATATTCCTAAACATTTTAGTTCTAATACGTGAGTATAGGATTAGATATTTTTGTGGTAAAACCCGACATCAAACCTAAATCAGAACCAAAAGGCGACCGCTGAGGTTCGGATTAAGGTCTGGTCGCTTAGTAACCTTCACATAGTGTCCTGTAAAATTATCAAGTCGAAACAATAGGTTTAAGGCAAGTTTTGATGCTGGACAGAATCCATTTCGGACCGAAATGGATCTGTTTCGCCCCGAAATGACCCTCTGTTTTGGTGAAAATCGTGATAGAGTTGTCTTAAAGCTAAACTAATTGACACATAACCCTAGGACATTTTATTGCATCTGTTTGAGTCCAGAAAAATTATAAAAACAATCCAAAAATATTTTATTATTTATTCTTAGTTTATTTGTCTATTTTTGCTATATTTTACTTGATTGCTTCTTATTCCCAAAACTCATACAAAAACCATCTGTCTAGATTTTAAGAAATATTAAGTCTGGTATTCAACCGTCCCTGTGGGTTCGACACCTTTGCTTTACTCGAACGTCTAGTGAGGTAATTCATAGGTTTTATTTTATTTGACCTAGGTTTGAAACCTTCATCAGCTGCTAACAGTTCTGATGGCAAAAAAATTGCCCAACTTATTAGATCCAAAATCTCTAATCTCAAGAAGGGAAAAATGCTTTAATTATCTTTTTGGTGGACACTTAAGATCGACTTGTAATCTCCCCCAAAGATGCATCGTCTGTCTTAATTTTGGGCATAATGCAATGAACTGTTCTCTCCTTTCACATGGTGGCTCCTCAACTTCCCCACTTCCAGCTAATTCTACAACTGTTGCACCCTCTACTTCTTCTTTACCAGTGCTTTCTAAAACTGGTGCCTCCTCACTTTCTACAACTCATGTACTCTCTATTTCTAATGATCCTAGTGCTGCAAGAGTAAGTGTTTTTCTGGAAGGATTTGAACAGGTTGGAGACTATCTCAACCCACCTTATTTTGGCCCTGACATGCCTTGGATGCCACCTCCTACACCACCTGCTTCTTCTTCCTCTCACTCTGACGATGCTACTGATCTGCACTCTGGTGCTCATCTTCCCTCTCTTATTTCTGTTACTCAACCCCTGAATAATGATCAGCCTCCAGTTCCTCCCCCGACTGGACAACATCTGGCTTTAGTCCCCTACTCTCCTCCAGTGCGTCTTAAACACAGGAGACGTCCAACAGGTTTTGGAATTATCTGATGAAGTAATTAATGCCAATTGCTCTTCTCTCCCTGACTCTAATTCAGATGCTTTTTCTGTTTTTATCTCTATAGTTAATCCTCTCCAATAAAGGTCTTTACTTGAACTCTCTCCTCTACTGCCTCTTGTTCAAGTTGCTTTTAATGCCTCGCTTGACAACTCAATGGCTAATCTTTCAAACTGCTCTTCTCTTTTTGGGTCTTCCAGTGGCCCTAATGTTTCTATTGACTCAATTGCTGCTATTTTTCAGAATCATTTTGATTGTTCCATTGATTTTGAGGAGCCTTATGTGCTTGCCGTTACTGAGACTGACACTCATGCCACCCCAATTACCTTTTCTTCTCCTAATTCTGCTACTCAGACTGCTTCTAAGCCTAGGAGAAGTGCTAGGCTCAAGAACAAAGCTGTTGGTCCTTATATCTCTGCCATTTCCAAAGCTCAACAAGTGCATTTTGCTACTCCTTCCTCCAAACCCTCCAAGCAACATTTTATCTCTCCAGAACTGTAGATGAGTTCTTAAAGAAAGATGGTCCCCCAACTATGGCTCAACCTAAAATGATCATCCTTGCAGCAGGCTATGAGCTTACTAATGACATCAAGAAGTCCCTCACTAAAGCTGGGATAGTCTAGTCTTTTCTTTCTTTAAACCTGAAAGTTGTTTTTGTTTTCAAGTTTTTAATGGAGTACTTTACTTTACTGTCAGTTGCTACTTCAAGAACTGCTATGTTCTTTTATATTTGTATCTCTACTTTCATTAATGGAATGAGTTTATCTTCTCTTCTTCTCTCTATGTGCATGCTTTGCTCTCTTTGTCTTCATGTCTTCAAAATTTAATTTCTTCTGTTGGAATGTAAGAGGCCTAAATGATAAAGATAAAAGATTGGTTGTGAGACAATCTATCTTAATTGAAAAGCCAGACTTTGTTTGTTTCCAAGAGACCAAGTGGGACCTTGTTACTGATTCTTTGATCAGAGAATCTTATGGGGCCAGATTAGATTCTTACTTGTTTGTTGATTCACAAGAAACTCGAGAGGGTATTTTAATTGTTTGGAACTCAAGAGTTGCAACTTGTCTATCTTCTTCTGCCACTAGACATGTTCTCTCTGTGGACTTTTCTTTCAATGTTGATGTATCTCTCTTCAGGCTGACTACTGATATGGACCTTCCACACGTATTGGTAGAATGGATTTTATTAAAAGCATTGCCTCTTTTGCCCCTGATGCTTCTACTCCTTGGATGTTGTGTGGAGATTTCAACATTATTCTAAATAATCATGAGTCAACTGATTCTTCTCATATTGCTAGAGAAATGCAGCTCTTTTCTGACACTATCTCTGCATTGAATCTTCTTGACTTATGCTTACCTGGCAGAAGTTTCACATGGTCTAATAACAGGGCTTTATCTACTTTGGCTAAGTTGGACAGATTTTTCATAAATCTTACTCTCTCTAAACTTTTTCCCAATGCCTCTTTAGTTGCTTTGGCAAATACTTCTTCAGATCATTCTCCTCTTCTTTGCACCATCAAGACTGGATTCAGACCTTCTAATATCTTCAGATTTGAGAACTTATTCCTCTGCATTCCTTAATTCACTGATTTGGTACTTAACTTCTAGTTCTCCAATCCTCCAGCTCCTACTCCTTCTCAGTTTAATGACAAACTTTTAGCACTCTCCAAAGAAATTAAACTCTGGGCTAAAGGAAGAATTTCTTCTGTTAGGAAACAGTCTCTAGTTATCACTTCAATCTTGCAAGATGTGATAGAGTTATGGAAACCAGATTCTTGACTCTACTTGAGAAAGTTTTGAAATATTTTTTGAAGCGAAGACTTACTGAATTAGCTATTCTTGAAGAATCAATTTGGAAGAAGAGATCACCCTTTAAATGGAGATTAGAGGGTAACAAAAATTCAACTTTCTTTCATGCACTGATTCAACTGACACTCCGGACTTTGAAATCAGCTGTTTATATCCCTTGCTCAGTGAAGTTGACTTCTCTATTCTAAACTCTTCAATTACTTAGGAGGAAGTTGAGATAGCTATTGGTTCTTGGCCTAGTAATAAGTCGCTTGGACCATATGGCTTTACTGGGGATTTCTTCAGTGCTTTCTGTTCTGAGTTAGCTCCAGAAATCACTTCAACTCTGAATTTGTTCTTTCTTCTGGCCCTCTTCATCCTATGAATACTTCTATCATTGCTTTAATTCCCAAATGTGATTCCCCTACTTCTACTGCTGATTTCAGGCCAATCATCATTATCCACTCTATGCAGAAAATTTTTTCAAAAATTCTAACCTCCAGAGTAACTTCTTTGCTGCCTAAGTTGATCACTCTGAATCAGATTTTCTTCCTGCAAGGTAGGGCAATAAATGAAAACTTTGTCTATGCACAAGAGGTTCTTCACTATGCCAACAAGACAAAGATTCCCTTAACCATATCTAAAGCTGATATTCACAAGGAGTTTGATACTATGAGCTGGAATTTTCTGAGTAAAGTTCTGTCTACACTAGGTTTCCTTTACACTTCATCTCTACTGTTTTAGGCTGTGTGCTTAAAAGGATCTTCTAGAGTAATTCTAAATGGTGTTGCTGGAAAACCTATCACGCTTAAAAGAGAGGTGAAACAAGGTGATTCTTTGTCTCCATACTTGTGCATTTTGGCTTTTGACTTTCTCTCCAGGTGGCTTGCTAGACTTACTGCTTTGGGTACATTACCAGTGCCAATTGCCGGAATGCACTCAAGTCTCTTCTATGCAGACGATGCTATAGTTTTCTTCAAACCAGGAGCTAGGCAGGCTTTGTTTTTAAAACTCATCTTCTGTGTGTTTGGAAACATCTCAGGCTTATCTCTCAATTCTCTCAAATCTGATATGCTAACTTTGCATTGTTCAGACAATATTACTCAATTGCTTGCTACAACCTTGAACTGCAGAGTTTCTACTTTTCCTATTACTTATCTTGGCATACCTCTTTCTCCTAAATCTCTACACAAAGCTGATTATCAACCTCTCTTGTTGAAGTTTCAAAACAAATTACAAGGATGGACAACCTCACTCCTCTCCATTGCCGGCCGACTTGTATTAGTGAACTCTTGCCTCTCCTCTCTACTAGTCTACTAAATGTCAGTGTTCAAACTGCCTTCTTGGGTTATCAAGAGAATTGACTCCATCAGAAGAAATTTTCTCTGACACGGTGTGCAACAAACAGGGAAGAAAAAATTGATATTGGTTTCTTGGGAAAAGGTGACAAAACCTAAACAAGCTGGAGGCTTAGGTGTGCTTAATTTAACTTCTTTCAATCAAGCTTTGCTCGCCAAATGGCTTTGGAAATGGACATATTCTGCAGATACTCTTTGGAAGTCTTTAGTATTTTATTTGCAATCTTCAGCTTTGTCTCTTTCCCCCACTAAACAACATTCTTTCCCATGCTCTTAAAAGTTGTCAACAGTTTTTAACTGTAGGACTTTCTATTCAGCTCAATACTGGTAAAAATGCGCTTTTCTGGCATCACAATTGGTGTGATCAGTTTCTGCTTACCTTCCCTGACTTATATTTTTTTGCCTTAAACAAGAATATTTTTGTTTTTCATTTTTCTCAAGGGTTCAACCATCCTCTCTCGTTTTTCTCTCCACTATTACTCTCTTCTCATGTGGCATTGTTACAACTCAATCAACTTACTAGTTTGACTTCTCACTTTTTAAGTCAATTGTCAAGCTCAGGAAAAGACACTGCTATTTGGAAAATTGACTTCTTCTACTACTGGTTTCTCTACACAATCTCTTTACAAACTTATAACAACTCACCCCTGCCATTCTTCACATTTACCTACCATTTGGAAGATGAGAATCCCTCCTAGGTTTAAAATTTTTCTTTGGTTAATGTATAAAGACAGAATTGCTACAGTTGATAATCTTCAAAAAAGAGGTTGGTATTTGGCTAACAGATGTTGTCTTTGTGGTTTAGATAGTGAGACAGTCACACATTTGTTTAACCACTGTGTCTTCTTTCATTGCTTCAAGTCGATGCTTCTTTCAGATCGCTCAATCTCCAATGCCTTATTTGATTTGGCAGTTCCTGTTAATCATTGGAGTTTGTTGCATAATTCTGCAATTAAGAGTGTCATTAAGGACCTTTTTGCAATTTCTTACTTTATCATCTAGAGGGAAAGATGCTCAAGAATTTTCAAGGATAGTTGCAAGACCCACTCTGATTTAGTCCAAGAAGTTCTTCTTGAATGGGATTTCTTCAGGAAAAAATCTGGATGAGCTTAGTTGTTCGATTTTTTACTTTCTTTTTTTTTATATTAGAAGTAGTTTCTTTCTTTCACTTTTACTTTTCTTTAGCTCCTTGCTGAAGAACTTTTCTTTTCTTTAGTTCGATTGTACTGAACTTTAATTTATTTTATACTAAGGTGGGGGCTTGACCCCTATTTTTCTTAAAAAAAAAAAATTATCTGTGTGCTGGATATTATTGTTCATAAAACGGACCCGATTCACCAGTAGACAATAATTTGGCAGCGCATTGTTTTATTTATGATTTTTGTGACCCCTTTTTATTTTCATTTTCATCATATTTTCGTCTCTCTTTTTAGTTGCTTGGAGTCTCTCCACCTTTCTTTTTTTCTTTTCCTCCTCCGGTAGCACTGCCTCATCTTCATACGCTTTTTTTTTTCGTCAATCTAGTCCCACCATACTAAATTTAATTATTTTCGTTTTATATATAACCTAATTATAAGAATAAAATGTATTGAGCGAAATTTAATGAGCTCTCTAATACTTACAAAGAGCTGTTAATGGTTTCGTGACTTTTTAGACCAACCTTTCCTGTCAAGATAAGCTTTCGTGCAGAATCTTGATCGCAGCTAATGTTGAATCAAATATTAGATTTCGTGCACAAAAGCTATGCAGCAAAACTTGCAATTGGTCGTGATTGCTTTTCAATTTAATGGATGAATACAAGTACATAGCAGAATGCAACACACCATACAGCTTATTAAGGCGCATAAGATCTTGTCTGGAGACCCTTAATGGCTTAATACCAGGGGCGCAGGTATGTGGCTGACACACTCCGGCATTAATTAAACTTGCTACTATATTTATACGGAAGTCCTTTGACTTAGAAAAAAGGAAATTGAACATTTTTTTCATGGTGAACCAAATCATTTCGATCCGCATCCTAAATTATTACAATTGATTCATATTAAGTTTAAAGTTACCCCCTAATAATCTTTTTTGTTGCCTCAAATTGAGCCGTGTATTTCGAATAAAATCATTAATCACGAGAATAGTTTAGATTTAGTAATTGTATATATACGAAAATGTCTTTTTTTCTCTCTCTCTCTTCCATGGTGTTATGATAAAAACAGTAGTAAAAAAAAATGAGGAACTATTCATAATTATATTTATAGGACTTTAATGTGTGTCTGCAGGATGTTTTTATTCTCTTTGTAAATATTCAAGCAAGGCGGACTCCTAAGTAATTATACAATATTTATAATACAAGCCAGCTCAGTACCGGTAGTTGCATACTTGCATGCAGAAGTTTGATTGACTAACTCCCATGGTTGACTTCAACTCTCCTGCAGACAAATTCCGTGGTTGACTTCATCTCCCCACTATACGAGAAAGTGAAGGAGAGAGAAATAGAGAGTCAGCAATTTATCTCTCTAAAAGGTTGAAAAGGAGAGAGAGTTCGATAATTTGATTGGATCGAAATTTCAAATTGACTCTGTTTGAAAATGAAAGTGGTGTTTGATGGGACGATTCGATCGTCTCAGTAGTCAGTAGCTGATCCATTTTGTTGGGTACTTGGGTTCATTGGTGGCCGTCCTCTTGTGCCGCTTCCAGTCAGGTAAACAAACTATAGTTTGATCTTAATTTGAAATTCTATTGGCAAGTCAAAATTTTATCTCTACTATTTATATAAATGCACCTAACAAAAAGAGTAAATATTTTCTATAAAAGAAGTAAACATGTCATATAAAAGAGTGTAAACAATCCTTATATCAATTATGGACCATTGATTTGTATAATTTGATCTGATCAGTGGTCTAGATCTTAATTTCAAAATTAAATGGTCAAGTTTTTTTTATTAGAAAAGATTAAGTTAATACCAAATTAGCTATTTATTTAAAAGGAAAGATTAATAAATTATTGATTTTACCATATCATTATTGCCTATAATATGTAAAGTTCTATATGAAACAAAAATAATATTAATATTTTATTTTCTTATTTGCCCGCATATTGAGAGCATTTTTTGCTAGTTTACTTTAATATACGGATACATTATTTTTATTTCTGAATTTCCACTTATCAATTAAACTGCAAGCCTTACACTAAAATAATTCCAACCAAATATTGATAGCGGAGAAACGTGGTGAGAAAATGGAAGCCATCCAATCTTTTTTTTTTTTTTTAGCAAAAGTCCGCTGATAATGATTACCTTGATTAGCTTATTGGAAAAGGAAATCATTTTTTTTTTTTTTTTGAAACAAGTAGGGATTAACCCTACCACTTTCCATTTAAAAGAAAGCAATAGTTCAGGTACAACGAACAATCCAGCAAAAAAGACACCTCTTTAATGAGGTAAATTTAACCCGACCCATTACGAGGGCTGCAACCCAAACCACAACAGACATAATTTTATTCAATAACATCCCTGAAAAATCAATAATTCTAAAAGAACAAAATGAAATCCAGTGAAAGCCAAGTAGCTCCTCCACAATAACCATTTGCGCCTGAATCATCAAGCTACTGTCATCACCACATCGTTCATGCCAGCATCTGCAACCATCAGCGGCAGCAAGTCAATTCCAGGAAGCATCTCCATCACTTGGTTGCGCACATGTTCATTCCAAAGTCCTGACCAGTACACCAAGATTGATTTAATCAACATAGAGAACTGTGTTGTATCATATCTCTATATAATTTGATTTTAGTTTCTGTTTATTGTGGAAACTAATAGGTACGTTTTTCTGTTCAAATTAAGTTAATGCATCTTGCTATTTGTAAGTGACAAATTTATTTACAAGATAATATTGGTGAGATTCAGTGCATGATCCAGTTAAGGGAAGCAAGTGATGAAGTACACTAAACGTTTTGATGTGTGTTCATGTTTTTAAATAATTGTACTAATTCTTCAAATTAACTTCAGTCACAAACACATGGCTAGTGCTCTCAAATAAACCACGACGTATGGCCAGTGCTCTCAAAAAAAAAAAAAAAAAAAAAAAAAAAAAAAAAAAAAAAAAAAAGAAGAAAAGAAACCACGACTTGTCCCATCAAAGTACGGAACGACATAGCACGAATACGGTACGACATAGAAAGACGAATACAGTACGATAAGCCTGGGCGAAACTAGGATTTTACGTCAACAGGGTTTATAAAATTGTTTTGCTGAAAATATATATGTATGACGATGGCATAATGTCTAATTAAGCTTTTAAAAAACTCTATTTTATCAGTTTTATCTAGATTGTGGTTTATATCGCACAATGTTTTATCTGTTTTATCACTGTTTTATCGTTGCTTTATCACCGCTAAACTACACAAATCACATTTGGAAACCTTTCATTTGATATATAGATATACTATGACGATAATTTTTATATAAACAACTTGATAATGTCACATAAATAAACATGAGAAATTAAACATCTATTTTAACAACACCAGAAGATTCAAATAATATATCTAATATACAAAATAATAATTCAAGAGTCAAGAATCATTCATCCGAAAATCTCCTATTTTATTATAAGTTTTGTTTTAATAAAATTCATTGTGGAGAAAGGAAGAAGGTGATTCGTTAGAATGAATACGACATGGCTCCATGTGGGATATTTAAGGAGTCGTTACGTAATTCAAATCAAATACAACATGTCTATAGCTGGATCCTTCAAATTTTTTAGATGGGTCCCTAACTTCTTAATTATAATTTATATTTACAAACATACTAAGTGTTGTGCAATTTTTTTTTCAGGCAGGTCTCTGGACCCACCAAATTTAACGTGTCTTCGCCACTAACGATAAGGCACGAGAATGTCTCTTAGTATGTCTCAGACATGTCATATGATCATAATTGATTTTGATGAATAGACACAATACAACACGGCATACGAATTATCTAGATACTTCACAACACGACACAACATGTCATCGATGACCGACGTATAATTTATTTTAATTTTATTATTTTGCAAACTATACTAACTTATTTTTAAGTCATTAACTCCATTTATTTTTTTCTCAAACATAACTTTGACCGATCCTAAGTCCAAAAAAAAAAAAAAGAATAACAACAACATTAGAAAAATTTTCATATCAAAATACAAATAAAAGAATTAAACTGCGCACTTTAATTATTTAAAAGTGACAATTAAGTAATTAACTATTGATCTTATATTACATATATGCTTATATATTGTATTGAGCCGAGTATTGTCTTCTAAGTCATTGCAGGTCTTGTAACAATATGTGCTCTCAAACATAACCTTGACCGATCCTAAGTCCAAAAAAAAAAAAAAGAATAACAACAACATTAGAAAAATTTTCATATCAAAATACAAATAAAAGAATTAAACTGGGCACTTTAATTATTTAAAAGTGACAATTAAGTAATTAACTCTTGATCTTATATTACATATATGCTTATATATTGTATTGAGCCGAGTATTGTCTTCTAAGTCATTGCAGGTCTTGTAACAATATGTGCTACAACACTGTCAACTGTCAACTCGTCTTCCGTTTTTGTATTGTAGAAAAAGGGAAAAAACAATAAACAGGGGGGTCAACAGGCAAAGATGGCAGAATCTTTGATATCTGGAGTTCTAAATAAGATCAAAACCTCAGTTGGAGGAGATGTACTGGGAACGATCAGCTCAAATCTAATTGAAAAAATATCAGTTATATCTGAAGTTGAGAGAAGCATAGAGCACATTCAAAATGAATTTATACTGATACAAGCGGTTATAAGCAACGCAAACAAGTGCCTCTGCAATGATTCACAATATCTAGCTTGGCTGGAGGGACTTAGAGGTGTTGCACTGAAGATAGAGGACACTATCGATGAGTATGCTTATCTGCTTGGTCTAGCAGCTGTCAATGATTGTTATTCAAAGATATTAAAAATACCATCATGGAATAACATTGTTAATGGAATTAAACAATTGGAAACTGATCTTGAAAAGCTCAGGAGTAGAAGTGACCGATATGGAATTGCATTGGCTTATGGTGAAAACAGCTCATCTAACTCTTTAATGAACCATCATATAATGAATTGTTCATACTTTAGTACTGAAGATGAAATTGTAGGTAATGTATATGAAATTGCAGCATTAATGGAGTTGTTGACAAATGGTCAAAGAGAACGCACTGTGATATCCATATGTGGTATGGGAGGGGTTGGTAAAACAAAAATCGTAAATTTTATTTACAAAAAGCAGGAGATTGCAAGGATTTTCCATTGTTATGCATGGGTCACCATCTCCTCGAGTTATGCACTTGTAGATTTACTAAAAAGAATAATTAAGCAGCTTTTGCAAAAAAGGAGAAAAGTTCCCCAGGAAATTGATACCATGGATCTTAGGCAATTGGAGGATAAGCTAAAAAGTGAACTCTGGGATAAGAAATACTTGATCGTCCTAGATGATGTTTGGCAAAGTCAAGCAATACATTTATGCCACTTATTTCCCAAAAATGATCAGGGAAGCAGGGTAATCATTACAACACGAAAGGAAGATGTGGCTTCATTTGCTGATGAGAACCATCAAGTAAAGCTAAATACTCTTTCAGAAGAAGCATCATGGGATCTTTTCTGTAAGAAGGCTTTCTGCATGATACCAAAGAATAGATGCCCTGATAGTCTCAATAATTTAGGTAAGAAAATTGTGGCAAAATGTCAAGGATTACCGCTTGCTATTGTAGTTATAGGAAGCTTGCTTGCTTGCCGAGATAGGAAGGAACGGGAATGGAAATTGTTCTACAAAAAACTTAGTTGGGAACTAAGTAATAATTGCCTGATAAAAGATGTCCTAAACCGTAGCATCGAGGATCTGCCACCACATCTAAGAAACTGCTTTTTATATTGCAGCTTATTCCCGGAAGATGCTGAAATCAGCAGAAAATGGATTAGTAGGTTATGGATAGCTGAGGGGTTTGTTGAGGAAAAGGGTGAGGACATAACATTGGAGGAAGTGGCTGAAGGGTACATCAAGGAACTAGTATATTGTTCTTTGGTTAAAGTAGTAGAACAAAATGTATTTGGAAGAATAAAGAGGTTCAGGATGCAACATCTTTTGAGAGGTATTTGTTTAGCTACATCCAAGAAGGAAAGATTTTCTGTTGGCTGGGATGAGAAACATCCAACATTGAGGTTTTGTGAAGAACCTAGGCGTCTCTGTATTCTAAAAGGATGTGAGGATATTCAATCTAGTTCTGGTTCAAGCAAACTTCGTTCATTTCTCTTGTTCGATGATGAAATGCCACTTTCTTTTATTTTGAAGGCATTAAAAGGTTTCAGACTATTACGGGTTCTAAGCCTTAGATTTTCTAATATTAAACAAGTGCCTGAAATCATTTTTGAATTATTTAATTTGCACTATCTTGACCTATCTTTCACTAAAGTAAGTGACATCTCCAAATCACTGGGAAATCTTCATAACCTTCAAACATTAGATCTCAGAAACACTGGTGTGGAGAAATTACCTGTTGAATTATCAAAGCTTAAAAAACTTCGACATTTGTTTGTGATGCATGTTCTTGATTATACAATGCGAGATTATAATCTTATTGAAGGGGCATCTGTTCCAATCAACATATGTAATCTAAAAGATCTGCAAAGTTTGCAATGCGTAGAAGCAACACAAGATTTAGCTGAAAACCTTCGAAAGCTTAAGTTGCTTAGGATACTTCATGTTCGGAAAGTACAGCAGGATTTTATCCCACAGCTGTGTGCCTCTGTTGCAATGCTGTCAGACCTTTCATCTCTTTCTATAGATGCAATAAACAGTGATGAAGTTCTTGATCTTAACTTATTAAAGCCCCTGCCTGATTTGGAAAAGCTTTGCTTTCAAGGGAGGATAAAAGGGGAGATCCTTCCTGATGTTTTTCACTCACTTCATAAGCTGAGGAACCTCAGCCTATATTGGTCCAAATTGAAAAATGATCCACTTGGACTGTTGGCTCACATGAGTAATTTGGTTTCCCTTTGTCTTGTTCGAGCCTATGACGGGGAGCTGTTAACATTTCGTACAGGTTACTTCCCAAATCTCAAGCACTTGGCATTAGTGGATATGGCACAGCTTGTCAGAATAGAAATCGAGCGCAACACTATGATTAACCTATATCACCTGCAGTTTACTGGCTTGCAGAGTCTGCAATGTGTACCCGAAGGTCTTTCTTTCCTAAAATCTCTACAGCGGATGGTCCTACAAGACATGCCAGAGGTAATTGTGCAAAATCTAAGGGGAGAAAAAAGCAGTCCTATTCAGCATGTACCACAGATCATCTATATCGACTGATAAGATCTCCGGATGTGTAAGACTTCTTTCTTTATAATTTACTATTCTAAACTAGCTAGGCAAATGTTTTATGTACGTAATGCTTCAATTTTTTTTTTTTAAAAAAAGAATAACTGTAAGAATAAGCCTCTCTTCACGGTGAAGAACTGTTCTCTCTATAATATTTGTCCCTAAATGAAATTAGACATCCAAATTAAAATGACAATGTATTACATATTTAAATACATGCCGCGTGGTTGAGATTTTGCATGGTTATTTATCATTTGATTATTCCAATCTGAATTTGCATGTATGGTTCTGTATTTATTTTGATTTTAAGAATACATTCAATAGCTTATGAATTTATATGGGTCTTGAAAGAGGATCAATCTAATTTAATGTATTATCATTTTTTTTTTATTTTATATAGGATTCCAATTTGAACATGTTCGAAATATCATCAGTAGTATTGATAAATAAGAAACTTGTTCGGACTTTCTGCAAGATACGTACGTATCCGTCGTTACAATATTTTATGAACTTTTCTATCTTTTAATAACAGGGAATCTTATTTGTCTAATTAATTAATGATTTATAGTGATATGATCTACGATTGAAATCTTACTAGGTCTTTTTAAGTCTCTAGAGTCTTGCTTTATCGTCATTAGTACTTGTATCCAACGGTTCGTCCGATAAAATAATAATTTATTGATGAATCATACATTCTCAGTCCGTGCCACGGTCCGTTAATCGTTCTTAGTTTTGATACACTACCAATATTTTGGAATATTATCCATATCATACTCATATTTTATTTTAGTACATTTTATAATTATTTCTGCATTTTTTGAATGATAAGAATTGCACGCTAATATTTCTTTATTATTACTGAAATTTATGAACATCTTATTTATTTTAGAGCAATTTTTTGATATATTATTTGCATTATAAAATAAAAAATTATTCTAAAATTCTATCCCTAGCTATTAGAATCGAATCTTGAGTTTAAGATCTTCTTGTGTAATTATTTTAAAAGAATTTGCCACTATGTGACTATGTCTTACAGAAAGAAATGGTGTCCAACAGGTGGGTTGACGGTATTTTACCAAAATTTGAACCCAATCCGATAATGACGGGTTAAGAAAAAAATTTAATCAATCCATCCATAATCTAACCCAACCCATCAATTTTTTTATAGATGGATTTTACGACTTAAATGGATTTCACGGGTTCAAATTTGAATCAAATAAAAGTGTATTTTAAATAATATAAAGATAATTTAATATATAACATCATAGCGAATATTTAAGATATGATCGATAAAAGATTCTAACAAAATAAGTCATAATAACTTAATAAAAAATAGATAAATTAATTAAAATTCAAATTAAAGAAGATGTATTCTTAAATATATTTAAAATTTCATGAAATGTTGATTTAGTTTATTACTGCTTGCAATAATAAGGAAATACGTTATCAAGAATAAAAATAGAGTTCATATTAAATATGATAAAATCTTATGAAATTTTAGCATAGATCATGCTTAGGATAAATTATTTTTAAATCATAATAAATTGGGAACGAACGGGTTACTATTATAAAATCCGTAACCCAACCAAAAGGAACGGATTTGTCAAATAAGAATCCGTACCCGACCCAACATCATTTTAATCCGGAAAAAAAAAATAGACTAGGTCGGGTGAGTTGAACAGATTGAACGAGTTGATGGATTTTTTTTACAGCCCTAATTATAATACAGAGAATTATTTGGCTAGCTACCTTGTGGCCAAGCATGCTGCATGCAGTTAATACTAAGCTGCTCCTTAGTGACCTTTTTGTTGTCGTTATTTGTGTAGAAGTAAATTAATCTTATATTGTTAAGAATTAACGGTTATTTAAGTAAATTAAATGTATCCACACATATGATCAATTTTCCTGTTATTACATAAGATTTAACGGTTGATAACTCAGAAAGAGTGAAACTTAAATTGTAGTACTACAAATTTTTTCTCTGTATTTGTGTAGAAGTAAATTAATCTTATCCAATGTCAACAAAAGTGTTTTCTTAGCATTGACATATTTCTACTTTTTTTTCTGCACGGCAACAGGAAAAGATCGTTCTGGAGGCAAGATCACTGCATCTTAATATTGATACCCATCTGAAAATTCTATGACTGTGTGTATTGTAAATTTGTAATAAATTGACTGTGTGTATTCTGTATTGAAACTAAAGTTGGTCCATTAAACTAGCCCGGTTTTCTAATCACTCTGTAAAGTTCTTTTCTTATTAATGAAATTTTGCCGGTGCGGCCATTGCCACCCAACCCTCAAATAAAATGAAGTTGGGGTTTTAGACTGGCGGTTTGAGGTGAGGAGTTTGAAATTTAGAACTGAAGTAGAGTGTTGACTAATGATACACACAAACACACTTATATTACTACTCAACTATATTAATACAACATACACTTCTTACACATACACATATACATGACATTGATTTTATTTGGTGCGCACACATGCAACATTGGCACACCTCCTATTTATACTAACCTATGTCGGTTCTAAAAAACTTGCTACATAATTTCTAGATTTGTCTTAACCGACATCTACAAAGTCGGTTCATAATATTCTAGAAAAGTCTATATTTCCTACTTTAATATACAACTATATTTTATACACTTCTAGATAATTCTTTATCGTTGGTGAAGATCAATCTAACGTGGGCCTTGGGCCATTGGACTCTTCGGTGCTGATTTTAACACTCCCTCTCAGCACCGACTTTCGACTGGCCTTTGGTACTCCACGTCCATCTGGATCATCATGCTTCTTGCTATCTTTGTGATATTTTTGTGTGTGGCATCTCAATTTGTTTCTTCGGACTATCTTCATTTTGTTTCATCACACATTTCGACTTTGCACGTGGTACCTGCAATTGTCGACGTCGAGTTCTCCTGTGATTTGCTTGATAGATTGTGTCACAAATCACTCCTTGTCGTGGGATCACTTGTTCTTTAGCACTCTTCTCCATGACTGTGACATCATCACTCTCCTCAATGATGGATTCGATCGTTGCGCCCTCTTGTGGCTTCTCCTCAATCACCACCACGCAACTTTCCAATGCAGTCTCCTCCTCGACTGCCTCATCGAAGAACCATGGCTCGAAGTCTATCTCCTTTTCGGACTCCGAACCCGTCTTGTCAGCTATCGCAACGGTCGCCAAAACGTCTCATTCATCTTCACTCTTCACATCGACTGGTGTCTTCTCCTTCATAGCCACCACGACGTTCCATTCTTCATTCTTCAACTGGCACTCTCTCGCATAACGCCCATGTCGTCCGCAGTTGTAGCACACCAAGCTTCTCCTACGAGATTCACGATCAGCTCCATTGCCCTCTTGGCCTCTTGGAGCTCCCCCAGAACACGTGCACCTACAGGACTCGTGCATAGTCTTCTCAACCTTCTCGGTCGTCGGCTGCCATCTGTGTTGGCTCCTGTTCGACACTCTCTGTCGACCACTGTACAGGGTTGTCTAGTCTTCTTCCTTCTTCATCGTCAACCCGACAAGCTGCTTGACAAGTGCCTCTTGACTTGCCAATAGACTCTCTAGATCTAATAAGGATGGTTGCGTCTACCATCCTTAAATCGTCGTCACGAACGCGCCAAACTCTGGCCGCATCCCATTTATGATTATCCGCCGCATTCTATCTTCGCCAATTTTCACATTGGCGTCGAGCTGCTCAATCTTCCTACATAAATTCTTAACTTTCATAAAATACTCACTTACAGTCATGTTGCCTTGGGAGATGTTCATTAGCTCTCTCTCCATAAATTACAATCGACTCGTGTTCTTCTTCGAAAATAATGCGGCGAATGTGTCCCATGCTTCCTTCGGTGTCTCGACATCTTCAATGTGCGATAATAAACTCTTATCAACTGTCGCCTTCAACATGAACAAGGCTCTGCCAGCCTTTATCTTCCAATTCTTGTAAGCTCGGATCGAGTTCGGTGGCAGCTCCGTCTCATCACCACCGACAACATCCAACAAGTCTTGTCCCTGCTGATAAGACTTGATACACGTACGCCAATATCTATAATTATAATTATTTAACTTATCTATTAAACTACTCATACTACTCAAATCCGACATATCGACTCGACTCACTTCACTTAAGACATATGACTACTCAAACTATGACTTGGCAGACTAAACTAAACCCAACAAATCCTAACCTGGCTCTGATACCAATTGTTGACTAATGATACACACAAACACACTTATATTACTACTCAACTATATTAATACAACATACACTTCTTACACATACACATATACATGACATTGATTTTATTTGGTGCGCACACATGCAATATTGGCACACCTCCTATTTATACTAACCTATGTCGGTTCTAAAGAACTTGCTACATAATTTCTAGATTTGTCTTAACCGACATCTACAAAGTCGGTTCATAATATTCTAGAAAAGTCTATATTTCCTACTTTAATACAACTATATTCTATACACTTTTAGATAATTCTTTATCGTTGGTGAAGATCAATCTGACGTGGGCCTTGGGCCATTGGACTCTTCGGTGCTGATTTTAACATAGAGTAATAGAATTTACAGGAATCCACCAGGTAGAACACCTGTTGGTACATGTAGGTACACGTATTTTCACTCATGAGCTGCGGAAAACAAAAATATAATCCAAAATAGTGCACTATATTGTTCTCATTCAGTATCTATATTGTTTTAGGGTCTTGTGCCACTATTTATCGGTAGCCAACCAATGAACATTTAATAATCGCTTGAACAACATGCTGATTCTTTTTTATCTTTTAAATTTTTAACGAAAATGTCGGACCATTTATTAAAAGAACAACATAATTGCGATATGTTTCAGACTTCTCAATGTGTATCTGTTGCTCGCTTAGCACAACAGTACAACAGTTAACATCACCGAATTAGATTTTTTTTCCATTAGTTTTTCACATAAATGTCTGACCGATTGTACAAATATATTATATATAAAAAGAGTTCCTCTCACTTGTGCTGTATTCAGGTCTCACAATTATCATTGACACGTTAAATCCCTTATCCTCGATGGTGATCTCCTTCAAGAGATGCTCAAAGAGCTCTCAAATGCTAATTTAATGGACCGGGTCTAGTTACAAAGTTAATTACCTGTCTTTTTTTTCGAAGGCTAGCTGGCAAGGTGCCAGCAGCAATTGTTTTAATAAGAAAAGCTTTTTTACAAAGAAAGGACCGAAGGATGCCTGGTCTCCATGACAGAAATGCTAAACCTCCTGTACAACTAAAATCACAAGTTACAACTTAAGAGTTGAAGCAACCTAAAGACCTACCCTCCTAAGAAACTATAAAAATCAAGGTGGTTTCCATCTCCTCACGAGCATCTCAACGTCAAACAAAACCTTATGTAGTGACGGGGTGTCTTCTTCGAAGATGATCTTACACCAATATTTCCAAATCGTCCAACACGTGGCTGCCCAAATTGTGCTCCATAGATCCCCCTCAGAAAGAAGGCATCTGTTAGCAAGCCAGAAATGTGACAAATGGTCGAAATTGAGGCAAAGTGGTAAGTTGAATTGCAAGCATATGGCCCGCCAAATATTTGTCGAAAAGGAGCACAAAATAATAAGGTGCGACGTATCCTCAAAAACTCGCTGTTGACACAGTACTCTAGTCTGAAGATTTTGTTGAGTGAGTAGTTTGTCCAGCAACACAAGCTAGCTAGATAAACATTCTAACCTTCGGTGGCGCACCAATTTTCCACAAGAACTTAAAATAAGGGCAAATTACACCTGAGTGAGACATGATACCATATGTTTTAGCCACCGTGTATTGATTACTACCCGCCCATGTCCAAGTTATGGGCTGACCATTAAGCGAAGTGACAGTGGAATGCTCAAAAAAGTTAGAAACATTATTGAGAATATCCTGGAATTAGGAGGAGACTAACTTATTGGCTTTTAGCTGCCGTACATCTAAGGTGCACAAAGTTAATTACCTGTCAAAGTTCGGGTGAGTATTATTATAGACAACCAGGCTCCGGTTTGTCTCCTATAGAAGCAGCAATTTCACCACCATTTGTATGCACTTCTTGATGCAAAGAATAAGGATGAGAGCATCAAGCCATTCGATGGTTGGATACTCAGATTTGGGACAGTTTCATTAGAGTTACCAGGGACCTTTTGGAGAAAATCAACTTGATTTGACTAAGGATGGAGTTATTGTGGTCATGCTCAATTTGTATTGCTCAGAGCCTCAGACGGTGCTCAAGTTGTATTGCTTTAAGGTGACAATTTTAGTCATATTTAGTTATTTACATCTTACAGGATAATTGACTTGGATGTAATAATTAGCATGAGCTGGTTCAAGATGTACGATGCAAGTTGCTAACTGGTTGGTTATAGACTTACAGTATGAACAATATCGTTGTAACATGCCAAGTGGTTCAAACAGGGGATGAAGAAGAGCAACTTGCTGAAAGAGGCACACAGCAGCGTCAACTTGACCTCATGGTCGAGCAAAATGAAGGAAAATTAAAAGAGAAATTTGAAGGATGTTGGAGGATTGGAGTGAAGACTTCTCGTGAAAGCGAGCCTGAGTATTGCCGGAGCTGATCTAAGCAGAAGGGGCAAGACCATATATATAACATATCTCAATCTAACTATAACATATTTAATCCAGCATGAACAACTTACTCCTAGAGGTAATACAAACTTTTATCCACAAATTTGGATCTTAGTAATTTAATTACCACATTTTACATTTATTAAATTTCTATTTTTTTCTGAAAAGTTATAGTGACTTTTATTAACTTGTTTTGAAAATTAGAATTATTATTATTAAATCATACGACTTTTATTAGAGCTGTTATTATATTACTGACTTGAAATTTTGTTTTTCCTCCATCAATATCGGGCAGACTTTTGATCAGAGGGTTAATATTCAATCAATTATTACCCCCGGAATTCCAGACTCAAAATCCATGCAAAACTTGCAATTAGTGATGTATTGGATTTCAATTAAATGGGCGAACACATCATACAGCTGACAGGTTATGGCGCATAAGATCTTGTCTGGAGACCCTCAATACCAGGGGCTCAGTGTCAATTATGTGGCCGCCACACTGTGCACTAACTAGCTTGTATATTTACCGACAAGCGCTTTTGATTCAGCTAAATTTAAATTTATATTTAGTTCAAAATTGCCCCCTAAATTTCTTTTTTGTTGCTTCGACTAGCCGTGAACAGTACAAAATGCAAAAAGATGGAAAAACTATTCAAGAATATTTATATTTAGGACTATTGAAATGAAAACATGCTCTGCCGTATTGAAAAAACCATATATCCTTAATAAGAAATGAACAGTGTGCTGCAATGTTTTCTAGACTTTCCTATGTGAATCTTATGTGTAGCGACTCATATGACCCATACCATGGAGTAATATGAGCCATTGTATGAATGGTTATATGAGGGCAGATTCACGTGTTCTTTTAGATGAGGAGATATGTTCTTCTATTATTTCTATGTGCACCCTGTGCATCTGAACTTGCCAGGACCTTCTCTGCCAATGACACAAGTGGGACCCGCTCTTCTCTTAGTCTGTGAAGTTTGAATGTTGTTCTATGTTCATGTGCATATAGCTTGGAATAACTTGGATTTAGTGTGCACAATTCTTCTATAGTTAACAGAATGACTATAAGTCTAAATTTTATTGTTGCCTTGATCGTTACAGATTAGACTGTATGGGGATGAGTTCATGAGTATTTAGGTTTCATTTTCCCTATATGCATCTATTTTATTATTGCCAATGATCCTTATCCTGTTATTTAATTTGAAGCTTTGTGAGACTGCTCTTGATATGGTGTTCAATATAGTTAGATATAAATGTTGCAACTCTCTCCTTCTCATTTGTCCCACTTTTTTATTTTTATCTTTTAATTCTCCCACTTTAAACCTGAACTGAATGGACGAAAGAGAAAGAGTTTTTTTTTTTTTTTTTTTTTTGAAAATGAATCTTCCTTTCTATTTTGTCTAGGCAATGTATTTGAATTTGAACTTATTAAAGACATAAGTTAGACTAACAAGAAAATAAAAATCATTTTTATAATTAAATAATACTCGTAGTTTAATATTTTGTCAATTTTGATATGAGGTAACAGATATGAAAACATTTGCACGTATAAAACCATTCTTTTTTGTTCAATAAATAAATGACGTTACCACATGTACACAAACATTAAAAATTAAATAATAATATGAGTGTACGAATAATAATTGTGTTACTTAAATAATGCAGGAAATTATGATAGTGAGAAGTATGACAGATCACGATAAAAAAAACTAAATTATCTATGGAGTTATGGATTAATCAACAAATTTAATTTGACTTAATAATCATTTTCTAAAAGATCTGAAATGCATAGACACATATAAAGTACTTCAAATTATCAACTCAAAAATATAAAATTTTGGAATTAACATCAATTCCCTCGCTATATATTTTTTTGTGGATTCGAAGAAGGCAGAAACACAAAAAATGATGGTGGTGTATATATATATATATATATATATATATATATATATATATATATATATATATATATATATATATATAGAGATAGGCTAAATTACACTCCAGCACACAGGAGGTCTGTGTACTCCAGTTTTTTAGCCGTCCGATCTCAGATCTGAGGGTTCAGATTGAAGCGCTGATTAAATAGATGAGTTCTCGTCTTCTTCCTTTACTTCTCCTCCGTTAGCTGTGCGCCTCCCCTTCCGTGATAGATCGGACAGAAAATAAAAAAAAAAAAAATGAAGAGACCTCTCTCTTCGTCTCTTTATCTCTCACGCCACGCACAGAGAAGAAAAAACTAAATCCCCTTCTTCCCAATCGAAATCAAGCCTCCTATATTGATGGAAAAGTGCTGTTGACACTACCTTCCGCTCGCTTCGCCTCTCTCCCGCTGCGCGTCTCTCACGAGAGCGAAGTCGCGTGTCTGTCGCTTTGTCTCTCCCGCTACGCGCCTCTCACGAGCGAAGTTGCGTCTCTCGCTTCGTCTCTCTCGCTGCGCGTCTCTCACGAGCGAAGTCACACACACGAAGTATGTTGGTGCCTTTCTCACTAGCCGAAACCTAGGTAATTTGCTCAAATACTTGGTGCTTGCTAAAAATTATTAGACGTGATAATTTGCTTTGAGATATCTGTTAATTAAACAAAGTTTATTTACCAGAATCAATAGTTTCATTTGATTCGAGCTTAGAGAAACTCAAAAAGGGAACATGGGAAAATTGGATTGTTATTTGTGACTGATCTGTGAGCTTCTAGATTTCTTTGATTTGAGAGAAATTAGGAGAGAAATGAAAGTTATTTTGGCCACTTTATCAATTTAAACAAGAACTACTCCCTTTGCAAGTATGTGCAGTTACAACTAACATGAGACATGCACCTGGTATTCTTAATTCCTGCACTATTGGCAATTAGACTAGTTTTTGTCCAATTTAGTTGATACTCCCAAGCAATGAAGCAATCATTTTTCTTCTAAATTGTCTATATAACTTTCAGTCTGTGACTGCTCAGATGCAGTTGTTTGCCTGGTTAAGTTCATGAAACTTAATTAAGTTTAAGTTCATGAAACTTAACTAACTTTTCATTCCTTTACATGAGTCAGGCATCTTACTTGTATCAGTCTGGTATCATATTTGTAGCAGTTTAGCAGACTATAGTGTCTAAAATTTATGTTTAAATTGATATTCTTGAGTGAAAACTCCTGGCCAACAATTATTTTGTTCATATTTACATGTCATGTGCACACGGGAGCTACACTAGAAGTTCTTTCAGAGGAGATCCTCTCCAAGTCATTGGAGCTAATCTTTGTTCATACGAGCTGTTTTTGACATGACTGAAGGAATATTTTATTTGCCAAATTCAACATAAAAAGAAGAAGGAAAATGCTGAGGAGCAAGCCAATGAAGAAGAGACTGACAGAGAGGAGTTTTACTCGTGTACAATTAAATCATGCTGGTCATGTTTGTTTGTGTTTTGTAAAACATTTAATTTATGATGATGCTAGTCTTATGTGAAGGTGGACAACTAGTTTGTGGTTGAATATTTTACAAAAGAAAATTACTTTTTCCATGTGCCATTTCTTGTTCATGTGCATTAGTTAATAAGGGCAATTTAATCTATGCTTTCAATTGATAGTTATTTGGTTATTTGTATGTATAAATTCTCTTTGATAATTTGGATGAAACAATTTGGCAATTTGAAGAACATGTACCACGTTATGTGGATGTGTACCTGTGCTTATTTTGCAATTTAAAGAACATGTATCCCTAGATTGACTATGCTTTTAAAATGCATATGGTACCTTATTTTGCAATTTATATTAGTGGGATTATTAATTTTTTTTTTTTGAAATTTGATTGGAGTAAGTTTCTTTGTAAAATTTCTAAAACAAATGACATTCTCTCTTCTTTGCAGTAGTTAATCTGGTCTAAGTCAAAGTTCTCAAAAAAAAAATTAATTACATTATTACATTGCACTTGATGAGAAATGGAAAGTAAAGGACTATAGAGAAAAAGTTACAATTAAGCTGGTCTTATATTAAATCCTATATTTTAGGCGCATGAGTGTTTGTTAATATCTGATTTTGTTTTGCAATTTTTTTCCCTTTTGATACAATCTGTTTGATGGAAATTTAGGTACAGGTACATGTTTGTGGCAAGTACATGTACAGGTGAGGTTAGTGTGTGTACTGTGTATTTACTGGCGATAGATGCTGCATTTAAAAATTTGTAGTTACTGGATCTCGGCGCTGGTACCAGGCATTTTTTGTTTGATACAATCTGTTGATTTTTTGAAAAATATCGTATAAAATTTTCCTCAAATTTTGATCTAGGTTTATAAAAGCTTTTGCATTTTTTCCGAAGGGATGAGAAAAAAATGACGGAAATGGTATTTACTTTTCCTTCTTTAGCGTGGTCTTCAAATCGCATGAAGAAGAAATGGCGGGTGTTGGTAGCCGCTATCAAGTCCTCTAAAAAAAAGAAAAAAAGAAATGGCGCGTGTTGTTCTGTGCTTCCATATTTTTGCTCCATCAGCGCGGAGCAAGAACTGAGGGTTAGAATCTATCAGGCGGAGGCCGAGGCGGATAGATCAGTGAATTGAGAGGAAAGAGACAACCAAAATACCAAATCCGGATGTATACCGTGATTATAGCGTTCCTCTTTGTAGTGGTCGCCTAGGTTTTCTCTTGAGAAGGGGAGACGGAGATAGAGAGGTGCCGAGTAGAGAAGGAGCGAGGTGCTGAGAGAGCTAATTTCATTTTCCTTTTTTTCTATCGGAGGGAGCTAGAAAGGTTCAGAAGAGAAGGAGAGAATAGACGGAGAAAGGAAGGAGACAAACAGACGGAAAAATTTAAGAAATAACGGAGAGGCGGACTCCAGTTTTGCTCCTTCAGCGTCTAAATCCAGACCGTAGGATCTCATCAATCTCTCGATCAGACGGCTAAAAACCTTGAGTACACAGACCTCCTGTGTGCTGGAGTCTAATTTAGCCTATCTCATATATATATATATATATATGGATTCGGAGAAAGACAGAATCAAAAGCAAATGATGATGGTTATTCTCTCAAACTAGTCCTTCCACACGTATTTTAAGTTAAAAAAAAAGTTCATTATTTTCACAAGTTTTAACCTCAGAGAATAAATTTTGCAAACATAAAGTTCTTTTTGTTTGTATGTTTATTGTTGTAATATATAGAAACCATCCGCATGTTTTAATTTTGTATTTTTATGTTATGTAATAATTAAGTTTATCTTTATATTTCAAAACTACGGGTATGTTTGGTTCCGCACGAATAGTGCTTATTCATGAATAAGCAGTTGGAGATCAGAACCAAACAACCAATGGTAATTCCGAATAGCCAATTCAGGCTCTTATTCTAATTCGTGCGGAACCTTGGAACAAGGCCGTGGAATTGGAGACCACGTGAATGGGCCCCACGTACCTAGTACTCAATTTGAATGGGAGCCGTATAATTCACTTCAATTCAATTTGAATGGGCCCCACGTACTAAGACATATCCTTATTATAATAATTATAATAATATTATTATTATGATTTATTTTTAAATTATTTATTAAATTAATATAAATAATTATTATAATATTATACTTATTAGTACATGAATTTATTATAAATAATAATAATTATTAAATTATTTATTAAATTAATATAAATAATTATTATTATATTAAACTTATCCATGAATTTATTTTAATGATGTTAAATTATCATATTATAATATAATAATAATTATTATTAAATTAAATATTATTCTTATATTATACTTATTAATATTATTATTATATAATAATAATTATTATTATTAGTATATTAACTATTTTTTATTATATTATATTATACTTATTAATATTATAATCTAAATCATGTTAAATTATCATTTTCTTTCCTTCATTATTATATTCTTTCTTCTCTATTCTTATTCACAACACACCATCCAAACAACACCTCCTTATTCATGAATAGGCCATTCTACCTAATTCTTATTCACATTTCTTATTCACGAATAGACTATTCATTCCTTATTCACCACACTTCCAAACACACCCTACTACTATCATTGTGGCGTTAACAAATCACATAAAACAATAAAAAGACTTCAAATTTGACCGAATATCCATTTTTTTTTTTCAAGCTTGACTTGTAGTCTAATTCTAGTAAATATTTAATCTAAAAGGACTCCCATGAAAACTTCCTGGTTGACTTTTAGTTTCCCCCGATCCGAACGAAAAGAAAATGGAATACTAGATTACTAGTTGTCTCCCGCTATATGCGGATAAACCCTTGTATTTCTCGACTCAGAAAGCCCGTTGACAGAGAAAGCTTTTTTTGAGAGAACTATACGAGAAATTGGCGGGAGAGAAAGAGAGCCGATAGTTTTTCTTTGAAAAGATGAAAAGGAGAAAGAGCTTGCTGACAATTTGATTGCGTGGAAGTGTTTGCTTTGGAAATCCAAGTGCTGGGATCATTGCTGAGAATCGTCTAGTGTGCCGCTTCAAATCAGGTAACCAAACTGTCAATGAAAATTATTAAAACTGTTTTTTTATCGATGCCTATTTCTTAATTTGATTTTTAGGCTATATTTATTGTGGAATTTAATATGTTTCTTTTCTGCTCCTGAGTAAGAGTTCAACTTCCTATTGCTCTAACAAGGGCCGGCTCCAATGAGCTTATTATCAGAAGCCAATGAAGCACAATAAAACATTTCATTTTCAATATCATTTGAAAACCAAAGTTTTGGGTCCAAATTGTTGATTAAAAAGGGATATAAAGGTAAATGGTTGTATGAGTTGCTTGGCAATTATGCATAATACAATACAAAATTTAGATGGAAGGATGTGTGTCCCTGCTTCCCATAATCAACTTCTGTTAGAGGTGCCAGTCAACTTATTTCATATTGAGTCCTTGACTCAATTCCTTCAGAGCTGTAACCTTGTTTTGCTGTCATCTGTATTAAACTATTAATCCATGCTTGCATGGTTAATAGAGGTGGCAGTCGGACAGGGTTTGGTTGGACTTAAGTCAGATCCAGTCAAGTTAGTTTGATTTTGAAGAATTATTGGGTCCCAAGTCAGATCGGGTTATGTTTTAGGTCATCTAATTTTGAAGTACATCTGGATTTCAGGTTGGGACAGTTTGGTAGTCGAGTTAGATTGGATAGTTTGATTTTTTTTTTAAAAAAAAAAAATAAGATCAAGTTCAGGTCAGGTAGCTTATTTAGGTCAGTTAAATTGTGTCACTTCTAAATTGGGTAGCTGGCAGGGTGGCTCTGGTTTGAGTCGGGTTGTGTTAGATGGTTTTGGTAAAATGTCTGATCATAGACCAGGTTGGGTCAAGTTTCTTGTTATTCAGTTCTGTATCACAATGTCTGAATCTCAAGTCATGTCAGGACAAATCAAGTCAAGTTCAATTCCATTTAACTGGCCGGTTTTTTCGAATCAGGTTGAGTTGTATCGCCAATAGGACTTTGTGATATGTTAATTGATCTAGCATGCTAATATTAACTCACTCAAGTCATAAGTTAATCTATGTTGAAATTTCCAGGGTGAGATGGCCACAATATATCACATAATTACTAAATCTATTTGGTAAACTTTTGGGCGCTTCTATAAATTTTAAATGGTTGAGGGATAATTTGTAATTTTTGGTAGCCAATTTGATATCACCAATTATTTTTCTTGCATATGTCAATCCTTGTTAATTAAAGTAATAATACAAAAAAGAAAATACTTAATTGAATTATTGAAAGAAAAAAGTAAAAAAATCTCACAGATCTTTTCCAAAGTATGAACTTAAAATTCCATTTTCTGGAATATGATATTAACAAGTTTATCTCTATTTTATTTTTATTTTTTTTGTTTATGGAGAAAGAATGAAGCAAGCACATGATTGGAAATCATCAACAAAAGGTGGTTTTTTGTTAGGACTCAGATACCTAGGTACTTCTCTTTGCAATCATACATTTTTAGCTGAATTTTCTAAAATTTGTACAGCCCAAATTTTGATACAAATATGAATGTGAAGTAGATAACCATAAAGTAGCCAAATTTGCCCCTCCCCAATTTTTTAAGCCATGCCATTATCAATGTAATTATTTTCTCGCATATCCCTCCTTTGTTAAAAGTGTCCAATGTACATAATACATGTGTCAAGAACTCAAGATATATGTTGGTTGCTTTTGAACCATCAATAGTTCGAAACTACTGATACTGTTGATACCCTTGGATGGAAACCTTCTAGTATGGCTGTTGGTTATACTTTATTGCAAATTTCTAGCAATTAGCATCTATTTTTATTCTATGATGTGCACATGCTTGTCCATGTGGGTGCTTTGGAATTACTGATGTTATCGTGCTTTTAAATATAAAATGGTCACTAGTTCAATATATATTTACAAGGGGAAATAATTCTTTTGTTTCTTTATCTTTAAGAGTACTAGTTTGAGTTTTGGTGTCATGATTCTTGAACATAAGTAACTATTCTTATTTCTTACTTTATGCACTGTATTGATCCGGGTGTTGCTTTTTGAGTCATTGCAGGTCTTGTAACTGACCTATTCTCACTAGAAAGGGGGAAAACTTATTAAGAATAAAAGGGTAAACAAGCAACGATGGCAGCATCTTTGATATCTGGAGTTCTACAAAAAATCAATACTTTAGTAGGAGGAGATATGTTACAAACAATAAGCTCAAATCTAATTGAGAAAATATCAGCTATATCTGAAGTTGAGAGTAGCATAGAACACATTGAAAATGAATTTAAAATGATGCAAGCAGTTATAAGCAAATCAAACAAGTGCCTCTCCAATGATCCACCATATCTTGCATGGCTAGATGGAGTTAGAGGTGTTGCACTGAAGGTAGAGGACACGATCGATGAGTACACTTATCTTCTTGGTGAAGCAGCTGTCAATGACAGTTATTTCAAGAAATCCACTGGTTTTATGAAGAATCTTGGATCATGGAATAACATTGTTACTAGAATTAAGAAATTGGAAGATGATCTTGAAAAACTCAAGAGCAGAAGTGACCGGTATGGAATTGCATTGCCTCATGTTGAAGAAAGCAGCTCATTAAATGTGATCATGAACCAGCATATAATGAATTATTCATACTTTATGGATGAAGATGACATTGTAGGTAATGTAGAAGAAATTAAGGTATTGACCGACTGGGTAACAAATGATCGCAGAGAACGCACTGTGATTTCCATATGTGGTATGGGAGGGGTCGGTAAAACAACAATTGTAAATTATATTTACAAAAAGCAGGAGGCTGCGAGGAACTTTCATTGTTATGCATGGGTCTCTGTCTCTGCGACTTATGCATTTGAAGATTTACTAACAAGGATAATAAAGCAGGTGCTGTTACAGAAAGATAGAAATGTTTCTCTGGAAATTGATAACATGGATCTTAGACATTTGGTAGAAAAGCTCAAAATGGAACTCCGGGATAAGAAATACTTGATCATCCTAGATGATGTTTGGCAAAGTGATGCACTTATGTTATGCAACACATTTCCCAAAATGATCAGGGAAGCAGGGTAATCATTACGACCCGGAAAGAAAATGTGGCTTCATTAGCTGATGCAAAGTATCATATAAAACTGTACGCTCTTTCAGAAGAAGCATCATGGGATCTTTTCTGTAAGAAGGCTTTCTGCACAATACCAGAGAATAGGTGCCCAGAAAGTCTCATTGGATGGGCTAAGAAAATAGTGGAAAAATGCCAAGGATTACCTCTTGCTATTGTGGTTACAGGAAGTTTGCTTGCTTGCAGAGATAAGAAGGAACAAGAATGGAAATGGTTCTACAATCAACTTAGTTGGGAACTGAGTAACAACCCTCAGATAAAAGATGTCCTAAACCTTAGCATCAAGGATCTGTTGCCACATCTAAGAAGCTGCTTCTTATATTGTGGCTTATTTCCAGAAGATGCTGATATCAGCAGCAACCGGATTTGTAGGTTATGGATAGCTGAGGGGTTTGTCGAGGAAAAGGGCAAGGACTTGACTATGGAGGAAGTGGCTCAAGGATACATCAAGGAACTAGTCTATCGTTCTTTGATTCAAGTTGTAGAGATAAACATATATGGGAAAATTAAGAAATTCAGGATGCATGATCTTTTGAGAGAAATTTGTATAGCCACATCAAAGGAGGAAAGATTTTCAGTAGTGTGGGATAATCCACATCTAACATTAAGGTTTAGTGAAGAAACTAGGCGTATCTCTGTTCAAAAAGGGAGTGAGGATATTCAACCTAGTTCTGGTTCAAGCACATTTCGTACGTATCTCTTGTTCGATAACAACATGTCATATTCTTGTATACATGATGCACTAAAAACTTTTAGACTATTACGAGTTCTAAGCCTTAGATCTTCTAAAATGAAGGAAGTACCAGAAGTCATTTTTGAATTATTTAATTTGCACTACCTTGATCTATCTTGCACTGAAGTGAGCGAAATTTCAAAATCATTGGGGAATCTTCATAGCCTTCAAACATTAGATCTTGGATTTACTGGTGTGAAGAAATTACCTGACGAATTATCAAAACTAAAAAAACTTCGGCATTTGTATGTGGTGCGTGTTCTTGATTATACACTGGAAACATTTGATGTTTTGGCCGGTGTATATGTTCCAATCAGCATATGTAATCTAAAAGATCTGCAAAATTTGCGATGCATAGAAGCAACGAGAGATTTGATCGTAAACCTTCAAAAGCTGAAGTTGTTGAGGGTACTTCATCTCTGGAAAGTACAGCAATGTTTCATTCCTGAGCTCTGCGCTTCTGTGGCAACGTTGCCAAACCTTACATATCTTGCTTTAAGTGCAATCAACGATGGTGAAGTTCTTAATCTGAACTGCTTAAAACCCCCCTCTGATTTGGAAAAGCTTCGCTTAATAGGGAAATTGGAAAAAGGAATTCTTGAGGTCATTCGCTCACTTCAAAAGCTGAGGGACATCGCCTTATGTTGGTCGGGATTCAAAGAGGATCCACTAGGCTCCTTGGCTCACATGAGTTACTTGGTTTCCCTCTATCTTGTTCGAGCCTATGACGGAGAGCTGTTAACTTTTTGTCAAGGTTACTTTCCGAATCTCAAGCAGTTGTTTCTAAGGGATTTAATGCAACTGGTCCAAATCGATATAGAAAGTGGAACTATGATTAACCTATGTCACTTGCAGCTTTCTGGCTTGCAAAGCCTGCAGTGTGTACCAGAAGGTCTTTCTTTCCTTAGCTCACTTCAGAGGATTACCGTACAACATATGCCAGAGGTATTTGTGGAAAAGCTAATGGGAGACGAAGGCAGACTTATTCAGCATGTACCAAACATCACCTATCTTTTCTAAGGGGGGAAATAATTCAGTGCTTCAATTTTTTTTTAAAAAAAAAAAAAAAGTAAGATAAATTTATCTTTACCCGTTCCCCTTTCTATAAGTAAGCCCATCTTCACGGTACTTTGCTATCATGAACATCACTGGTGAAGAGTTTAGAATTGTTCGCTATCTAATATTTGTAGTTGGATGAAATTAGGCATTCCAATTATATGACAATGTATTTTATACCGTGTGATTAAGGTTGTCTAAGATTATATATATAATCTGATAGCTCCAATCTGAATTTACATGCATGATTTAGTATCTGAGTTTTCAAAATATATTCAATAGCCTATGGATTTACTTGTAGATCTCGAAAGAGGATCACCATTCAATAAAAGGATATCTTATTTGTTTAATTAAATAATTATTTATAGCATTATGATCTACCATTGTAAAATTAGTAGGTCTCTGAACTCTTGGTGCCAATACTTGTATCCGACTCATCATCCAAAAAATATATATATATATATATAATATAATCTTTGTTGAATCATACACACATCACCTTCGTGTCACGGGTCCTTAGTCAATCCTTCGGTTTGTTAAGTTAATAATAAGTTGCTATCCCTAATGCCATTTTTGTTGTCAAGTGTCAACAAAAGAGCCTGCTGATTTTTTACATAATTCTAAATTCTTTTTCCTCCACAGGTACATGAAAGCGAAGATTATCTTGTCTGGATAGTCGATCACTACATCTGTATTTTTAATTCACAAATCACAATTGGCATAAGCACTTGAGCTTTATCATTCAGTAATACTTTCAGCTAGCTACTCCCCTCTCCTCCATTTAAAAAAAAAAAAAAAAAGAACACTCTTCCCTCTTATGGTTGGTTCTTTACAATATTAATTAATAATATTGAAGCTGTTTTTTTTTTATTAAGAGTGGATACATAAAGTGTTTTTTTTTTCGTTTTAATTTGCCTTAAGAGCAACTGCTACATATTTTAATCTGTGTGGTGAAATTGTTATGACTGTGAATTCTAATTAATCGTCATAAACATCTTACAACTGCAGTTGTGCTTTCAAATCTATTTTGTGTGTTTTTTTTTTTTTTTTTTGAACTAAGAGCGCCCCAAGCAGGGGAGCCAGCTTTCAATCCGTGATTTTTTAAACGAAAATAAGTCAAAAAGTTTTTTTAAGAAGAAACGTTTGACTTCCGAATTTAGGAGAACAAACATGTCAAGGCGCAGGTGGTCTGGCGCCGGCTCTGGCTGTTCAGTGGCGAAGCCAGTGGCTGTGGAGCGGGCATGGAGAAGCCAGTGCCAGTGGAGCGGGCATGAAGAAGCCAGTGGCAGTGGAGCGGGCATGGAGAAGCCAGTGCGAGTGGAGTGGGCATGGGGAAGCCAGTGCCAGTGGCGCGGCCACTTCAATTATTTTGGCACATCTGTTTGAAGAGCGTTGCTGATTTGGCGCATTATTTTGGTTTAAAAAAATATTTGTCTAATTATGTTCAGCCCTATTGCATTGGAACAGGGATGATTTGATTTGTCTAACATGAAAATTTGTGTGTGCAAAATTATAAAATTGCAAAATTACACTAAGTTCAGTTGTATGTGCAAAATTATAAAATTGCAAGTTACAATATGATTTAATAGAATTGAACTGGAACAAAAACACCTGCATGACGATTTTATATATGATATTATAAATCCATCATAGGATTTAATTCAATTTGTTGATTAAATTACTTGAAAGCACTAATGTATTGATAGCAGTGGAGTGAAATAAATTGAAGTAGATGAAATAAATGAACAAAAGGATCAAATTGATTCTAAAAATTTTGTTAGCTAGTGAAATGGTAAAGATAGAAAAAATATCAAAAAATGAGAATTTAGTATTTATAAGTTCATCTACATTCATGAATTTAAGTTCTTTTTCTCTCAAAGCATATTAAAAAGTACTTATGTTTAGCGTACTGAAGTCTTCCGTAATATTTAAACAATTACTATTTCGTTACCTACGATTTGTTAAAACATAAGTTAAAAATTTCCATTAGATCGCTCTACAATTAATTGTGTATATGATTCTTGGAAATTGCTCCATCTGTTCTGAAATGTTTACACCTTTGATATTGTTTGTTTAATGCTTAGTGTAAACGGTCCAAGCTGTTAAAACATGTTATTTTGACGTTGGTATTTATATTTTTCTTTGCGCTGGCTTACCATATAATTGACGTTGGTATTTCAACATAATTTGATGTTTTTGTATGCGTGTCCAAAGCACTCTCCAGGGAGGGATTAAAAATCACAACCAATATTTAATAAAATTTTACATTCATCGACGACATAAATAAAATCAAATTCAACGGTAAGTTACATCGGTTAATGAAAAATTCTCAACAATTTTTTTTATATATATAAGAAAATAAATACACCACTCATAATTTACATAACAAATAATTTAAATTGTCATTTCACTAAATATGGAAATTTACAATTTCACTTATTCAAACAAAACATCAACTTGAAAAAAATATATTCCGTTCCAGCAATCGCGACTCTTTTCCCTGCTTCTTATAATCGTGCTCCCACTGCGAAATAACCAAAACCCCAGTCTTTGGTGGTCAGACGAGGTAGGAAGCCCCACCTCCTTGGCAGGGAGCCATAGCTCCTTGGGGTTTCGATAAATAGCCATAAGAGTTGTATGCAGCGATGCATCTATTTTACATATATCCTACCATTGATAGTAAACATTGTGTAATGAAAAGAGATGGGAAATTGTTCTTGCTGGCTAATGTTGGAAGACTCGTGCTCTATTTATAGCACCTGCCAGCGTCAACAAATATTTTTTTAAACCAAAATAATGCGCCAAATCAGCAACACTCTTCAAACAGATGTGCCAAAATAATTGAAGTGGCCGCTCCACTGGCACTGGCTTCCCCATGCCCGCTCCACTCGCACTGGCTTCTCTATGCCCGCTCCACTGCCACTGGCTTCTTCATGCCCGCTCCATTGGCACTGGCTTCTCCATGCCCGCTCCACTGCCACTGGCTTCGCCACTGAACAGCCAGAGCCGGCGCCAGCCCACCTGCGCCCTGACATGTTTGTTCTCCTAAATTCGGAAGTCAAACGTTTCTTCTTAAAAAAACTTTTTGACTTATTTTCGTTTAAAAAAATCCTGGTAAAATCAATAAGCAAGGTAAAGGTTCATACAACAGTCAAAAACTAAAGTACTAGAGCCAGGTGCCACTTAAACAGTTCGTGGAAACCACCTGGGAAAAGACCAACACAATCTTTCAACAGCATTACAAAAGAGAACTAAAACAGAAAGCTAATTATGTGCTGAGGAGGTGTCATCAGCATTACTAAAGTACTATTTTTGTGTGTTATTATTATTATTATTTTGTTTGTTGAGTTAGCTAGCATCATACATGGCACTTCTGATTTTAATTTTCTAATAAAAAATTATGTTATATTATTGTGTGTTGATTAATTTAGATTTTTTTATGTTAATTGTGCTATGCTGTTCAATTTGCATTGATAAATAGAATTCGTGAAACTCATAAAATCCGAAAAAAATAAAACAACTTAATCAGATTTTAATTTTTTATTGATTAATTACAAATTAAATATATTATAAAATTCGGTAATTATAAATCAAATTAAATACTATTATTAAATCCGACAAATAACATCCATATACAAGTTTCTATATTGTAGAAATTCTTGGTAGCAATTTTGTAACAAATTTTGTCCGTATCTATAACTCGAGAAATTGTCCGATTTAAATCGCACTTTCCAAATAAACGGCACCTTGGAGTCAACTCAAACCGCTTAACAAGTTGACAATTCATCAAAAACCGGATAGAGAGCAAGTTGAGCAACCAACCTCGTTTCTCATTCACTTCACAATCTCTCAGTTTCAGCAATGGCCTCCACCCTCTACTCTCCATTTCGGACTCTCTCCTTAAACCCTGAACCCAAACCCGCCTTCTCTACCCGACCCACTTCCTTCCTCTCCTTCCTCTCCACCCGACGCAACTTCTCCGTACGGTCTCAGTCCCATGTCGACCTTTCGCCGGACATCGCCGCTCGTCTCCGCCTCGACCAGCCCACGCAATCGTTCACCCCGCTTGAGCCAGCTGCGGAGGCGGTGGTGGGCCCCGCCGTGGCCTTCGTACCACCGCCTAAGCGAGCGCGGAAGAATGTGCTCTTGTTCTATTGCGAGGAGATGAGCGATTTGGCGATGCGTGTGGTGGCTGAGAGTGATACCATTGAGCTCAGATCTATCTCTTGGAAGTAATTCTTCTCTCTACTTTGTTCAATTTTTTTCAATTTTTGTCTTTGTTGCTTATGATTTATAATTTGGCTTCTGAGAACTTCAAAAAAGAAAAGTTGGCTTTAGTTTAGTATATTTTTAGCCTTTAAAGTACCATTAGTTTATTACTTGAGTGTTTGCGAGGAGTACTAGCGAAATGCTGGTAAGATGTTGGTTTAGTAACTTTGAGTCAGTTCTATAGTGGTACCAGCACAACAGTTTACTACTTGCTCAATTTATTAAGTACATTTCCTTTTTGCATTTTTTATGCTTCATTGTAAAAAAATATCTATGCAGAATGGTCAGAATTTTGTATGAAGAAGTTTGTTTCCCTGAGTAACTTTGAAATCAGTAGCTGATAATTTTTATAAAAAAAAAATAAATAAATAAATCTTTTGCCTTAATTTGAGGTCAATTTTCTGATGATGACTTGGTGATTGTAATCAGAGAATCTCTAGTTAACATAATAATTTTGCAGAAATCTTAAAATAAGTTGGCTGTTACTCAGGGTGTTGGTTGTGAATAACATAAATGTACTAATTATCTTTCTCCTGCTTTTTGAAGAAAATTTGAGGATGGATTCCCAAATCTGTTCATAACGAATGCACATGAAATTCGTGGCCAGCACGTGGCCTTCCTTGCATCCTTCAGCTCGCCGCAAGTCATTTTCGAGCAACTGTCCATTATTTATGCTTTACCACGGCTGTTTATCTCCTCTTTTACAGTGGTTCTTCCTTTCTTTCCCACTGGCTCTTATGAGAGGATGGAGGATGAAGGCGATGTGGCAACAGCATTTACTCTTGCGAGAATTTTATCGAATATACCCATCTCGAGAGGCGGACCCACAAGCCTTGTGATATTTGACATACATGCCTTGCAAGTGGGTCGAGTTTATTCTTCTTTATGAAATTTTACATACTTGCGTGATAATATTTTTTCATGTTTGCATGTTTTTCCAATAAATATCTATGATTACCTGTTCAGGACAAATATGACTTCTTTATTCGAAAATGTAAAGGGATTTGATAATTTTAGTTTCTGAAATGGTTTTCACACTATAGTTTAATTTTCTCTCAAATTCAAGGACAGACTCAGTCAACTGACCATAATTAGGTATTGTCTCCAGAACAAAATCAAGGACTTCTGTTCATTTTGTACAGATTCTTTTTATCCTTTGTTTTGTTTGATTAGTTTTTCTTTCCATTTTGATGCAATCTATGACACTAGTTTAGTTTAGTTTATTTCAAGGTTGCAACTGCAAAACCAATAATTTGATTATTTGTAATTTGATCAGGAAAGGTTTTACTTTGGAGATTCTGTTTTGCCATGCTTTGAGAGTGCAGTCCCTTTGCTGAAGAGCCGCCTTCAAGAACTACCTGATTCTGATAATGTTAGTCAACTTTTATCCATATCTTGATTTTAATTTTTCTTTTCTTTTATATTTTGAAGGGATTTAAATTGAAAATGGACAAAATCCATGTAATAGTTAATCTCAAGGTAATTTCCATAAATGCTTTTTGTCATTTAACTTCTGTCAGATATCCATTGCTTTTCCAGACGATGGTTCTTGGAAGCGATTTCACAAGCAACTTCAACATTTCCCTGTGGTATTGTTCTTTATTTTGTTTGATTTATTTTGGTCCTCCTGCAGTGACAAGCTATATGGAATCTAATGTGCTATAAATAAAGTAATTCTTCACCTGTTGTTAGCATAGATAAGGTTGTTTTGGATGCTTTGTAAATCTTTTTTTTTAAGATAAAAGGCATTGTTCTCTCTTTTATGGATTAACTTTCTGGTTTATTTTCATGGCTAGATAGTGTGTAACAAAGTTAGAGAAGGTGAACAGAGGATTGTAAGAATTAAAGAGGGAGATCCAAGAGGCCGTCACGTTGTCATTGTTGATGATTTGGTACAATCAGGCAGTACCTTGATTGAATGCCAGGTACTGAATTCTTCATCAGCTTTAGAGAATTGCAATGCCCTTATACTTCCTGAAAGTCCCAGGAAAGGTTGTCTGTTGCAAATTGCACCCACTTGATTGTAAATGACATCCAACACATTTTCAATAAAAGGCATCCTGGTATATTCCAATTGCACATCATTGTATAACCATGGTTTACCAAAAGATAATCAACTTCCCTGCTGTTAGAGGTTTGCTTAATCAAATTGCTCTAAGATGGGCGATGCAATACGAGAGGCAGGAAATTTCCAATATTGGAATTGGCACTAGGCATTTATTCTGTTAGTTGGACTGAAAGTTTAATTAAATGTGTTTTTGTGGTAGAGGGCTTAAAAACCTATATTGTGGCTCCACTAGTCCTGAATGACAACCAATCTAAGAGTCAAAGCATAAAGCAAAAGCTGCTACATGTGATCTTTTGAAAATTATGGCATTTTGATTTTGTTTGATGGGAACAAGTAGATAAATAAATCTCCAGGAATTTTAAGTCTGCGGATTTTTGTTAACTCTTGATACGGATGAAAAGAAAGTCAAAATATTGTTTTATGCATAGAAAAGGTGATGTAGATCGCACTTAACATTTTTATTTTGATATTTGACTTTTAAATTTTGAGTTATTCAAGTTTTAAAAATTGAGGCATTGGGGAGACTAAAGTGGAGGCAGGTACTTTTTTTTTTTTTATAGCTTGTGTAACACATGGGATTTTTCCTTCACAGAAAGTATTGGCGGCTCATGGAGCAGCAAAGATTAGTGCTTATGTAACACATGGCATTTTCCCAAACCGGTCATGGGAGAGATTCATAGACAATGGAGGTATGTTCCCTGTTACTGTGCCACTTCTTGGCAAAGATTACTTGTACTACATACATTTTTTTTTAGGGAAAATTATTAACTCTTTACTAACTGATATTTTTTATCTCATAATATTTCAGTGGGCCCAGAAAATAGACTCAGCCATTTCTGGATAACAGATTCGTGCCAGTTAACTGTGGATGAGGTTAAAAATCTGCCTCCATTCGAAATCATCAGCCTTTCTGGTGCTATAGCTAATGCACTTCAAATATGATTATGTTGAGAATATTTAAATATCATTTCTAAGCCTTCTATAACTCATCAGACTAGTTTTTTGGGTATTGTATAATATCTTGATGATTTGTTTTCTTTTAATAGCTTTTCTTATGTCCATTAAGTGGTTCTGAATAGGTTCTTCATTCTATTTAATTAAAGAGGAAAAGAAGAGTCCAAGTAAAGATTTTAAGTCTTGTGAAGCATGAATACTGAGCTGTCTGTGTACGAATGCAAGCTGTATTACCCGGATTCTTCCAAAAATACAAGTATCCCGTGTCCGACGCGTGTCCGACGCGGATTCGCGTGCGATTCGCACCCGACGTTCCACGTGGGGTGTCCGCTAATTGTAGTGGGTTTTGACCGTTGGATTCGGTCAAGATTCGGCAGGATGCGGCTTGGATTCGTTCAAATTCGGTCAGGACTCGTTTGAGACACGTTTAGGATTCGGCTACCAAACCCTAAGCTTATCTTATCTATCGCCTCCTCCAGCGACCAGCCTCTTTCTCCTTCCGTCAAAAAAATAAAAATAAAAACTCTAAATCTCACCGGCTCACTGCTCTCTCCGTCGCCAACTCACCGGCCGCCGCTCACTGCTCTCTCTCTCAATCTCACCAACACCGACCCACACTCCCACAGTCACCTCTCTCTCTATCTGTTGCTCTCTCTCTCAATCACCTCACCTCACCTCAACTCACCTCACCTCACCTCAACTCAGTTGCCAGTCGCCACTCCAGTCACCTCAACTCAGTCGCAAGCCGCTGCTTACTCCAGTCACTCCAGTCACCTCAACTCCGTCGCCAGTCGCCACTCCAGTCACCTCAACTCACCGGCCTCCGCTCACTCCAGTCACTCCAGTCCAGTCCCCTCAACTACAGTCACTCCGCTGCTCACTCCAGTCACCTCAACTCACCGCCACTCCACTCCAGACCCTCATTCAATTAGTAATTTACTAATTTAATTTGACTAATTTTAGTAATTTCTTTTTCTCTGATGCCTAATTACTTAATTAGTAATAGTAATGATTGAATTTGAATGTATCATGTATGCTATTTCTGTGATGCCTAATTACCTAATTTTAGTAATTTCTTTTCTGTGAGTACTCAGTACTCAGTAGTCTACTAGTCAGTATAATTTCTTTTCTGTGAGTACTCAATACACTACTACCTGTGATGGTAATTAGAACTATTAATGTATAATTGCAATTTGCAAATAATTGTGAGTACTCAGTACACTATGGCCTATGGGGTATGCTTTGCTTTTCTGAGTACTCAGAAGTTAGAACTATTAATGGTAATTAGAACTTTGCTTTTCTGTGAGTACTCAGTACCCCATAGTAGTTACCAAATTACCATCACAGTGTACTCACTACTCACTAGTACTTAGTTCAATTTATTATTTGACTTTATTGAGATTTGAGAACAATTATTTGATGCTTGTTTACTTAGTTCAATCTACTGTCAGTATGTTATAAATTATATGTGTCATAATCTACTTAGTGTCAGTATGTTACTATTTAATTGAGTTATACTAATCTGTCATAATCTACTGTCATTCGTTTCTATTATCCACAAGCTTGTTATGTTGCAGTAACATGATATATACAACAAGAAAAAAAAAATCAAACATTTTGATGTATAATATGATTTTTTTATTATTTTATATATACTGCCGTATCCGAGTTTTTTGAAAAATGCCGCATCCCCGCACCCGCAACGAATCCGACGCGACACCCGCACCCGCACCCGTGCAACATAGAATGCAAGTAATCTCCACAGGAAGTACTACATAGTTTATGTTTTCTTTCAAGATTCGCTGGAAGATAGGGGACAAAAACATCTCCATCGATAGGCTTCTCAATGACAATATCATCAAATAAGTTTCTGTCAAGGTCATTGGTACCGCCACATATTAGACTGGTATCAGGGGAACACCAAAAGACAGTTGGGTTCTTCATCTACGTTTCAATATAAAGATGAGTTGAAAATTAATCAAGCAATGTACTAAATAGCCTATATCTAGCTTTTCTGAAAAAATAAAATTAATCAAGCAAAATGTAATTTAAGTACACTAATTTTTAAATTTCTTTATCATGCACGTACTGATATATATATAAAAATATATATATATATATATATTTGGGTTAAACATATTATTGTTTTGTGACGTAGAAGATTAAATGGTTTGATTTTATTATTTAAAATTCAAACATAAATTAAGTTCCAATGTAATCTCACCACTTTGAGAAAAATAACAAAATTGTTTTCCTCTCATTCAATATAAAGTGAGGATCACCTATTGCAATTGTGACCGTTGTTAACTATCATCTTGCATAAAGTATTATAATAAACTATTTCTAATATATCTCAATCACGGGGTCAAACAGCACATCAGATGATATTGCCAGGTCAACTAAGTCGCATAATAGTGCTATTGAAAATATCGCATAAACAAATCTTTCTCTAGAAAATGACATCACCTCATGTTCATTCAATCCAAATCAGACGAATAAAATATTTGTCATTGTCTCACTACCATCACAACTAGAATATTAGATATAATTTTCCAGATCAAAGTACCTAAGGCAATATTTTATGATAATTTACATCAAATGGTTTTCAGACGATTATAATTGCTGCTGAAGTTGCTGGATCTATTTATACTGGAGAACACAAGTATGCTCATAAATAGTCACCTTGACATTTGCAGCTTCTAGTGAATATCCTTGTTTTGATTCTCGACTCTTACCATAATTTTTACTATTCATTTCTCGGATAAAAATTCACCCATGACAATTGGAGTCCACAGACCTTACTCGTCATACAAATATTTTATTCAAACTCAAAATAAATTTACACTGCTAACTTGTACAAAAAATATTACAAATCTCTTTTACAACTTTTCGAATGAATAACATCTTATTTCTATCAAATACAAATTCCAAATTTTAAATTCTACTTAAATTGACAATAAAAAAAAAAGTACTTCTATTCTCACGAGTGCCAAGCATATTCGAAACAGACATGAACTGCAAGACTCCAATATATCGGCTGAAATATTCCAAGCAAACGAGATGAACATATACCGATAGTCATTTGTTCGTTAAAAGACCTGATGAACAACAAAAATATTACTTTATAATTCATAGAGAACTTTTTTAAAAAAATAATAATAAAGCTCCCCAAGCAGGGGCACCCAATATCATAAAACAAAAATAAAGAGTTTTGAGTCAACGAGGGTGACCTACATCCAAGTATATGTAAAGCTACAAAAGTAAAAGAAAAGACACAAGTTTGCAGCACAACACAAAAACAGGCCTACTACAATCCATCGCTACTACACTAAAGCCTAAGCAGTATCCTCTGTAGCATTAGACGTGCCCATCCTCTCCGGGCCCTGGGTTGACATAGATTCTGGGCGCACTCTGATTTCTGGATTGAGCTGCAAAGTTTTCAGTACAGCCAGCCTCCAAACCTGTAACATATCCTGTCCAAGAAAGGAAAAGTTTAAAATTATTAAATGATAGAGAGGAGAGGCTACCCTTTGTTTTTTTTAATAAAAATGTTGATTTGTATATACCTTCTAAATTGAGGATTGAACTTTTCCTGCCAATTTTTTTTCCAATCTACAATAAGGCATACATGTGAGCACCTCCAAGAAATATATACATAATTATACCCCTTCCCTATATCAGAATATACAGAAAAATCACCCTTGAAACCCACTATTAATGCTCTAAGTCAGCCAATTTAACAAATCAGCCGCTTCAATAGAACATATCACATCTTCAGCAAAACAAAAACCAACAATATGAAACAGTAACTCGTCTATCACAGTATGACACTAACCAGCAGCTTTCAGTATCCTTTGTCTGCACTTGTTTCAGTACATGCAACTGTGAACATCAGTAAAAACTTAAAACCAATTCAAGCAAAGAGCTTGTGATCAGAACAACAGATACCTGAAACATATGTACACAATTTTATAGATAGTTCTGTTATAACCACCACAGTACTATTGAATTTTTCACAGAAACCCCTCAGAAAAGCAGAATCAACAAAAATTCAAGTCTATCAATACTAGACACGGAATTAGTATGAATGTTTGTGCCACAGAATCAGTATGAATGTTTGCGCAACAAACGCAGATCATAGACCAGCTAAAGGCTCTAGAAGGCAAAAACACATTTCAAGATCAAGTAAAAGGAGGGGCTAAATTGTCTTCCAAGCAATTTTATATCTGCTCCTTACAACTACAATCAATTGGAGTAGAAAAATAGGCGTTATGAATCCATCCAACCTCGCTGCAATATAAAAGTCAGCAACTATTATCAAAAAAGTACTAAAAACAGACATTTTATTAATGGGCAGTACATATCACTATCAAAGTAGACTGCAAGATTAACAACTTCCTGGAAAAAACAGAAATAGGTACAGTCGAACCTTTATTGGTACAAAATGGCTTTGATTGTATTGGCATCTCATTCAAATATGCAACAAGAGTTAAAAAGTAAAATTAAAGCATATTCTAAACTCATGAGATCGTATTACAAGAATGATACAGTGGTACAAGTGACTGTAAAATAAAGATTCCATCATAAACCTAAACCCTAATCCGTATCTTAATCTCTGTGTTATTTACACCAACCCAAATTTCTTAAAAGCCAAAAAGGAACTTAAAAAAAATAGTTGTAGACCCACTAACCCATCTTGGTTAAAAGAAATACAAAAGCTTTGAAATATTCCAAAATTCAAAATATTTAACTTGACTTTTCAACTGACTCATCAATTACTGTGCTATCAACCGAGAACCCCTCCAAGAAATCACTACTACTGCCTCCTTCGGATCCGCTCTGCATTTCCTTAAACATAGCCATGACTTGTATCATAGTGGGCCGCTTTGATGCACGGTCGTCAAGGCACTCACATGCAATTTTCAAAAATCTATACAACTCACCTTCTCCTGATTTACCCTTCAAACCTGTTCCCAACAAAACTGGGTCGAATATCTCATCACATCGATTCTCCTTCACGAGCTGCTTCACCCAACCAACCAGGTTGTTATCCCCAAACTCTAACGGGTCAATGGGTTTTTTACCTGATAAAAGCTCCAACAAAACCACACCATAACTATACACATCTCCCTTAGTAGTACAACGGAAGCTCTGATAGTACTCAGGTGGTACATAACCAGGAGTTCCTGCAAGTGTACTTACACTCAAGTGTGTATCAAGTGCATTCACCAGCCGCGCCATACCAAAATCAGACACACGTGCCTCAAGATGTGCATCAAGTAGCACATTACTCGATTTCATGTCTCTATGTATTATATGTGGAATGCAACTATGGTGTAGGAAAGCAAGGCCACGTGCTGACCCGATAGCAACCCTTTTCCTGAAAGACCAGTCAAGGGATATGCCATTTGACCTGGACTTGTCATGCAGAACCATGTCTAAACTACCATATTTCATGTATTCATAAACCAGCAATCTTTCCTCACCGATTTTGCAATAGCCCAACAGGGGTACCAAGTTGCGGTGCTTTATCTTGCCTATTGTCTCCATTTCGGCTGTGAACTCTCGGTCTCCTTGGCCAGTGAAATGGATCAGTTTCTTCACAGCAACTGAGCTGCCATCTTTCAGTTGGGCCTTGTACACCTCTCCAAACCCACCTGACCCGATAAGGCTATCAGGCCCAAACCCATTAGTTGCCTCAACCAAATGTGCAAAAGTCAGCTTGCGTAATGGTTTCTCAAATGTTGCCACATTTATGCTCAATGGTTCACGAATCCCACTTAGTTTCCAACTTGAGGTGCCACTGGTTGGCAAGCTGTTGATGTACGTACCAGTGGATCCCCCATCTCTCTCTGCCTTCTTCTGGTTTCTCTTCACCTTGTACAAAGCCAGTATTAGAGAAAGCATTATCAAAATAGAGAAGGCTATGCCAATAAGCACACTCGTGCCAATAAACCTCTTTTTCGCTGTTGAATTCAGATGGGATCCATTGATGCCTGTATTGTTGGTCCCACACGGTTGAAGAGGCACCCCACATAGCCCGGAGTTGTTTGCATACCGTGAAGCTGGGAAGGTCATGAGTTGGCCTGAGGTTGGTATTGGACCTGATAGGTTATTATTTGACACATCAAAATCTGCAAGAAAATTCAGGGTTCCTAAAACACCTGGTATTGGGCCTGTTAAGTGGTTATTTGACAGGTCGAGTGCTCCAATGGACTTGAGATGAGAAAAGCTCTCAGGTATTGTTCCTGTTAACTCATTGTGTCCCAGGTTAAGAACTTGAAGGTATGCCATGTACCCAAGGGATTCAGGTATTGTACCAGTTAGTCCATTATACGACAAGTCCATGAAAATCATGCTCCCATTGGATTTGAAAGTGTACACTGTCATGCCTGTATAAATACGGGTCAAAGGGCAAGAGTGTATTATAGGGGAATTTGCAAGCCTCTCAGGTCGGATCCCAAAAAACTCAAAAAGCACACCTGCACCAGGACATATATTACCTGCTTCATTTCGTAAAAATGCAAATTGTTTTCCAGAGACAATGCCAGGAGTGACCAACCCAGCCTGTGCAGCCAATGAGGGTGGTATTGGACCTGTTAACCTGTTGCTGCTTAAGTCTAACCAGATCAGGTTTTGACACAACCCTAATTCGGCAGTAACATTTCCAGTCAATTCATTCTTGTGTAGTTGGAGAATTGCGAGTTTCTGCAAATTGCCAAATCCCTCAGGTAGACCACCTGTTAACCGATTTCCAGCAAGTGAAAGCCAAATAAGATTTGAGCATTTTGCAAGAGATTTAGGGATGGTTCCATTCATCAAGTTATAGCTCAGCACTAGGGTTTCAAGAGGCGCCCCGGAATTGGTACAGAGTATGTCTGGTATTTCACCAGTGAAGTTATTAGCCCACATTACCAAATCTACTAGTCTTGGTAATTGATACAGTTGTGCAGGGACTGTACCAACCAGGTTGTTGAAGCTCAGGTCAATAGATAAAAGGCTGGTACAGTTCCCAATCTCGGGTGGTACATTACCAGTCAAGTAGTTGTCTGGCAGGTATAGGCGCTCTAAGGATGGAAATGCTGAGCACAGCCTGGTGGGTATTGTCCCAGTAAGTTCATTTGAGGATAGATCGATAACCTTCAGTGATGCACAATTAGCCAATGCTGATAATGTGTTTGCTCCAGTAAGGTTGTTGAAAGAAATTTGCAAAACCTCTAATGAAGACATTGTACTGATGACCTTCTCCACAAAATCACCAGATAGTTGATTGTCACTTAAGTTGATAGTCTCAAGAGAAGAACATGATATAAAGCTCGAAGGTAGACTTCCGGTGAGGCTATTACCCGAGAGGTCGAGGTAGTTTATTGACCCACATAGCAGACCCAATTCAGCAGGAATTGAACCCACGAACCCGTCATTGGACAGGATCAAGGTTTTTAAGTTGGTCAGATTCCCCCAAAATGTCGGCATTTCACCAGTAAAATTGTTACCAGAGAGGTCTAGCCACGACAGCTGGCTACATCTGGACAGAGACACTGATAGTCCAGGCCCAGTCAAGATGTTATATGAGAGGTCTAATTGAGCCAAATTGCTGCATCTACCCATGTCATACCTGGAGAAATCCCCTGAGAGGTTGTTATGAGACAAATCTAACAGGGTCAGTGTTGCGGGCAGGTCTGAAATAAAACCCAGTGGGATATCTCCAGAAAACAAATTATTGGAGAGGTCGAGAGTTGTGAAATTGGTGCAAGATCCTGGTTCGGGTAGCTTACCCGCTAAATGGTTATCCGACAGGTTGAGGTAACTTAGTCTATGGCAGCCAGAGAATGAGAAATTCAGTAAATTCGGATCTGAAACCTTATTTCGTGACAAGTCCAGAACCCGCAAGGAGGAACTAAATGGGAACACTCCCCCGAAAATAGAGTTGCTAGAGAAGTTCAATGAAACCAAGTTGGTGCAACTCGACAGGAACGAATTCGGCACAGTTTCATTGAATGAATTCTCTGATAAATCGACTGATACAAAGGAGCATGAGGATGTAGAGACAGGGTAGGAGAGGTTTCCATAAAATGAGTTACCTCGCAAGTCGAGTTGTTGTAGTTCGGAGAGAGGAAAGAGGAGGTCGAGACGGAGATGGCCTAAGAGACCCATGTTGGATAAATTGAGGGAATTGACAAGGTGGGAGGTGGGATTGCATATGACCCCGTCCCATGCGCATGGTGCATTAGTGGCAGAGGAGGAGTTGGTGGTGCTGGGTGGGACCCAGGTTGAGAGGTGTCCCAATGGGTCTGAAGAGATGGAGAGTTGCTTGAATGAGAGTAAGGTAGTGGCCTCTTCCAGTGTTGCAAGGATAGATGGTATAAGAGAGAAGAGTGTAAGTGTGAAGAGATAGGGAAGATAGTTCATGGTTTTCTGTTTGCGTGAAGAATTTTGAATAATAGTTCAGTTTTTGGAGAGAATTACATTGAGCCAGGATTTATCTTAGGCACGGTGGCGAGGACGAGACAGGCTGAAATCCGAAAGTTCAAAACTGAAAATAAGACAATAAAAAAATAATATGACAAAGTAATTAAGTAATAATTTTATGCATTGTTCAACCAAAGCTAATAGTAAAAGTACCACTTACCAATCACATACGAAACAAAAAAACTTTCTTTATAAGTATGGTTCCCCAAAATATAAGTCAAGTTTCTACGACACTTGGATAGTCCTATATAAGCTACGTCTCTGTTAAAAGAAAATGCATTAGATAAAGTTCTAATCATGTTTTTTTTTTCTTTTTTAATGGTAGTGTGTTCTACTTTTTAGAAATATCATGCTTGCTTCTTCATGAACTTAGTAAATCACAGTTCTTTAGATTGTGATTTGTGATTGAGCAACGAGATTCATTTTTCATACTTCACTATCCTGTTGTTACTTCCATATGTTTTGACCAGACTTTGGAATTTAATATTCTTTTTTTATGGCCATTTAACTCTTTTGGTAATTGCATCAAAACAAATAACTTTCTATATATCTTACGTTTTAAGCGTATCCTGAATCTCTATTCTTGTTAAATTTTGTGCGCTGGTAGAATCTTTATTTCTTTTAAGTTGATATTGCCTAAAACTAAAAGTCTAAAACAGAATTCAATTCTAACCTTGCATTTTATAATTCTTCAAATTACAAATAGTCTACTAGTCTAGAAAATAGTAACGTTGGAAATTCCATACATAATTTCAGTATAAAGCTAGTGTATTTGAATAAAGAAGTATTTTTTTTTTTTTTTAAAACTAGACAGCGGCTGTCTAGGGAAGAATATTTTGAATAAAGAAGTAATAGCGCTACCTTGTGGATTCCACTGAAATCTCCCTCTTTTTGGCTTGTCGAGGAGGGGCATAGAGGCAGGTATGCGTCAATTTTCGATTCAATTGGGAATTTTCCTTGAGAGGGGTAGATGCATCATGCTATGAGATTCTTCGGTTCATTTGCTCCCCATCCACCACAATTCACAAACACCGTAGCGTATCAGCAGTAATTATATATATAGGCTGTCGCTGTACCTGATTTAGATGAGAGAAATCCAAGTTGTTCACCATTTTGCTGTCTTAAAAGAAATAGAACAACAACCAGGTTATTTGATTGTTGGGTAGGTAGGCTTGTGGCTTCAAAGTTCAAATTGTCGAGAAAGAGATCATATCATATAATTAACAGAATTGGAAGGAAACAAGGGAAAAAAACGGTTGAATTTGTAATTAAGTTGTAACCTGTTAAGTGGAGCAGTGGAAGCAGTGACTACAGAGGCAATAGGCAGAGGCAGGTATTGGAGCATAGCAGCCAAGGACCCAACCGGAGGAGAAAAGAAGAGAAGGCAGCCGAGGTGTTAGGCGGGAGGAGAAAACCCAAGAAATGATGGAGAATTGCACTGTGGGGTGGTTGGGTTTTAGCTTTGTATAATTCACAGGAGGGAGGAGAGGTTTGGGTGCTAATATATCAAAATAAGTGAGTAAACCCAAAAATTTAATAATAATAACTCCCTCCACTAATTAATTTCTCAAATTACGGGAGGGGACAAAGCCTTCGCCAACTTCGCAGTTCGCACCTCCTGTCTCTCTCTCTCTCTCTCCTCTCTGCCCCTGAAAAAATGGGTAGGAAGGATAGCCTACGGGCTAAAAATATTTGAAAAAATAAAAAGAAAAAATGGGTCAGGAAAGCTGGAAAAAGTACACGAGACATCTATCAAAAGATGTATATTTCACATTTGGCTTCGGTTAATTAATAATATACCTGGTGGGGAGAAATATGCGAATATACAAAACTTGTGAGATTTATAAGCAAGGGCCAAAAAATGTATACTTTTATATCCTGTTGTCTGCTCTTCGTCTCAAATTGCGCGTCCAGTCAAACTCGGGTATTTGATTCTGCCAATCACCTTTTTTGGCACCCCACTTTCCCAAAGCCAAAACAAAAATGTACAAACAAAACTCCGCACAAATTTTAAACAATCTCATCGATTTTCTTGCATTATTTTGATTTTATTTTGTTTCTCTCAGCATGAATACGAACAAATGAGGAACTATTTTGAGGTTAATTTGTATTTTTTTTTTTCCTAAGAAAGATGTTATTAAAATGATTCGATTGTTTTTGTAATATTTTGAATTTAATTATGTATGTGTGAATAATTATACACAAATAAGGACAACAATTTTGAGAATATATTTTTGTTCTGTTGAAACAACGAAACTTGCAAAATTCAGAAACTTCCCAGGAAGTAACAAAAAGAAGAAGGTGATAAAGGTTTTTCTTGTTTTTTTGTTGCTTAGGATGTTCTTTATTAGGTTTTGACTTGAGGTCTTCAGTTTTCCTTTTTTTTTTTTTTTCCTTTGTAATTCCTAGACTAGATAGCCAGATTTTCTTTACGGTTTCATCTTTTAACATAATTATTAAATATTTGGAGAAGGTTGAAAACGAACTGTAACATTTTGTCAATTCACTTAGTAATGAGTAAAAGTTAAATCATAGAGCCACAAAATGAGTTTGGAGGTATCCTTCGCGAAAAAAGGTCAAGAATTTATGGTTTACATGTGCAGTAGATTTTATATTACCATTAGAACCCCAGCCTCAAAAGATTAAAAAAAATAAAAAGGTAGTTGCTTAAAAAGTGCCCCTATTTATACGTACAAAAAATAGACTCTAACGAGGGTTACAAAGTCAAAAACTCAACCTTATTCATATATACGTACACTTTTACTAACAAACCCCTATGTTGTAGAAATACTTCTTTTATCTTCGGTAGCATTTTGCAGAACCCAAAACATGGTTTTTATACACAAGGCACCCAATTTTGATTTGTTTATTTTAGAGACAAATAATAACAATGCATTCGACTAAAATCGCGTACGTTAAGCAAGCAACCGTTTAGCTTTGCAAAAAATAAAAAAATAAAACAGCAAGGCCAACTTGACAGGCTTTGTCCGGTTTTCTACAGCAAAAAAAAAAAAAAAAAAAAAAAAAAAAAAAAAAACAATCTGGATATATATATATTATTTATATATCATTTTATCGAGTTGTAAGTTCATCATTTTTCATAAATTTTTTATATAACGAAGAAATGGAAAAATAGACAAAATTTTAAAAATGTATTTAATTTGAGTTAGTTTTACTTTTAAACAATCGTCAGCAAAGGGACTATACCGGTACTTCATTGCAGAGAGAGGCGATCGATGTTCATAAGATTGATTTCTAGATTAATGTCCATAAAATTAATTTATTAGTGCACATCAGCACATATCATCTTTTGTTTTTTTATAATTTTATCCATATTATATTAAATAATTATAGAGGCGTCATGATGTATTTGATAATACTACGAGATCAATTTTTAATGACGATCACCAATTAAAATAAGCTAGAAATGGGAAGAGATGTATATTTTTATTTGATTCATACTATATATTGCACTACTTGCAAATCAGGCAAAAGCATTTGGACCAGTTTGTAAAAAGCAAATTAACCCTTATTTAAAGAATTCACATGCCTAGAACAATCTCTTGGTTTATTAAATTTAACCTTGGCATAGTTGGTGTGTTACGTTTATCTCATTACATTTTTAATGCCATGTGGGGTTAAATTAAGATGTTACCTCAAAAGTTGTACCCTAAATTTGGGCAAGATACCCTCCCCTAGACTACACTTAATTGAATTAATGAATGCTCCATTTGACCTGGTAACCCAACAACCCGGTAACAAAATTTCAAACTTTGTTGGTTAATACTGCAAATCCGTTTTAGATACAACATCACCACCAGATATATCGTCGTTATAAAAGGTGCTTCCTCAAAACTCAAACAGCAGGACTGTTTTGTGTTATATAATAGATTTCTTAATTAGAATTTCAAATTTGAAATTCGGCCTGTAAAATTTCATTGCCTAGCAAACGACAAAACGTAGAACCTGACCCCTAACGTTTTGACAGGCCTAAATTAAAATAGTATAACCTGATTTTAATTTTTTTTGTGTGCGTATTACGTTTGTAACAACTAACAAATTGTGACAAATGTTAAAAATACTCAGGAAAGTTGTTCTTTTTTCTTCCAAAAGGTTGATATACAGGTCACAGTGGCACCAAACCACGTTCAAACTTGCTATGCTATAATAACAAGTTTTACAATGGAATGCTCGCTTTAGTCTTTTATCTTACTTTGATTAAATTGTTTACACAAAAAAATTTTGATGCTCGCTTTAGACTTTTATCGTATTTTGATTAAATTGTTTATAATAAAATTTTTTGACAGTATATAGTATTAAGAAAAATCACGGAGGTCCACAAGACCCCTACTAATTAATAAGGACTCAATGTCCTAGATAATCTGTAGTTTGTCATAAGTGTTTAAGAAACATTTTCGTTATCCAACGTTAAAAGAAAAAACTCGGCTTTTGGTTTAAAACAGTAGTAAAATAGGGTCTTTTCTTAAAACGGAAAAAGTGTTGGTGCTCTTTTAATTTTGTCTTGAAGTGGCGAACATCGACTGCGCCGCACAGCCCTTTATTTTTTTTGTCTTTGAACTCTCATTTGAAGCTTAAATACCCTCATAAAAATACATAATATGATATCCCGTTCTTTCTGGTGATGTGAGAAATAATAACAGATCCAAACTGTTTGATTGGATATATATATATTGAGCAGTTGTATGAAGCCAAATTTTATGTTTTTCAATTTTGTTATTTTTTCTTATTTATTTTGTATTTTTAAAATCCATTATTATTCGACGTTCCATATAAATTATAGGTGCTGTTTTTCAAAAATACAAAATAAATTGTAAAATTTCAAAAAAAAATATCAAATTTGGTTTCATAAAAGTTCTTAATATTAAGACTCAATCTAACAATTTGGGATCATTTAAAATTTGATAGGCGAATACGATCATGTTGAACGGATCACATTCGTCCTATATGCTGGACTTAGCATTTCTCATATACTGTTAAATTTATAATAACCAACAATATCTATTTAGCATGATTTTAATTCATTGAATGTATATATTCTCAATTTCAATATTACATCAAAATCAAACTTATAAATAGAGTTGTGTGGGTGTCGGAATCATTAAGTTAAATGTAGTCCGACACTTCAATATTGTGAAATAGCATTTTTTTTTCTAATTTCTGTAATGTTATACTCTATAACTATTTATGTGTCAGGTATTATTGCTCATAAAACTGACCCGATTCACCGACAGATAATAATTTAGGAGCACATTATTTTGCTTCTGATTTTTGTGACTTTTTTCTATTTTTATTTTCATCATATCTCCATCTCTCTTCTGTGTTGCTCGGCGTCTCTCTACCTTTTTCTTCTCCTGCTCCTACGGTAGCACTGCATCGTACTTATGTCCTTTTTTTCGTCAATCGAGCCCCACCATACTAAATTTAATTATTTTCGTTTTATGTATGACTTAATTATAAGAACAAAATCAAAATTAATACAATAAAAATTTATGAATCGAGCGAAGCACGATTAGCCCGTCTAGCAAAACTAACTTTGTGTTTAAAAGAGGCTTAATATTGAACATCATGTCCATAATTTTTTTTGGATTGAACATTCTACAACGAATGAAAACTATTTTTTCCCCTCCAAACACTTATTTCTGTTTCGGGATAAAGTCTGAAAAACGATTAATTAAAAGAAATTTATTTTGCCTAACAAAAATGAATTGCTATTTTGCAACCAGTTACTTTTGCTTTGTATGATTTTGGTTCAGTTACATTTTGTATCTGATCATGCATCACTTATTTAATTTAAAACTAAATAGAAAGCGAAAATTAGTTCCTTTCTGCTGGTTTGTAACTCTAAGGTGTTCTACCGACCTTCCAACATTTTTTTTTTCTGTAAATTGACTTCCAAGCATGCAACAATTAATTCTCTCCCTTTTTTAAAATAACTACATCAGATATTCATTTCGACGGAATTGTATTATTACAATCAGAATTGATGTACAATCATAAACTTTTAAGGAGCAAAAAAATCAATAAAACCTGAGCCGTAATACAAAATGAAAAAGTGATTTATTGGCTGTTATATTTTGGGCACCATGTATTTATTATAGAAACTAAGGGGATTTATGGCGATGTTTTGATGAGCACACATGAGATGCGAGATGGAGGAGCCCGGACGGTACGGAATCTCCTCGTGAGCCCCCTCCCACACGTGTGCTGACCGCTAACGGATATGTTAGACCGCCACAAGTGAAAATTTCATCTCCATTTCTTCCTCAGATTTTGGGTCATTTTTCTGCACATTCGCTCAATTTTTCAAGCATTTTCTCTTGCCACCACACGTGTGAAGCATTATTACATCACATATTCACATGCCTTTTCCTTTCTAGCAAGATTTGAGCCTTCCAATTTCGGGAAAGAATTTGTTGCTTTTTAAAGAAAATGTTCTCTGAGATATAAAAGGCCTCACCATGGGGTAGATTGTTATATCTACCTTGCTGTAATTCATGGGGTGGTAAATTGACTATACTTCTTTTCATTAAATAAGCATAAAATTTTAAATGAAACTCAGTTTTTAAATACGGTTTTAACCGACTTCTATCGGCTGCCATCTGCTTTAGCAGCTCTAATTAATTTGGTTTTACAATTAAAATTAGGTTGCAAAAATTAATAGCGACCTGTATTTTTTTTAAAAAAAATAAAGCATATAAAAGTTTGTAATTGTGAAATAAAAAAAATTGAGAATTGATCATTTCACATGATCCGAAGCGTTTGACTATAATCATGGAAATACTTATCGGTGGCGACCAATTTTTAAATTTTATGCTGAACAGTTCAGATTGTGTACGTTCTAATAAATTACTTCACTAAATGTGAAATCACTGCATTGGGCATTTTTTTTTTCTCCCCTCTGTTAGACTGTTATACACTTTTCACTGACCAAACGTACACTTTTGACTTCCTATTATTTTTTTATATATAATATTACCAATACATTTTCGCTATGTTTCATTGGGCATTTTCTACATTGGACTAACTTTTCCTATAGAGGGCCTCCAAAGAATTTAGGTTTGAATTAAAAAATAAAATAAAAAGAGATGACTACTGTTATTCTGTTCGCCTTATGTTATGAGGGGCTAACATAGAAAAATTCGTTTAATTAGTAACGATCTTTTTTTTTAAAAAAAAATTTGACTTTAGCAGTTCATAAATTAGTCAGGATTCGGACATTCATACTGCTTTTCAACAATGGATCTCAAAGAGACTTTTTGAGCAATAATCAACACAATTAATTATGGAACTGTTGCATATCATAAGATCGATTGCCACGTCCGCTTGAAAATTATAGGCAGTGGGCGCTTGTGTCCACTTAAACTTTCCCTTTTTTGCGTAATTTTTATACTTTTGTAACTTTCTAATCTTAAATAAAATAAAAGAAAGATCCAAAATTTCTTTTTGTTTTCTTCCATCGTACTTTTTATTTAAAAAATTTTAAAAGCTCAAATGTCAAAAATATAACGGACAAATATGTCTTCATTTATTTGCACACTTATGAAAATTATCATTTTATTTGGTATAATTTTGATTAGCATCAAGAGCTTGTAAAAAATCCAACTGTGCGAGCTATCATGGATGCTGATTTTTCAAACTTTCGATTCTTATCAAAATAAAGCTACATAGTCGTAATATTTATTGCTTATAGATAAAAAAAATATTTATATCGTTTCTAATGGACTTAATACTACAGTCTTATACTATTTATTATTGAGAATCCAGAGAAAATGTTTAATACGAAGGACGGATGGAAAAGAAAAGTATTATAAATCCATCAAATAAAGTAAATAGTTGGACATAAATAGAATTTCAAGTTTTTGGATGTATTTGATTGCACAAGACTAAGGAAGAGGGGATGAAAGAGAGAAAAATGACTTTATTTCTTATACCTTCTATTATATTTGTAAGAAGGAATATATTGCCTTTTTTTATTTATCTCTTATTTGATTGTGCACTCTTCCCTTTTCTTTTTTCTTCTCTTTTCTTTATTCTTCTTTATTCTTGAACCGGCTAATCATTTCCCAAAAAAAAAAAAAAAAAAGGTTCGCCTTCACATTACGAAGCACTTATTGTGGTAATTATTTTATAAAAAAAGACAGAGGAATGAGAGGATACTCTTTATTCGCTAATTGAACGCATACACAGAAAACTAATTACGAATATGCACGAACTTATATAGTTATAATACAGACAATACGTATTAGGCTATCATAGTATCATCTATAATAGTGGCGCTAGTCACGCCGGTAATATGCACGAATTTATACGCTATAAATTTGCATGGAAGCAGGGAAGCATTTGCGCTGCAGAGATCATCTGGCCAGCTTTTAGATTCGTGCGTCCAGTTTCATTGTATTTGTATAAATTAAAAAGTGACACTATTTTTACTTTCTGAGGTTGCTTAATTGGACAAAAAATTTATTTTCCAGGATTAGAATATACTCCTTTCAATGATACATACAAACATATTATGAGTGAAATAAATATTTTTAAACTAGTGTGCACAAACAATTGCACACATTATCATGACATATACAGTTTGACTATCATGTTTATTATTCTAATTACAACTATATATGCACGTTCCTTTCATCTCGTATATAAAGTCTCTTTAATTAGTACACGCACGTAACATTTTTCAAAAGATTGATATATTTAATATTTTATTTCTTTCTTTAAAGAATAGTGGTACAGATTTTTGTCAAAATGCGGGGAGTAGTTAGGGGTCAAATGATTGAAGATTATTCAATAATCATTATATTGTCAAAACAAACTTAGACTATAAGATTAATAAAACAAAAACATATAGCTATGTTTCTCTAAAATAAGGCATCACTTTGTACCCGGTATCGATCCCTCATCCCAAATTTCCCCAATAGGAACCTCCAAATTACGCACCTCTTTTCGCCATGTCTTTACATGATTACATCTAATAAAGGGATATTTTCTTATATACCCTAGACAACTCATGAAATGGAGAAAAAAATATTCCCTTTTTTAATTAATAAATATTTTTTTAGAAAAAAATAGAGGCCAAAATATTCAGGTCATTATTTCTACGTACATGGGATGTGAACTTTGTGAACCACTGAACCTATTACTTTTTGGGATGCTAATTTAGGCTGCTGCGTTTGGATGACATTTTGGAACAACGAAAACTGTATATTCACATGACATTTGGACGAATAAGTATAACAACATTATTCTAATTGATATTTCGGTTTTCAAACTACTAAATCGTCTTCATTATTAAGTAATAAAATTGATAAAAAAAGTGACATGGAAAAATAATTTATATATTTCGCTGGAAGAATACTTGAAACTTTATCAAAGAAATTCCATTTCACTGAAAGAGTGCATGAAATTATTTCAAATAAATTAACACACATTATTAATCACGATTGACGATAGTCGATAGCTAATCAAACGCTCGACATGGTGTCAACATCTCTGTGTAATATACAATTCTACGTGCCAATAGTTAATCTGAAAACAAAAATAAAAGCAGAATCAAATAAATGGACAAGACGAAGAATTTCTGTTTCCACGTCGCCGTCGCGGATAGGGGACAAACACCCAGTCATTCGTGCGCATGCACCCCCTTTGATAAACCCTTCAAAATTAAAATAGTGATATAATATGATTTACTTTTGGCGTTTTCTACCTTATGCATCTTGACTTATCACTTTTTTTTACTCGTACATATGTAAAATAAATATTTGTGAGAACCAGCTTTTATACAGTGACTAAATTAGCGTTTTTTGAGTAATAGATCATGCCATAGCTAGATCCGGAATCTAACTGAAAGATTTCTTATAAATATTTAAAATTAGGAATCATGACATCAATCTTTCTTAAAAAAGTTACAAAAATTTTTTAAATATCGACATTTATTTTTTCATGATTATTTTCTGAGAGCTCACAAATGATTTTAAGGTATAGTTATATTTTTTTTTTTATTTTCATAAACTAGAGAAATTACTTTCAAAATAATATTGCCATTATGGTATCATAAAATACAATGATAGAACACTAAACATGAATCAATTATCATGAAAGTTGTACGAGCTGCATACCTTAATGCATGAAAACCAAATATTTGGTGTGGACAGGAAACACAGCTCACTTTTTAAATTTTTATTGAGACCTTAAAATGTACGGATGCGTCAGAGCATGGATCATTTGGATTAAATAGATCGATTTTGACCATATCAGCATAATGCACTGTAATTATAACTATATACATTTGGAGGGTCGTGCCTCGCACATGAGCTACTGTAGTTAGAACAGTTTTTCGATCCTGTTCGTCCGATGCGCTTCGTTCATCTCAGTCGTCCGATGGGTCAGCCTTTCTCTCCGACAAAAGCAAAGATCAGCCCCGTTTTCCTTTCATTTTCTCCGTCCTCGCCTCCGTACCTCTCCCCATCCTTCAGGCACTGTTCGGCTACCTTCTCTCTCTCTCTCTCTCTCTCCCGGTTCTCAATTTTGCTCCTCTCTCCCTCTCTCTCTCCGCCAAATTGCGATCCATTTGCGCTAGGGTTTCACTCAATCAGTATCACCCTCTCCTTCATCACTCCTCTCTCCCCCGCTTCTTTGTTTCTGCCTCGCAGACGGAGACGGAGGAGAAAACCTAGGTTTGGTATGGTCTTTCCCTTTTTTTTTTTGTTCTTCTGCCCATGCTTCTGGACTCCTAATTGCAAATTACAGATTTTGTAGTTCATTGCGGGATTTTTTTTTAGGTGTAGGATAATTTTAAGTTGTGGACAATCGATCATCAGATTAGGGGGCTTTTCATTAGGAATTACAGATTTTGTACTTTGTTACAGCTTTTATTTTTATCTAGGACCATTTTAGGTGCAGTTTGGCATGTTGTTTTTCTCTTTTTGTTTGTTCTTCTGCTGGTACTTCTGGGTTCCTAACTACAAATTGTAGATTTTGTAGTCCAGGTTTTGTGATTAGGAGCTATGCATTCTGTGCTTTGTTGCAGGATTTCTTTTTTTTTTTTTTTTTTTTTCCCTACAACCATTGTGAACCGTCTGGTTTTTTCTATTGTTTAATATTTGCTTATCTTGCCATAGGTAGGCCCCAAACTATGTTTTAAATATTTGCATACCTGTCCACATTGGAATGATTGGTTTGGATGTTTATGTATATTTGTATCACACGAGAGAAGAAAGTTGTCCCTGTTGATGGTGTCCATCAGTTTATAGATTATAATATACTGGTCATTTGATTCTTTTCATTAAGATTACACTGTACTATGTACTGAAACAAATAATTTGAAGGGAAAAGCTTTCTGGCATGGACAATTGCCTGAAAGCTGCACTTATGCTGGAAGCTGGCCTGTGCTTCATAGTGACAACCTTAGGCATGGCCTGAACATGGACCTTGGTATA